>CM076580.1:1439728396-1441219002 GCA_034641835.2 Pinus albicaulis
GCATGGCACATGCATGTGGTTTCTTGGTCCTGATTTGTCATTGGCATGGAGGATTGCCTATATTGGAAGTAATTTTCTTAACCTTTCCATTTCCTATATATCCATGGTGTTATGGGTGTCTTCCCTTTTTTTTCTTTTTTCTTTTTTTTTTTCCTTCTTTTTTTTTTTTTTTTCTTTTTTTTTTTCTAGTTGTTCCTTATGTTCCTTTAGTTGTGGCTTAAGTTATTAGTTCCTAGAGCCTTGGTTGGAAAAACACTCTTGAGCCCTGCAACAAATTGGGTTGAGTTACTAGTCCTAGAGCCTTGGTTGGAAAAACACTCTGGAGCCCATGGTGGGTTGAGTTACTTTTCCTCAAGCCTTTGTTGGACAAATTCTCTCGAGAAGATATGGGTTGACTTACTAGTCCTGGAAGCCCTAGTTGGAGCAAATGCTCTAGAGCCTTGGACAACTTTGGTAGATACCGATTTGGTAATGGTTAGTTATTTCTAACCGTGAGGTGGAATCACTGGTTTAGGGTTGAGGTGGTTGGTATCTGGAATCCATGGTTTTGTTGTCCTTGACGTGTTTCAAGAGATCCCACATTCATAGTTGGAATATGGCATGGGGGTGACTGGCTCAAAGAGAGATTTTTTTTAGCCTAGTCTATGGTCGGGTGGTACATGGAAATCCTAGATGTTGGCTTTATGGGGCCTAGACCCAGGTTCAGATAGTTTACGCAGTCCAACAAAACCCATTATTACGGGCCTTTTCGGCAATGATCTACTTGCGCAGACTGAAGTCTCACCCGAGGAAATATAGGGGGTGCTAGAACCAGGTTTCTACATCCAAAGGGATAGAGGACAGTGGCTTTAGGGTTTTTCTTTTTTATTAGAACTTTACGGGTTAGATCTATTAATGTTACCAACGATGTTCAACACAACTGTTAAACTTACTCAAGCACTACGCGATCTTATTTATTCATGCATTGAACACAGTAAATAACCATAAATCAAACTGTGTTATTTAGTTACAGAACAAAACCCTTATTCAACATATTTATTCATAAACAGTAAGAAAAAATAAAACACATCAATATAACTCAGTTATTCGCAACGGTTCATTCATTCATATCCATATGTGTCTGATATAATCATTTTCTACCCTGGGCACATCACTGTAGTCTTTACTAAGGTCTCTGCACACACAATTTCAAGAGCCTTTTCCTCTAACCCAAAACATAGAATCTAACTCATTCTGACATCAAAATGCATCGCAAAATATATATCATTCAATCCTATCATGCCTATCCTAGCTATACTCCTTATATAGATTTAGTGTTTACAATACCATGGTCCAAAACCATGGGCCGAGTCAAATGTTCATCAAAAATCCCATCCTGTTACATAATTAAGGGGCTTTGACTCACCCCAAAGCCCCTAAGACCAAAAATATATTTCGTGTTATGCGCTATGCGTCTTGATCTGCAGAGTCTTTACTTCACGGGGGATCCAGGCTCCAATAGGACCCCAACACAAAAGTGTGATCCGTGGCGAGTCACAACAGTGGTGTGCCATCTATCTTCGCCCTAATGCTTCTCAATTCATCCTTTAATGGAGGAACTATATCAGTGCACTGCTTTGTAAAATTTTTGTCTTTGCTAACTGGATCCACGCTCTCCTAAAACTCGCTTGCTTGATGCACACTCGCTTGATTTACACTCACTTGTCTATCCAAGCCATTTATAGTCTTATGTCCCCAACCAAATACACAGAGCATCAAGACTCTACGTCGACCATACAAAATTCCAGGGATGTATTCAGTCCTGTATAGTTTTAGTCTGCTACCGTTGATTCGACTAGTGAACAATTCCCCATTCAGCTTGGCGAGTTGGACCGTGCCTCCATCTGTCACTTCCCGGACAATATACAGGCCTAACCAATGCATTTGCAGCTTCCCCTAAAACTTCTCAAACTTGTTGTCGTACAGTAGAACCAGGTCCCCATCTTTGAACTTCTTTTACTTAATATGTCGATCATGCCATGCCTTCTCTCTTTCCTTTTGAACTTGCTGGTGAAATCTGGCGATGAAGCGATTCTTAACTAGCTCGAGAAAATGCACCAATCTCTGCTCCATGATGTCTTTGTCGACCATATTTGGTATTGTGGTAATGCATAGACTAGGAAAAATAAATTCCATGGGAATTATTGCTTCTTGTCCATAGGGTTTGTCCAGTCAGTTTCTTACAAGTAGTTTTATAGGCCCATAAAACAATAGGAATTCATAGGTCCCAGTCATTTTTGTTAACATTCATACTTTTTTTAGTGTGTTCTCCAATATTTTTTGAAATATTCTCCTGTTTCATTCGCATGGTGGTGGTATGGTGTACTCTTATGGTGACCGACTTGGAATTCTTCAGTCAAGGCTTCGATATGCTATTTAGGAAATGCATTCCTCGATCACTCAAAAAAAAATTTGGACAACCAAACCATGATACTATATGCTCGAAAATGAATTTTTTTGTCGTATATGTAGTGAAATTATTTACTAGTTGCACCTCAGCCCAGTAAGTGAGGTGCTCAGTTGCAGTAATAATGTACCGCGCACCTTTCTTCTTTCCCAGTGGATCAATTGGACCTACAAATTCAATCGCCCTTTTATCGAAAGCTTGCAATTTTACTTGTGGTTTCAACGTCATTTTATCTCTTCGTGGTTGTCTTCCAGTCCTTCAATAAACATCGCATGCTCTACAATATGCCTTTGAATCTTTATGTACCATAGGCCACCATTACCCGGTGTGCATAATCTTCTGCACAGTATCTTTTCCTGCGTAGTGACCTCCAGTGACTCTGCCTTGTGCTTCAACCAGTATGCTATGTTGTTCATGCTCAGGAACATATCTTCACAAAATTTCATTAGCCCCCATTTATACAGGTTTCCTTCAATTAGAGTAAATTATGTCACCCTACGAATAGCTCCTTTTTGTGTTACATATTGTATTCCCAAGATGTAAGTATTTTTGAGAGAAACTGAATAATATCTAATAAATTCTCATCTACAACCTTGATAACGAACAACTGTGCATCAAGTAATCCTTCCTCTAGATTTTTTGGTTCCTCCCCTACTCAATCCAGGACAGACGATCTAGTCCGGCATTCAAATGGCCTGGCTTGAGAATTACCTCGAAATCATATTCTTGGAACAACAATAACCATCAACAAATCCCCCCCCCCCCAAGACAAGCGTGTTGACTAGGTACTTTAAAGAAGAATGATTTGTGAACATTTTGAAGTGCACCCCCAATAGATAGTGCCTATATTTTTGCAGCGGATATACCATTTTCAACCCTTCGCACTCTTTGGTGGCGTAGTTCCTTTCTACTTTAGACAACTTCGTGCTAGAAAAGGATATAGGGTGATCAATATGTCCTTCTCTGGGTTTTGCTAACATGACTCCTAGGGCTATGCAGGACGCATCGACATTTACATGGAATACATTCTTCCAATCAGGGAAGATGAGAATAGGTGCAGTCACCATTTTTTCATTTAGGATATCGAAACTCTGTTGAAAATCATCATCCTAGCAGCACTTGACATCCTTCTTCAATAACTTCTCCATGGGTGCAATAATTTGCGTGTACACCTTAATGAACTTCCTGTAGTTTCATGTATATACAAGCGTCGTGTGTAGTTGCTTGACACATGTTGGGGGTTATAAATTGATAATCACAAAAATATTCATAGGGTCTACCATCAATCCATGTTTTCACACAATGTGTCCCAAAAAAATAACATATGGTATGCAAAAAATGTACATCTTCAGGTTTAAGGAGATATGATACTTCTTGCAGGTATCTGGCATCAAGCGCAGACTAGAGTCATACTTCTTTAACATGCCAAAGACTATCCATTCATCGAACTATACTCTAGAAATTTATGGATATATTCTTTGAAATTTGTAACAACAACCCTGGAAAATATAGATGGCACGTTCTTCAACTCAAATGGCATGACGGTGTACTAAAAGGACCCCCACTCAGTAGAAAATGTGGTATTGCTCCTGTTTTCTGGCGCAATCTTGATCTAATGATACCCAGAGAATCCATCCTTAAATGAGTAAGCTTCTTTCCCACCAACATTCTCTAAAAATTCATCGGGGAATGGAGTGGGAAACAGTTCATGGACACATGCATCATTCAACTTGAAAAGATCAACACAGATCCTTATCTATCCTTTAGTCTTCTTCTCCTGGAACCACCATAGGGCTAACCCACTTAGACTCTTCAACTAGTTCAATGATGCCAACTTCAAGCATTTTGTCAAGTTCTTCCCTTGCTTTCTCCTTGTACTTTGGGTTCAGCCGATATGGGCGTTGCTTAACTAGTTTGGCATCCAACTTCAAAGTGATGCGCATTGCCCCTAGATCACCAACAATGCCTTTCAATTATGAGAATTTTGTAGGGAACAGATCCTGGTATTCATGTAGCACCTCAGTTACATTGCTGACTATGTCATCATCCCAATAGTCCCCTATCTTGGCAAACTTTTGCTCCACCTTTGAGCCTATGTTGACCTGTTGTGTTCTTACCAGTTGTGCTACATTCGACATTTCTATCTCAGGCCCTGCACCCATGTGTTTTCCTTAGAACTCAGGGATATGAAAGTTGCATGGATCCTCCTCGCCTTCCTCCATGGTCGAATTGTAACATTCCTGGGCTTATGCCATTTGTGCAGCCCAATCAAGATGTACCAGAGTCTTGGGTTCCTTATTAATCCAGAATACACATGCCTTCACTTCTTGAAGAGACTCATTAATGCATTCCCGTTCATCCGCGAAGCTATATGTCAACAAGAACCCCTCTACCATCTCATCCCAATCCATCGTTCTGTTACCACCCAAAAAATGAAGCATCATTTGACAAAGTTATATAGGTTCATGTGTCAAAGGTAGGGTTGTAGGATTCATTTTTTATATACTTGGTCAAGGAAAATTTTAAATTTTTCTTGTTTAAGCTTACCCTAAGGTCCAAACCCACTCACTTTCAAATCCCCTCATGTCACATCACTCATAATTGTCTAACAGATTTCAATTCCCAATATTTTTGTACCGAAATGGTCATTTTAGCCAAGAAACCACAGTTTTGTGGCGAAATACACTAAGAAATTTCAATTTTCGCTACGAAACTACTGATAATTTCATAGTGAAAACCTCCAGATTTACACTAAACATGCTACGAAAGCATGGTTTCCTGTTTTTCTTGTCAGATTAGCTGTTAGGTGTCAGAATATCATTGGGAAAGGGTAAGTTAGATACCATTCGAGTCATTGAGGGATACAATCAAGGTACATGTTTAGGTCTGAAGTCATCATCACCATTTTAGGCATGTGTGAGTCATCATTGAGCTATGAGTGGACATCAAACTTCAAAATATTTCCTAATTCAGTCATTTTCCATTCTTCATTTCTTCTTCGCATGATATTGAGCTCTAGAGAGCTATTGAATTGAGCCAAAGTTGTGGTTGGTGTTTTCAAAAGTTTACAAAGATCATTGATCAAGCAAAGCTAAAAACTATCAAGTGAGGCTGAGAAGGCATTAAAGAAACCATGGCAGAAAAAAGAAGGACAAATAAGGGTGGACAATGTTTGAGATATGAACTAGCAGATATGAATTTGATCAATGAAGACCCAACAGATGTAGAAGTCTTCAAAAGGAAAGGTTTCTTACAATTTTGTGAAATATTACAAGGCTGCCATATACAGGTTTCCAAGGAATTTGCTTTAAATTTCAGTGGAACAACTACCAAAGTGGGGATACTTAATATTTCCATCACACCAGAGGTCATTGTGTAATATCCCAAAATGGAGAATGCAATAATACTAAAACACAATATAAGAACTGCAGCAAAGTAAAAAATAAATCTATATACACATCAAAATGCACAGAAATAGTTGAGCCATTTTATTATATTGGAGCTGAAAAATCAAGTAAAACAGTGCTCAAAATATGAGACACTCAAGCCACAAGAGTGGCCTAGAATGACCCTGCAATGATTTCCCAAGAGGGACTGTGTAACTGCTGAATTGCTGGAAGGTGAACTGCGTTGTCCCTACTGCAACTGTTGGGACTACAACTTCCTGAAAGATAGAAAATCAGATCTAGGAAAAATGGGAGCTCTGATGATGCTGAAATTGTAGATCTGGGCTCAATGATGGATTCCCAAGATAACCCAGAAAGGGTTTCTCAGATATGTAAGTCTAAGAAAACCACCCTCTTAGGGCTTCACATATATGCTGCTAGGAATTCAAGTCTGAAGCTAGATCTGATGATATGATGGCTGCAATGATGCACAATCATATCTATGCAAGAAGGGCTAACCCTTTCACTATATCCTTGGGCTAAAAGCTCAAGATCTAGCTCCTCCAATATCCTCCACTGAAAATAGTTGCTGGATGAACAACAGCTTCAGAAAATTACGATGTCAGAGAGGGAGGCTCAATAGCCTACTGCTAGATGTGTCAAATCAGCTCCTAAGTGATGGAAATAATAGATCCAATGTGAGGAGATGGTTCCTCATAGGATTTCCAGCTGAAATACTGGAAACTTCCTTCCTCCAATAATCTACAGGACTAAACTGTGCAATCCTTGAAGGGACTACTACTGCATGGAGGTAAAACCTAATGGCCTGAATGTCGGATGTAGATATTCTGCTCCTGAAAGGCTGGATGTGAAGAACAAAGTGGTAGGATGAATCCTCCACTGGTTTCCTAGCTAAATGCCAGAAACAATCTCCTGAAGATGGCACCAATGCCTGATAAGGAATGAATAAAAATCCTCTTTCCAAAGCTACTCAAAGAAAGAGGTGGGGTTCCCACTCGGGAACACCCTGTGCTAAAAAACACTGCAAACTCTGCTAAACAAACCAATTCTACATAGAAATTTCCTAAGAAAAATCTAGATCTAAACAGATCAAGAAATAGATAATCCAAATCATGCCTTCCATTGTGCCTTCACCTTCATTATATGCATGAACCTTCCATAGCCTAGGCCCACTCCAAAATTGCATTGTACATGTGGACATAGTCTCCATGTTTGATTGCGCTATAGCTTCATGTCCTCCATCATGTTCACATGGGGTGATCACCCTCTCCATCATGTGTGCATTAAATGCACCACTTCCTCCACTATCTTATCATAAGTGCTTCATCATATTATTTGAATGCACTATGATCTCAGTTGACCTTATCAAAGATCCTCATGATTTTATATTTAAGATCCATAATCTTATTTGACTATTTCATCCTCCATAATCTATCTCATAAATGACACATGATCTCCATTAATGGAGCTGCTCCACTACTCCATGATTTTAGATATAGATCTAGAATATCCACATACACACTTTAAAAGTGGATTTTATTCATCTTTGAGGTTTGTGGGTCCCTCCAACCTTTTATTTACTCAATTTATTAAGAAAATCAAGGACTCTCATATTCCAAAAATGATGTGAAAATTTGGGAATATTACACATTACAGCAGCAACAGGGATTCCAAGGGAACAAGAGAAGTGGTTCAAAGGTTTCAAGTTTATAATGGAGTAGTGCAAAGAGTTTATGAAGCCTGAAAATAGTGAAATGAACCTCACTAATGCCATTCCAAGGAGTTGCATGAAGGGTAACTACTCAAAATTGATGCTCATCATCCAAAAGTATTTTACTTGTGAAGGAAGATATCATAAAGTCTACTCTTACCATTTCAAGCTACTCCTACACTTTACTGGTAAGATATCTCTTGATCTTCCTTTCTATTTACATAGAAGTTTATCAAAAATGGTAGATAAGGTCCAAGAAAAATTTGAAGGGAGTGAGACTTCATTGTTTCATCATGGTTTAATGAAATTACTGGTTTTAGATGAGCTCCAAAGACTAGGCAGAGATTGATCTTCATTTTTGTTTGTTAGTGGTTTTGAGTTGGATGCTCTTACTCCTTCAAGAACTCCTAAATCTAGGAGAATTCCATCACCCTTAGTAGCAGAACAAAGTGAACCATTGGTGGCAGAACCAAGTGAACCAACAAGAGTAGAACCAAGTGAACCAATCATGATGGAAATAGAGAAATTGCAGAGTTTTTATACACCAAATGTCCCACCTACAAAACAAAAATCAAAAGTGGTAAATCCTGCAAAATAAAAACAAGATGTGAGTAAACAAGAAACCAAAAGGATGACAAGGAGAGAAACAGTGGCCTTAGAAGACAAAACAGTGGCCGTATAAGACCAAGCAGTAGCTAAAGGAAATCTAGAAGACATACTACATGCCATTGACATAGAAGAGACTCCTATAGTCCAGGGTGAGGACATAGAGGAAGGTGGACAGAAAAAAAAGAAATCCAAATCTGCAAAGAAACTAGAATTTGAAGGAGAAGATGCAGGTTTTATGTTCCAAGCAAGAAAGCTTATGACAAGGCATGCCAGAAAGCTATTAGATAGCAGTAAAGAGGTTCATCCACCTACTGACACTGTCCATCCACCACAAAACATCATTGATCTTTCATCACCTGTAGAGAAAGATACAGTGAGCAAATCAAAGAAAGGAAAAGAGAAGGTAATGGAAAAAACAGAGTTTGAACTCCTTGAGCAACAATTGAAGTTGGCCAACCATGAAATTTTTGTTATGAAGAAATAAGAAAGGAAATACAATGTATAGAAGGTTCATTTTGAAAATATGAAGGAGATTTGGGAAGAGCAGGTTGACAGTGTTTCCAAGACCCTAGATAATACACAACAATTTATCAAATGGACCATTCCATTGAGGAAAGAGGTCAAACATGTCAGGAGAATGAACATACATTTGAAAGCCACCAACAAAAATTTGAAAGATCAGGTTAAAGACCTCCAAGAATAGCTTGAACTAATTCATGAGGAGTTGGAGAAAAAAGGACTTAAAATGACAGTAGTTGAAGAGCCAATTGCTCAACCCGTCATCAATGAGGAAGAAACCCCTCAAGAAACATAATGTGAGTTGGTTTATGTTTTTGAAGACTAACGGTAGGTTATAAACAAGTTTTTTTCACTTAGAAGGTATATTTTTTAAGCTACACAAAATTCTGGAATTTTGACTATTTTCAGCAGCTTCGTAGCGTGCCTGGGCTTAAAGAACAGGAAAATGCTACGAAACTACTGTAGCTTTCCTTTTACATTTTGAATCAGTTTTTGGAGCTCCCAAGAGATGAAAATGGTATGGAAGATTTATTAAGGCATAATGAACATCATGCAGGAGGAAAGAACTAGAAATATGGATGGAAAAAGGCAGTTTTGTAATGCTACGAAAGTACGCTACAAAACTATCATACTTTCGTAGCGTACTTTTTTAAAGATATATGAGCAATTTTTTGTGCAGTTATGGATATTTGGACACTTTAAAATGTTTAATGGATCTTTTCAGTAGCCATCTGAAGCTTAAATACCACGTGATGAAGCCAACTCATCAACCAAACCCCTCGTTGAAGATAAAGACTAGTTTTCCTAAAAAATAGGGTTTTTTCCAGTTTTAGAGGAGGTCAATTAAGATGTCATGTAGTTATGAGTCCCATCACACCCTATTAGAACATGTGAAGGCATAGTTGTCAAGATGTAATGATTTTTAGGAGATAAGGTTGTTAATGTAATAATGAACAGTTTGAGTCCTATTTGGAAAAGGACTGTCAAGTAGGATAGTTGTCATTTTCTCATTAAATAGATGTTTTATGGTTATGCAAGGTGTCATTAGGAAAAATTTGATGAATCTACCTAGGAGGCAGATCATCTCATCATGTAACAAGCCTATTGAAGGGCAGAGATTTGAATTTATCAAGGGTTGGACACTTTTTGGCAAAACTGCAGCTTTATGTAATTGATTGTTTTCAGTAATACAGAGACTTGTTTATTGACCAACCTGAGATTCTGAGTGATTTTTTAGTGTCTATCTTATCTATATCTTTTATGTGTATCATTTGCAGTGGTTTTTATCTTTAATACTCAGAATTCATTCATGTAATTCTCTAACTTCCTTTATAGATGAACTGACTGTGTAATTTCTTGTTTCATGTGTGTGTACTTCTGCTAAAAACTCTTACCTGCCTCGGCTTCCATGTCAAATGAACTTACTGCTGAGCTACTGAACTTGTTGACTCCATAAGCGCAATGTTTGCATACTGATGTTCTTTTCAACCTACACTTATCACAAACAAGTCATTTTCTAAGTAGAGTTAGCCATCTGGTTTATCATTATCAAATATCATTAACCATTTTTTAGAGATCCCTCTCAGACTGAAGAGGCTAAGCTTCAGTCACAAGTTGGTTTGAAACAGTTACATAAAGTTGTCTAGTTAGCATCCAATCAGGTGTAATTTTGTGATAACACGTTCCATGGCACAGTTCTATTTCAAGATACCATTGATGAGGTATCATCTCCAAAGAATTAAAGAACATGTGCACCCATTCTGGCTGAGGTTATACTCCTTAAGCTACAATCCAACGAGCTAAATTCTTGCGCGGATCCTTCTGGCCATCATAATTCTCCTCAATTCTTGTGTCAGCTTAACAAAACCTTAACCTTATCAATTTGCAAAACTCTGACCAACCTCCTAGAATTTCTATATGCGGACCCCACCATTGGGCTGGAGTGGACCTTAATGTAAGTTCCAAAGCCTCGTACATTTGTTCCTCTGCCACTTTCCGCTCAGATTCCTCCAAGAATAAGAAAAAATTCCTCGTTCCATAATTAAAGGGCAAGTCGCGCACTTATGACTTGACACATCACAGATATTTTGTAACCTTGTTACAATGCTTCGTGGTTACTTCATGTAATATATTATGTCAGTGTTCCAACTCTTTGTCTGAAATAGACACGCACGAACTATTGTTCCCCCAACTTATTCATCCATCTGCGGTGGGATTAATCCAGTCTTTGTCCTACAATGTAAGTTGATAAATTCAATCAATCACAGCATCACCATACCCATGTTGGATAGGTTCTATAGTGCGCACCTTCAAAGGGATCTAGTGGCACAACAACTCATGTGCCATCCTTTCCAAATACCATCTTCCTATTCTTCAGGTTTATTATAGCATCCATATCATAAGCTCGGTCAAATCCTAACAGTGTGGGGTACAAATTAATATCATCAATGATCTCGATGACCTAAAATTCAACCAAAAAACTTGCACCATCAATATCAACGCTGACTCACTGCAAACACCCCATAGGGATGATCTTCTGTTGATTTTCCATACTAAGCTAAATAGGCGACCATTGCAACTTCGGCTTTCCCATTCACTCCCATGTCTATTTTGGCATAACATTAGCATCTAATCCCAGATCCAAAATGACTTGATCCATCTCAAAATCTTCGATCTGCAAATTTAATCACATCTCCTGGCCAATTCTCTTATTATTCTTGTACACTTTGTTTACTGCGTGCTATTCCATCTAAAACTCTTCTTTACCGGCGCAATTATCAAGAAACTCCTGCAATCCTTCTACAACCCTCTGGTCCCTTAATAGCTTCATGCACATCTGTAAGAAAGATGCGAGGATCGACGGATTGACTCCATTTACTTCAGCATTCTCTTTCGACGTCTTTTCTACCGGGAAGAAATATCTCTGTGTAGTCGATGTTGCAGCCTTAGGAATCATAAATGATTTCTTCGCTACTATGAAAGTCTCCTTTTCACGATGTACATCAAACCCAAAAATCTTATCTTCAGCCTTCCTTACCCATGTCTTCGGCACAGACCTCTGCCCGTCTGTGCAGTTTCCTCCAGTATTCATACCATTACGCATCTATAGCTTAACACTTGGTTCTCCTTGGCACAGTTCAACCTTCATCATCTGTATGTTCTGCGTTGGCTGCTGGTTGCGCTTCTCCTACATATTAGCTAAGAAAATGGGACAATATTCTATTTCATGACAATACTTATAGGACACAATAGTAGCATTCTGGAAATCTTGAGCAAAGTGTCTAGGCTATCCACAGTTGTAACAAATGATATGTCCTCATCCTCGACCAGCGCTTCCTCCTCGACCGCGCCCTCGGCCTTGAAAACCTCCTCTCACAATTGGTGAACCCATAGCTTCGTGACCTTCTGCATTCGATATGTGCCCAGACTATTCTACAGCATTAGATCGTAGCTCCTACAATGTTTTTCATCGTGCCCAACCGAAATATAGAAGTTGCATAACAGTTGCTTCGGCGATATGACCAACTTTTGTAATAATTGACAAAAATAAATGGAATTTTGGTCTGCAACTTTGCAGATACTACAACATACATTAGGCCCTACATTTGGCCCTCTGATCAGTCCAGGTTTTAACAAATTTGGCATCCCAACACCCACATAGTCTCTAAAAATAGGACACTGGTCCTTGTAGTGACCCTGAGTCTTGCAATTCATGCACCAGATTTCTGGGCGACCTCCTTTCCCTTCTTTAGATCCTGGAGCTCCATGTGAAAACTTGCCAACTGAGTCTGAAATTGTTGCACCCCTATGCTTGCATCAGCTACTAGCGAAGCCTCTAGCTTCATCGTGATCTCCAATGCTTCAGCCTGAGTTGCGATCTTTTGTTGTGATAATGGCAATCTAAGATGTGGCAACAACACAAAAATAATGCACTCCCTATGTTGTTCATCCAGGATATTAAATATAATATGACTCAAAAATTCCTTAAATCTCTAATCTACCTCGCACAAAGTCCCAGTAGTCAGCTGCTTAATCTCTTTGATCTCAGTGATACACTGGGATTGCGACTTCGGTTTCTTGAAATTCAGCATTCAGCGTAGTCTTTGTTTCATCCAATGAATCATTTGCATTTGTTGTAACAAAATTCATGTACTAGGACAATCATGAGGAGAAATTTGAGGTCTAAAATTGGCCTCCTAAGGAAATTGTAAAATTATAGTGGAAATAATAAAACAATATTTGATTACATCATCAAATTTAGAGGGAAAAAAAGAAAAAACTATTTTTTCAACTTATCTTCCTATGGGCTTACTCAAATTTCGAGAGGAAACACCCGTTGGATGCATAATTTGATTCCTCATCCGAGTACCCATTTTGCATACTTTTGATAGACCCTGCTACACGAAAAGTGAGAAATACATAAAAAACGAGATTGCAATCATGTTTTTTCATGTATCTCTCATTTTTCGTGTAGCACGGTCCATTAAAAGTATGCAACATGGGTACTCCTTATATGA
The DNA here is from genome assembly GCA_034641835.2 of Pinus albicaulis. NCBI lineage: Eukaryota > Viridiplantae > Streptophyta > Pinopsida > Pinales > Pinaceae > Pinus > Pinus albicaulis. Next base: position 1,439,741,606 of record CM076580.1, read on the forward strand.
GGAATTAAATTGTGCATCCAAAGAGTATTCCCACTCTAAATTTGATTAAAACCTTAGGGATATAAGTTGAAAATATGAGTTGAAAAAGTAGTTTTATTATTTTATTATTTTTTAATCTTTTTACAATTTTACTCCAAAAATGGAGAATCATCCCCCATGGTTGAAATCATCATCTTTAATCCTATTAGTTCTTATAAAGTTTATTTTGGTTGTAAATTTTTCTTAGGAGGCCCATTTTAGACCTCAAAATTCCCCTAATGGCTCGATCTTTTAACACAGTAACTAGTTGTGCTTTGTTCATATCTTCATTTGTAACATTTTGCGAACTCCGTATCACTTCTACTACAAACCAGAACTGTTCAGGGTCATATGTTCCCTTGAACATGGGCATATTTGGTGGTTGGGCCATGCGGGGAGGTGGAGGTGGAGGAACAGAATGGGATCAAGTGATGATGGAGGTGGAAGGTTGGTGAATTTCCTCAGCGCTTTGCTGACTTTTAGATCTCAATGACAGACTTTGCGGAGTAGTGGGATTGTTTTCTCCTTTCTCAGATTCAAACAGTGGTCTATATTCAGTTTCAATGTATGTACCCCAACCTATTTTGAATCACTTATCATTTCGCGTAGCACTAGGTTCTCTTTCTTCAAACATTAATATGAGCGAAATTTTAGTAAACCCTTTTCACACAATAGCATTTTAATCTAGAAATTCATTGAATTCAAGTACTTACCTCATAGCCCTTTAAAAAAATTGTGCTATGCTTCACTATAGGACATAATGGTCTTGATCATGAACTTAGTAATACATCCCCCAAGGATGCTATCAATCCAGTAATCAACAGCTCTCGTGATCTCATTATCAGTATTTTTCAGTTTCTTAATTAGATCTAGGGTCCACACAGTAGGTCTATTATTAAAATACCCCATTTTCAATGCCAGCCTTGAGATCCACTTGTGTAGCTTGCTAGAAAAGGATGCAAATAAAAGCTCGTACTGATCTGTATAGATATACTTTTGTGACTAGTGTTCAGTAGAGACACGCAAATTTCTACTCTCTTGCACAGCAAACTCTCATTCTTTCAAATCTATCAAATCTTCGATCTCTTTCTTAGACAGATGCCACATCTATTTATCCCTCAGTCAGATCCTAATCTCGGCAACGAAACCATTTTTCGGATTTATGGGACCTAGACCCAGGTTCAAATAGTCTCACCGGAGGAAATATAGGGGGATGCTAGAACCAGGTTTATGCATCCAGAGGGATAGAAGACAGTGGCTTTAATGCTTTTCCTTCTTATCAAAGCTCTGCGGGTCGGATCTATCAATATTACTAATTTTGTTCAACATAATTGTTGAACTTACTCAAGGACTGCGTGATCTTACTTATTCATGCATTAAACACAGTAAATAATAATATAACAAATTGTGTTATTTAGTTACATAAAACAACCCTTATTCAACACAGTCATTCATAAATAGTAAGAAAAAAAAAACACATCAATATAACTTAGTTATTCTCAACAGTTCATTCATTCATATCTAGATCTATATCATACAATCACTTTCTACCCTGCGCGCACAACTGCAAGGGCCTACGCACACATATAGAGTCTTTGTTAAGGTCTCCGTGCACACAACTGCAAGAGCCTTTTCCTCTAACCCAAAACATGGACTTTAACTTACTCTGAGATCCAAATCCATCGCAAAACATATATCATTCAATCCTATCATGCCTATCTTAGCTATACTCCTTATATATATTTAGATTTTACAATACCATGGTCCAAAACCATGGGTGGAGTCCAACGTTCATCAAAAATCCCATCACGTTATATAATTAAAGGGATTATACCCACCCCAAAGCCCCTAAGACCAAAAATATACTTCGTGCTATGCAGTCTGCACCTTGATCTGTGTAGTCTTTACTTCGTGGGGGATCTAGGCTCCAACACCAAACCTGGTTGCATTTTAGACATGATAATAAGAGCTTAAATCCTCTTGTATTTGATAGGTAAATGTACTTGATATTATGTGGTTTATATGGTTGTTATATCCCTGATATTTCTATTTTTTATATGTTTTTTATGAGTATGTTTTATGACAATTATGATGTATGCCTCATCGTGTTTTGATTTTCAAAGGAATTAACAATAAATGTATGACCTACTAGATGACAATGTAGCTAATATTATAAGGTATCAATGCTTCTTAGTGATTCTCAGATAAGTATGAGGCCCCTATGCTCAGATATGTTGTTAATACTTGTAGATTGCATATTTGTGACATTTTTGATGAAATGTTGGTCATGGATAGTAGGGGTCCAGTCAATACATTGATAAAAAATTTGCATTGTTACCTTTGTTTCAACGTTATGTATCATTTCTAGAAGTATCTTGTAGTTTTGGGAAGTGGCCTGAGTCTTGGCCCTGAAAAAGTGGCACATAATCCAGGGTCATTGGCACACGACTACCTAAAAAATTCCACATTTTTTGGTATGGCCTTGTTGTGGGAGCGACTGGAGGGTTCTAGTCACATTTTTGCCTTGTCATGGGAGTGATAGGGGTGTTTGGTTAGTAAAAGACAAGTTTCTTCAGGAGTTAAGCAACTGGAAAGGTTGGTTGGCTCCTAGAGGTTTTGTAGGATGTATGAATGGTCAGTTTGGTTGTGTTCCATTCATTCCACTTCCTTAAGGTGACCTAGGAGGTTGAATCACATCATAGTCGCCTCTCATAACATGTTTACCCTGGTGGACCAGTTAGATTGAGTAAATGTGGGACGCGGGTGTTATAGAGTGGTATCAAAGCATGGTTCAACCCTTGGAGTGGATGGGCAGTGTGTTGGTCATGCATACATGTTGATTACATATGTGTTCTTTATGTTTGTCGACAATATTCTTATGGTGTATGCATGATGTTGTTCATGGTTGCAATTGTGTTGCCATGTGAAAGTTGATGGTGTTGATGTTGGAGGTCTTTTTCGTGATTATATTTTGGTTATGCACTGGTTATGCATGTTAGTGCTTGTATGTATTGTGTACGCATGCGCGTCATACATATGTTGTAATGCATGCATTGTGTTTAGTTGGTGTTATGGTTTTGGTATCATGCATGGTAACTGGATAATGGTTTAAATGATGATTATATGTTGACTTGATTATGTTTATATATTTATTGTGCTAATATGGTTGGTTTTGTAGATGAGATATCCTCCCCAAAATATACTAAGGTGTGTTGGTTGTTTATGATTTGATTTTTGCTGACATGATATACCTTGCAGGAAGAGAAGAACAAAGATGGCTAGCAGAGTGGTAGACTATAGTTCACAAGACTCTCCCTATGGATCAGATGGGCAACGTGGTATTGGGCATTCTTCTGACTTAGAAAACACATTGAGGAGCTTGAAGGAAGAAATAAGGAGATTGCAAAGCATATAATGACAGAATCATGCGGGCATAGGAGAAAAAAGCAGAACTAAATCCAATAAATCTTCAAATTTTTTCAGAATTGTAGAGACAAGGACCACTTAGGAACATCCATGGACGAGAGGATAGGACTAATGGGGAATGTGGTAATAGATCTCATAGTGGTGTTACACATAATTTTTTCACCATGAAATTTTACTATTCATATGGATCTATCACCATCCATATCATGTTCCCTTAGAAGTCTTGGAATTGGAGAAAATCTCTGTAAAACCCTTACACTAATGTTCCTAAATCAAGTCTTGGAATTGGAGAAAATCTCTGTAAAACCCTTAAAAGTATACCTACATGGTTTTTCTAGCCTTTCCCTGCGCATGCGTTGATATTATGTCCACAAACTACAGCAAATCCCACACTTTTTTCCACTATAACCTACGTACCCCTGTGAAAAGAAAACAAAATAAAAAAGTAAATTCTAGAAGCCTAGTTGGTCGAATATTCTCCCAACTGGAAGCTTCTATAGTCACGATCAGTTATAGCTTTATCCCTCCTCTCATGGAGCTTATCCCTTGGTCCATGGAGCTCAAATCCCTTCATGAGAGGAATCCATCCCCCTCTTCATGGAACTGAAACTACCTCCATTTCCCTATAAATTGAGCTCAAGTTTCAGGTTGAAGGGTAGACACACATAGATTGTGAATGATAGAAGATGACTTATATGGTTTCTAAGCTGAAGAGAGTTCATAAGAGCACATACTTTCTACACTAGTGATTTGTTGTTGGCATGAGAATGGTCACACCCTTGTGTCTATAACTCCATGCTATTATTCAGAGAGGAAATATTATCAGACTAAAGGAGAAACGATTGTTCAGGACCCTGGGAGAAATATGTACTACATCAAGGCATCAGGTTGTAAGATTACTCTTTTTATTCAAGATAATACATATGGATCTCTTTTTCTCATTGCTTTGTTTCTATGCTTATTGGAATAATGCCAAAACTTAGACTCCTTGATCACTAATTTGGATTAGCATTTTCTAATTATTATATGTTGCAGTTGCTTTGATCCTTTGTCTTGTCTTTGATTGCAGGTTCTACTAATTGGAGAAACCACTTCGGAGCAATGAGACAAAAGGCTACATCAAACATTTAGATTTCAAGGTAGGGGCATGTCCTCTCTACTTTACTATTATAATCTTGGAATGAAATTAATCTAGAGGAAAAGGTTTTCAAATGGATCTTTGTTTCTAGTTACTCGATGAGTACTAGGGAGATCGCTCTTGTCCGCAAGAGGGATTAATCCACGTAACAAAATGGTGACCATACTGGGGAACCAGAGCTTATTTTTCTTTATTTATATTCATTTTGAATTTTAAGTTTTCTGATTTTGACTTCTTTGAGTCTAGTTGGGTAGATAACTTTTAAGAATCCCTGAAAAAGAAATCTTGTTATTTATTTTTGCAAGTTTTTCCTTACCTGCGGCTTTCATCATAAAACAGTGCGGAAAACTGTGCAACCTTTAGTTAAATTCAGTGTGCATGTGCTTTTTATTCCACTATAAGCTGCACACCCCCTAGAAATGTTGATATTAAACAAGATGATGAGCTTAGTGAAAAGAGTCGCCTTCACTAAGTGAGCCCGCAGGCTATTTTTGGCGCAAGTCTATTTTTAGACTATGTCTATTTTTAGACATGATGATCATATTTAAGAAGTTGCAGGATGATATTTGTGGATGGTTGATCAAGTTGGAAAAATATATGAAATTCTATTTTTAGAATATTGGGTGAAGTCTATTTAGATCGCTAATATAAAAATAGATGCATGTCGATTATTATTAGCTCTTAATAATAATCAGACTCTAAACAGCAACTTATTCTCTTGGAGCACTTCATTTCAGTGCATAGATGTGGCACATCAGTGGACTAAGGGAATTACGCAATTCCCAAGGGTTTACTGGAGCTATGCATGGAGTACTTAGTTAGAACTCAAGTGGCAGAGTTACGACACAGTTGGAAGAAGTAATTATGGAGTTGTATTTAGTTTAACTCAGTTAGACTCAGTTGAGCTAATTGTATCTAGTCTAACTGATTGATACACTAGTGAGAGTGGATTTAATTAATTAGTTAATTAATTCACAAATAATAACTCATTAATCAACTGAACAATACAACAGTTAACTACAGTGCATGGCAGTTTCAGTGGAGACCTAGTGGAGAGATAGGTGAAAGGGCAAGATAGACTATCTGTTGTGACTATAGTGATGCATTGATTGCATCACACACACATTAGAGTTTCCAATGAGGATTTCGCAGTCAAGGCAAGGGTAATTCGAATTCATTCAGAGCTATTCTTCAACAGGGAGTGCGCAGTGGAGGCAGGCTAGCAAGAGGAAAAGATCGGTGCATGGATTTGCAAGATTGGTCCTGATTAGTGTATGACGATTGTATTATACTGAGGGCTTGTGATAAGCTTTGTATGCTTTGTATGAGATTGTCATATGATCTCCATGTTACATAATATATAGTTTGGGTTTTCAGCTTTAGGCTTTCTCGGTTAAAAACTGTGATATGTACGATTGATTATTTTTGTTTATGCTTCACATGTGTGTGCAATTAATTTTTCCGCAAAAGATTAACAAGTGGAATTGATTCAGTATTTTGCATAAAGTTAAATAGTGTGAGATTAGTTTAATCAAGGACATATGCATACTTAGTGCATATAATTTCTACATGGTATCGAAGCATTTTTTATTGAATATTGCAATTCTGAAGTGAGTTTGTGCTGGTGGACAATTTGAATTTGCTACAGAAGTTTCTTGGTGCAGAAATCAAGTATACATTGAAATGTCTTTCAACAGGTTGAGATTGGAGTATGCCCTTGATGGGAGCTCAAATTACATAGCCTGGAAGGATAGGATGGAGGCAATGCTAGAGGATAATGGACTGAAGGATTTCATCGATGGCGATGTTCCTAAGCCGGGATCTAGTGATGCTGCATTACTTGATGCATGGCAAAAGAAGACAACAAAGACGAGGAGGATTATGTTGGAAGGTGTGAAGGGCCAGATTGTTTCTATCCTTCATGGGAAAGCCACTCCATTCTTAATGTGGAAGGCTTTGAAAGACTTGTTCCAAAGCAGAAGTGACCAGAGGAAGTTGGCGCTTAAAGACAAGCTTAGAAAAATAAAAATGGAGAAAGGCGATAGTATTCCAAAATACCTCATGAAGTTTGTCCACTGCAAGGATGAATTGGGAAGTGTGGGGGTTATTGTTGATGAAGAAGACTTGGTGAGCTTGGCTCTCCTTGGGCTTCTAAATATTTGGAATAGTTACAAAGACTCTGTCAATGGACGGGAGAAACTGCCGGGATAGGAGCGACTTTGGTCGGATCTTGTGCAAGAGGAGATAAGGCGGGGTACCAGGGATGGATCTTCATCAAAGAATGAAGATGAAGAGAATTGTTCTTTGGATGCCAAAGCAAGGAAAGGGAAGGGGAAGAAATATTCTTCAAAATCCGGTGCTAAAGGCAAGAAGCAAGATTTGTCCAAAGTGAAGTGTTTTCACTATCACAAACATGGACATTTCACCACTAATTGTCCACAGAAGAAGAAGAAAAAGCAGGTTGCTGGATCTGCAGCTGGAGAGGCCTTAGCCTCAAAATTTGAGCTTGATTTCTCCTTGATCGCTTGCTTGGTTTCAAGTTGCATGGGATCGGTGTGGTATCTTGATAGTGGTGCATCTTTCCATTTGACGGGAGATAAAGAGTTGTTTAGTGACTTGGAGGAGAAGGACCTCCAGATGCATATAGAGATGGGTGATGATGGTCGGTATAGTGCAACTGGCATTGGGACCATTACCTTTGAGAGGAAGTCCGGTAATCCATTCTTGTTGAAGAATGTTATGCATGTTCTAGGTCTGAAGAAGAACTTGGTCTCAGTCACAATGCTGGAAGACAAGGGTTATGATGTTGTTTTCAGTGAGGGAAAAGCCTTCCTTCGACATAAAACAATGGTTCAAACCAAGAAGATAGGGGTTCGAATTAAGAATCTCTACAATCTGGAGGTAGATGGCTGCGCTGCAATGGCGAGCAAAGTAGAAGAAGTGGTGAGCCGGGATGAGGGCGAATTATGGCACAGGAGATTGGGTCATCTTCACCATGGCTCTTTGAATATTTTGCAGCAAATTTCTACTAGACTTCCCAAGGGTACTCTTGCGCAGTAATATCAGTGCAAGGGATGTACTATGGGTAATTTTGTGAATACCACCTTTCATGAGAAGGAGAACTGTGCTTCGATGATCCTGGAGAGAAACCACACAGACATGTGTGGACCAGTCTCGGTTGCTTCAATAGAAAAACACAGGTATTATGTGATATTTGTTGATGAATAGTCTCGTAGATGTTGGATCTTCTTCATGCAGAAGAAGAGTGAAACGTTCTCAAAGTTCTGTGAGTTCAAGGCATTGGTGGAGAAGGAGTCAGGGAAGCAAGTGAAAGCTCAACGAAGCAATAATGGTGGTGAATACATCTCGGGTGAATTCAAAGACTTCTGTAGCAAAGAAGGAATTCAAAGAGAACTCATAGCGCCTCATAACCCACAACAGAATGGGGTCGCGAAGAGAAATAACATAACGATTGTGGGTGTTGCACAAGCGATGCTGCATGACCAGGGCCTACCGATGCACTTTTGGTCGAAATCATGCAACACTGTGGTTTATATGCAAAACCGTTGTCCTCATAGAGTACTTGGCATGAGTACACCCGAAGAAGCTTTTACTGGTAAGAAGCCTGATATTTCTCATTTGAAGATTTTTGGCTTACCTGTTTACATTCATGTGACAAAGGATGCCAGGAAGAAGCTGGAGCTGATTGCAGAAGTTGGGATATTTGTGGGGTACATAGAAACACCCCATAATTATCGTGTGTATTTTCCAGACAGTCAGGTCACTGTTGTGTGACGGGATATAAAATTCAATGAGGTGAAAGCCACGAAGTTGTCACTTGAGAGGGAGCTACACTTGTATGCGGAGGAGGAACTTCTTATTCCCAAAGATGAGCCTCTGGATGTGGATCAGCCACAGGAGGAGATTCATGGAGTGGAGGAGTCCACTCATGTAGAACCAAACATCAAATAAGGCAGAAAGCGTACCACGGAAGCTGAGAAACTGAAGCTTGATGCGGCACAGAATGTAGGAGTCCCTACATCACAGCACAGACAGAGACAGTCACCTGACCGATATACTAGATACATGGCTCTTATGAGCAAGTGTATCGTGACAGAGCCATCTTCTTTCGAAGAAGCAATGTAGAAGCCCACATGGGTAGATGCCATGGTGGAGAAGTATGACTCCATTGTCAGAAACAGTGCTTGGGAGATTTTTCCAAGGCCGATGGGAAAATCAGTTGTAGGATCAAGATGGATCTACAAGGTAAAGCAAGCTGCTGATGGGAGTGTCGAGAAGTATAAGGCAAGATTTGTTGCCTAGGGCTTCTCACAGATTGAGGGGATTGACTATGAATAAACCTTTGCACCTGTCACATGGTATTCTTCCATACGAACCATCCTTGCTCTCTCAGTGCAGATGGGTTGGCACATTCATCAGATGGATGTGAAAACTGCATTCCTTAATGGGATCATTGAGGAAGAGGTGTACATTGAGCAGCCTAAAGGATTTGAGATCTTCAGCAGCGAGTCGCATGTGTGCAGGCTCAAAAGAGCGTTGTATGGGCTTAAACAAGCACCCTGTGCTTGGTACACTCAGATTGATAGCTATTTCACTGGACTTGGCTTCACCAAGAGTGAGGCGGATGCAAACCTGTACCAGATTGTGGTGGAGGGTAAGCTTTTAATCATTGTACTTATACTAACAGGTGATGAGCAGTTGATACACTCATGCAAGGGAGATCTTGCAAGGGAGTTTGAGATGAAGCATTTGGGCCTCCTTCATTATTTCCTTGGATTGGAAATATGGCAACGGGAAGGTGAACTGTTTGTGTCTCAAGGAAAGTATGCCCGGGAGATACTGGAGAAGTTTCACATGCAAGGCTGCAAGCCTATCGACACTCCTCTTCCAGGAAATTGGAAGAAAGAGGATGCTACATCGGAAGAGGTAGTGGATGCCATTGTTTATCGATAGTTGGTGGGTTCGCTCATGTATTTAGTCAATACAATACTAGACATATGCTATGCGGTGAACCAACTTTCACAAGTGATGGTTAAGCCTGCCAAGCTCTTTTGGAAGGCAAGAAAGCATGTTTTGAGATATCTCAAGGGCACATCTAAGTATGGTTTATGGTACAAAAAGACAGATGAGGTGAAGTTGCATGGCTTCACAGATGAAAATTGGGCAAGAAGCCCAACAGACAGAAAGAGCACATAAGGAGGGATTTTCAGTATCAGATCTATGGAAGTTTCTTGGTACAACAGGAAACAAAGATCTGTAGCACTCAGTTCAACGGAAGTAGAATACATGGCAGCAAGTTTAGTTGCATGTGAAGCTATCTGAATGAGGAAGAATTTGGTTGGTTTGTTCGATTCACATTTAGATCCCACGGTGATTCATTGTGATAATCAGAGTTGCATTAAACTCTCGATTAATCATGTGTTTCATGATAGATCTAAAAATATTGATATCTGGTATCATCATATCAGAGATTGTGCACAGCGAAAGATCATGTTGCTTCAGTACATTCCTACGGAGGATCAGGATGCAGATATTTTGACGAAGGTGCTCACCCGGAGAAAATTCGAATACCATAGAGGCAGGAACGGGGTGAAGGATAATCCCTATCTTGTTGAGAGGGAGTGTTGAGATTCAAAAAGATGATGAGCTTAGTGAAAAGAGTCGCCTTCACTAAGTGGGCCTGCAAGCTATTTTTGGCGAAAGTCTATTTTTAGACATGATGATCATATTTAAGAATTTGCATGATGCTATTTTTGGATGGTTGATCAAGTTGGAAAAATAGATGAAATTGTATTTTTAGAATATTGGGCGAAGTCTATTTATAGATCGCTGATCTAAAAATAGATGCATGTCAATTATTATTAGCTCTTAATAATAATCAGACTCTAAATAGCAACTTATTCTCTTGGAGCACTTCAATTCAGTGCATAGATGTGGCACATTAGTGGAATTAGTGAATTACACAATTCCCAAGGGTTTACTGGAGCTAATTCATGGAGGACTCGATTAGAAATCAAGTGGCAGAGTTATGACACAGTTGGAAGAAGTAGTTATGGAGTTGTATTTAGTTTAACTTAGTTAGACTCAGTTGAGCTAGTTGTATCTAGTCTGACTAATTGATACACTAGTGAGAGTGGAGTGAATTAATTAGTTAATTAATTCAAAAATAATAACTCATTAATCAACTGAACAATACAATAGTTAACTACAGTGCATGGCAGTTTCAGTGGAGACCCAGTGGAGAGATAGGTGAAAGGGCAAGATAGACTATCTTTTGTGACTATAGCGATGCATTGATTGCATCACACACACATTGGAGTTGCCAATGAGGATTGCGCAGTCAAGGCAAGGGTAATTCGAATTCATTCAGAGCTATTCTTCAACATGGATTGCGCAGTGGAGGCAGGCTAGCAGGAGGCAAATATCGGTGCATGGATTTGCAAGATTGGTCCTGATTAGTGTATGATGATTGTACTGTACTGAGGGCTTGTGATAAGCTTTGTATGATTTGTATGAGATTGACATATGATCTCCATGTTACATAATATATAGTTGGGGTTTTCAGCTTCAGGCTTTCCCGGTTAAAAACTGTGTTATGTGCGATTGATTATTTTTGTTTATGCTTCACATGTGTGTGCAATTAATTTTTCCGCAAAAGATTAACAAGTGGAATTGATTCATTATTTTGCATAAAGTTAAATAGTGTGAGATTAGGTGAATCAAGGACATATGCATGCTTAGTGCATATAATTTCTACTGGAATTTTTTGAAAAAATTAAATTTATCTTTCTTAGAGCTAGCTAAACTGATTCTTTTTGTTTTCTTTGATCCATCTTAGTTGCCAAATCTTATGTGAGAACTTATTTTTAGAAATTTTGGGTTTTGTGTGATTTATCATCTTGTTTGCATTTTATAAGTGAGTGTTTGCCCTAGTTTTTTTCTGCTCCATACAAAAGATACATTCATTTGCCTCAGCTTACTGGTATTATGATTTTGTCTTTTTTGAGCCATTAGGATCATCGCAAACCTTATTTTTATGAAAACTTGTTCACTTTTCATTTGAAAGCCTGGAAGAGCTTCTAGCTTACTGAAGCTGATTTAACACCAAAGCACTTTTGGATGTTTTCATTTCTGCTGAGATAAGTGGAAATTTTCTTACTCTGATCGCAAACTAGGAGAAATCATCCTCAAACATTCTAGATAGATTTCAAAATTAGAATTTTGTTTTGATTTTGAAATTTATGCTTTTAGAGTTTTTTAGATATTGTTTTCTTTTGGGGAATTGATTATTTGTTAAGTTCTAGTTTTTTATTGGATTGACTCAGGGAATTTTATTTCAAAAGAGAAATTGATCATTCTTGCAAATTTAGTTCTTCATGAAATCGTCTTCTTTTCAAAAAGGATTTTTTTTATGAATGAAAGAGTTTGTGTTTTGGAAATTGATAAAATCTCTCAAATTTCTCTTAAAAAAGATTCATTGAAAATAAAAAGTTTCACTTCTCATATATATGCATTTAGATTATTTTTGAGTTGGGTCACAAACATCATTAAAGTTTCAACTCCATATCCTTTGTGTTAAGTAACAGTCGAATTAATACAACGCTTAATTAAAATCAATCTAGATATTTTACATTTTCTAGGGCCCATTCCACCAATATAGCTTATGCTAATGTTTTGGAATAGGTTGTAATAAACTTTCCAAAATATTTTAAGCAAACAAGTAGAATCTTGTGGTAGGAAAATCCAATTGTTTCATTTGTACTTTGGGAGCTCTTCTTAAAAGAGTCAAGCACGAGATCATGTCGGACCCAGTGAGGTAATCATGCCTATCTCATTGGAAAAGATAGAATATGTGCACGTAATACAAATGGTAAACCTCGGATTAACCATTATCGAGGAGCTTGGGGTCACTTGTCAGCAAACCTCGAATTTACCATGTCGAGGATCCTTCAAGGGGATTGAACTTGATAGTCTACCCTTGCAGGTATATTGAATCGTAGACTATTCCCCCAGGTGAATTTGTCTTCATTAGTGACCTTAGTGACCATAATCTTCAGGATTTTTCCCAAGGTGACGATGGAGGGAAGGTCCCACTATACCTGGAGCAGACGTCGACTAGACTCACTTGGACTTTTCGGAGGGTACTCTTCACTTCAAGATGGCATAAGTGGAGGGACTTGCATCAGACTATTTCATTAAGTAGGTTGTCGAGGTAATTGTTCCAACCGCCAAGTTTTCCACATTAAAATTCTACGACGTTGGATTTCATCACCAACTAGTGTTTTTAGTGTGGAAGCATATTGTTTGTGTGTGTTTTGTATCTTAGATTTTTTAGGCGTGTATTCAAATCACTTGTTTTCTTAGCGGCCTTAGGTCTATTTTGTTGAAACATTTTTTGATTTCGTGTGTTAAACATTAACCGTGGCTGAATTACCGAGACACTCTCATTGAATGCAGGGAAAACCCCCTAAGTATACACCAAGTCAAATAGAAAAGCTTAAATCTAAAAGAGGTCAACAATCAGGGACGGATCCTACGAACGCGAAGAAACATCGGTAATTATACATCCCACACTATAGAATTTGGCGGGAAATTCGGCGGCCAATTCGTCGCTATTCAAACACATATTCGATCACAAGACGACGATTCGGGAGGGCGGACAAACCATGGTTTGTCACTGCCATCGTCGCCGTTCGACGCAAGAAAAAAGTGTCGCACTATCGACGCTTCTTCCGACGTTCGAGCAGGGCGTCACTCTTCGACGTCTCACAAGCGACGTCGCGCCTCGAAAGCGTTTGTAAGCTGTCGCACTTCGAGTGAAATGTGGTTCGACGTTTTTGGCGTCGTTCTTCGACGACTCATAAGCCGTCGCGAGTTCCGACTAAAGCGTGGTCAAGACGTTTTGGCGTCGCTCTTCAGACGCTTGTAAATTGTCAGCAATTCAGACTAAGCGTGGTGCGACGTTTCGGACGTCACTCTTCCGACGTACTGGAAGATGTACGTAATTCCGACGATATGTGGTCCGGCGTTTGGAGCGTCGCTCTTCAGACGTTTTCATCTTGTCTCTCTTCAGGGCGTTCTTCGGGTTGTCGCGATTCAGGGCGTCTACAAGGCGTCGGTAGACCGAAACGGAGGGTTCAATTTTTTTAAAAAAAATTTAAAATTTTTAAAAAGACGAGAAACGTTGTTTTGAAGATATTATATGAAGTAAAACGAGTCCATGAAAGTGAAATAGCGATTATGTAGAATAGTAATGCAACGGATGAAAGTCTGAGCGTCCATTGTTCCAAATACAAATTAAAGTACCCAAAACCCTACAACGGTGATAAAGCAGGTCCATGAAAGTGAAGATATTATATGAAGTAAAAGCGAGTCCATGAAAGTAGAAGATATTATATGAAGTAAAACGAGTCCATGAAAGTGAAGATATTATATGATAAAGAGTCCCTGAAAGTGAAATAGCGATGTAGAATAGTAAAAGCAACGGATAGAGTACCGACGTCCATTGTTCCAAATACAAATTAAAGTACCCAAAACCCTACAACGGTGAAGTAAAAACAGGTCCATGAAAGTGAAATAGCGAGTATGTAGAATAGTAAAGCAACGAGATAGAGTACCGAGCATCCATTGTTCCAAATACAAATTAAAGTACCCAAGACCCTACAACGAGTGAAGTAAAACGAGTCCATGAAAGTGAAGATATTATATGAAGTAAAACGAGTCCATGAAAGAGAAATAGCGGTATGTAAAATAGTAAAGCAACGGATAGAGTACCGAGCGTCCATTGTTCCAAATACAAATTAAAGTACCCAAAACCACTGCAACGAGAGAAAAACGCTAATCATAATCATGTGAGAAGTGTGATATGTCCAAAATATAAAAAGACCATCGAGACCATATCAATAAACCGGGCAACATAGACCGACGCATCGCTAGTTTTGAAGGCGAGTGATAAACATTAATCATTTTTTTTTCACAAGAGAAAAAACGATGTTTTGAATATATTATATGAAGTAAAACGAGTCCATGAAATCATTACATTTTCACATACGAAGATTGGAACCCAAATATACATCCCGAGAAAAGTGGAAGTCCCACCCCGGACGGTGATAGAAAAATACCCCATGTCACATACGGGGACTTGATATAAAACCCGAGTAACGGTCCACATGGAGATTATCGACAATGCGAAAAGCATCCAAATATGCAGAGGCATCTATAAGAAAGTGAAATAGCGGTATGTAGAATAGTAAAGCAACGAGATAGAGTCACGAGCGTCCATTGTTCCAAATACAAATTAAAGTACCCAAAATCCTGCAACAAAGAAAAAACGCTAATCATGTGAGGAGTGTTATATGTCCAAAATATAAAAAAGACCATCGGACCATATCAATAAACCGGCAACATAGACCGAGCATACGCTAGTTTTGAAGGCGAGTGATAAACATTAATCATTTTTTTTCACAAGAGAAAAAACGATGTTTTCAATATATTGTATGAAGTAAAACGAGTCCATGAAGTCATTACATTTTCACATCTTAAGATTGGAACCCAAATATCCATCCGGAAAAGTGGAAGTCCCACCCCGGACAATGATAGAAAAAATACCCCATGTCACATACGGCGACTTGATATAAAACCCGGTAACGGTCCACATGGAGATTATCGACAATGCGAGAAAGCATCCAAATATGCCCAAGGCATCTATAAGAAAGTGAAATAGCGGTATGTAGAATAGTAAAGCAACGGATAAGTACGTACCGACGTCCATTGTTCCAAATACAAATTAAAGTACCCAAAATCCTTGAACGAGAAAAACGCTAATCATGTGAGGAGTGTGATATGTCCAAAATATAAAAAGACCATCGAGACCATATCAATAAACCGGCAACATAGACCCGACATACGCTAGTTTTGAAGGCGAGAATGATAAACATTAATCATTTTTTTTTCAAAAGAGAAAAAAATGCTATTTTTAATATATTATATGAAGTAAAACGAGTCCATGAAGTCATTACATTTTCACATACGAAGATTGGAACCCAAATATCCATCCGAGAAAAGTGGAAGTCCCACCCGGACAATGATAGAAAAATACCCCATACGAGGGGACATGATATAAAATCCGGTAACGGTCCACATGGAGATTATCGACAATGCGAGAAAGCATTCAAATATGCCCGAGGCATCTATAAGAAAGTGAAATAGTAGTATGTAGAACGGTAAAGCAACGAGATAAAGTACCGGCGTCCATTGTTCCAAATACAAATTAAAGTACCCAAAATCCTTGAACGGATCAAGAAAAATGCTAATCATGTGAGAATTCAAAGTAAATTTAATCTATTAACATTGCGAATAAAATTACACGAAGTCAAAAACATTGCACGGCCATACTCATGGCAAATTTGTCATCAAAAAAATCAAAAAAATTAAGAAGAGCGCACTCATGCGGGGAAACCCGGTCTTGAACGTTTAATTTACGGGAATTCAAAAATATTACTTAAAGGTCCGGCACGGTAAAATAAACTAAAAGCGACCCAATTAGCGGGCACCCGCTAAGCAAGAAAAAAACAAATTAAGCAAACTAATCCTCCGGTGGTTCCTCCACGATTCGGCACCATCCTTCGGAAGGTCCGGGATCGCTAGGTGCTACCTCCACATGCATGCCACGGCTCCCCTCCTGAAGGCCCGAATGCGTCGGGCACTTTCCGAGCTCGGACCCGCCGGACGGGTGCATTCTTCCTCCGTTTGGGCCTCCTCGCGGAAGAACACGGTGACTACGAGTTTGTGATTCGTGGGCGGTTGAGAGTGCAATCAAAGGAAAATTGCGCGAGTGCGCGTCGTGGGGAGAAGGTGAACTAGCGGTGGGGAAGCCGGGGAGCGAGGGAGAATCCATACGGTGGCCGGATGCTACAAGCCGAGCCCCGCCCCGGTCCGAGTATTTGGATATCTACCTAAGTAATAATCATGGAGCTGGCGGGAAGTCATCTCTCGTTGAGGTCTTTGGAGGGAGCGCGCGGGGATTGACCTCTAGTGCTCCCCCTGCGGCAACGCATCCTATGACGCACGCGAGGCATGGGTGCAATCTCGGGCGCGGTGGGCACGAGAGACAAAGAAGCGGAATTCCAGTTAACGAGAGGAAGACGGAGACGAGAGCGAGAGAAATGGAAATATGCGGCAAATTCTAGGCGAGAAGTTCCGCTAGCCACTTCTCCTTATCGTCGCATTTACTAGACGGTGTAATCCGACAGCCGTCTTGTACGAAAAACCATGGCTAAACGCCATTTTTTTATGTCAACCCGTACGAAATGCAATCAAAGGACGGCCATCATAATGAATCTACGATCATTAATAATGAGAGCGAAGGCCGGATCAAATTGGAGTGTGCGGAATCGCTTAGAGGAGTGGAGGTCCGATCTTGAACGAGTGTTAAAAATTAATTAATGTAGATTTGATGTGAAAACTTAATTGAACGGCGTTAAATGTTAATGCGAATGATATGAAATCGCCATATCCATGTCCCATCACCTTAAACGCCATCGAATGCACCCGCGGCCGGGAGAGCGGGAGGGCAAGTTTTTATTGAGGACACGTGGCAAAAATTGATTGGAGGCGGATCTTTGTTTGGGCCGCTCGCGCGGTGGGAAATCCGGACCCGTAAAATATTAGGGTGAATTTGATAAGAAATTCGCGTCACAAAATTGGCCGACGTCGGCGGGCTATTTTGGAGCAACTTGGTGGTTTGAATTATGGTTTATCGTAGTTTGAAGTCGGCGGGAGCTCGACTTTTTGAACAATTTTCTTATAAAATTTGTGTTGGTTTTCTTTGATAATACACATATTAAAATCCCGCTTAATAAAGAGACAAAATTGTTGTGCTTTCGGAACTTTGACAGAGATTGGACATGAGTTAACAAACAAAAGGATAAGCGGAACCGGACATGCACCGTGAGTCAAGCCCTCTACCAAAACCACGAGCGGAATCACAAAAGCGGGTTGCCCATATCGCACGCTTTTGCGGGGTAGGCGGTATTTCCTATTCGCGAGCGATTCCATAGGGGAATGCGACACGTGGCGAAGTGACCCCGGCAAACAACCGTTTAACCCACGCCATCGCACGTTAAAGCCCGACGTTGGAAGCCGAGCGAAATTGCCAAGAGTCGTTGATTTGGAGAAGGGCCATCGGACGGTGGTCGCACGTTGAACTTGCCGGAGGTTAACTAAGGTGTGCGGAGGATAGCCGGGTACGATACGAGTGTTTGATTGGTTATTGATATATATAGGTGGGGCCGGAGTATAATGAAATTGTTTAATTAAACGATTGGCGGATAATTAGCATAAGTACGGGAGGGTGATTGTTGTAAAAGTGGGTGGTGAAATATAGAGCCAGAAAGTTCACTACAAGTTATTTATTTAAAAAAGAAACGTGGAGTATAAATACAAAGTGTTGAAAGTTAAACATTGGTTATAAGGATTGGAGATAATATAAAGTCGGGAATATAAATTAAAGTCCAACCATTGTGGATAGTATTTATTTATCAAATTCTACGAATTTGATAAATAAACCCGAAAGAAAAGAAAGAAGTCAATTAAGACTCGAGATGGAGGAAAAGAACGGGGGGTACACCAAGGGAAAATGCGACACAACGATTGTAGACACACCGGCTCTCCTTGGGGGTCCAATTTCGGTTTTGTTGCGTCACACGATGATCTCTCTTCTACGGCATTTACTTGTATTGAAGATCACTATTCTAGGAATAAGGAGTTATTTTCTCCAAAAATAACCCTAGCCAAACATTGACAATGCATCAAGGATATCTTTCTATGCTTCATAAGCACATTTGTTCTACTTCTAAATCATGTCTTGGAAGTGGTTGTTGTGCTTGGAAATTATTCACTAGTTGGTTTCATACCAAAGTCTTTTTCACATTTTCGGCATCCAATACATGAAAAAGATAATGGTTTAAAACAACCTAAATATTTGAAATTTTGCAAGAATTGTACGGCACACTTTGAATATAAATTTTGAAGTCAAGTGCATGATGCTTGTATAGGATCAAGTGTCATTTTGAATACCAAATGTTTCACAAAAAAACTTCTCAACATGCTACTGCTAGGTAAGGATTAAATGACAATATTGCATCAACTATTTCCATAATAAAAAGTGCACCTCGGCCATAAGACTAAACAACTACAAATGTTGTAGATCTAACAAGACCACACAATTGTAGAAATTAGCTTTGAATAAATCTCTTATTCAATGAAGATTAACCTGAGTACATGTATCAATTTCGGGTGCATACATAACACATAACTTCTTCTACAATTAATTGTCACATGCGGAAATAATATAGAAGCAATCGCACATCAAATCAATCACACATTAACTCGGTATGTATGGGGAAATCTTATAGCTGAAAACGGCTATTGTGTATATTATAATGGAGAAATCATGTAACAATCATAGTACAAAAACTCTTCACAAGCTCTCATGCACTACCTCCCATGCTACACACTATCAAGCTAGATCTAGCAAATCACTTGCTCAATCCTTAGCCACTGATAGCCATCCTTGATTGCGTATTTTAATGCTAGGTGATGGCCTCCTTATATAGATAAACCACCGGCCTAAACTTTGCAATACTCATAGCTTACTCCACCTATCTATGTGTTGCAAATAGCACGGTATAGTTACAAGCGATAGCTAACTCTACCTTTCATCTATCTCTTTCTTGGTCTTCAGCGGAGGCGATCATGCCTTTGTGTAGCGCGAAGTGTTCTTGAGTTGACTAATGAGTTAATATTTAGTAAATTAAATATTATTTAATTTACTCCACTCATATCTAGTTGATTAGCTAGTTTACTTAATCTCACTAGTTCCATGTAAAATAAATAGAACACAACTCCACTATTTGTCCGTTAACTCCTCCAAAACACGCAACGGAAGTCTAGCGGAAGCCAACCATGCAAGATGCCATCAAACCCTAGGAACCACGTGATTCCTTGTGTCGATTGCATGAGCCACCTCCATGACTCAAGCAGAAGTGCGCGAAAGTGACAAAGCTGTTGTCATAGTCAAAATATTATTAAGGGAAAATAATATGTTTGACTTCCATGTACAGAGATCGAGTCTAAAAATGCACTGGGTCCTAATAGGGTCTCATCTATTTTTACCGGCATGTCGCATCCATCAAGAATCTCCAAGTAGAATTCCCAAATTATGCTCAAAAGTATGTCTAAAAAATAGACATAGTCTAAAAATAGACTTTGCGCGAGAATTTGCTGCGGGCCCACTTAGTGAAGGCGACTTCATTTCACTAAGCTCCATCATCTTGCTGCATTCTCAACACTCCCTCTCGGCAAGATATGGATTATACGCAATCCCTATCACCTTTTTCTGTGGAATTCGAACTTGCTCTGGTGAGCGCCTTCGTCGGGATGTCGGCATCACGATCCTCGTGTGGGAATATATGAAAGCATCATGATCCTCCGGCTGCACCGATCGTACGATGTGATGGTGCAGATGTCGATATGTTTGGACCTATCATGAAATGTTTCGGATTAGCGAGAACTTGAGTGCGACTCTGGTTATCACGGTAGATCACATGTAGGCTCCAAATGCAACTGAACAAACTTTGAACGGGGATCTTCCTCATCAAATAGCCTCACATGCGGCTAAACTTGCTGCCATGCTCGGCCTCTCGTCCGGGCGGGTGCCACGGATCTGCGCTTCTGCTGTGCCGAAGCTAGCATGTCGACCCCGATGCTTTGAAAACTCCTCCGGAAGTGCTCTTCCGGTCCGTTGGGCTCCACTGCTCCCGATCGCGTCGGTGAGCCGATAGCTTCACTCCATCCATCTGTCGCACGTAGACCATATCCAGTCCCCATGTGCCTGCGAGTATAGCTCAATACATGCTTTTCCCGCCTTCAAAAAGAGCTTGGTAGGCTTAACCATAGCTTGCGAAAGTCGGTTAGCGCATAGCATATATCGGGTCGTGATATTGACCCACAGGATACCCGTCAAAGCCCTCACCAGCTTGTCGATGTAGCCGGTGGCATCCACTACCTCCTCCCGAAGTAGCATCTCCCCTTCCTCCATCCTCCCGGGAAGAAGGGTATCAACGGGCTTGCGGCCTTGCATGTTGAACCTCTCCGAGAATCTCCCAGGGCATACTTGCCGAGAAACAAACGAGTCCTCACTTTGCGGCCCGCAAATCTCCAATCCGGAAATAATGAAGAGATGCCCGAGTCCTTACATCTCAAACTCTCGTGCAAGATCCTCCTTGCATGAAAGTATCAGCGCTCGTCGCCAGGTCAATCAGATCATCTACATACGGTGCGATGATCAACGGCTTCCCCTCCACCACAATGCGGTACGGGTTTGGATCCGCCTCACTCTTGGAGAATCCAAGCCGGTGAAATAGCGTCTGTCAGAGTGTGCCAAGCACGAGGTGCTTGCTCTCAGCCGTACGGTGCTCTCTTGAGTCGGCACACATGCGACTCGCTGTCTTTGAAAGATCTCAAAACCTTCGAGAATTTGCTCTATGTACACTTCTTCCTCAATAACTCCATTGAGGAACGCAGTCTTCACATCCATACGATGAATGTGCCACCCCATGCTGCGGCTGAGAGAGCAAGGATCGTCCGTATGGAAGAGTACCTTGCGACGGTGCAAAGTCTCCTCATAGTCAATCCCCTCGATACGCGAGAAGCCACGGGCAACAAATCTCGCCTTGTACTTCTCCACACTCCCGTCGGCTGCTGCTTCACCTTGTAGATCCATCGCGAACCTACAATGATTTCCCAAACCGGTCTTGGGACAATCTCCCATGCTGCTTTATTTGCTGATGATCGAATCATATTCTTCGATCATGGCATCAACCCATGCGGGTTCCTCCACGGCTTCCTCAAGGAGGACTGCTCTATCACAACACATTGACTCATAAGAGCCATGTATCCGGTGTCCGTCCGGTGGCCCGTCTCTGTCTGTGTGCTTGGCATGGGTGGTCCTACGACCTTCTGCATCCCGAGCACGGTCGCTCGGCCACGCTAGTGCGCATGCGCCCCTGCGATGGTTGGCGCGGCTGGGTGGTTTCTTCCCACCTCCACCGAACCTCCTCTTGTGGCTGATCCACATCGGGAGCTCCTCCTTAGGAACTGAGGCTCCTCATGCGCACGCAAGTGTGGCTCCCTCTCAGCGAACCTTGCATGGCTTTCCTCCTCATGAAATTTTTCATATCACAAATGCTCTTTGCGGTCTTGTGCGTACTGCCCTCATACGCTCTAGTGAGGTGTATCGGTGTACCCCACAAATATTCACTTCGAGCGGTTGGATCCGGCTTCCTTCTTGCATCCTTGTCTGCATGCATGTGGACGGGGAGAATCAGAAAATCCGCAAATGGGAAATATCGGGCCTCTTGCCGAGAATAAGCCTCCTCGGTGTACTCATGCCAAAGAACCTTGTGAGGACAACGGTTACGCATCTACTATGTTGTGTTGTGCCTCGACCCACAAGTGAAGGGTGAGCACGATCATGCAACATCGCCGTGCGGCACCACGATCGTTACCCTGTTTCTTCGCTCGTACCACGTTCGTTTGTGGGTTATGGGGTGCGATGAGCTCTCTACGAATCATGCAGCGGCGCCGAGAACTCCTTGAATTCAGCGGGAGATGAATTCACCACCATTATCACTCCTTAGAGCAATCACCTTCTTCCCCCGACTCCTTCTCGACCGGTGCTTTAAACTCCCAGAACTTTCGCGAATGTGTCGCTCTTCTTCGCATGAAAGATCCGGCCTTTCGAGAGAAATCATCAACAAAAAATCACATAATACTGTGTGTTTCTTTGTCAAAGCAGCGAGAAAGGACCACACACGTACGTGAACTCTCTCCCGAGGATCGTCGTGGCGCGACTATCCTTCTCGTGAGTGGCTTTCACATACTTCCCATAAAAGTACACCACGCCCTTGTACGATGTTGCGCAAGAGTGCCCGTAGGAAGTCCGTGTAGAAATCTGTTGTGAAATCTTCAAAAGCTCCATGGTGAGAAAGTGGCCCAATCTCTGTGCCATAGTTCGCCACTCATCATCCCGGCTCTACCACATCTCCCGTACCTTGCATGCCATAGCTGCGCAATCATCTACACAGGCGATAAAGGTTCGGTTTCGAACCCCTATCTTCGGGTCTCTCCGGTAGTCTTCTTGACGCGGGAAAGCTTTTCCGCCCGCCGAAGACCACATCATAACCCTTATCCTCCAACACCGTCGCTACGAAATCGGGTTCTTCTTCAATCAGTACATGCATGACATCCTTTAAGACAAAGGGTTTACGGACTCCTACGAAAGGATACGGTATGCGAGAGCGCGGTCGCCTTCGTATCTTGAGTCATCGCCCATCTCGATGTGCATACCCAAATCCTTGTCCTCCGGATACGAGAACACTCCAGATCTCCCGTCATATGAAATGACGCAGCGCGTCCAAGAACCACAGCGAGTCCGACATACTTGGAAACTAAGCATGCAATCGGTGAAACTTTGACGACCACCCCCCTACACTTCCCGGCTCATCTCGCCGCGAGTGAACTTCGTGAGGGTATTCGGCGATGTTGTCGCCCTTCTCCATCTTGATGTTCACGAGCTTATCTTTGAGCACCGGCTTCCTTTGGTTGCTCTTCTTCGGAATAGATCAGTCCAAAGCTTTCCACATTAAATATGGACTAGCCTTACCCGAAGGGTGGATACAATATGATCCTTGACGCCCTCCAACGGGATCCTTCGACATTTCGCGATCTTCTTTTGCCATGCATCGACCAAAGCTGCATCGGTGGGCTTTGGGACATCCGCATCCACGAACTCCTTCAGGACCATTATCTTCTGTACTTCGCTTCCATTCGATCCTTCCATGCATATTGAATCAAAGCGCCTACCAAGAGCATATTCAGAAGCACGCAAACCATGAAAAGAAAAAAGACATCTTTCAACACGAGCACGAAGACAGTACGCAAATTCGAATTCCAAACTCAAAGCTCTATCGCTTGAGATCTATACTTGAAAAACAAATTATTTCCAAATCGAGAGATTGATTTGCAAAGGGCATTCACGGATCTTTCACCTTACAAATAAGGATGAATATTCCGGAGGCTACGACAGCCGCATGCGGACTACGCTCCAGGAAATAAGTTTGCAATCACGTAATAGACTTCGACAATTAATCTCGCTCGATGCCATGTAGAAATTAGCTGAATAAATCTCTTATTCAATGAAGATTAACATGGTCATATATCAATTTAGAATTGCATACATACACACACTTTGCTTCTACGATTGAATCATCACACTGCGAAATAATATAGAAGCAATCGCATCAAATCAATCACATTAACTCGAGTATGTATGAGGGGAAAAGCTTATAGCTGAAAAACCGACTATTGTGTATTATTATAATGGAGAAATCATGTAACAATCACTAGTACAAAAACTCTTCACAAGCTCTCATGCACTACCTCCCATGCTACCTTTATCGAAGCTAGATCTAGCAAATCACTTGCTCCAATCCTTAGCCACTTGATAGCCATCCTTGATTGCGTATTTTAATGCTAGGTGATGACCTCCTTATATAGATAAACCACCGACCTAAACTTTGCAATACTCATAGCTTACCCACCCCATCTGTGTGTTGCAAATAGCTTGAGTATAGTTACAAGCGATAGCTAACTCTACCCTTTCATCTATCTCTTTCTGTGGTCTTCAGCGAACCGGTCATGCCTACTGTAGGTGGGCGGGGAGTGTTCTTGAGTTGACTAATGAGTTAATATTTAGTAAATTAAATATTATTTAATTTACTCACTCATATCTAGTTGATTAGCTAATTAACTAATCTCAGCTAGTTCACGTTTGAAATAAATAGAACACAACTCCACTATTTGTCCCAGTTAACTCCTCCAAAACTTACTTATGAAGTCTAAGCGAAGCCAACCATGCAGATGCCATCAAACCCTAGGAACACGTGATTCCTTGTGTCGGTTACGCACACCTCCATGAAACTCAAAGCGAAGTGCGCCCGAAAGTACGCTAACATTTATAGTCAAAATATTATTAAGGGTAAATAATATTTGACTTCCATATTTTTAGGGAGATCGGTCTAAATAACACACAGTCCTAAAAAAATAGGGTCTCATCTATTTTTACAGCATGTCGCATCCATCGAAATCTCCAAGTAGAATTCCCAAATAGTATAGCATTCGATGTCTCAAAATAGACATAGTCTAAAAAATAGAACTTTGCGCGAGGAATTTGCATAGCGAAGCCCCACTTAGTGAAGGCGACTTCATTTCACTAAGCTCCATCATCTTGCTGCATTCTCAACAACAATCAAATGTATTCCACAAGGCCAATGCGCTATGAAAAAATGAAAAGGAGTTTGCAACCAAAAAATACCTTAGGCAACTAATTCAATTAGATACACCAAACCATCAGCAAAAAAGGAAAACCGACCTACTCAAAAGGCAAGCGTTTACCTCCTTTGACAAAAATTTTGAGTTCCGAAAACAAGGGCCTTTATTGTCTTGTCAATGCCCCTAGTAATTTGAATGGGGTTTGCACCCATCTGCAACAACCTAAACAAAAAGGTTTCATTTCAAATTATTTTCCACAAATTTAAGATACAACCATTGTCGGTTTTGTATTTCCTAACAAGCTCATAAATTTTGACAAAAGAACCAAAAATTTTTTTAATACACGATAGCAATTTTTTCACTCAAAAACTATCTTAGACTCAATAAACCCAACCCAAAACTAAAAAAACCAAACACCATAAGACCCTACAAAAATGAATAGATGATCTTAATCCGAGTAACATCGACAAAAAGTTACCTTTACACCCTCACTTATTAAACCTGTCTTTGTTGAATTTTAACTTCAGCTGCTGCACGTGAAGGACGGATGCGGCGACAACATTTTTTTTTGGAGGTTGCTTGCATGCCATCCGAAAATTTAATTGACATTTAAAATTCACTGCAAGTTTTTTTGTGAAGCGGTCACGGCCATATTTGCATGCGAGGATTGTATTTAAACACAACGGCGACATTAACGCAATTCACCAACCCGAGAAATTAAACAAACGAAATTTGCAGACGGTTTTGTAAATTCAAAAGGAGGACACGTGGAGCATTAATATTGGATCGCATGAAATTGAAGGGAATGCGAAAAACACGAAAACCGGACCGAATTTTTTGTAGGGCACATTGGATTGAGAATTCGAGTTAAAATTAGGCGGGCGATCGGCATCCCATTTTGGAACGCGAATTTGGTTTGAAATTCAATCTATTTAGACTTTTGAAGTCCGACGGAAAGGGTTCTTTAATGTTTTGATAGTTTAATATATACATATGTTATATATATATCATATGCGAAATGAAAGGTGGGCCATAGAATTTAGTTTTAATTTTTATTTTTTTTAAAAGAGGGTTTATTATAATATGTTTTATATGTTACGGCATATAAAAAATAAAAAGGTCGAAAAAAGCTTGGTAGTTTTTTTTATAGACGATACGTAAATTTTTTATTACATAGTAGTGTGTAAAAAGTGAAAAAAGCTGAGTGTAACTTTTTTAAGTGTGTATACACGTCGATGCGAAAAGGGAAAAAACAGCGAGTGTCTTAGAGACGGAAGTATGTTTGTTTTGAACGGACGGTGAGTTGGTTTTATGCCTTTGCGTTTTGTATGCGATCATAATTTTGTAATCCCTCTCGGTGAGGGAAGTAGTGTAATAGTTTTTTTTTGAGTTATTGAAGGGAATAGAAGTTTGTTTTCAAAGTATTGAAACTCTTGTCTCTGTCAAAGAAATTTTTATTTTATGTGTGTTAGAGGAAGGGAGATTTATGGGTGGTTCTTATGAATCAACCAACCATTCGAAACATGCTCATCAATCCAAACCATAAGTATTATGTGACAATATTCAAGCGAGGGCACTCAATCGGATTTACGAAGCTATGTTAGAGAAACCCTAAACTCTCACTTTGAAAATAGGTGAAATGTGGCACCACTCGAGAGATTGACATGTGCCAATTGGTACAAGTGGTAGACAATTGGCATGCTCAAACAACGAGGTGATGCGGGGAATGACATGAGGGAGAAAATATCGAGAAAAGCCCCAAATACGGAGAGCTAAAGCTCATCACCAACTTTGAGATTGACAACTTTACATGATGTAACCTATGAAATCGTAAGTGGAGAAATCATAGTAACAATAAAGTAACCTATGTAACAATAAAGTCGGATTCATCCTGGGAGTGGTAATGGGAGAAATCATAGTGAACAACGGGGAAACATGCATAGTTGCTTACAATCAAATAGATGAAAAAACACATACAAAAAACCTAGATAATAATCGTGCACAAGCTTAATATTGAATTATGAGCCTGTAAAGGAACTTACAAAATGTGACATTACGAACCTGGTCAAGCGCACAAGCAAAAATATCCTGGACATGACCACTGGTTGACAAGTTGTATTGCTCATGATGCAAGAGGATTTGTACACACGCTTGCCCGAGTCAATCAAAATCCATCATTATCTATACAATAAATACAAGTAATTGATGTAGTATTTTTTACTCTAAGATGCATTCTTATGATAATGTTAGAACATATGTTGAAAATGTCAAAACATACTGAATAAGCTCCTCTTCGTTTCAAGAACAATTTATTGGAGTCGCATGAACTTGGAACAAGCCTCCCACGATACGAAAGAGTAGCAACTAAGTCAACGGTGACTTTTTTTGTTGCTACGGCTGGATCAAGGAGGTTGCTCTAAGATTAAATCGCTCCAATAAATTATTCTCTACTAAACGGGGCCAACCACGTGAAGGTGGAAAGCTCTTATGGCCCCTCCCCCCTCACATCACTCTCAATTCCCCAATACCCAATCTATATTTCATTTTTTTACTTTCATGAGCATAAAAAAAAATATTCAATAACTAGTAAAAAAACAATTCAACAAAAAAGTACGCAAGGAAACATTGC
Source organism: Pinus albicaulis (assembly GCA_034641835.2). Classification (NCBI taxonomy): domain Eukaryota; kingdom Viridiplantae; phylum Streptophyta; class Pinopsida; order Pinales; family Pinaceae; genus Pinus; species Pinus albicaulis. The sequence goes on from CM076580.1 coordinate 1,439,769,229, forward strand.
AATTAATGCTTGACATAAAAAATAGTATGATAAATGAGTTTTTTATATAACGCAAAAAAAATGTTCCAAGTATGGTAACGTTTGTCCTATAATAATACAATATTTTACATTGTCAAATTTTCTTTTTTCTTCTTCCTATTTTTTAAAGCTCCTAATTACATCATCAATATCATCGTGTCTGCTCTTTGTTTCGTGCCTTTCAACCCGCACTTTGCTGACCTAGTTGTGTATTCACGATGTACGGGCTCATCCGGTGACGGGGCATCGCCTACAAAAACGAGATAATATTAAATTTTAATTGTCGGTTTTTAAATATCATTGAACTAGTTCGGTAATATTAATAAAAAAAATTGCAATGAGATTATTTACACAGTGCACCGGTTGTCGCCGCCCGACCTAGTTGCATTGTCACGATGTACGGGTCTCATCCGGTGACGGGGCATCGCCTCCAAAAACGAGATAATAATTAAATTTTAATTATCGGTTTTAAATATCATTGAACTAGTTCGGTAATATTAATAAAAAAAAATTGCAATGAGATTATTTACATGGTGCACCGATTGTCGCCGTTGGGGGCTGTTGCCTACTGTCTTCCTCTACGGTGGTAAGATCCTCAAGGGAAACATTCTCGTCATTTAAACAAAAAACGTTATAAGGACAACCATCAAGGTATAATTAGAAAAAAATTATAAGTGGAAATTAATTATCGTCACGGCCCTCACTGATAGCTGGCATTGTCGGCACTGGTCCCCACTACAATGATCGGGTTGCACGAGAGGATCATCTACATACGGCTCTAAAAGCTGGGTTATTTACCTCGTCGGTAGTGTTTCTCCCCTGGATTTAAACAAAGTTTTTAGACGATTAAATTTATGGACGAAAACAAAAATATTGAAAGGTTAATGTTTTACCTTATCGGGCATTGTAGATCTTGGGACTGCCTCTGAGCACTGCGACGTTCAACTACGACTTGATAGCCAAAACGGAAAGCAATATTTTTATCTTCCTCTGTAGTTATTGTTCCAAAGTCATCACCCTACATTATATATGATTGTGTATTTTTAATCATATACGATAGGATTACAAAAACGTTGGAAGGTGATACAATTAATTATAAGATGTTTAGCTACTTAATTACAATTCTTGCAGCTAATTTCAAGTAGCCACCACTGGCAGAGCTTGTGATGGCCCTTTTTCCTCTATCCTAGCTTTGGTTGCCTTTGAGGTGTCGGGCAACCTAGCATCAAAAGATTGAAGTCGGATATGACGTAGCACACTTTTATTTTAGACATAAAGAAAATTAAAGATATTGAATTAAAGTTGTAATTTACCTTGCGGGTCCGAGTTGGCATTTTTCCTTCTTTCTTTGCCCTTTTCTCTTTTCCGTCATGGATGAGTGCTCTCCACTCACTCTGCGAAAGCTGACGAGAGGATGCTCATATCTAGGGTTAAATTGCAATTGCGTCCTATAGGTGTCCACTGGTATATTTCAAATATTTGCCGTGCTACTGAGCCACAGCTTTTTACGTCAAAATGTGCGGAAGCCCCAAAAAAGGGCTTCTAGATAATCTAAAAGTTCTTTTTTCGGAGTTGGAGATTACGGGAATTCCACCACTGTACATATGGTTGGGCCAAAAATTACCAACGCATGGCTCTCCCGAATCTGTAGAACTCATTGTTTCCTACACGGAATAAAACCAAAAGAAAAAGAAGATATTATCATTAATTTAAAAAATAAAAATCATGATAAATATGTTTTAGATAAAGTACATGAAATAGTTAAAATATTAAAATTTACAGGAGTTGTACATGCTTTATAGGGACACCCTCATCGTTCACCAACAACGTGCCATTAATGGTCCCTGTGGAGCGACACGTGTAGCTCCGAAACGCAATAATGTAGGCGGCCATATCGGCCTCATCATTGCCAACACGTTCGGGCGGTTGGTGGGTGTCGGCTGGGCGGTGTGTTTCTTGGCTAGCACCTAAAGGAGTAGAAGGTGTACGAGAGGATTTGTTTGGGCAATCTCTTGCCCTTGTGTCCCACTACCACCAACACGGGTTCGGCAAATGCCGGGAAGACGCTACATACAAAAGAACTTTTTGTTAGTTTAGTCAATGTAAAAATTAAAAATCAAACTATCACAATTCATCTCATGCGGAACAAAAAAAATATCCTTTTGACTTTTTTATTATTACACGATATCTATTTAGTTGCCTCATAAGATGTTGTATCCTCTCTTCTGTTTCGGGTGTTTGAGGCGCATCTATCAAAGCATTAAATTCAGACGTTGCATCTCGTGCCTTTTTTTGCAACAACAACAGCTTGGAGATAGGGATGAAAAAAAGCTCTTCCTCAAAGAGGGAATCATCGGGCGTACCATGGCTAGGTGTACGCATATTTGAACAAAATTAATATTATTTCAACTATGTAAATAACTAAAATACCTAAAGATAGAGCAATGCTTGGCACTTTACATGTTCTTCGCTGGCCTCTTTCGCGATCATCCTGTCTCGGGGTTGTTCTGCTTTATACGATCGATCTGCCACATTGCAATAAAATTATAAATGTAAAAACTTGAAAACAATATCTAACTTGAAAACACAAAATGAAAACTGAAATAATTTCTAATAAGACACGGAAGACGAGTTAGAGTTTCAAATATGCCTTGCATTGAATTCGATCTGGAAACATGTCATTGCACATTAAGGCACCCAAACATTCAATCCACAAATGATATATTTAAGTAGGCTTCTCCTATTCAGGGAAAACACCATACCTATAATGCATTCACTTGCATGTGTAAAGGGAAAGGAAAACATGTTTTCATACAACGGTGACAAAGGCATCTTGGGGGAAAGGTATCTTCACTTTTTTATTTATGTTGTTCACCCACACCACTCTCGTGTTTTCACTAATCTGTTTTGTCATTTTTTGGATTCAAATTAAGTTAAGGCCTTAAGTATTTTTTTGACCTTTCGGTGTAGTTTTTATAAGTGGCATGTATGGATTTTCCATTAATTACGCACTTTTTCTCTTCATGCGCATGTTTCCACTGGAAATCAAATGCATGATTTAGTCCCATACATTTAACAAGTTGTTGGATCAACTCCATAGGGAAATATCATGTTTCCTATTCAATCAAAATTTATCTCGGTTAGGGTAGGTAGGAAGGTTTTCCCTTTGTATTAATAGGGCACTTCTAGCTTGCATTTTTATTATATCTTCAAATTTAGTGTCGTTTCAATTAGGGCATGATTTTTTTGCAACTTTCAAGGTGAGAATGAACAAAGACAAATTTTTTGTGATGGATGATTTGTATATGACTCCATGGCCGGAGGAAAAGGCACTAATCTACTTCTTCAAATATCTATAGTTCTCATTCACCTCATACGAAGATGGTCCACGATTTTGAGCCAAATGTTGCGACAAAAAGTTCCCCCCCCTTTATAATTTGATAGTCGATGGAAATTTCTTAAATTGATCATGGGGGAAAAAATTATGGAACATTGAGCACATACATATGTAATGGAATTCCAAGAGCATGATATATGTTTGCATATGTTTATGGCAATGTTCCACCAAGTCCACCTGGAGGTGGGAGCGAGGGGACGAGGGAGTGCGGGAGCGGCCTATGCAAAAGCTCCCTACAATTTTCGGGGAAACGTGGGGGGACGTCGGGGGTCATAAAAATTATAAAATTTAATATTTAAAATGTAACTATATTTTTTCAAGGAATGTATATACGGTCATCATACACTTGCATCATGAAAGATAAATGATAAATGATAAAATTACAAATCGATGAATGATGAATCATATAATTGAAACAAATTTAAAAGTTAAAAAGTTAAAACATACATCATACAATCATGCATGTAAGTTTGTAAGTTTGTAACTATATAATCATTAATGTAACTACTAACAATGTACAATGAAAATAAAGTTTAAGATATCATATGACATATTATATCAAGATTCAAAAATAGAGTTTAAGCTGAAGTTTACAACTCAAATACGAAACATAAAACTTAAACGCAAATAAGTTATGTAGAAACATAAAACATAAAACATAACATATGAATATCAAATGATATCATCATTCTTGATAAATGAGCATAAATGCTCAAGTTAATGCCCCACTAGTCTACGCATCCAACACGCACGAATATATCAAGATCAACCATGTCACCATACGAATCGAGAATCACTTGGATTCTCAAATATGATAAGTGGCACATCAAATTTTAACACGAAACCATAAACTAAAAGGGGCGGTGAGGGGACGTGAGGGCGTGAGGGGAAACATCCCTAGAAGTCCCCAAGACCCTAGAGTGCGAGGGGCGAGGAATCTAGACCCCTAGGGTGGGGGGCGAGACCCAGGTGTAACAACTTGGTTTATGGAGGTGGTGGAGCAAAAAAGAGCTCAAATAGAGCTGAAATTTTTCACATAAAAAGGATGCGATGGGCTTGACTAATGGTTCCATTTAAAAAAATTATATCTAGATAGAGAATAAGTGTAGCATGCAAACATGCATTGAAAATCCATGCGAGTTTGCATTGTATTACTTATGATGGATTCAAATTTGGGTTTCAAAATGCCAGGTTATGGCATGATTTTGTCGAGAAACCCTTAGTTGGATTCTCATGTTGGTTTAATTTATATTTTAAGTTTGTTTTGCAATCTTTGGGTGATAGTAACTCATGAACTAGGTTACCAATGTGTAACAATCATATTTCAAGAATAAAGATGTGATTTTTTTTATATTATTATTATTATCTATTAGCTACAAGTATTGACACCTAATGCACGGAATTTTGACATCTTGATAGCATGGATAATTTTCGAAAATGTTTCTAGTAATGTTAACATAATAACTATCATTACATGTCTTCACTTTTTTCACCATAATAGACACGTGATATGGACTCATCACACAACTTCATATGCTATGTCCCAACAAGTTCAAAGCTGGTTGAACCTACCTCATAGTGTGGTTATTAAGGACAAGTTGCTTGATATATAACTCGATAGCATAGACCACGTTGCGGTTCTAAAAAGAATCCTCAAGTGTCAAAAAAAACTTCACAAAATGTTCTACTATAAAGCCTTTTGGGATACGAAATAATATATGTATCATTGATGACTTTTAAAGTATGACAAGATCCGGAGGAAAGGAAATCAATGGAAGAGTGATCCACCAATGAGAACCTAGAATTTAGCATCGGATGAGTTAGAGTCTAGGAAATTGAAAGCCTATAATTTTAATTAGTGATGAAGGACATCACATAGGTAATTATATTTTCATGTAGAATAATGCTGTTAATTCAAATTTAAACTACATAATATGAAAGGCATACCATAAATTTTTCCACGTAAGTCCAAACAACCTATAAAAATGGAAAACCTTCTTTTTTCCATGGGAAATAATTTACCTTTCCTTTTTCAAGGCAATCTAAATCACAAAAAAATATGAACTATCACGCACACATTCTTGGATAATGTGAAAGTGGAAAAGGAATACCCTACACAAGTGATGCACACATGTACATTTGAACACTAATAGATTTTTGTAGTTGAAATGCAATGCTTGTTTTAATTTAAATGTAGGGTTTTTAAAGCGAGGGAGAAATAATGGTACTGCTAAATTAATAAGCGTTTCTTTGGGAAAAATTTAAATCTTGTATTGGGTGATGAAGATAATAGAGGGTATTGAATCTTGATTCTTGACATCTAGAGAGAACCACACAATCCAATAGAATTGACCAAAAAAACCCAAATAGAGTCAACCCTACTATAGGAGGAAGGGCACTGCGGTAAGAACTTACCATTTTGCAAGAGGGCGAGGGGGCGAATGTTGTTCGCAAGGGGGCGAGGGCGAACGGCGAGGGGCGAATGTTGTTCGCAGCGGGGCGGGGGCGAGACGGCGAGGGGCGAATGCGAGGGGCAAAGCCGTGCCACGAGGGGCGGGGGCGAATGCGGGGCGAATGCTTTGTTCCCGAAAGGGCGAGGGGTGAATCCGGGCGAATGCGTGCACGAGGGCGGGGGGCGGGATGTTGTTCGCAAGAGCTCGGGGCGAATGCGAGAGGGCGAATGCGTGCACGGGGCGAGGGGCGAATGCGAGGGCGAATGGTGTTCGCAAGAACGGAGGGCGAATGCGCGCGTGATATCGGACGTTAATGTAGCACACATGTACATTTGAACACTAATAGATTTTTGTAGTTGAAATTCAATGCTTGTTTTCATTTAAATGTAGGGGTTTTTAAAGCGAGGGGGAGAAATAATGGCTGCCAAATTAATAAGCGTTTCTTTGGGAAAAATTTAAATCTTGTATTGGGTGATGAAGATAATAGAGGGTATTGAATCTTGACTCTTGACATCTACGAGAGAACCCTACGGCCTAACACAATCCAATGGAATTGACCAAAAAAAACCCAAATAGAGTCAACCCTACTATAGGGAGGAAGGGCACAGCGGTAAGAACTTACCATTTTGCAAGAGGCGAGGGCGAATCTTTGCGTGCCTAGAGGGCGAGGGGCGAACGGCGAGGGGCGAATGCGAGGGCAAATGATGTTGCAAGAGGGGCGAGCGCGAATGCGAGGGAAAATGCGTGCAAGAGCGAGAGAGCGAATGCGCGCGTGATATCAAACGTAGCTATTGCGACAAATACAAAACATTTTTTATGTAGCGCGCATATAAGTTTCGAATTTTTATGTAGGGGCCCATATAAGTTTGGTATTTTTTTATGTAGCGCGAAAATAGACGTCGCTATCATGGAGTGGCGGAAAAGGCGTCGCTATTAGGACGGTGCCTCCAAACGTCGCAATGGCGACACCTAGACATTGTGTCGCGGTTGCGACGTTTAGAGTCGTCTCAATAGTGACGCTTTGGGCCATGGTGTCGCAATTGCGACGTCTTCCTTTAAACGTCGTAATTGCGACACTAGTTTAAGTGTCGGTATTGTGACACTTTTCTATAGACGTCGGTATAGCGACGGTTTCGAGCGGGATGGAAAAAAAATTTGGGAAAATTTCCGACATTTGGTCAAAAAGCGTCGGAAACGGGTGTCGGAATTTCCGCCAAATGTAGTAGTGCCAATTATGAAGTAAATCAACCTCGGACGAGAAGAACAACCGAGAAATTTTGGAATTAATCACAGTTGAGTCTCCAACCGGTGAAATTTCAAATAGTCAACTTATTGAACCCAAGATATATGAACCTGAAACTAAATCTACTTCATCTGATTCAACTTCAGATTTCATAGCCCGAACTCCCGGTGTCCTTGTTGTTGATAATTTGGAGGGCTTAAGGTTAATACAAATTCTCTTCTTGATAATTACTTGTGAGCTTGCTTATGTTGCTTATGTCTTCTCTTAGTTAATATTTCATCAAGTCAATTATCAAAATGTACAGGACACAAAATTTAGGCAGGGTAACACTTTTATTGTGGGAAGGTAAATCTAACACTTTTATTTTGGGAAGGTAAATCACATATTTACCTTCCTTCCTTTACACTTCAGAATGCCTTTTCTATTATGGAGCCCTTATTATCAATTCACATCAATTCGCATCCACATTTGTCATTGCAATATGACCGCAATCCATCTTGATACATTCACTTATCCCAACATTGTATAACATTAGAGACATTCGATTATATCAACGTAGTATGATCGCACTTCTTGCTGTGGTGTCTACAATGTATATTCATTATTTGTCTCTCTTGTGGTAACTGCAAGGTCTTCATATATATATTCTTCGTTTTTGTTGTGGTAATTGCAAGTCTGAAAAATCTAAAAGAATCTGCATTTAATTGTGTGTTGTCTACCTTATAAATTTATGCACCATCTTCTTGAAAATATATGCACTTGTCTCCTTCTAGATATTGTACTGTATCCTTGTGGATATCCACTCTGTTATCTCGGAGATATCTGATTGGTTATGAGTTGTCCGCATTTTAATTCATACCTATCCACTATTCTCTTTGCATCTGCACCAAAAACATGCTTCCAAATGATCCACAACTTTAGGTATATATATATATATATATATGATTGTGCCTGCTATTATGCCGACCTTCCAAATGAGTAATAGGTAGACTTGTTCATTGTGAATAGGTCGACATGAATGGAGATTTATTCATTATTTAACTTGGCAACCTCCACTGTAACTACAGCTTCTCTTTCATCGTTGATTGAGGACAGTTATGAGCTAGACTTCCAGCAAGGTCTAGGAGCATCTATGAAACTTAATTACATTTTATTATTTTGACTTATTCTTTTCATAATTACATATTCAACATGAATACCAACCTAGTTACACTTTTCAACACTCCCTCTTAACTAGGGAGGTATTCATAAAAGTACATGGTTACTTTCAAACTGAATAATCTCATAAGAATAATCAGAATGGTAATCGCATATATATAGCATCATATCAACCAGAATTTTCCTAATGCAAGGCCTTGACTAATAGCCCCATCTCTTAACGAGACAATGGGCTACAATTTTGGCGAGACACATGACTTATAGACACTTTCGTCATTGTCTCTCCAAGGTACATACTCCACCCGGGTGTTCCTAAAGTATGACCTTCTTGGAATATTCTTTTCTTGGGTAGCTATCCCTCAAAGAATATCAGTCCCCGACTACTCTTATCTTGAATGACCTAACACATTCTAAAAGAGTATCAAATGCCAGATGATTAACCAATCCTCCATTCTGTCTTCCCAAGACCAGAATGATGTGTCTTTCTCTCCCTCTCAACCAGGGAGGACCTTATTCCACAAGGGAATGTACTCATTCCAATACAAGGAATGTACCTAAGCTCATTCTTAGGAATTACCAAGTTTCTTCCAAGTAAGAAACTTATTATCAGGCTCCCTCTTAACAAGGGACCTCCAGCAGCAAAGGTGAGACACCCAGCTGCTCATGAAGAATTCTTGTCCTCGATGTCATGGATTTCGATATTGAGGAATATCCAACTTTTATATTCATAGGGCACAGATCATCCATCACTTTCATCCTGAGTCATGTCAACTGTCAGAAATTGATTCATCAAGCTTCCTTATCTGGTCCATTGTTGTGCCATGCTACTCTCCTTAAAATCATATCCCAGGATCATACATCCTTTCTCATGATTAGTAGCCCTGCACAAATTCATCCAAATAAACATATACATATGAACCTTTTAACATAAAAGTTACCTCAGTGATGATCTTTCACCATGAAATTTTTCAGTACGCATCGACATCCTTCATACAGATTGACACATCTCCTAATGATATGTTTTTCCAAGGATCTTCTTCTTTACCAGACTTTCGTCAGAGTCTAAATATCTTTCCAGGAGATTTCCTAGTCACATCTTCTTGGCCTCTGGATGATAATTTCCTCTTGACATGGTTGCATTTCATGATCTCTTCTTCTCTAGACATTCTTGATTCCCAGGAACATACAACTTTTCTAGTTTCTCGTTCATATACATCTACCTCATATTCCATGAGGACATATTATGTTGATTTCATATGTCCGTGCATTGAGAGATACTCCTCCATAGATCATACTTCTAAGTACAGAAGTCCATTACCTGCAACCATATGACATGACTTCACAACATCTAATGTCAGCATATAAATATATATATATATATATACATACCTCATAACTCTTACCTTTGAGTCATCCTGTAGCAATTAATGAAGATCTTTATTGCCTTGGCTTTCTTCATCAATATGTCATCACATCCCATAAATATGTTTCCATGATGACCCTTGCTTTTGATGACTGATTTTCATTAGTAATGTTTGTCAGAGAGGTTTTCCCTAGAGCTAATTCACCAGGAGCTCCTACCATGCTTCTATCAGGATGTTACATTGCTTCCTATCATATAACCAACAGAAATCACTTAAAGAATAAAATTATCTCAATCATAGTGTAGATCGCTTACTTCTTATTTCTTAGATTTTCTTAGAATTAATTTCTTCCTTTTCTACAAATGTTTGAGTTCTACAAAACTATTTCCTTAAAATTATCTTCTTCCATAGAAACCCTAGGTTCATGAGTGAGCTAACTTACTTATCCCATGATTTATGTTACCCTCATGTTCATATGAGTTATTGTTTCTTATACTTCCATGATATCACATTGCATCAATTCTTAAGTAGAATCTATGAGCTATAAAGAGTCTTATATTGATAGAGACTAGTCTTGATGATCTCTTACTCCATATTTCCATTCATTCTGGTGAGATGAACTTTCTTGTACTGTTCATAATTCTTCTTTCAGCTTATTTTGTGTCTCCAATATTTTTCATGTGAGAGAACCTTAAGAGTTCCTTTACATGAATTCAAAGGAGACCCTTATCTATGACTTCAGTTATCTATGAGGGCCATGACTATCCTCCTTGTTTCATGCAAGGATATTTGGTAATACAAACACCTAATGCATCTCCTTGCAAATTGAAGTCATTTAACCAAAATTAAAATGAAAATGAAAAATACTTACTTGGCAAGTGAAGAGGAGATCTTCACCTTGTTTTTCCTTGAATGATCTTCTTCTTGGGTTGTTCCAGACTATAGATCATATGTCATTCATTCATGTATCTGAACTTTCAGACTGTATTCTTCCAAGGCTGTGACCACTACGAATTATGATAGTATCATAGTTCTATTACTGTGGTAGAACTAATGATCGGAGTCTTGTCTATTTAGTCATGCCAAGAATATCACTGTGATATGTGATTACCCTCCAAACTGTAGTATATCCCCAAAATTTTCAGAATGCGCATCATATCTTCATATTGTCACTAGCACCGAGCTGCATCATGATCATCATTGATCATCATAACATGACTGCACCACCAAGCATTGTATCTAGAATCACCGAGGTCATTTATTGTGACAATACTTGACACTGAGAAACACAGTATTTTCATAGTACCGAGACCTTAGCCAAAATGTGATATAGACCAAAAGTTTGATTGAGATCATTCATCCACATTTCTATGACGACTCTTTGTGGAGGTCCAAATTTATCTCATTGATCTCATCACAGAAACCTTAGAGGTATGAAGAGGTGATTTTATGGCTCTATTTGAACTGTAGCATTGTAATTAACCATCTGAAAAATCTTCTCTGACTAGTTGGCACTATGATCACTGTGATCCAAACTTCTTGTTGTTCCATTCACCAAAAATTACAGAGATATACGGAGGAGGATCACTTTGGTAGATCCGCACCTTATCTCTTTTGAATTCATCTGAAATCTTAAAGATATATCTCACTGTAATTCCTCCTGAAACTTCAGAGGAGTCCGAGCTTGTTTAACCCATGCATCTGAACTAAAGTATCACTAATAGCCCTTTCTTGTAACCAAAGCTCAGATACCATGTTGAGAATTTGGAGGGCTTAAGGCTAATACAAATTCTCTTCTTGATAATTACTTGTGAGCTTGCTTATGTTGCTTATGTCTTCTCTTAGTTAATCTTTCATCAAGTCAACTATTAAAATGTACAGGACACAAAATTTAGGTAGGGGTAACACTTTTATTGTGGGAAGGTAAATCACAGATTTACCTTCCTTACTTTACACTTCAGAATTTATTTTCTATTCTGGAGCCCTTCTTATCAATTCGCATCAGTTTGCATCCACATTTTCCATTGCAGTATAATCACAATCCTTCTTGAGACATTCACTTATCCCAACGTTGTATAACATTAGAGACATTCGATTATATCAATGCAGTATGATCGCACTTCTTGTTGTGGTGTCTGCAATTTATATTCATTCTCCTTCTGTAGTAACTACAAGGTCTTCATATATATATTCTCCATTTCTGCTATGGTAATTGCAAGTCTGAAAACTATAAAAGAATCCAAATTTTAATTGTGTGTTGTCTACCTTATAAATTTCTGCACCGTCTTCTTGAAAATAATCGCACTTGTCTCCTCGCAGATATCGTACTGTATCCTTGTGGATATCCACTCTGTTATCTCAGAGATATCTGATTGCTTATGATTTTTCCGCATTTTAATTCAGACCTATCCGCTATTCTCTTTGCATCTACACCGAAAACTTGCTTCCAAATGATCTGCAACGTTAGGTATATATATATATATGATTGTGCCTGCTATTAGGCCAACCATCCAGCTGAGTAATAGGCCAACTTGTTCATTGTGAATAGGCCGACATGAATGGAAATTTCTTCATTATTTAATGTGGAAACCTCCACTGTAACTACAGCTTGTCTTTCATCATTGATTGAGGGCAGTTATGAGCTAGACTTCCAGCAAGGTCTAGGAGCATCTATGACACTTAATTGCATTTTATTATTTTGACTTCTTCTTTTCATAATTACATAGTCAACATGAAGACCAACCTAGTTACACTTTTCAACACTTGTTCACCTCAAGTGAAGTTTTGCATCACTAAGAACCTTCCTCCTAACCTGATTAGCATCGAAGATATTAATGACACGGAAGAAGATATTGTACTTCCTTCGCGTCAACAATCTTTAGATCTAAGAAATAGTGAATCAATTTACCATTACATCCCTTTTAGACCAGACCCTTGGTATTCTCAGTTAACCAACTTTCTGGTCTCAATTATTCACCACCCCATATTCCTTTTTACTCCATACCCAAAGGTAGTTACATGCCTTCATCAAACATTTATGGTGAGTCATCCATGTTTTCTTCATCGCCAGAAACTTTTTTGTATGGTGTTCCATCAGTTCCTACTAGATACCAGTCGCTCTCTGGTACTTTCTGAGGAGCATCTCCCTCTTCTGAAAAACTTACACAATCAACTAGTCTCAATGAATCTGACACTGAAAATGTGACAATGGAATAGGTCTATATGATTTCTGGAAATATTCCTTTACTTGACCCTCAAGGTAGAAATTTACATCCTGAGGGGCAGTATACTCCTTAAGGACAACCTCTTCAAGGGCAGTAACCTATGTCAGGGCCACAGCCTCTTCAAGGGCAGTACCCTATGCCAGGGCCACAGCCTATTCAAGGACAGCAGCCTCCTTTGGGGCAACAATTTTATCAAGAGAAACAATCCTTTCAAGGAGGTAAACCCTTTACTGGAAATTATCCAGGAAATTATCAAACTTACGTTCCAATATCTCAACCTGGTTATGGTCAACCTTATGCACCGCAACCTTTAATGGGATCTCCTTATCTCGGAGTTAACACCATGTGGAACCTGTCGTTGAACCAACAGAATTTGCAACCTACTATGCAAGTACCTTATAATCAACCTGGTCATCCAACTAGTCAATTTGGTTATACCCAAGTCCAGCAACTTTCCCAACCTACACCTCAGGTATCTGTACCTAATAGTCAGCAAGCTAGTCTGAGTACGCCTAGAACTCCTGTCCAATCAACTGTGCAAAATTTTCTTCAACAACCAAGTACACCTATCTCTGGAGTTTCCCAAGTCCTACATCAATTGTATCACAGGAAATCCCCCAAGTCACTACTCATCAACCTGGACCTGTGGTTCAGTTTACCGTTCGAACCTCTGCAGGACAGCCTGTTACATCTACAATTCCAACAAGCCAACATTATACAGGTCATTTTTTTAATCAACCGTATCAAGGGTAGTTTCAATATGGACCCGTAGGACAAAATCCAATCTACTAAATTCAACCATACCCTGGTTATACGTATCAGATACCAGCTCAACCGTAGTTTGGTATAGCTAACCCTGGATACCTCGGAGGTATTCCAATCCCAACTGCACATGCTATTCCAGGCTACCCTGGATATCCTCCTCCGGGTACTGGTATTGTTCCTCAAGGTTATAATTTTTCTCAACATGACCCGAACGGTCAGCTACCATTCATTGCAACCTTGGAATTTCCAGATTTGTCGCACCTCACGAATGATCTAATTTATTATCTTCCATTTTGGCCACCAATGCCAAATAATTTTCCCGGTGACATACCTAATTTTGAAGGAAAATCAGGAGAATACCCCTCAAACCATGTGATGACTTATCATCTTTGGTGTGCATCCAACTCTTTAATCAATGATTCCATTCGAGAGACCATTTCAAAGAACATTGATAGGCTTAGTTGCAAAGTGGTATATTGAACTACCACATGGCTCTTTCAATAATTTCAACGCGTTAGCAACAGCTTTCTTAACTCACTTTCAGTTTCCAGTCCGTTACGACAATGGAACGAAACTCTTAACTTCATTAAAACAGATTACGTCTACATAGATTTTAGATCACATACATGAATGGAGACGTAGACGAAGTTTAGTGAAAGTTTTCATTCTAGATCAAATCTTGGCAGAATGGTTCATCAAATCATTACTTCCAAAGATCACTAAATATGTAGCTAATGGAGGCGTTGTTACAGAAGAATAGGTCATATTTCAAACATAGTACTTAGACCTTGTATACACACAGTCTGGTACTTTATACAAAAAATTCCCGAGACGCCCAGGTCAAATAACCGCAACTCCTTCAAGTTCTCATTCTGCAGACGGTGTAATTGGTATAGTTAGTGCTAACAAGAGTAAGAATAAGTCATCCAAACCTACTCCTCCCATAATAACTTTACCATATTCACCTAAAGGAGATTCTTCCCTTGAAACTTCTACCGACATTCATGTTGTAGATTCATCCACAACTAAAGCTAAAACTAGAAATAAGAATAAAGGAAAGAATAAAAGTAAACAAAATACATCTCATAAAGAGAAAACAGAACAAAAAAAATGAACCAGCTGATGAAAAGCAGAAACCTCGCTATCCTTGTCTTATTTTTGATGAGGATCACTATACTAAAGAGTGTCCACATCGGCCTGAGGTCTCCAAATTTTTCGAAGGTTCACCCACACCTGTTGTCTTGAAGAATCCTTTTCCCAATCAAGATAGTAAAATGATAGGATCTTCTTCTAATTCATCGGTAGATATTTTAATGATGTCTCAGGTCATGGATGCGACACGATCTCAAGACTATGGAACTAAGAATACTGTAATTGGTAAAGAAACTGAAAATTCTAGTCAAACACTAGACATACCTCCTTCAGTTTCTGAACTACTTCAAATCGAGAAACCTAATCCTAATTTAGTGATTAAACCACCTACTAAAGGTGTACCTCGAAATTCGACTTTCAATCCACATGCGAGAGCTTCTCATAATTACAACATTGTTGAGGATTTGGTGATATCCCCTTTAGCAATGTCGGACTTAGAAGTGCTCCAATCATGTCCAGCACAAAGGAAATTACTATTATCAGCTATCGGAGCTATTGATCCTTAGGATCAAACCTCATGGTCTTTGACCTCAAAAATTTTGTACCTAGAATCCCTCATCAGATGGCTTTTCAGATTCCAGTATTAGTCAAATCAAGATGAGTTTTTCATACTGTAATTGATGAGGGGGCATCTAAGTGTATAATGTCATTAAATTTCTGTAAAACCCTTAGTTCTCTAGTGCTCAACCAATCAAAAACTATATTTAAAGCCTTTGATGGAAGAGGATTTCATCCATACAGAATACTCCAGGATCTACCTATAGAAGTAGAAGGAAAAAACGTTAATCTAGAGGTGGAAGTTGTTGATGCCCCTCTTGATTACAACCTTCTTTTGGGTCATAGTTGGTCTTATGCCATGACTTTAGTAGTTTCATCAGTATTTCGAGTAATCACGTTTCCTCATAAAGGAAATATTGTGAAAATCGATTAGTTGTCATACTTTTCATCAGACCCTACTTTTATGGATAGCATCCAACATGTCGGAAAATCGGTTATCCCATACGAAGATGTTGGTGTAGGATTAATGAAGAATTCCACTCTCATGGGAAATTTTTCCATACCTCCACCCAATGTACCATGAAAAATTTCCAACATCAATATGATCTCATCAAGTACTATACCATTTGATGACACATGGACTGTGCCTTCAAAATCAAAATTGGACTCTTTCAATGGCGAGATACCTTTGAGTCCTTTTGAAACGGCATATGTAGCAATACAATCCTATTCTGACATCCCTTCAAGAATTTCTAATCAAATGAATGTGATCAGTGAAGAATCATCTTCTCTATCAAGATCAGCCTTGACACCATTTTCAGATCCCTTTCAACATGTATTTGAAACTGATGAAAGTATTCGGGAAATGTTGTCATCTAATGAATTACCCTGGGATGATCTACATCATAGATCTTCATTTTTACCTGATCTTGATAAGCTTGAAAATGATTTTTTGTCTATCTTTACAGTTTATTATGTCAAGGAACCATAGAATCCCACATCGATTACACATTCAGATTCTGAGACAAATTTGGGAAATATTTATAGAATAGTTCCTATTGACATATCAGTTAAACCTGGAATTATTGAAAACATTCATATAGGTGCTTCTTGTTCGACATAAGAGATTAACACTTATAAAGCCCTATTTCAAGAATTCCGAGACATTTTTGCCTAGTCTTATGAAGAGATGCCAGGAATTGATCCTAAGATTGTAATTCATGAAATTAAGACATACCCAGATGCTAAGCATATTAGACAAAGATTACGTCCAATACTTCCGTGAAAAGTTGCAGCAGTCAAATCTAAAGTTGAGAAGCTATTACGAGCAGTATTTATTTATCCAATTCCTTTGACTGATTGGATATCTAACATAGTTCTCGTTATGAAGAAACAAGGGACTATAAGAGTATGTGTCGATTATCGAGACATTAACAAGGCGTGTCCAAAAGACAACTATACTACACCCTATATCGACCAAATTATATATGATTGTGTTGGAAATGAAATATTCTCATTTATGGATGGTTTTTCTGGCTAAAATCAAATCAACATACTCCCTACCGATCAACCAAAAACAATTTTTATATGTCCTTGGGGCACATTTTCTTATTGCAAGTTACCTTTCGGAATAAAAAATGTTGTTGCAACTTTTCAAAGAGCTATGTCTTATGATTTTCATGATATCAAACATATTGTACATCCTTATCTGGACAACTTACCTGCTCATTATTTACACAGAGAAGATCATCCTATACACTTACGAGCTATCTTCATGAGATGTAGGCATTGAAAAAATCATTTGAATCCCCACAAATTTGTTTTTTGTGTACAATTAGGACAATTACTTGGATTCATCATTTTGAAAAATGGAATTCGTGTCAACCCTTCGAAGTTTGAGGATATCATCAATTTACCTCCTCCTTCCAATCTTCACCAACTCCAGAGTTTGCAAGGGAAAGCAATTTTTTTTACGTAGGTTTATCCCGAACTATGTTGAGTTAACAATAGGTTTTACCCGATTGTTGAAACAAAGTGTTCCTTTTATTTGGGATGATATTTCCGATAAATATTTTGATGCACTAAAAAATGTGTTGACCCATGCACCATTATTACATCCGCCCAATTACCACTAGGATTACTTTTTATATTTATTTTCCTTTGATTCGACAATTGGAATGGTTTTGGTTCAGGGGGATGAATCTTACAATGAACATGTGATCTATTATCTAAGACAAAATCTCAACCCGGCGAAAAATCAAATATTCGCATGTGGAGAAATTGTCCTTGGCAATAGTTCAAGTTGTCCAATGATTTTGTCACTACATATTGTTACATAAAATTAAAGTGATATCTAATTGCAACCCGATGATGTATATATTGAAAAAAAATTACTCGGCGGCAAATGCTCCAAATGGATTGTTATCCTACAAGATTTTGATTTGGAATTCGAGAAATCATATTCAAAGAAATCACTAGTGTTTGTCGAGATTATGTGTGATTTTCCCAATACTGAGACGGAAACCATGGCAAAGCATCTTATCATGGATGAATCTCTACTTCTCATCAGTACTTTAGACCCTCGGTATGGAAATATCATTATATATCTTCAAACCCAAACCTTTCGCCCAGAGCTTTCATGTTCAGATCGACAAAAAATATGGTATCAATCCCAACAATACAATATTGTTGGGGACACTCGTTATTGTCATGGTGTGGATTATGTTTTTCGATGTTGTATAAATCACGAAGAGGCTAAATGTAGGTTTTAATCCTGTACAAAAATCATCTGCAAATGAATCTTAAAAACAGAAAATAAACAATAGCGAGAGCATAAAACATAAAACAGATATACACAGAGATTTTCCCCTAGATCCAAAATTGGGACGACCAGCTTAATTTTTCATTATATTCCTTTTAGTGTTACAACACATATATATACATGTCGAATCATACATAAAGCCCAATCCATTAACCCTGGATTAGAACATAATCGTAGTTCCCTTGACCGGATCTACAAGATACCAAGGGCTGAAAACCATCATCCCCCAAAAAACCATGTGCAAACTCATCCACAAAACCATGGGTGGGTCCGCCTATGAGTGGGTCCGCCTATCTTTGCCTCTAGTGGAACTTGTGACTAATCGTGGAAAGAATATAACACATACCCAACATTCTCCCACTTGTTTTTTTCTTTCCACAGGGGGCCACAAGAGAGCTTAATAATCAGTCCAGCTCTGCAACACCCATTGTTTCTCTACACCAAGAGAACTTCTGAGTGCTCATAGAATTCTTCAATGCATCTGCAACATTCTTCAAAGTGTCCACCTTTACTAGAAGCACCCTTTTATCCTCAACCATATCTCTCACAAAGTGATATTGAACATCAACGTGATTTTTCTTTGAATGATAAGCAGGGTTCTTAGCCAAGAAAATTGCACTTTGGCTATCACAGTCTATCCTTATATCTTGCTGCACTAACCCCATACTTGAACACAATCTCTGCAACCAAACTGCTTCATTGCTTGCATAAGTGGCTACCATGTATTCTACCTCTGTAGTTGAAAGAGCCACTACAGACTGTATTTTACTCATCCAACTGACTGCACCTCCAAATAGGCTAAACACATACCCACTTGTAGATCTTTTTTGGTCCAGATCTCTAGCCCAGTCTGCATCAACAAAACCATGAATGTCCAACACTCTTTCCAATCTTGGTCTTCCTTGGTAGCACAATCCATACTCACTAGTGCCACGCAAATATCTGAAAACCCACTTCACTATTGTCCAATGCTCCTTCCCTGGGTTTGACATAAACCTGCTCAATACTCCCATTGCATGTGCAATGTCTGGTATAGTATAGACCATTGCATACATCAGGCTACCCACTACACTTGCATATGGAACTCGGGACATATCCTCCTCTTCTTCTTGTGCCTTGGGACACTTATTAAGTAGACAAATTTACACCTACATGAATTGGAACATTCACCAGTTTACTATCCTGCATATTTAACCACTGCAATATAGTCTCGACATACTTCCTCTGGTTTAACCAGAGCTTCCTCTTTGTATGATCTCTCTTAATTTCCATGCCCAAAATATAGTTTGCAGCACCAAGATCCTTCATGTCGAATTTGGAGAACAGTTGGGTCTTCAAATATTGGATAATTTCTTTGTCATTTCCAATCAACAACATATCATCCACATACAAGACCAAATAAACAACACGATCACCAATTAATTTAAAATAAACACAGTAATCCTCCTTGCTTCTGGTGAAGCCAAGTCCCCATATATAGGATATCAAATTTCTGATACCACATTCTTGGTGATTGTTTTAACCCATACAGAGACTTCTTTAACTTGCATACCAGTTCTTTCTTCCCCTTCACCATAAAGCCTTCGGGTTGTTTCATGTAGATCTCCTCTTTCAGATCCCCGTGAAGAAATTTTGTCTTCACATCCATCTGTTCTACCTCAAAATCAAATGCAGCAACAATAGATAAAAGTAATCTAATAGAAGTAACTTTGGCAACAGGAGAAAAAATATCACCAAAATCAATTCCTGGCACCTGGGAATAACCTTTTGCTACCAACCAAGATTTTTATTTCTCCACCTTACCTTCTACATCATCTTCTTCTTAAACACCCAATTTCTCCCGATGGTCTTCCTTCCAATCGGCAACTCCACCAGATCCCATGCCTCATTTTTATGCAAGGATGTCATTTCATCAACCATGGCCTCCTTCCAGATTTTTCCATCCTCTGAATCTACTGCCTCCCTGACGGTTCTGGGATCATCATCAGTTATAGTTAAAGAAAAATTTGAATATAAAGTAGATGGACTATACCTTTATGGTTGTCTTCTTTCCCGAACTGATCTTCTCACAGCTGGAGTTTGTGGCTCTTGCTCTTCTGAGTCTTCTTCTGTTGTAGAGTCTGATTCATCCTCCTTTAGCTCAAACTCTATCTTCTCGGGTTCCTTTGGTAGGACTTCATGTTTAACAACATCTTTCACCTCTCTAAACACCACATCTCGGTTGTACACAACCTTCCTTGTTTCCGGGTTCCAAAGCTTGTAACCCTTTAAACAATCCTTATACCCAATAAAGATGCACCTTTCAGATTTATTATCCAACTTGGTCCTTTTCTCCTTTGGAACATGTATGTATGTATCACATCCAAATAACCTCAGATGTGAAAGAGAGGGTTTCTCACTAGTCCATACCTCATGTGGAGTCTTATCCTCCAACACTGATGAAGATGATATTTTAACCAAGTAACATGCAATCTCCACTGCCTGTGCCCAGAATTCTTGTCCTAACCTAGTACCACTAAGCATGCTTCTTGCCTTTTCCATCAGCATTATGTTCATTCTTTCTGCAACTCCATTTTTCTGACATGTGTATGGAGTAGTCTTATGCTATGTTATACCACACTTCTTACAGAACTCTTCAAATTCCTTCTTGCATAACTCCCCACCATTATCTGTCCTCAGCACCTTTATCTTCTTCTCTGTCTGGTTTTCCACCAGAGCCTTAAATTCTTTAAATATGACAAAAACTTCAAATTTATTCCTCAAGAAATATATCCATGTATTCCTTGAGAATTCATCTATGAATGAAACATAGTACACATACTTACCCAGTGATGGAACCAACACGGGTCCAAACACATCACTGTGCACAAGCTCTAATATCTTGTTTGCTCTCTTAGCACTAGAAGGAAAACTCGCCCGATTCTGCTTCCATATACACAATGTTCACAGAAGTCGAAATCTAGAGAGCTATTAGACATACCTTTTACCATACCATTTCCATGCAGTATCTGAGGGCCCTTCTCTCCAATATGTACAAGCCTTTGATGCCATAGCATGGTCTTATCTCCAGAGACTGCTAGGCTTTTCGCTCCACTTTCGAGAACCACAAAACTATTTCACCCATCAATAATAGTGTTGCTTTGAAGCTTGTACAGATTTCCAATCCGAACTCCCCGCATTAATACCAGTTCTCCCCGAACCATCTTACAATTATCTTTCTTAAACACTATTTTTACACCTACATCATCCATCTTGCTTACAGAAATCAGATTTCTGGCCAATGCACGAATGTGAAAAACACCAAGAAGTGTTCTAATCCTTCCACCTTGTAGCTTCATCTTGACATTTCCACGTCCGACGATTCTGGCCTTCCTATCATCCCCTAAGAAGACATCACCGCCATCATATTTCTCATACTCACAGAACCACTCCCTATGGGGAGTGAAGTGAAAGGATGCACCTGAGTCAATCAACCATCACTCATGATCTACATGTGTATTTGAAGAAGAAGCCAAATACACATCCCCACCTTCATCAGATGTGGTTTTTGCCTCTACATAAGGAGCATCATTAGATCCCTTTCCTTTCTTAGGAGCTTTAGATCTGCAGTCCTTTTGTAGTGCCCTTCCTTTCTGCATTTCCAGCAGACCTTTACAAACTTTCTAAGAGATTTAGATCTCCCACTCGAAACCTTATTCTTGTTTTTGTTCAGGGACCTTCCTCGTATAGATAAGGCATCTCCATTCTGACCCTCCATATTTCTCCATCCCATTTCCTCTGACAGCAAGGCTGAGACAATGTCATCAAAATTCAAGGTAGTTTTATTGCTACCTATTGCAATAACCAGATTTTCCCATGAATGTGGTAGAGAACACAACAAACTAATGCACTTATCTTCATCTGATATTTTAATATCAACAGATGATAGCTGGCTTACCACATTATTGAAGACGTTCAGATCCTCTGTCACCAAGTCTCCATCCTTCATCCTCAAGTTATGCAGCTTTTTCCGCGGGAACATTTTATTCACTAGAGACTTAGATTGGTACAAAGTCCCAAGTTTGTCCTACAAATTCTTCATTGTAGCTTCCCCAAATACATTCAAGAATACCAAATCTGAGACACACAACCATATTGTGCTCTTCGCCTTCTGATCCAACTTCTTCCAGTCTTCATCTGACATTGTCATTGGTTTTGTACCTGGATCTACCACTATCCATTGATCTTTATCCACCAGCAGGTCCTCCATCTTGAGCTTCCACAACTCAAAACTCTGACCATTAAATCTCTCAATCTCTATCTTTCCAATTCTCGTCATCTTCTTTCACTGCAATAATCAATCCCATAGATCTCCCACTAAACAGGGTCTACCTTAGGCCCAAGAAAAAACCCCTCAGTAGCAAAGGCGTCCCCTTGAAGCCGAAACAGCTCTGATACCAGATGTAGGTTTTAACCCTGTACTGAAATTATCTACAAACAAATCTTAAAAGAAGAAAATAAACAATAGCGAGAGCATAAAACATAAAATAGATATACAAATAGATTTTCCCCTGGATCCCAAATCGGGATGACCAACTTGATTTTTCGTTATATTCCTTTCAGTGTTACAAAACATATATATTCATTTCAAAGCATACATAAACCCCAATCCATTAACCCTGGATTAGAAAATAACTACAGTTCCCTTGACCAGATCTACAAAATACCAGGGACCGAAAACCATTGTCCCCCAAAAAAACCATGTGCAAACTCATGCACAAAACCATGGGTGGGTCCACCTATGAGTGGGTCCGCCTATCTTTGCCTCTAGTGGCACGTGGGACTAATCGTGTAAATAATATAACACATACCCATCACTGAAAAGGTTTTTAATGATTGCCACTTTGGAGCATATGGTGGTCATATGTCTGGGTTTCCCACAACCCAAAAGATATTGCACGCTGGTTATTTTTGGTCGTCTTTATTCAAATATTGTATCATCGCGGTCCGAAAATGCCATAACTGCCAAATTTTTTATTGAAAGATGCATGCACCTCTAGCTCCTCTTCACCCAATAATTGATGTCGGTCCTTTTGTGAAATGGGTCGTTGATTTCATTACATGTAACCCTAACTCGGTCGAGGGGCATGGGTATATTATTCTCGCCGTACATTACTTTACCAAATGGGCTGAGGTGATGCCTACATTCATGGCTGATGGTAAAACTGCAACTAATTTCGTATTCAATCATGTGATTGCTCGTTTCAGTGTCCCTCAAGCTATTATTATGGACCATGGGAGTCATTTTCGAAATATTATGATGACCGAACTTTCTGATCAACTTGGCCTATGCCATGATAATTCTGCTCCATATTACCCACGGGCTAATGGTCAAGTTGAGGTCATCAACAAGGTTTTAACCACCATGATTAAACGGATTGTTGGGACTCATAAATCGAATTGGCATACCATGCTTTATCCTACATTATGGGCATACCGAACCTCTGCAAAAATTGTTGCAGGGTTCACTACTTTTCAACTTCTCTGTGGTTTAGAATTTGTGTTACTCATTGAATGTGAAATATCGTCGCTCAAATTAGCCATTGAGTTGTTACCATCTACCTCTAAAGAGGAGAAACTCTTTCTATACTTAGCATAATTAGATGAGACTCGTCACATCGCTGCATTGGCTGACGAAGCTCACAAGAAACGTGTGAAAGCTCAGTATGATCTAAGTGTTAACCCTCATGTTCATTTAGAAGGTGACATAGTTTTAGTATACGATCAAGCTAAAGACAAGCTAGGCGATGGTAAATTAGAATCGATGTGGCAAAAGGAGCCTATGAAATAACTAATTATGATGGGGTCTCTTTAGATAAACCCAGAAATGGTCTTTATCTTAATAGATATCATGCTTAAATTTCATGTGAAGATCTCTCTTATACAATAGTTACTTTTTAGAATAGTGTGCCTTAGATTAGACAAGTGTACCTAGATTATTTTTTGTTGTTACTAATATCGCTGCTTCTCTTGATTTCCCTTGATATTGCAGATGTCGACATCCATTCAAACATACATTGGTTTTACTGATGTCGCCTATCATAGTACATGGAATATCTCTTCTACTGCTTGGGTTATCTATTCACCCATCGATGAGTTAGTTTCTAGTCATGGGATATGCATTGGTCAAACAATGAGAAATATTGTAGAATATAGCGCAGTCATTGAGTTATTATCTGATGCCATTACATTTGGTATTCAAAGTTTGATCATTAGGTTGGATTCACAACTCATTGTATTACATTTAAACAGATTTTATACAATTAGAAATCCAGTGTTGTTAAGATTATTTTTGAAGGTTTGTCTCTTCGAAAGACAATTTGATTATATCAAATATCAACATATTTCAAGAAATTTAAACGCATTGGCTTATGCATTAGCTAATCGTGTTTTAAATAGACATTTGCAACATTAACAACATAAATCAAAACAACATTAAATCCATGTTGAACAAGATACTCAAAGAACAAAAGTAGTAATATCATTACGATAGATAAGTTTGCGTTCAAAAAATATTACATCATCTATGATCATAGGTTCAAACACCTTATGATCTAAAAGATACTAATACAAAAAAACAAAAATTTCTAGCTACATTGACCATCAACTATCTGTGATGATGATCATGGTAATAAACTATAGCACGCACCACCTTACCCAGAAATCTCCTGAATGGACCTGGAACACCTGCCATGTGTCTTTGGAGCCTGAGAGGGATATCATCAGTGCATGTCTCAATAATATCAATGGTCAACCTCTCAAGTTTGTGGTACATGTAAAACAGAATCTTTGCTGCATTGTTTTCTGGGGGTGCTACTGGTTGTGCCTCTCGCTTGTCAAAGCAATGAAGCATTGCTGGTCGCTACAGACCAACATATGCATTTAAATTTTTTGTCAGTATTGGACGATAAAAAATCAAATAAAAATTAGATAAAAAACTTAAAGTGATTCACTAACTTGTCTTGTCCCACTGTGCCCCTGAAAGCAAAGATGTTTCAGGATCACCTCTATAGTCCATTCCTGCGTAAGGAAGTCTTCAATGGTGAAGACTTGGTTCCTGAGCCACATGAAATAAGTCGGAGTGAACCGAACTACTGAACCACCCTCGCCACCATGGCGAACCATTAGTGCTACCCATCACACCATCTGAGGTTCCTGAGGAGTTTTGCGATCTATTGGAATCAGTTGACGAGCGAGAAGTGGAATTCTCTCTAGAGTAAATGAAATAAGAATGGCACTATATCCGAATTTTTTCAACTTCGCATCTTTTCTCTAGTCAATTGGCCTTTCATATTGGCCAATACTCCTTCACACTAGTTGAACATTGTTCCTTTGAAACACTCGACTATAGTTTACATCTGTGATTTAGTAGCCACATGAGGAGCTACACTCCCGCATAACCTGGTCACTGTGAATGCTATGAATTTAAGCTCCAGTCGCAAGATAGTTTTGATGTCTATACAACCATCCTTTAACTTTGCACTATTGCTACAATACTGAGCTTTGTAGCCGGTAGTGAGAATACCTCCATGTCTAGTCCCAAATAAGGAGATGTTTCTCCCTCTCCGAGATAATACGGTAAGGAAATATATGTATGTTGGCTTAAGCTCGAGCCAGTGGTCACCAATTATGAAACATTGGTCTTGAACGTCCCATGCATTCACAAGCCAAGTCATTAACTCCACTTGTGCCTTCATTCCCTTAATATCCCAAAACTTGTACAAACCACAGTTTTTCAATGCACGCATGGTTGCATTGTCATCCATGGCTTCATTATCTATGAGCTCATGTTCTCGTTCCCACTATTCCAACATGATTGAAAAGCCTACAAATCAACAAATTAAACCATTAAAATCAGTTGGAGGAAACTTGGACCGTTTTTTGTGAAGAAATTTTATTTTTCAAAAATTTCATGGTGCCTGCGCAGTTTCTGTGTGCAGACAGTGCGGTCATCCACACATGCTCCAAGCAGAACTCGCGGCAGCCCAATGATTTTTCTTTTAAAAAATCATCGGGGTGTGCGGTTATCACATGGATCGCCCGCACACCCCCGAGGGTGTATTTTGAAACATGAATTTCGCCCAAAAAATGAAATAAAAGCTCCAAAAAAAAATGAAATGGATGAAAACGTAGCTAAAGATGATGTGGATTACCTGGTTCTGACAATTTGAGAAAAAAAACGGTCAGGTTTTCCTGAAATCTGCTCCGAAAGTTTTTTGGCCAAAAGCTCTCTATGCACTATTCTGAAAACAAAAGGTGAAAATGACTTATTTCAACCCCTTTTTATAGTTTTTAATGAACAAAATATTATATTTTATTTATTTATTACTTTTGAAAGGTCATTTTTAAATATTTTCACTTTTTGGAAGCAGATATTTGTAATCTTTTGAGTTTTTGTGTAGGATACAGGATCTTCGGTGAAAAGAATTATTTTGACATCGAGTATACTTTTATCACTTTTTCAGGGTCTGTAAAAATATGAAAAAGCGAAACCCTATAGTCCTCATTTTAGCCCTTTTCAGACTCTCAAAATATGAAAATATCATCTAGTACTTGACTATTCGAACTCATTAAAGTGAATGAACAGTCGTCCATTTAGTATAAGTTTACCCCTTTTCCAAACTGAACTAGACTAATTACTAAAAATGTATATGTTGACTAACCATGGTCAATAGAGTTCTCTCCCATGTTATTTTATCCTTTTTCAGGCCTAAGAGACTAAATTTACAAAAAATAACAACCATGGAGTTTACTTATGTTCTTCTTCTGACTCTCTAAAATTGAAAAACGCCAAGTTATTCCTATACTAGACTCGTTAAAATTTAATAGTAAAGGACCTATCGATCACAACAGGACCGAACCACTCCTTCTTAGGGTTTGGTTTTAATACTAAGATGGACTCATCTGAAGGATGAGCTTACACAAAAAATCAAATGTTATCCTCCTCAAACTTGATAAAAAATAAAGAGGTACTTGCCAGTAATGTTGGGGGGGAAAGAGAGAAAAAGAATCCAATTGTCACCCTTGTTTAGAAAGCAGCATGCCACTCTTAAACAAGACACTTTGTCACCCTTGTACCTGGGTTGGGAAATCCATTGTCTAAAATTTAATCAAGCCACATTGAGAGAGTTAAAATAAACCATTCATTGCAAACATTTGTCTCCATTCGCGTTGACCATCCCTGAGTCATTCCTTACAAAATATTTCTTCAAAACTTGATCTAATGGTTTTGTGTCGTGGGCTTTCCTACGACGGATCACTTTCTATCGACATCAACTCATTATCTATAAATTTGATTTAGAATCCTATCAGTACCTAGGGATCTGCATGCCCTAATGGCAGTTTTCTAGCATTTGATGATAGGCTACATCATTAACCTTCGATCGAACGATTCTATGAGTGTTCAACTCCAAATCATTCATTCACACTTCATATATTGTATTGGAGTACTTTAAGAGCCATTTTCATTATTGGTGGTTTCTGTCACACTTGTTAACAGTTCACATCATTGACCGGTAATCAAGTGGTTTCTACCATGTTTGACTTCAACACAATCAATCACATGGATAGATTCGTACTAGTCCGGGAAGCGGAAATCAAGAACCTGGATCTAGTTTCTACCATCCAAGCTGCGAGGAGTTTTATTATTCATGATATAGTACACTACTTATAATAGATGGTTGCGTCCATACTGTGTCTACTTTTGATGTAATATTGAAACCATATCTAACGTACCAGAACATTTAGCTAGTTTTGATCTGAGTATGGGAATGTCTACCTCAGCAATGATATATATATATGTTTTCATTAAAAATTTTTACATGTTTTCGACCGGTGTCTCCAATCCAATCCTCGAAATGATAAAGCACTTCACTCTTAAGAATAACCTTAGACTTCGCACTTTAGGGGGGAATATGTTACACGTCATTTTTTTCACCATGACATTTGACTATTCATATGGGTCTATCACCATCCATATCATGTTCCCTTAGAATTCAAAAACACTAATGTTCCTAAATCAAGTCTTGGAATTGGAGAAAAGCTCTATAAAACCCTTAAAAGTCTACCTGCATGATCTTTCTAGCCTTTCCCTATGCATACACTGATATTATATCCATAAACTACAGTGACTCCTGAATTTTTTTCCACTATAACCTGTGCACCCTCGTGAAAATCAAATCAAATAAAAAGTAAATTCTAAAAGCCTAGTTGGTCGAATATTCTCCCAACTGGAAGCTTCTAGAGTCGCGATCAGTTATAGCTTTATCCAGCCACTCATGAAGCTTATCCCTTGGTCCATGGAGCACAAATCCCTTCATGAGAGGAATCCATCCCCCTCTTCATGGAACTAAAACTACCTCCATTTCCCTATAAATTGATATCAAGTTTCAGGTTGAAGGGTAGACACACATAGATTGTGAATGATAGAAGTTACCTTATATAGTTTCTAAGCTGAAGAGAGTTCATAAGAGTGCATGCTTTCTACACTATTGAGTTGTTGTTGGCATGAGAATGATCACACCCTTGTGTCTATAACTCCATTCTGGTATTCAGATAGGAAGTCTTATCAGATTGAAGTAGAAACAATTGTTCAGGACCCCGAGAGAAATATGTACAACACCAAGGCATCAGGTTGTAATATTACTCTTTTTATTCAAGATAATACATATGGATCTCTTTTTCGCATTGCTTTATTTCTATTCTTATTGGAATAATGTCAATACTTAGACTCCTTGATCACTAAGTTGGATTAGCATTTTCTAATTATTATATGTTGCAGATGCTTTGATCCTTTGTCTTGGATTTGATTGCAGGTTCTACTCATTAGAGAAACCACTTTGGAGTGATGGGACAAAAGGCTACATCAAACGTTTGTATTTCAAGGTAGGGGCATGTCCTCTCTACTTTACTATTATAACCTTGGAATGCAATTAATCTAGAGGAAAAAATTTTCAAATGGATCTTTGTTTCTAGTTACTCGCTGAGTACTAGGGAGATCGCTCTTGTCCGCAAGAGGGATTAATCCACGTAACAAGTGGGCATAGGTCATATAGAGATGACACGATCAGAGATGGAAGGTTATTTGAAACTCCACATAGGAGAGGTGATGGACATAGGTATTATTCTAGTTCATGTTCTAACAGGTATCATGGTCATCATAATTATCGTCCTTACAGGAGGAGTGACATGGGATATTTTCCACATGAGTTCAAGAAGGAAGACACCTACATTCGATGGGGAGATGATGAAATCAAATTATTCTGAAGCATGGTTGCTTGGGATGAAAAATTTCTTCATATTTCATGATTACTTAGAGAACATGAAGGATAGAAAAGCTACATTCAATCTTAAAGGTAAAGTAGAGATTTGGTGGGAAGATATAAATAATGTCAGAGATATTTATGATGAGGATTTTACTTGGAGTGAGTTCGAGATACTATTCAGGAAGAATTATATATCATCAAGATACTATGATGACAGGGAAAAATAAGTATATGAGCTAAAGGTGGTGTTAGTACCCTATAATATATAGTATCACAAGGTGACTGATTATTTTTCTCAAATATTTCATATTGCCAATGAGGTTAAACAGTTGTCATTCATTTCCAATAAAGAAACTTCTGTCAAAAAAGGGCAAAGAATGCTTCTTATAAGTTTTGGAAACCCCATTATAGGATAAATGTGTTCAATGGAAGTGCATTACCAAATATTTTTAGTATTTACCACAACTATACCGCGACCTCAATCTCCATCAGTTTCCTACCTTTCATTTTTTTCACATCTGAAACCTCATTGCGGTACAATTAATCTAAGCTCCACCCCCCCACATCAACCTTATCCATATGGTGGAATGGAATTAAGAAACCTTTGGAGAGACCCGTAGTGCTACGGCATAATCTCAAATCTTTCGCTTTCACTTTCCACTCCATAAATCCACCGACGAGTTATAGCGAGGCCTTTCCCTACCACGTCACCCTTTCTCCATCGCATCACAAACCTTTTCCGCCACCTAACCCCACCCTCACGTCATACATCCCCTCCCCAGTAACTACCCCTCACCTCTCTATCATCCCCGCGCATCTCCCCATATCTGACAGTCCTTATTTTGTTTCAAACCCCCCTCAGCATCCAAACTTTAACAAAAGTGGGGGGGGGGGGGGGTTCTGAAATATGTGGTATTCATTACCACTTATCCCGCTACGTGGTGGCGCCAGGACATTTTGCACCCCCCTTTGCCAAAACCACCTACCACTCTTACCCCCCTCTGAAATGGTTTTCACGACACACTACTCCTCGTCAACCTCCAACCCGTCCACTAATCCACTGCGCCACGTCCACCTACCAAATTTCGTCGTCGCTGCTCCACCGGCTCCTGTCTGTGCAATTTATCCACATCACTTTTCCACACCATTTCCATCTGAAGGGCTTATAAAATCATTTTTGTATGTTTTAAAAGGGATAGTAGGTTTCTGACTATGGTTACAAGTTGACAATTACAAGAGGAGTGGTTGGTTTTCGTTTTAAAAATCCACTACAATAGTAACTAGTGCGGCATAGACAGGAGCAGTTAGAAACAGAATGGCCATGATGACAGCCAGCACTGTAATCAAATTATATCATCTAGCATCCATTTTCCACCAAGGTATATTCATATGTCAGAGCCTTCATTGCCTCTTCGGCATCGCACTATTCGGATTCTGACCACTCTAAAATCAATAATAAACTGCTATAGTAAATATACCCACCGTTTTTGGCAGATTTATCTTATCACCACCTACATGGTTCCACTTGTCCAATTTTGGCTTGAATGTAATTAATAACGATCTCTGAAGAAGATAGAGTAACTGACTTAAGTCTTAGTTAATATTGCATGCATTTGCAGTATCAAAGGAGAAAAACCCGGAAGGGGAAAAACCATTGTAATAGGCTTATCTGGTTGTAAACACTCTTTTGTGGATGAATGAAAGGAAAATGATGTTTCTAGATTCTTGTGTTATGTTTTAATGGTGATGTACTTCTTCATGTTATCTACTTTCCTTTATTCCACCTTTGCTTTATTTCTTTACTACATATAAGAAAATTTTGTTCATGATTTGTCACCAGACACCCTACTGAGTCTTGAAACAGTAATCTATGTTTTCCTCTGAAATTTGGATGTAGAATTTAGATAAGTTCTGCTCTGCATACACATTGAATCTTAATATCTTCTCCTTTTAATTTCATAAACTGTAAAGATCCATTGACATGGCTAGCTTGCCTAGTCACACATGATCTCATTTATTCATCCATTTAAATTTGTTTACACATGTTCGACTCCATAGCCCAATGGACCTCTTTTGTTGTCTCAACCATAAATCTTCAAACAAACCTCTATGCAATAATAGCTAACCTAAAATGCCTGAATCAAGAAAGCTAAATCTAATAGAGAGACCCCTCTCTGGGTCTAGGAGGGCTAGATCCTAGGCCTGAAGCAGTTTTGATGTTGCCTCCAAGATTCTATTTTTAGCCTCGGAATTACAGAGTGCTAACATAATGGTGACCATACTGGGGACCAATTTTTATCTCCCTCAATAACACTTATCAAGTTCATATTTGGATGATGATGGTGGACAAACAGCCATACACAAGAAGGTTGAAATCATCCACCTGGCGACTCCAATCCAGATCAGTTTCATTCAAAGACTCCACTGGAGGAAGAACATGAAGCATGACAAGGAAATCTGGAGATTAGGTATTCAAGCTCAAATTGTATTCAAGATATTTTTGGCTTTTTCTGTAGTTATTTTTTCTCTTATCATGATCCTGGTCAAGATTATGTTGCTGAAATACATAGTCATCATTTGCAACCTGAAAATCCTAAAGGGATTGAGCCCATACCTATAACCCTGGTACTCACTCCAATACCTGTAAAGAAATCAATTAGAAAAAATCTTAATCCTTTATCTCCTATTCTTGTTGACATACTAGATAGTCATGAGCCCCCTACTTTACCTCCTATAACTATAAAAGTTCCAGACATATACAAGCCTCTGGTTTTGCCTCCTATTCTCCATGACCTCCCTGCAAATTATAGCAATAATCTACCCAGATTTGATGGAGAAAATGAAAATATCACTGCCAAAAGTCACATTCAAAATATTGAGGATTTTCTTGATCCGTTTGAGGTGGAAGAAGATGATGTGTGTATTAGAATGTTTGCCTTATCATTGGAAGGTAAAGTTAAAAATTGGTTTAAAAATCTTCTAGTTGCAAGCATTAGAAATTTTTATCAATTTGTGCAAGTTTTCCTGGAGAGATGGGTGATCATGGGAAATGTTTTCCTCATCTTAGAAGAGTACAACCATTTAAAAAGATAGTTAGTGGAGACAGTACAACATTTTTCAGCCAGGTTCAATAAGGTGTATCATTCAATGCCTTCTGTTTTAAGGCCACCTCCAGGATTAGCTCTCTTTCACCACCCAGATGCATTTGACCCATAGATGGCATTCCAATTATGAGAAAGATACTATGCAACCCTTGAATAGATGAAAAATATTGCAGTTTATGTGGAAGGAAACATGTTGAAAAGAGAGGCAAAGTTGAAAGCAATGAAGAAGGACAAAATATAAAAAGAGAAATTGATATCCTCAGAGATAAAACTGGATATCTTGACAAACACAGTCAAGGAGATGATGCATAAAATTAGCAAGGAATAGGAACTTGTTGTTCAAATGCCTCATGTTCCATTAGTTCCATAAAAGACAAGGATCAGCGTACTCAAGCAATTGGTAGCTCATCCTTGGTATCCTAAAGCAGAAAATGATTGTTTCATGTACTCAATCCACAACGTGGCCAAATATTAAGTTCAAAATCAAAGAGAGGCAGGAAAATCTCTAGCAATAATGTACATCATAGATGATCTTGCATACAAAGATAATCTTTGCAAATATGATTATTAAGAGGAATATTATATGGTTGATATTAAAGTTGATTGTTCAAATTAGCCAACACTAGCTTTTTGGAAAGAACAAACCTGGTTATCACAATGAAAAGATGGCAATCAAACTCTACATGTTGAGCAAGATTGTGAAGAGGACAATGTAGAAAGTTTTCAAGTAAGTGAAAAATGCCTTCCTCTGTGTTTTGCCTCACTTCTGAGAGAAAATTATAAACAAATTGTCAAAAGTATGAATAGAGAACTCTCTCACCAATCAGATGAGGAAAGCACATATGAGATAGAATCTATTTTAGAACTAGGGGTTCAGCCCTTAAGTCCTTTTGAATGTCAAATCTCAGATGAAATCACAAATTCTGAAATAGATGATGAATTATTACAGATTGATTCTTTACCCTTACGCTTTAATTCATTTCTAATTATGAAAGGGAATCTGGATCGCATTTTGGTTGATAATCATAGGAGAAAATGTGAAATATCAGTGGAACAAATGCCACATCCATCTAAAGCACCACATGACCCAATAGCTTATATGTTGGATGGTTTGTGTTTTCAAAGGAAGTCTTCATGTATTCGCAATGCTCTCAAAAGTTGTTATGATATAGATATGATCAGACAGTCTACCTCATTGTCTTATTCAGTAGAAGTGGTGGCACAAAACTCATCAGATAAAATGCAAGCATGTTCCAAGTGTGTGAATACATGGAGATCACATCTGCAGTACTAGGATATGAATTTGAATTGGTTGAGTTAGGGTACCCAAAAATAAGTCCAGTATATCTTGATCGAGTAGTTTTCTATATGGAGAAATTGTTCTTTACAAATCCAACACATATTTCCAGCATGTCAGTTGTTTTTCGAATGTACCAAGGGCCATGTAAACAATATCATGCCGGGAATTTCTATCAAACAACATCATCAAGTTTGTCTCTGAACATGGTGAAAATAAATGAAAAAACAAATATATTATAACATTTGCTTGATTGGATACACTGGCATTATTGTATCATTTAGAGCAGCAGTGATTTCAGTAGGTTAGGGTAGGTAGGTGTGCAACTAAGCTTAGTACTCTGAGAATCCTTTCAGTTAAAGTTTCAGATCGCTTTTTAGCTTTCAATTCAAGTGTGTTCCAGACTTTAGTTTGCAAAGAGTGTTGTTTTCAACTTGAATATTTTCCGCCATAGAGGCTTTGTATGGAAAATCAAGTTGCTGATTTGGGATCAACCCAATGGATCTAGATACTAGTCTACAGTTTTCTTGACACCTCCTCCAGAGCTGCCATCCCTAGCTAGAGCCATTGTTGGTACCCTATAATCTATAGTATCACAAGGTGACTGATTATTTTTCTCAGATCTTTCATATTGCCAATGATGTTCAACGGTTGTCATTCATTTCCAATAAATAAATGTCAAAAAAGGGAAAAGAATGCTTCTTATAAGGTTTGGAAACCCCATTATAGGATAAAGGTGTTAAATGGAAGTGCATTACCGAAGAGTTTTAGTATTTACGCAGCTATACCGTGACCTCAATCTCCATCGGTTTCCTACCTTCCCTTTTGTTCACATTTGAAACCTTATTATAATAAAGTTAATCTAAGCTCCACCCCCCCACATCAACCTTATCCATATGGTGGAATGGTATTAAGAAACCTTTGGAGGGACCCGCAGTGCTACGCCATAATCTCAAATCCACCGCTTCCACTTGCCACTCCATAAATCCATCGACGAGATATAGTAGGGCCTTTCCTTGCCATGTCACCCTTTCCCCATCGCATCGCAGACCTTTTCCACCACCCGACCCCACCGTCACGTCATACGTCCCCTCCCCGCTAATAACCCTCACCTCTCTGTCATCCCCACACATATCCCAGCATTCAACAGTCCTTATTTTTTTTTCGGCCCCCCCTCAGCCTCCAAACTTTAACAAAGGGGGGTCTGAAATATGTGATATTCATTACCACTTGTCCCGCTACGTGGCGGCACCAGGACGTTTCACACCCCCCTTTGCCGAAACCACCTGCCACTCCTACCCACCATAGCAAAACCATCACCGCCGCCACTACTCCTCGTCAACCTCCAACCCGTCCACTAATCCAATGCGCCACATCCACCTACCAACTTTCGTCGTCGTTGCTCCACCAGCTCCTGCCTGTGAAATTGCTCCACATCACTTTTCCACGCCATTTCCATCTGAAGGCCTTATCAAAGAATTTATGCATGTTTTAAAAGGGACAATGGGTTTCTGACTATGGTTACAAGTTTTTTATTACAAGAGGAGCGATTAGTTTCTGTTTTAAAACTTCACTGCAACAGTAACCAGTGCGGCATAGATAGGGGCAATTAGAAACATAATGGAAATCATGATAGCCAGCACTATAATCAGATCAATTCATCCACCAGTTGTTTTCCACCAAGGTAGAGTCAGATTTTAGAGCCTTCATTGCCTCTTCGGCATCGCACTAGCTGAAATTTGACCACTCTGAAATCATAACAGATTGCTATAGTAAATACAGCCATCGTTTTTGCCATATTTATCTTATCACCGCTTGCATGGTTCCACTTGTCCAATTTTGGCTTGAATGTAATTAATGTCGATCTCTGAAGAAGATAGAGTAACCAACTTAAGTCTTAGTTAAATACTGCATGCATTTGCAGTATCAAAGTAGAAAATCCCGGAACGGGAAAAACCATTGTAATAGGCTCAGCTGGTTGTAAACACTCTTTTGTGGATGAATGAAAGGACACTTATGTTTCCAAATTCTTGTGTTATGTTTTAATGGTGATGTACTTCTTCATGTTATATGCTTTCCTTTATTCCACCTTTGCTTTATTTATTTACTTTGGATAAGAAAATTGTGTTCAGGATTTGTCACCAGACACCCTGCTCAGTCTTGAAATAGTAATCTATGTTTTCCTCTGAAATTTGGATGTAGAATTCAGAGAAGGTATACTCTTCATTCACATTTAATCTTAATCTCTTCTCCTTTTCATTTCACAAACTGTAAAGATCCATTGACATTGCTAGCTTTCTTGGTCACACATGATCTCAGTTATTCATTCATTTAAATTTTTTTACACCTATTTGACTCCATAGCCCAATGGCCCTCTTCTGCTGTATCAACCATAAATATTCAAACAAACCTCTATGCACTAATATCTAGCCTAAAATTCCTGAATCAACAAAGCTACATCCAATAGAGAGATTCCTCTCTGGATCTAGGAGGGCTAGATCCTAGGTCCAAAGAGGTTTTGATGTTGCCTCCAGGATTTTATTTTTAGCCTCGGAATTATGGAGTGCTAACAGATGGGACCTATGACTGATGAGGAGTACACTTGCATATTTTTGGAGATGTTGCGATATGTGCCTTACCTCAAGGAGGAGAAGGCCAATATTTAGGGATTCATCAGTGGGTTTCCAGTAACATTCAAAGACAGGATTGAGTTTGATGAGCCTATATTGTTGGAGGAGGTCATTCGGAAGCTAAATAATTGTTATGAGCAATCAAAGCATAGATCTCAGACTAAAAAGTACTAAAAAGGTAATGATAAGAGTAAATGGAAATGGGATATGAAGCGAACAAGGCCTTGGGATACAAGTAAAAAATAGAATGCAGTACCACAAAAAAAATTCAATGCATCTAATAGAGGACATGGATTTTAGATTGAGCATAACAAGGATGATGATGGGAAGCCCGTACAGTGTTGGACTTGTGGAAAAGATCATTTTCAGAGAGATTTTCCACAGCATCAGGGTGGTAGACCACAGATTTACAGTGCTTAGGAGGAGCAAACAGTTGGGGATGTTGGAAATAGTGTTCCTCAGATCTATGCAGTGTTGGATAATAGGCAGGTAGGTTATTAGGCATATATTATTGAAATGGACAATAAGATTTATGATAAAGTTGTTTCTATTTTGATTGCTAGATCTAATTATAGTTATGTTAATCCTGACTTGGTGGATAAGTGTGCTTTGAATAAAGAAGTGCATGCAGAATCTTGGTTAGTGTAGTTGGATACAGGTACAAAGAAGCAAGTTCATCATTAGGTAAGAGCTTGTGCATTTGAGTTGAATGATATGCCTACATCAACACATTTGAATGTATTTTCGTTGGGATCATATAGTGCATTGTTGGCTATGGAATGGTTGTATCTTCATATGACCAAGGTGGACTTTTATGAAAAATATATTGAGTGTTTGGATGACAATGAGGAACAAAGAGTCTTGTAGAGTAAGAAGAAGGAAACATCAGTTAGAATGGTGACAACTATGCAAGGGAAGTTGTAAATTTCCGTAGATGTTCTATGCTTGATGCAACTTTACTTTAATTCACAATATTAAACAACAACCACATAAACAAGAAAGTAAAATGTTGATAGAACAAACCAATAGATCAATAGAAGACAAGCCAAAAATACACTTAACTTGATCAGCAAAATATATGTGTTGTGGTGCGTTACGGTGGTCAATAAGATGCTTCAACCAGAAAAGTCTCTACACGGTCAGCCAACCAGAATGTGTCACACAACCCTCTCGTATAGCTCTATAACAGTCAACCCAAAGTCAACAAAATTCAAAGATATCCAGTCAATGGTCAACGCAAAAATAGCTGCAGCAAAATTCAACGTAGCCAGGTCAAAGTCAACATCCAGCCTTGATTTCTATGCCAAAAAATGTGAACTGCAGAAATTAGAATTTTGGGAGAGATTTAGGTCAGTTTGACCATCCTTTGACCAAAGTCAACGCTGGTCAAATCTGCACTGAAACCCTAAGTTAAATCCAAAAAATCCTTGATTCGTTTTTCCCACGTGTGAGAGAAGAAGAGCCTCCAAGGTGATGATCAAACAAATCAGATGATGGGAGAGAATGTGTGATGAGTGATGGTGAAAATGACCTCCAACATTGACCTATATATATCCATTAGTGAGGGTGTGTGACACGTCTGTTGGGGCTTCAAGCCTACATTAAAATTCTGGTCGACCTTGCACATAAGTGGAATTAATTCAAAATAAATGTTCTGTTCATCCGATCAAGATGATCTTTAGATTGATTTTGCACCTCTCTGAAAGAGGAATCCAATTAAAATATTTGCATCTTCATCTGAGCATCACAACATGGATTTTGGACCTAGTTGTCCAAAATTAACAATCCCTCTCAACTAGGGAGAATTCCATCCACCTGTGCCATCCAAACATCGTGCATCATCTCATCGTAACTTGCTTTGTTGGCTTCTTTATTTCAGAAAAAAAAAAGGTGAGTCACAAAGACACCACCCCTAGCTGAAAATTTCAGCTAAGAGGTCTAAAACCTCTATAGGACTCAAAGGAGTCACATACCAACCCGAAGTTGGTTTAACTGACTGAAGTCATTTGGAGGTCTGAAACCTCACTAGACTTGATCCCAGATCAAGTGGTTGGACATGTGCCATCCTAGACATAAAGAGTACGGAAATATCTGATGCATCCATCAGTCTTTGCTACTAGTCTCTAGCTTTTCCTACCTCATTGACCAAATGAGAGGTACTTCCCATAAGTATGGGACTCCATGGGTAGGATGCATGTGGGGCATAGATCATGAGAGGTGAACCAACTCAATATCATAATAGTGGGGCATAAGCACACCAACAAGGTTCAGCAAGCCTAACCCTGTGGTTTATTATAGCTCCAATAAGTTATCCCCAAGGCCCCCTTGGAGCTCCCAGAGCTCATCGTCCAACAAGACCCTCAGCATAGGTTCATTCCACGATACCAAGATTCTCAAGGAAGGTTAGGAACTTGACCTTCCCCAAGGGCTTTGTGAGAATATCTGCAACCTTCTCATCAGTTCCTATATGATCGAGCCTTACGGCGCCTCGTTGTACCATATCCCAAATAAAGTGGTACCTGATATCAATATGCTTGGATCGATCGTGGAACACAGGATTCTCGGACAACTGAATCCCACTTTGGCTATCACAGAGGATAACAGTGGTATCTAGCACATGCCCGAACAGCTCACTGAAGAGCTTTTGTAACCAAACTGCTTCACAATAGGCCATACTTGCTGCAATGTATTCGGCCTTAGTGGTGCTCAAAACCACTAAATTTTGCTTCCTGCTCATCCAAGATATCGTAGCAGACACAAGTGTGAAGCAGCATCCAGATGTGCTCTTGTGATCCACCACACTGCCAGCCCAATTGACATCAGTATATCCATGGAGTGTCACGTTCCCAGTAGTGTATCACATCCCATGGTTTATTGTGCCCTGAAGATATCTCAACAGATTCGTGGCACCAACCCAGTGAATGTGATGCGGATCAACCATGTTTTGACTCAAAGTGTTCACTATGAAACATATGTCCAGACGAGTGTTCACTAAGAACATCAGGGCCCCTACGAGTTGATGATACTCAGTAGGATTTTCTAGTATGGTCCTAGCAACGTTGCCACTCAACTTCTTAAATTTGATCTCCATCGGTGTCGACAAAGACTTACAGTCCACCATTTTAAATCTTTCCAGCAGCTTCACAATATATTTTCCTTGAGAAAGGAAAGTCTCGCCAGGTCTCTACCAGACCTCCAGGCCTGTTGGAACAGGGTCTCCTACGAGCTACGAAACTGGTCCAATTTAGAATACTTTTGATTATATTTAGTCTAGCACAGGGGTTTTGGGGTGGGTCAAAGCCCTGAAAGCGTTGTAATGGGAAAAAGGGTAAACCAAGGGTCCAAAAACCACGGTTTGTGGACTATAGGAAAGTTTAGGCAAGATTATTATAAATAGAGGAACATTTTTTATTGTAAGATAGAAAAAGAAGAGCTATTGATACGAATGGTGGTTTAATATATCGGTTTGGGTTTTCAGGGAAAGGACTCCTGCTAGCTATGTGTGCAGAGATCCAAAGTCCAGCTGTGTGCGAACCCTGCTACTGTGTGCGCAGGCAGGAAGGGTATTGTAGGAAGGAACTAATGAATTGATGAATAAGAAAGGTTGATAGAGAACTAAATCTATGTGTATTGTTTGTGTGAATCATTGGTAATTACTGCATTATTCACATTCTATATTCAAGCTACAAAATATATGTGTAAGTGTGTTTTCTGTATCTGGATCTATTCGGTTTTGTTTTATGCAATATTGTGCTACTGTCATAAAGTATATAATTATAGATCTAGCGCACGTGGATGCGAATAGATACTGATTGACCCTGCATAAAGAGAGGCGATTTGGGCCTCACAGGGACGAATGCAGCTCTGCTTGCCTTACCTATCCTTTCTCAGGGTGCGGAAACCTGGTTCTAGCACCCACCCATACTACTTCAGGTGAGACTTTGGCCTGTGCAAGCAGGTCACTGCCAAAAGGGCCAATAGTATAGGGGTTTGTTGGAAAACCTTGAACTCCGAACCTAGGTCAGGACCCCTCGCACCAACAAATGGTTCCTTTGCCAGGACCTGGAGAATTTTGAGAATGGGATCAGGTAATGACAAGTGGATACTAGGAACCTGACAAGGAAATGAATGAGTGCCACTCTGGGTGAAAGTACAATGCAAAGCGGTAGGTACTATTAAGAAGGGGATCACTCTGTCTATAGCCCATTGAAAAGAACAGCTATGCAAGGCCCGCTAGTCACCCCAACATCAGACCCACGGAAGAATAATCCCTCAACCGAAACCCCGCTAGAAGGAGACATGGCAGCGCACTTGAAATTACCTACCTTTAAAGGCATGGCCGATGAGGACATGGATCGTTTTTGTTTTGTGGCAGACTTGGTATGGACTGCGCAGGGTGTGGTAAGCAATACTATGAAGAGAGTGCAGTTGTCCCTAGCCTTTGAAGAGAGAGATCTGGAATGGTATATGCAGTACATATCTCAAAACGGGAGCGCATCTATTCAAGATATTAAGGACGCTCTAAAACAGCAGTTCCAAAAACCTAAATCCTACTCTCAGATTGTTGCAGATGTGAAGGATTTAAAGCAGGGAGTGACTGAGTCTGTCTGGGAAGTTGATCAGAGACTAAAAAAAGCGATCAGAGAAGAAGGATTTAAGTATGACGATAGACAACACACCGAATGGTTCATTGCTATGTTGCTACCGCACTTGCGTATACCAATGGGCCACCAGACCTTCGAGTCACGGGAAAAAGCTTTAGAAGCCGCCATGAAACTAGAAGCCACACCCAAAGACGACACTCTGGGAGGAGTACAGAAAATTCAGGAGCAGCTCGGAGCCATGCACATGGAGATTCAGAACCTAGAGACGGAACGGGGAAAAGTAGCTAGTGTAGATCTCTGGTGCATACGATGTCGGGTATCTAGCCATACGAAGGATCAGTGCCCTCTATTGGTAGATTACATGCAAGAAGGAGGACCTAATCCTCTACGTCTAAGCTCAAGTGGGTCTGCATTATGGTGCGATGATTGCCAGGTAGTGGGACTACACGATACGGCCCAGTGCCCTCGGCTAAGTATGGGCGAACTGAAGCAACAGTGGTGTAGGTTCTGCTGGTTGGTAAGACATGATGAGTAGAACTGTCACACGTACAACTTAATGATAGATCATGGGAACTTATAAAGAGTACAATCAGACCCTGCGTCGCCAAGATCTCCCGTGAGCTTTTGTGGCCAACAAGAGGCAGGGGAGGTCGGGGAGGAAGCGCAGGCAGGGACAGGGACAGTTGATCTGCTATAACTGCGGAGAGGTAGGGAATTTTGCAAGGGAATACCCAAACCCCACTAGGAAATCCTACAAATATTGCCGACAGCTGGACCATGAGATTGAAGACTGCCTGATCCTAATAGCAAAAATGCAAGAAAAAAATCCCACCCCTACGTAGAATGTGCAGAGAGTTAAATTCAAGCTAAGAAACATAGACCCGAGTGTGAAAGTCATGACACGCAATAGGATGGTCACCCAAGGAGCATAGGAAGCTCCTGTCGGGGATCCTACGACCTCTTAGGGAGGATCGAACATCAGCAAGGGACAAGAAACAATAGCAGCCACTGCACAGATGCCGACACACCTCGGGATAGAGGAGGGGGTTAAGCCCTTTCTACAGGCATGTCTGATGTTGTTACATAACCCACAAGCTGTAGAAAACCTTCAAGAATTAATGCATAGCTACGCAGCTCATCCTGATCCAATTCCTGGAACCAAGGTTGTACACAAGCTATACAAATATAAAAATCACACCGAAAGAGAAATGTGGTTGACTACGCAAATTGGTGACTACGAGATGGATCAAGTTATTTTAGATCTTGGATCAGATGCGAATGTATTACCAAAGCAAACATGGCAATGAATGGGAGAACCTAAATTGGATGGTCCACCATCCAGCTGCGCATGGAAAATCAACAAAAGATCATCCCTCTAGGAAGGCTGCCAAAAGTCATGGTAGATATCGCAGGGGTAAAATTCCTAGCTAACTTTGAAGTAATAGAAATTGTGGAGGATGCGGATCCCTACCCTGTACTCCTAGGACTGGACTGGGCTATAGATATGGGGGGTGTCATCAATCTCAAAAAGTGTAGCATGGTATTTGAAAATAATGGTACGCGTGTAATAGTTCCACTAGACCCCGCAAAAGGTGCGTGATATACAAAGCCAGTGTGTGACGAGGAAGAAATAGATCACATTTACAAATTGACTACATAGGATGAAGACTAGATTAACCCCACGGCGGAAGGAGTACTCTGTGGGGAAAAGGATAGTGAATGCTTTTCCAACTCTGATGGAGAACTGGAGAATTGGCAAGGCCAGTTGCATGAGGTTTTGGCGCCATGATGTCTTCGGGTCACAATGAACTTCTGTTGCATTTCTTCGAAGGTAAGAGATCTACCCCATTTTGATGAGTCTGGTAGCGTCCAGGAATTTTTAAGAACATTGGAAGCTATAGTTCCAAGAGAACGATGGCTCTAGGCCCTTAATATAGCTATGCATGGGACACCTGTGCAATGGTGGGATACCCAC
The DNA here is from genome assembly GCA_034641835.2 of Pinus albicaulis. Lineage (NCBI taxonomy): Eukaryota > Viridiplantae > Streptophyta > Pinopsida > Pinales > Pinaceae > Pinus > Pinus albicaulis. Next base: position 1,439,812,235 of record CM076580.1, read on the forward strand.
AAGAAAACATATCTAGACTAGGAGACGTCTTGGGATATGATGCTCCTGCGGTTCGCCCCCCCAGCTGACAGACACACCAAGATATTTCTCAGACCCGGGGATCCCCACGCGCATCTGCGCACCTAGATGAAAAAATGGTCCGACCGGACTACAAAAGAATGGGTCCATCTATTTATTCATGCCTTGGGCCCTATCCCCACTGCATGTTATTTAGATGTAGAGCTACATCAGCGCACACGCCACAGGGAAATACTAAAATATGACTTTATAGGAACGTTCGGACTAATTTGGGGAACGAAGACACTCGAAAAAGCTCTACAGGACATCGATGTGTTTGTATTTAAGAACTCACACCATCACGCCGCACCAGAGGTCCTGACATGGGAAGCGCAGATGCAAGACATAGTCAACTGTCGGAGCTTGGTGATAGATGAAGAAGAAGACAATCCGCGGAAGGTCTCTATTCCGAAATCTGACAGGGAATGCACCGTTATTGGACCCCTGCTACAAAATATTGATGTGACGCAACCCCTCAAGCTGCGTGAAGTTAATATTGGGAAGGAAGAACACCCTAAGCTGGCTAAAATTCGGGACTATTGGGATGAAGGAACCGTAGGCAAAATTGCAGAGCTACTTACAGAATATCAGGACTTATTTCCGATGAAGTTTTCCAAGCTCAAAGGAATCACAGGGGACCTAGGCATTATGCACATCACTCTAAAGCCTGAGGCGTGCCCCGTTAAACAGCAACCTTATCGATTGAATCCTAAATATAAGCAAAAGGTCAAAGAAGAACTGGACCAAATGCTTGCTGCAGGTATCATTGAACCAGTTGAACAATCGAAATGGGTAAGTCCAATGGTCATCCAGGAGAAGAAGAAAAAGGGGGAAATACGCATCTGAATAGATCTACACAAGTTAAATGACGCTTACGTCCATGACCCCTTCCCTACGCCCTTCTTAGACGAAATCCTTGATAGTGTGGGTGGACAGGAAGCCTATTCCTTCACCGATGGGTTCTCAGGGCACCGATGGGTTCTCAGGGTACCACCAGATCCGAATTTCACCTGAAGATCGTAGTAAGACTACATTCGCGATAGAATGGGGGTCCTTTCAGTATACGGTCATGCCCTTTGGTCTAAAAAACGCACCCATTATTTTCTCAAGGGTCGTAGTTTTTGTATTCAAGGAGTTTATTCATAAGTTCCTGGAGGTATATTTCGATGACTAGACGATCTTCGGCTTGGTAAAGGAGCATGTCTCTAACCTGTGATTAATGTTGGATGCATGCCGGAAGCACCAGATTTCCTTGAATATCAAGAAGTTCATCTTCTATGTACCATTCGGAATCTTGCTCAGGCACATAGTATGTCGGCAAGGGTTGATGGTTGATCCTGCGAAGGTAGCCGTAATTATAAACCTTGCAGTCCCAACAACGAAAAAACAGTTGCGTTCTATTCTTGGACACACGGGCTATTACAGGAAATCCATTCAGGGGTACGCACTGATCACAACACTCATGGAAAAATTGCTTAAAAAAGATGTTTCCTTTTTTTGGAATGATGAATGTCAGAAGAGCTTTGAACTACTCAAAGAGAAGATGATCTCTGCACCCATACTAATATTTCCAGATTGGTCGAAGGAATTTCATGTACATCTGGATGCATCAGGTATCGACTTGGGTGTTGTCCTAACTGAACCTGGAGAGGGCAATATTGATCACCCGGTTTCCTTTGCGAGTCGGAAACTCTCGGGCGCAGAACGCAACTACTCTACCACCGAGCGAGAGGGACTGACTATGGTGTATGCATTATAGAAATATCAGCACTATCTACTGGGTGGGCACTTTAAAATTTTCACCGATCATTTGGCTTTGAAATACCTTTTCAATAAGCCTATGTTGGGGGGGGAGATTTGCTACTGGCTATTGCTATTTCAATAATATGATTTTGATATCATCGTCAAGCCCAGAAGGTTGAATGCGGGTCTGGATCATCTGTCCCGCATCGAGACAGGGGAAGAACCTACTAATTTGGAGGAAGGATTACCAGAAGCGCAAATATTCACCATTAAGGTTGTTGATGCACACTTTGTTGATATCATTCAGTTCCTGACTACAGGCGTAGCTCCCTCAGAATATTCGGTGCAGCAGAAGAAGGAGTTAGTTACTCTGACGGCAGACTTTACTATCATCGCCGGTCAGTTATACAAGCTGGGTGCTTATGAAATACTATGAAGATATGTCCTGGAACATGAACGGCATGCCATTTTGGCAGAAGCACACGAAGGCGTCGCAAGAGGCCACTATGCAGGAAGAGAAACGGCACAAAATATTTTGAGAGCCAGGTTATGGTGGCCTACCCTACATCACGATTCTTACAACTATTATAAATCGTGTGATACGTGCCAGCAAACCAGACAGCCCTCACGCCAAGATGAGATGCCATTACAGCCTTAAATGGCTTTACAAGCTTTTGAAAAATGGGCCATTGACTTTATAGGACCCATCGATCCGCCAGACAAGAAGACAGGTGCGCGCTACATTATTACCGCCACTGACTATGTCACTCAATGGGTTAAGGCACAAGAGGTGAAGGATTGTACTGCAGATACTACTGCACACTTCATCTTCGAGCAGATTCTGACCAGGTTTGGCTTCCCAAATATCCTAATGAGTGACAGAGGTATGCACTTCGTTAACCAAATGATTCCGGCCCTAAATGGGGAATTTTGAATCCACCATGCGAAAATTATACCATACCATCCACAGGAAAATGGGGTGGTTGAAGCTTTTAAAAAAAATGTGTAACAAGCATTAACCAAGGTCTGCAATGCCGATCATAGTGACTGGGATGTTCACATCCCCTCTGTTCTGTGGGCCTACCAAACGACCTGCAAGAAGCTAACAGGAAGGACCCCCTTTCGGATGGTCTATGGCAAGGAGGCCATTATGCCCATAGAATACATTTTTCCTAGCCTACGCATTGCAGCATTTACAAATATGGAGGAACCAGATATCATAGAGGAGCACCTTGCACAGCTTTTTGCTTTGGAAGAGGATTGATTTATTGCTAATTTTCATCAACAGGTTCAGAAGGCTCGTGATAAAGCCTGGCATGATCGACATATTCGCCAAAATACATTCATAGTAGGCGATCTCATCCTCTTATACGATAGCACTGGCTTGGTCCCTACATTGTTAAGGAAATCATGAATGGTGGGGTAGTCCGGCTAGCTACGCTGTGCAGTGACATGTTACCTGGCTTTGTCAATGGTATTCAACTCAAGCCATACAGGGCTAAATGACTATATGGCCAGAATAATTGGCTCAGGCACGATTGACCCACCAGGGAGAGGTCGTTGACGCACCTATGGGATATGTGCGTTGGTCATCCAATCACTCTAGAGGCACTTGGCAAACCCACAGCCACAGTGACTCGGGACGAGTCACAAGATTGTGTTGGGGGACTGTTAGAACAGGGTCTCCTACAAGTTGTGAAACTAGTCCAATTAGAATATTTTTTATTATATTTAGTCTAGCGCAGGGGTTTTGGGGTGGTTCGTGTTGTGGTTCCCATGTTTTGTCCTGATTGGAAAGACCAAAAGACAAGAAAACATCAAACCACTTTGGGATCCTAGGATCTATCCCTCCTAGATCCAGAGAGGGATCTCTCTATAAATGCAAAGAATGATATATCTTTAAGCTCAAGGTAAGGTATTAGGCTAGTTATGAAGCTCAGGGGTTTTTGATTTGTTTGTTTGGATGGGGATAATCAACTGAGAAGGTTATGGAAGTGAAGAAGGAAACTAAATAGAAGGATGTTTCAGCATGGAAAAATAGGTCAAAGAAGTGCTAATCCATTGGGCTATGGAGTCATAAAAGGGTTTACTTGCATAATAACTATCCAAGGGTTTCCATGGGCAAGTCATATATACCAAAGGATCTTTTTAGATAGATGGTGGAATGGAACATTAAGAATGGGTGAAATAAAGAGACCAAAGTGCAGCCTAAGATCAGGTAAGGACTTTGAACCTATCCTACTTTTGACATACTTCAAAGGAATCTCTCAATAGACACAAAGGGTAGCTTAAGATCAGGTCAGATGTCATTTAAATCCAGGCTTTCTTTCAACATACTCTTAAGGGAAACAATCCAGTAGTCCTCATAACCACTTTCAGACAGTAGAAAACACTTAATATTTAAACACAGAGTAAGACCTAAGATCAGAGAAAGAATTTTAACCTTCAATGCTTTTGACACTAACTCAAAGGGATCTTAGAAAGGTTAAATGTTAGAAAAGGAACCTAGTGGACAGGGCTAACTCTAAATCCCCAGTTTCCCAATTCTTTCAGATGAAACCAAACAAGAACATCTAAGAGACAAACTCTAAACTCATACATCAGTAAGCATGGGCAAACCAACTTCTATACTGGTTAAATTATAATGAATTTTTCTTAGATACACAATCATAGGAAAACATAAAGATAAAGATTTGACAGTGAGATTTAGGGTACTTCCAACAGTATGTCCTAATCTATGATTGTTGTTCTTTATCAGAGAATAATAAACAGTATGATAAAACATGAAAGGAGACAATTACAGTAAGGAAACATCACCGATAATATAGACTAGGATCCTGTGAATCTGCTTGTTCAATTGATGTGAAAAACCAATCACATACTTTGAGCCTAGTGGCTTTTTACAATCTAGACTTTTCTTCCCAACCTACTATATTACAAACTACTCAGCTACTTCCCCTCAATAACAGTTCTAACAGTCGATAAAATCCCAACCAACAACAACAAATTTTCAATGAATACTTATAGGTGAATGAGGAGGTGAAGTAACAGAAGATATTGTTGGCCCAATTAAATGAAGAATTTAGTGCTTTATCGGCCTCTGGGAGGCTTGATGGAGAAGAAGTGACATGCTCCATACTTCATTAAATGTGCCTTTTCTTGTATCTGTACTCTGGCTATTTTGTTTGACTTTCAGAAGCTCTGGTAGGCTAGAAATTTACTTTTGAGCCGCATATATATCAATAATATCTCTGACTACCTTGACTATGACCTGTGTTAATGAAAAATAGCACTGCAGGGGGCAGTATGGGTCGATGGAAAATAACTAGCCTCTCTAATTTGGCGTATAGAGGCTTCTCTGTTGATATGTCCTTCATGCTTCACTGTTCTCTTTGTTTGATTGGTGTTCACTATGTTTTTGGTATTTTGCAGGCACACGAAAAGTTCACACAGGTGGAGGTGTTCATTTAATGGAAGAACTCCTTGGATCCCTTTATGTTCCAGAGGTTAGGAATCTTCATTCCTGGCCTTCGTGTTACTTTTAAAACTCTGGGAAAAGCCTTATTAACCTGCAAAAACAAACAAAAGTTAAGAAAATCCCGTGGAAAAAGGTTTAGAACTGGATTTGGAGGTTTGGGGGCGAGGTTAAAATGGAACCGTTGATTTAGATTAATCAACGGTGATCCGATGGCTGAGATCCGTTCATGAAGTTGTTAAGAAGGTCAAATGGATGAATAAGGGAGGAGGCGAGGTTAGATCAGGGCCGTCCGATTGGAGTAATCAATGGCTAGGATTTAAAACTGAAAAGACATTGTGGAGGAGAAAAGTGGTGAGGCGGAAAACCATTGGTGGTTTTCACAAAATGTTTTGGGCGGTAAATGGTTTGGCTAAAAAAAATGCAATACGGTACGCCGCTTGACGCGTGTCCCTCTAATACCGCCCATTTCGCAAAGTTTTTGGGCGTTAACGTTTGGGCAGAAACTTTTGCGAAACGTAATTTCAACCATCGGATCGGCGGAGCCAAATCCGACGATGCGGATCGCACGCGTCGGGGGAAGTTGCACGGGTGAAAAGAGTGGTGGGGTTTGAAGAGTGGAAGCAATATGGACTGTTGGATTTGAGAAAATCAACGATCGAGATTTAATCGGAGGTCGGGATGGTGGAGGGTTGCGTGAGGGGTGAGCGCGATGCGATTAAGCACTGGCCGTTAGTTCTTTCTGAATGGACGGTTGGATTTGAATCGGGGACTGCAAATCGGAGGAGACAAGGGGATGGCACTTTGAGACTTGCGTGATGCGACTGAGCACTATCCGTCATATCTGGGAGTAATATCGATGGTCAATACTCAATCATAGGGGTAATGGTGAAGGTTATGGGCGGAGAAATGGTTTAATCTCGATCGTTGGATTCTACGTTTGGACGGTCGGATTAGAAGAAGGGGCGGGTTATATTAACGGAAGAAAAGGTGAAAACTCTGATTGCGATTAGCGATTCGGCCTTAGCACTTGGTCGTAGGCGCAAGTTATATGCGGAGGAAAAGGTTAAGGGCTAAGCCGAAAGGGGCTTAAGCCCTAAAGTGTTTAAAGGGTGATTTTAGGCCAAAAGATAGGGTTTTTAAGGCTTAGAAAGGGGTTCTGGTAGATGAAAAGAGGCATTTTTAAACCAGATAAAGGGAGATATAAGGTTTTAAAAGGGTTTTTGGAAGGTTTAGAGGTCAAATGAGGATTTTTTGAGGGGTTTCATGAAGGAAATAAGGGTGACAAAAGGGGAAATTGTGGGAATGAAAAGGAAGAAAATGGAGGCCTTTTTTACAGTAGTTTTCTTCACCAATCAGTAGGAATTTTTAATGGAAATGGCAGTGAAGATTCTTCTAGGAATAGAAGACACATAGAGGCTTCAGGAATGAAATATTTTCAAGGGAAATGCTTCTCTTGAAGACTCAGAAACATATTTAGCCACCTTTTTGCTATGCCAAAATTTTATAGGTGGCTAATAGGTCAAAGCCCCGAAAGCGTTTTAATGGGAAAAAGGGAAAACCAGGAGTCTGAAAACCACGGTTTGCGAAACATAGGAAAGTTTAGGCTAGATTATTATAAATAGAGGAACATTTTGTATTGTAAGGTATAAAAAGAAGAGCTATTGATGCGAATGGTGGTTTAAGATATCGGTTTGGGTTTTCGGGGAAAGGACTCCTGTCGGCTGTGTGCACGGAGATCCAGAGTCCAGCTGTGTGCGGACCCTGCTGCTATGTGCGCAGGCAGGAAGGGTATTGTAGGAAAGAACTAATGAATTGATGAATAAGAAAGGTTGATAGAGAATTGAATCTATGTGTACTTTTTGTGTGAATCATTGGTAATTACTACATTATGCGCATTCTGTATTCAAGCTGCGAAATATCTGTGTAAGTGTGTTTTCTGTATCTAGATCTGTTCTGTTCTATTTTATGCAATATTTTGCTACTGTCATAAAGTATATAATTATAGATCTAGCGCACGTGGATGTGAATAGAGACCAATTGACCCTGCGCAGACAGAGGTGATTTGGGCCTCACAGGGCCGAATGCATCTCTGCTTTCCTTACCTATCCTTTCTCAGGGTGCGGAAACCTAGTTCCAGCACCCACCCATACTACTTCAAGTGAGACTTTGGCCTGCGCAAGCAGGTCACTACCGAAAGGGCCAGTAGTATAGGGGTTTTTTGGAAAACCTTGAACTCTGAACTTGGGTCAGGACCCCTCACGCCAACAAGGCCTAGGAAGTCTTACACTAATGAATGAGAGGGTTAGCACCTGTCAGGAAGAGATCATCCACATAGTGCACCAGAATGAGAGGCTTTTCTCTATCGACCTTGAAGTAAAGGTTTGGATCAACATTACTACAAGTGAAGCCCAGCTTCATTAGGTAGCTATCTATCCTCTTGTACCAAGCCCTGGGGGCTTGCTTCAACCCATAGAGAGATTTCTTCAACCTGCAAACACGGGTGTCTCTATCCTAGACTTCAAACCCTAGAGGTTGCTCCACATACACCTCTTCCTTTATCGCACCATGTAGAAATGTGCTCTTCACATCCATCTGATGAATATTCCACCCTTTCGTAGTAGCAAGGGCTATGATAGATCAGATGGTGGTATATCAAGCCATAGGTGCAAATATATCATCATAGTCTATGCCTTCCTTTTGAGAGAGGCCACGGGCAATGAATCTTGACTTGAACTTTTCAACACTACCATCAGATCCATGCTTGATCTTATAGAGCCATTTCGAAGTGACAACTACTTTGCCCTTCGATCTCGAAACCACATCCCAGACATCATTCTTCAAAATGGACTTGTACTCTTCATGCATAGCATCCTTCCAGACTTGATGCTTTATGGCTTCTTCAAAAGATCCAAGCTCAGATTGTACGATTGTACTCATGGTTTCTAGATACCCTTGGTATCTATTCAGCTTCTTACTTTCACAGAATGTCCCCCTTGGGGCCATATGTCTCTCGGCATCCTCGAGAGTGTCCGTGAGCCATGACGGTCTTCTCTTCATTGAAGGAGGTGGATCAATAGGGTCTATCGGTCAACCAAAAAATCTAAAATGAGAGATGTCATGTTTCTTACCAGAGAAAACCTCTTCGGGAGTTTTGGAGTCTAGAGCGAAATGTGGGCATCGGTTTTGTATGTACGTAGCAATGTTCACATCTTCTCCCCATAGAAACTTCAGAAGACCTTGGTCACATAGCAAGTCCACAATGGTCCTGTTCTTTCTTTCAACAACGCCATTTTTCTCAGGAGTATATACGATTGTGGTCTCCCTCTTGATGCCAGCTTCTTTGCAAAATTTATTGAACTCGTTCATCTCATATTCAATGCCATTATTGGTCCTCAAAATCTTGATCTTCTTCCTTGTTTGATTTTCCACCAAGGCTTTGAAAGTACGAAACCACATGAAAGCCTCATCCTTCTTCTTCAATAATTATATCCAGTTTTTGCAAGAGAATTCATCTATGAACATCATATAATAAGAAAATCCTCCCAAGGATTTCATGGGCAGCATACCAGACAATTCAGAATGTATTAATTGCAAGACATTGGATGTCTTTGTGACACTTGAGGGGAAAGGTCCCCTTGTATGCTTTCCTTTGGCACAACCCTGACATACATCTTCATGATCATTTTTTAACTCAGGCATCCCCGTCACCACCTTCCTTGCTTCGGGAAGGGCTTTGTAATGAAGGTGTCCAAACCTCCGGTGCCATAGTTCAGTCTGTCGGATAGTATCACATGTCATCGCTCCCAGTGGACTTCCTCCAACCTGGTAGAGTATATCAACTCTAAACCCAATCGTGATAGCTTCCTTGAAGCTCTTCTTCCAAATGCGTACCTTCCCATCAATGAATGCCACATTGAAACCTTTGTCTTCCATGGACGAAATAGACACAAGGTTATTCTTCAAATCAGGTACATAGTACATCTTGCAAACGGAGGACTTGTCCTTGACACAAGTGGAGGGTCACAGTCCTTGTCCCTTTCACGGGATATGTGGCATTATCTCCAAGGATAATTTTGAGATTAACATCCTTCTCAACCAAACGAGAAAGTGCTTCCTTAAACCTAATGAGATGCCTTGAGGCACCACGATCAATCAAATAGACATCCATGGTGTCAGGTGGAGATTCAGTAGAGAGGGTAGATACAATAATGAATTCATTTATTTTATCATCAACAACATTAGATTCCTCATACCTGGAATTTCTCAACCTTTTGAAATATTTCCCATCTCCATTGCGAGCAGAGGGAGCCTTCCTCTTTCCTTTGAACCTGTTGTTCCTTTGATTTCCATTCCTTCGGTTGTTGTCGTTGTCATCATCCCCAGGAGAATCCTTCTTATTAGGGAATTCTCTAGCATAGTGGTCGGTCTTGTTACATGTGTAAAATCTTCCTCTATTTCCCTGGGCCCCTGCTCTTCCATGGTTCCATTGTTCTTCTTCTTAGCACGAGCGGTAAAGGTGGAATTACCTTCATTTTCATATTCCTTCATTCTTGTTTCCTCTTGTACGCATCTCGATAATACTTCGTCAAAATTAGGTATCACATTGTTATTGAGAATGGTAGTATTGAATACATGTCATTCGGAGGAGAGACCTCCAAGCACAGTGAGAACCATTTATCGATTAACTATTGTCTCCCCAATGGCCAGAAGATTATTTTTTATTTCGATCAAATTTAGAAAATAAGATTGAACGGATTCATCCCTACCTTTCTTCATATTCTTCAGTTGGTTCTTAAAGAAAAATACTTGATTTGCATTGTTGACATTGAACATGTTGACCAACTTATCATACATCTCCTTGGATGTGTGTAGCTTAGAGATGTAGGCAACCAAAATCTTATGAATTGAATCCCAGATCATCAAATTTGCTTTGATTTCCCCCTTCTTATATTTTGACTTGGTGGCAGTAGGTGTAGATCATGAAGGCTCTTGGATTTTACCCTGCACAGAGTCTAGGACATCTTGGTCTTCCAGCATTAGATCCAAAGTCATATTCCTGGCATTGAAGTCTTCCTTCCCAGTCAACTTTTCATCAGATTTGAAGCCATTATAGTTTGAGGTACCCATGGGTCCTTGACAAATGCTCCTTCTTCGATGATTGTTCTTAATACAAACTTGGGCTTTTTCTTCACCTCAGCTCTGATACCATGTAATTTTTTTGTAGATGTTCTATGCTTGATGCAACTTTACTTTAATTCCCAATATCAAATAGCAATCACATAAATAAGAAATTAAAATGTTGATAGAACATACCAATAGATCGATAGAATACAAGCCAAAAATACACTTAACTTGATCAGCAAAATATATGTGTTATGGTGTGTTACAGCGGCCAATAGTATGCTTCAACCAGCAAAGTCTCTACACAGTCATCCAACCAAAATGTGTCACACAACCCTCTCAGACAGCTCTATAACAGTCAATCCAAAGTTAACAAAAGTCAACGTTGTCTAGTCAACATTCAACGCAAAAACAACAGTAGGAAAAGTCAACACAGCCAGGTCAAAGTCAACGTCTAGCCTCGATTTTTGTGCCAAAAAATTTGGACTGTAGAATCAGAATTTTGGGAGAGTTTGAGTTCAGTTTGACCATGCGTTGACCAAAGTCGACGCTAGTCAAATCTGCGCTGAAACCCTAGGTAAAAACCAGAAAATCCTTGCTGTGTTTTTTCACGTGTGAGAGAAGAAGTGCCTCCAAGATTATGATCGAACCAATCAGATGATGAGAGATAATGTGTGATGAGTGATGGTGAAAATTACCTCCAACGTTTACCTATATATATCCATTAGTGAGGGTGTGTGACACATCTGTTGGGGCTTCAAGCCTACATTAAAATTCTGGTCAACCTTGCACATAAGTGGAATTAATTCAAAATAAATGTTCTTCTCATCGGATCAAGATGATCTTTAAATCGATCTTGCACCTCTCTGAAAGAGGAATCCAATAAAAATATTAGCATCTTCATCTAAGCATCACAACATGGATTTTTGACCTATTTGTCCAAAATTAACAGAAGTGTTGTCACAGGAAAGGGTATGTGTTATTTTCATGCATATTTCTAGTGACATAGGTAAGGAAGTTGAGGATGTGGAGGTATTGAGTAGGTGCTCGATTTTACAACAATTTCAGGATGTATTTCTAGCAGATATTTCAAAGTTACCGCCCCACGCATAAGTGGATTTTTCTAATGAGTTGGTACCAGGGGAAACACCAGCATCGAATGATCTAAAAATGGAGGACGTGTTCTCTTTCCTCTTCTCTAGAATCAAATAAACAAACAAGGACCATTCTGATACTTTGCAAGGTAAAATGGGTCTTGTCACAAAATAGGTTTTTCAATTTCATGTCAAGTCATGAGTTAGTATTCACATGTAAACTTAACATAAGCAACATAATATCACATAACACATATAGGCATCATGAAGAGCATAAAAAAATATTTGATGTCAGAGTTCACCCCTCCTGGGCTACATCTCTAGGTCTACCAACATAGCTAGACCACTCCAAATATTCAATATAAAAGGGAGTAGATAAAATTTTTCTAATGAAAACATTTAGTTATCACCCCTATAAGGTAATGTTCTCCTGCAAAGAAATCTCACATAAAGTAGAAACACAAGGCATCTCCTTCAAAGATCCTATACTCCAACTGAAATGAGCTTACATGAGCACATGAGCACTTCAATTCAACATTGAAGAACATAAAGAAAATTTCCCTCAACATGACATAATGAGAAAATAAAACCTAATTTGAACCCTGCAAGTAACATTTGTTGCAGTACACTTCTGAAGGTGAGAAAACCCCTACAAGGCCTTCTTCGTGCTCAAACACCTTCCATAATTGCTTCAAAAACCTAATTGATCCATACACCCTTGGTATTCAACCTGAAAAAAAAATAAAAATAAAAATAAAATAAATAATAATAATAATAATAATAATAATAATAATAAATAAATAAATAAAAATTAAAAAAATAATAATAATAATAATAATAAATAAAAGAGATTCCTTATATGTGCTCAAAATAATAAATAGAAGTCATCATTGGATTCAGAATTTCCAAAAACCCCTAGATAGACTCTTATTGAGCTCAATTTGGTCAAAAAATCAAAAAGATATAGTTTCAAAGCTCTTCCATGAGTTTTACTGTTAACTGTCCTAAAAATCAGCCCTATTTTTTGTTAACGATGCGACATTTTCGCCCTCCGCCAGTGCATTCTGTTGGACGATTAAATTGTGTAATGACCCCTTAAGGCCAAAAACCAGGCCATATGGCCACATAGGCCGTGGGCTGGGCCTTAATGCCTACCCCCGCCAGCCTAGCCCTTGAACATCGGGGTCGTGGTTTTTTTGGGTGCCATGGGACCAAGGGTTGGGCTAAAGTTCTACCCTTCCTGCTAGGCCCCTCGACTGTTGGTGTGCATTCATGTGGTCGGTCCAAAGGACCTGGAGCTGGCCCCCTTTTGTAGCACCTCCGCCTTCCACCTGGAGCTATGGTCCTGTGGATAGGTGCGGGACTACCAGTCGGGCATAAGGGTTAGCCCCCCTCCTTCCAACGCGCCTATGCACATATGTTGATGTTGTGACCAGGTGTGGGGCTAACATCCCCACCCCTTCCTCCAATGAGCACCAACGTAAACTTCAAATATAATTTTGGGTTATATAGTGTTAAGAACCACTAGGTAGCCTATTGGTAAGGTTCTCTATTGTGAAGTGGGAGGTTGGGGGTTCAAACCACCCGAACCTCACTCAAACCCATACCATAATTTTACACCATTGTTGGGGTGCCACGTGGCAGCCCATAATTGGGCCATGTGGCACCATATTACTGGTCCACCACAAACCAATCAAATATGATAGAAAACCAATGAACCAGAGGATGACAAGTGTCAACATGTGGTTGGATCGTAACCTGCACAGTCACCATGTTAACTCATAGCACAGTTAACTGCACAGTCAATAGACCTGTTCAAATTTTAGTTTTTGGGCCAAATGGTTAGCACATGATAACTTGAGCATACGATGTCGGATTGAGGTGAAACGAACATCATTGGATTAGGAATGAAGGGCACTTCAACTTGAAGTTAGTTTCAAGAGTTTCTAGGAACTTTCATTTTTGAGCTAAAATTTGATCACCTGATCACACCTCACCACTAGGAACTTTTGGACTCCAAAATTTTACTTCCCTAGTCAATATAATGAGGCTGAAACTTAAAAACACCAAAAAAATCAATCCAAAATTCTTACTTTTCAATTGGTATCCTTCAAGCCCCAATCAAGGCACTTGGCGTATCTTCTTCATGAAGACCTACGGTCATGTTAAGAATTGAACCAATATTCTTATCGCTGATTCAAGAAAAAAAACTCATGAGTGGAATTTGAACACTCTCTTTAATCTCATATTTGCACGGCTCAAAAAAATTAGTTCATCTTGAAGTTAAACAGTTGAAGGAAAACTTGACTCCATCTTGGAAATCAGAAGCAACATAAACTTGCTTTATCATCCTCAAACTGAGCTTGTACATAAAAAGTACACTACTGCAACATCTCAATGTTATCATTGGCTTTTCCTACAAAACATATTCATCTTGTATAATCTTAAAAGCAAAGATTCTATTCACATAAGTTTCATCTCGAATACTTGCATCGTTGAGTACAAGTCAAAATTTTAGATAAACTTGAATGACAATCTTGTACATTCACAGAAGTCCTTGAACATGTGGACTTATAAACAATCCAATACATACAGCAATGAAAAACACATACTTGTTGTACATAGTGATAATTATTGTTCACTTTACAAAGTACCCAAACAGGTAAACAACAACAAGTAATTACAAAATTTACAAAGCAACTTTACAAACAAGTCTACCCAATCTTTGCCTCTCCAAGGCTTATGGCTTCTCTTTTGCATCATCTTTGCCTTGAAGGTTGATTAGGATTGATGTGAGTCCTCTTTTCGACCTCTTACTTCCCTTGCATTAGGTTTCACAATCTCTTTTCCCTTCTTAGAACGAAGCTTTGGATATAACTTCCAACATCGATCATTTTCATGCCCATGCATCTTGCAATGAGTAAAAAAGAAATTTCTCTTGTTTTCTGACAAATAATTCTGCTCATGTGAAGGAGAATCATTATGCTTGATGCCTAGAATCTGCTATATTATTTTAACCATTACCATGCATTTCTCACAGACATCCACACAATGGTCAAATGCATCATTGAAAGTACAAGGGTACATATTCCACAAATAGTAAAAATTACCATGCATTGGAAAACACCCATGAGATTTATACCTGTCTCTAGGGTTGCAGCTTTCATGGAGTGGAGTGGACGATGACATACATGGTCCCTTCAAGCGTTCATCTCTCTTGGAAGACAAATGAACATTGTTACAAGGTGGTGGTGACATATCATCCTCAGATGGTTGTTGTGCCTCAAAAAATTTAGAGCATTCTCCAAACTCCCCTTGACCATATCCCAATCCCTGATACTTTGGTCTCTCCTCGACCATGATTTGAATGGTGATACCTTGGCCATTTATGTCGAGGTCGCCTCCTTCATAACCCATCTTGGAAAGAAGCCTCATTCCAATGCCTTTGGTATGTTTCTCAAATGCTGCAAAAGAGGTGTTATGCACATAAACGGAAGGAATTGTACTTGAAATTCTTATTACCCACTTTAACTTTCCATTCATATTTTCAGCTTCTAATGATGATGATGATGTCCAACTTGTAGATGACACTAGCCACACACTCTTACAAATTGGCATGTGGTGTGAATCTTGAAGATGATTTCAAAAAGCACATGCATCACTTTCCTCATAAGTTACATAACCATTCATTGAACCATGACCAATATACATAGCAATCAATCTAAATGACTTGGGAAGCAAATCTGAAATCATCATCATCGGTCGTTTGGGTTGATCATTCATTAGATTTTGGTAATCCATCTGATCCTTTTTTATCCACTTTCTTGACAGATGATAATATTGTGGAATCCATGATGCTAGAAGGAGAACCATGGTAATATCATCATCATCATTCCCATATTCAGGATTACGATGAAGATAATATTATTGAACTATATCAGCCATCGATTAAAACATTCTTTTTGAATTATTTTCCTATTAATGTAATCGAATCCGAGTGAAATTTATCTAATATTGAAGAAACCATTTCTATCGATATTTCGACCAAACCCAACGTTGTAGAAACATTCAAGTCGTGTCTTGTTCTCCATCAAAACTCGAAACATATCACTCTCTCTTTTGTTAATTTCGTGATGTATTTTCTTGGTCTTACGAGGAAATTCCAAGCATAGATACTAGCATCGTTGAACACACTATTAATATGTACCCTGATGTCAAACCAGTAAGTCAACACCTTCGTCTTGTTCATCCAAAGAAGGTTGTTGCCATTAAAACAGAAGTTGAAAAAATTTTGCGTGTTGGTTTCATATACCCTGTTCTGCTAACTAAGTGGGTTTCCAACATTGTTCCTGTTATGAAAAAACAAGGAACCATCAGAGTGTGCGTCGATTATCTGGATGTCAATCTTTCTTGTCCAAAAGACAAATATCCTACTCCCTTTATCAACCAGATTATTGACAATTGTGCTAGATGCGAAATATTTTCGTTCATGGACGGATTTTTTGGCTACATTCAAATCAATATCCACCTAGAGGACCAATATAAGACAACATTCATCTATCTTTGGGGCACATTCGCTTATCAGAAACTCCCGTTTGGTTTAAAGAACGCTAGGGAAATTTTTTAGAGAGAAATGGATTATGCTTTCAATGACATCAAGCACATTGTTCAACCCTATCTAGATGATTTACCTGCGCATTCAAAAAACTGGAATGATCACCCAATGCATTTGAGAGTTGTCTTTCTACGCTACTGACACTACAAAATACGCCTCAATCCACATAAATGTGTGTTTTGTGTTGGTTCTGGTCATTTTCTAGGCTTCGTCGTCTCAAAATAAGGAATTCGAATTGACCCACTGAAGGTCCAGACCATTCTTTATTTTCTTGCGCCATCAAATTTGCTTCAGTGACAGAAACTTGAAGGAAAAGCTAACTTCCTAAGGAGGTTGATATCCAACTACGCTGAAATGGATAAAGGATTTACTCGGCTCTTGAAAAAGGGGATAGCCTTCCATTGGGATAAGGTTGTGCAAGCTTCTTTTGATGATGTCAAGGATACACTTGTCAGGGCATCATTAATGTATGCCCAAAATTATCATAGTGATTATTTCTTATATATCACCGCAGGTGATACGACCATTGCTATGGTATTGGTCCAAGTATAAAATGGGATAGAACATCTGATCTATTATTTGAGTCATAATCTCAATGATATGGAATTGAAGTATTCATATGTAGAAAATATTGCCTTGGCGATTGTCCAAGTTGTCCAAAGATTTCGCCACTATATCTTGTTGCGTATGACCATTTTCATTTCGGATTGTAACCCCATGACTTACATCTTATCACATCAATTGTTGGGGGGCAAGTATTCAAAATGGATTGTCATTTTGCAGGAGTTTGATTTGGAATTTATCAAATCCAAGTCAAAGAAGTATTTAGTTTTGGTTGAGCTTCTATGCGACCTTCCCTCTGATAGTTCTACTACTACATCAGAACCATCTATTCCTGATGGGTCTCTGTTTCTGATAGGATCATCCGATCCTTGGTATGGGGATTTTATCATTTATCTCTAGACCCATACTTTTCAGCCTGATGCCTCTCGCTCTGACCAATGACGTATTCAATACCAAGCCAAAGATTATCATATCATCGGTGATACACTTTATTTTCATGGTGTCGATAAAATTTTAAGAAGGTGCCTCACTCATGAGGAGACCGAAAAGGTTTTAAATGATTGTCAAGCTGGGGCTTGTGGTGGAAACTTGTATGGATACGCTACCACGCCGAAGATACTCTGCGCCAAATACTTTTGGCCTACCATATTTCACGATTGCATCCTCGTGGTCAGAAGTTGTCATGCGTGCCAAATATTTGATCGTAAAAATCTGCAAACCGCCGATGCCAATGCATCTTATTGCCTCTGTGGGACCTGTTAGCCACCTATAAAATTTTTTATAGAAAAAGGTGGCTAAAAAATTTTGGAGCCTTCAAGGAACAAATTTTATTGCTAAAAAATGTTGGCTCTTGAAGACTCTTGAAGGCCTCATGCCTCTATCCAAATATTCACTGCTGTTCCCATTTTATACTCAGAAATTCTGCTGTTTTCCATGAATAATACTACTATGAAGGCCATTTTTCCCTCCTTCCACTTCAAAACTAACCTTCATTTTTTCTCCCCTCTTTTCTCCATAAAACTCCTCTATTTTCATGATTCCTTTTCTTCCATTCATGAAAATCATTTTTACAAGGTTAAGAACTCACTTTTTAACCTTACCGAAACCCCCAAATCCATTGAAAACTCTGAAAATTTTCATAAAAAACAAGTTTTTACTACTAAGGACTTAAGCCCCCTTAGGCTGAGTCTTAAACCACTTCCCCCACATGCCCGCACCCTAGAACCATGTGCTAGAGCCTTTTAGTGCTTATCGCATCGGAAAGGTTAATGAAGACCTGGAGTGCAATCGCATCAGGAAAAGTCCGCAATGGGTTGATTGAAAGACCGCATCAAAAATTTCGATGTGATTGGGTCACATATATGTAAACCACACCCCCTTCACTTTCCATCCCATATAACCTATGCCCGAGATCAAGAGTTTAAGTCTCGAGGCGCCAATCGCATTGCAATTTTCATTTGACGTGTTTATTTGTCGACCCCCAATTGTCGATCCCCGATTGGTTGTCCACCATTGATCTCCTCCCCGTCTTCCTCAGATCCGACAGCCCTAATTCACTTAGATTTCTAACCTTCCCCCACCTTTGAACCCCTCTAATTCACTTTCTGCCGTCGATCTGATCTGCAGATCGACGATCAACGCTCAATCGCATCGCAAGTTTCCATCGGGTGCGTTTGTTTGTTCCTCCCGATCGACCATCCCTCCAATTCATTCTCCACAGTTGATCTGATCCTCAGATCAACGGCTCACGCTACATCGCATTGCAATTTTTTTCCAAGCGCATTAACATTGTTTCTCCGCCAATTGCGATCCTTCGATTGGATCTGGACCATCCACGTGTCCAGATCGGATGATCCAAAATCATTTCATCTTATTCTTCCGTCCGCTCTCCTTTTTTACCTTCTCTTGGATAAATCTCCACCGTTGGATGCTACCATCCAATGGCTACGCTCCTCCCCACGCCCTCTGAAGCATTTTTTCCCCAAGTAACGCAGGATTTTATAATTATTATTTGTATTTTTTAGGAATTAATGGTTTTCCATTATATCGAAAGAAAGGCCGAAGGCCGAGAAAGACGTTTCCTGTGCCTTTGATTCATCAAAGGAGACCATTCGCGGGGTTTGAATTCCGCGTTTCATCAATACTTCATGAGGCATTGATGCCTTGAGAGCCCTGCGCGACCTGCACATCAACAAGACACTATTTTAAATCACAATTAAAGAGTATCAGTGTCGAAAGACAAAATTCAACAGAACAGAACATTGAAGACATATTTGTGGGGATCACGACTAAGATTGATTATCAAAAGCCTAATCCCCCAAATTAAAACACAATTAAAGGAAAATCATAAGTTTTTTATCATACAGAAAGGCCTCCACCGCCACATCTGAGGAAAATTGATTCCTCTCAGCTACCACAGTGCCACCTGTAGCCACAAGCATTTAAACAGAGGCTGAAGTTATTGAGCAAAATCAGATATTCACCTCAACGCAGCCAGAGAGTTACTTTTGCAAGGAACTTAATGCAAAAAATATATGCAGAATTACTCCAACATGACACAGAGCCTCAAAAGTCAACAAAAGCTCCCACCGAGCTTAATTCATAAATGTAAAACAATTAATACAGTAACACACCTGTAAAATTCTCCATCGAGCCCCTCAAAGGCTGAGAAGTCATTAATCTGTATTAATTGTCCTAAGAGATCTTTTTCAGATCTCACCTCCTCATTCTTCTATAAATACTTTTGTAGAAGATGAGAAATTTTTGGTTGCAAAACTTTGAAATATACTTGAGCTCGAAACTCCTACTTGTAAATAGTGTTCACTGGCCCTTGAAGCTCTATTTGCGTTTAGATAAGTTAGGCTGAGATGAGAAGATGACTGCTGAACTGAAACATTGGATTTGAAGACTGTAACTAGTTTGACATCAATAGAAAGCTTTTTCTTGGGATCCTGGTCTATATCACTGGTGAAGTGCCCCTTTCTTTGTTATTTTTTTCCTTCTATGTATGTCATATTGTTCACTATTCTTCAATAAAGAGTAGCATTTATAGAGTTAGGATTTATTGTTTGCCAGTACCCTTCTCTAACTGATAAGCTTTATCTCAATTTTTTCCTCCAATTTGTTCATTTAAGAATGATTCAATACAGTTTAAGCAGTTAGGAATCTCGGCGTTCCCTCGTCCTACTGTTTGCTTTAAACATTATTCTTGAAATTTATTTTCATCATTTGCTTATTAAAGTTAGACTAGAAAAGTGATGGTTTGCCCTATTTCTAGTTCCTATTCTCCAAAGGCAGATTCTGAAGGTTTCCCTTGGTGTTGGCCGAAATCAGATTAGGTTTAAAAGTACCTTATCTAATCTTAGGTTACACTTTGTTTCTCTTATGTGTTTTCATACTTTCTGAAGGTAATTATGTGGATTACTGGATTGTTTGTCAATTAAGCTGCTTTAATACAGACTTGCCCAAGAAGTTTATGGTTAGCCCTGTTCTTGGTTGGTTTTAAATAGTTACTTAAGAGGATTTTCTTGTTTGGACTGACTATAAATCCCTTGTGAAATTATTATCAGTTTCCTCCCCTCCAACACTTTATTGTTTCCATTCCATCATTTTAATTTCAATAATCTTGTGATATAGATGACTTACCCCTTGGATCACTCTTGATTTTGTTGCTCAATTAAAGCCCTAATATGACTCCATAGCCCAATGGACTAAAAACCAACGTTATATCTATCTTTTTAGCCAAACCTGTTCTATTTGCTTACAACTTCTCACCTTTGAAACTCTTTGCACTTAGGACTTTCCCCTCAAATAATATTCATGCTCAACCATCCAAAAACAAAACAAACCCTTGGCCTTCATAACTAGCCTAATATTATTACCCCAAACTTCAAAGACAAATCCATCTTTGCACTTATTGGAGAGATCCCTCTCCGGATTTAGGAGGGCTAGATCCTAGAATCCAAAAGTGGTTGAAATAATGTTGCTTCTGCAGTTTTAGTCTCACCAATCTGCTAAAATTATAGATTCCTAACATTTCTGGCGACTCTGCTGGGGACAAAACCCAAAATCATTTTCATTTTAAGGTAACCGTAGGACATCAGAGATTTATTTCAAAGAATATTTGTTATATCAACCAGCTCAGCCACCAGCAACCTAACATTTCTAGCGACTCCGTTGGGGACTGAGTCAAATTTTCATCTTAGTTTCCTTTAGAAATTCATACAAACCTGGTGAGTAAAAAGTAGCCTTTTCAAGCACTACCAAATAAAGGTAATCATGGATGAAACTTGTTTGAATCAGTGACAAACTAGGTAAACCCTAGGATTCTCATAAGACTTTATCTAACCTTGAAAAATCAGTTGGCTTAGCCATAAGAGTAGATTGTCTTTGTCTCATGACCGTAGCTAAGTTTTGAAACAGATTTAGGATATTCTTAGAAACCAAACAATTGAAAAATAACTTAGAAAACACCAAAAATATTTCAGATTAGTATCCAATAAACATGGTGGACCATAAAACCTTTTACCTCCTTAGGAGCTAAAAACTTCCACTTGGCGACTCCACAATCCTGAACAGAACTTAAGACTCCACTGGGAAGAACCCTTATCCTTATAATATCATTCAAACTCAATTAAAGGACTGTAGGACTAAAATTTGTGTAAACAGATTAGTTAACCTCTCAAATATTGTTATATCTGGTTGAACTTTTCTTGTTTAGTTCGGTCGAAAACACAGCATAATGGCTCCTTGAAAGATTCATACTAGAGCCCATCCTGACCCTGATCCACCTGAGATAGTTGATAACCCAAAAATTATCCTTAGGAAGTCTCCTAGGATCAAATTTTTAACTATTTTCATATTACCCTTGAGAGCTAATTCAGTTCCTGAAAATCTTATAGCTCTACAACAATCACAAGCTGACTTAGTAAATCCATTTAGAACTAGGTCATTTGATGATATAATTCAGCTAGACTCTGAGTCTTCACTTTCATCCCCAGAGGCAAGTGAACATCCTGGTAGTAGAGAAACAACACCTCCTAATTTGCATTTCCTTCACAATTTAGGTGTCTCTCATCCAAGATCAGCTCAGCAATCTACTGTTGTTCCATCCACATCCCTTCATCCTTCATTCACTGTCCAAACCACTCCACTTCAGCCCACTCTCCCTTTTGTTAATCCACCCCCTCGTGAATCCACCTACACCACATATCATGGCAGCATGGTATGCTCCCTTAGTCCTTCCTGTACCATTATTCAATCTTCCACAGGACTATTAGTCCAAAATTCCATTATATGATGATACCAATGCTACAACGACATCACAACATGTGGATAAGATGAATGACTACTTCGATAGAAATGAAATTGATGATGATTCTATCAAGCTTAGATTATTTGCTCAAAGTCTGGGGGGAGAAGTAAGAAATTGGTTTAAAGGTTTAACCCCTCATAGTATTAATGATCTCCAAGTCTTCCATCAGACTTTCTTAAACAAATGGGAAGTGAAGAAGAATCCTCTACAAGTCCTTTCCGATTTCAAGAACCTCCATAGAAACACTGGGGAAAGTGTGCAAGCTTAGTTCACCAGATTTAACAGTGTGTACAATGCACTTTTCCCAGATATAAAGCCTCCCCAAGGCTCAGCATTAAAAAAGTTTCCTGAGGGGCTTGACCTCGAAATGGCCTATCAACTGAGAGAGAGAGATCCCGCAACTCTGGAAGAGATTAAAAAATATGCTCTCGTTGTAGAATTCAATTTGATGGAGAAAATAGCAAGAATGAAAAATGAGAAGAGAGTTTCTTTAAGAGAGGAATCCACACCTTCTACTTCCAACTCAAAGATGGAGGAGATGATGAAAGAGATGAGCATAATTAAGAGAGCACAAGCCAACCAAAACAAAACTGCTCCTCAAAACAGAAACCAAAACCAGAACCAGAATTTTAGAAGGAATCAACCTCCAAACAAACCCAGGGAAGATGATCAGCAAATCACTATGCCCTTTCATCAAAACTATGTAAGTGAGGTTGAGGAAACAGATGAGATAACAGAGGAAGATGATATCAACATGTTGGGGGTAGATAATGATGACTTTGAGATTCATTATAACAAAATACAAGGTCTTTATACATCTTATGATGACAAAAGAGATGATGAAGAAAATTATTATCAAGACATGGAAAATGTCATCATAGAGCCTCAAAGAGAATATGACCTTAGAAGCAAAACCAGTCAACAAACCCCCAACAATAAAACCTCTAACAAACCTTTACAAAACAACTCTGCAACCAAGCTTAAAGTTGTCAAACAAAAGGACAAAATAGTAGCTATAAATTCTGATAATGGTAAAGAGAAAGGCACTCAAAAAAATGAAAAACAGAGTGAAGACATTAGTAGTACTAACATCTCAGCTAGTACTCCTTTTAAAACCATTTTTGTCAAATGTAAATAGGACAAATCAGCAATCTGATATTGCTGATAAAGTGACAGCTAATAAGGCTGAGACCAGCGCTTTAAAAAGTCAAATTCCTTTCAGCCTGGAGCAGGAAATTTCCAAAATCAAAATCTCTGTTCCCTTGACCGAGTTAACTTCCCAACATGTATATAGGACCCAAATTTTTAACGCTTTAAATATAGAGTAAAACGAGGATACAGTCAATCTTAATGATGACCAACCGGAGCTTATTTTTGGTCCAAAGATTGAAGGTATGTATCAAGAGGGACCCGTTCCTCCCTTTTATGTGAGTTTAAACATTCATGACAAAATTTTGCATAACGCTATGCATGATTCCGGGGCTTCTCATAATTTAATGCCTAAAGCTGTGATGGAGAGCCTTGGTCTAGAAATCACCAGACCTTATAAAGATCTGTACTCCTTTGACTCGAGCAGAGTAAAAATTTTAGGATTAATCAAAGACCTCTGCGTTAGCTTAGCACAGATTCCAGCCAAATGCTTAGTCATGGACATTATTGTGGCTGACGTGCCCCCAAAGTATGGAATGTTATTATCTAGATCTTGGGGGGCTAAGTTATAGGGGACTATGCAGATGGACATGACCTATGCGACTATCCCTATTTTCAATCAGACGAGAAGACTTTACAGGGAGTCTCATATGCAATACACAGTTACAAGTCAAGACAGACCGCAAAACTCCCCTTTATACTCTATAAACACAGGCCTTGATTCATTTATCCTTTTTAATGATGAGATATTGGATGAACAAGTCACTTTAAATAAACTAATGGCCAACATAGAGGAAGAAGAAAACAACTTAGGAGTGTCAAAACAGGTTGCTGCTTTTGAAAATATTTGCAAAGCCAACACAGCTCTTGAACTACAAGTCACGAGTCCATTACTCTTAAACCTTGACAGTTGAGCAAGAATCCCTCAAATAAATGAAAAATATTGGGGAATCAAAACAATTACAACTAAGTGATGATATTCCACTACAATCAAGAAACATGTTAAGTATAGAGGACAGCCACCAAACAGATTCAACCGAAAATAGTCCTTTGTGGAGTATGCATTTCGACGGATCCTGCACTAAGAACAATGTTGGTGCAGGGGTTTGGATTTGCAACACTGAAAGCAACCACACAGAAATTATTTCCTGTAGATTAAACTTCCAGTGTTCGAATAGCATAGCGGAATACGAATCCCTTCTTTTAGGCTTACGATTGTTGAAGAAGTTAGGAACCAAAAGAATCAATGTGTATGGGGATTCGGAGTTAGTCATTAGGCAATTCAACGGGGAGTATAACGCAAATCATCCTAGACTTAGGGCCTACCGAAATGATGTCATGGACCTTTTAAAAACATTTGAGGTATCCAAACTGATTTTTGTCCCAAGAAAAGGAAATGTCGGGGCCCACAATTTAGCCTTTGCAGCTAGAACATGCTTAACGCCATATGAAACCAAAGACTGCATGACTCAGATAAAATTTAGACCAGTCATTCCTGATAACGAAAAATATTGGCAAGTTTTCGATGCAGACAAACAAATAGAAGACTTCATGCAATTCAGAAATGAATTCGAATTACACAGTTCAGATTCAGATTATGAAACAGGCTGCCCTAGTGAAGAAAATTTTCTTGTTGAAGAAGAACTGCCTCCTGAACTTGTCTATTTAAATCTATCATCAAGCAAACCTCAAAGTAAAACAGAATTGATTATAGGGGTAGAAGCAGAGAACTTAGAAACTCTACAATCCAATGATCAAAGTTTTCCAAAAGGTCTGGTACCTTTAGAAGAGTCGTTTGATTTTAATGATGTGACCAAAAAGCCAAAACTAGAACCTGTAGAGACTGAAGTGGAAGAGTGCAATATAGGCAGTGAACTTAAACCCATGATGATTAAACTTTCTAATACTTTACCAGCTCACATTAAACTCAAATACATAGAGCTTTTTAAAGAGTTTTCTGATGTTTTTGCGTGGAGTTACGAAGATCTTAAATCCTATGACACTGAAATAATACAGCACAAAATCCCTCTTAAATGAAACCAAAAACCATTCAAATAGAAACTGCGCAGAATAAACCCTACTGAGTTACCATTGGTTCAGAAGGAAATCATGAAAATGTATCACGCTGGTATTATTGTCCCTATTAGATATTCTGAGTGGGTGTCTAATCTGGTGTCAGTTAGGAAGAAAACTGGAGAGATCAGGCTTTGTATAGACTTTAGAGACTTAAACAAAGCTTCATTAAAATAAAACTACCCTTTACCCAAGATGGATCATATTTTACAAAGGGTGGTGGGGTCTAGAAGAATTTCTTTGCTGGATGGCTATTCAGGGTACAATCAGATCTTAGTTCACCCTGCCGATCAATTAAAGACAGCCTTTACTACACCTTGGGGCACTTTCATGTATGTGAAAATGCCTTTTGGTCTAATGAATGTTGGAGAAAATTTTCAAAGAGCCATGGACATAGCATTCTCAGAGGAACTGGGCTGCTTCATCATTATCTATCTTGATGATGTCACTATGTTTTCAAAAACAGATGAAGAGCACTTAGAACATTTAAGAAAATTTTTCGAGAAATGCAGAAAGTTTGGGATATCTTTAAACCCTAATAAGACACTATTCGAACTCCAAGAAGGTAAAATCCTTGGGCACATTATTTCAGAAGAGGGTATTAAGATAGATCCCAAGAGGATTGAGGCCATATTGCAAATCTCTCATCCTTGAAATATCAAGGAGTTGCAATCTTTCATTGGAAAGATTAACTTTTTGAGAAGGTTTATCCCCAACTTGGCTGAGCTCCTTAGGAATATCACAAACATTTTAAAGAAGGAGCAAGGGGTAAAATGGACCTTGGAAGCAAAGAAGTCCTTTGAACGGGTGAAAAAAGCGTTAACCAAAACACCGGTTCTTATAAGTCCTAATTTTTCAAAAGATTTTTATATTTTTTTCATTTGCATCAGAACATACCATAGCTGTCGTCCTTTTACATAAAAATCCACAAGGACAAGAGCAGCCTATTGCATTCTTTAGTAAGGCATTGAGGGATGCCCCTTTGAAGTATAACATTATGGAGAAGCAAGATTTTGCTTTGGTTAAAGCTTTGAACGACTTCAGAGTGTACATCCTTCACTCACACATCATTGCCTTTGTCCCAAACTCAGTTGTTAAATACATTCTAACACAGGACCCAGAAGGTAAGAGAGGTAAGTGGGTTGATGTTATCCTTGAATATGATTTAGAGATAAAACCCACTAAACTCATCAAAGGCCGAGGTCTAGCTAGATTAATGGATGAATCTAATTTTGAAGTTCTTGATATTAATATGATTGATGCTTTGGATGACCAAGAAGGATTCTCAACTTCTATTGTTAAAGACCATTTTATTAATTCTCCTTGGTATGCTGATATTATTTATGTTTTGCTTCATTTGAATACACCTCCTGGTTTAACAAAAACAAAGGCAAGATTCCTAAAGTTAAACGTTGTAAATTATTGCATTATTGATAAATGTCTTTGTTGGAAAAATGAAAATGGTCTATTGCTTAAATGTTTGCCTAAGTTGAATGCAGAGAAGGTTAAGCATGAGTTCCATGAAGGAGAGTGTGGAGGTCATTTATACTGGAAGACAACAGCCAAAAAAAATTTGAGGGTTGGTTTCTATTGGCCTACTCCTTTTCCTGATATACACAAAATGATCATTGCCTATCATAAATTTCAACTTTTTGAAGGCAAAAGAAAACTGCTACCCCTGCCTCTGCATCCAATCACTGTTGAAGCCCCTTTTCAACAGTGGGGACTTGACTTCATAAGAGAAATCCATCCCCCATCTTCTGCCCAGCATAGATGGATTCTTACTGCCACAGACTACTTCACTAAATGGATAGAAGCCATTCCTTATAGGCAAGCCAATGACTCTGTTATTATAAAATTCATTGAGACTAACATTCTCTCCAGATTTGGCTGTCCTACCAAGATCATCACTGATACAGCAGCATTTGGATCAAAGAAGATGGTTGAATTCTGTCACAGATATCAGATAACATTGGGGCATTCCACAGCCTATTACCCCAAAGATAATGGACTTGCAGAATCCTCAAACAAGAGTTTAGTGACAATAATCAAGAAACTGTTGGAGGATAACAAGAAGTCTTGGCACACAAAGCTTGTTCATGCACTTTGGGCTGACAGATTGACTTTGAAGAAATCTATTGGCATGTCACCTTTTCAGCTTGTGTATGGTACTGATGCAATTTTTCCAAATAGCCTTGGTGTACCAGTGATGAATTTGATTCAAGAGTTGCAAACTGAAGATAATGACATGATCAGAAGAATAAATCAGACCATTCATCTTCAGCAAACTAGAGAAGAGGTTTATAACAAAACATTGCAGAAGTAGATCAGCATCAAAAATATTTTTGACAGAAAAACAAAGGCCAGCAATTTCAAAGTTAGGGACAAAGTTTTAAAGTGGGACTCAAGGAGGGAAGACAAGGGAAAGCATGGAAAATTTGACAACTTATGGCTTGGCCCTTACTCTTGTAGGTTTTAACCCTGAACAGAAAGTATCTACTCACGAATATTATAACAGAAGATAAACAATAGCAAGAGCATAAAACATAAAACAGATAAACACAGAGATTTTCCCCTGGATCCCAAATCGGGACGACCAGCTTGATTTTTCATTATATTCCTTTTAGTGTTACAACACACATATATATACATGCCGAAGCATACATAAACCCCAATCCATAAACCCCGGATTAGAACATAACCGTAGTTCCCTTGACCGGATCTACAAAAATACCAGGGGCCGAAAACCATCGTACCCCAATACCATGTGCAAAACCATGCACAAAACCATGGACGCGGACTACCCGCCGGAAATTAAGGACCAAAAAATTTTCGCCGGGGCGCTGCCCCTGACCCCCCCATTGTGCCCAACGCAAAGGGGGGGCTATTGCCCCACCTCTTACCCCCTCACGCATGCTTAGTCGTGGAAAGAATATAACAAATACCCAAAATTCTCCCACTTGTTGTTTTCTTTCCACAGGGGGTCACAAGAGAGCTTAGTCATTGGCCCAATTCTTCAACACCCATTGTTTCTCTACACCAAGAGAACTTCTGAGTGCTCACAGACTTTGTCAATGCATCTGCAACATTCTTCAAAGTGTCCACCTTTACCAACAACACCCCTTTAGCCTCAACCATATCTCTAACAAAGTGATATTGAACATCAATGTGCTTTGTCTTTGAATGATAAGCAGGGTTCTTAGCCAAGAAAATTGCACTTTGGCTATCACAGTCTATCCTTATAGCTTGCTGTCCCAACCCCATACTTGAACACAATCTCTACAACCAAATTGATTCCTTGCTTGCATGAGTGGCTGCTATGTATTCTGCCTCTGTAGTTGAAAGAGCCACTACAGACTGTCTTTTACTCATCCAACTGACTGCGCCTCCAAATAGGCTAAACACATACCCACTTGTAGATCTTCTTTGGTCCAAATCTCCAGCCCAGTCTACATCAACAAAACCACAAATGTCCAACATTCTTTCCAATCCTGGTCTTCCCTGGTAGCACAAGCCATAATCACTAGTGCCACGTAAATATCTGAAAACCCGCTTCACTGTTGTCCAATGCTCCTTCCCCGGGTTTGACATAAACCTGCTCAATACTCCCACTGCATGTGCAATGTCTGGTCTAGTACAGACCATTGCATACATCAGGCTACCCACTGCACTTGCATATGGAACACGGGACATATACTCCTCTTCTTCTTGTGTCTTGGGACACTGTTCAACAGACAGCTTTCCACCTACAGGAATAGGAACATTCACCGGTTTACTATCCCGCATATTGAACCTCTGCAATATAGTCTCGACATACTTCCTCTGGTTTAACCAGAGCTTCCTCTTTGCCCGATCTCTCTTAATTTCCATGCCCAAAATATAATTTGCAGCACCCAGATCCTTCATGTCGAATTTGGAGAACAGTTGGGTCTTCAAATCTTGTATAATTTCTTTGTCATTTCCAATCAACAACATATCATCCACATACAAGACCAAATAAATAACACGGTCACCAATTAATTTAAAATAAACACAGTGATCCTCCTTGCTTCTCGTGAAGCCAAGTCCCCATATATAGGTATCAAATTTCTGATACCACATCCTTGGTGACTGTTTTAACCCATACAGAGACTTCTTCAACCTGCACACCAGTTCTTTCTTACCCTTCACCATAAAGCCTTCAGGTTGCTTCATGTAGATATCCTCTTCTAGATCCCCGTGAAGAAATGCTGTCTTCACATCCATCTGTTCTATCTCAAAATCAAATGCAGCAGCAACAGATAAAAGTAATCTAATAGAAGTAACCTTGGCAACAGGAGAAAAAATATCACCAAAATCAATTCCCGGCACCTGGGAATAACCTTTCGCTACCAACCGAGCTTTGTATTTCTTCACCTTGCCTTCTACATTCATCTTCTTCTTAAACACCCATTTGCTCCCAATGGGCTTCCTTCTAGCCGGCAACTCCACCAGATCCCATGCATCGTTTTTGTGCAAGGATGCCATTTCATCAACCATGGCCTCCTTCCATAGTTTTCCATCCTCTAAATCTACTGCCTCCCTGACAGTTCTGGGTTCATCATCAGTTATAGCTAAGGCAAAACCTGAACAGAAAGCAGATGGACTATACCTTTCTGGTTGCCTTCTTTCCCGAACTGATCTTCTCAAAGCTGGAGTTTGTGGCTCTTCATCTTCTGAGTCTTCTTCTGTTGTAGAGTCTGGTTCATCCTCCTTTAGCTCAAACTCTATCTTCTCAGGTTCCTTTGGTAGGACTTCATGTTTAACAACATCTTTCACTTCTCTAAACACCACATCTCGGCTGTACACAACCTTCCTTGTTTCTGGGTTCCAAAGCTTGTAACCCTTTAAACCATCCTTATACCCAATAAAGATGCACCTTTCAGATTTGTTATCCAACTTGGTCCTTTTCTCCTTTGGAACATGTACATATGCATCACATCCAAATACCCTTAGATGTGAAAGAGAGGGTTTCTTACCAGTCCATACCTCATGTGGAGTCTTATCCTCCAACGCCGATGAAGGTGATCTGTTAACTAAGTAACATGCAGTCTCCACTGCCTCTGCCCAGAATTCTTGTCCTAACTCGGTACCACTGAGCATGCTTCTTGCCTTTTCCATCAGTGTTCTATTCATTCTTTCTGCAACTCCATTTTGCTGAGGTGTGTATGGAGTAGTCTTTTGTCGTGCTATACCACACTTCTTACAGAACTCTTCAAATTCCTTCTTGCAGAACTCCCCACCATTATCTGTCCTCAGCGCCTTTATCTTCTTCTTTGTCTGGTTTTCCACCAGAGCCTTAAATTCTTTAAATTTGTCAAAGACTTTAGATTTATTCCTCAAGAAATATATCCATGTATTCCTTGAGAAGTCATCTATGAATGAAACATAGTACACAGACTTTCCCAGTGATGGAACTGACACAGGTCCAAACACATCACCGTGCACAAGTTCTAATATCTTGTTCGCCCTCTTAGCACCAGAAGGAAAACTCACCCGATTATACTTCCCATATACAAAATGTTCGCAGAAATCAAAATCTAGAGAGAAATTAGACATACCTTCTACCATACCATTTCTATGCAGTATCCGAAGGCCCTTCTCTCCAATATGTCCAAGCCTTTGATGCCATAACATGGTCTTTTCTCCAGAGACAACTAGGCTTTCCGCTCCACTTTCAGGAACCATAGAACTATTACACCCATCAATAACAGTGCTACCTTGTAGCTTGTATAGAGTTCCAGTCCGAACTCCCCGCATTAATACCAGTGCTCCCCGAACCATCTTGCAGGCATCTTTCTCGAACACTGTTTTTACACCTGCATCATCCATCTTACTTACAGAAATCAGATTTTTGGCCAATGCAGGAATATGCAGAACACCAGGAAGTGTTCTAATCCTTCCACCTTGTAGCTTCAGCTTCACCTTTCCACATCCAATTATTTTGGCCTTCCTATCATCCCCTAAGAAGACATCACCATCATATTTCTCATACTCGTAGAACCACTCCCTATGGGGAGTGAAGTGAAAGGATGCACCTGAGTCAATCAACCATGACTCGTGATCTACATGTGTATTTGAAGAAGAAGCCAAATACACATCCCCACCTTCATCCGAGGTGGTTTTTTCCTCTGCAGAAGGAGCATCATCAGATCCCTTTCCTTTCTCAGGAGCTTTAGATCTGCAGTCCTTTTTTTAGTGCCCTTCCTTTCCGCATTTCCAGCACACCTTTACAAACTTTCCAGGAGATTTAGATCTCCCTCTAGATTTAGATCTCCCACTCGAAACCTTATTCTTGTTTCTGTTCTGGGACCTTCCTCGTATAGATAAGGCATCTCCATTCTAACCCTCCATATTTCTCCGTCTCATTTCCTCCGACAGCAAGGCTGAGACAATGTCATCAAAATTCAAGGTAGTTGTATTGCTACCTATTGCAATAACCAGACTATCCCACGAGTCTGGTAGAGAACACAACAAACTGATGCACTTATCTTCATCCGAGATTTTAATATCAACAGATGACAGCTGACTTACCACAGTATTGAAGGCGTTCAGATGCTCTGTCACCGAGTCTCCATCCTTCATCCTCAGGTTATACAAATTTTTCCGCAGGAACAACTTATTCACCAGAGACTTAGATTGGTACAAAGTCCCAAGTTTTTCCCACAAATTCTTCGTTGTAGCTTCCCCAGATACATTCAACAATACTGAATCTGAGACACACAACCGTATTGTGCTCTTAGCCTTCCGATCCAGTTTCTTCCAGTCTTCATCTGATATTCTGCCAGGCACTGGAGATCTACCCAGATCCACTCCATCTTATCCACCACATCTCTCCATCTCTGAGCTTCCACAACTCAAAATCCCTGAGCACAAATCTCTTACCCCGTAGTTCAAAGCTCGCCACTTTTCACCACAAGAATCGATCCCGTATCTCCCACCCCGAACAGGGTCACTTTGTGCCCAAACTAAAAACCCTTGGGCATAGGGCGTTGCCGTCCCCTTGAAGCCGAAACAATTCAAACAGGTTTTAACCCTGAACAGAAATATCTACACACGATTCTTATAACAGAAAATAAACAATAGCAAGAGCATAAAACATAAAACAGATACACACAGAGATTTTCCCCTGGATCCCAAATCGGGACGACCAGCTTGATTTTTCATTATATTCCTTTTAGTGTTACAACACATATATATACATGCCGAAGCATACATAAACCCCAATCCATAAACCCTAGATTAGAACATAACCATAGTTCCCTTGATCGGATCTACAAAAATACCAGGGGCTGAAAACCATCGTGCCCCAATACCATGTGCAAAACCATGCACAAAACCATGGACGCGGACTACCCACCGGAAATTAAGGACCAAAAATTTTCGTCGGGGCGCTGCCCCAAACCCCAACAGGGGGGGCTATCACCCCCCCTCTTACCCCCCCCCCCCGTGCGTGCTTAGTCGTGGAAAGAATATAACACATACCCAACAACTCTATTCATTCAGCTGCTGGTAACAATGCCTTTTTCTTACAAGAGTTGAATGGAGCAGAATTGTTTGGAGGTCCTGTCAATGGCAGGATGCTTAAACATTACTTCTCTTGATCCACGATATGTTTTGAAGCCTTTTTATCTTTTTTCCATTATAAATATTTCATCCACCATTACATTCAAATTTAGAAAAATCAAAATACAAAAATAAAAGAAAGAAAGAAAAGAGGGCAGATTGTGAAAACAAGAAAGGTCCCCATACCAAAAAAAGAGAAACAAATCTGAAAGTGTGCAAGCTTAAATTCCACTCCTAAAAACACACTTCTAATTAATCAAACAACTTAATCTTGACTAATTACCTTTAAATTTTTTGTTGATAGGATAGTGAATTCGATTTGCCAAACTGTTTAATCTTGGCTTATCAGTAGATAGTTTAGGATAGAAATTAAAGGTTCAAACATGCTCAAAATCTGAACCTAAATTTCCAAGCAAAGGAATGACTCAAATCTGTTTTAAATCCTGAGTCACAAAAGATGTAAAACTGGTTCTAATCAGCTCAAAATCTGAACCAGTTGATAGAAGAAAAACAGCTCAAACAAATTCAAAACAGAGTTGTAAAAAGGTGAAGGAAGTGATTGAACTTTCAGATCTTAAGCCTTCAGTTTTTTTATTTAAATTTCCTACAAAATAAATGTCTATGTGTAGCTTGTCTTTTATGCCATAGACCACAGCAAGTCGAACAGCTTAATCTTGACTTGATTGTTTTTAAATTTTTGTTGTAGAATTTAGAGAATAAAAATCTGTTAGACTGTTTAATCCTAACAGATTAGTAGATTAGGTAGAGAAGCATCTGAACTCAACTGTTTAATCTGAGTTCAGGGAGAAATAGGGAGTAGAAATAGATTATATTTCCTACTTGCAAAAGAATAAAATGTTGTAAAAGAGTTTTCCAATCCAAGTGCACTCTAAGGAAGAAAAAATGTTAGATCAATAGGATTGGGTAGGTAGAAAGCTTGTTGATGAAAGAACCATTGTTTTTATGGCTACTAATATGTTTTCAAAAGAAGATAATTTAAGTAAATGAAAGCATCCCAATGGATCAGGCACAAGTCAGCCTCCCAGAGAATACAAGTCTGAAGTTCTTGATGCCTTCAAGAAGGCACCATCCCCAAGTGGAGCCAATGTTAGCCACCTATAAAATTTGTTATAGCAAAAGGTGACTAAAACTTTTTGGAGCCTTCAAGGAACAAATTTTATTGCTAAAAAATGTTGGCTCTTGAAGACTCTTGAAGGCCTCATGCCTCTATCCAAATCTTCACTGTTGTTCCCATTTTATACTCAGAAATTTTGTTGTTATCCATGAAGAATATTGTTGCGAAGGCCATTTTTCCCTCCTTCCACTTCAAAACTAACCTTCATTTTTGCTCCCCTCTTTTCTCCATAAAACTCCTCTATTTTCATGATTCCTTTTCTTCCATTCATGAAAATCATTTTTATAAGGTTAAGAACTCACTTTTTAACCTTACCGAAACCCCCAAATCCATTGAAAACTCTAAAAAATTTCATAAAAAACAAGTTTTTACTACTAAGGACTTAAGCCCCCTTGGGCTAAGTCTTAAACCACTTCCCCCACATTCCCGCACCCTAGAACCAGGTGCTAGATCCTTTTAGTGATTATCGCATCGGAAAGGTTATGAAGATCCGGAGCGCAATCGCATCGGAAAAATCCACAATGGGTTGATTGAAAGACTGCATCAAAACTTTCGATGCGATTGGGTCACATATATGTAAACCATGCCCCCTTCACTTTCCATCCCATATAACCTACGCCCAGGATCAAGAGTTTAAGTCCCGAGGCGCCTATCGCATCGCAATTTTCATTTGACGCGTTTATTTGTCCACCCCCGATTGTTGATCCCCGATTGGTTGTCCACCGTTGATCTCCTCCCCGCCTTCCTCGGATCCGATGGCCATAATTCACTCAGATTGCGAACCTTCCCCCACCTTTGAACCCCTCTGATTCACTTTCCGCCGTTGATCTGATCTGCAGATCAACGGTCAGTGCTCAATCGCATCGAAAGTTTCCATCGGGTGTGTTTGTTTGTTCCTCCCGATCAGCCATCCCTCCGATTCATTCTCCACCGTTGATCTGATCCTCAGATCAACGGCCTGCGCTACATCGCACTACAATTTTTTTCCAAGCGCATTAACGTTGTTTCTCCACTGATTGCAATCCTCCGATTGGATCTGGACCATCCACGTGTGCATATCGGACGATCCAAAATCATTCCGTCTTATTCTTCCCTCCGCTTTCCTTTTTTACCTTCTCTTGGCTAAATCTCCACCGTTGGATGCTGCCATCCAATGGCTACACTCCTCCCCACGCCCTCTGAAGCATTTTTTCCCCAAGTAATGCAGGATTTTATAATTATTATTTGTATTTTTCAGGAATTAATGGTTTTCCATTATATCAAAAGAAAGGCCAAAGGCCAAGAAAGACGTTTCTCGTGCCTTTGATTCATCAAAGGAGACCATTCACGGGGTTTGAATTCCATGTTTCATCAATGATTCATGAGGCATTGATGCCTTGAGAGCCCTGCGTAACCTGCACATCAACAAGACATTGTTTCAAATCACAATTAAAGAGTATCAGTGTCGAAAGACAAAATTCAGCAAAACAGAACATTGAAGATAGATTTGCGGGGATCACGGCTAAGATTGATTATCAAAAGCCTAATACCCCAAATTAAAACACAATTAAAGGAAATCATAAGTGTTTTATCAGACAGAAAGGCCTCCACCGCCACATCTGAGGCAAATTGATTCCTCTCAGCTACCACAGTGCCACCTGTAGCCACAAGCATTTAAACAGAGGCCAAAGTTATTGAGAAAAATTAGATATTCGCCTCAACGCAACTAGAGAGTTACTTTTGCAAGGAACTTAATGCAAAAAATATCTGCAGAGTTACTCCAACATGACACAGAGCCTCAAAAGTCAACAAAAGCTCCCACCGAGCTTAATTCATAAATGTAAATCAATTAATACAGTAACACACCTGTAAACTTCTCCATCGAGCCCCTCAAAGGCTAAGAAGTCATTAATCTGTATTAATTGTCCTAAGAGATATTTTTTAGATCTCACCTCCTCATTCTTCTATAAATAATTCTATAGAAGATGAGAAATTGTTGGCTGCAGAACTTTGAAATATACTTGAGCTTGAAACTCCTACTTGTAAATAGTGTTCACTGGCCCTTGAAGCTCTGTTTGCATTTAGATAAGTTAGGTTGAGATGAGAAGATGACTGCTGAACTGAAACATTGGACTTGAAGACTGTAACTGGTTTGACATCAATAGAAAGCTTTTTCTTGGGATCCTGGTCTATATCACTGGTGAAGTGCCCCTTTCTTTGTTATTGTTTTCCTTCTATGTATGTCATATTGTTCACTATTCTCTGATAAAGAACAGCATTTATAGAGTTAGGATTTATTGTTTGCCAGTACCCTTCTCTAACTGATAAGCTTTATCTCAATTTTTTCGTCCAATTTGTTCATTTAAGAATGATTCAATACAGTTTAAGCAGTTAGGAATGTTGGCGTTCCCTCGTCCTACTGTTTGCTTTAAACATTATTCTTGAAAGTTATTTTCATCATTTGCTTATTAAAGTTAGACTAGAAAAGTGATGGTTTGCCCTGTTTCTAGTTCCTATTTTCCAAAGGCAGATTCTGAAGGTTTCCCTTGGTGTTGGCCGAAAGCAGATTAGGTTTAAAAGTACCTTATCTGATCTTAGGTTACACTTTGTTTCTCTTATGTGTTTTCATACTTTCTGAAGGTAATTATGCGGATTACTAGATTGTTTGTCAATTAAGCTGCTTTAATACAGACTTGCCCAAGAAGTTTATGGTTAGCCCTATTCTTGGTTGGTTTTAAACAGTTACTTAAGAGGCTTTTCTTGTTTGGACTGACTATAAATCCCTTGTGAAATTATTATCAATTTCCTCCCCTCCAACACTTTATTGTTTCCATTCCATCATTTTAATTTCAATAATCTTGTGATATAGATGACTTGCCCCTTGGATCACTCTTGATGTTGTTGCTCAATTAAAGCCCTGATATGACTCCATAGCCCAATGGACTAAAAACCAGCGTTACATCTATCTTTTTAGCCAAACCTGTTCTATTTTCTTGCAACTTCTCACCTTTGAAACTCTTTGCACTTAGGACTTTCCCCTCAAATAATATTCATGCTCAACCATCCAAAAACAAAACAAATCCTTGGCCTTCATAACTAGCCTAATATTATTACCCCAAACTTCAAAGACAAATCCATCTTTGCACTTATTGGAGAGATCCCTCTCCGGATTCAGGAGGGCTAGATCCTAGAATTCCAAAGTGGTTGAAAAAATGTTGCTTCTGCAGTTTTAGTCTCACCAATCTACTAAAATTACAGATTCCTAACAGGAGCATTTTCAAAATGGGGCATTGACTTCATGACCTATAACCCTCGTTCATCCAGGGGGCATGGTTATATTATTGTCGCAGTATATTACTTTACCAAGTGGGCTGAAGCGATGCCTACATTCAACAACACAGGACAAATAACTACATTATTTTTCTTTAATCATGTCAATTCATGGTTTGGGGCCCACAGGCTATAGTCACAGAACATGGTTTGCATTTTCGCAATCATATGATGAATGAGTTGACTGCCAAATTAGGACTATCGCGTGATAGTTCTACTCCTTATTATCCACAATCAAATGGACGAGTTAAGGCTATTAACAATATTCTTAAACGAATGCTTCAACGAATGCAAGGATTTCATAAATGAAATTGGAATTTAATCCTGTACTCAGCTTTGTGGGCATACCGAACCTTGGTGAGAAATGAAACCGGATTTACCCCCTTTCAATTGGTGTATGGTTTGGAAGCTACCTTGCCAATCCAATGTGAAATATTGTCATTAAAACTCACAATCGACTTATTACCTGACACCTCTGCTGAAGAAGCACGTCTTTTTAACCTCATCCATCTTGATGAAATGTGTTGTGAGGCCCAATTGGCCAAAGAAGCGCATAATAGACATATAAAGGTGCAATACGACAAGCATGTCTAGCCTCGCATCTTCTTAGAGGGTGACCTAGTCCTTCTTTATGATCAGGAAGCTAGTGTAATAGGTACAAGAAAATTTGAGCCATTATGGCATGGCCCCTATATTGTCAAAAGAGTTCTTGCTAAGGGTGCCTACGAGTTGGTATATTACAATGGAATTTTGTTGGCAGCCCCGAAATGGGTTGTACTTGAAACGTTACTATGCATAAACATTAGCGTAGTAAACTGTTGTATTATATTGTATATATGTTGTTGATTTGCATTTACTATCTTTATTTGTTTTTCTAGAGTTTTCTTGAAGTTAGTAATCTTCTTTACATTTAATTGCAGATGTCCGAATCTTTGGAACCATTCATTGGGTTTGTTGATGGTCACTATTCGTAGTATGCAGAATCTATCCTTTGCGGTGTGGGCCGTTTTCGCT
The DNA here is from genome assembly GCA_034641835.2 of Pinus albicaulis. Taxonomy (NCBI): domain Eukaryota; kingdom Viridiplantae; phylum Streptophyta; class Pinopsida; order Pinales; family Pinaceae; genus Pinus; species Pinus albicaulis. The sequence goes on from CM076580.1 coordinate 1,439,850,485, forward strand.
CCGAAGGGAGAGTTAGTGAGTTTTCAAGGGATTTGTATTAGTCGATCTACAAACAATATCGTTGAGTATAGCGTGTTGATCGAACTTCTCTCTGATGCCATTTGATTTGGTATTAACCGCATCATTATTAGGTTAGATTCACAACTTGTGGTACTACAACTTACTAGTGTTTATACTGTCAGAAATCCAACATTGCATCGTATGTTCCTAAGAGTTCAACTTTTGGAAATACATTTTGATTTCATTCAATATCAACACATTTCCATAAAGTTGAACACATTAACTGATTCTTTATTGAATTACATTATAAACAGACATTTGCAACACATGTAAAGATACATTCACATAATTGAATAATATTATGCAATAAACATAGGAAAACAATGAAAACAAATAGATAGATAGTTATAGGTTTTTAAAAAATTTGTGCCCAAGACACATTGGTCATCTAACCTCAAAATGTATGCAACATGTCAAAATTAAGCTATTGGTGCTCATGATAACATGCTACTGATCTAGATATCTTACGTCACTCCCTGCTCTGGTCGTCCCACTGGTCGAACTCGACCTACATTTGCATACATCAAAACTTTAGTTTAGTATTGGGAAAACATTAAAATACAAAAACATGTATAAACCTTAGACAATTCAAAAAACATAGTCAAAACACTCTTACCAATTTCACCCCATTGAGCGCCTTTTGGTAAAATTAAATATGGATCTCCTTGGAATTCAACGCCTGCATATGCATAGGCATCGATGGTGGTAATCTGTCACCTGAACCAGGCGAAGAATGTAGTTGATAACATGATGGTCGATTGACCAACATGTCTAGCCATCAGTTCTACCCATCTCTGCATCCTTGGATCTCTAGGGTTAGATATATCCAGTGTCACATGCTGAGGTTGCATCACTGGAATCCAATTTAAGGTGAAATAAATGAGGATCGAACCATAGTTGAAATTTTTCTTCCTTCCTCCCTTTTCCTTGCTCAATTGTTCTTTCATTTGAGAGAGTACATCTTCATCCCAGTTGAAAATTGTTGGTTCCATGCACTATAGTGCATACTACATGTAATATATGTTTGCTACGTGTAGTGTAGCGGTGCCATCAAGCTTTGTGATCGTGAATAATATGGTTCTCAATGGAAAATCACGAATATTGTAGATGTTTATTTTCGCATCCTTGCTGGGTTACACCCCTGGGTTGCAATACTGCAATATATATTCTCTCACCATATCTCCTTCGAGAGCAGACCCTGAGAGAGAAATGGGTATGCCTCTCCTCAACAAACCTATGAGAAAATAGATATCCTCCACTAAAATTGGGACCACTTTGTCCCCAATACGAAATGCCTCAATCGTTGGATCCCATGCACAAACAAGGAACTCCAATAGTTCCATATGTTGCCTCATACCAGATAGTCTAAAGTAATTCAACAACCCACAATCTCTGAGGGCTCTTATAGTACCCGGATCATTTAGGGCAATCATGTTTTTTTCCTCGTGTTCTCTTTCCCTCCAAGTAATTGTCATTTTGGTCCGTTGAATCCCTGAAACACAACCATAAGACTCATAAGGACCAATTTCATGCAGAAAACTAGGAAAAATTTGGGCACACTACAAAGGAAAAAAATGTGAATTTTGCCCAACGCACCCCTAGTTAAGGGATAGTGCATTGCAAGTGCACCTGGCCTTCAATTCCAGTGCATTGCAATGCACCTTTTGACATTCAAGGGTGTGTTTCCCTATTTGAAAAATAAATTTACCCTAAGGGGCCCAAATCCCTAAAAAATTGCAATGAAATGAAACAAAAATACTACTAAAGGACTAGGAGGTTGATAGCACCAACCTGGATCAAATGGCAAGGAAAACCATCCACAGAATTGATCACAATCAATAGCTGAAGTTCAAGGGCAAAAACAGGTTCAGAGCTCCAAAATGAAAATGGTAACTTTCAAATGGTAAAATGAATAGTAAAACTCTTTTAATTAGTCACTTGATTATTTGAAAATCATATTTATTGCTGTGACTATGGTTTTATTCATTTTTTATCATGAAACAGGTATTTTTAATCCATTTGATGTTGTTCTGAACAGGTTTACAACTGACATAGAAGATTAGTCATGCACATTTATTTCAAGAATGATTTGACCACAAAGCATACTTTTATCCTTAATTTTCGAGCTTTGATTAAAAAAAGGACTTGAAGCGCACTTTTATCTCTTTTTTGAGCTTCGATAACAGTGAAAAAGGAACCCCTGGAGTCTTCTTTTAGCTCTTTACAGACTCTGATAATGTGAAAATATTGTTGAGCACTTGTCTTTTCGAGCTTGTAAAAGTGAATGAAACCACATCTACTCAGTATAAGCTTAACCCTTTTCTGGATTGAGATAGAATATTTACGAAAAAGGAAAACCTTAGTCAAACATGGCTAGGAAGTTCTCCCAGATATCATTTTACACTTTTTCGAATCTTAGTGACAAATTTACGAAAAATGACTCATGGAGTTTTATTTTGTCCTCTTTTTCAAACTCTCTAAATATGAAAAAGGATTGGGTTGTCACTATCGTTAGGCTCATTAAAACATAAAATAGCGATGGGCTTGTCGATCATGGAAAGAATCGATTTCATTTATTGCTAGACTCGTCAAATTATTAAATAGAAATGCATATTCTCCTGAAGGGTTGAATTTTAGATCAAGCATATGTTATCCTCCTCAAGCTTGTTAAAAAATAAAGAGGTACTAGTTGACAAATGATCGGGGAAAATTTGGGAAAGTGAACAAAACTTTTACGGTAGTAGGTCGCTCTTGAACATGACACTTCACTCCATCATCGTGACTATTTGGGTTGGGTGATATTCTTGACGGTTAATTCATACATATGGTTCATCATACCTTCACTTCGGTTTTGGGTCAATGCTACCAACTCATCTAAGTGTCACCGATATGTTCAAGAGAAGTCATCCAGTGAATAATCATCCTTCTGCAATACTCATAAACCTTCATTTTCATGACAGTCATCGTTGAACATTGCTATATCAAGTCACATTTTGTGTACGAAATTAGTAACTCCTGTTTCTCGATCAAGTGGCTTCCTGTCGACGTCGAATCATCATCCAAGAAGTTTACTTACAAACATCATCTTCTAGTACCATGAGGCTTGTTATAGCATCGATAAGATCCTCGCTTCCGGACATTTTACCGAAAGATTTTTTTTTGGCGTTCGACATCAAATCATCTATTCATGCCTTACAAACTGTACTGTAGTACCTTGAGGACCATTAACATGAATGATGGTTCTCTCACGTTTTTTAACAACTCACATCATTGGATGGTAATCAAATGATGTCTTACCATGTTCAACTACAAATCATATATTCGCATGGCTAGACTTGTACCCAAACGATCGAGTGAATGAGATAAGAAGACCCTAGATCTAGTTTCAGCCATCTAGACTATGATTTCAGGATTTTTATACACATCATCTCAACAGTGACCTTACATATAGATCGCCATCCAAACATGGGCCTATATCTGTAGTTATGTCTGTATTGGGCAACATTCCAATGTAGATGACTTTCTGCACTATGCACATGTTATTAGATAGTTTATGTGCTGAGCATGGGAATGCCTCCCTCATCAATTCATGATGAAGATGAAAATATCATGATGTAATGTATTGTAAGATTGATGCAGGTCACCACTCCACTTTAGTTACAGATCATCACATAATAAAGCATCTCATTCAAAAAATATTATTATTATTATTTCAACTTCATGCATTAGGGGGCAGCTATTATAGGTCAATTTGGGCATAATCCCCCATGACCTGGTAAAATTGGACATCATCCCCAAGACAAATGAAATGGGGTCTATCATCCCCTTACATTTCAATTGCTACATGCCCTAAGAGAAGAACAATTCATTCATGGCTTCTATTGTGATATTTCCAAGGTTTTAAGTATATGTTATATCACTTATGAACTCCCCAACGTTGCCTCTAAAGGAAATAAGTGTGTTGCATATGCAGCATCCTACATTCAAGGGTGCAGTGCAATGCACTTCCCGACATTCAAGAGTGTGTTAGTCACTTGGGAGTGGAATTCTCATTGTTCCGAGAATCTCCACATGGCCAGTGCCTTCTGGAAGAGTCCATATGTGTCAGAAGTAGAATCCAAGTGTCCATATAACACCTTCGAACTTGGGAACATGTCTTTCCTATTATTAGAAATTCATTCATTGAGAAACTACCATCAGTTTCCCTATAAATTGAGCACAAATCCTAGTGCTAGGGAAGGAAGAATTTTGGTAAAGAAATGTTGTTGGATTATCATTTGAGAGAGTGAAAGTACTAATATGTTGTTGGTGTGATGTTGGATGTGATGAGGTTGGGATGAAGCTGGAGCTGGTCGGATCAAATCGATCATTGGTTGTAACCTCCCCCTTCTACTCTTTAATAAATATTTCTGTTCATTTTCCCATATATGTATTTGTTTATGTTTATATTTCTCATGCAATGGATTCTTGAATGATATATATGTTTCACATCTAATTGATTTGAGTGATTAAGATAAGTAGGCATCTATATATTGCAATCTATTTGCTTTTCTCTATTTATGCTTGCAGGAATCAATCTAGCAGTATCTGAATTGGATTAAAGGCGATAGAAGGAGAAGGAGAAGCACTTGGATTGCAAGTAGGTTCTTCTATCATTTTTTGTATCTGCTTATTTTAGAGAAAGTGTTAGAAAAATCTTTCATATGTTGTTCTAAGTGCCTAGCACCACACTTAGGGAATTTGATTTATCAATATATCATAACTCTTCATAACAATGACTAACATAAATAAAACCAGGGTTCTACCATTGATATTGCTTGTACGCATTACCACGGCCAATTTTGTGAGAAAATTCATAGCAACGATGGAGTGTCCATGCCCCCTGGCCAAGTAAGGGTTACGAAGCATGGAAATAATTCCCTCGTGGGAAAATTACCAAACGGTAAGAAAGGGGCCGAAGGGAGTGGGTGTGGCATGGTTTTTGAAGAAAACAGTATAAATCTTGATCTCATCAAGAGAAAAAGAAACCCCAACATGAATATTCTTGACAAACCCTGGTTTAAGAGATATGTTGATCAGAATGGTAGTATATATGTTACCCATGTTTCCTTCAGACAACACTTCATGAATGATAATGGGATGCTGAAGTGTGTCAGTCAATTCAGATGAAACACGGGTTTCCAGACAAGTAGAGATTTCGCCCAGGCTTGTGAGAAATGAGGAATGATGATGACCATAATCCCAAGGGGTTTCTTTGAGATACATGATTTCCACGATACTCTCATCAGTGAGAATTATCTCATTCAAGGGATCATCTGAATCCCAAGAACCAAACCGGGGAGACTATTAATACGTGGCCAGAGATGAAACCAAGTTATCATGGGTTTCAGAAGCAGCCCCAGAAGCAAGAAGAATGCTTTGATACATTTTTTTTGCATGGTTGAGGGGCATAGCATCACCAAAATGGTCAAGTTGGTCGGGACTAGGAATAATCCATGGATCATGACCATATGATATCATGTTAACAGAGGCGACATTAGGAGGCGGGAGTAGAAAAATTCCCATCAAGGATGAGTCCTTGAAAATACCTGGCCCAACATTCTCATAAGGAGTATAGGTATTCCTAATGTACGGGACATTTCCAGTTGAAGAATATGGGGAAAATAAAGAAAGTTTATCAACATTGACTATCTTCCCCAGATGAGGAAAGCAAAGAACGCGGAAAAGGGTAGAGACCATGCAAATAATCGCATGAGTCCAACTACATCTAAGCATAAGGTTATAATTGAGGTTTTCATCTACCACCTCTACTTCCAATTTCACCATTTTACCCTCCAACTGAATTGGCAAGGATTCGAGAATATAATATGATCGAGAAATTTTGTCATCGAAAGCTTCCAGAGTGTTAGGGGATTGAATTAATAGAGAACAGCTGATGGATTTCCAACACAAAAGAGACATGATGCGGGTGGAAGCACCTTCATAAAAAACAGTCTGATGAATGTTTTTACCCATTACAATGACTTGGATAAGGAAATCCACTTGTGATGGGAGCTGAGGAACATGATTCTTGAGATCGAAAGTAATAAGATTTGAATCTGTAGAATCAATCCCTCTGATAGAAAACAATTATTCCTTCCGCTATGATGGGCACGGCTGAAGGACTTCCAAGGCTGAATTCATTGAAGGCGCTTGAGAAATATCTGATACAATGTTATAGTGTTGGGAAGCTCGCGCCTTCGAATTATAATATGAATTCTGAAGAACACCCTTGGGAGGTGGTTGGAAAATGGAATCACTATTAGGTCTCTTAATATGGAGAGGAGAAGAACTAGGAGTGGAAGAGGAAGGAATATCTGAATCATCCTTTTCCACAGGATATTTTGAAGGATTCAGGTACTCTTTTGATCGGGTAGCAACATAAATAGGTTTTGTGCCAACCATAAAAAATTGGGAGCTTCCGGATGCAGAAGACTGTGGTTGATCTATTATTTACGTCTGCGGAGAAGGAAACGGTTCTTTCAAGACAGTCAGTGTCTCGGGTGCACCTTTAAGAACACAGGAGACTTCGGCATGCCGAGGAAAATCCTTGGTGTAATGATCCTCATCACATATCAAGCAAGGATACTTGGGCTTATGCTTAGAAGCATAATTGATAGACAACTTAGCGGAATCCTTTTTAGGGGTGTCAAATTTGGCTTTACTTTTCCTCTTATTTTTCCCTTTGGAGGACCTGTTTGTTGCAGTAGATTGAAAAACATTAACCTCAAATGTTTTACCGGGATTAGTTGAATTACTCGAAGGAGCAGAGGGTGCAATTGTAGAAGTAGACTTGGACTTCAAATAATCCTTTGATGTACTATTATCAGTATGGGCCACTGTCCCAATGATGCTATCAACAGGAGGCATAACAGGATATGTGGATGATGTTGGGTTGGTTGAAGGTCATGGTGCATCAGGTAGCAGCTCATATAAAGTTCCAAATTGGGAATAGACCAAATCTAGATACTGAGCATGGGCAATGACTTCCTATTCTGTCACATAACCACCCATAGCGAGATATTTGGTTATTTTAGGAACAAAATGTTTTGTGAACCATTCAGTCAACAATTTATCAGGGATCTTGAATTTAATAAGGCAGTGCCTGCGTCTCCATTCATGAATATGGTTTGAGATATGAGTAGCAGTTAACTGCTTCAAAGACGTCAAGAGATGGAAGTCAGTCTCATACTGGACAGGCAACTGGAAATGGGTGAGGAAGGCCATGGCCAAGGTATTGAAATTGTAGAAGACACCACAAAAAAGTTCAATGTATCATTTGGCAGCAGCACCCGTCAAAGTGCACTGGAAAAGATGCAGACGAATCGAATCATCAACCTAAGAATTGGAAGAGCACCACAAATGATATGTCATGACATGGGATTGGGGGTCTTCCCCAGATTTTCTTTCAAATTTTGGACAATATCCGGGAATTTTGGTTGTAACTAGAGGCCAATATAGCATGTGTTGGATGGGGTCATTTTTCAATTTGGACACATCTGACAATTCCAACGTAACTATAAATGGAAAATAAAGGTGATGAGGGGCGAATGGTCTTTGGAAGTTACCCATCTATGGGTTCGAGCCTTGCTGGTATGGGTTTTGCCCCCATTGGGGTTGATTTTGACCATACTGCCCAAATTTTCCCTATTGTTGTTGATAAGTTATATATGGTTGATATGGACCTTGGTGTGGTTATGGTTGTTGATAGGTATCTTATTGCAGCGGTTATTGAATGTAGGGACCTTACTGGGGCTGTTCATACGGCCCCTACTGAATATAAGGACCATGTTGGGGCTATTGATAAGGCCCCTATTGGATATAAGCTCGTTTTTGGGGTTGTTGGAATTGAACTTGAGGTATTTTCTAGTCTTGGACACCAGGTTGATTGGGGTAAGTTCTAATATGACCTGGAGGAAGGTTTGGACCAGTTTAGATTTGAGGACCAAATTGAGGATTAGTTACAACAAAAATTAATGGATTTTGGGGCGTCTAGATATACTGTTGTGAGATGTTGGGTTGTTGAACATACCAATATTGTACTTTCGGTTGCTGAACATACTAATATTGTATGTTCAGTTTTTGAACATGGGATTATTGAACTTGAGGATACTGGATGTGGGGTTGTTGATAAACAAGCTGAGACAAAGCAGGATGAGAGGTTCCTATGACAGAACTTGTTGGTTGTGAAAGCAAAGCTCCAAAAGGACTAGCTATGGGCACCCCCGATATAGATCCAAAGTTAAGATTTCCCCCACCAGAAAGGGGAGGTACATATAAAGGATGTGATGGACCCCCAGGAATGGACAAAGTCATAGATGGTCCAGTCAAAGGTGGGACAGAAGTGATCTTGGATAACGACACAGGAGTAGATGATGCAAGCGAAATGGTAATTTGACCTACAGAAACTGCAAGTTGAGCAGTAGGTTGAGAAATGGCAGCCGCATCTGAAATAAATGGGCCAAAATATGGGGAAACTCTCGTTGACCAAATGGGGTTGTGAAACAGAGATGTAACCCCAAAAGCCCCCAAAATAATGTCTCTGAGATAAGTATATCCGGGTGGAAGTGTAGCTGCAACATCACTAGAGGGAATATTCATACCACTGCCTATATCTTGAGGAGTGGAAACATAAGGAAAACCTTTCAGACGAAACATAGACTCAATGGGTTGCAGAAGTTTCCGGAGGAATACTCTAAGGAGTACTCATAGATGGATTATCATCGCCATTCGACGCGATGGGTGGAGGAAACAACTGACAAGAAGCAATACGAGATGCTACAAGAGAAACACCAAAGGGAATGTTGGGACCGTCAGAAGGACTATACGAATGCTCATGAGATACCACGAATGAATCATAGAGCATATTTGGAGGAAAGGTCATAAATTGTGTAGAAGGTTCAGGAATTTCTAGCTCAAGATCCTCAAATGACGACGAAAGTGAGTCATCAGGTGGTAGTCAAGAATACATCGGTTAGACACTTATGACAATTCCAACTTCAACACCTTGAGCTTCAAGAGGCCTAGGTGGAAATTGCGAAATATCAGGAGGAGGTATCCTTCAGAGGAGGAGTGAGGCGAATTCGAAGATTCAGCCACGATGACCTTTTAGGACAAGATCAATGAAGGGAAATCTGAATCACTTTATGAGAAATTAAGATTTATAATTAACCAAGAAAGATAAGGCCAGGAGTACTGCACAAGTAGGATATTATTAAAGGAAATAAATTTTAGAATTAAACAAATAAATAAATAAGGGTAAATCTATTACCAGGTATCCGTGAACTACAATATACACCTTGGAAAAATAAATTACCAAGGACTTAATGTATGACAGCCAATCTACCTGAATGTTGTGTTCGGTGTATCATGTCTACAAGGCAGCTGAATCGGTTACATATGGCAGGTTTGCAACCTAGTGGGGTCTCCCAAAATATACTCAATGGTACGTGGGAGCTCAGTCCATAGTAGCATTGTCTAATGTGTAATCGTTCAATGAGAGCATCCCCTTATACTTTTCATATGTGGAGCACAGTCCTATATACTTCCATATGTGGGATGGGATATCACCCACGGGATGCAACACAGGCTGTTAGCGACATCTGCTACGCTTAAAGACGTTGGAACACATCTCTAGCCTAGACCTATAAATTTTTGCATTAATTCCAAATGCTCCTTAAGGTTAATTGAATAAATTTTAAATTTTATCTTTGATTATATTTCAATTTTGGGCTCAAAGCGATTTCACTTGAATCCCTACAATTTAGCTAAATGAAGAAAAAAAAATCATTTCATTTTTATGAACTTTAAACTAATGAGGGAGAAAGTGCAAACAATATGCAACAAACAAACAATGAAAAAAGCAATTATGCCCCCCAACTAGCTCAAAATTACCGAAATGCAACTCTAAAATGGATTCACTTTCTCTATCCCAAATGCAATCTTACTGAAAATGAAAACTCTTCTTTCTTCACCAAGATGCACCAAACATTTTTTTTTAAAGATGTTCATGTGCAAACTAATGCAATTAATGAACCAATCAAAGAAAAACTAACCAAATGGATGAAGAATCAAAATTCCTTTCACTTTCTTATTTTTTAATGGAAAACAAATCATTCCAAAAGTACTTGAATGAAAATGACTTTCACTTTTTCTTTTCAAAATGAAGGGTAACAAACCAATTCAAAAGTTCTAACTGGAAATGAATTTCACTTTTCTCTTTTGAAATGGGAAATCAAAACAAACATACACTCTCAAACTTGCACACCAAACAATCATGATCTATGTTTGATAGTCGATCCAAAGGTGATTTCGAAGTGCAATAATGATTTAGTGCAAATGAAAACAAATTTTCAAATGAAAGCCAAAAAAGTAATATGGAACAGCGTTTGGAATGAATGCAACAGAGCTCTCATATAGATCAAACTAATCTCTTAATGACACACATAAGTGACAAGTGAAGGAAAAATTGACCTAGAAACCCTAGAAGATGATCAAACTTCACTGAAACATAAAAAAGGGTCAAAGTGTCAAATTCAACACTCAAGCAAGGCAATAAATCTAAACACAGTGGTACTAGATCATATCAGACCGGAAAGACATCTTAGATGCCAAGACACACTGGAAACTGATGGGAAACCCTAATTTTTTATGATCTCTAGGATCACCACGCCTATGAAAGGAAAAATCATGCTAAAAAGAAGATCAACATGACTATTTTATATAGAATAGTGTTTTCCACGCTTTTGTAAGGACAGAAAATGGATTGGGCAAGAAGTAAAAGAAAAAATAAAAATAATCCAACAATTAAACTAGAATTGACACCCCTAAGCAAAAATCAATCACTATGCAGACCTATAGAGACCTAAGCAGACTCAAATCTTGATGATCGGTCAAACTAATCAAAAAACCAAATCGGAAAAGGAGACACAAAGAAGCTATAGCTCCCCATCGTATTCGTCATTTTTTTTGTGAAGAAAATCCCCTCTGTGCATAGAGAAGAAAATCTCCTCTGTGCAAAGAGGTGATCTCTCTAGCCATAGAGTGGGTTTAGCAACACACGATACTATCTAATGAACCCTTTCCTAACTTGTATTCAAAGAAAAATAAGAAGAAGAAGAACCTACCTCTTCCTAATGCTATCATCGAGTCCTTTGATGAAGACCTTGATTCCATGATCCTTCAGGCTGACTCCTCACTACTTTTGGCATTCGAATACCTGTAAGAGATCAAGAGACAACAACAACAAATGTGACAAGATACATAGCATACATCGAATACAAACTACCTAACAGATCAAGGAGCATTAGGATACTTGCATAGATATATAGAAAAATATGGAAAGTGAAACATTAGATGCATTATTAATTAAAGAAAGAGGAAGCATACAATTGTGGCCTTAATGTTGGAGACCTCCCTTTGGTGATTTCCAAGTCCAAACCAAGGCTCTTCTGGCAATCCTTCTCCCAAGTGGAAAATTAGGCATAATCATAGCATAGGGAAGCAAAGGATTAATGATTAGGTAAGACAAATAGTAGTGGAAGGATGGGATTAAATTTATGGGTATGGATAAGGAGTTAGTGATCCATAAAAGAAGGATGAAGGCCCACTTATCAAGGGAAAATTTCCTAATGATAATATCAAGAGCTCCAAATGAGAGAGCTCGATCATATATACATCGAACCATATCCATCCCATCGTTATGGAAGCTTCTAGTGCACGAATTTTCTTCTCCATTTGAGGAAACACTACCAGAAAGGGTTTAGCGGGATTTTTCCCATCAAAAGTGCATTGGTGGTGCTAGGTCAAATTGTTACAACCTCCCATCAGCACAGACAGGCAACTGGAAAATAGCGCCGACCTAGAAATTTAGGTTTTGAGCTGAGCTTCTCCAGAAAATCTTCAAGGAAGCTTTATGTTAGTCTTCAGGGGATATAATGATGTATTTTCCATGGTGGATATATTGCATAGTTGTCATCTTAGGGCACTTCAGGAAAGGATGGGAAGTGATCAAGTTGACAAATAATTGTGTAACAGATGCAGCATAAAGCATGAAGTCAGAACAGGGAGTGATGGGTGAAATGTTTTACAAACCAATTCAAGGACTCAAAACACCACCATGAGACCTTCCAAATCAAGAAAAATAAAATATGTGACATTTCTGATATAAACATGCCTAATAACATATCTTTGAAAAGGCATCACATAACACATGAATCCATAGCATGGTCGTAGTTATCCGTCTGAAATTTATCATGGAAATGGATCCACTGTATGGTCGCAACCATCTGTATAGAAAGGATATTGTGTACAATCATGAATACTCAACAACTCCATGCAGCCTGGATAATAATAGATGTGATCCATGGTTTTCTTCTCTATCTCAATCTACATGTTATATGAATCTAACCATGTGAATAAATGTATTGATGTCAAACATGGTAGAAACAATATCGTTTACTGGTCAATAATTTAAACCATTAACAAGCACAAGAGAAACCACCAATGATGACGATGGCCCTCAAGGTACGACAACACAATCTACAAGTTTTTATGAATGAGTTGTATTCAAACACTTGCACAATCATTCGATCGAAGTTCTGTGATGTGAACCTATCATCAAACATGAAGAACTTGCCATTGAGGCATGCAAGCTCCAAGGTACTGAAAATGATTTTCTAAATCATCTTCCTAGATAATGAGTTGAAGTCGACAGGAAGTGATCTATCAAAGGAGGGCCATAATTATTCCCACATCATCGACACTAAACAAAGGATTTCTCAGGATGATAGGAGTGATTCAGGGTTGTGGCAGAGAGGGTCAAATAAACAGAGGATGTTTTACTATTACTACAAGGATTTCTGTTGAACATATCGGCAACACGATTCCGAAGTGTGCCAACATTTTACTCAACAATGGGATCAAAGGTCATGGTGATGACAGATAATGATCAAATGAGAGGAAAATATATTTCCCAAACCCTAGAAAGCAAGTGATGAATGAAGGATATCCCCAACATGACACGAACTATAGACGAGTGTCATGTTCAAGAGCGACATGTTGCCCCAAAACACATAAGAAGTTCCACATTTAATTTTTCCCCCGTTATTGCTAATGAGTACCTATTTATTTTTTATAGCAAGTGCGAATATGATAGCATATGCTTAGTTTATAAGTTCATTCTTCAAATGAGCCTATCCTAGTAAGTTTAATGAGCCCTAGGAAGGAGTAACTCGATCTTGTCATGGTGAAAAGTGTTTTGTCGTTTAAATTTTACGAGTTCGACGGAAGAGTAACTCGGTGTATTTTTCATGTTTAGAGAGCTTGAAAAAGATACAAAAAATAAAACTCCTTCAGGTCCCTTTTTGTAAATTGTGTCTCGAATCCGAAAAGGTAGAAAATAATATCTGAGAGAACCTATTGACTATGTTCAATCAAGGTATTAATTTTCCGTAAATAGTCAATCACCGCCCCAAAAAGGGGTAAACATATACTGAGACCACGTCAATTTATTTAATTTAACAAGTTCAAAATGAAAAGTAATCGGCAATATTTTCAGTCAAAAAAGAGCTTGAAGATGACTCCAAGGGGTTCATTTTTCGTTTATTTTTAATGAGTCCAAAAAAGAGATAAAATAAAACTCATTGCATCTGTCAAAAATATTACTGTCACCGTTAAAAAAGTTCTTGTCGCTGCATAAAGAGAACCACACATCACCGATATAGAGAAAAATAATAAAATATTGGTAAAAATATGTTCAAAACTTATAAATAGACAGAAAGTAAAAATATTTTTACCATTTCATTTTGAGTAAATTGGAGAAGAACATTTTACCCCATTTTCCTCTGATCTTTAGACAAGCGGTGTGGTCGATCCAAGACACCATTTGATGATATGTCAGTTGCAGGCAAGAGCTCTATCTCTTCTTATCATTCTCATTCCATTTTTAAGTCATTTATTTTGGAAATTTTTGTTAGATGATGCAAATATCATAGTTTAAAGTTAGGATATAATATTTATTAAATTAGAATATTTAATAAATATTAGAGACACTTAGAAATAGAATATTGTTAGAAAATATAGGACTCTAGAATAATGTCGTATCTTAGGCTCTAAAATAGGAATAAAGTTAGTAGAATGGTTAGAAGGTTATTTATTGTAAATGAACACTTATTGTTTTATCAAGTGGTCCATAACTAAATTAAGTGAGGACGTGTAGCTTATAAATAGGTTATTTTCCTAATTGCAAGAGTGTTGGAGTTTACGTGTGTAAACTCTTGCAATTCCTATGTAATATTTTTTCCCATTATTAATAAAATTACATGTTTGAGGACACTTATGTATTATTGTAGTATCAGAGCTTCACTAATGTAGCTGACGGGAGGAGGAGATTCCAACTCTAAAAGATTATGGAAAACTCCATTAAATTGTTCATCAATTGAATTGGTATGCAAATTTGTTTTTCAGGGAAAATAATTTAATTATTATTTGGATTCTACATTATTTGATTCATTTTTTTAAATCTGAAATTCTACGCTGCCCCCAAACACTGTGTAATTTTTTTGAAATCCTACACTGCCCCTACGCTCATTAGCCAATGTTGTTTTTTCATTTAGCTACTTCTCTGCCATTTCTTTTCCATTTCTTTGCCAGTCTTCTGAACTTAGTGTCAGCGTATATTTCTTTCTATCAGAAATGATATTTCTGTTGATCGAAACAAAATTATTTCAACAGCTTCACCTTATGGTCGCTACCTGTGCTGCCAACAACCCAACAACCTTTAATTTTGGCAAGTTGTCCAACCATCATTCCCACTGAACCCATTGCTACTGAGACAAAAACTTCATCCCCAGGTTTAGGTTCTTTGACATTTATTAAACCAGCCCATGTAGTCAAGGCGAGCATCCTTAGAAGTCCCAAATAATTAGACGGTTTAGCAATACTCGTGTCAATTGTTTTTCTGAGAATGCCTCCTAGAACAATAAGTGTACTCAGAAAATTGATAGAAACCATAAACGAAATCGCACACTTAAATCGCCTAAATCCTTTGTTGAGTTTAAATGAGGTCGTCCCAAGATTACCACCATTCCAAATCTAATCCACATAATGGCTATTGGAGGTGTTTTATCTGGTTCAACTGTCCTTTTTGAAATAGGCCAAATGAGCTTTGCAACCAGCACACGTAAGTTTTCCTTCAACAACTTTTGGAAAAATGCGAGATTTCAAGTTTTATTATTTAATTTATATGCTAGTTTGTTTTATATGATTGACCAGCTGTCATATGGAATGGTGTCTCTGCTTTGATAGGTTTTCAACACCAGAACTTGGTTTGGGAGATACTGCACAGCGCCTGCAAGAGCCATAGGAATGAAGAGATGGAAAAATGGGCTGTGAAGAAGATTAGCAAGTTGGAACTTCTCCATGGTACTCCTTGAAATTTTTGTTCAAAAACCCTCTTGAGCTTGGATTTGACCATTACAGGTTTACTCGATGCATCGTTCATCCTGGTCGAAGATTTGGTGTTCAAAATATTCATAAGAGCGCATTATCTAAATCAGAGTACAGGTTTTTCTTATCTCTAAGACTCGTCTAATATTTTTAGTTTCGTTGTCTATCCTTCGAACAGACGGAGGAGCCTAAAAACCGTCAAAAGCTTCAAAACTGGATTGGAACAGCAGTAGGACATTGCTTCCAAATCAGCTTGAAAATTGAATTTTATTTAAGCATAAAGGCCAGATTTGAAGGATTCCACAATTGGTATTAATTTATTAAAAAGTGTTGTTTTGTTAAATTTTATTATTGTCAAATTTTTTATTGTGGAGAGATAATTTTGAATTTTTGTAATCTGAGAGAGGTAATTTTTGGAGAGATTATTATTTTATTTTTTGGAGTGACAAGGAGTATTGTAATATTTTGTAATATTTGGAGATATAAGGTGTAAATTTGTAAAATTGAGGTGCTAAAATTGTAACTCAAAGTAAATTTTTACTTTGAGGGGGGGTTGGAATATTGTTTGAGAAGAATTTGCATGGGAATTGTAAACAGATCAAATTTTGAAAATATTTCATTGTAAACACTTAACGAGAAATTGACTAGAGCCAAGTGCAAAGCTCAGTCATTTTTGTCCTTTTTCAATGACTATACGAGGGTCAAGGCCAAGCCCCGATAGATCATTTTCTTTTTGCATGGCATGTGTCATTTTTGCGTGGTACATTTCGTGTGACAAGTTATTCATTTTTTTCCTGTGATTGATTCTTTTGGTGCACTGCTTAACCACTACCATGTCGAAGTTAATTAATCTGTTCTTTGATTCTGATAAGCTATAAGGGGTGAAATCTTATAAGAAATGGAAACATATAATTGAAATCAATGTCATATATAATGAATTGTGGCATGAAATATGTGATGGTGACATTAAGCTGAGTAAACCAACAGATGGAGCTTTACTTGGAAAATGGGAAGTCAAGAATGCTAAGGCACTAGCTCTTATAAAGTCTTCAGTTAACAATGAAATTACATTCATATTGAAAATGCCTCAAATGCATGGACTACTTTGCGTACATTCAAAGATCTATTTGATACACAACCTGAATCAAATAAGGTTGATCTTCAATAAAAATTAACTGAAGGTGGTGATGCTCTTGAATATATTTCACGGCTTAAAAACATCAAGCAGGAAATAATAAACGCTAGTTTTCAAGTTGTTGATGAAATTTTCCTAACTATGATTTTAATTGTTGGTTTGCCATATTCTTACACACATTTTTTGGAAACTTTGCAAGTCACTGGAAATTTAGCGAAGATCAAGTTTGATGATTTGAGTGATATGTTAGCCCAACATGACAAAAATTTTGGGAAGAAGAAACATATTGGGGAAGATATCTTCTTCACATAGGCTAGCACAATTAAATCCTCAGCTGACTCGAGAAGCATAGGATGGGGAAATTTCAATCAAATTCAAGCATCATATGGTATACAAGGTCGTGGTCACAGCCAAAGTAGAGGAAACAATTTCAATAGAGGCTACAGTTCAGGTAGGAGCAATTTTCAAGGTAGAGGAGACAATCAAGGCAGAGGATATAATCAAGGGAGAGGACAAATTCGAGGTAGAGGAAAAACTCAGAACAGAGGTCAAAGCAGAGGCAGAGGAAAATATCAAGGAAGAGGCAGATATTTCAATCAAATTGTTTGTAGAAGATGTAACAAAGTTGGACATTATGCTGAGGATTGTAGAACCTCCATTGATAAAATTCCTAAGTTTCATTCAAACTCTACACAGTTTGCCAATGATGAAGATGATCATGATGGTTCAGAATATGCCTTCACAAAAATAGAATCAACGGCTTTACAGGTTTCAACCATTCTTAGAATTTATTATGAAGATGCATGGATTATGGATACAGGAGAAACTCAACACATGACTTTTTGACATGACTTATTTTGGAACTTCCAACAATGCCATATCAACTCAATCTATCTTGCTGATAAAAAAAAACATAATCCTTATGGAATAGGTGTAGTTAAATTTTTTCTACCTGGCATTGGAGAAAGAATGATTTCAAATGTATGGTATGTCCCAACATTTAAGCAAAATTTGTTATATTTAGTCACGATTCGATAAGCAGGACATCTGGTGATCATGGAGGATGGCTTAGTTAAAATTAACTCAGTCAAACAGAACATGAAAACAATGATGATAGGTTATGAAGATGGAAAACCGTTAAGGATGAAAGGGACAGTTGTTCTAAGAAATTCTAACTTTGCAGGAGCAGCAAGTACAGACATTTCACCGATCAGATTGTGGCATGTAAGATATGGCCATCTCAACTTTGAAAGTATCTCTCAGTTTAAAAAAAAAGGAATGGTTAAGGGACTTCCTACCTTCAAAAGGGAAAATGAAAAATGTGAAGCTTGCATTTATGGAAAACAACATCGAGAGACTTTTCCGACAATTTCATGGTGAGAAAACAAACGTTTGCAATTGGTTCACAGTGATATTTTTGGACCCTTACAAACTTCGCTAGGAGGATGCAGATATTTCTTACTCTTTGTTGATGATTTTAGAAGAATGACCTGGGTATATTTTTTGAAGCAAAATTCAGAAGCATTTGAAAAGTTTAAAACTTTTTGCCAACTTATTGAAAATGAAGTTAAGGAAAAGATTGGCACTCTTAGAACAGACAATGGAGGAGAATTCACTTCTAATGAATTCAAAATGTATTGCATGGATAATGGCATAAAACGACATCTTACTAATGTCTACACTCCATAGAAAAATGGCGTAGTAGAAATAATGAACCACACCTTGTTAGGAATGGCGAGATCTATGTTAAATTTAAAAAAGTTAAGTTCTATATATTGGGTTGAGGAAATTCATACAGCTGTCTACTTAAGGAATAGATCTCCAACTACTTGTTTAGATGGAATCACACCTTATGAAGCATGTTTTGGCTTCAAACCTCGATTTAAACATCTTAGAGTCTTTGGATCAGTCTGTTATGCCTTAGTTCTGAAAGAAAAACAAACTAAGTTTGACTCACGCAGCTTAAAATTCACAATGATTGGATATTCTAATGAGAAGAAAGGGTACTGAATTTTTTCCAATGGGAAATTTATTGTGAGAATGGATTTGATTTTTTATGAAAATGAGAGTAAGAGTGATGAAGAAATTGAACGTCTTCTCCAAATGTTAGAAGCAAAAGGTGATAAAAGAAAAGGAAATATACAAAGTCAACCAAATTCACAAACTTGCCAATGAAATTGAGTTTCCTTCATCTGAAAATGATTCATCCAGTCCATCTTCTTCACCAGCGTTGTCTGGGTCTTCTAGAAGTTCATCCAAATAACTTAGCAGCAGCTCTTCTGACAGTGACTCTCCACCCCTAGAATCTGCGGTTAATCAATGAACATATGTTTACATCAACCCTCTTTACAATGATGGTGATTTTTCACAATCTCAAACCAGTGAACATCAATTGCAAAAATGGGTAGTTCAATTTTTGAAAGATGTAAGGCCTAATGAACAGAATAAAACATGAACAAGGGGATCACAAAGAAATGAAGGAAATTTTTCCTTGATAGAAAATGATTTTATTGAACCTTCTACTTATCTAGAGGAAGGAAAACATAAAGAATAGCAACAGGCTATGGTTGATCAGTATCAGGTAGTTCTCGACAACAACGCTTGGAAACTTGTTGATTGTCCTCAAAATGTTAAACCCATCGGATGCAAATGGGTTTACCGAATTAAGTACAAGCAAAATGGCGATAACGACAAGTACAAAGCAAGACTTACAAAGCAAGACTTGTTGCTAAGGGTTTTGTGCAGCGGGAAGGGATTGAATATGAGGAAACATTTTCTCCTACAGCTAAATGGAACACCATCCGACTCACACTTGCCTTAGCAGCTCAACAAGGATGGAAAGTTCATCAGATGGATGTAAAAATTGATTTCCTCAACGAAGATTTATAGGAAGAAGTGTATATGAAATAACCACCAGGTTTTGAAATTGAAGGACAGGAACATAAAGTCTACAAACTGATAAAGGCTTTATTTGGTTCAAAATAAGCTCCTCGATCTTGGTATGCCAAAATGGACGAATACCTTCGAAAAGTTGGCTTTGAATCAAGTGAATCTGATCATACCTTGTATGTACGCCAGCAAGGTAAAAATATGGTGATTCTGATTATGTATGTAAATGATTTGATTATCACTTGCAACAATGATGATCACATTGCACATGTGAAAAGGATTTACATGCAGGTTTTAAGATGACAGATTTGGGACTACTTCACTACTATCTTGGAGTTGAAGTATTCCAACATCCACATCATATCTTTATTTTTTAGAGCAAGTATGCAGCAAAAGTTCTTCAGCGATTTGGAATGTAGGATTGCCAGCCTATTCTTACCCCCCTGGAACAAAACTTGAAACTTTCAAAATTTGAAGGGGGGGAAATGGTGGATAACACTACTTATCGACAGTTGATTGGTAGCCTGATTTATCTGAAAAATACTCAACTAGATCCGTCTTACATCGTTAGTATTCTTTCATGCCTTATGCAGGAACCACGAGACAACCATTGGAATGCAGCCAAAAGATTTATTCGTTATATCCAAGGAACAAAATATTTTCTTTACAAAAAGACTAAAAACTTTGTACTTGGTGGATTTTCAGATGTTGACTTTGCTGGAAATATTGATGATAGGGCATCAACCTCAAGTTATTTAATGAACATGGGGTCAGCTACAGTATCTTGGAGTTACAAGAAGCAAGCTACAGTGACCACTTCTTTAGTAGAAGCAGAGCACATATCAGCATGGGAAGCAGCATGTGATATTGTTTGGTTGCATAGAGTTTCACAAGACTTGGGAATTTCTCCAACAGAAGCTACATCATTATTCATTGACAACCAGTCAGCAATAAAGCTTGACAAGAACCTAGTTTTTCATTCAAATACAAAGCATGTGGACACCGAGTATCATCATATCAGATCACTTGTTATCACTCAAAAAAATGAAGCATCATTTGACAAAGTCATATAGGTTCATGTGTCAAAGGTAGGGTTGTAGGGTTCATTTTTTTTCTTGGTCAAGGAAAATTTTTAATTTTTCTTATTTAAGCTTACCCTAAGGTCCAAACCCACTCACTTTCAAATCCCCTCATGTCACATCACTCATAATTTTCTGACAGTTTTCAATTCCGAAGGATTTAGTACCGAAATGGTTGTTTTAGCCAAGAAACCATAGTTTTGTAGAGAAATACATTGAGAAATTTCACTTTTTGCTACAAAACCGTTGATACTTTTGTAGCAAAAACACCCATATTTACACTAAACACGCTACAAAAGTGTGGTTTCTTGTTTGTCATGTCAAATTAGTTGTTAGGTGTCATATTATCATTTGGAAAGCGTAAGTTAGATGCCATTCGAGTCATTGAGGGTTAAGATCAAGGTACATGGTTAGGTCTGAAGTCATCATCGCCATTTTAGGCATGTATGAGTCATCATTGTGTTATGAGTGAATATCAAACTTCAAAATCTTTCCTAATTCAGTCATTTATCATTCTTCATTCCTTCTTCGCGTGATATTGAGCTCTAGAGAGCTATTGCATTAAGCCAAAGTTGTGGTTAGTGTTTTCAAAGGTTTACAAAGATCATTGATCAAGCGAGGCTGAAAACTATCAAGCGAGGCTGAGAAGACATTAAAGAAATCATGGCAGAAAAAAGAAGGACAAATAAGGGTGGCCAATGCCTAAGATATGAACCAGCAGATATGAATCTGATTAATGAAGACCCAATAGTTGTAGAAGTCTTCAGAAGGACTGGTTGTTTACATTTTTGTGAAATATTGCAAGGCTTCCATGTACAAGTTTCCAAAGAATTTTCTTTAAACTTCAGTGGAACAGCTACCAAAGTGGGGATGATGAATCTTTTCATTACACCAGAGTTCATTGCAGCAGCAACAGGGATTCCAAGGGGACAAGAGAAGTGGTTCAAAAGGTTCAAATTCAACATGGAGTAGTGAAAGGAGTTTATCAAGGCAGAAAATAGTGAAATGGACCTTAATAATTCCATTCCAAGAATTTGAATGAAGGATAACTACTCAAAGTTGTTTCTCATCATCTAGAAATATTTTACTTGTGAAGGGAGATACCATAAAGTCTACTCTTACCATTTCAAGCTTCTCCTACACTTTATTGGTAAGATATCTCTTGATCTTCCTTTCTATTTACACAGAAGTTTATCAAAAATGGTAGATAAGGTCCAAGAAAAATCTGAAAGAAGTGAGACTTCATTGTTTCATCATGGTTTAATTAAACTATTGGTTTTAGATGAGCTCCAAAGACTAGCCAGAGACTAGTCTTCATTTTTGTTTGTTAGTGGTTTTGAGATGAATACTCTTGCCCCTACAAGAACTCCTAAACCTAGGAGTATCCCATCACCCTTAGTGGCAGAAAAAAATGAACCAGTGGTAGCAGAACCAAATGAACAAGCAAGATTAGAACCAAGTGAACCAGTCATGATGGAAACAGAGCAATTGTAGAGTTTTGATACACCCATTGTTCCACCTGCAAAACAAAAACAAACTGTGATTAAACAAGGAAGTAAAAGGATGACAAGGAGTCAAACATTGGCTTTAGAAGATAAAATAGTGGTTGTAGAAGACATAGCAGTAGCTAAAGGAAATATAGAAGACATATGACATGCCATTGATAGAGAAGAGACTCCTATCATCCAGGCTGAGGATATAGAGAAAGGTGGACAGAAACTAAAGAAAGCCAAATCTACAAAGAAACTAGAATTTGAAGGAGAAGATGCAGGTTTTATGTTCCAAGCAAGAAATCCCATGACAAGGCATGCTAGAAATCTATTAGAGAGCAGTAAAGAAGTTCATCCACCTACTGACATAGTCCAGCCACCACAAGACATCATTGATCTTTCATCACCTGCAGAGAAAGATACGGTTAGGAAACCAAAGAAAGGAAAAGAGAAAGTAATGGAAAAAACAGAGTTTGAACTCCTTGAAGAACAGTTGAAGTTGGCCAAACATGAAATTTTTGTTATGAATAAAGAAGCAAGGAAACACAATGTCCAGAAGGTTTAATTTGAAAAGATGAAGGAGATTTGGGAAGAGCAGGTTGACAGTGTTTCCAAGACCCTAGATAATACACAGCAGTTTATCAAATGGACCATGCCATTGAGGAAAGAAGTGAAACATGTCAGGAAAATGAATTTACATTTGAAATCTGCAAACATAAATTTGAAGGACCAGGTTAAAGACCTCCCGGAACAGCTTGAACTAATCCATGAGGAGTTGGAGAAAAAAGGCCTTAAAATGACAGTAGTTGAGGAGCCAATTGCTCAACTCATCATCAATGAGGAAGAAACACCTCAAGAATCATAACGTGAGCTGGTTTATGATTTTAAAGATTAATGGCATGTTAAAAATTAATTTTTTACACCTGGAAAGTGTATTTTTCAAGTTACACAGAAATCTGGAATTTTCACTGTTTTCAGCAGTTTCGTAGTGTTCCTAGGATTAAAGACCAGGAAAATGCTACGAAACTACTGTAGCTTCTTTTTTTTGCATTTTGAACCATTTTTGGGAGCTTCCAAGAGGTGAAAATGGTATGGAAGATGTATTAAGGCATAATTAACATCATACAAAAGGAAAGAATCAGAAGTATTGGTGGCAAAAGGCATTTTTGTAACGCTACGAAACTGTCATATTTTCGTAGCGTACTATTTTGAAGCTATATGAGCAGGTTTTTATGCACTTTTGGAAAGCTGGGTACTTTCAAAGGTTCAAGGGATCTTTCCAGTAGTCATCCAATACTTAAAGACCACGTGATGAAACCAACTCATTAGCCAAACCCCTCGTTGAAGATAAAGACCAGTTTTCCTAAAAAACAGGGTTTGTTTCGAGTTTTAGAGGAGGTCAATTAATATGTCATGTAGTGATGAGTCCCATCACACCCTATTCGAACATGTGAAGGAACAGTTGTCAAAGATGTAACTAATATCAGGAGATAAGGTAGTTGATGTAATAAAAGACAGTTTGAGTCCTATTAGGAAAAGGACTGTCAAACAGAATAGTTGTCACTTTCTCATTAATGTAGATGTTTTCTTATTATGCAAGGTGTCATTAGCAAAAGTTCGATGAATCTATCCATGAGGCAAATCATCTCATCATGTAACAAGTCTATTAAAGGGCAGATATTCGAATTTTTATGGGTTGGAGACTTTTTGGCAAAACTGCAGCTTTATGTAATTAATTATTTTCAGTAATACAGAGACTTATTTCTTGACCAACCTAAGATTCTGATTGAGTTTTTAGTGTGTATATGATCTATATTTTCTATGTGTATCATTTGCAGTGGTTTTCATTTTTAATACTCAGAATTCATTCATGTAATGCTCTGACTTCCTTTATATATGAATTGACTGTGTTATTTCTTGTTTCATGTGTGCTTACATTTGCTAAAAATGCTTACCTGCCTCAGCTTCCATGTCAAGTGAACTATCTACTGAATTATTGCTTTTTTGACTCCATAAGCCCAATGTTTTCATATTGATTTTCTTTTCAACCTACACTTATCACAAACAAGTCTTTTTCCAAGTAGAGTTAGCCATCTAGTTTATCATTATCAAATATCAACCCTTTTTTAGAGAGCCTTCTCAGACTGAAGAGGTTAAGCTTCAATCACAAGTTGGTTTGAAATAGTTACATAAAGTTGTTTGGTTAGCAGCCAATCAGATGCAATTTTGTGATAACATCACTCATTTCAAAGGATATCATCAAGCCGATTTATTGTCCTTTAGAAGATCATATCTCTGATATCTTCACCAAACCTCTTGGCAGAATAAAATTTACTAAGTTCAGGGATGAAATTGGTAGATGTGTAATGTATCTTTGGATCATAGGGGGGAATGTTAGATGATCCAAATATCATATTTTAAAGTTATGATATAATATTTATTAAATTAAAATATTTAATAAATATTAGAGACACTTAGAAATAGAATATCGTTAGAAAAGATAGGACTCTAGAATAGTGTCATATCTTAGGCTCTGAAATAGGAATAAAGTTAGTAGATTGGTTATAAGGTTATTTATTGTACATGGACACTTGTTGTTTTATCAAGTGGTCCAAAACTAAATTAATTTAGCACATGTAGCTTATAAATAGGTTATTTTCCCAATTGCAAGAGTGTTGGATTTTACATGTGTAAACTCTTTCAATTCCTATGTAATATATTTTCCCATTATTAATATAATTACGTGTCTAAAGAAACTTATGTATTAATTTTGGTGTTAAGAGGAGGATTTTAAAAATTTATGTCACGGGCGATCAACGCAGGTTTGACCTATCGGACCTGTTGGTTGAAGATAGGAAAAGTGTCGTCTTTTGGCATGTTGGTTGTCACATTGTATGTATGAGCTTGTTCTAATGGTTCCAAGAGGTCATATTTGTGCAAATGGGTTGTTCTAACCTTGTAAGTATATGTTGCACTCATTTCCAAAGTTCTGAGCATCATCGCACAAGCGTCATCATAGTTGTCGTAAAGTGTATCTTTGGTGTAACACTTATCGAAATTGGTCATAAAGTTGTCACATAGAGGAAATTTATTTTTTTGTATGTATTGGATGATCTATTTTCTTTGAGTCATCAAATATGCTAAGTGTGTGATCATAGTCAAAGTTCATCATTATTCACATCGATCTCACTGATCCCACACTTATTCATTTTTCGGAAAACTTCCTGACCGAGCAACTTACCTTCACTGGGCCTCCCCTAAGTTGTGCAATGTGCAGTCTCAACCCTCAAATTGTCACCTTACTGATTGGAAGTACGCAATGTGAATTACTTGCTTCCCAATACTACTTCATTGCATAGTTTTTGTGACCAATTTTCCCAATATTCCATCAGTTAATTGGTATATTAGACTTCTTAATTTTCATAACTAATTAAGTAAATAAGAGGGTGGAGGGACCCATAAACCCCATAGATGAATAAAATCCACTTTTTATGTGTGTATGTGGATAATTTCAAGTTAGATCTTCATTATGGAGTAGTGGAGCAGCTTCTTAAATGAAGGAAGAGTGGAGATCATGCCACATTAATGATAGATCATGGAGGAAGTAAACTGAGATCATGGTGCTTTAAAAGTAAGATCATAGAGCACTAATGATGAGATAGTGGAGGAAGTAGTGCATCTAATGCACACATGATTGAGAGAGTGGGAATTAAATGCAGAGATGGTGGAGAACATGGAGAGACAGCGCAGTATTCATGGAGGCTAGTGGTCACATGTGCAGCACAGTTATGAGGTGGGCCAGGGCTATGGAAGGCTCACAAAGCATATAAGGGAGATGAAGGCAGCAATAGAAGGAAGACTTTAGATTATTATTTTTGATCTGTTTAGATCTATATTTTTCATGTGACATTCTATGAACGCTTATGTTGTTTAGCACACGGGTGTTTTCGAGTGGAAATCCCATCCTTACCCACGGGGTACTTCGAGTGCCTACTCTGGGAAGGTTATTCAGAGCTTCCATACATCATTAGGAATTGGTGCCACATTCAGCTACTTTCATATGCACATTCAGTCTTAGGAATAACGCATTCCTACTTGAGGGTTTGAGAGGTGGAGGTTGTTTCTAGCACTTCAGCTAGGAAACCGGTGGAGGATTCATCCTTTCACCTTGTTCTTCAAGTTCAGTCTTTGAGGAGTAGCAGATCTATATATTGCATCTAGGCCATCATATTTTACCTCCATGCAGCAGCAGACCCCTCAAGGATTACACAGTCCAGTCTTGCAGATTTGAAGGAGGAAGGAAGTTTCTAGTATTTCAGCTGGAAATCATGTGAGGGACCATCTTCTCACTTTGGGCACATCATTTCCATCATTTAGGAGCTTATTTGTGGAATTTAGAATCAGGATATAGAGCCTACCTCTCTGACAATGCAGTTTTCTCTAGCTGTTGTGTATTTAGCAATCGCATCTATTGGAGGAGGTTAGAGGAGACAGATCTTGAGCTTTTGGCTTGAGGATCTTAAGGAGGGATCAACCCTCTATGCATTGAGTTTTTTGTGCCTTATTGCAGCCATCATATCTTTAGCTCATGCAGTAGATCTACATACCCAACAGTCATAGTTGCAGGGCCTAAGAAGGTGATTTTCCAATATTTTCAGATCTGGAAATCCTTTCTGGGTTATCTTGGGTATTCATCATAGAGCCCAGATCTACAGTTTCGGCATCATCTAAGCTTCGGAACTGGAAGATCTACAAATTTATATTTTTCTAGCAGTTGTAGTCCTGACATTTACAGCAGGGACAACATAATATTCCTTCCAGGAGTCCAACAGTTACGCAGCCCCTCTTGTGGGAGCATTTCAGGGTCATTCTAGGCCATATCTTTGGATTGAGTGTCTCATATTTTGAGAACCTTTGTACTTTTATTCCATCTCCATATTAATAAAATGGCTCATCTATTATGTACATTTGTATGGTGTATTTAGATTACTTGTTTACATTGTTGCAGTTCTTATATTGTGTTTTTGTATTACTGCATTCTCCCTTTTGGGATATTACATTGACCTCCAGAATTGTAGAGTCATGGCCTCCAGCCCAGCTTAAACTTTGCGCTTCGCAACCTCAAGCATCAATTTTTCCTCCTGAGCCCAAGAAATGTGCACTGCACAGTCACTAGGCCTTCCTTGACACCCAGAACTATGCAATAAGTTCTCCTTGTGCCCATCCTTGCAGCCTGTCCCTCTGGCTCTGGAAACTATGCAATCATGTCCCTCACCCTAGCTTGAATTGTGCACTGCATAGTCTCAAGGCTCAGGGTTTCCCCTTACCACCTAAACTATGAAGTTCCATAGTCACTGAGCTTCCTTGTCCAACTTGTCATTTGTTCTGGGCTCAGTTCATGGATCGGAATGCATCATCTTAGGCTAGGTGTTTTTCAGATTGTTTTCATCCCGTCATGAGTGAATTGTAGGAACAAGTACTCTATCAAGTTGTGGAAATATTATGAAGGAAGAGAAGAAGGAGGGAAGCATGCTCAAAGACATCTTACAACTAAACTCGTAATATTATTGATCAAGAGAAAGTGGAAGGACACTAGTTTGTGACCACTATCCAATATTTGAGATCATTGAAGACTCCCTATCACCAAGGTATGTGGAGAAGAAAAGGAAAGATATTTCATCAAGACACTCAACTCTTAGTAGTAGCAAGGCTTGACATTGCCATGTCATCAGTGTCATGTCATGTCATTTCATGAGTGGTCGTATGCCACATCACTATTGTATATCATGTCCATTGTAATCAAATGTATTGTAAAATGGAAGTCCGAAGGACACACATGAATGTAAAGAGTCATGTAAGTTGAAAAGTCATGGGAATTCAAGCAGTCATGAGGGTAGTCAAAGATTCACCCTTGGTTATATATACTCCCTCATTGTATGAGGCAAAGCATTAGAGAGATAAACTAGTTCTTTTGTGGAGCAAGGAGTGGCTCCAATGCTCTACTATTGGAGCTAGTGATGTTCATTGTACATATATGTCTTGGAACGTTTACATAATAACAGATGCATTTTGAGGCCAGCACGTTCTTCATGCATGGACTATGAATTTTTTTAAGGCTATTATGCAGATGTTTGTATTTCATGTTTTCTTTCACATGTACTAAGTTGAACTATTTCGGTTATTTTAGTGTGTTTCTTATTGAGAATATGTTGTAATGGTTGTTATTTCTATCCCATCCTTGTGGACTATTCCACGGAATATTAGGCATATATTTCTCCATTGTTGGTTGTAATGATCCTCGCATCCCTTGTGGACTATTCTACTGGATGTTAGACGGATCCTTCAGTTCCTGTGTGTCTCTTCCTAGGTGGTACTATTACCTCTCTCTTAGAGGCACACTTCTATCTCTACCCCTGCAGTAGAAGAACCTTGACATACTTGCAATAGGAAATTCACCAGGAAACCCCCCCCCCCCTTTATTTTCGAAAATAAATCCGCATCCCTCTCTCTTGCTAGCAATTAGAGTCGAGGAAAATCTTTAAGAATATGGAAACCTGGCCATTATTCTGGATGGGACTTCATATCGGGGAGATCCTATGAATGTTGGCAGATCCAACACTGTCAACATGACCCAACACTAAAAAATCCACCTAATGTAATATTTCGTTCTGATGGACTCCCCTCCTAATCTGCATCTGTGAAGCCGCACAACTTCACTCCCTCTGTCCATCCGTACCACAGTCCAAAATGGGTAGTGCCTCTGAGGTATTTTAGAACTTTCTTAGCTGCCTTCAAAAATAATTTGGTTTGCCTAACCATAGCTTGGCTTAGTTGGTTGACTTCATAGCACATATTTTGTTGTGCATTCACAAGGTACATCAGTGAATCCACTAGCTGCCGATAAATGGTAGCATCCATTTCCTCACCTAAAGTGGCATCTTGCTTCCTCCAATTGGTCTCTAGAGGTGTCTCCATGGGTTTAAAACTATCCATTTAGAATCTCTAAAGTATCTCATTGGCATACTTCCCTTGAGAGATAAACAGTTCCTCATCGCCTTGACATACTTCTGACCCAGGGACGTAGTGCATGAGACCCATGTCCTTCATTTCAAATTCTCTTGCAAGGTCCTCTTTGCAAGATCTGAATAGTTGTTCATCACCATTTAAATAAAATCATCAACAAATAAGACAATAATGAGAAATTTACCTTCTACCAAGATATGATAGAGTTTTTCATCCCCTTCACTTTTGGTGAAGCCAAAATTGGTGAGATAGTTATCGATCTTGGTTTACCAAGCACGGGGTGCTTGTTTGAGACCGTACAATGCTCGCTTGAGTCTACACACATGATACTCTCAATAAAATTTCTGAAAGCATTATTTTTTCTCGATGTACACCTCATCAATAACCCCATTAAAAAATGTTTTTTTTACATCCATCTGGTGGATCTTCCACCCCATCTGCGTAGTCAGAGCAAGAATTTATCTAATGGATGAGCACCTTGCTACACGAGAAAAGGTCTACTCATAATCAATTCCATCGACTTAAGAGTACTCCTTGGCCACAAACCTAGCCTTATACTTATCTATGCTTCCTTCTATTGCCTACTTTAGCTTGAAGATCCATCTTGAACCCATTACTGATTTATCTGCTAGTCTTCGGACCACTTCCCAAACATTGTTCTTTACAATGGATTTGTATTCCTCCACCATTGCATCAACCATATAGGTTTCTCTACTGCTTCCTTGAAAGAGGATGGCTCAGTCATTAGATCCATGTAGCCAGTGTACCGATCAAGTGGCCTTCTCTGCCTGCGTTGATTTGAAGGAGCACCCACTTTTTTCCTCACATCTTGCACAAGTCTCTCAACTATTGTGGTTCTTTTCCTCCCTTATCTGGATGGTTCTACTTGAGTGGTTTTCTCCACTCTCTACTCCTCAATTTTTGATCACTCCAAAACTTCCTGAGGATCCTCCTTTGGAGCTAAAATATCCTCCTCTGGTGGGATCTGAAGCTCCCTCTCAAAAGATCACCACGTCACTTTCTCATCATCAAAATTTACATCCCTTCGCACAATTGTCATTATCGGGGATGGAAAGTACACATGGTAGTTGTGAGGGGTTTCTGTGTAACCCACAAATACCACCAATTTTTTTATCGGCTCAAGCTTCTTCCTTGATTCTTTAGAGACATAGCAGTAAACAAAGGCTCCAAAAATCTTGAAGTGTGACACATTCGACTTTCTCCCCGAGAAATCCTCCTCCGATGTAATCACGCCTAGAATATGATGAGAACTATGGTTCTACAAATAGAATGTTGTTTTGAATTCCCCAGCACACAAATGCAAATGTAGGACATGGTAATGCAACATCTCCCTGGTTCCTCCCACAATGTTATGCTTCTTTCTCTTAGCCACATTGTGGGCTGTTGTCAAATCTCGTCAAATTCCTTCTTTCACATAGAAATTTTTGATTTCATTCGAAACGAACTCACCTTCATTATCGCTCCTAAGGGCCTTTACCATCTTGTGAGTTTCTTTCTCAACCAATGCCTTGAATTCTACGAACTTGGATAATTTCTCTTCCTTCTTCCGCATGAAGAAGATCCAATACTTCTGTGATAAGTCATCAATAAAAATGACAAAATATTTATGCGTGGAAGTGGAGCCTATCGAGAAAGGTCCACAAACATCAAAGTGGATCCTTTCAAGGATTGTGTTAGCACAATGGAATTCCTCCAACCTGAGAAGAGGAACCTAAAGGTAACCACAAACCACTTTAAATTTGGGATCTAGCTCTTCTATCTTTAGAGAGGGCTCTCTCTATCTGAATCTCCAGTCACCTAGATGACTAATTATCTTAGGTTTTTAGGCCAATTATTAAGATTAGAGGGGAATAATATCTAATATTTTGATGGTAGGGAAGAGGGAAAATCCATTGGGCATGGATTCATATTAAACTAATGAATTTTTCAGTGAGAGGATGAAAAATAAGGAATCTTCAAATAGGGGAAAGGTAGGAAATAATTTTGGTGTAGTTTATCAAATTTTATTATAGAGGGATGAGTAGAGGAGTAGTGGGATTGAAAACATCTAAAGCATCCAGCTGAGGATGAATTTTAGATATCTTAATGGAAAAAAAACTCTAAACTATTCATTAAGCCATAATTTCTAACAGAGCACTTAGAAAGTGAATTCTAAAATATTTTTTTCTTAATTAAACATGAAGACATAAAATTCAAGCATGATTGTAACAAGATATAAATTTACAACACAAGAGAACACATCACCATTATAAAATGACACATGAATCCCTGAGAAAACAGACCTCGGCCTTCATCATTCACTGGAAACTTTTAAATTAAAGTACAATGCACAGTGCTTTATTTATATAACCTTGAAAAAAAAACACTTTTCACACTAAAATTCATGAAATATATACAATTATCTCATCCTTGTACTATGGGGTCGAGCTCAACCATTTCCCCAAAGATAGAGTTAGTTAATTAGATTTATAAATTTCCTATTAGGAAATAGGGACAAGATTTTTGGAAAATAGGGGGTAAAAAATTAGATTATAACTATCAAATCATGATAGTTATTACAAAACCAAATGATGTGTTTGTAGATGAGCTTGTTCTTGAGAGAAACCTCTCTCATTTTTCAAAAATTATTCTCCATATCCTCAGAGTCTGTGCCCAAAAATCATGACTAAAACATGAAATAACAAAATATGAAAAATAGGATGTAAAGATTCATTTGAATATTCCAATATATGATAGTTGTTATAAAAATGAAGGAGTGTTTTGTTATTAAGATCATTTTTGACAAAAAACTTTTTTACATTTTCAAAATTAATTTCCATTAGGTCATAAAATGAATTTTAATTTGACTACTAAAATAATTAAAAACACAACAAATCCCCTGCAGCAAAAGCGTGGCGAGCTTATTTTTCATGTTATATGATCAATGCTTGATTGATGAACCTGAAAGACACTTAAGGACAGTTGTAATAATCATGATATTTAATTACATGAGGTTTAGATTCAAATTTCAAGGTCAAATTGTTGATTGTGTGAAAGCGTGGCGCATTCATTGCGCTACTTCATAAGCGCAACAAATTCATGATTTGCATGCTTATGATCACCTCCTAAGATTATGAATGTTTCACATATGTGAAATATAACCTGAAAATCATCAGATACCCTTTGAATAACCTCTTTTCATACTTCAAACCCTCCACCCTTAAAAAACATCACCTACAGCAGAAGCGCAACAAATTTCATTTGTGAAATTTGATCAGGTGTTGAAGCTTTTTTTACTGAGAAAAATGGTTGATTAATGATGTTGACATTAAAAAGCACCACCTTGAGCATCAATAAATAAGTAATAGTATTAAAACCTTGATCCTCCATCAAAACATAATGCCTTTGACAGTAGCGCAACAGGAAAGTGCAGCGGTGAAGGAATAGAGGTGAAACTAACTAGCTGAACGTCATTTTGAACATTTGAGATGAATTTTGAGGTATTAAATGAAAAATTAATAATAAAAAACAAACTTATAAATACTATAGGTTATCAATATGCAAGAAACATTTGATTTTCAGACGTACAACGCAAAGGGAAAGTGTAGCAACAACTTGTAGTGATGATGATTCGATGATTTTACCTTGTAACTGACTTGAAAATACACCACTTGATTCGAATAAATTATGGAAAACACAAAACCATTATTATCTTCACTCAAAATACTAATAATTTTTTTTTAAGAGATCATATCAAAACTTTACAAAATGACCAAAATTATGAAAAGACTAAGCTTGAATTTGATTACTATAACATAGGACACTAATATTGGCTCCAATGGGGATGGCATCCTCCCTGTGAGGTGCCAAATAAAACCATAGACCATGTTCCTAATCTGTTGGGTTGCTCCCAATCATAACCTTGCAATTTTATCGCTGCTCTGAACTGCAACCAACTTATTCTGTAACCAAATCCATTGAAACCAAAATCACTTAACAAACTGAAAATGACAATTGCACATTGAAAACTGAAAAGGCTACCACTAAAATCTTAACATACATACTGTTGAAAGGGATGCTCAGAACTATGATCTTATTCACAAGCAATCCTACCTACTCCAAGCTGCGGAAAATTTGTTGAATCAAGTGATACTAAAATGCCAGTGCAAACAACCAAGTAAATGGCTTCTTAATTGATGCTTGTATTCAACTGATGAAAATTCAACATGATAACTAAAATGAATCCCTATGTTCATGAATAACACAAAATCCACATTTACAACTTTTGCTTGTTATATGTCCTATTTTTCACCATAAAAATCATAATTATTTCTAAGTGAAATAATAGTATGTCTTTCACTCTTCTCATCCACAAGAAAAAACATTGAATTTTCTTGAAGACTGCAAATGGAACAACTACATAATGTATAACAAGAGCATCAAGAATTAACCTTTCATGTTCTTCATCAAAAATATGATCTTTACTTTCAAAACATTTTATGTTTGTTACTTCAAGAGGCATATTTTCCTAAACAAATTCTTCATTTTCAAAAGGCTCTATAACAACCCTTTCTTTTTCATTGTTTTCCTGCAACTTGTGATGATCAATTTGAAGCCTAACATCCTCAAAATATGAAGCTTCATGAATACAACCTTGAGAAAATATATGCATGAATAATCATTTATGTGAGTCAAAATTGAGAGTTTCTAGAGCAACAGGTTTAACAAACATTTGAAAAAGTTTGATTTTAATGCATTCTTCAATAACTGGCATAGTAAGATGCAATTATTTGTCACATACCTTTTTAATCTCATTTTCTTGGGATGCATTCTCATGTTGTTGAGAATAATAATTTTCAAAAGGATTTATAATCCTCTCTTCTTCAATCACTAGCTTGGAAGATGAATAAATCGATTGACTATTTATTTTCTTTCCATGATCATCTAAAATATATTGAAAATGTTCATTAAGATCAAGATAATGAACCTGTTATACATTATTATTGAAATTAATGGATGAATCATGATTTTCTTCATCGGGATGTCAATATACTTCATTTTCATCCCTTGGATAAACTATTACCTTTTGGAAATCCACCTGAATATCATGGCAATTGTCCTCTACTATTTCCTCCTGATGTTGAAAATGATTATCATTAAAGACCTCTATAATATCATCATCCATAAATTGATCATCTTCATAAAAAAATTCCAAATGCTCAATAATTTTTTCAAAATGTGTGCAACGGTATTTGACCAACAACAAGGAAGGATGGCATTCTTAATATCTCTCATAAAATACAATAGAAAAATATCTAAGAGAATACAAGCAACCATTTGGCAAGATTTCGTACCATGATTGTGCATTTCCCTCCAAGAATACCATAAAAATCTTCATCAATCAATCCTCATGAAATTGAACCCTTAGCCTACGTACATGCATGTGAAATTTGACCAAATGAAGAGCAAAATTGACTCCTTTTCCATATTTGAATCTAGGCAAATAACTTTGCCAATCTACATGAGGCATGCGATTTGGAAAACCTGGAATGTGATCTTGATTCAGAGGAGCATACCTTCTGGATTGAAAATTCATCTTTGACCAGTGGATTCTCCAGGGGTACTTGGAATTCTAGATCTCGTTGACAATGGAGTTTCCCGGTGAATAACGTGTAACCTTCTTGTGTCTAATCATTATTCACCATCAATAATCAGATCTGAAACTTTATGGTTCTTTCTCGGGGAAGATGGAACCTTTTGTTCCCTAACAACGATGTCGTTATGCTATCACTCTGTAATACCTCCAGACTGAGGAGAGGAACTGAAAGGCAACCGCAAACCACTTTAAATCTATTATCTAGCCCTTCTAGCTTCATAGAGGGATCTCTCTATATGAATCTTCAATCACCTAGATGACTGATTGTCTTAGTTTTTTAGGCTAGGTATTTGTTACACAGTAATTTTTCACCATGCTCACTTCCTGTCCCTGATCCTAAAGTTCCCAATTACAGACCCTGTGCAATGTTTCCACCATGAATAAATATGTAAATACATCCCCTGAAGACTCAAAGAAAATTTCCTTGGAAGATTACTGAAGGAACTTGGTCAAAACCCTAGTTTTCTAGGCCAGTTCATTTCCTAGTTTCATGCTCACGCTGATGTCAGATTGAGAGCTTTTACTTAGCGCTGCCATCGCCCTTATTTCTTGGAAAATTTCGTTGATCCCTTTCTGACAGTGTTTCCTCAAATGGAGGAGAAGCTTTGACCTCTAGAAGTTATGGGGCTGGGAGTTGGTTGTTAAACGGTGGTGATAGATTTGAGCTCTTTGATTTTAGACCTTTCATCTCATCCATGGGGGTTTATCCCTTATAAATTGGACCTTCCTCCTCCTTTCATGAGCTCCCAACCTCTTCTCCCTTCCTATGAATTGGTCCCCATCCTTCCACTATTGTTTGGTCATTGTTGGGTTGGTCTGAACTCTCATTCCCTTCACATTCTTGCACTGTGATAATGCCTAATCTGTTCGAGAGAAGGAATTATTTAGAGCTTCGGTGAAGGACTCCAACATCAAGGCCTTGTTTTTAGTGGCCAGCGTGTTTTCTGTTTTCACAGTAGCACTGTCAGCACGATTATATATAGCACAGCCACATTGATTTGTCTTTCAACACCCTTCTTCTCATCACAGAAGAGTTGATCCCAAACCTAGGAAAAGTTGGGTTTTCCTCTTGTTTTTCCAGTGTGTCCTGGCCCTTGAAGAATGTATGTTGACTCTCAGTGACCTCTTGCCTATGTGGTTGACTTGTATGTCTTATTTGAACGAGTGTTTTAATTTATTTGGCTTGCTTGTGAGTTGGAGGATTTTTACCATTTAAATCACCTTTTGCCACATTGCTTCTGACTTGGTTTCAAGTAGTTTGTCATATGCACTAGTCATCACTGCATTCCTGATCTTACCTTCAATTTAGTTTCAAACATAAGATCACGAATTGTTTGATTTACGAATTTAGAAGAGTGTGTCTTTTTCCAAATTCAAAAGAAAATTGAAAGTGATTTTCATTTTAGTTCTTTGATTTGTCTTGTCTTTATCGTTTTGCAAAAAGGAGTGAAAATCATTTCATTCATGTATTTTTAAAGCGATTTTGATTTTTGTTCGATTGAAAGAAAAGTGAAAAGTGTGGTTTTTGCATTTCTTCATTCGTTTCGTTCATTTTACTATTGATTGCATTTCAAAGTTTAAAAAAAAAAGGTTTCAATTTATGCATCTTAGTGGAAAAGAGAAATGTTTTCATTTTTTCAATAAGTTGCATTTTTGGGGAAAGTGAATTCTATTTGAAAGAATTGCATTTCATAGTTTTGAGCTAGTTTGAGGGGGCATCATTGTTTGCTACACTGATTGCACTTTTGTTTGTGTCTCTTCCCTCAATAGTTTAGACTTCATTGAAATGGAAATATTTTCTTTTTGCATTTAGCCTACATTGTAGGATTCAGGTGACATCGATTTTGAGCCAAAAAACTAACACTTAACTCAAGATCAACATTAAAATTTACCCAATTTACCTTAAGGAGCATTTGGAACTAACAAGAACATTTAGAGGTCTAAGCTAGAGACGTGTTCTGGTGTCATAAAACGTAGGAGTTGTCGCTAATTGTCTGCATTACAACCCAGGGGTGATACCCCATCCCACGTATGGAACTATATTGATGTATGATAAGTATATTTTGGGTGCTCTCATCAAACGGTTATGCATTAGACATCACTACTACGGACTAGACTCCCACGTATCGTTGAGTATATTTGGGGAGACACCATTAGGTTGCAAGCCTACCATAGGTAAACGAGTCGACCGCCTTGTAAACGTGATACACCGAACACAACATTCGAGGAGATCGATTGCAGTACGTTAAGTCCTTGGTCATTTTTTCTATCATTTATCACCAAGGTGTATATTATAGTTCACGAATACTTGGTAAATCTTTATGCCTAGTACACCCTTTTTTATTTATTTTTTGTTTAATTCTAAAAGTAACTGCCCACAAAAACATCTTACCTATGTAGTTCTCCAGCCTCATCATTGCTTGGTAAATTGTGGATTTTGATATTTTCACCTCCTTCTACCTTGATCTTGTCTCGAAAGGTCATCGTGGTTGAATTGTTAGATTCACCTCATCCCTCCTCTGAATGATATCAAGAGCATCCTCCTGAGGTCCCCTAGTTTCCAGTTGGACCACTTGAAGCTCAAGGTGTTGAACTTGATATTTTCATATGTGTACAACCCATTTCATCTCGACCACCACATGATGATTCTCCTTAGATGACATCGGAAGACTCTGAGCCAAAAAGCCCTGAACCATCTGCACAGTTTATGGTCATTCCTGTGAATCTGCTCTTTGATCTGATTGTGGTCTCGCCTCAACGAGCCTATAGTCCTTTTGATCAACCCTACATTCCCCTTCATGCTTCTCCAGTAACATCTCGCTCTACCGTCCGTAAGTTATTTCCCGACGAAATGGCATCCAATGTTGATGATGTCCCATTTGTGAGCACTCCTCATAGTACTCTACGGGAAACCACGGGCATCTACATTCTGGAAGCTGCTTCATCTGTGTTTCCCTCTGAAGGTGAACTTTTTGTTCCACACCTCATGATTTAGGCAGTGGAACTGAAATATCCTTTATTCAAGATGTATCTCCACTTCCACAAGGGTATACCTCTTTTGGAAACCTTATTTCACGAGCTTCTAGTGCCACATCTTTATTTTCAGATCTCTTTTGGACAACGGGTATCACCTCATCTTTCGACCCATTCATTTCTTATGTGGCTGCCATGTCTCAACCTGTTGTTTGACCTATAGTCACTATTGGTCATATGACTGTTTTGATAGGATCCTCTATCCCCTTCTCACCATCCACAATTACTGTGATTCCACCATTGAGTCGAAAATCTATGGTTTCATCCAGGCCTGGGGGGCAGTCTCATCCTCTTTACGTTCCTCCCCTCTTGGCTGGAGGGCCACTGAACTTTGGCCCTGTTCCTAGGGCGAGACAACCAAATGCTAGTACAAGTGGGACATGGTTTTCACAACCGATGAACACTGTCATAGGAACCATTCCTTTGAGTGGTCAACTTACTTCAACTGCATCGATCTATCAGCAATCCCATGTGTTAGTCATCATAATTTTTTCCATTTTCTAGATGAATAAATGCTTATCCTATATTTCTAAAACCAAAATTCCATGAACATTGTGAGTTTTAGAAATCTCACTACCTTCATTATCCTTAGAGAAACAATTTCACTATCCTACCCTTTTTCCATTTCATGATCACCTTGTAACTCCTACAGACTCCAAATGTCTTGTGCCTCTCATTTCCATCCTCTTTCCTACCCATAATCTTATTACTCTATTTTTCCGTTGCATATGAATCCATTTTCCATCTAGGGTTTTCCTATAAGCCTAACTCATTCCCATGATTCCCCAAAATTCCTCAAGCATTGATGGTCTCAAAACTATATCTGTAGGCTCTTTAGATAAATCAAGTACATTGGATTTTGAATCTTCATTACACCACTTGGTCAATGCTCTATTTTTCACTTAAAGATTCCAAGCCAATTTTCAGTCAAAGTGAGGTCAAAGAACCCCCCACTAGGTCAATTAGGGTTTCATGTATTCCAAGGTCATCATTTCCAAAGAATACTATCATTCAGATTCAGAGTCTACATATTAGGTAATGGACAAGCTTATCACTTTGACAGAAGTGTTAAAAGGTCATATCAATAAGAATAAATCCATACCAACTCATAAATATCACGCCTCCATCATTTTCCAAGGATTCTTTCCAAAGGACAAATCATTTGCCACACCTAGGGCCAGTTTTTCTTCAAACTATGTTTCTAACCAAAAAGAGATGGATTTAACCAAAGTGAGAGATTTTTTTGTCCATCATAGGTCCAAGAAGAAAAACCCCCTTCATTTTTTATACAGGTATCATGGTTTGGGAGAAATTTCAAAGATACGGGTGTCACAGGAGAATTGCTGCACTGCTAGAGTGACCTTGGGAAAATCAGATTTTCTCATAGTTGGAGTGTCCAAATGACTTTCTTGATGAATCAAAGGAAAACTAGACTTGAAGAGATTTCCAATGAGCTATCATGAGCTCAATTTGGAGTTGAGGAAGGCCTCCAAAAGTTGTCTGCACCAGCACTCTACATTTTTTCACCATCACTCAACACTTTTTGACCAGTACTGGAAAAATCAACTTTTGACAGGGCAAATCAACTCTAATCAGAGAGAAAATGGTATATTTGGAAATTAGAAAGGATAATATTTCCAATAAGATATCATGGGCCCAATTTGGCCACTAAGAAGGCCTCCAAATTCTCTCTGCAAAAGGCATTCTGCGTAGGGATTTCAGGCGCTGCGCCTAGGGTAGAAGAGACCCGACAGGCCCAGTTCTACTCAGCGCTGCGCCCAGAGGACCGGCAGGCCTGTACGTTTCATGCAGCATTGTGCCCAGGGGACTGGAAAGCCTGCACGAGGCATGCAGCGCTGCGCCCAAGGGACTGGTAGGCCTACACTTGGACAGGTGCTCTGCTTATGCCTGAAACCTTATTTCACCTAAAAATTGTCAAAAGATCACAAAAGACACCTCCAAATTTCCTTTAAGAACCTGCAAAGGAGTAAAAAACTGGTAGGTGCATCTTATCCCTATCCTCCAAGTGGTTTTTATCATTTAATGGTTAAATAAATTGACTAAACCCTAGTGGCTATAAACCCTAAAGCCCTCATGGCGATCCACTTGTTTTAACCTCCAAGCAAACAAATATCATTCAAGGAGAGTATGAGTTAGTGTAATTACAAATAAATTTAAGTTAAGCCCTCATCAAGCTCAAGGAAAATTAGTGATAAACCCACTTCCATCTCACTTGTTCACAAAATCTGCTCTCACCATCATTTCATTTCACTCCTACCTAAGTTTCACAAGTAGGCCCAAGTTTGTCCAAAAGCAGCCCTAATCGCCATGTCAGGAGAAGAAGGAAGTATGAGCAATAAAGGAGGCCAAGTGCCTATGAGGCCAAAGCATGAGGGTGAGAGTGACAATGAGTCAAATCAAAATTAAGATGAGGATGAGGATGAAGGAGATGATGAGTTAAGTCAAATGAGGCAGGTAACCAAGAAACAGAGGATAATCTTGAAGAAATCAATGAAACTAAGAGCCTTAGAGACAGCCAAAACAATGAGGCTCTTATTCAAAACAAAGATAAAGGAAAAGATAAAGAGGGCTGCTCAAATAAAGAAGATGACTATACAGGCAATGAAGAAGATGGCTGAAGATAATCATGACAGTCATGAATACAGTAAGGAAAGTATAGAAGTTAGAAGCCAAGAAGAAAGTCACAGCAATAATGATGAAAGCAGCTATAATGAGGGACATAGTGAAGATGCCCAAACTAGTGAAGAGGCTAGTAGTGAGGCTAATGATGAAGGTAAAAAGGTGAGTAGCAGTCTAGGTGATGAAAGAGAAGACCTAAGAACCAATGAGGACAGCCATGAAGAGGACACCATAATGAGCCAAATTGAACCTTTTCCCTTGGCATACCAAAGAGGGTCAAAACATGTGTTTGTTGCCTCCAAAAGGCAAGGGGCCATAACTTCTACTCCAATTAGGCCAAGGACAAAAACAAAGATAAAGGCAAGGACAAAAGCAAGATAAAGGCAAGGGTAAAATAAAATATAAAGGCGAAGGAAAGATAAAAGAAGAAGACCAACATGGTGGAGAACATGAATTTGACCTCATTGAACTTGACAGTGATAAAGAGGATAAAAAGAGGGCCAATAGCATACTCATTCAAAGAAAAAATGAAGAGATAAAAGAACTACAAAGGAGCCTTGGCATGGCACAAAACATCATTGATTATTACAAGGATGAGCACAAACATATGAAGAAGATGAAAAGAGACCTTGGCCTATAGAAAGAGATGGCCAAACACTATGCCTTGAAAAACAAACTCACTAGTGCCAAGCTCAAAGAGGCCCTCACTAAAATTCAAGCACTAAAAGGAGGAAAAGACCAAGTTAACCTTGGAATCTTGCCTCAATATTTTCTGCAGGCTTCTCAAACCATATAAGGAAGGTGTCCACCAATTTTGGGAGAATTTTGACAATTTTTGGTTTTTTGCAAATTATGAGGCCTATAAGCGCGGCACCCCTGGCGCTAGGATTTTTCCTCATACATCTTGAGAGGGAGAAATTTGTATTTTTGGAATTATCATGCCTAGTACACTATGCTCACCAAATTTCAGAGCATTTGGAGCATTTTTTACCCCTCAAAAGGTCAAAAAACACCTCATTTCCTACATTTCTACCTCATATTCAGGCTTGGCGCTGTGCTTATAGCAGTTTTTTGAATTTGGATTTTTGGACATGTTACAGGAGATCAATAAGAAAACCAAAGTTATATTTGGAAATTATACTCAGCAATATTTCCAACGGGCCATCACAGAGAAAATTCCGACATAGGGAAGGTCACCAAAACTTGGCTGCAAGTGGATCCATTTTCTACCTGTGCTGGTGCTGCGCTTATAGCAGTTTTTGGAATTTGGATTTTTGGATAGGTTACAGGAGCTAAATCAGAAAACCAAAGGTAGATTTGGAAATTAGACTCAGCAATCTTCCAACGAGCCATCATGGAGAAAAATCCAACATCGGGAAGGTCACCAAAACTTGGCTTCAAGTGGACCTATTTTCTGCCCAAGAAGGTGGTGTGCGTTCAGACCAAATTGGGCAGTTTTGGCCAAAAGTGAACAAAAGACACTCATTAATTGAAAAATGATATTTTAATGTTTTCTGAGGAAAATAAACCCAAAATTAGGTGCTAGGAGTTATTTTGGCATTTATTTCATGAGATATTTGTGCCTTGGGCCTTGCATGGTCTCTTGGGCATAAATGGCATTTATGGATGATTTTGACATTTTCAAACCCTATTTAGGGTTTCTTCCTTCCTTTGCTAGATAAATAGAGCATGAGGGCTTCATTGTAAAAGGTTGGAATTTGATGACTCTTTGGAGCAATACATAGTTTTTTTTGGAGAATGGAGAAGAAATTGGTGTTGTGGAGTTTCTAAATGGCTTGTCTTGATTGATGGTGGAGAAGGTTGCTTGCAGGATCCCTGAGCTTGGTTAATGGTGACATGCTTCTATTCAGTTATTGTTTTCTTATGTATCATTGTGTTTCATCCTTCTTTATTGCAGTAGGACAAAGGTTTTAGACTAATAAATGTTTTCAAAGGCACCTTAGCTCTGTTTTTTCTTCACTGCCTCTATGTTTTCCTTTGTTGGGCCTTTTTATAGAATTATTAATTTCTCTCTAGACCCCCCAAGCTTGTTTATTTCATGAATGGTTTAATACAGTAGGTATCAAATATGATTTATGGTTAGCCCTGCTTGTTTGATGTCTCTAAACATTGTTCTTGAGGTCTCTCTCCAAAGTACCATTGATTAAGTTTGCCAAAGAGGCTATGTTTCGATCATACCCTTTATCCATGCTTGAATAAATTTTTTGGAGATCTTCATAGCTATGATCAATGATGTTTAGGCGTTCCCTCTTCTTTGATTAAATTTATCTATGTATCTTGAATGTTTCCTAACCTTGAAGGTGAAATCACTAGAAGTTAAATGAGTTTCTCGCCTTCTATATTTCATTGGATTGTATGTCTGAAATGCTTATTTGCTTAAGTTGAATCAAAGAGTTATTGGTGTACCCTGTCTATTGATTTCTTCTTCAATCTAAATACTGTTGAGGTCTTTCCTTGTTTTTAAGTATGTTATCACTATTAAAATTCTCTAAACTCAATCAGTTCATACTTGTTCCTAAGTCATGGTATTAGATAGGGTTTGAGTCATTTTATGTTTTATAGAGTCTAAGTCATAGGTTACAAGTCTCATTTCATCACCAAATGAAGTTCATAAACCTTGCTTTACTCCTTAGAAGTCTCATGCCACGTTTTGAAAACCATATTTTAAGTATTTTTCAAAAAAAAATTGAATAAGCCACGAAACCACGTTTTCGTAGCACGCTCAATGTAAAAAACTGCTTCTGCGCTACGAAAACGCTGGTCTTTTCGTAGTGCAAAATCCTGAAATCATACTACCAGCGCTACGAAATCAGGGTTCCGGAATTTTTGGTTTAGCTGTCACATCCATCAACTTGGGGTTAAATTTTCATGATTATGATGTCAGTCCATGATTATGGTGTCAATCCATGAATCCTCCTTCACGCATGCAACCATCCAAAGCAGTTATGAAATCATTATGAGATTCATTAGCAGTCATTTGTCATTGTTCCTTTGCAAATTTGAAAAGGGGTTGGTTATCATTGATTTTATCTCATGCAAAGAAAACAATGCATGCATATCTATTGTTGAAAGAGAAGCTCATCATTAGAAGCCAGAGCTCTCTTTAAAGTTATCAAGCGAGGCTGAATTTCCAATCAAGCGAGGATAAATTTTAAATCAAGTGAGGCTGAACCCAATTGATGTTATGTCAGCAATTTTGATACTTGCTAATCTAGTGAGTTTGAAAACAATTGCTGGCTGAAACAAGGTTTCTAATCAAGCGAGGCAGAACTTCAATCAAGCAAGGCTGAAACAAATTTTCAAACGAGCCAGTTCATCCAACAGGAGGTTGATTACAGATTTGCTGAAGACACAGGGTTTTCAAGAAGAAGATGACAGAAGAAAAAAGAAATCATCGGTCTAGTCACTGCCTGAGGACAGAACCTGAACGTTTAGAAACTCTCACAAGAGATAAATCTGTTGAAGAAGCCTTCAAGAAGGTAGGTTGCTGGAGGTTCTGTGAAAAGCTTCAAGGAGGGCATAATCAGGTTACCAAATAATTTTCTACCAACTTCACAGGGTCAAACACAAAGGTTGGTTTTCTCAATTTGCCAATTTCTCCTGAAGTTATATCAGCAGTCACAAAAATTCCAAGAGGGGAGGAGAGATGGTTTAAGAATTTTAGGTTTGAAATGCAACCCTGCAAAATATTTTTGAAACCAGAGTTTATGGATACTGATTTGAACAAAGTTGTGCCAAGAAGTTATGTCAAGGATGCACTTGCCAATCTGCTCTACAATATCCAAATGTACTTCACCTGCGAAGGGAGATACCACAAGGTGTACACTTACCACTTTAAGCTCTTATTGCATTTCACAAGAATAATATCTCTAGACTTACCTTTCTTTCTATTTCGAAGTCTGGCCAAGATGGCAGACAAAGTACAGATGAAAACTCAGGCATTTGTAACCTCTTTATTTCATCATGGTCTAGTCAATAATAGTTTTGCATGAGCTTCAGAAAGTGAAAAGAGAATGGTCTGCATTTCTCTTTTTGAGT
Organism: Pinus albicaulis; assembly: GCA_034641835.2. Lineage (NCBI taxonomy): Eukaryota > Viridiplantae > Streptophyta > Pinopsida > Pinales > Pinaceae > Pinus > Pinus albicaulis. The sequence goes on from CM076580.1 coordinate 1,439,895,035, forward strand.
AGTTATGAGGAGGTTAAAGAAAAACTCAGACTTGCAAACATTGAGATTGATAAATTGAGGAAGAAAGTGAGAATGCATGTTGTAGAAAGGTCAAACTTTGAGAGGTTGAAAGGTCTGTGGGAGAGAGGAAAGGTTTCAAACATTGAGTCAATCAGCAGTCAGGATCAATTCTTCATATGGACTGTCCCTACAATCAAGGAAGAAAATTTCATAAGGATGGTTAATACCAAACTAAGAGCTAATAATAGAAGGCTTAAAAGGCAGGTTGAAGACTTTGAGATATAGCTAGCAAAGCTTGAAGATCAACCACAGCAAAAAAGAGTGTAAACAGTAAGTGACATTTCCTAACACATTTTTGGGGTTATGTGGAAAGATTTCATTTTTGAAAAAAGTTCAAAGTTGATTTTTGAGAGCTTATATATAACTTCAAGGATGGCAGTAAAGGTGGGAAACTCAAATTTTTGGAAACAAACTATGAAAATATAAACACAGCAAGGCTAGGTCCTTTGTACAAATAGAGAGAGCCTTCTCTAAGTCGAGGAAGGCTAGTTCCTAGGACTCCAAAGACTAGTCTGATGTTACCCTGTGCATTTGATCTCACCAATCTAAAAAATCACGGTAACCTAACATAATGGTGATCATAGTGGGACCTTCTGAATAAATAACATCTTAGACATCCTTAAGACCTCGGAAAACCCACAAACATCCTTAGATTGGTATTCATTTTTTGATGTTGGACAACAAATACATCCTCCACCTGGCGACTCCACTAGCCTCCAGTTGGCCTACTAACCCCACTAGTTCTTATAGATTCCCCTGGGAATGCATTAAGCAATCCCAATCATGCTGATGGTGGACAGAAAAGTTGAAATCTTCCACCTGGCGACTCCACAACCCTCAATAGACCTAAAGACTCCACTGGTAGAGGACTCTAGACTGGTTGAAAAGATACAGTGACCCTTTTTTATTTAAAAACATGGATCCAAGGATACAAAGGCGATATGCTCCGATGAACAGAGATAATATCCCAGGATTTCCACATAAAAGGCCTCAAATAAATTGGATAAAAAACTTGCCTATATTTCAAGATGAAAAATGTGATGACCCCTTGTTACATCTCATCAAATTTCATATACATGTATGGAGGTTAAAGGTTGAATGGCACGAGGACTGCCTCATGAAAATGTTTATGGCAACATTAGAGGGTAAGGCAAGAGAATGGTATGAAGGTCTGAAACCAAGTATTTTTCTTTCCTCAAAAGACCTCCACAAGGTGTTTTATGAGCATTATAAAGAATATTGTCCATCTTTCATTAGCTGAAAATTGTTGTGATCAATCTGAAGACTTCATACAATACCTTGTAAACATTGATGAAGATTTAGGGAACTAGCATCCTGAAGATCTATTAGAAGAACTCCATGCATTTCATACTCAAGATAACTATTATGACAGCCAAGAAGAGTTGGTTGAAGATTAAATAAATCAGGAAGTAAAGGTAGATCTTCATAATCTCTCTGAAAGCACAATTGATGACTTACCATCTCTTCTAGGTGAGGCTCAAGAAAACATTCAGCCTCAAAATCAGCCTTCACAAGAGAAAGAGAACTATTGTACTTCTATCCAAAGAAAGAGAAAAATGCCTCCTCTTTTGACTGGAGAGGAAATAAATCATATGCTAAACATTCAGCCAAACTCTAAGCCTTCATGTGAACAAAACATTTATGTTCACTCTCCTACTAATCCTGTCTACCATAAGTCAGAAAGTGAACTTGTAGATCAATTCAAAGAAGAACAAACTGGTAACCCAATATGTTTGATTGGTGAGATTATTTATGTTGATGATTCTCCAAATTTTGATCAGTCTGATGATGATGATGTTCTCCAAACAAAAGCTGATCTTGAAGAGCAATCAACAATTGATTTGTGGGATGAAGTTCACTATCATCAGCTTGAAAGCAGTAATCAACCAATACAGGTCACCTATGACACTGATGAGGAAAGCCTTGAAAGTTTAGAAGTAAGTGAGGGATCTCTAACTCTTTGCTCTACTTCATTTCAGTCCATCAGAAAGAAATTTCATGTAATTGGAAATCAGCAGTCTTTCAGTTTTGATGTTGAGGTTAAGGAGGATGATGAACTTCTTGAGAAAGTTGTCAATGAGAAGCCTTCTCCTGAAATGGTTGAGGAAATAATTTGGAACATGGAATCCTCCTTAACTCCATATTTGCAACCACCAAGTCCCATTGAATTACAAATTGCAGATGAAGACATAGAAGTTTATAATCACATGAGAGTTGTTGCACTACCTTCTCGAGAAGATTTATTGTCCAAGAGTGCTACTGCTCATCAATATGATGGCCTTCACACATATTTCAACCCACTCTATCAAATCACATCAGGTTTGTTAGAGGATAACATTGCAATACATGATGAGTTTGACAGTGCAGATGATCATGAGGAAGAGGTGGAGTTTCTTTCCCAAAAGATTCCCAAGTTCAGCAAAGTGGAGAAAAAAGCAGTCTTGGATCAAGCTTATTTCCTAAATATTCTAGGCTAGGTATTATTTCAAGATCCCTTTGCTATTTTTTTAGAGGCAGTTGAATAGGGAGTAAAATATGTCAAGAGTAGTTTGATGGAAGGTTTAAATAAAATTTTAGGCACTACTGTTCAAACACAAGCCTAGGTGGGAGTGGCCTTTTGATTTTCTCAAAACCCTCAAAGAGATGCACCAAGATCCCACATGGAATCATATGCTTGATTGGTTGTATTGGAAAAGAGAGTTCACCAGCTGAATGTATATCATGTATAGGTTAGATTAGGATAGATAGGCATGCAAATAAGCTCAGCACTATGAGCATATTTCTAGTTTTTATTTTTAGAATACTAATCTTGAAAACACAAAAAACGAAGAAAAGATGAAAAAGAGGCCAGATTTGAAAAAGAGGTACAACCCCATACCCAAAAAAAAAAAAAAGTACTGCTAAAAGTGTGCAAGCCTAAATGCCACTACTTGTTCCAAAAGAGTCTTATCCAGTCATCTAGCCTAATAATGGCTGAACATGTTTTCAATTTATTGTTGATAGGTTACTAAAAGAGAACTTGTCAAAGCATCCAAACTTGACTTGTCAGTAGGAATAGATTAGGAAGAAAAGATATTGGTTCTCCATGCTCAAATATGAACCAAAGATAAATATGGGGAGGATTAACAAATGATCAATCATAGCCCTCATGATTTCTAGTTTTGTTTGTACAAAAATAATGTTTGTATACAGCTTGTTCCAATGCCACAACCCATGGTGAATCAGATTGCTTGATCCTGGTTCAAATCATGTTTTCAATTTCATGTCAATAGCTTAGAGAATGAAGTCTGTCATACAGCTTAATCTTGATAGACAGTTAGTCTAGCTAGAGAATAAAAGAGTTCACTAGCATAATCTGAACTCTTGGAAGCAATAAGGGTACAGGTAGATAGTTTGTTTTTTATTTCAAAAGAAAAGACTGTCAAGAGTTTACCATTCCAACTGCACCCAAGGAAGAAAAATGATAGGAAAAGTAAGCTGGGTAGGTAGAGATAAGTTTGAACTTAACATGTCTTGAAGATCATAGCTTTAAAAGAAACATCAGAAAATGAAAGAAGAAAAATCTACCCAATGGATGAGGCACTGGTCTTCATAAACTTAGATATTTGATATCTGAAGTTCTGGACACCTCCTGAAAAGGATATGCCCTCCCCAAGTGGAGCCACTATTATTCATCCGTAATTTTTCCATTTTCTAGATGACTAAATGCTTATCCTAGATTTATAAAAACAAAATTCCATGAACATTATGAGTTTTAGAAATCTCACTTCCTTCATTATCCTTAGAGAAAAAATTTCACTATCCTACCCTTTTGCCATTTCATGATCACCTTGTAACTCCTACAGACTCCAAATGGCTTGTGCCTCTCATTTCCATCCATTTTCCTACCCATAATCTCATTACTCTATTTTTCCCTTGCCTATGACTCCATTGTCCATCTAGGGTTTTCCTATAAGCCTAACTCATTCCCATGATTCCCCAAAATTTCTCAAGCATTGATGGTCTCAAAACTATCTCTATAGGCTCTTCAGATAAATCAAGTACATTGGATTTTGAATCTTCATTACACCATTTGGTCAATGCTCTATTTTTCACTTAAATATTCCAAGCCAATTTTCAGTCAAAGAGAGGTCAAAGAACCCCCCACTAGGTCAATTAGGGTTTCATGTATTCGAAGGTCATCATATCCAAAGAATACTATCATTCAGTTTCAGAGTCTACATATGAGGTAATGGATAGGCTTGTCACTATTGAAGAAGTTTTAAAAGCTCATACTAGCAAGCATAAATCCATACCAACTCATAAACATCATGCCTCCATCATTTTCCAAGGATTCTTTCCAAAGGACAAATCATTTTCCACACCTAAGGCTAGTTTTGCTTCAAACTATGTTTCTAACCAAAAAGAGATGAATTTGACAAAAGTGAGAGGTTTTTGTCCATAATAGGTCCAAGAAGAAAAACCTCCTTCAGTTTTTACACAAGTATCATGGTTTGGGAGCAATGTCAAAGATACAGGTGTCACAAGAGAATTGATGCACTGCTGGAGTGACCTTGGAAAATCAGATTTTCTCATAGTTGAAGTGTCCAAATGACTTTCTTGATGAATCAAATGACAACTAGACTTGAAGATATTTCCAATGAGCAATCATGAGCTCAATTTGGAGTTGAGGAAGGCCTTCAAAAGTTGTCTGCACCAGCACTCTGCATTTCTGCACCATCACTTAGCACTTTTTGGCCAGTCTTGGAAAAATCAACTTTTGACAGGGAAAATCAACTCCAATCAAAGATAAAAGCGTATATTTGGAAAGTAGACAGGATAATATTTCCAATAAGCTATCATGGGCCCAATTTGGACACTGAGAAGGCCTCCAAATTCCCTCTGCAAAAGGCGTTGTTTAGATTGCAACAAGATGATGAGCTTAGTGGAAAGGAGTCGCCTTCACTAAGTGGGCCCACAGGCTATTTTTGGCACAAAGTCTATTTTTAGACTATGTCTATTTTTAGACATATGGATCATGTTCTATGAGTTGCAGGATGCTATTTGTGGATGGTTGGACTTCTATTTTTAGACATATTGGGTGGAATCTATTTTTAGATTGCCAGTCTAAAAATAGATATGTCGAATATTATTAGCTCTTAATAATATTTGGACTCTAAACATTATCTTATTCTCTTGGAGCACTTCAGTTAAGTGCACAGATGTGGCACAGGAGCTGACAGAAGGAATTACGCTATTCCCGAGGGTTAAGTGGAGCTATTGCATGGATACTTCAGTTAGAACTCATGTGACGGAGTTTGGTGGAGTTGATTGAGGAAGTTAGTGGAGTTGTATTCAATTTAACTAATCTAAACATAGTTGAGCTATTTGTATCTAGTTTAACTGATTGATACAATTAGTGAGAGTGGTGTGAATTAATTATTAATTAAGTCACTAATTATAAACTCATTAATAAACTAAAGAATACATCAGTTAACTTCAGTGCATGGACAGTTTCAGTGGAGACCAATGCAGAGATACGTGAAAGAGCAGGTTAACTATCAGTTGTGACTATACTGTTGCTATTTGCAACACACAGATAGGTGGAGAAGCCCATGAGGATTGTGAAGTACAAGCCAAGTGGTTTATCTATTTAATGAAGCCATCCCATAGCATTGAAAATGCAATAGAGGTTGGCTATCAAGTGGCTAAGGATTGGAGCATGTGTTTTGCTAGATCTGGCTTGATAGTGTGTAGCAAGTGAGGTAGTGCTGAGAGCTTGTGAGGAGCTTTGTACTATGATTGTTACATGATCTCCATGACATATAATATACAGATAGTTGGGGTTTTCAGCTTTAAGCTTTCCCATTAAATACTGTGTTCATATGTGTGATTGTTTGTGGTTTTAATGTATGCGTGCAATTGATTTTATTTATGCATGTGATGATCAATGGTAGAAGAGATTCTATATTATGCATGAAGCTAAAATAGTGTGTGATCAGGAAAATCTCGGTGAATAATATATCAGTTATTCAAATTTATACAGGCGCTACACGTAGGGAGTTCAGGCGCTGCGCTTAGAGCAGAAGAGACTTGACAGGCCCAATTCTACCCGGCGCTGCGCCCAGGGGGCCGGCAGGCCTGCACGAGGCATGCAACCTTGCGCCTAGGGGACTGGAAGGCCTGCACGTGGGTAGGTGCTCTGCTTAGGCCTGAAACCCTATTTCACCTACAAACTATCAAAAGATCACAAAAGACACCTCCAAATTGCCTTCAAGAACCTGCAAAGGAGTCAAAAAATGGTAGGTGCATCTTATCCCTATCCTCCAAGTGGTTTTGATCATTTAATGGTTAAATAAATTGAATAAAACCTAGTGGCTATAAACCCTAATTCCCTAATGGCGAACCCCTTGTTTTGACCTCCAAGCAAACAAATATCAGTAAAGGAGAGTATGAGTTAGGGTAATTACAAATCAGTCTAAGTTAAGCCCTCATCAAGCTCAAGGAAAATCAGTCATAAACCCACTTCCATTTCACTCATTCACAAAAGCTGCCCTCACCATCATTTCATTTCACTCCTCCTACCTAAGTTTCACAAGCAGGCCCAATTTTGTCCAAAAGCAGACCTAATCACCATGTCAGGAGAAGAAGGAAGTATGAGCAATAAAGGAGGCCAAGTGCCTATGAGGCCAAAGCATTATGGTGAGAGTGAAAATGAGTCAAATCAAAATGAAGATGAGGATGATGATGAAGGAGATGATGAGCTAATTCAAATGAGGTAGGTAACGAAGAAACAGAGGATAATCTTGAAGAAAGCAGTGAAACTAAGAGCCCTAGAGACAGTCAAAACAGAGATAAAGGAAAATATGAAGAGGGTTTCTCAAATAAAGAAGATGACTATACAAACGATGAAGAAGATGGCTGAAGATAGTCATGACTATCATGACAACAGTTATGACAGTCATGAAGATAGTAAGGAAAGTCTAGAAGTTGGCAGCCAAGATGAAGGTCACAGCAATAATGATGAAAGTAGCTATAATGAGGAACATAGTGAAGATGCCCAAATCAGTGAAGAGGCCAGCAGTGAGGCTAATGATGAAGGTAAAGAGGTGAGAAACAGTCCAGGTGATGAAAGGGAAGACCTAGGAACCAATGATGACAGCCATGAAGAGGACACCATAATGAGCCAAATTGAACCTTTTCCTTTGGCATACCAAAGAGGGTCAAGACATGTGTTTGCCACCTCCAAAAGGAAAGGGCCCATAACTTCTACTCCTATTAGGCCAAAGGACAAAAAAAAAGATAAAGGCAAGGACAAAATAAAGATAGAGGCAAGGGAAAAAGCAAAGATAAAGGCGAAGGAAAGATAAAAGAAGAAGACCAACATGGTGTAGAACATGAATTTGACCTCATTGAACTTGACAGTGATAAAGAGGATTAAAAGAGGGCCAATAGCATACTCCTTCAAAGAAAAAAAGCAGAGATAAAAGAAATAAAAAGGAGCCTTGGCATGGCACAATACATCATTGATTATTACAAGGATGAGCACAAACATATGAAGAAGATGAAAAGAGACCCTGGCCTACAAAAAAAGATGGCCAAACATTATGCCTTGAAAAACAAACTCACTAGTGCAAGGCTCAAAGAGGCCCTCACTAAAATTCAAGCACTAAAATGAGGAAAATATCAAGTAAACCTTGGAATATTGCCTCAATATTTTCTACAGGCTTCTCAAACCCTATAAGGAAGGTGTCCACCAATTTTGGGGGAATTTTGACAATTTTTTGTTTATTGCAAATTTTGAGGCCTATAAGCACAACACCCCTGGCACTACTCTTTTTCCTCAGACATCCTCAGAGGGAGAACTTTGAATTTTTGGAATCCTCATGCCTATTACACTATGCTCACCAAATTTCAGAGCATTTGGAGCATTTTTGGCCCCTCAAAAGGTCACCTCATTTTCTACCTCTCTGCCTCATTTTTAGGCTTGGCGCTGCGGTTATAGAATTTTTGGGAATTTGGCTTTTCGATAGGTTACAGGAGCTAAATCACAAAAAAAGGTATATTTGGAAATTATACTCAGCAAGATTTCCAACGGGCCATCACGGATCAAATTCCGACATCGTGAAGGTCACCAAAACTTGGCTGCAAGTGGACCCATTTTCTACCTGTGCTGGCGCTGCGCTTATAGAAATTTTGGGAATTTGGTTTTTTGGACAAGTTACAGGAGCTCAATCAGGAAAAAAAAAAAAAAAAAAAGGGCAGATTTGGAAATTATACTCAGTAGTATTTCCAACGGGCCATCATGGAGCAAAATCTAACATCAGGAAGGTCACCAAAACTTGGCTGCAAGTGGACCTATTTTCTACTTGGGAAGGTGTTGTGCCTGAGTCAGACCAAATTGGGCAGTTTTGGCCAAAAGTCAACAAAAGACACTCATTAATTTCAAAATGATATTTTAGTGTTTTTTTAGGCAAATCAAACCAAAATTAGGTGATAGGAGTTATTTTGGCATTTATTTCATGAGATATTTGTGCCTTGGGCCTTGCATGGTCTCTTGGGCATAAATGGCATTTATGGATAATTTTGACATTTTCAAACCCTATTTAGGGTTTTTGCCCTCCTTTTCTAGATAAATAGAGCATGAGGGCTTCATTGTAAAATGTTTGCATTTGATGACTCTTTGGAGCAATATATAGGTTTTTTTGGAGATTGGAGAATAAATTGGTGTTGTGGAGTTTCTGAATCGCTTGTCTTGATTAATGATGGAGAAGGTTGCTTGTATGATCCCTGAGCTTGGTTAATAGTGACGTGCTTCTATTTAGTTATTGTTTTCTTATGTATTGTTGTGTTTCATCCTTCTTTATTGTAGTAGGACAAAGTTTTTAGACTAATAAATGTTTTCAAAGGCACCTTAGCTCTGTTTGTTCTTCACTGCCTCTATGTTTTCCTCTGTTGGACCTTTTTAGAGAATTCTTAATTTCTCTCTAGACCCCCCCAAGCTTGTTTATTTCATGAATGGTTTAATACAGTAGGTATCAAATATGATTTATGGTTAGCCCTGCTTGTTTGATTTCTCTAAACACTATTCTTGAGGTCTCTCTCCAAAGTACCATTGATTAGGTTTGCCAAAGAGGCTATGTTTCGATCATACCCTTTGTCCATGCTTGAATAATTGTTTTGGAGATCTTCATAGCTATGATCAATGATGTTTATGCATTCCCTCTTCTTTGATTAAAGTTATCTATGTATCTTGAATTTTTCCTAACCTTGAAGGTGAAATCACTAGAAGTTAAATGAGCTTCTCGCCTTCTATTATTCATTGGATTGTATGTCTGAAATGTTTATTTGCTTAAGTTGAATCAAAGAGTTATTGGTGTGCCCTGTCTATTGATTTCTTCTTCATGCTAAATAGTGTTGAGGTCTTTCCTTGTTTTTAAGTACATGATAAAGGATTCTTAATTGCACTTTGTCCTACTTTGTTCACAAACTTGATGTTAATTTCATTTCACAAAAACCCTGAGAATCCATCTGACTAGTGTTAGATTTTCCCTATGATCCACCCTGATTTACTATTGAAACTTTCTATGACTTTTATTGAATCCATAGCCCAATGACTTGAATATTTACTCACTCTATCTATTCTACTTGATCATCTTACCCAACCAAAGCAAACAAACAAACCCTACACTTAAAAACTAGCCTAAAATCAAAACCCTAGAAGCAAACAAGTTCACATCCTTTGTACAAATAGAGAGAGCCCTCTCTGAGTCTAGGAAGGCTAGGTCCTAGGACTCCAAAGACTGATCTGATGTTACCCTGTGCATTTTATCTCACCAATCTAACAAATCACGGGAACCTAACACTACGCTCAGGTTCAGCAGCCTCTCCAACAACCGAATGTACCATGTTCATATGTTCAGCAACCCAACGTCCCTCATAAATATGTTCAACAGCCTAATGTACAATATCAGTATGTTCCTCGACCAAACGCTTCTCAGAAGTATGCCCAAAAGCCCCAGCTTCCTGTAGGTGCTATTTTCATTAACCCTCAGTTTCATCCTTATGCAAAAAATGGTTTGAATCCCCCTCTGGGTCAACCTAGCCCTCACCCTAATAAACCTGGTACTCAGTACCAGCCGCTTCCTCATGGTCAGTACCAGCAGGCCCAATTGGGACCTCAGGCTAGACCCTATGTTCATTAGGGACCACATGTTGGACCTCATGTTCAACAGGGACCACAGGTTGGACCTCATGTTCAACAAGGACCTCACCCTAGACCCTATATCCAGCAAGGTCTACAACCCCAAATCCAGCAGGGGCTTTATCAACAACCCTAATAAGGTCCCTATGTTTAGCAGCAACTGCAACTAGGTCCTTACCAACAATGGCGGTAGTATGCATATCCAGGACATAATCCACCCTATTGGGGGGAGAATCCATATCAACTAGGTTGGAACCCCCAAACTTTTTCTCCTCATCATCCTCCCTTGCCATTTTTGGTTATGTTGGAACTGCTTGACGTGTCAAAGCTTACAAATGGCCCCATCCAACACCAGTTGCATTGGTCACCAGTTCCGACCAAAATCCCGTGAGATTGTCTTAAATTTGAAGGAAAGTTTGGGGAAGACCCCCAAACCCATATCATGATGTACCACATGTGGTGCTCTTCTAACTTTTGGGTCGACAATTCAATTCGTATTCATATTTTCTAGCTTACTCTAACTGGTACTACGACCAAGTGGTATATTGAACTCCCTCGAGATGTTTTCACTTATTTTAACTCCTTGGCTATGTCTTTCCTTACTTCCAGTTACCTATCCGATATGAAACTAGAACCCACCTCCTCACCTCATTGAAGCAATCAAATACTACTCACATTTCAGATCACATTCACGAATGGCAGCGTCATCATCGCCTCATAAAATTCGATATCCCTGATTAATTGTTGACTAAATGATTTACAAAATACTTCGTTCCAAGGATTTCTAAAGATCTTTCCATGGGTGGGTGTATCATGGAAGAGGAAGTCATTTCCAGAGCTCAATACCTCGATTTGGTTTATTCCAAATTTGGAACTCTATACGAGCTCATGCCTGACGCGTCATGGCCTTCAACTGATACAACATCATCTCATTCTCATGCTATGCCTTTGGTTGATGGCATTATCGGGGAAGTGGTCCATGTTGATAGTAATGCACCCAAAGCTTCCTCGAATTCTAATTCCACTACCGTCGTTGCACCCTCCACTCCTTCTAGTAACCCAGAAGAATCCTGGTAAAACCTTCAAGGTAAATTTTTTCCAATCTACCACAGCAGACAAATCCTCGAATGGTAAGAAAAAGGGTAAAGAAAAATCAAAATCTGAAAACCCTAAACAGGATTCAAAAAATTCATCTGCTAACAAATCTTCAATGTGCAAGCCCTAATATCCTTGTTTGATATGTGATGATGATCATTACACCAAGTATTTTCCTCAACAGCACGAAGTTGCCCGTCTTCTGAAGGGCGCCCTTGGGACCATAGCTATCTTAAAAGAGCCTTTCCCTTCTCAGTAGATGCAAATGGTAGATCAACCCCAATCGTCATGAAACTCTCAAGTTTCCATGGTTGGAACGAAACCTATCCCTACTACCACGAGATCGAAAGACTACCCCAATCCATCGAAAGCTCTTATGGAACCGGAAGTTGTAGATCACCCTTCCTCTTCCACACCTCCTAGTTCTAGTCTTCTTCATATCGAGAGACCTAGTAGTGAATCCATTGTCCGACCACCCCCAAAAGGTGTTCTTCAGAAATCGTCTTATAATATGAATGCAAGAGTTGCGCAACACTACAATATTTTAGAGGATCTAGCTCAAGCGCCTTCAGTGATGTCAACTTTGGAAGTCCTTCAGTCGTGTCCATCACAACAGAAGGAAATACAGTCCGCTATTGGAGGCATTGATCCCATAGATTCCAATATTATTCCTTTCTATATTGAGAACTTCATTCCTCGCCTCTCATCTCAAGTGGATTTTTTTATTCAAGTTACCATTATGGGGAAAACCATTCATAGGAATGTTGTTGATGAAGGCGCTTCGACCTACATCATTTCTATCATTTGTTGGAAATCCATCGGCTCTCCTCCATTGGGCCAGTCCCTGAATACTTTGGAAGATTTCAATGGTAGAGGTTATCAGCCGTATGGTATTCTCAATTGCCCATCCTCTTGGAGGGAAAAATGGTAAATTTAGAAGTTGAGGTGGTAGATGCCAACTTGAATTATAATATCCTTCTTGGACGCAGTTGGACTCATGTCATGGTTTGTGTGGTCTCCACCCTTATTTGTGTCCTCCACTTTCCTCATCAAGGAAAAATCATGACTGTTGATCAATTAGCTTTCTTTTCCTCTTATTATTCAACAAGAAACATTCCATGTGTTGGGAATACCACAACCCCCTATGACAACATCGGGCCAGGTTTATTCAAAGAATCATCCCTTATGGGAATTTTTCCACTCCTGCCTCTGAATGTCGCCACTATCAATATGATATCATCTAGTTATGATCCATGGATTTTTCCCAGTCCCGACCAACTTGAAATTTTTGGTGAAGTTATGCCTTTGAGCCCTGCTCAACAAATGTATCAGTGTAGGTTTTAACCCTGAACATAAATTATCTACACACGAATCTTATAACAGACAATAAAGAATAGCGAGAGCATAAAACATAAAACAGATAAACACAGAGATTTTCCCCTGGATCCCAAATTGAGATGACCAGCTTGATTTTTTCATTGTATTCCTTTTAGTGTTACAACACATATATATACATGCCGAAGCATACATAAACCCCAATCCATTAACCCTGGATTAGAACATAACCGTAGTTCCCTTGACCGGATCTACAAAATACCAGGTGCCGAAAACCATCGAACCCTGTAATATTCCAGATGTGCAAACCTGCTATTGTAATCTTGGGTGGGTCCGCACATGAGTGACCATATACTGTGTGTATCTGTCCCCCCTGCTGCGCCTGCGCAACGTACAATGAGAATAATGAAAGAATATAACATACTACACATTCTCCCACTTGTTGTTTTCTTTCCACAGGGGGCCACAAGAGAGCTTAGTCATTGGCCCAATTCTTCAACACCCATTGTTTCTCTACACCAAGAGAAATTCTAAGTGCTCACAGACTTTGTCAATGCATCTGCAACATTCTTCAAAGTGTCCACCTTTACCAGCAACACCCTTTTAGCCTCAACCATATCTCTAACAAAGTGATATTGAACATCAATGTGCTTTTTCTTTGAATGATAAGCAGGGTTCTTAGCCAAGAAAATTGCACTTTGGCTATCACAGTCTATCCTTATAGCCTGTTGTACCAACCCCATACTTGAACACAATCTCTGCAACCAAACTGCTTCCTTGCTTGCATGAGTGGCTGCTATGTATTCTGCCTCTGTAGTTGAAAGAGCCACTACAGACTGTCTTTTACTCATCCAACTGACTGCACCTCCAAATAGGCTAAATAGATACCCACTTGTAGATCTTCTTTGGTCCAGATCTCCAGCCCAGTCTGCATCAACAAAACCACGAATGTCCAACATTCTTTCCAATCCTGGTCTTCCCTGGTAGCACAAGCCATAATCACAAGTGCCACGTAAATATCTGAAAACCCGCTTCACTGTTGTCCAATGCTCCTTCCCTGTGTTTGACATAAAATCGCCATTACCCTACTAAGGTAATGTCCGGTCTAATATGTAATATTACATACATCAAAGGCCCATCGCACTTCTGGTATAAGGAGTACGGGATATATCTTCATTCTTCTTTCGTGTCTCGTATTAACGTTTTTACAGGGGAGAAGCTGAAATGATCATATAATAGAACCCAATCACTGTGTTTACTATTCTCGTATATTGAACCTCTCAATATAGTCTCGACATACTTCTCCGGTTGTCCGTAGCTCTTCTTCTTGCTCGATCTTCTAAATATCTGCGCCAAATATAGCTTGCGTACTAAGATCCTTCATGTTGAATTTGGAGAACAGCTGGCCCTCAAATTGATACCGTCGCTCTAATCAACATATCATCCACATACAAGACCAAATAAATAACATGGTCACCAATTAATTTAAAATAAACACAGTGATCCTCCTTGCTTCTAGTGAATCCAATTCCCCGTATATAGGTATCAAATTTCTGATACCACATCCTTGGTGACTGTTTTAACCCATACAGAGACTTCTCCAACCTGCATACCAGTTCTTTCTTACCCTTCACCATAAAGCCTTCAGGTTGCTTCATGTAGATTTCCTCTTCTAGATCCCCGTGAAGTAATGTTGTCTTCACATCCATCTGTTCTATCTCAAAGTCAAATGCAGCAGCAACAGATAAAAGTAATCTAATAGAAGTAACTTTGGCGACAGGAGAAAAAATATCACCAAAATCAATTCCCGACACCTGGGAATAACCTTTTGCTACCAACCAAGCTTTGTATTTCTCCACCTTGCCTTCTACATTCATCTTCTTTTTAAATACCCATTTTCTCCTGATGGGCTTCCTTCCAGCCGGCAACTCCACCAGATCCCATGCCTCATTTTTGTGCAAGGATGCCATTTCATCAACCATGGCCTCCTTCCAGAGTTTTCCATCCTCTGAATCTACTGCCTCCCTGAAAGTTCTAGGATCATCATCAGTTATAGTTAAGGAAAAACCTGAACAAAAAGCAGATGGACTATACCTTTCTGGTTGCCTTCTTTCCTGAGCTGATCTTCTCACAGCTGGATTTTGTGGCTCTTCCTCTTCTGAGTCTTCTTCTGTTGTAGAGTCTGATTCATCCTCCTTTAGCTCAAACTCTATCTTCTCAGGTTCCTTTGGTAGGAATTCATGTGTAACAACATCTTTCACCTCTCTAAACACCACATCTCCGCTGTACACAACCTTCCTTGTTTCTGGGTTCCAAAGCTTGTAACCCTTTAAACCACCCTTATACCCAATAAAGATGCACTTTTCAGATTTATTATCCAACTTGGTCCTTTTCTCCTTTGGAACATGTACATATGCATCACATCCAAATACCCTTAGATGTGAAAGAGAGGGTTTCTTACCAGTCCATACCTCATGTGGAGTCTTATCCTCCAACGTTGATGAAGGTGATATGTTAACTAAGTAACATGCAGTCTCCACTGCCTCTGCCCAGAATTCTTGTCCTAACTCGGTACCACTGAGCATGCTTCTTGCCTTTTCCATCAGTGTTCTATTCATTCTTTCTGCAACTCCATTTTGCTGAGGTGTGTATGGAGTAGTCTTATGTCGTGCTATACCACACTTCTTACAGAACTCTTCAAATTCCTTCTTGCAGAACTCCCCACCATTATCTATCCTCAGTGCCTTTATCTTCTTCTCTGTCTGGTTTTCCACCAGTGCCTTAAATTTTTTAAATTTTTCAAAGACTTCAGATTTCTTCCTCAAGAAATATATCCATGTATTCCTTGAGAAGTCATCTATGAATGAAACATAGTACACAGACTTTCCCAGTGATGGAACTGACACAGGTCCAAACACATCACTGTGCACAAGTTCTAATATCTTGTTCGCCCTCTTAGCACCAGAAGGAAAACTCACCCGATTTTGATTCCCATATACACAATGTTCACAGAAATCGAAATCCAAAGAGAAATTAGACATACCTTCTACCATACCACTTCTATATAGTATCCGAAGGCCCTTCTCTCCAATATGTCCAAGCCTTTGATACCATAGCATGGTATTTTCTCCAGAGACAGCTAGGCTTTTCGCTCCACTTTCAGGAACCACAGAACTGTTACACCCATCAATAAAAGTGCTACCTTGTAGCTTGTACAAAGTTCAAATCCAAACTCCTCGCATTAATACCAATGCTCCCCGAACCATCTTGCAAGCATCTTTCTCAAACACTATTTTTACACCTGCATCATCCATCTTGCTTACAGAAATCAGATTTCTAGCCAATGCAGGAATATGCAGAATACCAGGAAGTGTTCTAATCCTTCCACCTTGCAGCTTCAGCTTGACCTTTCCACGTCCGACGATTCTGGCCTTCCTATCATCCCCTACAAAGACATCACCACCATCATATTTCTCATACTCCCAGAACCACTCCCTATGGGGAGTGAAGTGAAAGGATGCACTTGATTCAATCAACCATGACTCATGATCTACATGTGCACTTGAGGAAGAAGCCAAATACACATCCCCACCTTCATCCGAGGTGGTTTTGGCCTCTACAGAAGGAGCATCATCAGATCCCTTTCCTTTCTCAGGAGTTTTAGATCTGCACTCCTTTTTGTAGTGCCCTTCCTTTCCGCATTTCTAGCACACCTTTACAAACTTCCAGGAGATTTAGATCTCCCACTCGAAACCTTATTCTTGTTTCTATTCTGGGACCTTCCTCGTACAGATAAGGCATCTCCATTCTGACCCTCCATATTTCTCCGTCTCATTTCCTCCGACAGCAAGGCTGAGACAATGTCATCAAAATTCAAGGTAGTTGTATTGCTACCTATTGCAATAACCAGACTGTCCCACGAGTCTGATAGAGAACACAACAAACTGATGCACTTATCTTCATCTGAGATTTTAATATCAACAGATGACAGCTGACTTACCACAGTATTGAAGGCGTTCAGATGCTCTGTCACCGAGTTTCCATCCCTCATTTTTCCGCAGCAACAACTTATTCACTAGAGACTTATATTGGTACAAAGTCCCAAGTTTTTCGCACAAATTCTTCGCCGTAGCTTCCCCAGATACATTCAACAATACTAAATCTGAGACACACAACCGTATTTTGCTCTTAGCCTTCCGATCTAGTTTCTTCTAGTCTTCATCTGACATTGCCATTGGTTTAGTACCTGGATCTACCGCGATCCACTGATCTTTATCCACCAGTAGATCCTCTATCTTGAGCTTCCATAACTCAAAGCTCTGACCATTAAATTTCTCGATCTCTATCTTTCTGCCGCTCGCCATCTTCTTTCACCGCAAGAATCGATCCGATAGATCTCCCACTGAACAGGGTCTACCTCAGGCCCGAGAAAAAAACCCTCAGCAGCAAAGGCGTCCCCTTGAAGCCGAAACAGCTCTGATACCAAATGTAGGTTTTAACCCTGAACATAAATTATCTACACACAAATCTTATAACAGAAAATAAACAATAGAGAGAGCATAAAACATAAAACAGATAAACACAGAGATTTTCCCCTGGATCCCAAATTGGGACGACCAGCTTGATTTTTCATTATAATCCTTTTAGTGTTACAACACATATATATACATGCCGAAGCATACATAAACCCCAATCCATTAACCCTGGATTAGAACATAACCGTAGTTCCCTTGACCGGATCTACAAAATACCAGGGGTCGAAAACCATCGTACCCCAAAACTATGTGCAAACTCATGCACAAAACATGGGTGGGTCCGCATATGAGTGGGACCGTATACCAAAAAAAAAATCGCCTGGGCGCTACCGCCCCTCCTATGACCCCCCTGCTACGCCTGGCGCAACGTACATCACGTCGGGCTAGTCGTGGAAAGAATATAACACATACCCAAAAATCAAAGTATTCTTATGGCTTCTAAGGCTGCATTTAAAACCAACGACCAATTGGTTTCTTCTTTGGACACTTATGCGCAGTCTCCTTTTTTTGGTTCTTGGGAATCTGATGATTCCTTGAATGAGACTTTCCCCACCGATGAAAGTATCGTTAAGGTAATGTATCTCGAATAAACCCCATGGGATGATGGACATCATCGTTCGTCATTTCTCCCAACCTTAGGTGTTATCTCTGCCTATCTTGAATCCCATGTTTCATCTATACCGACTTTCCCATTTCAGAATCCCATCTTGATTCATGAAGTTTTATCTGAAGGGAACATGGGAAATATTACTCCAACCATTTTGATTGACATCTCTCTCAAACAGGGGATTGTCAAAAATGTTCACGTTGGTGCATCTTGTTCTCTTGAAAAAATCAAGATCTACATCAAGCTTTTCCTGGAATTATGCGATATCTTCGCATGGTCATACAAAGAGATTGTTGACATTGATCTGAGTATTTTCGTGCATGAAATCCCTACCTATCCAGATTTGAAGCCCGTTCGCCAATGGATTCGTTCTGTGCACCCTAGAAAGGCTGCTGCCAGAAAGGGTGAAGTTGAAAAAATTCTCAAAGCCGGTTTTATTTATCCCATACCATTAACAGATTGGGTCTCTAATATTATTCCCATTACTAAGAAAAAAGGGACCATCCAGGCTTTTGTTGATTACTGTGATATCAATCAAGCGTGTCTTAAGGATAATTATCCCACTCCTTTTATCAATCAAATCATTGACGAGTGTGTCGGGAGTGAGATTTTTTCCTTTATGGACGGTTTTTCCGGTTATGACCATATCAACATTGCTCCAACCAATCAACACAAAACTGCGTTTATCTATCAATGGGGGACCTTTGCCTACAAAAATATCCCTTTTGGCTTAAATAATGTCGGGGCCACCTTCCAGCAAGCTATGTCGTATGATTTTCATGACATCAAGCACATAGTTTAGCCATAACGCGACGACCTTCCTACTCATTCTGCAAAATTTTGAGATCACCTGAAACACCTTAGAGCTATCTTTCTTCACTGTCGACACTATAATATTAGGTTGAACCCTCATAAGTGTCTTTTTCTTTGAATCCAGTCTATTCTTGGATTTCATGGGGTCCAAAGAAGGCATTTGCATTGATCCTCTTAAAGTCGAGACAATCATTAATTTTCCTCCTCCGACTTTTGTTCATCAACTCCAAAGCTTGTAGGGGAAATCCAATTTCCTCCATCGATTTGTACTGAATTACGCTGAGCTTGCCAAAGGCTTTACTCATTTAATGAAAATGGAATCCCATTCATTTGGGACGAAATTTCCCAAATCTTTTTAGATGCTTTGAAACAAGCCCTCATCACTGCTCCTCTCCTGCATCCTCCCAATTATCACCGCTATTACCTCTTGTATTTGGCCGCCGCAGGCAACATTATCGATATGGTTTTGGTTCAGGACAATGACGATGGTCAAGAGAATGTAGTGTACTACTTGAGCCACAATATCTTTGATGTTGAGACCCATTATGCTCATGTATAGAAACTCGCGCTGGCCATTGTCCATGTTGTTCAGTGTTTTCTTCATTACATTCTCTTGCGTAAAACTTTGGTGATTTATGATTGCAACACCATGGCTTACATTCTCACGCGTCAGTTGCTTGGAGGAAAGTACTCGAAATGGATTTTCATCCTTCAAGAGTTCGACTTAGAATTCATTGCTGCTAAGTCTAATAAATCCCTTGAATTTACTGAGTTGATTTGTGATCTTTCTATTGTGGTTGATTCCACTCCTCTTGACAAGTTGATTCTAGATGAATCACTCTTTCTCATCAGTACTCTTGATCCATGGTATGGAGACATCATCATTTATCTCCAGACCCAAAATTTTTATCCAGAGCTATCGCACTCTGCGCGAAGACGGATTCATTACCAGTCCCAACCTTACAGTATCGCTGGAGACACTTTATATCGTACTGGTGTCGAATCTATCCTCCGTTGATGTTTAACTCTCGGGAAGATGAGAAAGTTATCAATGACTACCACTCCGGGGCTTGTAGTGGTCACATGTCTGGTTATGCTACCGCCCCAAAAATACTTCCCATAGGGTTTTTTTGGTCATCTATCTTTAAATATTGCATTGTTGCAATACGAAAATTCCATGACTACCAAATCTACTCTTGGAAAGAGCGCGCCCCACCCTCACCCTTGCACCCAATTGTGACGGTTGGACCATCTGCAAAATGGGGCATATATTTCATGACCTGTAACCCTCGCTCATTTGGGGGGCATGTTTATATTATCATTGTCGTCGATTATTTCACTAAATGGGTCGAAGCAATGCCTACATACGATAATGAAGGTCTAACTGCGACACAATTCTTGTTTAATCATGCCATAGCTCAGTTCGGTGTCCCGAAAGTGATTTTCACTGATCATGGCTCTCATTTTCGAAATCATATGATGACAGAGCTCGTTGCTTAGTTGGGGCTACATCATGATAGCTCCACTCCTTATTATCCATAGGCCAATGGCCAAATTGAAGCTATTAACAAAGTTTTGGTGACTTTGCTTTAGCGAACCATTGGGAGACACAAACAAGATTGGCATCTCATTCTCTTCTCAACTTCGTGGGCTTACCAAAATTCTGCTAAGGCTGCCATTGGATTCACACCATTCCAATTGGTGTATGGTCTAGAGGCCACACTCCCAATCGAGTGTGAAATTCCTTCTCTAAAGCTAGGCGTCGAACTACTTCCTGGTAATTCACCAGAAGAGGAACGTTTTCTTTACCTCGAGTGTCTTGATGAGACTTTAAGACTTGATGCTTTAGTCATTGAAGAAAAAAAAATATGAGTTAAAGATCGATATGACAAATCTGTCAACCCTCACATTTTATCTAAAGGTGATTTGGTCCTGCTTTATGACCAAGCCCACGATAAATTGGGAGTCAGAAAGCTCGAGCCAATGTGGCATGGGCCCTATATCACTCAACGAGTATTGGAAAGAGGAGCCTATGAGCTGACAAATTACAAAGGCAACCAATTGGTTGAGCCCCAAAATGGGCTCTATCTCAAGAAGTATTACACTTGATCATGAGTGTAATTATTTGTACATTAGTGTTTTATTCATTAGTGTGATTTCATTGGATTTTTGGTGTGATTGTTTGCTTTGCAAACATGTTTCCTCTGCTCACCTTGTGCTCCACTTGGTTTGCAGATGTCATCGAATCATTACATAGCACACGAAACTTGTCTTCCGCAGCATGGGCACTCTTTTCCCCTGATGGCGAGTTGATTAATTTACAAGGTATTTTTTTGGGTCGAACAACTAACAATATTGCCAAATATAGTGTGGTTATCGAGCTATTATCGGATGCAATCGATCACGAGATTAGAGATTTGGTTGTTAAATTAGACTCACAACTCATTGTGTTACAGTTAAATGGCCATTATTCTGTGTGAAATCCTCAAATTTTGTGTATGTATTTGCGTGTTTGATTATTGGAAAGACATTTTGATTTTATTACATATCAACATATTCCAAGACGTTAAAAATTAACAAGCACATTAGAAAATCATGTATTAGATAGACATCTGCGCAACATGTAAAAAAAAAACACATCATTATGATACATAAGTACCCATAAAAACATGTATCTATATATATATATATATATATATATATATATATATATATATATATATATATATATATATATATATCGTGTATGTCAAGTGCGCTACATCAAAATCTCAAAAAATATGTGTTATGTGATAAAAATGGCTCTTCGAGCCTACATCAGTACAAAAATGTAAACAGAGGGCTTTTATCCACCCACATGGTGCTTGTGATAGCAGGTGACCGCTCAGATCACTCACCAAAGTAAACGACGCAGTCTTCCTCAAACCATGACTGTATGCCCCTAAAAGCGAAGAGGAATATCATCAAAGGTATCATACTATGGGATGCCTCTCATGAGGCCTACCAAGTTCCACTCTAACTTAGCTAATCGGTCTGCTCCCTCCTTGTAGGGGACATCCTCCACCGGGCGGGCTACCCTCCTTGTGATCGGTGACATGCCTGGTGGTCTCTGAGGACCCATATCTATAAAAACATCATAATTTTAGATCTCAGAATACATGACAAAAACATTCAAAAAGTAAAAAATGTTAAAAAAAAATTTACCTGCATCAGTCCACTATGTTCCTAGCGGAATGGGTAGATCTGGATTTCCCCTTAAGTCAATGCCTGCGTATGCATAGTCCTCAACCACAATGAGTTGATGATGCAACCAGCTAAAAAACATTGTATGGAAATGCATCTGTTGGCCCCCACCCTGAAGGGGCATGATCTCACGCCACCTCATCAGTCTTGGGACCCTCAGGGTTGGATCATGGACCTCCAACCATTGATACTAGAACAAGGGTACTATCTCCAAGGAAAAGGTAACCAAGATGGACCCATACCTAAACTATTTTAGTCGACCTGTTTTACATTTGGTTAATTAGCTCTTCGTGTTAGCCAATAACCCCTCGCACCAGTTGAACATAGTAGGGGCCAAACAGTCCACCACATACTGGAATTGGGATTTCATTTCCTCATGCAATGCTTGGGCTCAAGCCACTTGAGTCATGCAGTGTAGGATTGTGTGCAAGGGAAGAACTCTGATAGAGGATATCTCTATCTTCCATCTCTTAGTCTTCCTAGCCCCAGTACAGTGTCTTTGTATGAGCATATTGGTACTCTGACCTCCTGCGCGCTCTCCGGAGAGTTGGATCATATCCCCTCTCCTGGATAAGAAAGTGATGAAGTAGATTTCCATGACATCTAATTCTAGTTCCTAGTCTCTAATTATGAATATATAACGATTTACGTCCCACAATCCAATCAAATACTTGAGAAGCTCCAATTGAGCTCTAAGCCTCAATGTTTGAAAGAACTTCAACAATCCGTAATTGCGCAATGCATTTACACAATTGTGGTCTTGGAGTACTTGGTGGTTTTCCACCTTGTGGCCTCGTTCTTTCCATTCAATGATCTTTTATGCTGAAATCACCTGCAAAACATGTTCAAAATACATTTTAGGAGCTTTCATCGGAGTAGTTTTTGAAATCATCCATTGGAAATGGGTATATTTCTCATTTCAAAATATTCCTCGTGGCTAGCATGACTATCTGAATTAATTCAACGATGGCGGCGTGCTGCCCTAACGGGCTAAGCATGACCCGCGTGGGACCGATAGCTCAAACTCGCGTTGGTCGCGGGCGATTTTGAGGTTTGAAATCCTTCCCCCATCTCTCAATTTCAAAAGCTAAACAATTAAAGAATGGAATCAAAATGAAAAGGAGGGTTGAGCTTTTACCTGGCACTGACGGATCACTGGCTGGTGTCCTAGATTATCTGCACCACTAATTTGAAGTTTAGGGGAAAAATTGGGAAAAATGCAGTTCTCCAATTTATTCAAAATAGAAAGGTGAAAATGAATTTAATTTTTGTTTATTTATATATTTTTGAAATATTTTCGCCATTATTTAATTATTTTTATCAATGACGTTTGCCATTTTTTGTGCAGTAGTAGGACCTTTACACTATTGGTGCTTATTTATGATGCAAACGAGTTTTATTTTATCTCTTTTTCAGACTCGGTAAAAATAAACGAAAAAGGATCCCCCTTGGAATCAACTTTCAACTCTTTTCTCACTCTCGAAAAATGAAAATATTTCCAAGTACTTGTCATTTCGAACTCATTAAAGTAAATGAATTGACATAGTCTTAGTATACGTTTACCCCTTTTTCAGGCTGAGATTCACAATTTATGAAAAATGAATACCTTGATCGAACATGGTCAAGAAGTTCTCTTGGGTAATTTTTTCTACCTTTTCGAATTCGAGAAACGATTTATGAAAATTTACCGAGTTCCTTTTCGTTTCTTTTCAAACTCCTTAAACATGAAAATTTACCGAGTTACCCTTTCATTGGACTCGTTAAAGATTAAACGGTGAAAGACTTGTCACCATGACGAGGCCGAGTTCCTCCTTCCTAGGGCTCGTTAAAATTACTAGGATGGATTCATTCAAAGAATGAACTTACATGCTCAGCATATGTTATCCTCTTCACATGGCTATAAAAGATAAAGAGGTGCTCGTTACAAATAACAGGGGAAAATTTAAAGTGAACATCTTATGTGTATTTTGTGCAGCTTGTCACTCTTGAAAATGACACTCATTTGCAGTTCGTGTCGGGTTGGGGATATCCTTCATTTTTCATTTTTCCTCCACGGGTTTGGGAAATCCATTTGCCTCATATTCGATCACCATTTATGTCATCGTGACCTCCAATCCCATTTGAGTCAAATGTTTCCACACTTCGAATTCATGTCGCCAATATGTTCAAGGGATGTGCTTTTTTTCAAACATACTTTGCTTATCTGACCTCCTCTGTTGCAATCCTGAATCACTCCTATCATCTTGATATATTTGTTGTTTCATGTCGATGATGTGGGAATAATTATGGCCCTCCTTTGACGAATCACTTCCTGTCGACTTTAGCTCATTATCCAGGAAGGTGGTTTAGAAACTTCTTTTTATTACATTGGAGATTGCATGCCTCAATGGCAAGTTCTTTGTGTTCGACGAAAGGTTCACATCATTGGCCTTTGATCGAATGATTTTACAAGTGTTCAATTTCAACACATTCATTCACTCTTGTAGATTGTGGTGTTGTAACTTGACGGCCATTGTCATTATTGGTGGTTTCTCTCGTTCCTGTTAACGATTTTCATCATTGACTGGTAATCAAGTTCGACATCAGCACATCTATTATCATGGCTAGATTAGTACACTGGATTGATTAAGATCGCGGTGAAGACCCTGGGTTGCATCTGATTTTGATCCGGGCTGCGAGGATTTATTGAGTATTCATGATTGTATACATGATCCTATCTATACATATGGTTGCGTCCATACTACAAATCCATTTCTATGATCTCTTTAGACGGATGGTTACAACCATGCCATAGGTTCATGTATTTTTTGATGCCTGGTGCAATGTTATGTATTTAGGAATATTCATACCAAAGATGTCATATATTGTATTATGTTTGATTTGGTAGGTTTCCTGGCGATGATATGAGTTCTTTGTCGTGGTTCATAAAGAATTTCAGCCATCACTCCTCGTTCTGCCTTCATGATTTAGGGGGCATCTGTTACACAGTAATTGTCACCATGCTCACTTCCCATCCATGATCCTGAAGTGCCCCCATGACAGACCCTGTGCAATGTTTCCACCATGAATAAATATGTAAAGACATCCCCTAAAGACTCAAATAAAACTACCTTGGAAGATTCCTGAAGGAACTTAGTCAAAACCCTAGTTTTATGGGCCAACGTGTTTCCTAGTTCCATGCTCGCGATGATGTCAGATTGAAAGTTCTGGCTTAGCACTACCAACATCCTTATTTCTTGCAAAACTACACAGATACCTTTTTGGTAGTGTTTCCTCAAATGGAGGAGAAGCTTCGACCTCTAAAAGTTCCAGTCCGATGAGTTAGTTGTTAAATGGTGATGATAGAGTCGAGCTCTCCGATTTTAGAGATTTGATCTTATTCATGGGGGTTTATTCCTTATAAAGTGGACCTTCCTCCTCCTTTCATGGGCTCCTAACCTCTTCTCCCTTCCTATAAATTGATCCCCATCCTTCCACTACTGGTTGGTCATTGTTGGGCTGGTCTGAACTCTCGTACACATTCTTGCACTGTGATAATGCCTAAGTTGTTTAAGAGAAGGAAAGCTTTAGAGCTTAGATTAAGGACTCAGATTTTCACCAAAGGGAGGCCTCCAACATCTTCCTTTCATCTTTATCAATAAAACATATGATGTTTTCTTTATATATTTGTCTAAGCTTTTATGCAAGTATTTTGGTACTCCTTGATCTGTTAGATAGCTAATGTTTAATGATTGGTATGTATTAGATTACATTTGTTGTTGCCTCTTGACCATTTGTAGTTATTCGTGTGCCACCAGTAGCAAGGATCGAGCCTAAAATTATCGTGGATCAAGGTCATCATCAACGGGTTCGAACATAGCATCAGGAAAAGGTACCTCTATCTCTTTTCTTGTCGCATTATGAATATTAGCTAAGAAAGCTTTGCATTAGAAAGTATCTCAAGTTTTTAGACCCACTCTAGGGCTCAAGAGATTGCCTATGTCCGAAAAGGGGATTTATCTTGGCAATAGTATTAAGATCACAGGCGAATAGAGAGAGTGGAGCAATGGCGAGTAGCGATGTTAGGGTTTACTACTCAGGGTTTCTTACCTACGCAGTGGTGGCCTTCTGCTTGCGAATAGTGGAATGAAGACAGAAAATTGGCCTAGAGGCTTCGGGACCAAAGAGAGGATGGTTGGGTATCGAAAATTCTCCGTTGCATAACAGACGGACCCAAATATGACGAAAAAATTCCTGAGAAGACTGTGGCAGGGGCTTTACTGGGCGACGACCCTCGCACACTGTTGCTTCAGAGAACCGCATTGTCGGCAGCAGGTAACACCACCATGTGGTTCACCGCCAGATCCCCTGGCCTGAATTCAGAGGGTTTGGGTGAGGTGCACCTGAGGAAGCAACGCTTGGGTCACACAACACCCTGCACCAATCTGTGACTGCGAGCCTCCTTTGCTGGAATAACGTAAAAGGTCAAACATTGCTGTCTACCGTAACCTAGGCCTTCCTGGAACCCTTTGCACCATTCAATGGCACTTACTCCATGGACCCTGAGACGCCCACCACACATTTGGAGTCCCCCATCATAGAAAGACCCAGAATCGACGCCAGCGGGTGAATACAAAATGACAACCGGAGCTAGGAAACAAGTAAATACAAACAGTTTTCAAATTTTTATTAAAACCCCTCTTGGGGAAAATATAGTATTATGGAGAGATGCTTCAGAACAAGTGATAGACCTCAAAATTAAATTCACACAAGTACAGGGATACCCAGTACCATCACAATCATTAATACATGAAGGAAGAGAATTGCAACACCATAGAACTATAAAGGATTACTCCATAATCTCTAGCTCCACCATTATTATCAATCTATGGTTGCGAGGAGGAGGAACATGGGATAGTGGAAAAACTAAAAGTTTTGGTGGTTCACGGGGAGGAAGCACCTCAAATCAGGACCAAAATGACAAAAACCCTCCTTCAAAAACATTCTGCAGGGGAACAAAAAGCAAACTGCCTCAGCAAAACCAGAGGGCAATGCCCCTAGGCCCTACATAGTAAAGCAGCTGAATCATACTCCTGAATTGGCCATAGATACACCTGAGATTGATGATCATCGAAATATTTATCAGGCACAAGCACTTATCTGTCGTTTCAATAGCTTCTAGCCCAAACCTGTGGACCTCTTTCAATGGATATTCAAAAACTAGACTATGGAGTGCGAAATACAACTATGCTCAAAAGGCTTCTTTATGGTTAAATTCAAACATTCAGAAATCAGAGACTACATTATCCAGGAGGGTTTGTGGTTTTGGGGTTGTACGGGACTTTACATCACTCCATGGTTCCCGGATTTTGATGCTAACACAATGATTGTCTCCAGAATGCTAGTTTGGGTTAGACTATATAATCTTCCCCTACATTTATGGAGTGATAGTGTCCTTCAAGGCATTGGGAATGTCATTGGGCGATACATCAAAATAGATACCTAGTGACTGGAGGAGAGAATCTTCACCTTGCACGTATCTATGTAGAAGTAGATCTCAACAAAGGACTTCTAGAAAGCATACTGTTGTTACACAAACAACAAAAATGGATGCAACATATAGAATATGAAATGACAACCTTCAGATGTAGAATATGTAGACATACCGGTCATCTACAAAACACATGTCCTGAAGCAAAGAGAGACAACCGAAGAAATAAGAGGGTTGGAAAAGCACCCAAAGGATGGCAATCTCTCCCACGTGAATCAGAGGAGGAAATAGAGGAAGAAGAGGAAGTTCCCACCACAGATGGGAACAAACAAGCAACCATTGTCTCGGACACACAAGAAAAAGAAGCTCAGGATCCATTTGAAATACTTACAAAGCAGGACCCACCCACAAAGGCACCAGAAGTAAGAGACAACGGTGGGAACAAACGGCATCACCCTTCAGATACTTCTAACTCGAACAAGGATGTTGGAGCAGCTACATTAGACAATCAGCTTACCCTTGTCTCCCCCACATCATCTCAAGAATCATGGCAGAAGGTGGAAAAAAAGAAAGGGAGAAAAACATAGTTTTTCTCCCCATTGTATATTAATGGTTTTTGTATGTTATTTTTAACATTATTCTTGGCTAGTCGTTGGCCTATATTTTCAGCTGATGCAACATGTAATTATTTTTCTCACAGTAAAATTACAATTTTTCCTGTGGAAAAAAAAAAGATCACGGAGGAATAAGATTTAACAGTTTGATGGCAAGGAAGAGGGAAAATCTGTTTTGCATAGAGTTATATTAAACTAATGATTTTTTCAGTGAGAGGATGAAAAATGAGGAATCTTCAAACAGGGGCAAAGTAGGCAATCCTTCTTGTGTATTTTATCAAAGTTCATTGTAGAGGGATGAGCATAGGAATAGTGGGATTTGTTGGGTCCTAGCATTGTACATTTTTCCTACACTTATCTTCCTTATTTTGCCTCATAACCATAACCAATGGGAGTATCTTTACCCCCTTTTTCCTACCTTTTTACCCTAACTTGTGTTGTTTCACCTTGATTTCGTTACTTTTCCAATTCACCAATTATTATGATATATTATACCTTTTTATGACTAATTGACGGTGAATGTTTGGAAAATATCGATGGTATTTGTGTTGTCTTTTCAAATGTCATTTGTAGCACCAAAGATCTTGAACACGAAGTTCACAGGAGCAGTTCGGATGGTGTTGTTACAGCAAAGCGATGTTGTTACACCTTGTTGTTACAGACCCATCGGCAAACTGCTGTTACACTCTGTTGTTACAGACTCATTGGCGAACTGCTGATACAGTTGTACCATTGACTGTTCTCGTCAATATTTGTTGCTGATCTATCCTCTGGCTGTTACACTACAGCTACGATTCCATTATGATAGCTGTAGAATTTTTTTAGCATTGTATTTTTGGGATAACAGCCTAAGGGCGGTTTCGATTGTAATCTTTTATTTTCTAGTCAGAACTTTATTAGGAAGTGGTTATAAATATATGTGTTCTATTTTGATCAGCATGAGAATCATAATATTCTCATGACTGATCTATCCCTATATTTTCTGATGTAACCACTATATAGTTCTCGGCCCTAAAGGTCGAGAGGTTAGCAGAGAACATCATTATTTTGGCTCTGTAATTGTGTTCAGATTAATACAGATTATCCTATTACTGTTGTTACATGTGTGATTATATTTATTTTCCATTAAAGCTCCTTCTCTACCTATGCCCTGCTAGGGAGGAAGGTCCCTCCTTCTTCACAGGGACTGCAGTGATTAAAG
The DNA here is from genome assembly GCA_034641835.2 of Pinus albicaulis. Taxonomy (NCBI): domain Eukaryota; kingdom Viridiplantae; phylum Streptophyta; class Pinopsida; order Pinales; family Pinaceae; genus Pinus; species Pinus albicaulis. The sequence goes on from CM076580.1 coordinate 1,439,924,212, forward strand.
TAGTTGTGTGTATGCAATTGTATTTTAGTTTATGTATCAATAGAGTGTTGTTTTTTCTGTTCAGCTGAGAATATATTTGCTTCGATTTCAATACTTTATATGTTGTTACACATATGATAATAGAGACACCAGCTGGGTAATTTTTGTGTGGCGAGCTAGACAGATCAATTGAAGTGTGATTCTGATCTTGTAGATCCTTTTATTTCTGCATGAGTGATTTATTTCCAGCATTTAATTCAGCAACGATTTCTTTTCTTTGGAATTAATTTTGGTTGGTGTATCGACACAGACAGTGCAACTCTCATTGGAATAAACAGACATCCCTGGATTGATAATTAAATGTTTGTTCAGTCATTTAATGTGATTTATATAGTCCAACATTTTGGCATCGTTGTCCGGGATGGCAGTGACGATCCAATCAATCAGAGTTGTTTCTTAGAAGTGAAATTTTCGTGTGATTTCATAGAGTGTATCCAGCGACACAATTGTCGGGTAGTAAGGCGAGAGGTAAGAACCTGCGCAGCGCTCTAACAGGCTTAAGCAGGCCCACCAATGTCTTTCTAGGACACTTAGGAGGTTCAATTTCTGAGCATTTTCTTTTTAGAGTGTCTCCAGTGACACAATTTCTAGGTGGTGAGACGAGAGGGTGCCTTAAGCTATACAGTCGTCAGGCGGTAAGACGAGAGGTAAGAACCTATGCATCACTCTAACAAACTTGGGCAGGCTCACTGCTGTAGAAAATGAAGCACTTATAGGATGAATTGATACACATAGGGCCCATGTGTGCTGGCAGGACATCATCAACATCTACAAACACCCCCCACTCTACTGACTACAGGAAAGATGGCTTGTAAGAAGGACAAGAAGAGCACAGATTTGGGAAGGAAAACATTCTTTGGAGATCTTATTTCAAGGGAAAAAAAGGAACAATCCACATCATACAGAGATAATAGGAAGACAAGACCACAAAAATTATCTACCATATTAAGGCCTAGACCATCGGTGTCTTCCGTGTCTGGACCTCACCATCCTTCGAACAACATACCCACTCATGATGTCAAAACTCCAGATTAAAAACAACAATGGAGAATTATTGAGGATCTGAGAATTGAAGGACATGGAGAGACCAGTGGGGATCATCAGAGACCTAAGGAACAATGATAAGTTGATCATCAATTGGACGCTGGTAGTGATGTTAAATAGTTGATCCTCGAGCAGTTGGATCCTTCTATTTGTTAATCTACAGTGCACTCTAAGTCCAGTTCATCCCATCAGGAAGAATCAGTCATGGGGGATGAGAATGTCAAGGCAGATAGCTCTATTACTTTTGAATTCCCCATAGTAGTAACTTGGGATGAGGCTCCTATGAAGAATATCCCTTTATCATCCCTACTATCCTTTCAGGGGATGGCTGTTGAAGATCCTGATACCTTTATGTTCGAATTTGATGTGCTGTGTAGAGGTTGTGACTACACTTCGGATGCCGAGAAGCTGAAATTATTCCCTACTACTCTGAAAGGAGTAGCATTAAGATGGTTCATGAGATTGGGTGATGGCATAATTCAAACTTGGAATGACATGAGAGAGGCTTTCCTCTTTAAGTATCAGGACTACTGTCGAACCAGGGATTTGAAGGACGAATTTTTCAGAATTTCACAAAAGGAGGAGGAAAGCCTGGAAGAATATCTGGAGCGATTCCACTACAATTTACGAAGGTCTAAGTTCAATATCTTAGATCTAGAAATTCTAAAGCCAATATTCTTAAGAGGTTTAAGAGATGATTTTCTGAAACATATGAACATAATAGAAAATGAGACATATCGCAAGAAATGTTTGATGAGATAATGAAGCTTTGCCTGTGTAGCTCAAGAGGATCGGTCAAGGGGATAGTTTCAATTCGGGACCCTTCACTTCGAATATAGAAGTCCACAAGTGGAAGAGTAACCAAAGTAGAGATCGGGAACTTAGTCGAGGATTTTAAAACCGATCTCCTTAGCACTCTCTATGCACAGATCACTACGGTACAAGTAAAGAAGGCACAAGCAGAAGTTGAAGTAGCCTTAGCAATATTCTATCCCCGATGCAAAAAGAAACATTTGGAAAGAGAATGTGGATTGAATAGTGTCAGCCTATGCAACATTTGTGAGTTGGCGCACTCCACGAATCAGTGTCCTGAGTTGCCCAAACTGAAGGCGATACTTCAAGAATCAAGCAAGGATTTTCAATCTTCTTATTTTATCGTATCAAAGAGACCATGGCAGTCGCAACCTATAGGTATGCCTTCAAATTTTTCTTCTTTTTATCCTTGGAATAATGTTTATAATAGTCAGCAATGCCCATGGCAGTATCCTACTCCTTCCTCAACATAATTTCCTTCACCATGGAACCAGTGGCCATCTCCTCCACCAATGCAATATCCTCCATCGCAACCCAATCCTTGGGGTAAGAACTGGAGAGGCAATGTCCAAGGTCCAATACCCCCTCCAATACCAATGCAACAATAGCAGTTACAACTGCCTTCTATTCAAAATCCTACACCTTCTGTCTGACCCCAATTACCTGTGCAACCTAAATCCAATCCAAATAATAAGGTATCCCAGAGCATGGATGCTTCGTTTACCCTCCAGAATTATCTATTACTCCTATCGAACTTAATGAGGTTCAACTTCGAATAGGGAAATTAATCAGATCTGAACATACTCCCATTATTACCGAAGAGAGTGAATCACCTAGGAAGGATATGGACGATTATGAGGCAACTGTTACACATGTAACAGCTGATATATCACCCGTTGTTACATCTGTAACAGCTAGCTTGGGAAGGTCTGTTGTTCCTACAACAACCAATCTGATTAAGTCTAGTACATCTATGGTAGCTGACTCAGTTGTTAGCATTCATAATCCCCCATACCCTTAACGATTAACTGAAACTAGGCTAGTCTTACAACCTAAATCCGAATTCCTCAAGGAGCTGCAAAATTTGTATGTATGAATTCCGTTGTTACAAGCTCTTAAAGAAGTGCCTATCAATGCTAAAATAGTGAGGGATCTATGCATCAAAAGACCTGGGAGGAAACCTAAAGACCTTGATACTATCCATGTCATGGGAAAATTGTCTGATCTTATGATTGATCGGCCTTTTTTGACTAAATATAATGACCCAGGGAACCCCACAGTGACTATCCATATTGAAAATAATCCCATAACCAATGCTTTTATTGATCTAGGGGCATCTATTAATGTCATGAATAAAGACCTCTTCATCTCCCTAGGACTTCATGGACTTAGACCTACAGCTACAGTGCTTGAACTAGCAGATAGGTCCCATGTTAAGCCCAAATGAATGATTGAAAATGTGGTTATCACTGTGGCCTCCTAGAACTATCCAGATGACTTTCTCATTTTACAAACCAAATCCAATTTGGGGGGTCATCCTTTAATCTTGGGAAGATCGTGGCTAGCCACTGCAGATGCATATATCGGATGTAGGTTTGGATCTATGGTGATCTCAGATGGACAAGCCACTCAGAACCTGAACCTTTATCCCCCAGCAAAACCTCATATGGATTTGAGTAGTCCCTGGTGGGACGAATTTGCACTTGAATCTGATCTTTCCCTACCTCTTCTCACGCTTGGAAAAGCACAATACTTTAAGGATGAAACAGAGGATGATATCATTAATGGTTTTATAAGTAATTCAATCCATGTTACCTCCATTAGAGATTTGGGAGAATATGATGAGGAAGATGATGTAATTATTGAACATTTGAAAACAACTCCACTTACTATCAGCAGTCCTGTTGAAATCGAACCTGGAAAATGTTTAAACATCAATCCTAACCTAACTGCTGAACAAACCAAACTGTTGATACAGTTGTTACAGAAATAAAAAAAAAGGCATTTGCATGGGACTATACTGATATGAAAGGAATCCATCCTACCCTATTCACTCATCGCATTTACCTTAAAGAAGATTGAAAACCTGTTAGACGACCTCAGCCCCGAATGAACCCCACACTTAAGGAGATAATAAAAGAAGAATTACAGAAATTCCTTAATGCTAATTTCATCTACCCCATTTCTGACAGTTTGTGGGTGTCTCTGCTTGTCATAGTTCCAAAGAAGAATGGAAAATGGAGGGTCTGTGTCGACTATAGAGAACTTAACAAGGCCACCCAAAAAGACCATTTTCTCTTACCATTTATTGATTAGGTCTTGGATACTCTTTCTAGAAAAAAAATTATTTTCATTTATAATCAAACACAGATTGCTCCAGAAGATTAAGACAAGACAACCTTTACTTGTCCATGGGGTACTTTTGCATACAAAGTCCTTCCCTTTGGTCTCTACAATGCACCAACAACCTTTCAAAGGGCAATATTAGGTAGTTTTTCTGATCTTTTGAATGATTGCCTTGAATTCTTTATGGATGATTTTACACCCTACGGGGATGCCTTTAAGACAACATTAGCTAACTTGGAAAAAGTGCTGGAACGTTATGAACAAACTAATGTTGCTCTGAGCATGGAAAAATGCCACATGATGATGATCGAGGGAATTGTGCTGGGACATTTCATTTCAGCAGATGGAAACAAGGTAGATCCTGCAAAAATTGAGGTAATCTTGAAAATCACGACCCCTAAGACCCTGAAAGAAGTACATAGTTTTTTGGGACATGCAGGATACTATAGGAGGTTTATAGATAATTTTTCAAATATTGCATCTCCTCTATTTTCATTACTTATGAAATATGTGAAATTTGTGTGGACAGGAAAGTGTGAGCAGGCCTTTTTAAAGTTGAAGAACTGTGTAACAGCATCACCTGTTTTACGAGGACCAAACTGGGAATTGTTGTTTCATATTGCTACAAACACATCTGACATGGTTGTGGGTGTTTTTTTGGGGCAGGTGGAGGATAAAAAACCTTATGCCATTTATTACATCAACAAGAACTTAACTCCAACAGAACTCAACTACACTATACTGAGAAGGAATTCCTAGCAGTAGTGCATTCTATCAACAAATTCCGACACTACATCACCGGGTACCAAGTATTTGTACACACTGACCATGCTGCAATTCGATTTTTAATGAACAAGCCTCTTACTAATGGTAGATTTACACGATGGATATTGCTGTCACAAGAATTTGATATTACAATTTTAGATAAACCCGGAAAAGATAATGTAGTTGTTGATTTTCTTTCTAGATTAACTATAAGTGATCATTGCACTGCTACTGAGGATTCTTTTCCAGATGAGTATCTTTTTTCCATCTCTACTCACTCACCATGGTATGTAGATATAACCAATTACCTTGCTGCAGGAAAATTCTCACATCAATTGTATTCCAGGGAAAGAAGGAGGATTATACAACAAAGTGCTACCTACTCCTGGATAGAAGGCAATCTCTATCACACCAGGCCAGATTTTCAGATTAGGTGATGTGTTAAAGAAGATTGATTTATTTGAGATCCTAAAGGCTTGTCATGAGGAACCTTGTGGAGGACACTTTGCTGATAAGAGGACAGGACATAAAGTACTCTCAACAGGGTACTACTGACCAATTATATTCCAGGATGCCAAGAAGTTTGTGAAAGGATGTGATAGTTGCCAAAGGATGGGCCAGCCTCTGAAATCATATTAGATGTTGTTACAGCCTCAGATAATAATAGAACCATTCGAGAAATGGTCCCTAGACTTTGTGGGGCCAATTAATCCTTCATCACAGCAAAAAGCATACATATTGGTCTGCACCGATTATGCCACAAAATGGGTCGAAGCAAGGGCACTAACTAGAGCAACAGAGCAGGCTGTTTCAGACTTCCTATTTTAATATATTTTTGTTCGCTTCGAGATACCCAAAGAGATAGTGACAGATGGGGGTCCTCAGTTCACAAATCATTTAATCAAGAAGTTGGTTGAAAAGTATGGAATCCATCACATAATCACCACACCATATCATCCACAAGCAAATGGTCAAGTAGAAAGCACAAATAAAATAATTGATGGAATCTTAACAAAGACATTAGCCAGCCACTGAAGAAATTGGGTCGAGAAACTTCCATAGGTATTGTGGGCTTACAGGACAACATGGAGGTACTACAGGCTTATCACCATATGAATTGGTGTATGGTAAGAATCCCTTATTCTCCATAGAATTTGAAATAAAGACATTAAGAACAACATTGCAGGTCGATCTGGATTTGAGTACAGCACAGACTCAAATATTGAACCAGCTCAATGAGTTGGAAGAGAAATGACTAGCTCCCATTCAATAGACAGAAATCATTCAGAAGCAAAGAGTCAGATGGCATGATGGGTCTATTAAGAAGAAAAAATTCCAGAAAGGAGATTCGGATCTTTTCTACGATTCAAGGTTCAAATATTTCAAAGGCAAGCTCTGCACCATATGGCTAGGTCCTTACGAAGTGGATATGGTCTTTGACAATGGGACTGTACAATTGGTCACCATTGATAGTGCTAAGACACCATTATTGGTTAATGGGCACTGTCTAAAGCTATATCATCAACCCACTTCGAAGGAATCATTTGTCAACATTGTCGCAGACCTTGATCTTCATGTTACGACAATAGGGGAACATTCTCCTGTGCAGCCTTAAAAACTGAAATTCCAATAAGTGCAGCAGTTGAAAACCACCTTTGTGGAAACTGTTACACCTGTTTAATAATAATAATAATAATAAAATAACAAAATAAAAGAAAAAAAAAATTCTAACTGTGAAAACCCCTTTCCGAGGTGGAGTCAGATAGCCAGTAACGACTGAAAACCACTCTTGTGGCAGCTATTACACCCATGTTTTTCTTCCTGTAATATCATCTTCCCTTTCTAATCTATTTCATAGGATGATGGTATTCATGTAAGTTTCTTTTATGTACCAATTTCTTCTGATTATTATGTTTTTTGAGAATAATCTAAAAGTTGTCTTGGTTGTTACACATGTAACAGTCAACAACCACGAATATTGTTCTTTATGATTCATTCCATAAACAGCAATAACCGTGCCGACCAAACACAACAACACAAGCGCTATAAGCAAGACGTCGTCAATTTAAATTCTTCCTCCACATTACCTCAAGTATGTCATTAAAAAGGTAAATGATTGTCATTGATGATTCGGTGATTAATTGGCAAAGTAATGATGCTCCTGTGACGGCCGTGGGTAGCCGTCACCATTAAAGTGGGGGGGGATATGACTTGAAATCATTGCAAAAGGGCCATAATCATAAATATATATTAATCCGCATGCACCTAATCAATAACATAATTTCTAATGATGACCTAATCCGATTGGAAAAGAGCATGTGTACGAAATCCCATTACTTTCCATAATGAGCCATTTATGAATATTAGTGTAGGGTACGATTCAGCAAATCCGTGAAAGTCGTCACCTTCCATCAACCTCCTCGATTGAAACCTTGCATTCTCATTGTAAACTCGTCAATTGGGATAAGCAAAGGCACCGAGAAGCAACTAGTTCAGAGACACAATATGTTATAGCAGGACTGAACAACAAAGAAGTGAATTCAGAAACTCAGTGATATTACAGTGTGGCCAAACATTAAGAAACAAATTTAGAAACAAACAGCAGAGATGGGTGGAGCAGCAGTTAGGCATGAGTCAGATTCCATGGATGCCCTGCAAAATTGTCCAGAAGCTTACCATATATTCAGAGATGTTGGATGGGTTGAGTTTTTCCAAAATATTGAAGGCTCAGATGAGGTAGTGGCAATTGAATTCGCTCGGAACTTGAACAATAATCAAATCCGAGTAAGGGGCATGCAAGTGGAGGTGAATGAAGAGGTAATTGCCCAGGTAACTTCATTACCAGTAGAGGGGCGAAGGTGCTTTAACAGAAAAATTAATGACCCCTCCTTGAAAGAAGACTTCCTAGTAGGGGAGGAAAAACTGGAGAAGAACGGAAGAGGAATTGAAAGATTGTCACTTCATCATCCTTGGGAAGACGTTGCCCTAGGCTTGATCAAATATATCACTTGTGTGGGAAGATCCATGATAGTGTTCAACTATCACTTTCCTCTTCTTAATCACCTTCGGCACCAACAAAGAATCAATCTTCCATTCTTTTTGCTAGGGAACATCAAGAATATGGTGGCAGTAGTGAAAACAACAACACACCCAGAGGCATGTGTGACTAATCACGGACTCATTAAGCTAATTGTGATGGATGCCCTAGGCAAACAAGGAAAAACTTGGGAAGAATTTAAGAGAAAAAGGCCAAGGACAAGCCAGGGGAAACAGACCACGACTTCATGAGGAATTCAGGCAAAGGTGGAGACCCAGACTCGGCCTGCTGGAGTTAAGATTGGGAAGAAGCCTATTGATGAACCAATTGGGGATAGAAGACTGAAACAAAGAGTGAAGGTCAGCATGCTTGTATAACCTTTTCCTACGGCCGAGAAGAAGATGAAAGCAGAATTTTTAGAAGAAGAAAGGCAACCCTCCTCATCAGGTAAGGATGAAACCAATGCCTTGCTTTTAGAAATTGAGAATTTAAGAAAGGAATATGAGGAATTGAAGCGGAAATTATCTGAGGGGAAGGAAATCCCGGTGTCCGTATGCATGACATGTTTTCAAGACTTAACAGCAGTGGGATATAACGCCCGTATAGAAAACATCAGCCCAATGGAAATGGAAACAGAACATCTGGAGGTTGTTACACAAGAACCTACTGATGATACTGTTGTTACACAAGAACCAGCAGTTAAAGCAAAGCCTCTTGTAATAATTTACCTAGAAGCCGACCCACAAGAACCTGTGGAGGCCACTCCTATTGTAGAAGAAACAACAATGGACACAAAGGATACTCTAGGTAAAAACAAAGGGGCTGACACACAAGAACCCACCGAAGAGGTTGTTGTTACACAAGAACCAGCAACAGACGTGAAACAACCCCATGTAGTAGAGGCTGATACACCCATTGTTGATGAAGTTATTGAATGTAGGAGAACCTCGAGTCCTATCTCGGGATGGAGTTCTGAGAAATTCTTGTTAATTTCTGAGTTACAAAAGTGGAAATAAGAAGCAATCTCCCTTTGGGATGGGATTATTTTGCTAAAGGAACATTAGAGAGAAATAGACACTTTACATGAAAGATGGATGGAAGAAGAGTTGAAGAAAGGGTGGGAGATTTACAAGAAGAAGGAAGCTATAAATAAACAAGAAGAATAGTTGCTACTGTTACAGCAGCAGATTCAGGATCTCACCACAGACAAGCAAAAACTTCATGACCTCGCCCTCAACTTGCTGGGTTGTAAGCGGCCTTCTCCATCCTATCCTATTTTTCTATGGGAACATTACTTCTTGTTTCAATTGAAATCCATTATGGAGGACAAACCTTATTTATGTTCTTCCACTCGTATGTTTCTGGATGTTTTCCATGCCTTTGATTTTGATGAGAAAAGTTTGTTTTGTGAGTTATTCTTACACAATATTATTTGTGAACATGTGAGTATGCAGATGGTTGTGAAAATGTTCTCTTATATGGCAGATCTTCAATTAAGGGCTTTTGTGTCCTTCATGAAGAATCAGATTGAATGGCATCTAGCCATTAAATCTATGGAGACTAATGAGGAGAAGACAACATTGTGGGTTCGGGCAGAACCAAGATGGGTTGCCGAGTTGAGACGAGAATTTATGAGAATGTTGAGTACCCCTAGGATTAAAGAACCAACTGCCACTTATAGAAGAAGAATTATGAACTTCCGCCTCAATCAGTTCTCAATGATGAAGAGCCGAGCTTTGACAGGGTGCTTAAAACGCACGGAAGCCAGCAGTGCTGAGCTATTGAAGGGAGATCCATTCTCATTCCTAAATTTCGTGGTGGTTGTTACACATGTACCAGCCTACGCACATATTGTACAATACCTTGGTGCTTTGTGGATTACCATATCAATTACAAATTGAGTAAGTATGAGTTAGAATCCTGGGTACAACAGTTGATGACCAATCAGGGATACAGGTCTACGGACAAAGACACAGCTGATGCTTATGATCTCACCAACCTGCACCGACGATATTCCCATGAGAGATGAGGTTGCATGAGGACATGTAAGTATTTCAGTTGGGGGTAGATGTTGGGTGCTAGCTTTCTACATTTTTCCTACACTTATCTTCCTTATTTTTCCTCATAACCATAACCAATGGGAGTATCTTTACCACCTTTTTCCTACCTTTTTACCCTAACTTGTGTTGCTTCACCTTACTTTTGTTAATTTGCTAATTCACCAATCATTATGATATATTATACCTTTTTATGACTAATTGATGGTGAATGTTTGGAGAAGATCGATGGTCTTTGTGTTGTCTTTCCAAATGTCATTTGTAGCACCAAAGATCTCGAACATGAAGTTAATAGGAGCAGTTCAGATGGTGTTATTACAGCAAAGTGATGTTGTTACACCTTGCTCTTACAGACCCGTCGGCAAACTGCTGTTACACTCTGTTGTTACAGACTCGTTGGCGAATTGTTGATACAGTTGTATCGTTGACTAATCTCATCAATTTTTGTTGCCAATCTGTCCTCTGGTCGTTACACTACAATTGTGATTCCATTACAATAGTTGTAGAAGTTGTTTAGCATTGTATTTTTGGGATAACAGCGTAAGGGCTGTTTCAATTGTATCCTTCTATTTTCTAGTTAGAACTTTATTAGGAAGTGGTTATAACTATATGTGTTCTATTTCAATCAGCATGAGAATCGTAAGATTCTCATGACTGATCTATCCCCAGATTTTATGATGTAACCACTATATAGTTCTCGGCCCTAGAGGTAGAGAGGTTAGTGCAAAACAACATTATTTTGGCTCTGTAATTGTGTTCATATTAATACAGATTATCTTGTTATTGTTGTTACATGTGTGATTATATTTAGTTTCCGTTAAATCTCCTTCTCTACCTGCGCCCTGCTAAGGAGGAAGGGCCCTCCTTCTTAGCTTGGATTGTAGTGATTAAAGTAGTTGTGTGTATGTAATTGTATTTCAGTTTATGTATCAATAGAGTGTTGTTGCTTCTATTCAGCTGAGAATATATCTGCTTCGATTTCAATACTTTATATGCTATTACACATATGATATTAGAGACACCAGCTGGGTACTTATTGTGTGGCGAGTTAGACAAATCAATTGAAGTATGATTTCAATCTTGTAGATCATTTTATTTCTGCATCAGTGATTTATTTCCAGCATTTACTTCAACAACGATTTCTTTTCTTTGGAATTACATCTGGTTGGTGTATCAACACAAACAGTGCAACTGTCATTGGAATAAACAGACGTCCCTGGATTGATAATTAAATGTGTGTTGTTAAGTCATTTAATAAGTGATTTATATAGTCCAACAGGATTGAAAACATCGAAATCATCTAGTTGAGAATGAATTCTAGATATCTCAATGGAAGAAAAGCACTAAATATTCATTAAGCCATAACAAAACACTTAGACAGTGAATTCTAAAAACATTCTGCTTAATTAAACATGAATACATAACATTCAAGCATTATTGTGACAATATAAAAACTTACAACGTAGGAGAACACATCACCATCAGAAACTAACACATGAATCCCTAAGAAAATAGACCTCGACCTTCATCATTCACTGAAATTTTTAAAATGAAAGTACACTGCACATTGCTTTATTTCTCTAACCCTGACGAACCAACCCTTTGCACACTAAAATTCATGAAATATATACAATTATATCATCCGTGGAATTATGGGTCGAGCTCAACCATTTCCCCAAAGATAGATTCAATTACATTAGATTTAGAAACTGCCTACTAGGAAACAGGGACCAAATTTCTGGAAAATTAGGGTAAAATCTTAGATCGCATATCTCAAATCATGACAGTTGTTAAAAAACCAAATAATTTTGTTGTATATTAGCTTGTTATTGAGATAAATCTCTCTCAAATTTGGAAAATTATTCCCCAACTCCTCGAAATACACACCCAAAAATCATGGCTAAAACAAGAAATAACAAAATCTGAAAAATATGTTGTAGAGATTCATTCAAATATTGAAATATATGACACCTATTAAAATAATGAAGGAGGTTTTTGTTATTCAACTTGTTTTTGACAAAAACCTCTTTTACTTTTTCAAAATCCATTTCCATTCGGTTAGAATCCGATTTTGAAACTAACTTATAAAACAATTAAAAACAGAGAAAATCCTCTACGCCAAAAGCACATCAAGCTTCTTTTTCATATTATATAATTAATGCTTGAATGCTTAACCTGCATGACACTTAAGGACACTTGATGCAGGAGCATGAGGCTTAGAGACAAAAGGCTTCATTAATTATTCAAAAAATCCAAAAAAATGTTACAAGCAAAGGTGTTGGTACCTTTAGCTGTCAATTTACAGTTGTACTAGATAGGGTTGAACTAGTAGCTAGGAAGTTTGAGCAATTTTATATTAGATTCAGTATATTTAGCCTTCAGTTGATAGATTTAAGGAAGATGTTATGTAATTAGACTTTTATCTAAATTAGGAGAATTCGATCCTCAAGAATAGGTCGACTATTATGTAAAAAACCTATAAATGTAACCTCTGAGAAGGAAGAATTCAAATTGGGTTGTAGAAGAATTGATTGAGAGGGGTTTTGCCTCTATTTTAATAAAATTGTAGAATTTAACTATCTGTGTATGCTTGGCAAATTCCCGTAGGGTTTCATCTCTTCGAAATCCATCATTTATCTGAAAATCCATTTGATTTATATATTTTGTGTAGGATTTACATGTGATTAGCTTCTGTGTAAAAGATTCAGAGGAATCGAGGGATTCTGGTTTCTTTGGCTTGAAATTGGATATTTGATAAATGATCTATGTCTATTGAGTTATGCAGCGGAAAAGGAGGGTTCCAAGAGAAGTTGAAGATTAACCTGTAAAACAGCAGAAAATCCGTGTCAAACGCGACCGAAAATGAAATTTTGAAGGACAAGCGGTTTTCGAGAAACCAATTACTGTTGTTGCGTTGCTTTTGGGTTGTGAGTGGTTTTTTTCATTTTGAACGTGATCATATTGGATCACGACACGTCACAGTGTTAAAACCACCAATTTCGCATTGCTTTGGAGCGATAAGTCACCGGGGTTGATTGAACGCGATAGTCATCCGATCATATCTATGGGAGATCCAACGGTGGTCACGCCGGTAGCTGCGTTGAGTTTATAAAAGGTATGGACCCGACATTTTATGCAATGGATTTTTATTAAAGGTTGAAGTCTGGAGCCATTTTCGAAAGTCTAAACTTCCGAAAGTTTAAACATTGTTTTCAAAGGTTTTGAACATTGTTTAAAAGTAAATTATTATATTTTCGAAGGGTTTAAAACATTGCATAAAAGTGAGTTATTATGTTTTCAAAGGATAAAAGGGACTTTAGCTTCCGTGGTGCATTTTATTAATTTTATCAAACAGATTAATAAAGTTTGATGAACGAGAGTGGAATAGAAGATCAGGAACAAATTCCTCCTGAATTAGAAAGCATTGTAACTAAATTTGAATAGCTCTCCTTAACGCCTGCACCCACACTGCCATCATTTGTGGTATCAAAGCCGTCTTTAGAGCATTTTCCAGATATTGAACAAGCTTCTAAAATTTAGAAAAAGAATTCCAACATGGCTGTCAGAATTGGTAGAGGAGGTGGTGCTGGTAGAAGAAGAGGTAGACCAGTTGCAAATGCTGAAGTACTGACTATGCAGCAGATTCAAGCTAGATTGGAAACAATAGAAGCAGGACAACAGAGAGATCCTAAAGATGTCAGTGAACCTAAAGCTAAAGAAGAAGAAGAAGAAAATGTTGAGCTTACTCCTGATATGAGATTCTTTAAATCAGTTTTAGGATCTACATCCAAACCTAGACTTGAAGTATCAGCTTTTGCAGAAGGATTGAATCCAGAAGAGTTGATAGACTGGATCAATGAAATGAATAAATGCTTTGATTATGAAGAGATGGGTGAAGAAAAGAGAGTTAAGTTTGTTGTCACAAGGTTGAAAGGACATGCAGCACTTTGGTGGGATGGAGTGCAAGCAGAAAGAAGGAGAGTTGGTAAGCAGCCAATCAAGAATTGGAACAGAATGGTAGCAAAGTTGAGAGGTAAGTTTTTCCTAGTGATTATCAGCTTTCATTATTTAGAAAAATGCAGAATCTTAGACAGAGATTAATGACAGTAAAATAATACACAGAAGAATTTTACAAAGTGAGCATAAGAGCAGGAAAAATACAAGATATAATAGAGAAGATTTCCAGGTAAATAAATGGTCTCAGAATGAATATTCAAGATGAGATAAGTATATTGTCTCCTAAAACAGTGGAAGAGGCTTACCAGATGGCCTTAAAAGCTAAAGAAAAACTCATAGGAAAGCAATATGCCAAAGGAAGAGGTACTTTCTGAGGAAGAGGAAGTCAAGGTGGTAGAGGAAGATCTACAGCACCAAGAGATGGAGCTAGCAGCAGCTCACCTCAGTATGCACCCACAGAAGGTGATACAAGTGGCATAAGGAATCCTTACAGAGGAAGAGGAGGCAGAAACAGAGGAAAAGAAGTCAGATGTTACAGATGTAACAAATTAGGACATAGAGCCTATGAGTGTCCAGAGAATGTGGGGACAAACCAGAGAAATGCAATTGTTGCTCAGACTGAAGAGGAAGTAGCAAAGTTTCCTGAAACAGAGAAAGAAATTGTGCCAGAGAAAGGAGAATCTTTGGTGGTTAACAAGGTTTTGTTAAAACAAACAAAGGAAGTTGTTGAACCAACACAGAGAAAGACTTTGTTCAGAAGTGTGTGCAAAGTTCAATGGAAATGCTGTCAATTGGTAATTGATAGTGGCAGTACAGATAATTTGGTCTCTATAGAGGTGATAAAGAAGTTGAAATTAAAGACAAGGGAACATCCAACACCCTACAAGGTGTCATGGCTTCAGAAGGGACATCAGCTACTAGTAAAGGAACAATGTGAAATAGAATTGCAAATGGGCAATTACAAAGATAAAATCATGTGTGATGTGATGCCTATGGATGTGTGTCACATATTGCTGGGTAGACCTTGGCAGTATGACAGAGTAGCAGTACATGATGGAAAGAGAAACACTTAAAAGTTTTTCAAAGATGGTATGAATCAAACATTGTTACCTATGGAAGAAGAAGGTGCATCAGGTAAAAATTCTGATCCAAAGGCTTCATTGTTGATTGGAAAAGAATACTTGCAATAGATTGAAGATGATGAGGTAAATTTTTCTTTAGTTTGCAAACCTAAGGTAGTATTTACTTCTGCTAAAATTTCTGATTTGCCAATTGAAATTCAAGAAATGTTGGAGAATTATTGTGATATTATTGTGGGTGATTTGCCTGATGAATTACCACCTGTAAGAAGAATCATCCATCAGATAGATTTGATTCTAGGATCAAATTTTCTAAACAAAGCAGCTTACAGAATGACTCCTATAGAAAATGAAGAAATCAGAAAGCAAGTGCAGGAATTGGTTGACAAAGGTTTGGTCAGAGAAAGTTTGAGCCCTTGTGCAGTACCTACAGTATTAAGTTCGAAGAAAGATGGAGGCTGGAGAATGTGCACTGATTCAAGAGCAATTAACAAGATAACAATCAGGTATAGATTTCCTTTACCTAGAATTGAAGATTTGATGGATTGTTTGAGTGGAGCAAGGTATTTTTCAAAACTAGATTTGAAAAGTGGGTATCATCAAATTAGGATAAGGGAAGGAGATGAATGGAAAACAACCTTTAAAACAAATGAAGGATTGTATGAATGGATGGTAATGCCTTTTGGTTTATCAAATGCACCTAGCACATTTATGAGGCTTATGAATGAAGTATTGAAGGAATTTATTGGTAAATTTGCAATAGTATATCTGGATGATATATTAATTTACAACAAAACAAAGGAAGAATACCTGAGACATCTTAATTATGTCTTAAGGAAGTTACATCAAGAGAAGTTACTGATAAATTTAAATAAATGTTCATTCATGAAAGCAGAATTGGTATATCTAGGTTTTGTTGTTTCTGCTGAAGATTAAAAATGGATCTAGAGAAGATAAAGGCAATTGTGGA
Organism: Pinus albicaulis; assembly: GCA_034641835.2. Lineage (NCBI taxonomy): Eukaryota > Viridiplantae > Streptophyta > Pinopsida > Pinales > Pinaceae > Pinus > Pinus albicaulis. Next base: position 1,439,940,319 of record CM076580.1, read on the forward strand.
GTGGCCTTCACCTAAAAGTGTTTTTGAAGTAAGAAGTTTTCATGGTCTTGCTAGTTTTTATAGAAAATTCATAAGGAATTTTAGTAAGATCAATGCACCTATCATTGAAACCATAAAGAAGGATAAACAACCATTCAAGTGGACTGCTGAAGCTGAAAGGAATTTTCAATTCTTAAAGCAAAAGATAACTGAGGAACCTGTCTTAGTTTTGCCTGATTTTAATAAACAATTTCAAGTGAAATGTGATGCTAGTGGGGAAGCTATTGGAGTTGTATTAAGTCAAGAAGATAGACCTGTAGCATATTTCAGTGAGAAGCTAAATGAGACAAGGAGGAAGTACTCTTTTTATGACAAGGAATTTTATGCAATTGTATAGTCATTGAAGAAGTGGAGACATTATTTAATGTCTAAAGAATTTGTGCTATATTCAGATAATCATGCTTTATAGTATATTATGCAAGAGCCTAAACTAAATCAAAAACATGCAAAATGGGTTGAATATCTTCAAATTTTTAACTTAGTATTGAAGCATATAAGTGGCCAAGCAAACAAGGTAGCTGATGCCTTGAGTAGAAAAAGCATTCTTGTTCGAGAAAGTCAAATTCAAGTGTTAGGTTTTGATTTTCTTAAAGAAATCTATAAGACAGATTTGGATTTCAAAGAAGCATTTGAAGCATGTTGTAATCCTGTTTTGATAGACAGAAGTCAGTGGTTAGATTATTTCTTGCAAGAGGGTTTATTGTTAAAAAAAAATCAGTTGTGCATACCAAAATTTTCTATGAGAGAAAATTTAATCAGGGAAAAACATAGTGGTGGACTTGCTGGAGATTTTGGTGTTGACAAGACTTATGAGCAACTAAGTTATTTTTATTTTTGGCCAAAGATGAGATCTGAAGTGGAAAAGTATGTGAAGAATTGTAAAATTTTTCAATATGCAAAAGGGAAAAGTCAAAATGCAGGTTTGTACATTCCATTACCTATTCCAGACAGAACTTGGGATATAGTAAGTATGGATTTTGCTTTAGGATTTCCTAAGACACATAGAGGAAATGATGCAATTTATGTTGTAGTTGACAGATTTTCAAAAATGGCACATTTTATTCCATGTTATAAAACCAGTGATGCTACTCATGTTGCCAATTTATTTTTCAAGGAGATTGTTAGATTACATGGGTTACCTAAAAGTATTGTCTCTGATAGAGACACCAGATTTGTTGGTCATTTTTGGAGGAAATTGTGGAAGAAGCTTGGTACTAAACTAAGTTTCAGCTCGTTTTAGGTGCTTCGGCCCTCTCGGCCCTAGAGGCTTCGATCCAGATTGGATCAGCACGGATCTGTCTCCAGATCTCGTTGCTGGCTTTACAGATCAGCGCCTATTCGATCTGCTTCAGGTTCTACATCGAGGATTGACTGCGTCCTTAGCAGACAGAGCCAGAGAGCCGCCCCCACGGCCTTTCTTGTAGTTACTTCGGCCCTCTCGACCCCGGAGGCCTCGATACTGGTTGGATCTTATCGGATCTGCCTACAGATCCCGTTGCTGGGCATCCAGAACAGCGCCCTCTCTTAGATCTGCTCCTCAGACTCTCAGCTGTATCTGCCCCTGCTTTTTTCAGCTGCTCAGTCTCGGAGATGCCTCGCCTCTTGTCGGAAGCTGGTCGGATGAGTTACTGATCCTCTCTGCTGACTATGGAGATCCAAGGATCGCCACAAGGGCCCTCTCTGCCTTCTCCTCCAGATGCCTCTGCCGCCTTCTCTTCCTTGATTGCTTCACTACCCAAGAGGAATAAAACTGACGTCTCTAAGTTTGTTAAAAAGCTCGACGATGTGCCGGAGGTAGCCCTACCTCCGGAGGGGCCGATCCAGGTCGCTTTATCTCTTGCAGATCGCGCCCTGGTCGGCCAATTCACGGGTCTCTGGCCCTCTCCTAAATCAACTGAAAGCTGGGTTGCCAGGAATTGGATCCCGCTGATCAAGAACAAAGTCACTTCATATTTTCTTGGAAGAGGCTACTTCCTGTTTGAATTCAATACCAAGGAGGATAAAGACCTGATCTTCAGGAACGGGCCCTATTTCATGGGACCACAGGGCCTATACCTAAATAAATGGACCCCAGACTTTGATCCAGCTGTGGATGTTCCATCGGCAGTTCCTGTTTGGGTTCGGCTTCCTAACCTACCGGTTCACTGCTGGAACTGGGATTCCCTTAAACACATAGGCAACACATTGGGCAAGTTCATAGACAGAGCCAATAACAACGATCAATATGATTGCGCCCGGATCTGCGTCGAGGTAGATCTAGAAGTGGGCCTTCCTGAGGCCATCAAATTAAAGGTGGGTAGCTGGACACATCTTCAAGTGCTGGATTACGAGCAGCTCCCGTTCAAATGCCGCAAATGCCACATCTATGGCCATTTTGCTAGAGGATGCCCGAACACAGGCGAAGCAGAAAAAGGAAAGGAGGAAGGATGGAACCAAGTAAAGAGATCAAAGATAAATCACAAGAAATCAGGGGCACAAGGATCTCAACCTGCCGCTGCCCAAAACTTACCCCCGTCAAGAAGCCAAGAAAATAAGTACGAGATCTTAAGCTCTGCGGAAGAAATTCCCAGGGAAGAGGAAATACCTGACAAATCAGCAGAAAAATCGACCTCAGCAGGATCAAGACCTGAAGAAAGTATCATGGCAAGGAACAAGGAAAAGCAGACAGAAGCCTCCGAGGAGGAACATGACTCAGAGGAGTCTGAGGAAGAGGGAGAAATAGGAGATACGCAGACATCAGTTAGAAGATCTACAAGGGGCCGGAAATCTGCAAGAGAAAAGAGAGATCAGGAAACTTACAAAGACAAGCTGCAGGGCAGTCAGCCTACGCTAGAAAAACTCCTTGGCAAGAACTCGAAGCCGGTTAAAAATCAAGCTCCTGGCTCCAGAGGAGCCCCTCACCAAAGAAACAAATGATGAAGACCATCTCCTGGAATTGCAGAGGATTGGGGAGTAAAATAAAAGAAGAAGCAGTAAGAAGCCTCATTAGAAGAGAAACCCCGGACATCCTTCTGATCCAGGAGACCAAAATGGAGGACAAAGAGTTCCTTCAAATCAGCAAAAAGTTCTGGAAGGGAAGTAGCGAGCTAGCAGTATCATCAAGGGGAGCCTCCGGGGGATTAGGCTCTCTCTGGAACCCCCTCAAATTTAGCCTGGTCACATAGGCACACAATAGTCATTGGCTATTCTTGAAGCTACACTCTGTAGATTCAAGGGAGATTATCTGCCTGTTCAATGTCTACGTTCCTAATAACATAGGGGAGAAAAGGGAATGCTGGGAATCCATCAGACAACTAGCAGAGACTGAGAATCTGGGAAACATCATCATTGCAGGGGACCTAAATCTCACCCTACGCACGGATGAAAAGCGAGGAGGTACAATCGTAAGGGACCCAGCAAGGGAGTGGGTGGAAGACCTCATGCAGGACTGGGATCTACTCGATACCCCTCCAGATAACGGTAAGTACACCTGGACCAATAAGAGAATAGGCCCTGGTCATATTGCTGCTAGACTTGATAGATGCTTGGTGCAGAGTTCCTTTCTTTTGCTTGGTTTAGAATCCAGACTGCACATCCTCCCATGTAGTGTTTTAGATCATAAGCCTATTTTGTTAGAGATGACAGGTCACAAAGATCTTGGTCCCATTCCATTTAGGTTCAATGCTCTTTGGGTTAAAGAGCCAGAGTTTATGAACTTGGTTCAAGAAAGCTGGAATCTACCAGTGAAGGGTTCTCCCTTCTTCATCTGGGAAGAAAAACTCAGAAGATTAAAAGCTGCTCTAAAAACATGGGCCAAAGGTCTTCCCACTCCTGCAAACGAAAGAAAGCAGGCCCAAGATATTCTTAAACAACATCAAATTCAAAGTGAGGATGTAGAAATCGCTAAAGAAGTTTTAGACAAGGAGGAGGAGCTGCAACAAATCTATCACAAAGCCTGCCTATCAGAAGAAGAGCATTGGAGGCAGAAATCTAGGAGCTTATGGCTTAAAGCGGGAGATAGAAATTCTGCCTTCTTCCATAAACAAGCCCAAGCAAGGAAAAGCTTTAATTCTATAGCAGAAATCAAAGATGGCAATCTGATCCATCAAGATTTTGAGAGCATAAAGAAGGCAGCCTACAATCATTTCCAAAACCTGTATAAAGAAGAGGGAGAGACTGATCCAAAATCCAAATTTCTGGAGGTGATACCCCCTAGAATCTCCCCTCTTATCAACCAGCAGCTTGAAAAGAAGATCTCCATCCAAGAAATAAAAGAAGCCCTAGATAGTATGGAGCCTGACAAAGCCCCAGGCCCGGATGGCTTCACAGCCAGATTCCTCCAATTTTGCTGGCAGATTGTTGAGAAAGATCTCTTTAAGATGATCCTGAAATCTCAAAATTGCCAAAAAATTGGGGGCAGCACTAATTCTGCCTTTCTTGCCCTCATTCCCAAGGAAAAGGGTGCAAAATAATGTAATAGATTTCGCCCAATCTCTCTCTGCAACATTGGGTACAAATTAATCACAAAGGTAATTGCAAACAGGCTAGCAGGCATCCTTCCAGTGATCATACCTGAGAATCAAGGAGGTTTTGTTCAGGGGAGACAGATTGTCGATAACTACATCCTGGTGCAAGAGGCTATCCACTCGAGTCAACTCCGCAAAGAAAAGGGTATGGTTATCAAATTAGACCTGGCAAATGCCTTCGACCGTGTCAGGCAAAGCTTCCTTTGGGAAGTTTTGAAAAAGTTTGGTTTTGGGACTGGGTTTGTAAATTGGATTCGAGCTAGTATTGCTGACCCATGGATTGCCCCCTTGGTGAATGGGAGAGCAGCTGGCTTCTTCAAAGCATCAAGAGGGCTCAGGCAAGGCTATCCCCTCTCTCCGCTGCTCTTCGTTCTTCAAGTCTCTGCCCTCAGCTTCTTCCTAGATCAGAAATTGGAAGATCAGGAGATTTTGGGGCTAAGTATAGCCAGAGGTGTGAAAAAAGTAAATCATACTCTTTTCGCAGATGATACCCTTCTGTTGGGGTCTGCCACAGCTCGCTCCGCCATAAGGTTTAAGGAGGTTCTAGATGATTTTAGTGATGCTACAGGAAGCAGCTTAAACATAGGAAAATGTAAAGCCTATTGCTGGAACATTTCTACTCACACTCTCTCTGTCATCTCCAGGATTCTGGGCTTTGTTGCCACCCTCAGCTGGTCCTCCTTTATATACTTGGGTCTGCCCATCTTTCGCACTCTGGTTCGTAGCAAAGATTGGACCCCTCTTTTGGACAAATTCAAGGCAAAATTCCAAACCTGGGGTTTCTCTTGGATAAACCTCGCAGGCAAACTTGTTCTTATCAAATCTGTTCTAAGCAGTCTTCCCATATTCCAATTCTCTGTGCTCTTAGCACCTACTGGTATCATAAATAAAATGGAAGCCTACATCCGCAAGTTTTTCTGGAAAGGTGGCAAACTCAACGATAGAAAAATTCCGTTGCTAAGTTGGGAGAAAGTTTGTAAGCCGTTGATGGAAGGCGGCCTTAACATCAAAGACCTCTGCTCTCAGAATATCGCCATGGGGGCCAAGCTCTTCTGGCGAATCATCGCTCCTCACCCAGGCTGGGCACAAAGAGCCCTCTGGAAAAAATATCTCAGGGGAAACAGAAAACGGTCCCTGGATAATCCCCTTCCCACAACAGGATCGCATTTTGTCAAACGTTGTTACAAAGCAGTGGCTCTAATCAAAGAAAGAGCGTTCTGGATTCCGGGCAACGGTAAAAACATTAAGATCTGGGAAGACAGTATAATGCAACACCCTCCCTTAGCATCGAATAACGATCTTCATGAGCTGAGACTGTGGATGGATCGCGTTGGGTTCAAATCACTGTGGGACATATCACAGTGGGCCGACAGAACCTGGCAGCGTTGGCGCATACCTCCTGTGCCTCCAGAGCTTGCGCAGGCCCGTCAGCGATTACTATCTATGCTACATGGTAAATCACCCCTTCGCACAGGCAAACAAGACGCACGGGGGTGGGGATCCGGATCAGGCTCATATACAGTAGCGCAGGGATATCATTGTTTGCAGGAACGCCCTTATGTCGCCCCCGACCCAGCTGTATGGAAGGGGCTGTGGCACCATAAAACTCTGCCAAAGGTCGACATCTTCTGCTGGTTGCTCTGCCACAGAGCAATCTTAACCGATGACAAACTGAAGAAAAAGGGCTTCCAAGGCCCATCCAGATGTCACCTATGCAGTGAAACTGAAGAGAGTGCCCAACATATCATTCTGGAATGCAAATTTTCTAGAGCAGTATGGCAGATCCTCCTGAATTTTTGGAAAACAGAGTTCAATCTACCTGTACATATTTCAGACCTATTTGCTAATTGGCACAGCAGTTATCCAAGAACGCTTCCAAAAAACGAAAGATTTAAAGCAGCATGGTTCTCCTTGCCAAAATTCATCTGCTGGAAAATCTGGCTTGAGAGAAACAGAAGAGTTTTTAGAGATGAAAAACTAAATCCTCAGCTCATCACCATCAAAGTAAAAAACCTCTGGAAAGAAAATTTGGGTGAACAGTTATCGGAAGCCAATTTAAATCAAAAGGATCTAGATTGGGCTGCCTCGTTGGGTCTTCATTTCTCTAGAGAAACAAGACAGCAAAAAAGCATAAAAGAGTGGCAATTCAGAGGAAGCAAGCAAGAACTCTCAGAATTGCTCACCAGACAAGCCCGACACTGCTTATTCTTCGATGGGGCTGCGAAAGGCAATCCCGGTTTGGCCGGGGCAGGAGGAATTATAAAGAACAAGGAGGGCATTACTGAGATTAGGTACGCTTGGGGCCTCGGGCATTCAACCAGCATTCAAGCTGAATCCTTGGAACTTCTGCAGGGCCTTAAGCAAGCAAAGCACACCGGGATTACAGATTTAAGTGTTATAGGAGATTCTCAGTCTATCATCAAAGTTCTAGTGGAGGACTCTTCTCCTACAGATCTTAGACTGTCCAGAGCGATCTTAAGAATTCGAAACATGGCGAAGGCTTTTAGAACTGTAAGCTTCCTCCATGTCTTGAGAGAAAACAATAAAGAGGCAGATTCAGAAGCCAACAAGGCGGTGTTGCTTTCAGAAGGCTCCCTTCTGGTTGACGAAACTGAGGAGTGGGACTCTATTCCATAAAGTTGTAATGTTTTTTCGACTCATTTTACAGCAGTTTGTGTGTTTGTATAAGCTAGGAAAAATAACACAGATAGACTTCCTAGTCACGTGTACAAATGATGGATCCCCAAAACTTGGGATCTACGATCAGATCAAGGCAGAAAGACCAAGGGCTAGGCCCGACAGATTGTAATCTTGGATGGCGTTTGGCCACTTTCTAATATAATCTCATAACCGTTCTTGTAAAAAAAAAAACTAAGTTTCAGCTCAGCTTATCACCCTCAGACTGATGGGCAGACTGAAGTAGTGAACAGGAGTTTGGGTAATCTTTTGAGAATTCTTGCAAGAGAACATCCTAAATAGTGGGATCATATTTTACCACAGGAAAAATATGCATATAATGATTCACCTAACAAAAGTACAGGGCAGAGTCCATTCCATATAGTTTATGGAATGCGCCCAAGGGGAGTATATGAATTGAGGAACTTGGGAAAAGTAGAAATGAGAAGTGCTGAAGGAGAGGATTTTACTTCAGAAATTCAAGCAATACATGAATAGGTAAAGCAGCAGCTACAAGACAGCAGCGTCAAGTACAAAAATAGAGCAGATTTGAGAAAAAGAGAAGTTAATTTTGAAGTTGGTGATTTGTTTTTAGCACACTTAAGAAAAGAAAGATTTCCAAAGAGGAAGTATAACAAGTTAAAATTCAAAAAGATAGGACCATGCAGGATATTGAGAAAGTTTTCTGCAAATGCTTATGAAATTGAATTACCATCTGATATTGGAATATCTCCAATATTCAATTTTTGCTGATTTGTACAGATATGAAGATGGTGGCACAGATGACAGACCAGGAGACAAAGAAAATATTAACTGGTAAAGCAGTTACCCACAGCAAAGACACTACAGCCAGAGAGGATCTTAGACAAGAAAGTTTTTAAGAAAACCAGGGGATAGGAGTATTTTCAATATTTGATCAAGTGGAAGGATCAGCCAATTGAGGATGCTACCTGGATGACAGAAACCATGCTGCAGAAATTGGGTAGTTCTGTGGAGGAGCTCATGGACAGGAGCCCATGAATATTTTTGTCCTCGGGAGTCTGATGCAAGAGCATGAGGCTTAGAGACAAAAGGTTTCATTAATTATTCAAAAAATCCAAAAAAATGTTACAAGCAAAGGTGTTGGTACCTTTAGCTGTGAATTTACAGTTGTACTAGATAGGGTTGAACTAGTAACTAGGAAGATTGAGCAGTTTTAGATTAGATTCAGTATATTTAGCCTTCAATTGATATATTTAAGGAAGATGTTATGTAATTAGGCTTTTATCTAAATTAGGAGAATTCGATCCTCAAGAAGAGGTCAGTTGTTATGTAAAAAACCTATAAATGTAACCTCTGAGAAGGAAGAATTAGAATTGGGCCGTAGAAGAATTGATTGAGAGGGTTTTTGCTTATGTTTTAATAAAATTGCAGAATTTAACTATCTGTGTATGCTTGGAAAATTCTCGAAGGGTTTCATCTCTTCGAAATCCATCATTTATCCGAAAATCCATTTGATTTATATATTCTGTGTAGGATTTACATGTGATTAGCTTCTGTGTAAAAGATTCAGAGGAATCGAGGGATTCTGGTTTCTTTGGCTTGAAATCGGATATTTGATAAATGATCTATGTTTATTGAGTTATGCAGTGGAAAAGGAGGGTTCCAAGCGAAGTTGAAGTTTAAACTGTAAAATAGAAGAAAATTCGTGTCAAACGCGACCGAAAATGAAATTTTGAAGGACAAGCGGTTTTCGAGAAACCACTTACTGTTGTCGCACCGCTTTTGGGTTGTGAGTGATTTTTTTTTTTTCATTTTGAACGTGATCATATCAGATCATGACACGTCACAGTGTTAAAACCACCAATTTCACATTGCTTTGGAGCGATAAGTCACCGCGGTTAATTGAACGCGATAGTCGTCCGATCATATATGTGGGAGATCCAACGATGGTCGCGTCGGCAGTTGCGTGGAGTTTATAAAAGGTATGGACCCGACGTTTTATGCAATGGAGCTTTATTAAAGGTTGAAGTCTGGAACCATTTCTGAAAGTCTAAACTTCTGAAAGTTTAAACATTGTTTTCAAAGGTTTTGAACATTGTTTAAAAGTAAATTATTATGTTTCCGAAGGGTTTAAAACATTGCATAAAAGTGAGTAATTATGTTTTCAAAGGATAAAAGGGACTTTAGCTTTCGTGGTGCATTTTATTAATTTTATCAAATAGATTAATAAAGTTTGATGACTGAGAGTGGAATAGGAGATCAGGAACAAATTCCTCCTGAGTTAGAAAGCATTGTAACTAAATTTGAACAGCTCTCCTTAATGCCTGCACCCACACTGCCATCAACACTTTTCATCACAGGAGTCAATTACATGAGGTTTAGATTCAAATTTCAAGGTCAAAATGTTGATTGTCTGGAAGCATCTCGAATTCATGATTTGCATGCTTCTGATCATCTCCTAGGTTTCTGAATGTATCACACATGTGAAAGGTAACCTGAAAATAATTAGATACCATTTGAATAACCCCTTTTCATACTATAAACCCTCCATCCTTAAAAAACATCACCTACAACAGAAGTACAACGCCCAAGCGCAATGAATTTCATTTGTGAAATCTGACCAAGTGTTGAAGCTTTTTTTACTAAGCAAAATGTTGATTAATGATGTTGAAATTCAAAAAACACCACTTTGAGCCTCCATATATAAGTAATAGTACTAAAAAAATTGATCAGAGGCTCAATATTAAGCTCAAAAATGAAAGTGCTCAGAATTGATTGAAAACTGAATGAATGTGACCGGACCGTTTCCAGGAATCCGATGCACTTCATTTCGTCGAAAACCGACTCCTGATGAAGAAGTTATAGCCCGTTGACTTCCATTCAAAACATGAAAAATTTAAAAGAAAATTCCAGAACAGTTACAGGTTGATGACATGGCAGCCTAGTCAGCATGTAGGGAATATTCTTCAGTTTTACGATGTACCAGCATGAAAAAATGTCACAACATGATTCGCCAGTTTAGGTTTGAGAAGGTGAAATTTCCCAATGTCCTCCAAGGTTGAATTTGGGTCCATGATGAATTATTATATGTTGGAATTATTTTTTTAATTATTAAGGTTGGATTAACATATATATATCCAAAGTTTAATGGTTTTATATCAGAGCGCAATTACATGTTAACCAAAGTCCGAATCATTTAATATAATACATAGTCTGAAGACCAAGACCAAATTATGTGCAAAGTCCCACTATACATATACGATGCAAAATATATATATGTAGGATGGGCGGAGGGCGAGTCGAACCTGTGATCTCCCCCTCCTAACACAAAGCTTTTACCATTACACTGACAGGCGGGACGTGCTAAGCGTTAGCTCAGATAATATATTTCAACCGACATTTAACTCGAATGATGGGAATAGAGGGGGCCATCCCTGCGAGCCAGCCCCTTCCCATGCGACCGCGTCATATGGTCTATTCCTAAGCGTCCATAATAAACACGCTTAGTGCGCATTAAACCGTGCCTATCACCTTTTAATCTCGGTTTAATTAAATTAAACTCACAGTTTAAGATGGCAGCATATTTTGAGGCACCCCCATTTTCGGCGAGCCTGCTATTTTGGTGGGGTTATATGGAGTCTTCTCCAGATTTGGAGGAGGATTCTAGGAAAATTTGAATGAACCATATCTTGAGAAATTTTTGACCAATTTTGGCTCAGGAATAGTAATTCCTATCATATTGGCATGATCTGAACACATTGGAATAGGTTGTAGAGGCAGAGGAGCAATTCTACAGGTGCTTTTGTCACTTTAAATAATTTTGAAGCCTAGGGCCACTAGGAAGGAAGGCCATGCCTAGATCAGCTGAAGGCCAAATGGAGTGAATGAATAGTCATTTATGATAGATTTCGACATTATGAACTCATTGGAATATGTTTCATGAGCATTTGATGCATGTAAACAACATTTTTTTCATTATTGAGCTAATACATAGGCCCAAGCCATGGAAACTGGACCAAGGAGATGTAGCCCAAGAGGGGTGAGCTCCTTCATCAAAACTCTGTGTTGATGGATCAATTGTGATGGTTTTTTGTTCTTTATGTTACTGTTGTTCAACATTTTAATTTCATACTTTATGCTCTTGAATTCACTCATAAACCTCAGTTAAATTACCTATTTGACACACATAAGCAATAAGGAAACATATGTACAACAAGCATAAGATCAAAAAGTAAATTAAAAATCTGAAAATGAAATTAGCACAGCAAAACTAAAATTCATACTCAGATCAACCTTGATCCTCCATCAAAACCTAATGCCTTTGACAGTATCACAGCAGGAAAGCGCAACAGTGTAGGAATAGAGGTGAAACTGACTATCTGAGCACCCTCTTGAACATTTTGAGATGAATTTTGAGGTATTAAACACAAAATTAACAAGAAAAACAAACTTCTAGAACCTGGAGGTCATCAATATGCAAGAAACCTTTGATTTGTAGAAGTAAAACGTAAAGGGAAAGCACAATAACAACTTTTAATGATGATGATTTGATGATTTGACCTTGAAAATGACTTGAAATGACACCACTTTATTCGAATCAATGATGGAAAACCCAAATCCGTTATTATCTTCACTCAAAAGACTAATAACTTGATCTATAAGAGATCCTAGAAAAACTTTACAAAATGACCAAAATGATGAGAATACTAAGCTTCGCTTTGATTACTATAACATAAGACACTAACAGACTGCATGTGATTTGTTGTCCCGAGCATGGAGAGTGGATTTTGTTTACTTCCCCAAGGTACATCCTTTGCATACATCATGTTGCTAAAGTGCTCCTTTGGGGAGGCCTTTGGTTATTTGTTGCATAATATTCAGGGTGCCATGATGCAAATGGCCAAGTCTTTTGTGCCAAAGTTCATCGACATCACGGCTCTGCACCTTCTCCGCCTTTGTGCTTAATGAAACACAGTCTTCCACATCTAACTTATACAGGTTCTTCACATGAACCCTAATTTGCTTCACCTATCTCGTGCCTATGTGTCTTAGGAATGCCTTTCCTTTGCTAAATATCATATCATATACACGGTCTTCCAAAACTGCAACAGAGATGTGATTTTTATTTAGTCTTGGAATGAATATGACATCCTTGAGTCTAAGAGGGGATATCAACTCCCTCTGAAAGGTGATTGTAACAATACCAGTAGCGGTGTACCTTCCATTGTCCCCCATCTCGATGCGCATTTCCAAATATTTCTCCTCCGGGTCACTCAAAAGGTCTCTACACCTTATCATGTGGAACAATGCACCTGAGTCCAAGTACCACACATTCCCCATCATTGTGTTGGCCATGAATGTGATAAGGGTAAAGTTGAGCTCGAACTGTGAAGCCAAAGCTTCACCTGCAACTCCTCCTGAGGTCTTCTTTATCACCTTTTTATTTGAACACTTTGTGGCATAGTGCCTGAATTCATGATAATGGAAGCATTTAATTTTGGGCAAATATTTCTTCTTGGCCCCTTGGTTGGACTCTTGTTTGGATTGAGATTCTTCCCTTTCCCTTCTTTCCCTTTCCAACCAATGCAAAGTTTTCTTCATCCTCGCCCTTGGATGAAGTTCCTTCTCTTGAATTCTGCCTTATTTTCTCCTGTACCAAATCAGACCATAAGCATTCCCAATTCATTAATTTTTCCCTCCTATTCACCAAATCTTGATAGCTATTACAACTCTTGGGAAGGCCCAAAAGGGATAGGCTTACCAATTCATCTTCTACAACATTTACGCCAACCCCTCCAAGTTCATCACGACATTTTGTGAACCTGTTCAGATACTACGGAATAGTGTCATTCTTCTGCATCTTATATTATGAAGTTTATCCTTGAGTGCCAGCTTCCTATGGTCACTACTATTCTCAAAAAAATTCGTTAGTGCTTTCCACATTCCGAACAGATTTTCTTTTCCATGGATATTTGAGACGATGTGATCCTGTACTCCCTCTGAGATTATTCTCCTCACCGTGGCTACATCTTTCTTCCACTGAGCTAGGTCCTAGATGTCAGCTGATGATGGTTTTAGAATGTGTATCTTGACATATTATAGCAATCCGTTGTCATCCAATAACGCCTCCATGCGATCCCTCCATGCGATTAAATTAGAGCTGCCTTCCAACGCATACTCTAACCTTGTCCTGTTGAAGCTCATCTTCCCAAATCTGAATAGATCTTGTTATGATGACCTGCAAATTTGAGCCTCCTCATAAACAACTTTGAAATTCCTGCTCTAATGTGAATTCTACTATGATACCATGTACAAATTACGATGTAGATTTGCAATTTCTCATGAAGTTTTAATCAAAATCACAAGACACAAACCTACTCTACTACTCTGCGAAAATAAATTCACAATATAGAACAATAATCTCAAACATGCAATAAGAAATAACACACATGCACACAATATTTTTTCTCGGGGAAAGAAATCTATTAAAAACCCCAATGCCTACTTGCATTAATATGATGAATGGAGATGTATTACAATTACTTTGCTCAATTGAGCGCAACCTGCAAGTGAATAAGCTATCTCTCTGCTCACTAAGAAGCTTTGACCCAGACGTAGTCAATTTATACCTTTGCTTGAGCCCATATTTCCTTGTGAAATTCCTGAGAAATTAGGCCCCTATTATTTAGGAATTTATGCAAAATGGATTGTGCAATTCCCAATGTTGATCATATGGCTACATGCAACACATGTACACTCAAGACAAGTTTACAAGTGATGTTACATTGCCTTGGAATCTCCACCACAGCTAGGGAACACAAATTATCTGCATGGACTAGCTATTTTGGGTTGATTGATCAGTTAATTGGATGATCACTAAGTTTGACTGAAGTCCCACTGCACAACTGACCTTCCACTAGTTCCTCCAACAATTAGAACTAGTTTAACTGAAAACAACTTGAAATAACTGACCTTGATTGCTATAAATTAGAAATCACAAATGCTTAACTAAACTTAGACTCCTCCAACTTGAATTTACTGAGTTAACTAAGTGACAAGAGCCATGTCACCTCAGTTAACTGCATCCAAGTTGTCTATTGATGTGGAAATTCATTTTTTTCTCAGTTTAATGAAGGCAAAATCAAATTAAGAATTTATTGTTGCATTTTTCAACAAAATATGTTCTTGCAAAATGTATGGGTTCACTTTGAATTACCCACTTCTATTATTTTTGATCGAGATTATCAATTTGTCGAGAAGTTTTGGTCAGGTTTATGGGAAATCATGGACACTAAGTTGAAGAAAAACACAACATTTCATCCATAAAACGATGCCCATATATAAGCAGTAAACATAACTGTATTGCGTCTCCTTCGTGGATATTGTGGTAAGCATCCTAAAATTTGGGATGAACATTTTCATTACATCCAACATGCCTATAATCATGCCACGCAGTCAATCAACGCAAGTATATCCATTTGAAGCTTGTTTGGGTTATTTGCCAAAGTCTCCTTTGGATTTCATCTTTGTTAAAGATATTGTAGTAGATGGACATAATTATGTGGACAAAGCCAAGAATTTCATTGAACAAATTCAGCTAGTACATCAAAGAGTACAAGAGCGACTTGAGAAAAGAAAAGAAAAGTACAAAGGAAGGCATGCCAAGCATCGAGTTTATCATTATTTCCAAGTGGGAGATCAAGTTTGGTTGTATATCAGCAAGGAAAGACTTCAAGGTGAAGATAAAAAGCTCAATCCAATCAGATATGGTCCTTTCGAAATCTTGGAGAAGGTTGGTAACAATGATTTCTGATTAGATTTGCCACCTTACATACAAATTTATTTTATTTTGAATGTGGAAAACTTGAGATTGTATGAGCCTCCAATTATTAATGATCATGAAGGGAATGTTCAAATTCCATCTATATAATATTTTTCTCCTGAAAATTTAAATGAGTTGCAGGAAGACTCAATTCTTGACAAGAGAATCAGGACTTCACACAGAGGCAATGTGGAGTATCTTCGAGTGGGGCTCAAAGGTACCAATTCAAGTAAAGAAATGTAGATTGAGATCGGGAAAGTGAGGGAGTTGTACCCTCACTTACTTGGTGAGTAAAAACAAACTTTTGGTGGTCTAAAATCTTCTAGTGGGGAGGAATGATCCAGGGGATAAAAAAATATGCTCAAAAATCAGAGTGCTCAAAATTGCTCAAAATTGGTTCCAAATCTTAGATCTTGTCATTTTGATTCCATAAACGCTTGAATGCCTCAATCCGACACCATATGTGAAAGTTATTGCATTCAAAATTTTTTGGCAAAAAACTAAAAAGTCAACTTGCAGGGTTGATTGGGTTGCTGATTGGGAAAGTCGTACAGTGACATGGCATTGACATCAACAAGATATCTGGGTAGTACGAATGTTAGATGGGCCAATCCCGTGATGACATGTGGCAGGTCATACATGTTTAATTGGAAAAGTTTCATTGGTTGAAGAGTTTCTGGTTGGACCAATTAGGATGTGCCATGTGGCCCTCAATTTTCGTGCAATTTTTTTTGGGTCGGTGGGGTTCGACCCTGTGACCTTTGGCAGGCTAACCGTCAGACTTACCAACAGACCACAAATTTGTTTTTATATATATGGTGGTTCGTTTATATTTAAAATACAATGGACTAACAGTTTAGGGGGGGGGGGTGTGGGCTGGCGAGTTCACCCGACTGCCCGTGGTCCCAGTTCATATCACATATCACCTGACCACAGTGCAGATGAAAGGCTGTTAAACCCGAACCACTGGTTCCAACAACCACAACAAAACCACCGACGAGGCATCGAAGGAGGAGGGTTGGTGTATGGCCCAGCTTGAGGCCACATGGTTCGTAACATGACCAGGAGCAACTGAACCGGTGGATGTGTGGCCTCTGGCTTGCGCCCCTAGCCACATTAACCTACATGTGACCGAAACCAAAGGATAGAGTTTGGGTGCGGGAGTCATTTTAAATGTTTGAAAAAATGCACCATTTGTAGCGGAATCAACGCCGATCTCGCGCCAAATTGTCACCTGGTGGTTCCACCAAAATGAGATTCATTAACTTTTTTTCCAGTTTGGTCACTTTGCAGGACATGTAGAAAATAAATGATCAAAGAGGCATATCTTGGCCATTTTTAGCCTTTTTTAGCCCAAGAAGCACCTACACAAGGGTTTTTGGATGTTATGGACACAATGACAACATTATTTTTGTAATTTGAGCATTGTATGTTGATGTAATTTACATTTTGAGCATATAATATAAATGGCCAACATTGGAAGTTGGACCCAGAGACGTAGCCCAGGAGGGGTGAACTCCGTCATCAAATTTTTTTTTTGTGATGCTTCATGTTGTCTATTTTTCTTTGGTTAAATCTGCAAAACTTAACTAAAATTTCTAAGTTTATGTGCTTTTGTAATTTCATTCCATTGGCCACAAGACATAAAATAACTTGCAAAATTTGTCAAGAAACCTTCAATTTATAATTTCATATCACCCATTATGCATACAAAGAGGCATATTCAAAGGATGACGACTTCAAGGAGGTGTTTCAATAGTTGCAGATTTAGAGTCATGTGCATGATGGAGACAACACGGTTGATTACCATCTCCAAGATGGGTTACTCCACAGGCTGGATAAGCTATGTCTAAAGGTTGTAGGGCACTTTGGTGTAGGGAAGACAATGACCAACATGCAGAGGTATGTGTATTGGATCAAGATGCAAGAACAAGTAGCTAGGTTCATAAGAGGATGCATGCTTTGTTGTACCAACAAGATTAGCAACAAGAAAAATGGTCTATATCATCCCTTATATGTACCCACTCTTCCCTAGGATAACATTTCCATGGAATTTGTGGGAGGTTTATCAACAACCAAGAAGGGAAATGACTACCTGTTTGTGGTGGTTTACAGGTTCAACAAGATGTGTGTATTAATGTCTTGTAAAAAGGGCATCAGTGGGAAAGAAGTAGCAAATTTTTTATTCGGACAAGTCTAGATGCACTTTGCGATACCAAGGAGCATTGTTTCAGATAGGGACACAAGATTTCTAAGATGCACTTTGAACTACATTGTAGGAGAAGATGAACACCAAGTTGAAGAGGTCTATAACATTCCATCCATGGACAAATGACATACATAAGTAGTAAACGAGAATTTGGTGCAAATTTTGAGGGGTTATAATCAAAAGCATCTTAAGACCTAGGATGAGATTCTATTATATATACAACACTTTTATAATAGATCAGTCCACACTTCTACTGGTAAGTCCCAATTGAAACTTATTTTGGATATTTGTCCCCTTCACCTTTATATATTGAATATGTGAATCAAGGAGGAGTGAGGGAGGATCTTACATGGGATCCCTTGAGGGTTGAAAATTTTGTAGAGAAGATCAATTAGATCCATATACAAGTAAAAGAGACACTGCCGAAGTCATAGGAAAAATATAAGATCGGGCATGATCAACACAGAACAAGGAAATCGCGTCCTAGTAAGAAAATCAAGGCTATGTGGTATGGTCCCTTCGATATGATGGAAAAGGTCGGTGATAAGGCTTATTGACTTATTCTACCACCATACATACACATTTACTCAGTTGTGAATGTAGATAATTTGAAACTCTATGAGCCTTCCATGGTAGATTAGGAAGAGGAACATATCCTACCTTTTGTGGAGGATTTGGCACCAGATACTCAGGTAGAGTTGGAAGAAGTTATATTTTTGTAGAAGAGGTCCAAAGCTACGAGACAAGGGAAACATGACCTTTGGCAGATTGGGTTGAAATGAAAACTTCTAGGCAAAGCTAAATGGTACACCTGAGAGAATGTGGAGGACAAATTTCCTTACTTCATTCAGTAGAAGCTTTTGGGGACCAAAATCCTCCTAAAATTGGGAGGCGTGATTCAAATTAGATCATTATATTATTTTTCATCCATCTCGATGCTTTTAGAGTGGAAAAAGTGGAGGAATCAACTCACATGACCATTTTTCTGGCAGGACCCAATTTGGAAAATTGGGGTATGAAACTTGACAGGAACATTTTGAGGCATCAAATGACATTTTTTGGGGGTAAAAATTTGCCCTGTATATTTTGGGGTTTTTTTTCCTTAAACATAACGCCTTTTTTCATATTCTACACACAAATACCCTTCCAATGATTCAAGAATCACATCAATTAGAGTCTGCATGTAAAATTTATGTCGCTTATAAGTTAACCTTTCTGTTTTCACTGCCATAATTTGAGAGGATGCCATGTCAACCCCCATTATTCATGGAAAAGGAGCTAGCCATGTGATCGTGATGAAGAAGACTTTAGAAGAGTCCATATTGTACCTTTGGTTAAGAGTTGAGGTAGTCAAACCTAACCACTAGTAGGCTATTGGGTTGTGTTATAACTAGGTCACTAGGAGGAAAAAATATTTCATTCTTTCAAGTGCATTTGTTCCATAGATGAGAAAAATTAGCTGAGAGGGTTAGGAGATAGAGCACATAGAAAGGATTTGTGCACTATAGTAGCCCATGGGCCACATGCCATACTTCTTTGTCGTCACAACCATTTTTTATTCAAAGAAACAAAGTGGAGCGACCTCACCTTCCAGTTGGGTTTTCCCTCGAAATGGTTCCCCAAGTCATATCTTGTGTAAATAGTGGTTTGTGATTTTTTATTTCATTGTTCTATATTTTCTGCATAATTTTAATTTGCATGCATATGCAGATAATCATAATCTACAGATCAATAAATCTAAAGAAAAACAAAACCCTAATAGTGTATATTTCAAACTTTTAAATATAGTTTTATCAAATTTGTTGTGACAAACTATCAAGTGGAATATCTGTGATAGTTTACGAATAATTTGTAAACGTTCTAACAAAATGGGATTAACATATGAGGTAGTGAAATTTCTCTCCCAGTGAAAAGGTGATGGCTCAGATTCCATATGACGAGGAGGGATCAACAGATCAAAAGCATTTGTACTGATTTCTTGTTGCGCCGAGAGGCGCTCTACAACTGAGTATAGGGTAGATGTGTAGATGTAATGTAAGAAAGTTTGTAAACTTTGTAATGTTGGCTTAATATATAACGTACATGTGTAGATGTAATATAAGAAAGTTTGTAAACATTTTGTAATGTCAGCTTATTGTAATCAATATATTTGTAATACTTATCCCTACCTTTTAACCCAAAGTTATATTTACGAACACTAAAAAAGGTATGGTAAATAAATAAAACCCATTTTTATATTTACTTCACAAACCTCCTTATATATTTAAGAAAAAAAGAAGAAGAAGAAGTTTTATTTAGTTGAACCCTATGGGCCAAATACCATGGAACAAATTATTATTAATACCATGGGTCAAATACCATATTTAATTAAATATATATTAATGAAGAATAAATAGGTATGGTAAATAAATAAAAATATAAATGAACGAGAGGTAAAAGGATGTTTTATTTAGGTGAAGTGTATGGGACAAATACCATGGGCCAAATTAATATTATTATATAATATTCATATTAATGTGTAGATGTAATGTAAGAAAGTTTGTAAAAATTTTCAATTTCGGCTCAATATATTTGTAATGGATATATTTCTAATAATAATAACAAAATATAAGTATATCTCTCATTCTAAATCGTGGAAACATCTGAGCATTATATTCTATCATTAGTGTGTGATGGGAGGGAGAGATAGAGGGAGGTGGGTGAGAAAGTGAGAGAGGGGAAGAGAGATGGAGTTGTAAGGGGAAGAAAGCCACAGAGAGAAAGGTGGAGAGGGATTGGGAGATGGAGTGACAAGGGAGAAGGGGAAGAGAGAGAGAGAAGAGGAAGAGAGAGAGGGAGAGGAAGAGGGAGGGAGGGAGAGAGAGATAGATAGATATGGAGAGAGAGTGTGTATGTTTTTGGGGTGATAAGGAGATACAATGGGAGATAGAGATATAGATGGAGGGGGGAGAGAGGAAAGAAGAGAGAGGAAAAGAGAGGGAGGGAGGAAGAGAGATAGAGAGAGAGAGAGGAATAGGGAGGGAGGGAGGGAGAGAGAGGGAGAGGAATAGGGAGGGAGGGAGGGAGAGAGATAAATATTTAGATAGATATGGAGAGATAGTGTGTATGTTTGGGGGCTGAGAGAGAGAGAGAGAATGAGAAGAGATAGAGGGACAGGAAGAGGGAGATATATATATATATATATATATATATATATATATATATATATATATGGAGAGATAATGTATACAGGATGATATAGAGAGATAAAGAAGGAGAGACATAGGGAGATATAGATATATACTTAGGGGAAAGAGGGAAGAAGAGAGAGGCAAATAAATTGAGAGAGAGAGAGAGAGAGAGAGAGAGAGAGAGAGAGAGAGAGATCATGTCGTGTGTTTCAGTGGATGGGATAGAGAGACAAATAAGGAGATATGGAGGGAGGTATAGATATAGATGGCAGGGAGGAGAGGGAAGAAGATAAATGAGAAAGGGAGGGAGAGGTGGTGAGAGAGAGACAGGGGAGAGAGGGAGGGGGAGAGAGAGAAGGAGAGAGGGAGGGAGATAGATACAAAATGGAAGGTGGACACAAAGACACATATAGACATAGAAGTTAGATCTAGAGAGTCATGAATATTTTGGGTTTTCACTAAAATAGATGTATTGATTTGAGTGTAGTAGTTGATTTCTAACCCAATTTGATCACTTTCACTAGATGCATTGATTTCAATTTAGATGTTGATTTTTAATCCTAGTTAATACCTTACACTAGATGCATTTATTTTAGTTAGATGTTGATTTTTACTCCTATTTGATTGCTTGCACTAGATGCATTGGTTTTGGTGTAGATATTGATTTCTAATCTTATTTGATTACTTGCACTAGACACATTCATTTCAGTGTAGATGTCGATTTCTAATCCTATTTAGTACCTTACACTAGATGCATTGATTCCAATGCAAATGTTGATTTCTACTCCTATTTGATTTCTTGCACTGGATCCATTTGTTTTAGTGTAGATATTTATTTCTAGTCATATTTGATTTCTTGTAATAAATGCATTGAATTTGGTGTAGATTTTCTTTCTAATCCTATTTGATTGTTTGCACTAGATGCATTGATTTCAGTGTAGATGTTTATTTATGATTTGATGCAACTAGATGTATGATGTACATTAATTTCAAAGTAATTATATTAATAATGTGCATTGATTTCATTGTAAGCACATCTCTACCCCCTCCATCTATATCTCTATCTCCCATTGTCTCTCCTTATTTATCTCTCCATTTCACCCCCCAAACATACACACACTCTCTCCATATATATCTATCTCTCTCCCTCTCCCTCCCTTTTCTACTCCCTCTCTCTCTCTTCTTCTTCTATCTCTCTCTAACACTTCTCTCTCCATATCTATATCTCTTCCACCCCACCCTGTATTTGCATCTCTCTTCTCCCCTCTATGCATTGGTTTCAGTGTAGATATTGATTTCTAATCCTATTTGATTGCTTGCAATATGTTAGGTCCCTATATTACTAGTATAGTCCCTTATTGTTGTTAGTGTAACCCCCTTATTGTTATTATTGTACCCTTGTAACCCCCATTTTATTATTATTGTGCCCTTAAATTATTGTTGTTAGGTCGGCTAGGATTACATTGTGGCCCACTAGGATTACATTATGGCCCCATGGACTCCTATATATAGAAAGGAGGTTTTGTAAATTGTATCATCCAAGAATTGTTCATTTATGTAATGTATTGGAGGTTTCCCCCTCGAAGTGGCTTATTTCTAAGGCGTTGATATCTCTTTCCTTCTATTTTTGGAGCTGGTTACACAACATTTGGTATCAGAGCTTTGGATTCTAGGGTTTCGCTGCTCCAAACAGGTCATCGTGGAATTTTCGCTATAACTTTTTTTCTACGAAGTTTCAGAAGCTAAAATTTTTAGGGTGTGAAGCCAAAATCTTGAGGAAGATTTTCTAAAAGTTTCAGATCTTGGTGCGCAATATTTTTGGAGATATGATATGTGGAAGTTAGGTCTTTTTTCAGGCTCCTAAACAGGTCATCGTGGAATTTGCGCTATAAATTTTTTTCTACGAAGGTTCAGAATCTAAAATTCGTATGGTGCGAAGCTGAAATCCTGAGGAAATTCATAAAAAAATTTCAGAGCTTGGTTCACAATATGTTTGGAGATATGATCTGTGGAAGGTAGTGCTTTTTCAGGCTCCTGAATTTCATCTCAAAGAGGTGATCGTGGGAAAAGTTCAATAACTCTCTCTCTGGGCATCAGATTGGAGTGCCGTAAAAATTGGTCACAAGTCGATGGACTGTAGTTTCTTGGCTATCAATTTCAGAGACAAAGGACGAAACAATGACACGTGGCAAGTCGTACAAGTTCGCTCTACTAAACCAGTCCATAATTAGGTCATTGTGGGAGATTGGACACAACTTTTTCTTGGAGAATCCAAATCAGGTCAGACCTGTGGGATTCGAAAGATAATTCAGAGGGCTACGTTAGTACCAAAATTTAGTTATTGAAGTGCTGCAATCACAGAGATAATCCAATTTCAATATTGAGCTCCTAAAAAGAAAGAAAAATGTGTGTATTTTTTTTTCCGAATTGCATAAGTTTTGTTTGAAGAATCAATTTGAATTGATTCCAAGGGCATATTGTAGAATAGGTATCACTATTGGGTTCTAAAATATGCCCCGTAAAAATAATTCAACACCCATTAAGCCTTCAGAAGGGTCTACTATGACTCATGAAGATGAAGAATTGCAACATGATCTATCAAAATTACACGAGCAAGTGCAACAAATTTCACTCTCGCAAAGAGCAACAAAAAATGAAATGGAAGTTTTGAAGAAAGGCGTGGGAGCTAAGATGGATGGCGTGGAAGCTGGCATGGAAGCTAAGATGGATGACATGAAAGACAACATGGAAAACAACATGAAAAACATGAAGAATGATCTAAAAGCAGACATCGAAGGTTTGACCAAGTTGATACAAGAAATGTTTCCTAATGGTGAAAAGATAGTAGAAGAACCTCATGATGAGAACAAAATAAATGTTAATTGCGATTTCATAAACTCTAATGTTGGCAGGAAGAACCACCATATTCCAAAAATGGATATGAGGAAGTTTGATGGGAAGGATCCTGTAACATGGATACTACAGATGGAGCAATATTTTGATCTCCATAATGTGCAAAACACACAAAAAGTACGCATTGCAACTTTACATTTAGAACAAAATACATTTGTATGGTATCGATGGCTTTGCTCCCATAAAAAAATTGTCACTTGGTCAATTTTTACAGAAGAAATGATAGCACATTATGAGGATACAAAGAGAAACACCTTCTTTAGCCAATTGATAAATCTCAAACAAAAGGGTTTAGTGGGGCAGCACATTGAGGACTTCCAAAAATTGAATATAAGGGTAACTGATATTCCAGAGGAACACAGGATTGATCTCTTCTTAGGCACTTTAAAGGATAACATCCAACATGAAGTTCGTGTTCTGGAACCTGATTCATTGGAGAAGGCATTCAGGTTGGCAAGAAAAGTTGAATGTAAAATTATGGCGACAAGGAAGCCTACCACTCAATTCTATAAAGAAGGAAGTGTTGCTACGTCTAGATTTCCACAACCTACAAGGTTGACACCACAAAATTGGAAGAAAAAAGAGCAAAAGGGCTTTGCTACAGTTGTGATAGCAAATACACTAAAGGTCATAAGTGTGTTGAGAAGAAATTATTTTACATATATTGTGAAGAGGAAGGAGAAAATGAACAAGAAGAGGATATACACCTGGAACCAACCCTAGAAGAGGAAGAAATGAATCCGACCATATCGTGTAATGCACTGGCAGGAATTACCACTCCTCAAACTCTCAAGATAGAAGGAAAAATCAAGAAGAAAAAGGTAATAGTGTTGATTGATTCATGTAGCACCCATAATTTTATTCATTGTAAGGTAGCCAAGGAATTAAATTGTTTCCTATACCCAGCACCAGAATGTCAAGTGATGGTTGCAAATGGAGGAACTATAAATTGCTCGGGAAAATGCCATAATATCAAGCTAACCATGGGGGAATATGTATTGACTAGTCCAATGCTTTCCATTCCTATGGGAGGTGTTGATGTTGTACTAGGTGTACAATGGTTACAATCTTTGGGGACGGTAGCTTTTAATTTTCAAGAACTTTTCTTGAAATTTTTTTCAGAAGGAAAGGAAGTCAAATTACGGGGTATTGAAGGGAAGCCAGGAAGGATAATAAGCTCTAATGTCATGAAAAAGTTTCTAAAGAAAGAACAACGAGGCGTAATTGCACAATTATGCTCACTAGAAGTTCCGACATCAAAATCATCTATTTCTGCAGATCTCCAACAAGTCTTGGACAATCATTCCAAGGTGTTTGAAACTCCCAAGGACTCCCACCTATTCATGATCATGATCATGCTATTCATTTGATTCCAGGAAGTGTTCCTCCAAACATCAGGCCTTATAGATATCCTTACTTCCAAAAAAGTGAAATTGAATGTATGATTGCAGAAATGTTAGAGGCGGGTATAATTCAACCTAGTCAAAGTTCTTTCTCTGCTCCCGTAGTATTGGTACACAAGAAGGATGGATCATGGCGAATGTGTCCGGATTATAGGGAGCTCAATAAGCTCACCATTAAAGATAAATTTCCCATTCCTGTGATCGATGAATTATTGGATGAATTACATGGAGCAATTTATTTTACCAAGTTGGATCTTCGTTCAGGATATCATCAAATTAGAATGAAGACTGAAGATATTCCAAAACAAAATTTCGAACTCATGAGGGTCATTATGAATTTTTGGTCATGCCTTTTGGCCTTACCAATGCACCTTCTACATTTCAAGGGTTGATGAATTCCATTTTCAAACCCTTCCTTAGAAAATTTGTGCTAGTATTTTTTGATGATATACCAATCTACAGCAGGTCTTGGAAGGATCATGTTGAACATGTTGACAGGGTGCTCAAACTATTGCAGGAGAAACAATTATATGCAAAAAAATCCAAATGTTTCTTTGGAGTACAAGAGGTGGAATATCTGGGTCATATTGTATCTCACGAGGGTGTTAAAGTAGACCCTAACAAAATTAAAGCCATTAAGGAATGGAAAGACCCCACAACCATAAAGAAGTTGCGAGGATTTCTTGGGTTAACAGGGTATTGTCGCAAGCTTGTTAAGAATTATGGGAGAATAGTAGCACCTCTAACAACATTATTGAAGAAAGATGCATTTTCATGGACTCTTGAAGCAACTAAGGCCTTTGAAAGTCTTAAAGAGGCAATGTGCCTAGCACCAGTCTTAGCTACGCCAGACTTCACAAAAACCTTTATTGTGGAATGTGATGCCTCAGGAAATGGAATTGGTGCGTTTTTAATGCAGGAAGGAAGACCCATTGCTTTTGAAAGTTGTCCAATCAAAGGAAAGTATTTACAGAAACCTATTTATGAGAAGGAAATGTTAGCAATACCGCATGCACTAAAGAAATGGCAAACTTACCTAATGGGAAGACACTTCAAGGTAAAAACTGATCATGATAGTCTTAAACACTTTTTGGAACAAAGACTATCTTCAGAAGAGCAGCGAAAATGGGTCACAAAGATGTTGGGTTATGACTTTGAAATAATCTACAAAAAAGGAAAGCTTAATGTTGTTGCAGATGCACTCTCAAGAAAGAATGAAGAGGTGGAAGCATTGCTTTGTGCCATTTCTATTATCCAACCGTATTGGATAACCGAAGCAAGAGATGAATGGAAGAAGGACAAAGATGTATGGACACTCATTCAGAAGTTGCAGCAAGATCCTAGTACATCTGATACATTTAGTTGGAAAAATGATTCCTTATGGTACAAAGATCGCTTATATCTTTGTAAGAATTCCCAACTAAAACAAAAGATTCCTCTGGAATTGCACACTTCTCCTTTAGGAGGACACTCAGGATTTTTAAAAACTTACCACAGGGTGAAGAAAGAATTTTTTTGGGATGGCCTTAAATCTTATATTCAAAAGTTTGTGGCGGAATGTTTGGTTTGCCAGCAGAATAAAGTGGAGACAATTAAGACCCCGGGACTTCTACAACCTTTATCCATTCCAAATCAACGTTGGGAGGAGATTTCAATGGATTTTATCACAGGTTTACCTAAGTCCGAAGGAAAGAGTGTCATCATGGTGGTAGTTGATAGACTTACCAAGTATGCACACTTTGTGCATTATCTCATCCATTTAAAGCAAGTACAGTTGCTACTACATTTATGGATAGAATTCAAAAGCTACATGGAAGCCCAAGGGTTATTGTGAGCGACAGAGATCCCATTTTTACTGGAAATTTTTGGACGGAGTTATTTTCTTGTTTGGGTACTCAATTAGCTCATAGCTCATCTTATCATCCTCAATCTGATGGTCAAACCGAGATAGTAAATAAATGTTTGGAAGGATATCTTCGTTTTTTTGTATCTGATAAACAAACACAATGGGTCAAGTGGTTACCTCTTGCTGAATGGTGGTATAACACTTCCTTCCATACTGCAGCAAAAATGACCCCATTTATGGCACTTTATGGCTATCATCCACCATCCATCACATCATCTTTAAGGGGAAATTCGAAGGTTCAAGCAGTGGAAGATCACATCGAGCATCAGCAAGAAGTTCTCCAACTCTTAAAGGATAACCTGAATTTGGCACAAAATCGAATGAAACAACAGGCAGATCAACATCGTAGCGAGAGAAGTTTTGATGTAGGAGATTGGGTATTTTTACGGCTACAACCATACAAACAAATGTCCTTCAAGCAAGCAAAGAAGGATAATAAATTATCGCCAAAGTACTATGGTCCTTACAAGGTGTTGCAAAAGATTGGTACTATGGCATACAAATTGGAGCTTCCTGCTTCTTCGCGAGTACATCCAGTTTTCCATGTTTCATGCTTAAAGAAGGTTATAGGAGAAAATCTTCCAGCTCAAACAATATTGCCAGAACTTGATGAGGAAGGAAAAATCATATTGGAACCAGAAGCGGTCATGGAAACAAGAACTCGACAACTACGGAATCGATCAATTTCAGAGTATCTCATCAAGTGGAAGAACTTACCCACTGAAGATTCTACATGGGAGGATGAGAATTTTATACGGAAGCACCCGGAGCTACTCAAGTGTTGAGGACAACACTTTTTTGAAGGAGAGGGGCATGTTAGGTCCCTATATTACTAGTATAGTCCCTTATTGTTGTTAGTGTAACCCTCTTATTGTTATTATTGTACCCTTGTAACCCCCATTTTATTATTATTGTGCCCTTAAATTATTATTGTTAGGTCGGCTAGGATTACATTGTGGCCCGCTAGGATTACATTATGGCCCCATGGACTCCTATAGATAGAAAGGAGGTTTTGTAAAATGGATCATCCTAGAATTGTTCATTTATGTAATGTATTGGAGGTTGCCCCCTCGAAGTGGCTTATTTCTAAGGCGCTGATATCTCTTTCCTTCTATTTTTGGAGCTGGTTACACAACACAATATATGCATTGAATTTAGTGTAGATTTTTATTTCTAATCATATTTGATTGTTTGCACAAGATGCTTTGATTTTAGTGTAGAAGTTGATTTCTAATCCTATTTGATTGTTTGCACTAGATGCATTGATTTCAGTGTATATGTTGATTTCTGATTTGATGCAACTAGTTGTATAATGTACATTAATTTCAAAGTAATTAGATTAATAGTGCACATTGATTTCAGTGTAAGCACATCTCTGCCCCCTCCATCTATATCTCTATCTCCCATTGTCTCTCCTTTATCTCCCTATCTCACCCCCCAAACATACTCTCTCTCTCTCTCTCTCTCTCTCTCTAACACTTCTCTCACCATATTTATATCTCTTCCTCCCCACCTTGTCTTTGCATCTCTCTTCTCCCCTTTATCTCCCCGTCCATCTATATCTTTATCTCACCCCCAAAACATACACACACACACTCATAGTGTGAGCACATAAACATTATTCATGACATGAATTGACTTATGTGTTGCGATAATTCAACCACAAATACAAAACTTGAATTTTCATCCTAAATAAATTTTTCACTTACCTGAAATGTCTTCTTCTTGAAACTATAAACCATTATTAATTGGATACATCCTTATTATTCCCATTTTCCATCATTCAACGTTGTTAATCACTTTTAATTCAAACACGGTAATAGAGAATAAATAAATGTGTGACAATAAGAACAATAAAATAAAATAGTTTCAGATTGATCGCAATGAAGATTGTTTGTAATTGACTTCATTCTTATTACTCACATTTTCTATCATTCAACATTGTTACACTGTCACTTTGCACTTAAAATTTTTATTTCATCATTTTTCATCATTCAATTTAGTAACTGTCTCATCATTCATTGTTAATCTTAGACATTTTTGGCATATTTAAAATGATCAAAATAATTAGATGTTCAACAAATTTTGTATGACCGCAAACGACTGAAACCAGCCTAGATCCATCTTAACTCCGGATCTATCAAGTGCCAAGAGGGATCAAATCTCTCGATGTGCAAACCTTTCATCAATTTTTGAACTCAAAAAAGAGGTTTACACCTCGAGATATTTGATCTCTCTCGGCGCTTGATAGATCCGGAGTTAAGATGGATCTAGGTTGGTTATAAAACAAATATGGAAACATGATGTGGACTGACTAGGATTAAGTCCACTTTCTCCTCCTCCATCGAGGCACCCGAAACATCTCAAATATAAAGTGTGAGTAGTAAAGAGTGAGAGGATCGAAAAATTTCTTACCACAATAAAATAAATGCTGCATATCACAGATCATTATATATGCAAGTGGAGATCCACTTGGCTATCACCTCAGGCATGACAATCCAATGACATAGACAAAAGACAACGATTAGAATTTGTTTTTCGAGATTGAGACTATGGAAACATAGACATGAGGTTGAGTCTGCAGAGAAACCCTCGCATAATAAAGACCCCCCAAAACTATAGAGCCGTCAAAGTGCATATATGTATGGTTTTAATATAATTAAAATTAAGAATATTACTATGTATAAAGTTGTGGAAATTATATAAATATAAATATTGTTATTAATAATCAACATAGGTCTATCTTAATTCTAGATTTATCAAGTGGTTAGAGGAATCAATTTTTTTGAGGTACAAACCTTCTTTAAATTTTACACAAAAAAAAAAAATTGTATCTTAAAAAATTTGATTTCTCTTAATACTTAGTAAATCCTGAATTAAAAGAAATCTATATTAATACTAATTTTAAACTAATGATATCACATAAAACTTACTACATAGTTATTTGATCTAGTTTTCATATTAAGGGCCAAGCTTATAAAAGTCCTGTCTCACTTTGAGGTGTTCGATGGGAAAGCTAAGCTTTTTTGATCCATTAATCATGTAAGAAATATGGGTGTGTGAGCTGAGGTGGTGTGTGAGAAAGTCAAAAGAATAAAAAGTTATGAATAATATTAACTTTTAATTTTTAATCATATTTTTATAAAAAATTGTTGATTTTTATTTATTTTAAACATATATACTAATAAATAGTATTTTATAAAGGACAAAATAATTAATATAATATTTTTCATTCATACATAAATTCTAAAGGTTAATTAATTTAATTAACCATTAATGTTATAATATTGTTATTATTAATTTAAAAAAACCAAAATTTATATTAAGTAATTTTCTACTTAATTATTATAGGGTAGTCTAATTTATAGATGAAATGATTTTTTTTTTCATAACTTTTTTTCTGGTTAATTTTAATAAAAATGCCACAAAGATTTTTAGAAGTTTGAGTTTACATTGTTTAATCTGCATAATTGAGTGTTAGAGGGTTTTTTCAAGGTATTGAATCCATTTATGCATTCAAAAATGTAATTTAAACAACAAAAAATCTTGAAATTGTATTGCGAATTTTATGTGAATTACGGTGAAAAAAACTATTTGGTAAACCATTATTATATCATAAGTTTGTAATCCAAAATATAATCATATTTATATTTTTTTTTATAAATCAAAGTTTCTTTTAATAATATTAAATTTTTTTATTTATTGTTATTATTATTATTATTATTATATAAATATCCAAACCAATATTTGAAAATAATTATCTTTTGATACGTGTGACTTTTTGGAGTTTCTGATGTATTTAAGGTCAGAATTTGGGGAAAAAATTGTGAAAATACCTTGTTTTGCTTTGTTTAAACGGTTTTTTTACTACATATATGGATTTAGTGCCCTCAAAAATTCTTGAGACACTTCGATTAAATGAATGAATGAATGATATTTTAACATCCACCAGACTAAAAATAGTCTATGGGACTACCAGCGTCCTTGTTTTTTGCCTTCTGTAATTCAATCCTTTTCTTACTCAAATTGATGATGAGCTGACCCAACCTTCTAACAGTTCCCTCGTTGAAAAGACAATGCCACATAATTGATGCTAACATACTGTGGTAACTATCCCCGATGTCTCTGAAAGCATCACATTCCAAAATGAA
The DNA here is from genome assembly GCA_034641835.2 of Pinus albicaulis. NCBI lineage: Eukaryota > Viridiplantae > Streptophyta > Pinopsida > Pinales > Pinaceae > Pinus > Pinus albicaulis. The sequence continues at coordinate 1,439,971,095 of CM076580.1, forward strand.
ATGTTTTTCTGATTCCACTGCCCCAGAAGTGCAAAAAGTACATACCCTTTCTTCCCAAGCTTCTTTAGGTCTCTTCCACCCTCCCATTTCACACAGAAGTTGATGTGAGTTAATTCTTAATTGAGCAATAAGAACCTTTGTTCTCCACATAATGCTAGCTCCAATGTACTCTTTTTGTTGGAGGTCACAAGTGGGGTTGAATTCCTGAACATAATACTTCTTCTTACTACCCAACTCTTCTCCCCATATACCCTTACAAAACTTCTCCAACACAAAATTCTTTAACTCCTTGCTATTTGTGGGACATGCATTAAGGTGAATATTCCATTTTTACATCCATTTGATGTTTTGTCTCATCCATGATTTCTTTCTTTCACTCATACCTTCATTGAAGATAACTTTGGGCTATCTACCTCCTCTCATTTGCTCATTTTTTTTAGATACCTTATAAGACACATCATGGCAATTGCTTAGATGAGAGCTGCCCTTGTTTCACTCAACATTATCTCATAAAAAACCAAACTTTTATGGTAAAGAATTCACCTGTTGATTTCAATGAGTCCCTACCCTATTCTAAATAGATTAAAAAAAAAAAAAAAAACATAAAAATAACACTTAACTTTCCAAAAAAATATCATTTAAAGACTACTCAATTATCTTTGTCCATATTAAACTTTGACTTGACATGAAAACTTAAAAAACTTAACTTAGGGTAACTCAAAATTATTGTAATGTAAATTCTTAATCAAACATTGGGCCTACGTAATGAGTGGTGGTCTATACGTGTTGGGTGGAGGACAAAAGATGCACATTTTCAAATTTTTATAAGTTAAGTTTGGTAAGTTTTACAATAAAAAATTCTAAATATTGTAACTTAGATTATGCTCTATGAGTCTTGCAAGTAGTCGTGGTAATATGAGCATTCAAGGCTTTTTATACTAAAGTATGACTTTAAAATCAAAACAATAGATTGAGATGTTAAGACCATATGCTATTAATGTTTTATTTTTATGAATAATTTTTTTTTTTTAATAGTTTATGAAGATGATTTAAAGTTAGGAATATATGATTTTCATTGTGAGTGAGTATTTACTTAAAAATATTAAATTCGGGTGGGAAAAAGTGATGACATGATTTTATTTTTATTTATTATTATAAATTAAATAAATTAATTAAAAAATGTTTAAAGTTTGAAATTTAATTTTTTCTTAGTTATAAATATAAATTTTTAATTGTAATATTAGATCAAAATGTTTTATAAAGTATTTTAATTTTTAATTTTTAATTTTTAAATAACTTAAGAGATTTATTTATAGATATTATCGTAAGAATTTAAGAGATTTACTTATGGATATAATGGTGTTTTATAAGCAACTCATATTTACGTCGAAGGTGTCCCTATTATGAGTTTCGCTGGGATGAACAGTGCTCCTAGCCAATCTCTATGCTCCACCTATCGCCCTTCTGCCCTGTCAAAATTTGACACTTGGCGGGCAACCAACCTCCTACTGTCCAATCCTTACCTGGGCCGTGCTGCTGTCATCTCGGCCGCTTCGGAGTTGGCGGTGGGAGTTCGGGGTTCGACGAGCCACGCCTTCGGCATGCCGTCGGCTCATTTCAAATGAGCAAGTACTAGTATTAATATTTTATCCACATGAATAGAGTATAAGAAATTTTATTTATGGACTTGAGTCTTTCACCAAACCTAAATTTAGGGTGTTTAATAAGCCATCCACATCACTTAACTTTTATTCATATGAACAAAGATTGCAATTTAAAAAGATTGCTTGATGTTTGGAACTTTAGACCCTTTCCTTGTGGATATGAGTTCCTTATTAAAACAACAAATTGAGGTGTTTGAAGAGATGCCTAGGTTATTAATCTTTTATTTATGTGAACAAAGTTGTTGTGATCTAACAAAACTACTTGACAATTGGAACTCAAGGAATTTTACATGTGGATGCAAATCCTGAAAGAAAACCTCATATTGGGGTGTTCAACAAGATATCCACATCATTGATATTTTATTCATGAGAACACAATTGTCACATTCTAACAAGAACAATTGAATGTTGAAACTCAATACCTTTCACTTATGGATGTAAAGCCTTAATAAAAACACTAGATCATGATGTTTGACAATGAATCCATGTCATTAATATTTTATTTTCATAAACTCAGTTGTCACAAGTCAGTAATATTACTTGAGGGTGGGAACTCAAGATCTTTTACACGTGTATTAGAGTCAACCAACACACCAGAGTGGGGTGTTCAATAAGAGACTCATGTTAATAATATTTTATTCATATGAATGGAGTTGTCATGATCTAACAACACCACTCAATTTTTAGAACTCATTACCTTTTACTTGTGGATATGAATTCCTACCCAAAATACCAATAGGGGTATTTAACAAGGTGCCCCACCTTATTGATATTTTATGCTTGTTTACAAAGTTGTGGGGATATAGAAATTTGCAACAAATAGAGTAGAGTTGTCCCTTGTTTTTTATTGATAAAGTGACAAACAAGGATATCTTTTTTCTTTGAAAACAGGAGGTGTGTTGTCCTTTTTTTTTTAGTTTCCTTTTATCATAACATGAACATTAATGGCATGCATTCCTTATCAATATGGATGGAAGATTCAATTTTTAAACCATTGGCTAAGCAACCATAAGGATATGGTATTCCAATCTGTCAAACTCAAGGAGACTTGTACTTTATCCCAATTGCAAATTTAAGCAAAAAACATAAGCATGAGTGATCCACGAGGCAAAACAAGTTGCTAGGGAGACTTGAACCATGGTAGAGGCAATAACAATGGCCCACTTTATTTGATCCAATGAACCCTTATTGATGGTGTGTTATTATGTTCATTACAAAATCTATTCATTTATTAAAGACAAAGCTACATAGGGTAGAGCTAGCTCCATCAAGGATTTCTTATCTTATTACTGTTAAAATTAGCAAATAGGAAGATACACATGTTCATTGGAGCACTTCGAGTTGGATCTCTTTATGATAAAGAGTTTAAGTACCGCTTAGAGTGAAATTTTATTATGGTGTATTTCTCACTTTTCTTGAGGTGAAACGTTAAGAGAGACTACTATTCCCTTATTTCTCGCAGGCATCTAACCAAGTTCATTTTTTTTTTTTTCAATATTTTATCTTCTCATCTTTCTTGAGTGTCTTGTCGAATGAAGTCTTGATGTACTGATTTTGGAGAAAGTTGTTCATGCTCTTATATCTAGCTCTATTTAGGAATTCTTGTTTTACTACCCTATTATTTAGGTGATTAGGAAGAAATACATGAAACCTATTGACTTCCAATGGAGCATTTGACATTGCATCTCTTATACAATTAAGATATCAAGTTCTATTCAAATTACGTAATCACTATAATGTATTGTTCACTTTTTTTGAGTTGAAATGTGAACAAAGCTCATTCTTCTCCTGTTTTCTCATAAGCCTATAATGAAATTAATTCTTATGTTTTTGTACCTCCTTTATGCTCTCTTCCTTCGAGGTTTACTTGAGCTAAATATTTATGTATTTACTTTAGAGAACGTTGTTACATACTCGTAGATTTAGTTCCATTTAAAACTTCTCATTTTACTACTCATTATTTAGGCAAATAGGGAGATACATATGCTACTAGCCAACTTTCAATAAATACTTGACATTGGATTCTACATTAAAAAAACTCAAATTTAGATATCATATTTTGGGATTCAACTGCGTTAATTTAGTCATTCATCTATGACCATTTCCATGAGAGGTAGTCGTAACTGACTAATTTCTCATGATTTTTGAATAGTCCACTTAGCATTCATTACATCGGGTGATGCTCATAGGGGTGAAGAAATGAGATTGAAACTAGTGAAATGAATCACATAGCGTCAATCATCACTTCCAGGGCTTACACTTGGTAACCAGGACTTCTCGAGAGGTCACCCATCCCAGATCGCCTCTGGCTCAAGCGCGCTTAACTGTGGAGTTTTCCCCACAATCAAGCCCACTTAGCTTGCTACCTCATTTGCAAAACCTTAGCAAGTATTTGTGCCTCATGAACCGTTCAAGTAGAGCTCCCTTCACTCTTTGTATTTAAGTATTAAGAAATTTTCGCAGTGCATTATATTAGATATCATATTTTGAGATTCAACTACATTAAGTAAGTCATTCAAAATTAATCAAAAATACAAATTCACCATAATAAGTATTTCTCACATTTTTCTCCACCTCTTCTAATTAAATACATTTCTCTCATAATTTCTTAAAATAGTAAAATCTTTGTTTGATAATTAGTTTATACAAAATATAAACACAAATATATCACGATCACTTTAATACTAATATTAAGATAAATTAAATCATGTTCACCATTGATATTAACATAAATTATAAGGTCAAATCCCATTGAAAATCTCAATTAACAACCAAAGTGATAGAAAATGACTTTGGAATGTATAACCTTACCTAACTCAACGAAATTTTAAATTCATTTCAGCTCCGTTCCCATTCCGCGGATAATTATTGAAGGCCCCATGTGTCCATGTTGTTGGAATATTCCTGATCACGCATCCGCATGTATGTATGTGTATGATGGATGTATCCATGTATTGTGCATGGCATCTATGCATGCATGCATACATCCGAAAATATCATAACCAGCTCAGCAGCCCCTAAGTGCCATGTCGGACGGAGCACGTCGAACAGCCAGAGAAATCCTAAACAAAAACAGCACAAACGATTAACGAGAAGAAGGGAAGCTTTAAACCCTCGCTCTCTGCGCAAACTGCTATTTATTGCTGCGAATTCCTTCAAAGACTCGATTTTTTACAGTTTCAGATCATCGAAGGCCACTCAATTCCTAGCCTCGCGAGCTACGCTGGGCTAAAATCGATCGCGGGCTTTGATATTTAAGGTATGTTGAAGCTTTGAACAGGTCGACATGCTTTAACAGACTTGAAAGCAGAGCAGAAGTGGATATTCCGAGGACTCACCTTAAATGCTGCGAAGGCGATGCTTTCTTCTTATATGAGGACATCGTGAACGGCTGAATTCGATTTTGTTTCTAAAGTTATGCCTGTCTTCTTGAACAGTTGAAATTCTCCCTATTTAAAAGGAAAAACAATATTTTTATGCGTTCTGGACTGCGTAATTCATTTTTCGATCTGCAGACGATGTTTCGCCAGTAATTTTCGGTGTTTTGAACAGCTGAATTTGTGCTTATATCGTGCTTCTTTGCTTTTCTTGTCCCTTGGGTCAGGATCCTGTAAAATTTGAGTTTGGGAGCTGTGACGTTTTCTCCAGCTTTTTGTTCGGAGAAGTTTGACAGCATTTGAGGATATTTAAGCTGGGAATGAGAGTATATGGGTTCTTACAGCATCTTGTTAACCTTAAGGGCTGTTAAAAGTATTCATGAAAGTTTAAGTGTGTTTCTGTACATCTTGTCCACATGAAGGGCTGTTAAAATGAGCCAGGACAGTGTTAAGTGCATTTCTGTACTTTTTGTCTATTGGTGTTAAGGAGACCAGTTCATTTGGAGACCCGATGTCTGGATTTTGTGTTGACATAGATCCAAAAGGGACCGGTATTTCTGAAAATGAAGTTTTTCTGATTGATTAGAAAACAAAATTAGAGAGCATTAGGGGTCCATGTCTTTTGAATAATCTATAAGCATCTTTGCTGGAAGCAACGGTAGAGAAAAGGGCAGATTACTTGAAGGGATTTGATCATTGATGTCTATATCAAAGCAAAAATGGATTCAAGGCCTACAATCTTCTTCTCTCTTTCGGCCACCTCCTCAAGATGCACGGCAACGACAGGTATACAATATTATTTCCCACTTTTTTGCAAGTTTTGTATGTATCATTTTAGCAAAAGCTGTTTTCAAGGTAATAGTTATGGAGTTTTTGAAGTGTTGTTTGCTTAGCCTCTGCAGTGATAGCTTTTCTTCCTGTTGCTACAAATATTGCCTCCTTTTTTTGGCAAGAATGTGTTGTCTTTCTGTGAAAATTTACTTCAAAGTTCAAACTAAAATTTTCACCAAAGATATTCTTATCAAAAGTAAAATCTCAATGTGTTTTCTGAAGGTGGAGTGTCTAAAACATTTCTCCGATTTAAGCCATGATTTACATTATCCTTGCTTTTTTGTTTTTGCCATTGGTAACTTAATACGATAATAGATTATTACCAATAGGATTCATGGTCGACAAGAGAGTTTTCAGAAAGCGGGTTATCATTACATCTCCACTGCCATTTATGCTATAAGGTACTTTTCAATGTTTTCATTCCAATTGTTAGTTCTGATAAAAGTAATAGTGGAAACCATCAAGGAAAAATCCTTTGCTGATTATGCCAATAGTAAATTCCAGTAATAATGCTCAATATGAGATCATTTTTCCTAATGCTCAATATGAGATCATTTTTCATATCAGTGCAGACATTTTGCCTGATTGGTGTCGACATCTTTTTTATATCCATATTACATAGTATTCAAAACCGTCAGGTCCAGTTTGAACTGGTAACCAGTCAAACCGGCCAGTCAGATGCCCAGCCGGGTCAAGCTGGCCTAAAAACTGGGTTCAAGGAGGCTTTCACCAGAAATCGGACTGGTGCTAATTGGCCGGTTTATGGATAAACCAACCGGTTAGCTGCAAGGTTGCAAAAGGGACCCACAGACACTGATTTGGCCGGTAATAGGTGGTTTTGGAGGGAAAAGGAGGGTTGTTTCCCTCCAAAAACACTCTCCAAAAGCAAGGATACCCTCTTATTTGTCTCACACATCTCATTTGGAGCTTTTGTGAGTTTGATTGAGAGCTTGGAGAGTGTTGAGTTTTTGATGGAGTAGTGGAACAACATAGAGTTTGAGCTTAAGTAGTAGCCATCATGCCTCCAAAAGCCAAGGATACTGCATGGGCTCATTGTGATATGATTGATGGCAAAATGATCTGCAAATATTTGCCAAAAATCTATTGCAGGAGGGGGTATTTATAGGTTCAAGCAACACTTGGCTGGGATAGGAAGCCATGTAAAGCCATGTGGAACACCAAATGAACTAATAGGGCATATTAGGGCAGAATACCTTCAAAAGTTTGAGATCAAGTCACTGAACCAATAGAGAAGTTTGTGACTCGAGCAGTTGCAAAGTTTGGGAGTCGAAACTCAACCAATTGAGTTTGATCATGATGAAAAGTTTCAAGTGATAATGTTGATCACTAATATCATATATGTATATTTGTAGTAGGCCAGTGGGCCCATAGTTTGTAGGCTTTGTTGTTGAACTCTAGAGGCCATTTAGAGCCTCATTGCTTATGTATTTTGTCGATGATATGTATTGCACTCAGTGCCATTTTGATATATTCACCTTTACATGGTATATAAATGAGCAAACTTTGCATATTTTGTCTCTATTGGCTTGGAATCATGGTTGAAAATCTAAAAATAGTTTTTAATTATTAAAAATTAAATATTTAAATGTATTTTTTTAAAAACCGGTTCATTGAGATCTGACCAGTATCGGTTTGACCGGTTCAGGTTCGAAACCCGGTTCATTAGGTCCACCGGCCCGGTCACCAGTTCTGGTTTTTAGTACTATGACAAAAAGTCAATGCAGGATAGCAACATAAAGTCAACGCAACAAATTAGGGCTTTGGTCAAATAGCTCCTTTTCCCTCTATTTTTGTGCCCAACAGTACGGCCTCTCAAAATCGGAATTTCAACACAAGTTTGAGGTCAAACGGTCAAGGGTTGACCATGGTCAACGCTTCAGCAAATCAGCCCTAAACAGATTCGCAGAAAACAACAACTCCAACTTTGCACATGTGAGGGGAAGAGGCCTCTAAAGTCTATCGAACCAATCATATCACAATGAGAGATGTGTGATGAGTTGATAAGCAAAATGACCTCCAAGTCTCTCCAATTTATATCCATCAGTGAGGGTGTGTGACACATCTATTAGGCATGTGAGCCTACATTACAAATTTGGCCGACATTGCACATGTGTGGAAAATAAATTCAAAATATATGTTCTGCTCATCCAAACAAGATGATCTTTAGATCAATCTTGCACTTCTCTAAAAGAGGAATCCAACAAAAATATGACCATCATCATATGAGCAGTGCAACATGGAGTTTGGACCTAGTTGCCCAAAATAAACACTCTCTCTCAACTAGGGAGAACTCCATCTGTCCACAAGTGCCATCCATCAGTACCATCGTGTACTCTCACCTAACATCGTGCGTCATCCTGCCGTAACTTGCTTTGCTGGCTCTTCTTCTCAAATAGAACAAAAGGCGAGTCACAAAGACATCACGCTCAGCTGACCCGAAGTCAGCTTAAAGGTTAAACCTCTCTCTTGGACTAAAAAAGAGTCTCATACTAACCCAAAGTTAGTTTACTGACCCAAAGTCAGTTTAGAGGTAGGAACCTCATCAGACTTGATCCCAAATCAAGGTGTTGGACACGTGCCATCCTAGACATAGAGAGTACGGCAATCTCCGATGCGTCCATCGGTCTTGCTATTGGTCTCTATCCACATTTCCCACCTCATTGTCCAAATGAGATGTACTTCCCATGAGTCCGAAACTCCATGGGTAGGATGTGGGCGGGGCATAGATCAAAGAGAGGTGAACCAACTCAATATCATAACGGTGGGGTAGAAGCACAACAAGGTTTGGCAAGCCGAGCCCCGTGTGTGCTTATAGCTCCAAGAAGCTATCCCCAAGTCCCCTGGAGCTCCTAGAGCTCATAGTCCAACTCAGGAAGGACCCTCAGAATAGGGTCTTTCCACGATTCCAAGCTTCTCACGGAAGGTTAGGAACTTGACCTTCTCGAGGGGCTTCGTGAGAATATCTGCGACTTGCTCATCAGTTCCTATATGATCGAGCCTTACGACGCCTCGCTGTACCATATCCCGGATAAAGTGGTACGTGATATCAATATGCTTGGATTGATCGTGGAACACGAGATTCTCAAAGAGACGAATCTCGCTTTGGTTATCACAAAGGATAACGGTGGTATCTAGCACATGCCCAAACAACTCACTAAAGAGCTTTTGCAACCAAACAGCTTCACAACAGGCCATACTCGTTGCAATGTATTCGACCTCAGCGGTGCTCAAAGCCATCGACTTTTGTTTCCTGCTCATCCAAGATATCGAAGTAGAACCCAAGGTGAAGCAACATCCAGATGTGCTCTTGCGATCCACCACACTAACAGCCCAATCGGCATCAGTATATCCATGGAGTCTCAAACTCCCGATAGTGTATCTCAGCCCATGGTTGATTGCGCCCCGAAGATATCTTAATAGATTCTTGGCACCAATCCAATGAATGTGATGAGGATCAACCATATGTTGACTCAAAGTGTTCACGGCAAAACATACGTCCGGACGTGAGTTCACTAGGAACATCAGGGCCCCCACGAGTTGTCGATACTCGGTAGGATTTGCTAGCACGGGCCCAACATCGTTTCCACACAAATTTTTAAAGTTGAGTTCCATGGGTGTCGACACAGACTCACAGTCCACCATATCGAATCTCTCCAGCAGCTTCACGACATATTTTCCTTGAGAAAGGAAAATCTCGCCTGGCCTCTGCCAAACCTCCAAGCCTAGGAAGTAATGCATCAGTCCTAGGTCTTTCATCTCAAACTCGGAAGCTAGCTCCCTCTTGCATTGATGAATGAGAGGGTCAGCACCTGTCAAGAAGAGATTGTCCACATAGAGAACCAAAATGAGAGGCCTTTCTCTATCAACCTTAAAATAAAGGTTTGGATCAACATTACTTCGAGTAAAGCCCAGCTTCATCAAGTAGCTATCTGTCCTCTCATACCAAGCCCTGGGGGTTTGCTTCAACCCATAGAGGGCTTTCTTCAACCTACATACATGGTTGTCTCTATCTCAGACTTTGAACCCCAGAGGTTGCTCCACATACACCTCTTCCTTTATAGAACCGTGCAGAAAAGCGGTCTTCACATCCATCTGTTGGAGATTCCATCCTTGCGTTGCAGCAAGGGCAATAATAGATCGGATGGTGGTATAGCAGGCCACAGGTGCAAATATATCATCATAATCTATGCCTTCTTTTTGAGAGAAGCCTCGGGCAACAAATCCTGCCTTGTACTTTTCAGCACTACCATCAAATCCATGCCTGATCTTATAGAGCCATTTCAAGGTGACAACAGATTTGTCCTCCGGTCTTGGGACCACTTCCCAGACATCACTTTTCATAATGGAATCATATTCTTCGTGCATAGCATCCTTCCAAACTTGATGCTTTACGATTTTTTCAAATGATCTAGGCTTAGATTGTACAATCATACTCATGGCTGCTAGATAACCTTGGTATCTCTTTGGCTTCACGGAATGTCCCCCTTGGGGCAATATGTCTCTCGACATCCGCGAGAGTATCCCAGAGCTATGAGGGTCTTCTCTTATTTGAAGGAGGTGGATCAATAGGATCCATAGGTCCTTCAACATCAGGCATCAGTTCATCCTTCAACTCTTCTTGCTTTCCTGCTTCTTCATCTTCTTTGTCTTCCTTGGAGCTAGGAAGATTTCTCACTTTCTTCAGGGCAACATCTTCATCGAAGGTGACATCGTGGCATATCTCCACTTCTCTTTGACCAGACATATAGATTCTATATGCCTTCGAAGTTTCACTGTAGCCCACAAACATTCCCTTCTTTCCGGAAGCATCTAGCTTGCTTCTCTTTTATTTCGGCACATGAAAGTAAACAGGACAGCCAAAAACTCTAAAATGAGAAACATCAGGTTTCTTACCAAAGAAAACTTCTTCGGGAGTTTTGGAGTCTAGAGCGGAATGCGAGCATCTATTTTGAACGTACACAACAGTGTTCACAGCTTCTCCCCATAGAAACTTCAGAACACCTTGGTCACATAGCATGGCGTGGGCAGCTTCCACAATGGTCCTGTTCTTTCTTTCAGCAACATCATTTTGCTTAGGAGTATACGCAGTTGTGGACTCCCTCTTAATGCCGACTTCTTTGCAAAAGTCATTGAATTCATTTGACTCATACTCGGTCCCATTGTTGGTCCTCAAAACTTTGATTCTTTTCTCGGTTTGATTTTCCACCAAGGCCTTGAAGGTACGAAACCATTTGAATGCTTCGTCCTTCTTCTTCAAGAAATAAATCCAGGTCTTGCGAGAGAAGTCATATGTAAAAGTCATGTAATAGGAACATCTTCCCAAGGATGTCATGGGCAGCATACCAGATAAATCAGAATGTATCAACTGCAAGATATCAGTTGTCTTTGAGACACTTGAGGGGAATGGTCCCCTTGTATGCTTCCCTTCGGCACAACCCTGACATATACCTTCATGATCATCTTTAAATTCGGGCATCTCTGTCACCACCTTCCTTGATTCGGGAAGGGCTTTGTCATGAAGGTGTGCAAACCTCCAGTGCCATAACTCTGTTTGAAGAGTTGTATCACATGACATAGCCCCCAATGGACTTCCTCCAACCTGGTAGAGTGTATCAACTCTAAAACCAATAGTAAGAGCTTCCTTGAATCTCTTCTTCCAGATACCTACCTTTCCATCAATGAATGCCACCTTGAATCCTTTGTCTGCCATTGCCGAAATAGCAACAAGGTTCTTCTTCAAATCAGATACATACACACATCTTGTAAACGAAGGACTTGACCTTGAGATAGATGAAGGGTCACAGTCCCTGTCCCTTTCACGGGATAGGTGGTTTTATCTTCAAGGATAGTTTCCAGATTAGTATCCTTTTTGATCAAATCAAAGAGGCCTTCTCTATAACCAGTGAGGTGCCTTGAAGCACCACTATCAATTAGCCAAACATCCAGGGTGTTGGGTGGAGATGCAGCAGAGAGGGCAGATATAAAAATAAATTCATTTCTCTTATTATCAACAACATTGACTCATTGTACCTGGAATATCTTGACTTCTTGAAAGGTTGCCCATTTCCACTATACGATCAGAGGGAGCCTTCCTTTTTCCTTTGAACCTGTTGTTCCTTTGATTGCCATTTCCCCTGAAGTTGTTGTTGTCATCATCCCTGGGAGAGTCCCTTCTATTAGGGCACTCTCTTTCATAGTGACCAAACTTGTTACAGATGTAACATCTTCCTTTCCTTCCTTTGGGACCCGCTCTTCCATGGTTTTGATTTCTCGAACCACCATTATTTTTCTTTTTTGCATGAGTGGCGAAGGTAGTAGGGTCACCTCCATTTCCATTTGAGGGATAATCTCTCTTCATCATTCTTGTCTCCTCTTGAGTGCATCTCGTCAATATTTCATCAAAATCAGGAATCACAATATTATTAAGAATAGTAGTATTGAATACATACCAATCATGGGGGAGACCTCGAAGCGCAATAAGAACCATCTCTCGATCAGATATTGCTTCCCCAATAGCTAGGAGGTTATTCTTGATTTTAGTGAGCCACATAAAATAGGATTGAATAGATTCATCCTTGCTCTGCTTGATATTCTTCAATTGATTCTTGAAGAAAAGGATTTGATTAGCATTGCTAGCCCTGAACATGCTACCCAGCTTATCATATATCTTTTTAGATGTGTTCAACTCATAAATGTAAGCAACCAAGTGCTTATGAATAGAATCCCGGATAATCATCTTTGCTTTGATTTCCCCTTTTCTATACTTCGTCTTTGTGGCAGCAACTGCATTTGATGGAGGCTCTTGAATCTTCCCCTGCACATAGTCCATGATGTCTTGATCTTCTAATACCAAATCCAAGGACATCTTCCAGGCATGATAATCAGACTTATCAATCACTTTATCATCAACCTTGAAACCCTTATAGGTTGAGGAGGCCATTTGTCCTTGATAGGATTCCTTCTTCAGTGATTGCTTCTAACACTAGCTTGGACTTTGTCTTCACCTCAGCTCTGATTCCATGTTAAATTTAGATAACCATGGTGTTCTATGCTTAATGAAAATTTACTTCAATCTTTCTTAGGCCAGATTCAAAATATAAATATGAAAGTAAAATGCTGTTAGAACACAATAATAGAGCAATAGAAGACATGCCAATAATATAGATAAGATTTTACAATTCTTCTTGTCCAGGAAAGATATAGGTTGATGTGCGTTATGACAGTCAACAGGATGCTTCAACCATCAAAGTCTTTCTTAGATCAGCCAATCCTCCAAGTGTCACACCCACAACCCTCAAAGACACCTCATCACAAGTCAACGTTGGTCAACCAAAAGTCAACGCAAGACAACAACATAAAGTCAACGCAGCAAATTAGGGCTTCGGTTAAACAACTCCTTTTCCCTTGATTTTTGTGCCCAGCAGTACGATCTCTCAAAATCGGAATTTCAGCACAAGTTTGAGGTCAAATGTTCAAGGGTTGACCACGGTCAACATTGGTCAACGCTTCAGCAAATCAGCCCTAAACAGATCCGTAGAAAATAGCAACTCCAGCTTCGCACGTGTGAGGGGAAGAGGCCTCTAAAGGCTATCGAACCAATAGGATCACAATGAGAGATGTGTGATGAGTTGATGAGAAAATGACCTCCAAGTCTCTCCAATTTATATCCATCAGTGAGGGTGTGTGACACATCTATTAGGCATGTGAGCCTACATTACAAATCTCGCCGACCTTGCACATGTGTGGAAAATAAATTCAAAATTTATGTTCTGCTCATCCAAACAAGATGATCTTTAGATCAATCTTGCACCTCTCTGAAAGAGGAATCCAACAAAAATATGACCATCATCATATGAGCACTGCAACATGGAGTTTGGACCTAGTTGCCCAAAATTAATAGTTCTACTGGGTGGACCTTGGAGCACACCCTCCTATGTTGAGAATTAATTTATTATATGTCGCATCCATGCATTACTGGAGGACACATTCCATGTGAACACTTGGCATTGACTTGGGTTAATGCTTGGTTTTGGTGGTACGCCTCCATGAGCATTAATTAGTGCATACTACTCTATTTGTAGATGGGGAAAGTTGTCTTGGAGAGGCTTATGTCCACATATGTTTGACATGGTTAACCACTCCAATAATTTACTATTTGTTTGACTTTTCATAGAGGGATTTAGAAGAATAACAATACTTCACTGTATGAAAGAATAGATTCACCCTATAAAGAGGAACTCTCTATCCATTGTAATGGTTGTTGGGAATTTGGGGATTGGGGAGATCTCCCTTTGGACTACATTGTACATCATTATGGCAAGCTTAATGGAAGATTGGAGATATAGTTCATTTTCGGCAACTATGTCCAAACTCCATGTTGCATTGCTCATATGATGATGATTATATTTTTGTTGGATTCCTCTTTCGGAGAGGTGCAAGATTGATCTAAAGGTCATCTTGTTTGGATGAGCAGAATATATATTTTGATTTTATTTTCCACACATGTGCATGGTCGGCCAGATTTGTAATGTAGGCTCACAAGCCTTACAGATGTGTCACACACCCTCATTGATGGTCATCATCAAATCAACTCACACATTCATCTTGTGATCAGATTGGTTCGAACAGCCTAGGAGAGGCTTCCCTCCTTCACAAGTGTGCATCTGAACCTGAAGAAGCTGCTGCAATTTTCGGATTGTTTTTAGGGTTTCTAGAGGCCATTTGTCCTTGATAGGATTCCTTCTTCAGTGATTGCTTCTAACACTAGCTTGGACTTTGTCTTCACCTCAGCTCTGATTCCATGTTAAATTTAGATAACCATGGTGTTCTATGCTTAATGAAAATTTACTTCAATCTTTCTTAGGCTCGATTCAAACTGTAAACATGAAAGTAAAATGCTAATAGAACACAATAATAAATCAATAGAAGACATGCCAATAATATAGATCAGATTTTACAATTCTTCTTTTCCAGCAAAGATATAGGTTGGTGTGCGTTACAGCAGTCAACAGGATGCTTCACCAAACAAAGTCTTGATAGTGACTTCTATTGGGGCACTCTCTTGCATAGTGACTTTGGGTCAACGCTTGGACTTTGACTGCATTTTTTGGGCAAAAATTCTGATTTTTGAAGGTCGTATAGCTGGGCACAAAAATCAAAGCTAAACATTGACTTTGACTAAAGCCCCTTTGACTATAGTGTTGACTTTTGCATTGACCAGTTTGGGTTGACTTGCGTTGACTTTTGGAGACGTCTTTGAGGTGTGTGTGTGACACTTGTGGAAGGTTGATTTGGGTATTGGAGAAGTTGGTTTGACCAACTCAAGACTTTGCTGGTTGGGGCATCCTGTTGACTGTTGGAACAAACATTTATCTATTCATTTGCTGGACAAGGAAGAATTACAAATTCTGATATATTATTTGGCTTGTCTTCTGTCGATCTATTATTATGTTCTATCAACATTTTACTTTCATGTTTATGTGATTGCTAAATTGAATTGGGCCTATAAGAAAGATTGAAGTAAAACTGCATTAAGCATAGAACATACCATGGTTATCTAAATTTAACATGGTATCAGAGATGAGGTGAAGACAAAGCCCAAGATAGTGTGAAAAGCAATCACCGAAGAAGAAATCCTATCAAGGATCAATGGCCTCCACATACAAGGGTTTCAAGTTTGATGATAAGTTGACTGACAAGTCTGATTATCATGCATGGAAGATGTCCTTGGATTTTGCTTTGTGGCAGTCGAAGCATTTGATGGAGGCTTATGGATCTAAAGATATGTATGATAAGTTGGTTAGCATGTTCAGGGCTAGCAATGCTAATCAAGTGCTTTTCTTCAAGAACAAGTTGAAGAATATTAAGAAGGGCAAAGATGAATCCATCCAATCATATTTTATGAGGCTCACAGAAATTAGGAATGATCTCCTTGCCATAGGAGAAGAAGTAGATGATCGAGAGCTCGTCCTCATTGCTTTTGGAGGACTTCCCCGAGACTGGTATGTATTTAATACTGCGATTCTTAATAATAATGTGATTCCTGATTTTGATATATTGTTGACGAGATGCACTCAAGTGGAAACAAGAATGATGGAGAGAGATCATCCCTCTAGTGGAAATGGAGGTGACCTTACTGCCTTCGCTAATCATGCAAAGAAGAAGAACTATGGTGGCCCGAGAAATCAAAACCATGGAAGAGCGGGGCCCAAAGGAAGGAAGGGAAGATGTTGCACTTGTAACAAGACTGGTCACTATGCAAGAGAGTGCCCCAATTGAAGGGACTCTCCCAGGGATGATGACAACAACAACTTCAGGGGGAATGGCAATCAAAGGAACAACAGGTTCAAAGGAAAGAGGAAGGCTCCCTTTGATCGTAGTGGAAATGGGCAACCTTTCGAGAGGTCAAGAAATTCTTGGTACGATGAATCTAATGTTGTTGATAATAAGAAAAATGAATATATTCTTGTATCTGCCCTTTCTGCTGCATCTCCTCTCGACACCCTGGCTGTCTGGTTGATTGATAGTGGTGCTTCAAGGCACCTCACTGGTTATAAAGAAGCCCTCTCTGATTTGATTGAGAAGGATAGTAATCTAGAAATTATCCTTGGAGATAATGTCACCTATCCCATGAAAGGGACAGGGACTAGGACCCTTCATCTATCTCAAGGTCAAGTCCTCCGCTTACAAGATGTGTTGTACGTACCTGACTTGAAGAACAACCTTGTGTCTATTTCGACAATGGAAGACAAAGGATTCAAGGTGGCATTCGTTGATAGAAAGGTACACATATGGAAGAAGAACTTCAAAGAAGCTCTTACTATTGGTTTTAGAGTTGACACACTCTACCAGGTTGGAGGAAGTCTGTTGGGGGCTATGTCATGTGATACAACTCTTCAAATCGAGTTGTGGCACCGGAGGTTTGCACACTTTCATTACAAAGCCCTTCCCAAAGCAAGGAAGGTGGTGAAAGGGATGCCCGAGTTTAAAAATGATCATGAAGGTATATGTTAGGGTTGTGCCGAAGGGAAGCATACAAGGGGACCATTCCCCTCAAGTGTCACAAAGACATCTGATATCTTGCAATTGATACATTCTGATTTATCTGGTATGCTACCCATAACATCCTTGGGAGGATGTTCCTATTACATGACTTTTATAGATGATGCCTCTCACAAGATCGGGATATATTTCTTGAAGAAGAAGGACAAAGCATTCAAATGGTTTTGTACCTTCAAGGCCTTGGTGGAAAATCAAACTGGGAAGAAAATCAAAATTTTGAGGACCGATAATCGGATCGAGTGTGAGTCAAATGAGTTCAATGACTTTTGTAGGGAAGTTGGCATTAAGAGAGAGACCACAACTATGTATACTCCTGATCAAAATGGTGTTGTTGAAAGAAAGAATAGGACCATTGTGGAAGCCTCCCCTGTCATGCTATATGACCAAGGTCCTCCGAAGTTTCTATGGGGAGAAGCTGCGAACACTCTTGTGTACATTCAAAATAGATGCCTGCATTCAACATTAGACTCCAAAACTCCCGAAGAAGTTTTCTCTGGTAAGAAGCCTGATGTCTCCCACTTTAGAGTTTTTGGAAGTCCTGTTTACTTTCATGTGTCGAAAGAAAAGAGAAGCGAAAGAAGTGAATGCTTGTGGGCTACAGTGAAACTTCGAAGGCATATAGAATCTATGTGCCTGGTCAAAGAGAAGTGGAGATATGCCACGATGTCACATTTGATGAAGATGTTGCCCTCAAGAAAGTAAGAAATCTTCCTAGTTCAAAGGAAGACAAAGAAGAAGAAGAAGCAGGGAAGCAGGAAGAGTCGAAGGATGAATTGATGCCTGATGTTGAAGGACCAATGGATCTTATTAATTCACCTCCTTCAAATAAGAGGAGACCCCCATGGCTCAAGGACACTCTTGAAGATGCCGAGAGACATATTGCCCCAAAGGGGACATTTCGTGAAAGCAAGAAGCCAAATAGGCACCAAGGGTACCTAGCAGCCATGAGTACAATTATACAATCTGAGCCGTAAAGCATCAAGTTTGGAAGGATGCTATGCACGAAGAATATGAGTCCATTATGAAAAATAATATCTGGGAAGTGGTCCCAAGACTGAAGAACAAATCTGTTGTCACCTCGAAATGGCTCTTCAAGATCAAGCATGGAGCCAATGGAAGTGCTGAAAAGTACAAGGCAAGATTTGTTGCCCGAGGCTTCTCTCAAAAAGAAGGCATAGATTATGATGATATATTTGCACCTATGGCCCGCTATACCACCATTTGATCTATCATTGCCCTTGATGCAATGCAAGGATGGAGTCTCCATCAGATGGATGTGAAGACTGCCTTTCTGCATGGTTCAATAAAGGAAGAGGTTTATGTGGAGCAACCTCTGGGTTTTGAAGTCCAAGATAGAGACACCTATGTATGTAGGTTGAAGAAAGCCCTCTATGGGTTGAAGCAAGCCCCCCAGGGCTTGGTATAAGAGAATAGATAGCTACTTGATGAAGCTAGGCTTCACTCAAAGTGATGTTGATCCAAACCTTTATTTTAAGGTTGATAAAGAAAGGCCTCTCATTCTGGTTCTCTATGTGGACAATCTCTTCCTAACAGGTGCTGACCCTCTCATTCATCAATGTAAGAGGGAGCTAGCTTCCGAGTTTGAGATGAAAGACATAGGACTGATGCACTATTTCCCAGGCTTGGAGGTCTGGCAAAGGCCAGGCGATATTTTCCTTTCTCAAGGAAAATATTTCGTGAAGCTACTGGAGAGATTTGGAATGGTGGATTGTAAGACACCAATGGAACTCAACTTTAATAAGTTGTGTGGAAGCGTTGCTGGGCCCGAGTTGGGAAATCCCACCGAGTATCGACAATTCGTAGGGGCCTTGATGTTCTTAGTGAACTCTCGTCCAGACATATGTTTTGCACTGAACACTTTGAGTCAACATATGGTTGAGCCTCATCACATTCACTGGATTGGTGCCAAGAATCTATTGAAATATCTTCGGGGCACAATCAACCATGGGCTAAGATACACTGTTGGGAGTTTGAGACTCCATGGATATACCGATGTCGATTGGGCTGGCAGTGTGGTGGATCGCAAGAGAACATCTGGATGTTGCTTCACCTTGGGTTTTGCTTCGATATCTTGGATGAGCAGGAAACAAAAGTCGGTGGCTTTGAGCACCGTTGAGGCCGAATAAATTGCAGCGAGTATGGCATGTTGTGACGCTGTTTGGTTGAGAAAGCTCTTCAGTGAGATGTTTGGACACGTGCTAGATACCACCGTTATCCTTTGTGATAACCAGATTGGGAATCGTCTTTTTGAGAATCACGTGTTCCACGATCAAAGCATATTGATATTAGGTACCACTTCATTCAGGATATGGTACAACGAGGTGCCGTAAGGCTCAATCACATAGGAAATGATGAGCAGGTCGCAAATATTCTCAGGAAGCCCCTGGGGAAGGTCAAGTTCCTAACCTCTCGTGAGAAGCTTGGAATCGTGGAAAGACCCTATTGTAAGGGTCCTGCTTGAGTTGGACAATGAGTTCTAGAAGCTCCAGGGGGCTTGGGGATAGCTTCTTGGAGCTATAAGCACACACGGGGCTAGGCTTGCCAAACCTTGTTGTGCTTCTGCCCCATCGTTATGATGTTGAGTTGGTTCACCTTCTCTTTTATCTATGCCCCGCATGCATCCTACCCATGGAGTTTCGAACTCATGGGAAATACCTCTCATTTGGCCAATGAGGTGGAAAATGTGGATAGAGACCATAGCAAGACTGATGGAGGCATCGGAGATTGTCGTACTCTCTATGTCTAGGATGGGTTGTGTCCAACATCTTGATCTGGGATCAAGTTTGATGAGGTTCTTACCTCGAAACTAACTTCGAGTCAGTGAACTAACTTCGGGTTAGTATGTGACTCTTTTTGAGTCTATTGAGGTTTTATCCTCTAGGCTGACTTCAGGTCAGCGGAGTGTGATGTCTTTGTGACTCACTCTCATTTGTTTTCCCTTGAGCCGGCAAAACATGTTACAGCAGGATGACGCGGGAACGCATGATGATGATGATGATAGTACACGATGGTACTGATCACTAGATGACACATGTGGACAGATGGAGTTCTCGCTAGTTGAGAGGGAGTGTTAATTTTGGGCAACTAGGTCCAAACTCTATGTTGCACTGCTCATATGATGATGATTATATTTTTGTTGGATTCCTCTTTCGGAGAGGTGCACGATTGATTTAAAGATCATCTTGTTTGGATGAGCAGAACATATATTTTGATTTTATTTTCCACACATGTGCATGGTCGGCCAGATTTATAATGTAGGCTCACAAGCCTTACAGATGTGTCACACACCATCATTGATGGATATAAATTGGAGAGAGATGATGTCCATTTCATCATCAAATTAACTCACACATTCATCTTGTGATCTGATTGGTTCGTACAGCGTAGGAGAGGCTTCCCTCCTTCACACGTGTGAATCTGAACCTGAAGAAGCTGCTGCAATTTTCAGACTGTTTTTAGGGTTTTTGGACAGCGTTGACTTTGGGTCAGCGCTTGGACTTTGACTGCGTTTTTTGGGCATAAATTCCGATTTTTGAAGGCCGTACAGCTGGGCACAAAAATCGAGGCTGAACGTTGACTTTGACTGAAGCCCCTTTGACTGCAGCGTTGACCAGTTTGGGTTAAATTGTGTTGACTTTTGGAGCTGTCTTTGAGGTGTGTGTGTGACACTTGTGGAAAGCTGATTTGGCTGTTGGAAAAGTTGGTTTGACCAACTCAAGACTTTGCTGGCTGGGGCATCCTGTTGACTGCTGTAACAAACATTTATCTATTCATTTGTTGCACAAGGAAGAATTACAAATTCTGATATATTATTTGGCTTGTCTTTTGTTGATCTATTATTATGTTCTATCAGCATTTTACTTTCATGTTTATGTGATTTCTAAATTGAATTGGGCCTATAAGAAGATTGAAGTAAAACTGCATTAAGCATAGAACATACTATGATTATCTAAATTTAACAGATATCAATCGTTCTATCATATGTGAGGCTTAATTTTTTGCATATTTTTAATGATCTTGTTGGGAATTTGGGGATTGAGGAGCTCTCCCTTTGGACGACATTGTACATCAGTATGGCAAGCTTAATGGAAGATTGGAGATATCAATCATTCTATCATATGTGAGGCTTAATTTTTTGCATGTTTTTAATGTTCTTGGATAATTGTAAGAACCTCTTGCAAAGAATGTTTTATGAAGGCCTTCTAATGGAATATTTGTCATTTGGATAGGAATGATGTGAGGAGGTTCTCTTTGTTTCTTTTTGCTGTTATATTTCTGCATATATTAATCCTTCACGTATCAAACAAGAGGTTGCTGTAATTAATATAGCATTGTAGGGCAGCACCTTTTTCAATTCGTTCAAGTGAGCGACAATAAGCTAGCACTGTTAAGGCTGATTGTCGCATGCTATTTGCAGCCACTTCCCCCCTTAATTATTTACAAAACACCCCTCTTAAGAGTGATGTTCCTTGATTCCATTTTGCTGAAGATTTGGCAGGCGCTAGTCTTGTGGTTTTTCTTAATATTTCCTTCTCACACCATTCATATTTTCGCCGCTCCTACAACCACTTGTTTTGTTAAGGCTTAATCTTCAAGCATCACTTAAAGCCTCCACTCCATAGCCTTAGCAATCCTACTTTGAGATACCCCCTTGTGTCAAAAAAGAACAAATCTAAAGAGATGAAGAGCTACTGAGGTGACAGTGGGTAACCTTCTGGAGTTACACAAAGTTAGTACTTGGTGCTTGGTATTTTACACTTTGTGGGTGCTAGATTTTGTTGTGACAGTTCCTAACCTCCACTAGAGATTAATTTAGGGGCAGCATAGCTCTGTAACAGTCTGTAACACACATGAGATGCTGACTTTGATTATTTTTGACATCAAGCTCACAAATAATAGCTTGTCATTAGTAAAGCAATATGCCTATAATTCAGTTATCAGAACTTAATTAAAAAAAGCTGGGTGTTTTCTTCTAAAGCCGTTTCCAAACTTTTAGATCAAATCCTAACAAAATGATAGCTCAACAGACCCACCAGAAGTCCTATTTTGCTCCATGTAATTTAATACCATACAGAAGTTTTTAATGCTAAATCGTGGAGTCATGTTGACGAAAAGTCCTCAACAGTAGCTTAGCCATTGCTCAGATGGTAACATGATCTATACCATCTGCTTCATCTTCTGATGACGCATTCCACTTCAGACATATTTATGATTAAAGCTTGAATGGTTCATTTAGATAACAAAAGATTAACCTGTCCTCTGAGTTCCGAGTAACATACTAACATGTCTCTTGTTTTACCTTTTCTTCTCTTCTTCCTCTTCATTTCTTGTTCTGCATTGTTTAGAAAAAGAAGCAAATTTAAGCTAAATAATATCAATGCATTTTACCTTCTTTCTTTTGCTGCCACCTTCTTTGTTTTCAGTCCTTTCTTCAACTCCTTCTGAGAGAAGAAAATTTAAGCCAAATTCTGTGGCTGTCTTCTCAAATTATTCAATATCGAAAGTTGCCTCAGCAACTAATTGTAATTAACTATATTATATCCAATTATAATAGTTGCACAAACCAAGCCTTTTGGTCCCTGTTAATTCAAATAATAGTAATAATAAATTTTAAGGTCACATGATACAACCTCTGGGGTTCAAAGTCTGAGATAGAGACACCCATGTATGCAGGTTGAAGAAATCCTTCTATGGGTTGGAGCAAGCCCCCAGGGCTTGGTACGAGAGGACATATAACTACTTGATGAAGCTGGGCTTCACTCGAAGTAATGCTGATGCAAACCTTTATTTTAAGGTTGATAGAGAAAGGTCTCTCATTCTGGTTCTCTATGTGGATGATCTCTTCCTGACAGGTGTTGACTCTCTCATTCATCAGTGCAAGAGGGAGCTAGCTTCCGAGTTTGAGATGAAAGACCTAGGAGTGATTCATTACTTTTTAGGCTTGGAGGTCTAGCAGAGGCCAGGCGAGATTTTCCTTTCTCAAGGAAAATATGTCGTGAAGCTGCTGGAGAGATTTGGTATGGTGAACTGTAAGTCTGTGTCGACACCGATGGAACTCAACTTAAAAAATTGTGTGGAAACGCTGCTGGGTCCATGCAAGCAAATCCTACCGAGTATTGACAACTCGTGAGGGCCCTGATGTTCCTAGTGAACTCCCGTCCAGTCGTATGTTTTGCCGTGAACACTTTGAGTCAACATTTGGTTGATCCTCATCACATTCACTGGATTGGTGCCAAGAATCTATTAAGATATCTTCGGGGCACAATAAACCATGGGCTGAGATACACTCTCGAGAGTTTGAGACTCCATGGATATATTGATGCCGATTGGGTTGGAAGTGTGGTGGATCGCAAGAGTACATTTGGATGTTGCTTTACCTTGAGTTTTGCTTCAATATCTTGATTGAGC
Source organism: Pinus albicaulis (assembly GCA_034641835.2). NCBI lineage: Eukaryota > Viridiplantae > Streptophyta > Pinopsida > Pinales > Pinaceae > Pinus > Pinus albicaulis. Next base: position 1,439,994,478 of record CM076580.1, read on the forward strand.
AGGAAGCAGAAGTCGGTGGCTTTGAGCACCGTTGAGGCCGAATACATTGCAGCGAGTATGGCCTGTTGTGAAGTTGTTTGGTAGCGAAAGCTCTTCAGTGAGCTAATTGGGCATGTGCTAGATACCACCGTTATCCTTTGTGATAACCAGAGTGAGATTCGTCTCTCTAAGAATCCCGTGTTCCACGTTCGATTCAAGCATATTGATATTAGTTACCACTTTATCCGAGATATGGTACAGCGAGGCGCCGTAAGGCTCGATCATATAGGAACTAATGAGCAGGTCGCGGATATTCTTACGAAGCCTCTGGGGAAGGTCAAGTTCCTAACCTTTTGCGAGAAGCTTGGAATCGTGGAAAGACCCTATTCTGAGGGTCGTGCTTGAGTTGGACTATGAGCTCTAGGAGCTCCAGGGGGCTTGGGCATAACTTCTTGGAGCTATAAGCACACACGGGGCTAGGCTTGTCGAACCTTGTTGTGCTTTTTCCCCACTGTTATGATATTGAGTTGGTTCACCTCTCTTTGATCTATGCCCTGCATGCATCCTACCCATGGAGTTTCAAACTCATGGAAAGTACCTCTCATTCGGCCAATGAGGTGGGAAATGTGGATAGAGACCAATAGCAAGACCGATGGACGCATCAGAGATTGTTGTATTCTCTATGTCTAGGATGGCATGTGTACAACACCTTGATCTGGGTTCAAGTTTGATGAGGTTCTTACCTCTAAACTGACTTCGGGTTAGTCAACGAACTTTGGGTTAGTATGAGACTCTTTTTGAGTCCAAGAGAAAGGCCTTAACCTTTAAGCTGACTTTGGGTCGGCTGAGCATGATGTCTTTGTGACTCACCTTTTGTTCTATTTGAGAAGAAGAGCCAACAAAGCAAGTTACGGCAGGATGTCGCACGATGCTAGATGAGAGTACCGATGGTATTGATGGATGGCACTTGTGGACAAATGGAGTTCCCCCTAGTTGAGAGGGAGTGTTAATTTTGGGCAACTAGGTCCAAACTCCACGTTGCACTGCTCATATGATGATGGTCATAGTACATACTTTTGTTGGATTCCTCTTTCGGAGAGGTGCAAGATTGATATAAATATCATCTTGTTTGGATGAACAGAACATATATTTTGAATTTATTTTCCACACATGTGCAAGGTCGGCCAGATTTGTAATGTAGGCTCACATGCATAATAGATGTGTCACACACCCTCATTGATGGATATAAATTGGAGAGACTTGGAGGTAATTTTGCTCATCAACTCATCACATCTATCATTGTGATTTGATTGGATCGATAGCCTTTAGAGGCCTCTTCCCCTCACATGTGTGAAGCTGGAGCTACTGTTTTCTGCGGATCTATTTAGGGCTGATTTGCTGAAGCGTTGATCAACGTTGACCGTTTGACCTCAAACTTGTGCTGAAATTCCGATTTTGAGAGGCCGTACTGCTGGGCACAAAAATTGAGGGAAAATGAGCTGTTTGACCGAAGCCCTAATTTGCTGCGTTGACTTTCTGTAGCTGTCCTGCATTGACTTTTGGTTGACCAGCGTTGACTTGTGATGAGTTGTCTTTGAGGGCTGTGGGTGTGACACTTGGAGGATTGACTGATCTAAGAAAGACTTTGTTGGCTGAAGCATCCTGTTGACTGCCGTAACGCACACCAACCTATATCTTTGCTGGACAAGAAGAAATGTAAAGTCTGATCTATATTATTGGCTTGTCTTCTGTTGATCTATTATTGTGTTCTATCAGCATTTTACTTTCCTGTTTATGTTTTGAATCGGGCCTAAGAAAGATTGAAGTAAATTTTCATTAAGCATAGAACACCATGGTTATCTAAATTTAACCAGATGTGATTTGGATGCATGGTCAAAGTGGACATTTTCAATGGAGTGGCCATGTTGGGCTGATTCCTATCTTTTTGGGAAAAAGGTTGGCGAGGAAATGCTTTCATAGATGGGGAGATTTGTGGGACAAGGTCATAGTCCTCTAGCTATCTTGGAGAACTCATAACTGGTCTCAAATGCTTTACGCTTTGGACAAAGTTACAAACATGCTCTCACTACATTCTATACCCTCATAAATGGTAGATACTAGAATCTAGTTGAGATCTTGCAATCCTACCAATCCTGAAATCCTGAAACCGGTTAAGTCTGCTGAGTTTTGAATGAGATCTAAAATTCTACGTTCTCCATATGGAGTCCAATGGGGTTGGAACTTGGAACCACTATCAAAGATCTTGAAACAATTAATGGTAATGTTAAAAATTTAAGTAAAAAGATAGAAAAGGAAAGATAAGGAGAATGTCAACTTTTACTTTAAGAATATATTTTTACCATTAATTACTAGGGTTAGGTTTTGTAGGGCTCTAGGGTCAGACTTTTTGCTTTCCTTTCAAGTAATTTTTTGTTCTATTTTTAATAAAAAAAATCTTAGGTGGTCTCTAGCTGTACCATTCAGCACTGTACCAAATTGGTCGATTTTGTTCTTTAAGGCCAGTTCCACTATGGAACTGGCCTTTACCAGTCCAAAACACCAAACTGGACCTTTATTGTGCCAAAACCGGTCCGACTGCCCAGTTCCACCAGTTCTGATAAAATTGATTTCAAAGGACGACTCTTCTTTTAAGACTCAAATACTTTGATTGTTTGTCCTTTATAATATTTTGGTGGTTAAGGATTTATTGTATTGAACTGGTCTACGAATGGATGCTGTTGTTTGGTTCATTGCAAATTTAAAACAACCAAGTATCTTATGTAGAACTGCAAAATTTATAGATTTTGGCATGTTCATAGGCTTATATGGAAAGATTGAAAATGGACTTATGGGAAGCCATTTATGGATTATCAAACCAAGGGGCTTTATATGTTAATATTCATCCAACTTTCTCAATGGCAGATTGCTGTAACAATAAACAAAATGTTCAAGATATTGGAACAAGTTGGATCAAGAAGTGTCAAGGTATTTGGAAGGCCCATTTTTCTCTTCAGAATCTAGTGCTTTGATGGTGGGTCCTTCTTAGTGACTGAAAGGTTAAGATTCGATGATCACATTGGTTTTACAAATAGACATTATGGGGTTTGTCACAAACTTAACACAGTTAACTTTAAACATGCTAATTAGTATTGCAAACTCTTCGAAGTATTTTGGGTTTGGATTATTGTCAAGTACAGTTTTCTCTTTGTGTCTGTCCTTCATTATAAAGAGTTTGATTTTGGGGAGAAATGGGTGGTTTGACAGTCAGGCGGGAGAACCTTGGATGTAATCAAATGGACAAACATCTCTTTCTTATGGATGTGATGGTACCATAGTTTTAAAAACCGGAACCGGTGACTGGACCGGTGGACCTAATGAACCGGGTTTCTAACCGGAACCGGTCTAATCGGGAGCGGTCAGATCTCAATGAACCGGTTTTAAAAAAATACATTAAATAATTATTTTTTTAATAAAAAAACTATTTTTAAGATTTGCAACCATGATTCCAAGCCAATAGAGACAAAATATGCAAAGTTTTCTCATTTATATACCATGCAAAGGTGAATATATCAAAATGGCACCGAGTGCAATACATATCATCGAAAAATACATAGGAAATGAGGCTCCAAATGGCCCATAAAGTCCAAAAACAATGCTACAAGCTATTAGGCCATTGGCCTAATACAAGACTACATATTAGTGATCAACAACATAATCACTCCTCATCATGATCAAAATTATCACCACTACTAGACAAGGGATCATCAACATGAGCTACATAAATAATATGGCTCAAAGTTTGAGGACTCCTAAAACTCCTCTACAACTTTAGTAGTAGTAGTAGTAGCAAAAATAGACATCAAAACTACAAATCACCGAGCAACATGGTCTCTCATGAAACTCATCATTGATTCATCGCTACTAGAAATGGGATCATCAACAAGAGATACATAAACATCATCTAGCTCAAAGTCTTCAGACTTGGATTGCTCAACCTTATAACATGATAGAAATTGAAAAAGTTTAACATGCCTAACCCATGATTTTGGTTTGAGTGAAGAGTTCATCTCCTCAACCTTAAAATGCGGTAGAAAAAGATTAGCGTGCCTAACCAGTTGTTTTCCTTTGATTGAAGGGTACATCAAGGTTCTTAAAGGACTTCATGCTCTTGATCAAATGCCAATATCATTCCCTTACACATGATAGAATCAAATGGAAACATTGCAAATTCCCAAACCATGAAACCCTGAAAACCATTATGTCTGTTGAATTTTGAGTGAAACCTAAAATTCTAGTTTCTCCATATGAAATCTAATGAGATCGAAACCACTCTTTAACATCCTGAGTCATTTCATGGTAATGTTAAAAATTTAAGTAAAAGTCCGCATAGGAAAAGAGTAGCTAAATGAACCCCCCCCTTATAAACAAATCAGCCCTAAAACTCAACTGCCGCCGAAAATGTGGGTCCACGGAGGAGGTAGCACCTAACCGGCCGGTTAGTAACGGAACCGGCCGGTTTATGCATAAACTGGCCTGTTCCGTTCCTAACCGGCCGGTTAGGTCCGGTTTTTCTGAAAAATGGGCGAAATGCCCTAGGTAGCCGGGTTGCCTGGCCGGTTTCGACCAGTGGGCTATCTAACCGGCCGGTTTGGTCGGTTTCCGGTTCAAACCGGCCGGTTTTTAAAACTATGGATGGTACTGAGCAACTTTTGATGAGGCAAATACCATGTTCAAATTAAGAGAAGTGCTGCTTTTAAATCAGATCTGGCTATACAATTCCAGCCACAAATACCATTTTTAGGAAAGATATATATCTTGAAATTGGAGCAAAAGTAGACATGCTAGCTCTCCTTGCTTATTTAGAAAGATAGATCTAGTCTGTTCATTGGTTCCTTGATGTAACATTTTTGATGTACAACTATATTAATTTATAATGAAATATATAAATATTTTCATCAAAAGAAACCTTTACTAATTTTTCTAACAGATAGTTAGGATATGCTTTATTATCCTGTCATTTAAGTTAAAGCTTACAAGTGAAATTTACAAAGTTCTCCTCTTGTTTTGCAGGCAGAAATATTGGCTTATGTGGAGCTCTTTGCACAGTTTACTTCAGAAGAATTCCCAGATGATATTGCTGAGGTGCATCTCCTTGGTTTTACTCAGAAGAGTTCCAAGATGGCTGTCTGTGCATAGTTGAAATGACAAAATATATGATAAATTCCTTTGAGAAATTCATTAGGGTCTGATGTCCTTAAAGGATTACTTTCACAATAGTCACATTGTATTGTAAGGGATTTTACTTATTATGCTGAATGAAACTATTCTTATTTTTTGCAGCTAGTGCATAGTCATTACCCAAATGGGGAGGCATGTCTCTTGGATGATGTCTTAGGTATTTCAAATCTTGTATATTTTTCTTCTCTTATTTGTCAAATAATTTGCTATTTTGCATGGAAACTACGTTTTCAGTCAAGTTTCTAAAGTTTTGATGAGTCTGTTTTTGTCATTTTGGCTTCTAGCTATATTTGTCCTTCACCATCCAGAGCATGGCCATGCATGTGTTCATCCATTGCTGTCATGTATCATTGATGGAACATTAATTTATGGCAAGAAGATCCCTCCATTCAGTTCTTTTACTTCTTTGTTCAGCCCATCTAGTGAGGTACGCATTGTATAGTTGATGTTTTGAAGTTAATTATCTTTCTTTTGTCAGCTATGCAAGTCTCCTCTTTGTTTTTTGTAAGTTCTTGTATTTTCCAGTCAATGACAGTGGACTGACTATTTTTAATGTCCATTTTCACTATTGAAAAATATCATTCCATTGTTTGCCTTTGCCTTTTCATGTGTTTTGATTGGGCAATGGTGAGGTGATGTGTTATGCTGTGTCTCATGAAAGCATTTTGTTTGGCAGAAGGACTATTCAGAGCAATGGGCTCTTGCATGTGGAGAGATATTGAGAATATTAACACATTACAACCGACCAGTTTACAAAGTTGATATAGCACAGAAGCAGGAAACAGAAAGGTGTGTTAGTGGGAACAGTGCAAGTACGAGTAACAGCAGAGACAATGAAAATTTAGATCATTCTATCGGACAGGACCAAGACAAGAAGCCCTTAAGGCTCTTGACCGCATGGATTACAGATATTTTACTTGCTGCACCACTGGGAATAAGGAGTGACTATTTTCGTTGGTAAGATTGAATTGTTTTTGACATATACTATAAAATTATAAGAGTTTTCTTCTTGAATAGTGATTGTCAATTATTTCACGTGTCATGCTTCTATTCAGTCTCCTTTGTGATTTGTTAAAGTTTATCATTTAAATCATGAAAGATTCTGCATAATGTATGAATGTCTTGAAATATATGATACATTCCCCCTGCATACGAAGATATAGCTTATAAGCATGTATTGTCATAAGAAACTGAAGTGGAAAAAATTTTCACCCCCAAGTGGAAATGTGAAACGGAAAACTAAAATAGTATTTTGAAAGGGATGGATTATTGTAACTTGTGTAGTAATCCAGTTAAAATTAGTGGTAGAGGCTATTCAGAATTCTATGCAGGAATTGTATTAATTTTATTTCTCAGAAATGCTTCACTTGAATATGCTATAAGATATATTGTTTCTGTATATAGTACATGCCAGGATGTCTAATTTTAAGAAGGAAAATGTTCGTTAGATGTCTCTTTGTAAAAAGAGGACGTGGGAAGACAGAGAATTTCTGTAACACTTTATCATCTTCCAGAAGGTCTATAAGTTGGAATCATGTTTCACAGTTACATAAACATGAATATTCTTCGTCTTCCATTGGTGAGAATGGTTTAGGAAGATGTTTTATGAAGTTAAAGGATATTGGAAAAGCTTCCATATTTAAAGTCCATCTAAGTTTGCAGGGAATTCTCTGCAAGTCTATGTCACATGGTTCATCGAACTTCAACCTTGTGGTTCAGAATTCAGCGAACCTAATTTTTTTTTTCAGGTTAACCTCATTGAACCTCATGGCCATTGACCAAGTCCATGGCTCAAGCTCATTGCTCCATATCACAGCTCAAGCTTGTAATCTATCCTTGCAGTTGCCAAGTCCATGATAGCATTTTTTTTATGTTTATTGATGTTGACTTCTTACTATTTTATGTTATATTCATTTTAAAGTTAATATATATATATATATTTACAGAAAATGTATATACAGGAACCTAATGGAAAACCTCGTCCAAACTTCATCAAAAAATTCAAACTGAAACCGAACCTAATTGTTGTTGAACCCGAACTCAAACCCAAAATGTGTGACTTAGCTGCAAGGTCGCCTTTGATAAAACTTGTATCCGGGAATGTTCCCAAAATGATCCAGCATGAGATATTTAAAATATCTTTGTTTCCAATGCTCCTACACTAGGGAGACACTCCCAGTGATTTTGGAATGTTCCCTTGGGCCTAGAGGACCAAAAAATTCATGAATGATAGGAAAAATACATATGGGGTTCCTACAGAAGAAATCCTAATTGGTACATCCTGAAACATCTTTGTACTTCCACTCCTGCTTTGGTTTTGTGCCACATCAAGTGCTACCCAACAAATGTCAGATATGATTTTCATTGTATTAGCTTCTGTTCAATTGCAAGAGGATCTTGAATATGTCAAATAAGGGTCATTTAGAGGGGATGGGGCATTCCTAAGTGCATGTTAATGAATGGCTTTTAGGTACCTTTTCAAGGGGACACACTGTAAATGTAAATGAAGTTAACCAAAAGAAGGAAATAATAACTACTGCACTTCTTCCCTGTACTGATCTCCGAACGAATACAGTTATATGATTTCTGTGGTATAAGAAACTGTTAATTTTAGTTAACCATGGTATGCTCTATGCTTAGAGCGGTTTACTTCAATCTTTCTTATTAGCCCAATTCAATTTCAGATTTGCAATCACATAACCATTGAAAGTAAATTCGGATAGAACATAAAATAAATCGACAGAAGACAAGCCAAGACAAGAGACACAAATATTCTTTGTAATTCTTCTTATTCAGCAGAGAGAGATAAAATATCTTTTACAGCAGTCAACATGATGCCCTAGCCAGCAAAGTCTTCGCTGGTAAAACCAGCCCTTGAACCTCCAATCAAGCTTAGTCAAACTTGGTCAAATTCGGCCTTCAGTCAAAGTCACACTTAGCCCAAAACAGTCCACAAAAACTGGTCAACGCAGATGTCAAACTCTGCGGTCAATCAGCCAAAACAGCAGTCAATGCTGTGGTCAAAGTCAATGTTTGACCTTGATTTCTGTGCCTCCAGCTGCGGCCTACCTAGATCAAATTTTGTCTCAAAAACGCAGTCAAAAAGTGAGAGTTGATCTAAAGTCAATGCTGGTCAATGCTGCCAGAAAAGCCCTAAAAACAGTCCGAAATTGCAGCTTCCTGTTTCACATGTGTGGAGGAGAGAGAGAAGCCTCTAAGGCTGTACGAACCAATCAGATGAGAGAGAGATGTGTGAGATGAGTGAATGATGAAATGAGCATCATGACTCCTTTTTATATCCATGACTGTGGGTGTGTGACACATCTTTTGGGGCTTGTGAGCCTACATTACAATTCTAGCCGACCTTGACAATTTGCACATGTGTGGAAAATAAATTCAAAATACAACTTCTGCTCATCCAAACAAGATGATATTTAGATCAATCTTGCACCTCTCTGAAAGAGGAATCCAACAAATATATCATCTCCATCATATGAGCAGTGCAACATGGAGTTTGGCCCTAGTTTCCAAATTTAACAAAAACCTATGCATTTCTCTTAATCAGGAGCTTTTTTTGATTGCCTATGCACATCTTTGAAGCAGGAATTTGTTAAAGCATAAAGTTTTAAAATCTTCCAAATGGTTGTGAACAATCTAGCCTCGTATGTTCTTAGTGATCAGCGTTTATGTACAATGTACGGTCAAGTTTGTTTTCAAAATAGGAAAGGAAAGCATAAATATGCGGATTGCTCTTGTAAGCATGTCTAACATTATTGGGTTTACTTTATGCTTTCAGGTGTGGTGGCGTCATGGGCAAATATGCTGCCGGTGGAGAGCTAAAACCTCCAACAACTGGTTTGTTGCAAAACCTTTGAAAATTCATATGCCAATCTGTAATCAATGTTAGAAACCTTCCAGACGTGGTATTTTGCTATTGTAGGAAAATGGATCCTCATATAGGCTTTCACTGTGCAATCTTATATCTTTATGACTTGATATGGATATTATTTCAAGAAGTTGCATGTCAATATTTCAATATTCCCTCGTAATCAAGTGTTGGTCACGTGGGTATCTATTTCTTTCATTCTTTTTTATCTCTGTGTTGGGAGATTTCTGCAAGGATGCTTAAATCAAAGCTCATGACTAGTGTAAGCATAAAGTCCTTGCCTAAAGAAAAATGAATTGCAGGTAGGATAATTTGGAGGCAGTCAAATAAGAAGCTGTGTACAATGTTCCTATTGTTGTTTTCAGCCATATGTTGCATTATTGACGAGTATTGGTGAATTGAGGCTACAGTGTGGATCTGTGTGCACGGTGCATATAAATAGGAATTGGGGTGTTTGTAAACTGGTTTGCCTCGACAATTAGTTTGTTGCAAAACCTTAAAAATTTCGTATGTCAATCTGCCAGATGTAATATTTTGCTGTTGTAGAAAAGTGCATCCTCATATAGCTTCATTGTGCAATCTTGTATCATTATGACTTGGTAGGCATATTATTATTTGAAGAAGTTGCATGTCAATATCTCAATGTTCCACCATAATCAATTGTTGATCACGCCGGTATCTGTTTCTTTCCGTTTTCTATCTCTTTCTTGGCAGATTTCTGCAAGGATGCTTAAATCAAAGGTTCATGACTGGTGTAGCCTAAAGCCAATGCTTAAATCAAAGGTTCATGACTAGTATAAGCATAAAACCCTTTACTAAAGGAAAATAATTGCAGGTAGGATAATTTGGAGGCACTCAAATAAGAAGCCATATTTATTGTTCTTATTATTGTTTTCAGCCATATGTTGCATTATTGACGAGCATTTGTGGATCAGTGTGTTCTGTGCATATAAATAGGAATCAGGGTTTTTGTTTTGACTTCTACTTACGTGGATCTGCCATATTTGTGTTGACTATTACTTGGTGCATGAATTTGTTATCATTCTTCAAGTTTTGCTACTTGACAATGAATTTGGTGTTAGATCCCTGCAATGACGAATTTTATTATCAAAATTCTGTATTAAATTTCTGTACCTGGGCAATGGTATCCTGCAATGAGAAAATCAGTTAGTTTGATCCCATTAGGTTTGGAGGAAATCCTCTCAAGGGTTCCTCAATTATCTTAAGGAGATTCATTGTTTCTAAATGAGGACTCAAAACTCCTTTAGCACATGGTCATCTTTAAAATTTCGAACTTTGATTAGTATTTTAAGCCAATTTTCCTCCACATCCTCTATGAGTTCCTTTTCATTTCCATTAGTAATCTGCCATACATGAATATGAAGCCCATCCTACATATACATTAGTTTCGGGTATATTTGCAAAGATCTGATAGTCCATAATGAAATACCGAGCGGAAGATTGTTTTTAGATAGGCACTGAAACCAAACGAACACGCAAAGTGCAAAGGACGGGCAAGAATACCGTTCTTTTCGGATCATTGTCTCCACAATGCCCCCACTGAAAGAAATATAATAATAATATCCGCTAGAACCAAAAAGTTACTTGACTAGTAATTTAACTTAAATCCCCTTTTTCTTCAAATTCTCCCTTTGTCTTTTGTTTTTTTAATATGTATTTTGACTGCCCCCTCCTTTTATTTTTCCTCGTTTTAACCTTATAAAAGGGATATATATATATATATATATTAGGAAATGAAAATATTAAATCTCTTCTTCTGTTTCCACTTTTCCGGAAGAGCAAAAAATACACTCTTTCCTCCCACATTTCTTTTGGCCTTTTCCAGCGCCCTGTTTCACACGGAGTTGGTGAGAATTAGTCCTTAATTGAGCAATAAGAATTTTAGATCTCAAAGAAATATTGGCCCTTATGTACACCTTTTGCTGATGATTATGAGTGGGGTTAAACTCTTCAATGTAGTACCTCTTATTTCTCCCTAGCTCTTTCTCCCAAGTACGTTTGTGGAACTTATCCATAACAAAAGTTTTTATCTCTTTACTGTTTGTAGGACACATGCTCAAGCAAATACCCCATTTACTAAACCATTTGTTATTTTGCCGCATCCATGTCTTCTGTCTTTTGCACAATCTGTCACTAAACACAACCTTAGGCCATCTACCCTCTTCCATTTGCTCAATTTTTTTCAAATACCTTATGACTCGCACCATAGCAATTGCTTCAATATGAGCAGCCCCTGTTTCACTTAACAAGATAGCATAAGGAACTGCATTTTTAATTTTGAATTTGTTTGTATTCAAACGCTTCTGAATTTTCTCAATATGTTTCCACTGCATCTCGGTTGTGCTGCTGGCCCACAGTTCACAGCCGTAGAGAATCACCGGAAGCACTAGAAGTCCAAAAAGACTTAGAGTGGTTTTCCAGTCCCACAACTCTGCCTCTCTACACCTGTTTTGAAGAGCATAAAATGCTTTCCAACCCCCTAAAGTTCTTTTCTTTCTACAACCATCCCAACTTAAAATTTTTGTTGAAGTCAATTCCAAGGTATTTGTAGTCTGCAACTTCTTCCAGAATGCGGCCTTCAAAGTAGAACTTATGCTGGTTATGCTTTCTTGTGTTATAGAAAACCACTATTTTCGTTTTGCTAATATTGACTTGCATCCCCACCCTTCTACAAAAATGCTCAAGGGAACGTAAGTGCTCTTGCAAACCAAGAGCCGATTTAGCAATCAGTATAAGGTCATCTGCGTACAAAAGAAGCCTTATAACAAACTTGCCCAAATGGATGCCATCACCCCCTAGCGAATTTAGCCACTCTTCAAGCTTGTCAATATATAACTCAAAAAGGGTAGGAGACAATGGGCAACTTTGCTTGACCCTGATATCGCTTCTAAAACTTTTAGAAATGCTTACTGAAGTTCTAATTTTGACTTTCACCTCTTCATACAGCCTATGCACAACTGCTCTCAAATGCCTGGGAACCCCAAGTTCCTCCATTTTGCGCCAAAGCTTATCCCTAGGAACAGTGTCAAAGGCTTTTCTGAAATCAACAAAGCAACAAAAAGCTGCTTCTTTTTTTTCCTAAACTTTTTCAATGATGTGCCTTAAAGTTATACAATGATGAACTGTGGAATGTTTAGGTCTAAACCCTGCTTGCCCTTTAGCACGCTTATCTCTTTCTTTTGCTCACTTTCTGATTTTCTTTTCTAACATGCTTCCAAATAACTTTGCAAACAAGGGGTTTATCATTATGGTTTTATAATTGGAGGGATTATTGACGTCACCACTCTTGAAAAGAGGTATTGCCATACTCGTTGTCCAATCTGTGGGGAACCCCTGCTGTATGATGTTGAAAATTTTTGTCATGTGAGGTGAAAGAATTTTTAAGCCCCACTTTAAATACTCTGCTTGGAGTTCAAATAAGTCTTTTTCTTTTCCAGCACCCAACTTCTTGATACTCATCTCTACCTCTTGCACTGTGAAGAGTTTTGTGTCTGTGTTGACCAAGGGAGGAGGGTCAACCTTGGGATCCTGCTCATGAAGTTGTCTTGCATAGTCCAACCATTTAGATGCTGTAATGTTGTTTTCAGTTTGCACCTTTTTCGGTTGGAGCTCCTTCCAGAATAATTTGGGGTTATTTTTCCCAAGGAAGATTAGTTCTTCTCTCCTCGAAACTATGAAATCAGCGTTTTTCTTTCTTAATATCTGCTTGTAAGCTTTGAGCTTTATGTTATCCTTGTCTGATTCCTTCCACATTCTCCTTTCCTTTTTGCATTCCTCGTCAAACCAAGCATTAATCGTAAAGCAATTTTTTTCAGACTTAATTTTTTCTCTTTTGCACTCAGCAAGTGCACTTTGAATTAAATGTGTTAATTCGTGACTATGAAGGCCATGAAATGAGATTTCCTCCTTCTCGAAGAGCCTCTCTAGCGTTATTTTGAGGGTATTACAATTCTCTGGAGTCAAAAGAATTCTGCCCTTTGGGGGATTTTGTTGAACACATTGAGTTTTTGATCTTGTTTGGATGAGAAGAACATTTATTTTGAATTTATTTTCCACATGTGCAAGGTCGGCCAGATTTGTAATGTAGGCTCACATGCCTAATAGATGTATCACACACCCTCACTGATGGATTGGAGAGACTTGGAGGTCATTTTCTCATCAACTCATCACACATTCTCTCATTGTGATCTGATTGGTTCGATAGCCTATGGAGGCCTTTATCCCCTCACAAGTGTGGAGTTGAGCTGTTGCTTTTTGCGGATCTGTTTAGGGCTTTTTGTTGCAGTGTTGACTAATGTTGACTGTGGTCAACCCTTGGTCGTTTGACCTCAAAACTTTGCCAAAATTCAAATTTTGAGAGGCCGTATTGCTGGCCACTAAAATCAAGGAAATCAGAGAAGTTTGACCGAAGCCCTAATTTGCAGCGTTAGCCTTTTGTTGCTGTCATGCGTTGACTTTGGGTTGACCAACGTTGACTTGTGATGAGCTGTCTTTGAGGGCTGTGGGTGTGACACTTGGAGGATTGGCTGACCGAGAAAGACTTTGCTGGTTGAAGCATGTTGTTGACTGCCATAACGCAACAATATCTCATATCTTTGTTGGACAAAAGGAATTGTAAATTTGATCTATATTTGGCTTGTCTTCTATTGATCTATTATTGTGTTCTATCGGCATTTTACTTTCATGTTTATGTGATTGATATTTTGTATCGGGCTTAAGAAAGATTGAAGTAAAATTGCATCAAGCATAGAACACCATGGTTATCTAACTTTAACAATTTTCTCACACAAACTATGCGAGCAAATTACATAATCTACTACACTTGCTTCATTGTAAGTATTGCAAGTGAAATTACCGGACTTTTTCCATCTAGTCAAACCATTACAAATGACTAAATCGAAAGCCCCACATAGCGTAAGCAATTGTTCTCCAAAGAGATTGCAGCCTTTATCCTCTGAAATTCTTTCCCACTAATGATTACTCTCTTTTGTAAGCCAGATAGGGCACCGTCTTCTTTACAATAAAGAATGCTAGCTTGTTCAATGCCCCCCACTATAAGGACTTCACCTAGTTGAGAATATATTGCAATATATGCTTTTAGGGCTGCAAAGGGATCTTTGTGGTCAAGCCCTCTACTTTTTTAGATTTTTGAAACTTGCGGCGCAAAATAGCATGTTGTAATTCCGATGTGATTTCTATTTTCTGATATTTTAAGCCAGACAATTTGTTTATTTGGGTCTTCTTTTTCTAGCTGAATGAAACGACCTTCTTTTTCTCTCACTAAGACCATGATACCCTCGTGCCATTCCTTGCTGCCTTGTTCCACATTGCTATCTTCTAGTACCCTTCAAACAAAGGTGTCTTGCACCCTTCATGCTCATGTGTTTCTATGAGGCAAATTATGTCTCTACCTTCCGCAGTAGGCCCTAACCCAGGTCCTCGTCTCCATGGGTAACCCTTACAGTTCCAACAAACTAATCTTAAGGAAACCTGGGTATGACTTGATTGCTATTTGTTTTGACATGCAAGACTCACAGTTGAGTCTTTGTCCCCACTTGCACATACTGACCTTGCTTCCTCATTTCTTGCTGAAGAGTTTGCTACCTCTTCTTTGTTATCGTTTTGCTGCCTTGTTTTGGAAGGAGGTCCAAATTGCGCTATCACAACTTTACCTTTATAAATCCATGCTCTCTTTCCCGCATCTCTTGTTGCCCTTACTTTTGCCATTTCATCCCTCCTTTCCTCTTGTTGTCTTATAGTTAAATCTTCTTCTAGAAAAAACCGAGAACCCCTCAAGAGCTGCTTCTTGCTTAGAATGATATCTTTATCACGCAAGCTGGGCATGATGACTTTTATGGGCCCGTCTCTTTCACTGTTAAGCTTACCTACTCTCCATGCTTGACATATTTGTCCTTGCCATTGCATCTTGTATTTCAAGAAGTCTCTTGCAAGGTCAATAATACATTCATTTTTCCCATAATATTTCACCCCTTTAATAATTATGTTTGTTGCTCTATCTTGTCTTTCCTTGCTTTCTCTATCTTGCATGTTGTCAACTTGAATGATTGTTTCTCCTTCCGTCTTAGCAGAATTGCTAATAAATTGAGCCCAGGTTTTGGAGAGTTTTGCGGAATCTCCTTTCCTTTCTTCTCTTGATGTCTCTTCATTGTTGTCTATTTGGGCAACTACTTTCCCCTTATCCTGGGATGGTTTTGCATTCATCACTTCTGTATTCTCCACTGCAAATTTCTTCATGTTTTGCACCTTCGCTTTCATGCGTTGCCATTCTGTCTTCCCTATTCGGAGAGTTTCTTGTAGCAATGACACTTGCTTCTTCAAAACTTTGTTGCTTTTTGCTAAAGCCAGACTTTCATCTGTTATTATATGGATTGTACAATCTCTTTCCAGCTCTTTAGCTTCTACTACCTCCAACCTCTTTTTTACATTTAACAGTTCTTTCACATAAAGATCAGATGACCAAGTGAGAGGTGTGGATGTGGGACTATATAAGGAAGAATCATCATTGACTTTTCCTTTTCCTTTGGACTTGTTGTTGCCACATGCTTTCAAAGAGGACTTGTTTGAATGTTGTTTCTTGCGAAAGACTCGAGTACTTTCCCTTTGAGACCTTTTTTTCCTTGTCTGCTCCCATTTTAAACGAGCTAGTCTCCGTTTTAAAATGCCCCAATACTGTTTGGCATTGACCCAAACCCACTCCCTAGTTTTGGATGATGAGGAAATTTTCACTTGCCCTATATCATTTGTTTCCACGGGTTTTAAAGTTTCTTGTCCCATAATCATGATGATATTAAGGGAAATCAAAGCCTCTGCCCAAAACTGACCCTCCGTTTTATGCTTGACCCTTCAATATATGTTGGTCTGACCACAGAAAACTTGTTGCTTTGCCCACTGTCCCTGTCCTCTGTGCTGCTCTCTCCACTGTCCGCTACTGTCCTCTGTGCTGCTTTTTTGGTGCTTTGAAGAACCTCTCTCTCAAATCGTCTCTGTACTACGGATGGGGAAGAAACCACACGTTTTTTCTTAGTATAATCGCCATTTATGAGCTAATGTGAAAGCTTGCAGTGACTAAAACCGTACAAAAATGCCAGAATTTCTCTGTGTACTGTCGAATTTGCTCTAAGTCGATCAAACTTTCCCTTACAGATGCATCGAGCTTACGAAGCTATCTATCTCCAGTTTTGTTACTTACACTCGAAATTGCATTACTGTCTTGTTGTGGCTGACAGTAATTTTAGAAAAAAATTATACATATAGACTGTATAATGCACTCACCAAAATTTAGTGTCTATAGTGTTAAACTTGTTTAGTTTACCTTTTTAAACAAAGCCTACCTAGAGCACATTGAAATTATTATCTTGTAACAATCATATTCTGCAAAATTGGGAGACATCCCTCCCATTCAAAACATACCATCTAACAAGGAACACATTTACATTTCTTCTGCTGACCAAAAATGAAAGACTAGAAAAGGAACTCCATGCTCTTGGTCTCTTGCCCATTATAGAACTTATAAACAACAAAAGAACCCATTCTACATTCCAACGCTTCTTTCGAGAGCTTGTTAGCTTGCTGGTTTAATTCATGAAGGATATGAGAGAAGGAAGACCATACTAGCTCTTGAATGGGATTGCAAATTTGAGACATTGGCGAGTGGATTGAGTTGAATCCACTCTGGCTTTACCGATAGCTTGGCCTATGATGACTTGTGAATCCCCTAGCACCTGAATATGGTTGTATCCATAAGAAATAACAAATTGGAGCAATGTATATAGCATAGTGAATTTTGCCATGGAGTTAGATCCATTATCGAGAGCATATCTGAGATGATAATAATGATTATGGTTATAAAATAGGACAACACCAACTCCACATTTTTGGGGATTTTGGTCTAATGGTTAAGAACATGTGCTTCCTTGTAAGAGGTCACAGGTTCAAATCTAGACGGGGGTAGAGTATGTACACCTTTGTAAAATTGAATAGTCAAATTGCTGCATGGAGGCGGGTTCCTTGCACATAAAGAAGGATGTCTGGCTTGGCTATGACCTTAAAAACAATATTTTAATAATTATTAGATTAATATGTTTAATTATTATTATAATTATTGTGTCTAGAGGCCCTCTAAAATCTGGTATGGGGGAGATGTTGTAGTGAAGAATGAAGACTTTAAATCAAAAAATAGTAAAAATTTAATTTTGGCTCAATAAAAAAAATAATAAAAAGTAAAAAATAATAAAAGTAATAATAAATATAGTAAGTCGTCTAGTTTAGTTTGTTATATTGGAATTTTATTTTTATTAATAAAATTATAGACAATTTATTCCAAAAACAATTCATAATATGCATACTATATTAAAAGAAATTTAATAATGATAATTCATAATCATAATCGTGACTTTTTAGAACTTCATGTTTAAATTTAGTTAATAACCATATAAAAACTTAATACTTACAATAAGAAATTTTTTCTAAGCTTTATATTGTTAATTTGGTAGCATGGGGACAAATTCCCTCCTTTGGACAACCTTCCTCATTTAGAAAGACCCCTCCTAGCCCTTGGAAGAATTTAATTTGGTCGAGGAAAAATTTAATTTTTAAAGTGAAACCCACTAGTACAAGTCGGCCTGAACAACTTAATTCGACCTCCTAAGACTCATATAAGTAGACCTCATGTCACACCACTTTGGAGCATCGTCACATCTTCCCACTCTTCCCTTGAGTGGTTCGTACATGTCTACAATTGCAGGTCCGAGATCACACGTGTGAAGGGAAGGAGGCAATTTCTGACTTTTGCATTGACTTTCTATTTGGGATAGTTTGACCAGCCGTTGGCCAGCTTTGACTTGGAAAAATCCAGTTTTGGAAGGACAAATTGACTAGTGAAGATACTGAATTTTTCTGGGCAGTTTGACTTGAGTTTACTGTAGGCCTTTGACTGAAGTTTGACCACAAACATTCTCTCTCCTTTGACCAAACTTTTGAGGATTGTTTTGAGTGAGGTTTGACTAGCAAAGAAGGCCAAGTTGTTTGACTATTGACCTAGCTCAATTGGAGGACTGTTGACCATTAACTTTTGGATTGGTCAGGGCATCATTTGCTGCTGTTGACTTTGACAAAATTTGTAGATTTGACTTGTTGACCAGATTTGACTTTAGGGCTCATATTTTGTATATTGGTTGGTTGGTCTCTTGGACAGGGGTGAAAACATGAAGATGGGTTATACTTTTGGGCCAAACGTGGCGATGAAATTTCAAGTTTTTCCTCTTTTATAGAATTGAAGCTCTCAAAATTCATATAAGCATTGTGAATTTTGATTAGGAGTAAAGAGACAAATTGTGGAGAATTATGTTGTTGTCCTAATGGTATTTTTTGCAAAAATATTTAGTGTCGTATAATATGTCAATTTCCATTAAATGAAATGCTTTTCCTTGCATTTTTTCACAAAATTTAAGAGGAACGTGTGTGTTCACATAGCATAACTTAATCTAAAATGTGTAATTAAAAAAAAAAACATATATGAGCATGATCTACACGAAGAGAACTAAGTTTCTCATATTTAATTTTTTCTTTTAATGCAAAATTATATTTTTTATTATTTTTCGAAGTTGGAAAAGTAGTATTTCAATTGCATTTTGGAGACACATGTTCACGTACGCTGTTTTTCAAGTATTTTTTGAAATTTTTTCATTGTGTATTTTATGATATTGATTTTTTATTCAACCCATTTGAAATTGTCCAAAAAAATTTCAGGCATTATGTTTAAAAGAAATTAGATGAAAAATATCATTTGAATTCGAATATCTCAAACTCATATGCCATTGGATAGAGGATTCCTTCATGAATCCAACGTGATCAACTCCACCACCTAAGGACAAAGTTAGCCCTAAGTCCACTTAATGGTGTTGCAGGAAATTTTGTAGAATAGGTGTTGAAATTGTGGATTTTAGGACCTTAGAAGCTTGACCGAGTGCTTAAATTTTAAATTCAAATAGCTCGATCGAGCTATTTTTTTAGCGCTCAAGGAGCTCGATCGAGCGCTTAAAATTGGGTCGATCGAGCCATCGTTTTTTCCATCCAAATGCGCCCTCTTTCACCAAAATGTGTAACCTAGCTTTGTGCTTTCACCCATAGTCAAAGGTTTGACTTTGACTCTTTTGTTGATGAATTGGAACATTGTATCTCTCTATTGAACATTTGATGACAATCTAATAAAAGTATTTTGAAAGGGTTTTCCCACTTGTGAGGTTTTTCCCTAGTCTTTGACAAGATCTTGCGTCCCTTGTTATTGCGGACGAGGAGCAATCGACGAATTCCTCCAAGTTTGTCAAGGTCTCTTGGTATGAGATGACCCTATAGGATGTTCAGGAGCAAGAGGCTTCTAGGAACAATGCCAAGGGGAGTTGGAATTCTTTGACCAGATCATGCGTCCCTTGTTATTGCGATGGAGGAGATGGCGAGAGGCTTTGAAGGTTGAGCAGCTTAGAGGGAGACGACCACTTATAAAGGATATATCAATGAATAGGTATGAAGTGATCCCAGAAATCATTTCCTAAGGAAGATGTGAAGAGTGGAGCTTGCTTGCTTTTCAAGCAAGGGGCTTGATCTTCTAGTGAAATGGGGTGAGGATTGGAGGGTAAGGATGAAGGGTACAACTTGTAGAGGTACTTCCTGATCCCTAAAATCATATAGGAACTTGGTTTCCCGCATAGCCCTTGATGATTAATCTTTGATAGAAAATGGGACCACACGGGACCAAGTGGACCTAATGCAGGTTTGGGGATGGAATCTAGCAACCAATGATGCTTCTATCTTGGACAAGGTGAGGGGAAGGATCAAACAAGGAATTTTTCTTCAAAGGTCAAATTGATCCTACTAGGTTATAGCCTTGGGGATACCTAGGCAAACTTGGTCCTAGAGCTAGGGCTTGAGGTTCTCGGAGATTCCACCGTCGGAATTGACTCAAATTTGGAGGAGAGTAAGGGGACCCACCAATGCAGTAGCCTCTAGGAGATCGAAGTTTTCCTGTGGGTGAATTCCCGGGAAATTGATGCCCTGGGTGACCTATTAGGGCTAGACCTAGGGAAAAGGGGAAAAAGGTAAGAAATAAGGGGAAAATGACCACCTTTTTGAGGGACCAGTGCTTGATTCCCTTGGGGATATGGAGACAAGGATGATAATGATTGAGAATTCGGTTTCTTGATCAAGGAGGCTTGGAAAGTCAACTTCGTCCAATGTTAAGGGAAAGAGATGAAAAGTGAACTTCAAACATTTATACTTCATACAAATGGTGCAAGCTTATCAAGAAAAAACAATCTCTAGGACATTTCATTCATCTAACAATGGCCCATACATTAAACGAGCTAAATAGACAATTAATTCCACATTCTAATCATGTAGCAATTAGCCCTAATTATAGCGAAGTTCAACAGTATGCAATAACAGGAATATATCATTAAAATTTACTTAGAGTGTTAGAGAGTATATCCAACTAGCATTTCATTTGCAAAAAACGAAACTCCAGGAAAAAATGGCCCAAATCCACACATCAAAATTCCTCCATTATCCAAAATAATCCTCCAAGAAGAAATGCGAAGTTCTCTTAAGATAGAGAGATTCGAAGTGAAGTGATGATACAAATAAATGTAGCTAACATCAATTTATACCCCTTTTAGGAGTTCGAATTAGTTTATGAGCCTACATTAGCCCCTACTAATAAAATAATATGCAACTAAAACCCCTATTGGTGACAAGCCCACCAAACTAGCTCATAAATGGAAAAATAAGTCTCCAAGGACGTCAAATAATAATATGCACATGTCGTGAGACCCTCTAAAGGCTTAATAATATCTAGAAGTGCCATAATGATGAATAAACTCTTCAAAATATGGACAAGGGGGTGGCCCCTTGTTCTCCAAGTAATAGACCTGTGGTGCTTCTGGTGGGTGTGGGGGCACATAAATGACCCCATGGGTCTCCATATGAGTCGAAGATGCCTGTAGATCCTCTGCAAGGGCTCAAGTGATAGAATGAACGCTGCCATGCCATTGTACAAGTCCTGGAGGCTAGGATACTTGCCAAGAGTGTGGGGCTCCTATGGGGCCTGCTGAACATAGTGTACCAAGCACATTATCATCATCCAAAAAGTGGATCACTAGTAGCCTCTGGAGTCTGAACATCGATGGGGATCCATGGAGTGATTTTTGCTACTGTGGAGGCCCATGGCTCTCTACCCACCCCCTATATGTGCCAATGTAGCCCTCTGGGGGTTAGGACCCCATATTGGGAGACGAAACCCAAATGGAAACCACCTACAATCCTGTATAAGATCCAATGCATCCCCTAGGTTTCCAATACAACTAGTCATTAGAGTAATTGTGTAAAAGAGCTTACAAATCATGGATAACAAAGTGGGCACTTCACAATGGTATGCCCTTCCGTAGTGGGCTTTCGCATGTGCTAGTGTCTCCATGCTCCAAAGGCGGCTAGCCGAATACTTTATTAAGTGGTTTCAACCCTTAAAGGGGATAGTATGTCCAAGGTACATCCCTCCAATGGGGGTGGCAAGTGATAAACAAGTGAAATAGAGTAGTGAATGAGAGGGGAAATCTTGGGCCACATATTGGGGCATAGGGGCAGGCAGATAAGGGGAAGCCCACACTAGGGTATATAATGTGTAGGAGGGAGAAATCATGGTACATGAGGTCCCCCGACCTTGATTTTTCCACCCTTCTTTATATGCCTTTTGCCTTCTATGAATTTTCTCTAATTAACAGCGAGGGGCTCAAGGATAAGAGCATGATGTGTTAGATATAGCAGTGATTACCCCTCTAGGGTAGGGTGGTTCATTGCCCTCCAGGGGTTGGGACAATCATGGGTTCCTGAATGATAAAGGAGGCTCATCTAGGGCTTATGGAACTAGGGTGATGGCCATGGGTATGGGGAAAATCTCATGTATTGGCTTTTTCCCATGTGCTAATTATTTTTGTCCCGACCATCTCTTGCATTTTGTGGTACAATTTCATGTTAAGTGTGGCCAATTATGCTTTTTATTTTTCTTTTAGCTGCTTCAACCTCCGGGGCATCATTCCAGGCCTGACCCAAGGTGGGGGCAAGGGGATAGGGAGGCTGACCCTATGTGAATTCGTGGAGGCTATGTGGACCCAGGTGGGAGAAATGAAGAGTGGGGGTATAATTAGTGGAAGGGGAGTAATATATGCAGATACAGGAGCGAGACCATGCACCCAAAGTCGGGGTTTCCCAAGTAGTACCACCCTAGAACCAAATGGTCAATAAAGGATATCCCATGGGACTAAGATGCAAGGGTAACACCCAAGACCCTTCCTCCTCAGCTCATTTCTGTTGCATGGTTGGTCACCACCAATCCTTCGCAACTCCTCTTGGGTCAATCATCTCCTAAACTGACCAATGTTTTGCTTCACCAACCTTTCAGCTAGTTCATAAGCAATTGGTGAGACAAATTGTTCCTCCTCCAAATGGCCAACAATCTAGACTGCAACCTCCTGCAAATAGCATCATAGCCTCCTATACATGAGGACAAAATAAATTGCATGTGTGTTATGACTGTGTCATAATGATGTTTCCTAATGGTAAAGAAGCATTGGAACATCTGCAGGATCAAGTCGTCGCACTCCAGCTCAAACATAAGGTCATAAGATCTAACCAAGGCCATGACTTCTATAATCTCAAGCTTCTTCCCAAAGGTAGGACCCTCATTGTTATCCAAATCCTGAAAAGTCTCCACTATCAATCTGAAGACTCTCCTCATTATATCATCATTGTAAGGAGGTATAGGTGCGATCAACATCATGATACTACTGAGACAGAAGCCACTGGAAGTTTGACCCCTACACAAGGATGCTCCAAAAACTTATGTTGTATGAGAGCAAGCATAGCTGGTTTTAGAGCCCAAATCAAGCTCTTCCCATGTGACTGATGCACCTTGGAGAGGAATGAAACAATTTCTTCTAGTTTAAGAAGAGCTTTTGTTGTAACTCCCATACATCTTAAATCTGTTCCAAGTGCATAAATTTTGGGCCCCAATTCATGTTCTTTCTGTGGCTGCTCTTGCTGTAGCAAAGTAAGTATCCCCTTAGAAAGGGATCTGTTGATTTCTGCTGCTAATTTATAAAGGAAATTTATGAATGTTTGATCCATGTTTTAGCTGAAGAATGACAAGTACATCAACCTATTTTATGCATGGCTTTGACTGACAATAACAAAAGTACATAATAGTAGCTGACTCAATACAAAGGCCTCTCACTTCAAAAAACACTCAACAATTAGATAGAGGTCCAAATATGAACACCTTATGTAGACTCACCATAGTCTCTCACTAACTTAGCAAATATTTAAAATTTCTTTGAGAATTTTAACAAACAGTTAGCAAGTAGTACTTTTGTCAAGCACTTTGCAGATAAAGTGGAAACACTTGCAACATAAATAAGTATGAGAGACAAATGCTTGAGAGAATTATAATTCTCAAATGAATTTGGTACCACACTGCATGTATGTAAAACCCAAGTGAAATGAAGTAGACCCAAGTGCTAGAAATGGCCCAAACAGGTAGCACACACTGCCCTGAAAATACTGCTGCTGCCACCGATGAAGAATTGAAGTTTCTGCCCTCAAAACTGCTCATAAAAGTCTGAAAATTTAACCTAGAGCTCCTCACATCGAAACCATAAAACCCAGGCCAATCTATCTTTTACATATACAATTGACCCTCATTAGGATCAATAGATACTTTGCAAGTAATTAAAAGGACTTCTGGACAAGGAAAATGTGAAGACAGGTGAGTGCGTAGAGGTAAGAGAGAGACAGGAGACGAGAAGAAGCCTAAAATAAAAGGTCGGTAAGTGCATTTGCTTTTCTAAGTTTCTCTATAATTCAATTCGGGAATTAAAATACTTGCTGGGTAATGGTATTGGGGCAGATGTGCAGGTGTGAACATATGGGGTGAATGCTACTGTGATGAATGACATTGAATGAATCTGAAATTGACCGCTTGATAGGTTTGATAGTTTGGGTGACACTTGTGCCAAAGTGTTAAAAACTGCATACTTGAATGCACGGTAATAAACGAATGTTTCAGATTTCATTTGTGGGGTCATGTTTGAGCCTGTTAACTTTTGAAACTTGAATGTAGTGACTAAGTCAGTGTGTGTAATAATAAGTCTGTCGACCTCTTAAATATAATAGTTCTCACTCATTGCTCATGTAGGCCCACTACCAGGCCAATCTAGCTTTTACATATACAATTGACCGTCATTAGGGTCAATAGATACTTTGCAAGTAATTAAAAAGACTTCTGGACAAGGAAAATGTTAAGACAGGTGAGTGCGTAGAGGTAAGAGAGAGACAGGAGATGATAAGAAGCCTAAAATAAAAGGTCGGAAAGTGCATTTGCTTTTCTAAGTTTCTCTATAAGTCAACTCGGGAATTAAAATACTTGTTGGGTAATAGTATTGGGGCAGATGTGCAGGTGTGAACAGATGGGGTGAATACTACTGTGATGAATGACATTGAATGAATCTGAAACTGACTGCATGATAGGTTTGATAGTTTGGGTGACACTTGTGCCAAAGTGTTAATAACTGCATACTTGAATGCACAGTAATAAACAAATGTTTCAGATTTCATTTGTGGGGTCATGTTTGAACCTGTTAACTTTTGAAACTTGAATGTAGTGACTAAAAGAGCAAATAGTAGTGAATATAGCAACACAAGCTATACAGAAAAGAAGAGTTATGAAGGTGTGAACAATCAAAGACGTATTTATTATGAGCATTAGGAAGACTTACAAACGTACGAGTAGTCAGTGGCATCTGAACATTAGATGTACAGTACTTAGTAACATAGATAGATTGAAGGACGTGTTAAATTAAATAAAAAGATGAGGGGATGCATTAAGTGACAGGTGTGGACAACAATTGACGGAGATAAGGACTAGACTATACAGGAGATGGTTGGGGGAAATATTGGTAACACACTTAAAACATAATTATCGTTATATCTTTTATAATGCACTTTGAGTAAATAGGGTTTTTATGTTGGCAGATTTTGAGAGGCATTAACCAATTGAAAAGCAATGATGCATGCAAAAGGATTCAAGCCATAGCAAAAGCAATAAGAAGTGTTTAATTGATTGAATGAGATTTCTCATGGGAGCAAGGTTGTCATTGCTAGCACTGATTTGTAGATGATGGGCAAACAATGGATGGGATGGGATGGGATTATAACTAATTAATGCATTTATTTTTGTAGTCATTAAGATGAAACATTTTATGGCTACAGGACTGTTATGACCTGAAAATCTGGATATAGATAGAATACTTGTTTTTTTTTCTCAAGAATAAAAAGTTAAAAACCAATGAAGATGGAAAGCCTTTTATTCAATTGGAAAAAAACAAGGTTCTGCAGATAGTTTGGAAACGTTTCTCTCTAAATATATTGAGATGGTAGACATGGCAGTTCAATGACTTATTATGATTTGTCTCAAATGCTCGATTTAATTTTTTGTTCAATAATTTGACTCTGGAATTCTATGCATGAATGACAGCTGGTGGTCGAGGACCAGGAAAACACCCACAACTTATGCCATCAACGCCAAGATGGGCAGTTGCTAATGGAGCTGGAGTCATTCTAAGTGTCTGTGATGATGAAGTTAGTCGTTATGAGACCGCCAATCTGACTGCTGCTGCTGTTCCTGCTCTCCTTCTTCCTCCTCCAACAACAGCTTTGGATGAGCATTTGGTTGCAGGATTGCCTCCTCTTGAACCTTATGCTCGCTTATTCCACAGGTGAAGTCTTCCTGTGATTTGAATCTTCTACTTACTAATTCAACAGTTCCTGTTGTTGGGTTGCAATTTTCAACATGATTCAGATTCATTGAATTTTGCATCTGTCATGTTTTGCCAATGACAGGTACTATGCAATTGCTACTCCCAGTGCAACACAGAGGCTACTTTTGGGCCTGTTAGAGGCACCTCCTTCTTGGGCTCCTGATGCACTTGATGCTGCAGTACAGCTCGTGGAACTTCTGAGAGCTGCAGAAGACTATGCATCTACCATGCGAGTGAGTAGATATAACCTTACGATATGTACAGTTAATTCTTTTTTCTGTTTATAACATCCGAAGGGATCCATTTATCATTTGTAGTTTGCAAGTATCACTGTTCGATAGTTTAGTCTTAAAATAGATATAGGATTAGAGTGTTTTAAGGGATATGTTGATGTTATTCTTTCTTGTGAGTTTCAGGAAAGTAACTTTTGTTAGGCACTCTTTGATCACTAGAGCAGGGCTCTATCTAAATGATTTAGTGATATGCTAATAGCCTAATAGTTTGGTTGGCCTTACACAGATATATTATTAGAGAGATTTAAGTGATATATTGATGCTATTCTTGGTTATGAGTTTCAAGAAAGTAACTTTTCTTGGACACTCTTCGATCACTAGAGCAGGGCTCTATTACATGATTCAAACTTTCAGTGTTATGCTAATTTGAAGGATTTTGAACACAGCCAACTTTATAGCACTTAAAAATTCTGTGTTCAAAGGCAAAACACCTCGCAAATGCATTCACAGTTCCAAGATAAATACTTACAACTTACTTATTTTAGCACATAGAATGACAACTCTAGGTTTAGTTCTTTGAAAGAACATAATTTGGATAAAACTTCATGGGAGGATATCAGATATAGAAATTGATGGTCTGACAAATGATAAGCCTTTGTTATGGACAGATATTATCTTAAAACACTTAGGATTCTTTTGACTGTCAGGAGGGAATTTTTATGATCTTTGTTGAACTTGTATGGATAAAGGCACCAAATGGATTCCTCTCATTTGATTTGTGTTTGCTTTTATTATGTTTACAGTTGTACTGTTAGAAGGCCATACAAAACTTTGGAAAGTAGAAGTTGAAATGCAGATCACTATTTTATCTGAGGAATATATAGCTTATATTCAAATCTTTGTATAGAATGCTCGATAAATTACTGTGATGGAAGGCTAGAATGATAAGAAGCAAGCAGATCTAGATAGGCACATTATGCTATCTCCTTTCTCTATGATATATTAAATGTGACATGCTATGAATGCAATAAGCAATGTATTAGCTGTTTTTATCTCGTAAAGGTACAGGTGGTGAGAATGTTTCAGACTTTGAGTTTTTATCTGTGGGATGCGACATTTTCTTTCAGATGGAGTTCTAACCACCATATTTGTATCACAGCTTCCAAAAAATTGGCTGCATTTGCATTTTCTACGTGCAATTGGTACAGCTCTGTCCATGAGGGTTGGCATTGCTGCAGACGCTGCAGCAGCCTTGCTCTTCCGCACACTTTCACAGCCTGCATTGCTTTTTCCTCCTCCCCGACTTGCTCAAGGTGTTGATGTTCAGTGTGACATGTATGGTGCCTTTGGTCCTTCAAGCAGTGGAGAGCAGGTAACTTCGAGGCATATTTTTTCGATGCTCTTATTGATATTTTATTGCAGTCTTTTATATTATAATAGAGTTGTTGGTAGGACCCTATATCGTGGTTGACAATAAGGATCATAGTTGTTTATTGGTGCATTTTATTTTGCATCTTATCTAATATCCTCAGGTGCTCAAATATCAAATTAATTGTTTCCTCTCTCCACTTTTATAATGTTTACAGATAGAAACGGAAACATATCAAGCTAATATCGAAGCCACAGCCCAAGGTGTGGCCTCATTAATGCGTCATCATGGGCCTGAGGTAGAATGGAGAATTTGTACTCTTTGGGAAGCTGCATATGGTCTGCTCCCTCTGAGTTCTTCAACTGTAGATTTACCTGAAATTGTAGTTGCAACTCCTTTGCAACCGCCAGTTTTGTCATGGAATCTATTTCACCCTCTCCTCCGTGTTCTGGATTATCTACCTCAGGGAAGCCCATCAGAGGCTTCATTAATGAGAATATTTACTGCGACTGTCCAAGCAATACTGCAAAGAACCTTTCCTTCAGAACAATCAATGCAACAGACTAGAACAACGCGAAATGCCCATGCTGGTGCTGGTCCAACGTCCAAGAACCTTGCTGTGGCTGAGCTCCGTGCTATGGTTCATTCTTTATTTACAGAGTCTTGTCTTCCTTTAGATCTTGCTTCTCGTTTACTCTTTGTGGTCCTTACTGTTTGCCTTAGTCACGATGCTGTGCAAAAAGGGAGAAGAAAAGCAATAAATGATAGAGGTTTACTTTCAAAATCAACTATGAGAGATCAGCAGGCTATTAATGGAAGTCAAAAAGTAAATGGGCACAGAGCCAACAAAGAGAGAGGGGCAGTGGCAACATTTGGTTCATACATTCTTGCAGCTGTTTGTGCTCAGGCATGTGAAGTGCAATTGTTCTCTTTTACATCACCTATGGTAAACTGTGTAAATCCACCTCATTCTGTTCGAGCGACAACCAGAATCAGTGGACATGTCGAAGGACTACCAAATGGGGTCTATTCTGCTGTGAACCATACGAGAAGGTTATTAGGGATTTTAGAGGCACTTCTGTCATTAAAGCCATCTGCTGTTGGCAATACTGCAGGAAATTACAGCTCTAGTGAGATAGTTGCTGCCGCTGTGGTAGCTGCACATGTATCAGATCTTTTAGGAAGGTCAAAGGCATGCATGCATGCACTGTCTGTCATGATGAGATGCAAATGGGATCCAGAGCTATGTGCCAGAGCCTCATCAGTTCTTGCTCTTGTTGATGCGAATAGCAAAGCAGTTGCTTCCATTATAGATAAGTCCGAATCATGTGTTTCACATGTTCAGTGTAGAGCAGAAAAGAATTACAGTATGGATAGAGCTGCTTATTCTGGAGATGGAATACATGCAGAGGTGACAATTGACCAAAGCAATGAAGGAGGCAATATTTTATCATTTGAAAATTGCCATGGTCAGATGGAGGTTAAGTCTCAGAATGGACAAGAGCAACAATTTATGGATGTGGTTATTGCTGGTTCTGGAAAAGTTATTGCTAACCTACCAATGGATGCATCAGAGGTGGCCTCTCTCCTTACCGTGGACAGACATAAATGGGTAAATGACAATGTTGGAAATTTTGTCACAGCTGTGCTGGAAGAGAAAAAAGATTTGTGTGTAGCTTCTGTACCGTTCCTCTGGCAGAGGCTGATTACAGCTCCAGAAATGCAAATGAGTGTTGAAAGTACATCTGCCAAACAAGGTTGGAGGCAGGTAAGAATCCATATATTTCTACTTCGTCTGATGGTCTCTTTTTCCTCTCTCTATATTTTTTCCGTTCTCTCACAACTGTACACATACATAGAAATGCTGTGTCCCAAAAAAACACTCTTTGTATACATGCAGTGTGCACAAGCCAAAGCGCTAAAGGATGTTTGCTTAACTACACGTGGGTGTATGTACATAATTTATAATGTTTCTCATTTGTTATGTGCATACCTTTTTCTGTTTCTCATTTGCATGCAGCGTGCAGTGTGGACAGGCCCAAATACTAAAGGATGTTTTGGGTATATGGACATTGTTTGTTTTGTTTCTTATTTGCTATTGTGGATGGTTAAAACTTGTATCCTTTTTCCTTTTATTGATTTACTGTTACATGTGCTTAATCTTTGCCATTATAATTTGAAGTTTAATCTTGTGATATGTTGCCGACATATCATGATGTTTTCAAAATATTGCCATATATTCAAAATTTGAAAAATTTTGTTATATATTGAGGTGATAGTATTGCTATATTGGAAATCCTGTGATATATCACAATATCGGTGATATTATTGTGATAAAGCAACAATAGTCACACATATTAATCTCCTTTTTTTCAACTCCGATTAAATGCCACTTTACTTGTGCAACCCACATTGTTTTTGGTTGCTTGCAGTAAGGGCATGTCCAACCCTTTGATCTTGTTATCTCCCTTGGTCCATTGTATGAATGAGTAGTATCCCACACCCTATTCAAAATCCCTTTTGGCATTCCATTATTGTTTTGAAGGGAGATTTGTTGGCCTTTGGTTGGTAGGCAGTGTTATGCTTTGTTATGGTTGATGCTTGAGCACTTGGGCTTCTTTCCATAACAATGGATTGCACATCAAAAAATACACAAATATAAAAACTTAGAAAAGCCCAACAAAAAAACTTAAAAAGCCAACTTTGTGCAAAGAAGTCCAAAATATATGTACTGCAGTGTTTGCGGCTATTTAGAATCCCAAAGCTAGAATGCTCTGGAGTCCAATGCTCCAACTATGAAAAATTCTCTGGTCCAACCCCCAAGTTCCAAGTGTAGGGATTTTCCTTGCTCTTATAATTGAATTTCTTAGGAAAGAATGGCACATATGAGATAGTGTTAACGTTTTAAAGAATTTTCTAGGCTATTTCCTCCTCACTGTCTCCCTTTTTTGAAAGTGGACAACATGGGTGGCCACCAAAAGCTAGAAAAATGATGGCTTTAAAATCCTTTAAAGCTACTGAAATTACTCTAGATCACATTTATCAAAATTGCCACTTGGCCATGTATAAACTAAACCAATTTTCTTGAAAACAAAACAAACTAAAAGTGTTCCCATTAAGTTACAAAAGGGATGACCACACATTTAAAGGAAAAATGTAGGCCATTGTCAAGATCAGATTACATTAGTAGGAAAATTATTTGTCATTCTTGGTCATCCCTTAACCATCATTAGTAGCCAACTCCATGTCAAGAGCATTAGCATCTCAACCATTAGTTTTTAGTTGCTTTTCATTAATCCTTTCTGCTGTTCTGCTTTGCACATCAAGAAAGAAAAACATCTTCAACTTCCTTATAGTCGTAGATACAATAACATTGAAGCCTCTTTATTAATTGAGGAAATGATTGATTTTTTTAAGCTTGAAACCACAATATCAATCCAATGAATCTTTCCCTTGCATTGAGAATGCTAAAGCTTTCATCAGGAAATGTTCTTAGACAATGTTAGTATCTACCACATAATCCATAAAAGATCCAAGGTATCTAGAAGCTAACCATGGATTGCCATTAAAATTTAGGTAAATGTGTAGTCCATGCATCCACATGAAGCCTACATGGATGTGTTGGAACACCTGAAAAATCCAATGGAGTAAATAGAACTTCCCAGTAACTTCTTTTGTTAGAAGCCATACCTTAGACATATAGGATGATGATTTCATAAGATCAAAGAATTTTTTACCAATCATACCAATACCCAAGATGTGGAGTCATCAATATATCTTAATATTTTCTTTAGGGGAACTATCTCTTGTAGAGTACCTTTTTGTTATATTTTCTTTTGTTGTAGTCACTAGATGAGACTCTAATAATAATCTTTTCAAAATACAAATACAGGAAAAACTAAGCCAACAACACAAGAAATGGACTTTCTTCATGGTAATGGTGCCATAAAATGTTACTACCCAAACTGGCACCCTTATGAAAGTTTTAATCATGGTACCACAGGGGTAAGCACAATTGGAAAACGCACCATTGTGAACTTAACACAATTTTGCCTTTATTTTAGGCCAACTCCTTGAAGCCACGACGAGTATCCCAATCTATGGAAATGAACTTGTCAGGAAGATTGTTGCAATGCAAAGTACGGTTTACAACAAACAAACATCTCAATATACGGTTAGATAGAATAGTGCCTTGGAAGTGAGTAAATGCCTTAAGAATATTTGACGAGAAACTAGTGAATAGACTACCACAATATAATGAGGGTTAGGAGCTAATTAATAAATGTCAAGTTTGAAATCAAGATATGTTATATGAGGAAATACCAACCAACACATAGATCTCACTTGATAAATACAAGAATAAGTTACCTTTTGATGCATAGGAGTAAGATTTGTTGGAAATGTAATTAGTTCCAGTCTTCATAATTGTTGTTGTACTCATTTCATATGTATCTTATGTAACAAACAAATGAAAAAGAAAAAGTTATTATTGTAAAGCATGGGTTTCATGCTCTTTATTGATGGTATTCTAGGTAAAAGCATGTTCTTCGTGCTTCTAGGGTTTGTTAGGTCATAGGATTTATTGTTATGAATCAAGAGAGTCAACATCATGTTTATAAGACCGTTCCAGGAAAAATATATCTTGTAAAAGAATTTATTTTGAGTCTAGAAAGTCCGGGAAACCTCCAAAGTACAAGTCGACCTTGGAAGCTTCAAGTCAGCCTAATGGAGGGAATTTGACCCCTTGGAAAGGCTGCTATAGAAAGGAGCAATTCAACCTCATTTGGAACTCACTCATCAACAAGTTCGAGCTCAAGTAAATAAGTTCGATCTGTAGTTGGGAAGTAGAAAAAAAGAAGAGCGAAGGTCTAGGAGGAGAGAAGAAGGAAGAAAATCTTGTTTTTGGGTTAATCTCTCACACACGTGCGAAAAAGTAGGGTTTCTGCGACTCCCTAGCAATCCAAAATTGCAGGATTGAGTTTCAGTAGGACAAGTTGTAGTATCGAATTGCTAGAAGAAGGAACATTCTGTCTTGGCCTTGTTGACCTTGGGAGGAGCTGTCTTGCTCTAAGAAGGATCTCTTGAAGAAGCTGTATTATTGTTTCTACAATGGCTACAGGGTCAAAGTTGCAGGGTCGAAGCTGTGGTCGAAGTTGCAGTTGGAAGCTGGTTGATGCAAGATTGAGATGTGATAGTGGAAGGGCTGATTTGGTAGTCAAAGTACTTGGTCTAGGGTTTGGGTCTTTGTTGTCTCGTTTGAAGCAGATTCTATGAGAAGATAAGAGTTTCTGGGTTTTCTCGTTGGAGGGGTTTTTCCCTGGCTCGGAGCCTAATTTCTATGCCCACTATATTATTTTGCTCTTGATATTTGTTTGCTGAAGAAGATCTAATAAAGAAACACAAGAATAATAATAAAGTTCACAAGCAAGTATTAAGTTTAAGGAAAATTAGAATTAATAACCAGTGATGATAATATCGCTGAGATATCGGTGATTTTCAGAAATATCGCGATATTTTCGGCGAGCCGAAATATCGCCGAGAAAATATCGCGCTCGTCGAAAATATCGCGATATTTTCTCTCTTGAAAATATCGCGATATTTCTGAAATATCAGCGATATCTCGGGAAAATATCTTGCTACAACCCAAAATATTGCCGGGTTTCTTTGGCCGTGGCTAGAAAAGGGAAATTTCATTTTTTTTTTGCTCATTTCTATTTGTGAGTCTTGGAGAAGGAAGGGGAAAGCTTTGTGGAGGTTGTTAAAGTGGGATTGAGGATCAAACAACCATTATCACCAACAACTAAGAATTTTTTGATCTTCAAAAATTGAAGAACAGTGAGACAAACTTCATCTCTTACATTAATAGGTATGTTCTTCAAAACCCATATGTTAATGAATCTTTTCATAGATTTAGGGCTATGCATGCTTGCCTCTTTGCTTACCAACATTGTGCTACTTTGTGTTTTTTCCATTTACTATGATTTTCATGTCCATGAGCTAATGCAAGGGTTTTCTCCATATTCAGACAACAAGCTTCGTTTTTATTTTAACATTCTTATGCACTCTTTTATTGCCAATTTTTCATTCACATTGCAAATAATGTATTTGTAGTCTTGTAGTAAATACACTAATTTTTAAAGTGACATGGTTATTAGTTATTATTTTTAAATTTTTATGCATGGGTGTTTAATACCAATTTTTTGTTTTTTTGGTGCCCTAGGTTTGAATTAGTTCACTACAAAATTCAAATATGCCAAAAGCCTTGGACCCATTTTGGGAGTATGGGGAGCCTGATGGTAGGACAAATCGGGCATATCTATCATGCAAATTGTGTGGGACCAAGATGACAGGAGGGGTTACAAGATTGAAATACCATCTGGCTAGACTCTCTGGACATGATGTTGGGCTTTGTACATTTTCTATTCCGGAGCTTATACAAAAAGCTCTTGAAGCAATTGATGAAAAAGACAGAAAGAAGGAAGTGGCAGAAAGAAACAACGCTGAACGTGCAAGTAGATATTTCGGCATATCTTCTTCTGATTTTGAGGTTGAGGGTAGTGGGAGGGGTTCCACAACATCACTTGCAACTACTAGTGCTAATGTTGCTGGGAGTGGGAGGTCATCATTTTTTGTTCCACGAATAAGACATGGATCACAACATTCCATAAAATTAGTTGTTAAAAAAAGAAGCTAGAAGCAAATAGAGTTATGAGGAGGTGTCTTTTTTGGAGTGACTTGCTTCTCAGCATCCCCAAAACCAATCCATTTTGGCAGCCAATGTGTGATGCTATTGCTGTTGTGGGCCCAGGTTACAAAAGTGCTACATATGAGGAGTTGTGGGGGCCAATCCTTAAAGCAGAAAAGCAGGACATCAACTCTAGATTGACAGAGTTGAAAAAGACATGGGAAGTGTCTGGATGCACATTGATCTCTGATGGTTGGACAGATAGGAAGGGTAGGGCCCTTCTAAATTTCTTGGTACATTGTCCTAAAGGTACAATGTTTATTAAATCAGTGGATGTATCAACACACATAAAAGATGCAGCAACGATATGTGAGTTGTTATATGGGTTCATCCGGGAGATTGGTGTGTAGAATGTGGTGCAAGTCATAACAGATAATACAACTAATTATGTGGCTGCCGACAAGATGCTTATGGAGAAGCACCGCACATTGTTCTGGACTCCATATGCAACACGTTGTATCGATTTGCTGCTTGAGGATATGGGAAAACTCTCCTTCATCAAGGAGGTGATTGATATGGCTAGGAGCGTCCCCAAGTTTATATATAACCATGCTTTTGTTCTAGGCCTCAAGAGGAGATACACCAGAAACAAGGAGTTGCGGCATCCTGTAATCACACGTTTTGCCACCAACTTTATTACTCTTCAGTCTTTGCTTCGATGCCAGTTTGAGTTGAAGAAAATGTTTTTTTATGACGAGTGGCATGATTGTAGATACAACAGGAGACAGGACGGGAGAGCCATTGAAAAAATGGTGTACACTGTGACATTTTGGCAGGGAGTAGAAGAAGTGTGCTCAGTTAGTGAACCTATAATAAAGGTTATGATGTTGGTAGATGGGGGGAAGTCTGCAATGGCTTTTGTGTTTGAGGCCATGGATAGGGCCAAGGAAGCCATTCGTTCTTATTATGCAGACAAGTGTTCTACTGGGCTTGATAGACATATGATGTTATGGGATGTGAATGATAGTCAGTGGACAGGGATGCTTCATTGACCCATTCATGCAGCAACACTCTTCCTCAACCCTGCATTTTCATACAAATGCGCCTTTGATTTTGATGGTAAGGTGATGGAAGGGCTCCATTCTTGTATTCAAAGGATGGTACCCGATACTGAGCTTCGTAGCAAAATCAGCCGTGAGATGTAGTTTTATCAAGATTGTGTTGGCTTATTTGGCTTTGATGATGCTATTAGGGAAAGGACCCTCTTCATGCCACGTAAGTGACAAGCCATCACTCATTAGAATTTTCAATTTAGAATTAACTTATTTATAATTCTAGATCTTTAAAATTCAATTATGTATCTTGCATTTGAAAGTTTAATTATGTTTTAAGTTTTTGAATTTTTTATTTTTTTATTTTGTTGTAGATATTTGGTGGTAAACCTATGGTGCAAGGGCACCAAATTTGTAGAAATTGGCCATAAGAATCCTGAGTCAAACATGTAGTTCTTCAGGGTGTGAGTTCAATTGGAGTGTATTTGAGAAAATACACTCAAAAAACTGTAACAGGTATAAATTTGACTTTCAGCCTTCAGTTGAGCAATTACATTTATTGTAATTTTAATTTATGACCCTCAAGTGTCAAGAGTGAAGACTCATTAGTTTTTTTGACACTCTTACAAGTTGGAGTTCACACGTCTCAATGATTTAGTGTATGTGCATTACAATATCGGACTTCAAGTAAAGCAAATACAAGCGCCAATGGATCCAGATGCCATTTCCATAGACGATATTGATGTATTGTCTCAGTGGAGGGTGGAGATTGAGGATCCCATCTTGGAGGAGTCACCTGCATGGTTAGAGCCAAAGGAACCATTAGAACAGGGGAAGCAAGAGGAGGAGGAGCAACACTCGGAGGAGGAGGAGGAGCAACACTCGAAGGACACTGTGGGAGCATCAACGTCAGCACCATTTGCTATAGATATAGAAGAGTAGAGCTCCATACTCAGTAGTTAGTATTTGACATTAGGTGTAGGGTTAGGGCCTTCTATTGCTAGGGGTAGGCCTGACAAACAACCCCTCATGTTTCCCTGTAAAAGGGGGAGAGGGCATTGATTTCAAATAGATGGCTGCTAGTTTTATTTGTTTTGCTACATATAACTCATAATAATGAGATACTTTTATATGTGTGATGTTATTTTGTATTGGTTCTCCACATTTGAGTCCTTGATTGGACAATTATTAGGGATCAGCAGGATTTGGTATTGCCTTTGATGTATCATTTTTATTTTACATCCACTACATATATATCAGTGCTTTCTTCATATTTATGTGCTAATGTGTTTATTTCATATTGTTATTGCTTTATATGTTTAAAATATGAAAAAAATGAATATATTATGCATTTTTTATGCTTGCAGATATTTGTCGATATTTTCGCCAATAACATGTTTTTTGGACCCTCGCCGATATTTTGCCGATACCGATATTATCAACACTGTTAATAACTGCTACTTTGCATTTTCTAACATGGTATCACAGCTAAGGTGAACAAGAAGGTAGCTGGAAAGATCATCTTGTGGACGCAAGAAGGGTTTGCTAAGGGGAAAAGGAGACCTATTGATCTATAAAAGGATCTCATTAGAATAAATCTTGAAGAAGACTACGAGAAGATTGTTGTTCTCTCTTGAAAAAAGGATCTAGTTGAAGCCTCGTTGGAAGACCTCCCCGAAGGAAGCATCAAAGGTTTTTGGTATCATCACTTTTGGAAAGCCATTATTGAAGTCTCTTTGAATATCTTGAAAGCCTCAAGATAGTTGAGACATCAACAGAAAGGGAAGACTCTTGATCATCAAGTAAGTATCATATTGTTACTCTATGTCTGAATCTAAAGGTCATATGGGTTATTTTTGCAAGGAAAGTAATAAGTTCGTTGGCTTATCAAATTTCCTAGCATGGAAGAAAAGGATTGACCTGGCACTTATAGAATATGAAGTAATGGAATAACTTACCTGTGAAATTACTGAATCGAGCAAAGACCAAACGCAAGAGCTAGCGAAGTACAAGAAAGGGGAAAGGCAAAAAGGATCATCATTGAATCCATTAAGGATCCTCTTGTTCCATTTGCTGCAAATTTGGAAACTTAGAAGGCTATCTATGCAAGCCAGTGGATTTGTACTATGTAAATACGTCCACACAAAAGATGTCTTTGAGGAACAAGCTATATAGAATGAAGAAATCAAAGGACGAGGACATGACATCCTTTCTAATGAAGATCTCTCAATTAAGAGATCACTTGTAAGGGCTTGGAGAGACAATTTCTGATTACCATCTGTGTACTGAATGCATTATCACCAGAATGGAGCAGCTTTGCAACAAGCATCTACTCTAAGAAAGACTCAACTCCTTTTGATGAGTTGTAGGATCAATGCATTTTGGAAGAAACTAGAATCAAGGTAAAAGATGACATTGGATCAGATGAACAATCTTAATCTTTTATAGCCTGAGTCAAGAAGATGAAGAAGGGAAAGTTTGGGAAGTCTAAGAAGAAAGATATGTCCAAGGTTCAATGCTTTAAATGCTATGAGTATGGACACTTTAAGAGGGACTATCCAAACTAGCAAAACAACAAAAGAAAGGAAAGAAGCGAGGTTGAGGAAATGGGAGAACCTGAGAAGAAGCCAAAGAAAGTAAATGTGAAAGATATCTACTATTAAAGAAGGCATCTTGTTTGTCAGGTTCTTTGTAAAAGTTGTTCTTTTCTTTAGGATAGTATGCATTGTTGTTTACTATAGAAGAAGCTTGATTTGGTATGGCATCATAAAGAGAAACATGTGATAGTAGCATACTTAGAGTCTACTTGGTTAAGTTGCTTTGTAGAAATTATCTAGTCTTTAAGAAAAGATAGATAGACCATTTTGCATATTGTTCATCCAGGCATTATCTAACATTGTGTTAGAGGTAGTCATCTTGCTAAAGTGGATCATCATGATCCTGTAAGAACCATCATTTTGGAGGTTCTTGTGAGAAGCATTATGACAGGGCTAGTATACATTCCATGTAATGTGCAAACAATACTTTTGAAGGGATGAAATAATGCAATGGGTAAGGTTGCAGGCTCGTTATGAAACATATAACTAGATGATGGAATATGAAGAATAGGAAAGTAACTATTGGATAAGATTCATATGTGCAGAACCTTGTAACATGCTTTATATGATTATGTAATGCTTAAAAGGGAAGAATTTGACTTAGTTAAGGATAAATAAAGAATTAGGAATTTCTCTAGATTATGTAATGATTAAGATCCAATATAATCTTCGGAAGAAAAAGCTCTAACTTGGTAATCAAGTTCGATCCTTGGGCACTCTGATGCATGGAGGAAGATTCGAAGTGGAGATGGATCAGAAGGATGTTCATGTATGGATGAGAAAGTCATCATGGTGAAGTAAGTCTAAGTTTAATTGTTGTTGGTTATTTGGTTAACATATTATTTTGCTACTTGGAAGGATATTGCAGGAATACATGAAGAATGTTGAGGCAAGCTCAATATAGGATGCCTGGCAATTAGAAAGTCAAGATATATTCATCTTGGGGTTGAAAGATAGCAGGGCGAAAAGATAACCTGAAGGTCATGAAGGGAAGATTACTTTCATGAAGAAGTTATGATTAGCTTGAAGTTTGGGAAGGATCAACATAATGCCTTCAGCTATGATGACAAGATGAAAGTGATGAGCAAGAGAGATAATCTGGATCCTGTCACAAGGTTGAAGAGTGAAGATGGCTCCATGATACCTTGGAAGGAAGCAGGTTCGTTGCAAAGAAATAGAGGGAGCCATGTAGTTGATAATCTTATAAAGACAAGCTATAGGGCTTGTGGTGTTGATTTCCCAAATAGAAAGCAAGTTTGGAATCTCCTCTAGATTTGAGAGAGAGTAAAGGAGTCTTCTTAAATAGGAGCAATGATCTATTCTCTTGTCAAAAGGAGAATAGGGATACCCTCTCTGGTTGAAGGGGAGTGATGTTGGACATCACATGTGCATTCTCGTCTTCATGTGTAAATGTAGCAACAAACTGTAGGCTTAATAGCCAAATACATGAGATATTGTAATAATAATATATTATATATAAAATGTATAAGAGATGACGATAAATGTTACAATGAGGCCCTGCTTATATACCCACGCAGGTGGCCTTTCATAAATGGGCATGTCTTTTAGACATGCCCTTTCACTAACTTAATGACTACTTTACATAATCCCTATTTAACTATTAACAACTATATTAATTATATCTGTTATGAATTATATTCATAACAGTAAAGCACTTGA
Organism: Pinus albicaulis; assembly: GCA_034641835.2. Taxonomy (NCBI): domain Eukaryota; kingdom Viridiplantae; phylum Streptophyta; class Pinopsida; order Pinales; family Pinaceae; genus Pinus; species Pinus albicaulis. Next base: position 1,440,034,098 of record CM076580.1, read on the forward strand.
CTAGGACTAACAACCGTAAGTCTAAGTAAAGGCCTTGGAGAGAGAATAGTGGAGGATTGGATAAGCTTCTGTGGTTTCCTCGAGAATAAAACATCCAAGAAAGGAAATGGACCAACACTCTTTGAGGGTGGGATAGGTGTCCAAGATAAGAGTGGGCGAAGAGGACCAATATTCTTTGAGGATTCAGGAATGAAACCTAAGATAAGAATAGTCCTAAAAGGACATATGTTGTGAACATCCAGATGGGGTATGTTCTTTGTAGAGGTAGTGCAGTATCACACGTAAAACCTCCCAGCATAATGCTCTCGAATGAAGTTGAGCTTGTAAAGTTAGGCCTCAGTGACAATGCTGGTTATAATGATGATGCTTACAGTTTGGCTTATCAATCCGACTCTTCTTATGAGAACTCTTCAGTTTGAGAATGATGTTGTACTAGTTGTACAACTATGAATACCTCCCCAGTTAAGAGGGAATGTTGGAAATGTAATTAGTTTCGGTCTTCATAATTGTTGTTGTCATTAGAGGAAATTTCAGACTAAAAATGCCCAAGAAATTTTCATGTAATTTCCATGTCATAATATGTAAACCAATCAAAATCCTTTAAATTTAGAAAGAGGTACATGTAAATATTTTGGAGGGGAAAGAATAAAAACTATTTTTTTAATTGTATTTTTGGTTTATATCCTTATAGGTTTACTCAAATTTCAAGTGTAGACACTCGTTGGATGCAGAATTAAATTCCACATCCAACGAGTACCCATTATGTATACTTTTGAGAAGACCCACATTGATAAAAATTGAAGATACATTAAAAACCGTGTTGAATATCTCCCTAGTTAAGAGGGAGTGTTGGAAATGTAACTAGTTTCGATCTTCATAATTGTTGTTGTGACTCATTTCAATATGTATCTTATGTAACAAACAAATGAAAAAGAAAAAGTTAGTATTGTAAAGCATGCGTTTCATGCTCTTTATTGATGGTCTTCTAGGTAAAAGCATGCTCGTCGTGCTTCCATGGTTTGTTAGGTCATAGGATTTATTGTTATGAGTCAAGAGAGTCAACATCATGTTTATAAGACTCTTCCCAGCAAAATATATCTTGTTAAAGAATTTATTTTGATTCTAGAATGTCCAAGAAACCTCCAAAGTACAAGTCGTCCTAAAGGAGCGAATTCGACCCCTTGGAAATGCTATATAATGGAGCAGTTTGACCTCATTTGGCACTCACTCATCAACAAGTTTGATCTCAAGTAAAGAAGTTTGATGTGTACTTGGGAAGCAAAAGAAAAGAAGTGCGAAGCTCTAGGAGGAGAGAAGAAGGAAGAAAATCTTGTTTTTGGGCTAATCTCTCTCACACTTGTTAAAAAGTAGGGTTACTGCAGCTTCCTAGAAGGTCGAAATTGTAGGATCGAGTTGCAATAGCGAATTGCTGGAAGAAGGAACATTATGTATTGGCCTCGTTGACCTTGGGAGGAGATGCCTTGCTCTAAGAAGGATCTCTTGAAGAAGCTGTATTAGGGTTTCTGCAACAGCTACAAGGTTGAAGTTGCAAGTTGCTAGACGAAGCTGCAAGTCGAAGTTGTAGGGTCGAAGCTATGGTTGAAGTTGTAGCTGGAAGCTGGTTGATGCAGGATTGAGCTGTGATATTGGAAGGGTTGATTTGGTCCTTGTAGGAAGACTTGGTCTAGGGTTTGGGTCTTTGTTGTCTCATTTGAAGCAGATTCTATAAGAAGAGAAGAGTTTTTGGGTTTTCCCCTTGGAGGGGTTTTGCCCTGGCTTGGAGCCTAATTTTTGTGTCCACTGTCTTTATTATTTTGCTCTTGATATTTGTTTGATGATGAAGATCTAATAAAGAAGCACAAGAAGGATAATAAGGTTCACAATCAAGTATTAAGGTTAAGGAAAATTGGAATTACTCGCTACCACTTTGCATTTTCCAACAAGATTTGATTTTGTAGACCAAGGGTGGAAGATAAGCTTGAGTTACCACTTGGTAATATGCTTGAAATAGGACAACCTTGCTATTGTCAACAAATTCTAGATTTGATTTATGATGAAAAGCACAAAAAATGCTTATTTGGAGTGAGGAAAAGCAACCCAAGAGTTCCAAAATCCACATAGAACCCAAATACCTTGGTTTCTTTTGCTACAACAATGAATATAACATGTAAAAAGAAACCCCATAATGATTAATTACAAGATTAAATGACAAAATAATCATGGAATTAGCATAGACTTATAAAAAGAGGTGGTGAATCATCTAGGGTTTCACCAATTTTTTCCAAATTGAAAAATAAAAACAATTATGCACTTAGGAAATGTATTTCATTGTTAGATTGCATTAGATAAGCTTTGTAGACAATCTAGGAATGAAATATAAGCTAGGGTTACAATGAACCTTTTGGGGTCAAAACTTAGCTCTAAGTGTTTCACCAAATCTGATTTTTTATACTGCAATTTAATTTCCACAATTTGTAAACTCCTTAAATCAGCCCACAAAATATGATAAAACCTTGTAGAACAAATATGTCGAGTTTTTTTGGCCTCCTTAGAATTTAATAATTAAGCTCAAACCCTAGTACAAATACATTTAGAAAATTAAATAAACCGTTAGATTTGTCAAGGTAATGGATAAATATTTATCTGAGTTTATCTTATCTTTTATGAGTTTTTTATATTTTTAAAGAAAATTATTTTGGTTTTTAAAGGTTTTTGGGGGGGTCATTGAGAGTGGACTTGGTGCTTTGTCTCCACTTAGGGGTTCAAAAGGAATGCCTCTCTAAGATTTGGTTATCCAAAATTTATGGATTAGAGTGCAAGATTAAAATTTGGAGGCTAAATAGTTTTTTACATAATCAAGATAAGTCATGAAAACCAAAGGCCCTATGCAAATCCTTTGCCATCAAGATCAAAGATGGATTGGAAAGAATACTGAAAACCCTTTCCAAGGAGCATAAAACTAGTCAAAAGAAGAGATTGAGCACTTACCAAACCACTTAAGTAGAATGGAAGAGATAAAAACTATTGACCTCCTCCTTTCACGTGAAAAATTTACCCTTAAATAGATCAATCTTGCTAGATAGTAGAAGACTTGAACATTCACAATAATGTCTTTAATGATGAACCAAGAAAAATAACCAAGAAAGAGAGAGCTTCAATAATTGACACCAACCTCTAAGAAGGATCCTTTATTAGTGGCTTATGAAAATGATCTTCAACAATTCACAACCATTTGGAATGATAAGAGGGCCTTTATTTATAGCTAAGGTTTCAAACTTCTTCCCATTCTTTTTTCGACATTCAGTTGGATCGTCTCCCTCCTTTCCGATATTCCTTAGATGCTCCTGGTCACTTTTTACCTACTAGACAGGAGCTGAACAAGATCATTAGGGAGGACATCTACAGGCAGTTCGTACAGGTCACTTGGGTCAATCCTCTGGGAGGGTTGCGCCCAAAGATGGCCTTCTACGTTGAGCACTTCTTGGAGTTGAGAGACGAGCTCATTGTTCGACCCCAGTATACGTTTTGCCACTAGATGCATGCTCTTCACATTCCTCTAGGCCAGTTCAAAGTAGGTTCTCATAGACTTCGGGTAGAGACGGACCATCAAATTGATAGACCAGACAGAATTTGCCAGGTATGTCATTTACAGGAAGTGGAGACCGAGGTGCACTTCACTTTTGGATGCCCTGTCTACTACGAGATCAAAGGAAGGTTCCTTTGCTTGTTAAGAGATTCTCAGACCCTCGCCGACTTTTTCAAGTATCCCGATCAGAGATGTTTGGCCCTATATATGTAGGAGGCTTTCAGGTTCCGAGTGCATATTCTTCAGCCTCTTATCAGACCAAACTCCACACAGAGGATCATGACATTTTTCAAGGTACTACCTTCAGACAGGGGCACCAAGAGACCGATTGATACCAACTCATATCCAAACTCTAGATCAGTGAGGATTCGTGGGACTTCACCCCGCCACACGAGATTTCAGCAGCAAATCTGTCTCAAATCCGTTCCTGGGAGATGGACTAGGTCCTCCAGACCTCAACAATGTGCGAGCTCCCCGAGGCAACGATTTAGTGGACAATTCGCACTTGCCACTGACCCTTCATCGGACTAACAGACTTTGTGGAGTTTTTTTCAGTGCTCTTCATCTAGCCTCAGATGTTAGGAGAGATGGGTTTGATCCTCAGACCCATTAGCTCTTCGATCTTCTCCGCCATGGCATTTTGTACATTGTAACTTTTATGTTCCTGCATTGCATCTTTTATATTCACACATTGTATCTTTTATATTCATGCATTGTATCTTTTATAGGAGACCGTTTGGTTCTCCCACATTGTATGGACATCATTGTACTCAACAGTCCCTTTGACCTACTTTGTGGTCAATAGTTGGACATAAATATAATCATCTTATCTTATCTAATTAAACCTAGGGAAATAAATTAAATGTGACTTTTCATCCACATAAGGAGACTAAGTAAAAAATACAAGCAAATGATACCACATGTCCACAACCCTTGAAAGGGGGGTGGCTCCTTCAAAACAACTCCATTAAATAGTAGTATGATGCTCCGCAACTTCCAAAAAAAGCCTCGATCGAATGCCCATGCCAATTCTTACAATCAAAGCACCTCCATGAAGGATGGAAGTGACCCTTCACATCATAAAATGGGTTGTTAAACCCCCAACAACTGATGTCCAAATGAGTGAAGTTGACCTTAAGCTCAACCCTTTAGTCTTCAAGTTGTGTCGTTAGCTATGTCCACATCATCCTCATTGTTTTAATTGCCATATCATTTCTTCATGCTAGGAAGTCACTCAACTGACCTCTCCATGTCATCACATGCCCCAGTAACCCCCATGTCTATCATAAGTAATCACACGTGTGGGTCAACCCTCATAATGGATGAAAATGAGCTCCAAAAGTGACAAATAGAGAATGCTCTTCCTTCATCAACGTAGCATGTGGAGATGATGTCCATATGTGTACAAATATCCCATCTGTTCCTTGGAGAATATGACCAATGCCTCAATAAACATGAAACTGCCTTGAGAAATGTGAAAATGCATGAACAAGACCAGCATTATCTCCAATAGCTCATGGCCAAAATCTGGTACATACATAAGAGAAGGGGTCTATGTGGGGCAGCATTCAAAATTTGGTACATGCATAAGAGAAGGGGTCTATGTGGGGCAGCATCCAAAATGTGGTACATACATAAGAGAAGGGGTCTATGTGGGCTACATAATAGGTGTGATAAACCATATGTATGACAACCCTTATAGAAGAGCAACACCTGTACATAGCACATAAAATAAGTGAGTGAATAGGGGCTCAGTAGATCACGTGTCCTAGTAGATCCACCTCAAGAATCAAGTTGCCAAAATACCTACCCAAGACATAAATGGTCGACATGATGGGATGTTATTACTAACAAAGGGTAGTCGGCCATAGCAGTAAAACGGAGCACCTTGAAATGGGGACTAAAAGTATTGGCTATGACCAGCCACCAGAGTGGTTTGGGCTACCAACTAGACAAGCAATTTCACATCAATCCTTCTAGCATGGAAAAATACAATAGATACATACATCAATCATCCGGATCCCACTTTTGGTTCATCACGATAGTCATATCTCATGAAAAAAAGTAGGATACATTGTAAAGAATCCAAGGTGTAACAACTTCTTTCTGAACATTTGGTTTGGAGGATTTTTTAAAGAGGATTTTATTTCAAGCCTTACATGTTCTCCATAACATCGTTCTATAGCTTATTTTAGAATGTCATTTTCTAGTTATGATGGTGGAATTTAAATATCTTTACCTTGGCCGATGAAAAGTGCTGATTAGTCTGCATTATCAGTTGATTTTATGAATTGATTATTTTTCTATTTTTTGTGTTATAATCTGTTTTAGTTCCTTGCAAGTTAATGTTCAAAAAATTTGTATCTGTATATTGCTGAATTTCATTGTAATTTTCCTTCTGTTGTGTTAGACATCCAGAATATTTTAGCGATGTAATATTTTGGTCAACCTCTGTAATTTAATTTTTAACCCAATGACATAGATGTCAACTACCTAATTTTTTTTTCTCCTTTAAATGGGTCAGGTCGTTGATGCCCTTTGCAACATTGTACGGGCGTCTCCCGTGAAAGCCGCAACTGCTATTGTTGTTCAGGTGTGGAAAATAGTTTACCATGCTATGTAGATGCTCTCTTTGTTCTGAAAGCATTAGCTGAAATTTTAATTCCTTATGAAAATTAATGATTGCATATTTAGACTTATAAGTTTTCTCATATTTATGGGTGATTAAGTTTTCCAAGAATTTTCTTCTGCAACATGAGGGGTAGCTCTCTGTGTTCTAACTATATGCTTGATTTTGCATCAAAACTTGTGTGTGAATGAAATCTATTATTTTCAAAGCCTCCCTTGGAAATCTCAAGGGGTTTGGTTTGCCCTTCAATTGCATGTGTCATGTATTTAAAGATTGTTATGTACTTTGCTATCTACTAGAAATGTATAATTATCGAAGTGGATAGTTGTGAAAGATCTCTTCAGTATGAATGGACAGGCAGAAAGAGATTTGCAGCCTTGGGTTACGAGAGATGATTCCCAAGGTCAACAAATATGGAGACTAAACCAGCGGATCGTAAGTCTTCTTGCTGAACTTCTGAGGTATCATAATGCTCCAGAATCCTTGATGGTATTGGCTAATGCATCAGATCTCCTCATGAGAGCAACAGATGGCATGCTTGTTGATGGAGAAGCATGTACAACACCACAATTAGAGGTATGCCACCCGATAATATGAGTGCCAGCTAATCATTTATTATCCGAAATGTATAGAACGCAATTTTTATGTTGAAACTTGAAACCAGTTTGAATTCTCTCTTGTTTAAAATATGGTAGCCGGTGGCATTTTTTCTCAGTTTATATCTCGCGAAATAGATGAACAGCTCTTTTAAAACGGAAAAGGATAAAATCATTATTCTGACTGTTAAACTATATCCTCTCCTTTTCACATGCCTAAATAATGAGGGTGCGGTTTCTTGACTTTAATTCCGATTGTATGATTTAGTTAGGTTGGTTGTGGTTGTTTCTTTGAGGTCTCATTCATCTCTAACCTTGGAGTGTAACGTGAACAGTTGTTAGAAGCAATGGCAGTGGCAGCACAACTTTCACTAGGTTGGGGGGTACCAGGCAAGGCAATGGCAGATGGGCTATGGAACCTATTGAAGGTAACCACACATATTACTCTTTGATTATATCATCTTTTGTGGTACTTGCAAAATTTATTTTGAACCCTTTATGGAATTCTGTGTATGCAGTATCGGCTACCTGCAACTGTTCAATGTCTATCACATTCCAGTGCGCATGTCCGTGCACTTAGTACATCAGTTCTGCGGGATATTTTGCATGCGGAATCTCTCAATTTCAGGTATTGCAAGAACATTCCAGAAAAAAACCACCATTTTGAACATTTGTATTATGGAAAGGACATGGTTGCTCAAGATTGGCATAAAGCCGTAGAACAATGCCTGACATGGGAAGCCCACAATCGGCAAGCAAGGGGGATGTCTGTTTACCTTCTTGCATTAGCAGCCAATGCATTAGGTTTTTCTGCAAATGTTTGACACCGCATATTTTTCTCGTCATAGTGTATATCACCCCGGCACATGGAACTTGGCATTCCTGGGTTTCTCAGGAAGTAGCTAATGTACTTCTAGAGTTTTGAGGATGAAGGATAATGTTTTTATGCTGTAAGAAATGTAGTACTCCCACAGAACTGTTACGTTGTAGTGACATGGCTGAAAGGCAAGCTTGTACAATCTTTCTAATTAACGATTTTTATTTTCACAATGGCTAACATTTCGTATGATGTAAAATTTCATTTTTCATGAGGAATTACTAACCATAAGAAGAGAGAGAATGCTCTCGATGAGGTTTATTCACTTCTAGATAACAGCATGCGGGACTTGTATAAAAATGTTTGTCACAGTGACTATTTTCTGTGAGCAATATCTTTATGAACATGGTCAAATCAGAAAGCTGGAGAAATCATGACCTCGTTCTTTTCCCCCCTCTTTTCTTCTCCTTTTAAAGGTGCGTCTTCATCGTTGTTTAGTTTTTGACGTTTGAATTTTGTTGTAAACAAAAGCGTAATGTTTTTATTCTGGCCATTGATTTAACTATTACATGTAAAGGTTGACATTTGGAGCTGTCTGTCCGAAATGTGACCAGCATTATCTCAAGTTAACCAAGTGTCAAGTCAATATCCTCTGCTTCTCGTCATACCTTTAAATACCTTTTTTTCTTTTTCTTTTGCTTCACTAAACAATCTCTCAGGATTTCAATAGATAAAGTGTTGGAAGCTACGGAATTGTATTTTCTGAGAGATTCAAGGAACCAAAACTACGTCATGTTATTGAAAGATTTTAATTGATATTGGTGTTAAAATTTACTATTTGGACTTGTTAGTAAGTTAACCTAGTGTTAAGTCAATACCCTAGTGTTTAAATTCCTTTTTTTTCTTCTTTTGCTTCACTAAACATTCTCTTAGTATTTCAAAAGATAAACTGAAATTATATTTTCGGAGAGATTCAAGGAACCAATTCTATCGGAAGATTTTAATATAGAGCTAGGTGTTAAAATTCACTATTTGGACTTTTCTTTCAGTGCTTTGCATTTCCATTAGTATATCCGGATGACTTTTTTACTTCACGGCCCTTACATTTATGCAAATATATATTGGTGAGTTTGCATATTGAGCATTTGAGGAAGAACAGCAATCATCTATCGATGGCATTTGAAATTTTTTATAGAAAGCATAAAATTGAAAAAGGCCTCTTTTCAACGGCTCTCAAGAACGATGGCATGTCTGCATTTGAAGATGTTTCTTGCCAGAGTGCTATAATTGGAAGTTTAATTGTTCTCAGTTGAGTCTTGAAAGCATAAACTTAATTGAGTTAATAGTTTTGATCGTGTAAACCTAAAACTCTAGTACATGATTTGCTCATATTGAAGATTAACAGCAATGTTTCCTAGATTTATTTGTTGGTTCTTAGACAACCCCGTTTGTATTTTTCATAAGACAGGTCTGTGTCACTTATATTAAATACGTTTGTCAAGACAACTGTTTGCTTTTTGTCATGAAGTCCACCCCACTTTGTGGCACATGCCTATGCATTAGTTGCTGCTGCTAGAATTATATCTAGAATTCATCTAGGTAGATCAATCTATCCATACATACGAATAGAAAGAGATTTCAGGTTTTACATTGTAACCACATGGTGTGATCTGAAATGGAACCGAACAAAACAAATGGTTGTAAACTTTAGTGCCGAAGTGCAATTCAAGAATTAATGAAGCTTAAATTATAGAAAAAGACAATGCATGTTTAGAAAAAAAACGATTAATTAAATAAGAAAGGAAAATGAAAATAGGAGAGAAGAGATCTGGAAATGGGAAATGAAAGGTCGGGCTTTTTGGCCTTCTCATTTGCCTCATCTCTGCCTATATCTTATTCTAATTAGACACACAACGGCTCTTTGGCTTGCCAGGAGGTGAGGATGCGGAAGAGGAGCTGTGTAGATTGTGAATGACTATAGAGTTATGCGCTGCATTGTAAGTGGAGATTGTTGAAAGGAAAAATGAGCAACCATTCAAAACTAGTTTCTCCTTTTGGGTTTTTAGGGTAAATATTGTGTCATTGCACTATATATTTTTATGTGGCTTTGTTAAACACTCTGTATAAGTTACCGGTGTTCTTAGCTATGTTTAATGTACTGCCTGTAGTTGAATTTGTGGTTAAAATGGAGAATTTCCCACTATATTTATATCAGCGTTGCGAACATCTCTATAACTTCCTGATTTTATCTCGAAATCACGATTTTTTGGGCTAGCTGATGTTTGCCGATTTTTAAAGATATTTTTATGGTATCTTAATTTTGCTGATATTTACCGATATTCCCATTTTTTTGGTTTTCCGGACCCTTGCCAATTTTATCCCATGTCGATGTTTGCAACATTGATTTATATTATCATTACTCAGATATTCTGTTCCCTTATAATTCTATGTGAAATCCAAACAAATATGCAGTGAGCTCCATCGATTTTATATTGGATTGAGTCAATGGCCAATGGCTATTATAATGTAGATGTTGCAATTTTTATGCTAAATTTTCAAGTTTGCATATGAAGTACAGAATTTGAGTGATGCTGAAGTCATTGGCCACTAAACCATCAATAATTGATTAAGCTTGAGGCTGTACACACCTTAGTTTAATTACAGCACTCAGAAATCACTTGAGTCTGTGGGGCTCCCTGTGTGCCATATACAGGCCATATATAGGCTGTGTGTACAGGCTGGGATGACCTCTTGTGGTGTAGTTCATGGGACACTTTCTTGGATGGTACGTTGGGTGGATGGTTGCAGATGGCATGGCAATGCCATTAAACAGTGAATCATTTACCTTTTTACCAATCCACTTAGACTTTATCGAACATTTAACCTTGTTAGCTTATTTATTTAATTGTTGTAGCTGCTCACTGATATGCATCCATACAATGTTAAGTTGGACATAGTATTGGATTGTATTGAAAGTGCTTAGAACATGAAACTATGCCCATTTCCACTGGCTTGAGTTTTTAGTGGAATGGTGAGTCTCATGGTACTGTAGTGCTTGATGGGGGTATTGCTATCAATCTACACAATTATCTTTGTAGTTAATAGTTAAACTTTGTCAAAACATTGTCTTAGTTGAGATTCAATTGGGTAAGGTGATGGGTTCATAATAACACTCAATCAGAGTGCTGAGTACACTAAGGGAATATACAACACTGGTAGCATTGTTCCTTTTGGAAATAATCCAGAGATCACGCAATTCAATAAATGCAATCTCAAGTTGTTAGAGAAAGAGGAATAGTAGGACCATATGAAAGAATCAGCCTTGTTCCCGTTGCAAGAATTAATTTCAAGTGGATATTGGCTTGCAATGGAGCTAGTCTAATTTTTAAATGATTGAATTTTAATGGAGCAATTATGTGGTTGTTGATTGGCATATTGCAGAGTAGAGGTTTGTTTTTCTTTAGCCTTGACAGGGTATAATTGTTTTCCCACTGGAGTAATTGGTTTTGCATTTCCAAGCTAAAAACAACACCATCATTTCATGCTTGTTGGAGAACAGGGAATAGAGAAATTTTGCCATACGGAGTTGGAAATTGTTGTTCAATTCTTAAACCCATAGCATTGGAAGCATGGAAGAGCCAAGCCTCGAAGCCTCGAAGCATAGCTAATTCATGTATGCCTGCATTGTTAACCTCCAATACCAGATCTGATTTATTTATACATCAACAAATATTTTTTCTCCAGAAATTATTTATTCAGTAAAATTTGAGAACTGTTAGAAAATAAACGAGTTGTCTTCAGTGTGACTTTTTGAAGGCTTTTCTGGTGGATTTTTCCAGTCTAATTTCTCTAAAATTCGGCAGGAATTCATTGAAAAGAGAAGTTTGATGGGTATCCTTGTTCAATCGAAGTGACCTAGGGGGGTTTTAGGGTGCTGAATCCATATATATAATAAAAAAACAGTTTAAATAACATAAATCAAGATTCAACCTCAAAATTTTTCGCCGGATTTAGTCACTAAAAACTCCAAAAAATCGCACTAAAGATAACTCTGAAAATAAATTCACCGGTGTTTTAACTTTCAGAAATTAAAATGCCACAGAAGTATAAATAGGGAAATCAATCACACTACAGTAGAATATTCTTCCAAAAACAATCTTCCTACACTTTTTTTTACATAGGAAATTTAGGGCCTAGATCCATAGAGAACACACAAAAAAATTAGAGTTGCTAGAACTTGAAAATCAACCCCTCAAGGAATTTGACCCACTAGAATTCAACTCTCTTGGAAGAATTCGACACTAGAGAATTTGGCCTATTTCACCGACAAACTTGACCCCTTCTTACCTCATACACTATACAGTTGGGAAAATCAACCTTGACAATTTTGGTCCCCCTTCAAAACTTGACCCTCTTCTTTAGTGATTCTACCTCTCTCCAAAGTATCCTTGTTGCAATCATTTACCCTTCTCTCAAGCCCTGAAGTCTCTCACTTCTTAAGAAAATCACTCTCTCAAAAATAACAATGTAATGAGTTTTCATCTTCTCCCATAGATTCTCTTTATAATTTGTCCATGGGCCAAACCCCTAATCTCCAAAGTGATAAATCACTGATATTAAATCTCAACTTTTTTCCATCAATGATGGAGATTAGATCTGAGTCACCTAAAATCTAATATTTATCCTTAGATAAACATTAGCCCGAAGCCAACATTGGTTAAATAATTAATCATTGAATTATTTTCCTAAGTTTAAACAGATGGAGGCCCTAGTAGTTGCTCCTCATAAACAACCACCTGGAGAGGACTTCTCTTGCATGCTAGTCACAAGCCTATGCACAAGACCTTTCGAAGATATGAATTCAACACTTTGTCCTAGCAAGGAAGGGATTCTCCACCACCCCTAGCTTGTCTTTGTAAAACACAAACTTCCCCTTTGCTATGGGCTTGGTGAGAATGTCTTCCACTTGCTTATTCATGGATATGTACTACAATCTCACAACACCTCTTTGGACCTTGTCTTTTATGAAGTGGTACTTGATCTCTATGCACTTGCGTCTATCACAAAACATTGGATTCTTCGAAAGCTTGATAAAGTTTTGATTATCGCAGTGAATAACTATAGGCCCCATCTCAAGGCCAAACAACCTTGTGAGCATTTTGTGATGCCATATGGCTTCATAACTTGCTAGACTCACTGCCATATACTTGGGCTCTTCTAAGCTAAGTGCCATTGAGTGCTCCTTCCTGCTAAACCATGGGATCACTGCTAACACCAAGCTAAAACAACATCAAGATGTATTCTTTCTATCCATTGCACTCCCATCCCAATCTGAATTTGTGTAGCCCTATAGCTACACTCTACCAAATCTAACATATCTCAATCTGTTGTCCATTGTACCACAGAGATATCTCAACACATGCTTTGCGGCCACCCAATGAACGCTCCTTGGCTCCACCATAAACTAGCTGAGTGTATTCACTACAAAGCATATATCTAGTCTAGTGTTAACTAGATACATCAATGATAGTGCTAACCCCAAGCTAAAACAACATTAAGATGTTTTCTTTCTATCCATTGCACTCCCATCCTAATCTGAATTTGTGTAGCCCTGCAACTACACTCCACCAAATCTAACATATCTCAATTTGTTGCCCATTGTACCACAAAGATATCTCAACACATGCTTTGCGGCCACCCAATGAACCCTCCTCGGCTCCACCATAAACTAGCTGAGTGTATTCATTGCAAAGCATATATCCGATCTAGTATTAACTAGATACATCAATGGCTCGATGAATTGGCCATACAATGTGGGATCCACCAACTCACCCTTGAAAGCATTAAGTTTCCTCAAGTTGGTAATCATGGGGGTAGACAATGTCTTGCAATCCTCCATCCTTCTTTTCAAGATCTCAACTGCAAACTTTATGTGCCTTAGGAAAATCTCTCCTAGTTGTTGCCACACCTCTATTCCCAAAAAACAGTGTATCATTCAAACATCCTTCATCTTGATCTCCAAAGCAATTTCATTGTACATCCCTATAAGCCTCTCAAATCCTATTAGAAAGAGATTGTTAACATACAATACTAAGATAATTGGCTCACCATTAACAAGAACATAGTACACGTTTGTGACTGCCTCACTCTTGGTGAAGCCTAATACAAGTAGGTTCCTGTAAATCGTAGAGTACCATGCACGAGGTGCTTACTTAATTATGTGTTAGGCTTGCTTCAATCTGCATACGTGGGACTCCCAACTATGCACCTCCATTCCTTGAGGCTTCTCAAGATATACCTCTTCCTCAATTATCTCATTGAGGAATACAATATTCATATCCATTTGATGAATCCTTTTCCTTATCTCTCAAGCAATAGATATAACTTCCATAATAGATGCATATATGGTGATAGGTGCAATTATTTTCTCGCAATCCACTCCCTCCATTTGGGAGAACCCTCTTGCCACGGACCTCACTTTGTACTTCTCGACATTGCCATTTGTTGCATGTTTGGTATTTTAGATCCATCAAGAAGTGACCATTGACTTCCTCTCATGCCTTCAATACTATTTCCCACACATATCTTTCCTCATGATGGAACTATACTCTTCCATAATCACATACCTCCAAGTCTGCTGATTTGCTGCCTCCTTGAAGGTAGAAGGCTCATATTCACTAATGCAACTCATTAAGGCTATATAATTGGAAAATCGGGCTGGTGGTCTACTCTCCTTGAAGGTCCTGCTAGGAACCTCCACATGCTCCTCCACATTCGTTAAGGCTTGCTTGGCCCATCTTGGCCTCCTCCTAGTATAGCTTGACGTAACATCTTGCTCCTCCCTGATTAGAAGGTTGTGACCCTATTATAGGTCCCCACTCAACCTTCAAAGCCTCTCATTCTCTATTCTCTGCCACTCTCGGACTCATCTAATCTGACTTCTTAAAGGTTCTACCCTCCTTAAATTTGACATCTCGACTAACTATTATCTTTGCTTGACCTAGAATGTAGACCCTGTAGGCCTTTGAGATCTCACTACATCCAACAAAAATTCTTTTGTTGAAGTTTATAGCTTGGGTGTGTTGGAAATTGTAACTAGGTTTGGTCTTCATAATGACTTGTAATTATGAAATTATGTAATGAAGAAGACAAAGATAATAACATGTATTTTGTAATACTTGCATCATGGGTTTCATGAGCAAGGAGTTTTTATTATAGGTCAAAGACTTCTCCTTGATGTCTTTAGGGGTTTGTCATCTTGTCATAAATGTATAATTCAGAGTCATGTATATGAAGTGTTGTTACACTTGTAAAAGACAAATTATTGATGTAATAGTATGCTCCAAGACCTTGTCACTATCTCCTTGAAGTTGACCTCAAAGCAAAAGAATGAGCAAAAACTCAAGTCAACTCAAAGTAAAGACGAAACTATTCAAGAGGTCATGTCGGCTCATTCTTGATGGCAACTACTATACAAAGGAACCTCAGTCACCACATAAAGATAGATTTCAGAATTCTTCTTTGAGTTTTTTGGTGGGTTACCTCTGAGATTTTTAGATGGGTTAGATAGACCACAGTTCGGATATGTCTGAGATGATAAGTGCAGGTTTTAGTCTGCGTTTTATGCGAAGAAGAGAAGGTGTCCAACGAGGGAAGGAAGACTGTATCACATCTATGTTTTGGGCATATTACACCTCGCATCTTTCAGCTAGGTCAAGGGATTAGCACAACAAAGATACGTGTCTCCTATACAGTGCAAAACAAGGTGTTTATACAGTGTTGAAGTAGCGCATCAAGGAAGGTTGTAAGAAGTGGAGAAGGGGTTGAGATCAATGCGGAGGAGAGGCAATGCTAGCCTCCGCCATTGATCTCACACTCTCCTATATATTCAACAAACATTCACAGCAGCAAGAAGATCAAAGAAAGGTGTCTAGGTGACCAGGAAAGAATAGAAGGCTAGGGACCAAGTTTCCCTAGGGCTGGTGCAAAGAAGTGTTGAAAAGGAAGGTCATCATAAGGAGTTGAGAAGAATAGTGACCAGGGTCTTGGAGGCATACTGGTGTCAACGGTCAGTGTCATGGTTATGGTACTCGTCAATTG
Organism: Pinus albicaulis; assembly: GCA_034641835.2. Classification (NCBI taxonomy): domain Eukaryota; kingdom Viridiplantae; phylum Streptophyta; class Pinopsida; order Pinales; family Pinaceae; genus Pinus; species Pinus albicaulis. The sequence goes on from CM076580.1 coordinate 1,440,049,826, forward strand.
AATATCTATAAGAAGAATTACTTTTAGGTTTTCCTCTCCAAGAGGGAGAGTTTTAAGCCTTGGCTTGAAGAGCCTAAACTTTGTGTCTCTTGTGTTTTGATAATTGACTTGATGAAAGACATAATAAGATAATAAAGATAAGATCTAAGTAATAGAAGCATAATAAGTTCACAAGTAATTATCAAGAAGATAAATTTGAAATAAAAGCCCCAATTTCTCAATAGGGTGGGTACTTTTGCATTGGCCCTGTGTTTAGGCATGTAGAAGTCACCTGCATCTCCTTAAAACACTTGCTCTAGGTTGAGAAAGTTGCTGATGTAGCTTAGCCTAAGTTTATCTTAGGAAAAGTACATATTAATATGATGGCTTATTGAGCTAAAACAAGACTTAAGAAAAATAAAGTAATTTACTTTAGTGAATAAATTTTAATCTTAGCCACCGATCTCAAGTGAGGCAAGATCTAATTTTGGTCGTCAATCAATTTGCGATTAGGACTAGGGTTAGGGTTAAAGTTTTGATTCAATGTGAAGTTATAAAAGCAACCCTAAGGCGAGGAGAAGGCACAAAAAAATAGCACAAGGTTGAGAGAAATATCTTAGTGAGCATGTGTTGGGTACTAAAGAGTGCAAAGGGGTTGGAGATCCAAATTTGCAAGAGAGAGCAGATTTGTTGTATAAAATTTGACATATTGTAATCTATATTTCTGAATTGGGCCATTATCACAGGAGCCTAAGTAAGTTCTAAGTTTTTATAAATGATGAATTGATTTGTTGGGCAGAGATTCATGTCTCGTGATTCAGATTGTGTAATTTTACTTCCATTTAATATTTTTGTTAGGAACTTAGTTGTGTATTTGTTCAATAATTTATTGCTTGGAATTAAATTCTGAGTGTTGGGTTCGTGTAAATTCTATTATGGTATCAAAACTAAAACTCCGAATTGATGTCATAATCGCAGGTGCTGGGTTCATATCGAATCATTGGAGCAAAGTTTGTTTGTGATCGTATGAATCTAAATTTTTTTACGTTGTCGAGATCAATTTTTTTATCTAAGCCGATTTTTTTAGTCGACACAATTAATTTTTTTTTAATTAAAAATAAGGCGTGAGTGGCCAACAAGTGTGAGCCACCCAGTCGTTGGCTAGAATCGAATCTCGATAGCCCAGAGTCTAGGCCATTACAGATACAATGGACGTAAGGTGTCAACAGTGGGATGAAGCAATAGAGTTGTTAGTTTTGTAGCATCATATGTGTTCTAGACACGAAACTTTATAGAGAGGCTAGAATACATGAGATATCCAAAACTCAGAGATCGTTTCTGGAAATTCCGTCTAGAAGTGACTTTATTAGATTATTAGCCAATTTTTTAATGTTTCCTAAGTCTAAACATAGGAAAACAGGTTAATTAATCAGTGTTAATTAAGTCAAGGCAAGAATCATCTAGAAACTCACACAGATCGATCCAGAAATGATCCTAGCTATCGATTATGTTTTAATCTTGGCCATTGGTACTCCAATAGAGGATCGATGTGGTGATGGAGAAATCACTCGAGACACTTGAGAGCACCGAAAGTTCGATTTCTTGGCATATCGATTTCCAGAGTAGCAGCAGTCAGTTGCCAAAGAGAGCCAAAGATCAAAGCAGTGAGTGAGGGGTAGAGGCAATGAGGTTGGAGGAAGTATTCCAGATCTAGTGAGTGCATTTGCAGAGAGGCAGAAGAGCCACAAAGAAGTTGAGCAGGGACTGCGCAATAGCTTCTAGAGGCAAGTTCAATTTGCTGAGAGGGGAAGACATCTTCAGTTCTAGAGGTCGGGAAGGAGTCCCAGAGTGTCCGAGAAGAATTTTCCCAACTAGCAGAAGGCATAACAACGTCATCAGAGACCAGTTAGAGGCTTGACGTCAAGCAGGCTACGCAGTGCAACACAAAGGGTCAGAGGGCCAAGTTTTCTGAAGGAAAGTTGTGTTGGGGTTTGCCCGTGGGGTGACGGAAGTCCTCACTGGAGGCTTGACGTTAAGCAGGCTACGCAGTGCAGCACAAAGGGTCAGAGGGCCGAGTTTTTTGAAGGAAAGTTGTGTTGGGGTTTGCAAGTATTTTCTCTTTGTAGGATTACCATATTTTGGCATCCAGTTGTACTCAGAATTTCTCAATGCTGCATAATAATAAAACCCTCGCTGCTGCACCGATTTCCCTGCATTGAGTTTTTCCGGGGACTTTTGTCCAAAAACAATTGTGTTATTTTTATGCGTGTGTTGGCATTTCTCAGCTTCCAACATTTTATTTTTTCCGCAGAATTTTATTTGTGAAGGTTGGAGTGTGTTTATTTCGATATTTGCCATAGCAGATAAATTGTTAAATTAATGAACAATTAGGAGAAATAATACCAGCTGTTGCAATAAGATTCCAGTGCAGGAATTTTCACATGGTATTAGAGTGCAGTTGATCAGGCAGAGAGCTCAGAGGCAAAAAGAAGGAATTTAGTTGCTTAGTGTGCGCAGTAGGCTGAAATTCCCAAGGGAAGCGCAATCTTTTTTCCAGGAGGCCAAGTTGCTTGAGGAAGCTCTATTTTTTCGAGGGGAAGAAAAATTTGATCCTTCTAGATCGAGTGATTCCAAAGGCAGAGGGAGCAACTCAGTTATTTCGTCGAGGAGATCTCTAGCTAAACACAGAGGGTTTGCAACAGTTTGGTAGAGCCAATGTTAGGGTGGAAGAGAGAAGAGCACACACAGAAGGAAAATTTTCCTCAGTGAACTTCTAACCTCAAGAAGTTCGATTTTCCTTGCAGATCAACAATAGTTGTGATCATATCTCCTCACTCCAGAAGAGAGTGCGAGTAGCAGAGCAACAACTGAGCAGAAGGAAAGAGGAAGTATTCGACAGTTCGTTGAGATGACCACTGTTGGGCTTTGTGATTGAGACAGGCTGGATGGAGCTTCCAACTACATCATATGGAAGGCAAGGATGTCCTTCCTTCTAGATGAATTTGGCCTGAATAGTGGTGGTTTTTCAGGATGTAGATCAACCGAAGGAGTTTAAGAAGGAAATGGCGCAGGCGAAGCAGTTGATCCTAGATGGAGTACATGATCATATAATATCACTTATATCTGGCAAAGATACTGCCAAACAGATGTGGGATGCTATTTCCAAGTTATACCAGGGTACTTCCGAGCAGCGAAAGATGTACTTAGAGGAGAAGCTGAGACTCATTCGAATGCAGAGAGGGGAAGGCATGGACCCCTACCTTACCAGGATTCAAGAGGTCTGGGATCAACGGTTCGCTGTTGGGGCAATGCCTCAACCCACATAGCTTGTGAGATTGGCACTCAATAGTGTCTTAGAGGACTGGCAGGTCTTTGTCCAAAGCATATTGGGCAGAGACAAGCTACTAGAGTGGGACATAATGTGGGATAACTTGCAGTAGGAGGAATTGAGGCGAGCTCTTCTAAAGACTCCATCAGTGGTATCAACAACAATGGATCGAAGGCGGTAAAGGAGGAGGAGAATGTGGCCCTCGCATCTAAGGGTCCCAATCAGGGAAAGGGGGAGAAGAGGAGGAAGAAGAAGGACCTGAAAAATTTCAAGTGCTTCAAGTGTGGTGAGCTCAATCACTACAGTTCCCAATGTCCTCTTAGGAAGAAGGACGTGGAGGAGAAGCAGGACCTATAGGCAGCTTCTGCAGAGATCGAGAGGCTTTCCTCCAGGTTGGAGGAAGACTTCGCTATGTTCGTCGATATACCTCCAGGAGTGAGGTGGGTTGAATTGGTGATGTAGCCCCAAAGAGCTACATATGGGAAGGGTCGTTGAGGAGTCCACCTCATGGATCAATACCTGGCTACGAGGGCCCAAAGTATTCAATAGCAGGATGGATCAGTAGCAGTAGATGTAGTTAGATACCAGAGTGACAATTGTAGAGACTAGTAGTAGTCAGATGCTGGGGAGCCAAGTGCAGAGTTGGTAGCAGTGCAAATGACACATTGTAGATTCAACAACAACATAGAGTCTTCAGTGGAAAATGCAGAGGATAATAGATTTCATAGACTTGGGTGATAAATGCTTTATACTGATCACAAATGATTCAATATTTTGGATGATTTTTAGTTGCAGATGTTGCAATAGCAACAACAACAGAGTTGCAGTGCAGATGCAGTGTTAGCAACAGTACAACAGGGTCAACAACAACACAAATGCAGTGTATATCAAAGTTGCACAATAGTTGGTGGGTAGCAACAACTAGACATCAGTTGCGTCGCAGGAGATGGTGTAGAGATGATGTTGCTATAGGGTGTGCAACAACACTAGAACACATTCCTCACTAAGAGGGAACGCTGGTTTTTGTAGCATTAGATGTGTTCTAGCCATGAAACTTTGTGGAGAGGCTAGAATACATGAGATTTCAAGAACCCAAAAATCGTTTCTTGAAATTCCGCCTAGAAGTGACTTAATTAGATTATTAATCAATTTTTTAATGTTTCCTAAGTCTAAACTTAAGAAGATAGGTTAATTAATCAATATTAATTAATTCAAGGCAAGGATCATCTAGAAACTCACACAGATCAATCTAGAAATGATCCTAGCCATTGATTATGTTAATCTTGTTCGTTGGTACTCCAACAAAGGATTATAAGAGGAGGTCGATGTGGTGATGGATAAATCACTCGAGACAGTTGAGAGTACCAAAAGTTCGATTTCTTCGCAGATTGATTTCCAGAGTAGCAACAATCAGTTGACGGAGAGAGCCAAAGATTGAAATAGTGAGTGAGGGGTAGAGATAGTGAGGTTGGAGGAAGTATTCCGGATCCAGTGAGTGCATTTGCAGAGAGGCAGAAGAGCCACAAAGAAGCTGACACAAGGACTGCGTAGTAGCTTCTAGAGGCAAGTTTGATTTGTTGGGAGGGGAAGACGTCTTCAGTTTCAGAGACCGGGAAGGAGTCCCAGAGTGTCGAAGAAGGATTTTCCCAACCAGCTAAAGGAAGAAAAACTTCATCAGAGACCAGTCAGAGGCTTGACCTCAAGCATGCTGTGCATAGGCTGACGCAAAGGGTCAGAGGGCCAAGTTTTCTGAAGGAAATTTGTGCTCGAGTTTGCCTCTGGGGTGAGGAAATTCCTCACTAGATTTTTTCCACTATTTTCTCTCTTTAGGATTGCCAAATTTCAGCGTCCAGTTGTACACATAATTTCTCACTGTTGCATAATTATAAAACCTTGAGTTGTTGCACCAGTTTTCCTGTTTTAGGTTTTTCGTGGACTCTTGTCCAAAAACAATTGTGTTAATTTTATGTGTTGGGATTTCTCAGCTTCCAACGTTTTATTTTTTTTCCGCATAATTTTATTTGTGAAGGTTGCAGTGTGTTTATTTTGATATTGCTGTAGCAGATAAATTGTTAAATTAATTAACAATTAGGAGAAATAATATCAGTTGTTGCACTAGGATTCCAGTGTAATAATTTTCACAAGAGTGATGGATTGCTAACTAGGGGCGCAACAGTACAAGAAAATCAGGTCGGCAACCACCGAGTCGATTTGCAGGCGACAACTTGACGAGAGATAATCAGGCTAGATTAGTGTGTGGCCGACTAAGTCGACATAGTTGCTACGAGTGATTGGTAGTGAAGGCTCAAGTTGCGCAGGGGGACAAGGGTGAAATCGTCGCGTTGGTAGTCACATAGTAAATTCAACCAAGGTCTAAAATGGGCCTCCTAAGGAATATTATAAAATAGTAGTGGAAATAATACAATAATATTAGATTACATCATCAAATTTTGGAGGGAAAACAACTAATTTTTCAACTTATGTCTCTATGGTTATATTCAATTTTTGAGCGGGAGCACTCGTTGGATGCAAAATTTAATTCCTCATCCAATGAGTACCCATGTTGCATACTTTTGATGGACCTTGCTACTTTTGATTGCAATCATGTTTTTTCATGTATTTTTTTTGTGTAGCAGGGTCCATTGAAAGTATGTAATATGGGCACTCCTTGGATGAGGAATTAAATTCTGTATCCAACGAGCACTCCCGCTCGAAATTTGAGTAAAATCATAGGGAGATAAGTTGAAAAAATAAAATTTTTAATTTGTTAAATTTTTGTATCTTTTCACTTTTTAATTCCAAAATTGGTGAATCATCCCCCATGGCTGACATCATAATCTTGAATCCTATTGATTCTTATAAAGTTGATTTTGGTTGTACATTTTTGTTTTGAGACCCATTTTTTACCTCAAAATTTCTCTAATAAGATAGGGTTCGACGAGAATCATTGCAGGTCATGTTAGTTTTTGTAGTATCGGATGGGGTTCTAGTCTTGAAACTTTGTGGAGAGGCTAAAACACAAGAGTTCTCCAAAACCCATAAATCGTTTCTAGAAATTCTACCTTGAGATGACTCAATTAAATTAATTGACCATAATTAAAAGTTTTGTAAATCTGATTTAGGAAAAATGGTAATTAATAGTAATTAATTGAGAAGGGTGAAAATTCTTTAGAAACTCACACAATTCGACGTGGAGATGATCTCGACCATCCATTGAGTTTTAATTGTGGTCGTTGGAGTCCCAACTGGAGATTATAAGATGATGTCGATGGGTAGATGGAGAACACACAAATGCAGATACTTAGTTGCCTAGCCAGCTCAAATTCCTATTAGCAGGAGTGATTCAACATTGGAGATCGAGCCAGTGGGTGAATAGCAGGTGGCATAGGGGAAACATAGCAGTGTTCCAGAGGAGGTTCCAGTTCCAGAGAGTCAGAAAGAGGAGGTCGAAATTTTCTCTAGGAAGAAGCATAGGGAATGCACAGTTGCTTCAGTACAGTAGTTCGATTTGGTTGAAGGAAACGTCGTTTTCAGTTCCTGAGGCCAAGAATACTTCCCAGAGTGTCGAAGAGACAATTTCCCATTCAGCGACATGTAGGATGACTTGATTGGTAGCAGTGTCAGGTTGAGCGTGAGAGGGTTTTTGCAGAGGTGATGCTGGGCTTGCTCAAAGAGTTTGGACGACTGACTTTTCAGAGGCAATTAGGTGTCAAGATTGCTTGGAGAGGGTAAAATCCCTCGGTATATTTTTTGCCAGTATTTCTCTTGGGTAGAATTACTAGTTTTGCGACATTTTATTGTACTCATAAATTATGTTGTTGCAAAATAATAAAACCCTCATTGCTGCACCGATTTTCCCACATTGGATATTTTCTGGGGAGATTTGTCCAAAATCAATTGTGTCATAATTTGTGTGTGTGTGCTAGCATTTTCTCAGTTCCTAATTTTTCTTCTACAATATTTTTATTTGTGAAGAAATTGCAGTGTGATTTATTCATATTAATCAGAAAATTAATAAACTGAATAATCAATTAAGAGAGTTAATACCAGTTTCATTTCAATGATTTTTCACATGGTATCAGAGCATATTTGACAGACAAGAAGCTCAAAGGTGGAGATAATTTTTTTTCTTCATAGGGAGCAGCAGGTCGAAATTTTCTAGGGCTATGCAATGCCTAGATAAGCAGTGCGAATTGTTGGACAAGGGTTTCGTTTTTAGTTGCAGGGTTGCAGAAAATTGGATTTATCTAAAAAAGTGATTCCATCATGCAGAGGAAGCAACAACTAGATATTTTCGCAGAACATGTTTCTTGTTTGGAAACAGAGGTTTGCAACAATTTTCAATAGTAGATTCAATGTTGGGTAGAAGAGAAAGTGCACACACAGAGGGAGTTTTTCTCAAAGGGTTTTTAGTTCCAGAAATCTAATATTTCCAGTTGCACTAGGAATTTTTTCTCACTCCAGAATGGGGTGCGAATAACACAACTAGTATTAGAGCAAGAGAAAGAGGGAGATTTCCATCCCAGTTTGAGTTCTTGCAAAGATGGCCACATTCAGGCTTAGAGATTAGAACAGGTTGGAGGGAGCTTCCAACTATATCATTTGGAAGGCCAAGTGTCGTTCCTGCTAGATGAGAAATGCTTGAAAACTTACGCAGATAAAGTTGTGGGAGTACCTACTGATGTAGATTAGCAGAAAGAATAATAAGAAAAAAATGGCCAAGGCGAAGTGGATGATCCTGGATGGAGTTTGGGACCATATAGTCTCACACATATCGACCAAGAATATGACCAAAGAGGTGTGGGATGCTCTCACAAGGTTATATCAAAATTCTTTCGAGCAACAGAAGATGTTCGTGAAGGAGAAATTGAGGATTATTAGAATGCAAAAGGGTGAAGACGTTGATCCCTTTCTCACCAAACTTCAGGATATCCAATATGATTTGTCAATTGTAGGAGAAGTGCCTCCAGATACAGAGCTTATGCGTTTGGCCCTGAACAATGTCTCTGATGAATGGGAAATCTTCGTCCAAGGAATTTTGAGATGAGATACATTACCAGGATGGGACATGATGTGGTTAGACTTACAACAGGAAGAAATGAGGTGAACCTTAGTGAAGGTCTGCATCAATGGGAACAACAACAAGGGATCAAAAGGTGTGAAGGAGGAAGACAATGTGGCCCTTGCATCAAAGGGGAAGGCAAAATGTCCTAGTCAAGGATAAGGCTCGAAGGGGAGAGAAGAAGAAAAACGATCTATCTAAGATCAAGTGCTTCAGGTGTGACGAGTTTGGCCACTACATTTCCCAATGTACTCAAAGGAAGAAGGAAAATCAGGAAAAGTAGGATTAGGCGGTAACATCCGCAAATATAAACAAGTTGTCCTCCAAACTGGTGGAAGATTTCACCATGTTTGCAAATATACCTCTATGAGTGAGGTGGGGCGATATGGAACTTTAGTTCTAGAATTGCATAGAGATTTGGGCAGGGTCCATTGAGGTGAGTATCAGATGGTGTTTCATCATGGATCATTGCCCTTACCATAGGGGCCCATAGTATTTAGTAGTAGGAGGATCAATGTCAGTTGATGCAGTTAGATTCCGAGAGTGACAGTTGCAGGCTAGTGGTAGTCAAACGCTAAGGAGTGCGGAGTAGTATTGGTAGAAGAGCAGGAGGTTCAGTGCAAAGTTGATAACAACACATATTTCTCAAAGGATAGTGCAGAGGCTAGTAGCAGTCAGATGATCAATAAACAGTTGCAACACAAAGGCATAATGGATTTAGTATTTTGGATGCTTCTCAGTTGCAACAATTTGGTTCAACTACAGTTAGTGGTAGATGAATTAGAGTTAGCACATTGGTTGGTGGACAATGGCAGGAAACTACAATTTTCAGACATTAGCAATGTGGTTGGAGGATGTTACAAAGACAAGATGTTGTGACAATTGTGCAACACTAGTTGGAGAGAACACCTTCCTCGCTAAGAGGGAGTGTTATTTTTTGTAGCACCAGATGGGTTTTTGGTCTCGAAACTTTGTGGAGAGGCTAAAACACAAGAGTTCTCCAAAACTTGAAAATCGTTTATAAAAATTCGACCTATAGATGAATCAATTAAATTAATTGACTATAATTAAAATTTTCCGACCTCTAACTTAGGAAAAATGGTTAATTAATAGTAATTAATTGAGAAAGGTAAGAATTCTCTAGAAACTCACAAAGATCCACTTGGAGATGATCTCAACCATCGATTAAGTTTTAATTGTGGTTGTTGGAGTCCCAATTGGAGATTGTAAGAAGAGTTCGATGGGTATATGGAGAACACACCAATGCAGATAATTAGTTTCCTAGGTAGTTTGAAATCCCAGTAGCAGGAGTGAATCAACAATGGAGATCGAGCGAATGGGTGAGTAATAGGTGGCATAAGGGCAACATAGCAGTATTCCAGAGGAGGTTCTAGTTCTGAAGAGTAAAAAAGAGGAGGTCAAAATTTTCTATAGGAGGTAGCGTAGGGACTGCGCAGTTGCTTCACTAGAGCAGTTCAATTTGGTTGAAGGGAAGGTTGTTTTCAATTCTAGAGGCTGGGAAGATTTCCTAGAGCATCAGAGAGACAATTTCCCAATCAATAACAGGTAGGATGACTTGATTGGAAGCAGTTCCGGGCTGAGCGTGGGAGGGTCTAGCAGAAGGGAAACATAACAGTATTCCAGAGGAGGTTCTATTTTTGAAGAGTCAGAAAGAGGAGGTCAAAATTTTCTCTAGGAAGTAGCGTAGGGACTGCACAGTTGCTTCAATAGAGCAGTTCAATTTGGTTGAAGGGAAGGTCGTTTTCAATTCCAGAGGATGGGAAGATTTCCTAGAGCGTCGGAGAGACAATTTCCTAATCAATAGCAGGTAGGACGACTTGATTGGAAGCAGTTTCGAGCTGAGCGTGAGAGGGTCTGCGCAGAGGTGACATAGGGCATGCGTAGAGGGTTTGGGCGACCAAATTTTCATAGGCACTCAGGTGTCGAGATTGCTTGGAGAGAGGGTAAAATCCCTTAGTATATTTTTTTCCAATATTTCTCTTGGGTAGAATCGCCAATTTGGCGACATTTTATTGTACTTAGAAATTCTACTGTTGCATAGTAATATAAACCCTCATTGTTGCACCGATTTTCCCACATTGTGATTTTCCAGGGACATTTGTCTAAAAACAATGGTGTCATAAATTTTGTGTGTGTGCTAGAATTTTCTCAGTGCCTCCTATTTGTGCTTCTGCAATATTTTTATTTGTGAAGAAATTGCAGTGTGATTAATTCAATATTAATCATAAAATTTAATAAATTGAATAATCAGTTAGGAGAATTGATCCCAGTGGTTGCATTTCAAGGAATTTTCGCAGATCTAGGTGGTGATATTAGTTGTGGGTGGACATCACATAGGTAGGCTCGTATCAGACAAACATGCAAGTAGAGGCGCGCATGACAAGAAAGCTAACAAATCGGTGACAAGGACTACAGATAAACCAACAACAGGGATAACAACGTCAGGGACCTTGATGGTAGTAGCAGCGTAGAGGATTGTCACAGGAAGAAGAGTGGGCACAAAGTGGGCATAAACCAACCACCACAAATTGCAAAGTCGCTAGGATAGATGGAGGAGGCGGCTCGAAACACTGACAAAGTTAGTAGCGATGGCTAGACTCAAGCGTCAGGGACGCAACATTACGAGTGTGGGGACATGACATAATAGCTGTGGGTGGAGTGATCAATGTCCAACAACTAGCACACCCACTAGTCATCTAAGATAAGAAGGTTGTTGAAGTTTAATGGGCATATTTTGACACAGTGGTATTGCAAGGAGTGTAAGGAGTTGTGTTAGGAAAAAAGTGAAGGGAAAGTTACCGTTGGCCAGTTGGGTTAGTGATAGACACTAGGTTGCATTATGAGGATAGATTGGATAGGGTAGGAAATTTCAGCCCATGGAAGTAGAGAATTGTTTTGTTGTTTGAGGAGTAGGAGTTGTGGAATATTGTAGAGAAGATTGTCACTATTCCTATAGATTCTACTTAGTTTGCTAAGTTTAATAAAAGGAATGTGAAGGCGAAGACAATAACCACATTTTTTATTAAAGATCATATTATACCTCATGACAGGGAAGGAAAATGCCTATGAGATGTGGGCATCCTTAACCAAGTTATTCCATAGTACAAACTAAAACAAAAAGATGGTGTTGAGAGAGAAACTAATATATACCATGGTCTTTGAAATTGACATAGTTGCATCATATCTAACCAAGATCACACATATTAGAGATGAGTTGGTAGTGTTGAAAATTCAAAGTACTTGTAGATTAGGGTTGATTCCTCTTACTTGATAATTACTTGTGAGTAGTTTTTGGATTTTATTACTTGATTATGTCTTCTTCATCAAACAATTACCAAAACATAAAATGCATGAAGATCAAAGGAACACAAAGAACACAAGATATAGGCTCCAAGCCAGGGAAAAACCCCACAAGGGAGAAAACCTAGTAAACTCCTCTTCTTATAGAATCAGATCAAAGTGAGACATCCAAGACCCAAAGACCAAAACCGAGACCTCCACAAGCACCAAGTCACCCTCCTTTATAACCTTCCTCAAACAAGTCAAAGTCCACAACGTCAACATTGGTCAAACTTCATCAAATCTAGTCAAACTTAGAATTTCGGCCCTGCAACTCAAATTTGCAGTTCAGACCTACAACTTCGTCCCTATAACTCTCAAAATAACCACATAAAACTTGCACGTGTGGGCAGTGACAAAAAAAAATTCATATTTTTCTTTCTTCCTTGGATTTCTCTCTCATCCTTGGCCTTCACACTTATTTTCTTCCTTTCTTGCTTAGATATCGAACTTGGGTGAGTGAGTGTGCAAATGAGGACAATTTTTCTTCCTTTTATATCCATCCATGTGGTCGAATTGGGCCTCTTCTACTTGGTAGGGCCGACTTGGCCTTGGGGGGTCAAAATGACTATTTTAAACTAAAAAATAATATTTTTCTTTTGATACAAAATAGTTCAAATGGGACTTTGACACATGATAAATTTTCTTTTTAACTCAATAAATTCTAGAAGTATGAAGAACATGTTTGAATAAAAAACAAATATATATATATATATATATATATATATATATATATTGATATAACTAAAAAGATAATTATGAAGACCAAACCTAGTTAAATTTTCAACACTGCCTCTTAATTAGAGAGGTATTCATAATTCCACAACGAGGTACAAGGATAATCAAATTGAAATATTCTCATAAGAAGAGTCAGACTGATAGCCATCTTCAAGCATCAACATCATAACCAACATTGTTATTCTAAAAAATAGCAAGGCCTTGACTGTCAAGCTCTAACTCTCCACTAGATTAGAGCACAATGCTGTGAGGCATACATATGGACACCATAACCAAAACCTCTCAAGGCACATACCCCATCTGGATGTTCACCAGGAATGTCCTTCCATGAATATTGTTATCTTGGATTCCAAACCCTTAAAGAATATCGGTCATCTTCATCTATTCTTATCGTGGATGCACTACCTCATCCTCAAAGAATATCGGTCCAAAACTACTTCTATCTTGTATTCCCAATCCTCAATAAGTATCGATGTCAATTGCATATCCATTCCTCCATTCTACCTACCAGTGCCTTCATTAGTCTTATGTCTGTTAGTCCTGGTTTAGTGCATGAAAAATGGAGAATACAATGTCCCTCATCACTCACTCTCAACCAAGGAAGAAATATCTACGAGTCGAAGCTTGTCTCTCAAATATTTAAGCTTCTTATTCATAAGAGACTTCGTCAAAATATCAGCTACTTGTTCGTTTGTGGAGATGTATTATAGCTTCACGACCCCATACTGCACCAAGCTTTGAATATAATGATACTTATTATTGATATGCTTCATCCTAGCATGAAAAACTAGGTTCTCAGTCAATCTTATGCAACTCTGGTTGTCACATTGTATCATTGTAGGGTCCAACAATCCAAATCTGAAAGCAACTTTCTAAGCCAAACAAACTCTCTACCAACTTCACTTGCTACAATATACTCAGTTTCATCACTAATTAATGCAAATGAATTTTGTTTCTTTCTCATCCATGAGTTCATATATGATTGCAAACTAAAACATCCACCAATAGTGCTTCTTCTATCTGTCTTACTGTGTCCCCAATCAGAGTCTGTATATACCAATTACTGTATCTCATTACTAGCATATTTTAGGCATTGATGTATCGTCCCACAAAGATATCTCAAAATATGTTTAGCTGCCATCGAATGATCATGCCTTGTCTCCATCTAGAATTGACTAAGGAAATTTACTACAAGATACTTCAATGAGCTAATCAACTGTCGGTAGCATGTAGGATCAACAAGGTCCGATTTTGAACTTTTCAACTTTTTCGAATTAGTGATCATCGAGGTTGTCATCGGTTTACTGTCCATTGTACCAAATTTTTGCAATATCTTGATCACATATTTCCCTTGACCAAGACATATCTCACCAGGTTTCTGCCATAATTCTAATCCCAAGTAGTAGTGCATAAGCCCAAGATCCTTCATGTCAAATTCAACTGCCAACTATTTCTTTCATGCTTGAATATGATGCTCTACACCTGTAACTAGTAAGTCATCCTCATACAATAGTATGATCACAGGTTCATTCTTAACCACCTTGATGTAGAGATTAGGATTTGTAGAACTCTTGACAAAACCAAGTCGTAGAAGATATGCATCCATTCTTGCGTACCATGCTCTAGGGGCTTGATTCAAGCCATATAGAGCCTTCTTCAACCCGCAGATGTGTGTCTCCTTATTATGAACCTGAAATCCTTGAGGCTTCTCCATGTAAACTTCTTCATCAGTTTTCCCATTTAGAAAAATTGTTTTAATATTCATTTGGTGAATGTTCCATCCCATAGTAGCAACCAGAGATATTAATGATCTAATGGTTGTATATCTAGTTGTAGGAGCAAAGGTTTCTTCATAATAATTTCCTGCCTTTTAAGAGAAGGCTGTTGCCCCAAATCTTGCCTTATACTTGTCAATGCTCCCATAAATTTCATGTTTGATCTTGTATACCCATTTGGAAGTGACAACAAAATTGTCTTTAGGTTTAGGAACAATTTCCCGGACATCATTATTCATTATAGAGTGATACTCTTCTTGCATTTCATTCTTCCATTCTTGATGTTCGACCGCTTTCTCATAAGTGTTAGGTTTTGCTTCAATAAGTTTACCCATATAATCTGGATAAGCTGAATATATTTTAGGCTTCTTGCTTTCTCTGAAATTTCTCCTTGCTGTTGCATGTCCTTTAGTTTCTTGTAGATTTGTCCTTAACCAAGTTGGCCTCTTTTGGGTTTCTGTAATGATGACTTGCTACACGAGCTCACTTGGTCCTTCGAAATATTCATGATTGGTTTTAGTTTATTTAATATTTTCATATCTTGAGATTTCTTCAAAGATGGGTACTTCTTCTTCATCAAAATCGATGGGAATGTCTTTAAACTTCTTGCATGCAATATTCTTATCGAAGATGACATATCTGCTTACTTCAATATGACGATATTCCTCGATGTAGAGTCTATACGCATTTGATGAAGTTCTATATCCAACAATGATGCCTTTTGTACTTGTAGGGTCAAATTTATTTATTTTTTCCTTGGGAATGTAAATGTATATGAGTGTTAAATTTAGTTAACAATGGTATGCTATATGCTTAGCACAATTACTTCAATGTTCTTTAGTAGCCCAATAATAATTTCCAATTTATATTTTTAGTAGCAATCACATTAACCATTAATCACATTGACAGTAAAGGTAGATAGAACGTGAAATAAAACGCAGAAGACAAGCTAAGACAAGAGGACACCATATCTGGGGGATTTCAGGGAAAAAACCCAATGTGGGAAAACCCTTTGATCAATTATTATTGTTATTATATCAAAATGTTCAGCATAGAGAGAGAGTACAATAGTCAAAATTGAATTGCAAAATTCAAGTCAAAACAACCTTGTCAAAATCTACAGTGAACTGCAGTCAAACTTCAGCCCTAACCAGAAATCATAGATGGTCAACACAGCAGTCAAACTCCTCCTTTGAAGCTCGGTCAAAGGCAGTCAAACTTGGCCTCGAGTAGCAGTCAAATTTAGCCCAAAACAATCACAAAATTTGTGGTCAAACTTGGTCAACCTATGGTCAACCCTGCGGTCAACACATGTCAAAGTCCTCCTTTTGCCTCTATTTTTGTGCCCAGAAATGCAGCCTGCTGAGATAGAAATATCCCTAGAAAAATAAAGTCAAATGATGTCTGGAAGGTATTGGTCAACGCTGGTCAACCTACAAAATTTCTTGAGAACACCTAATCCTACATGGGTAGGTGTGGAATGCGAAAAGTCACAATGGAGTCCAAGTGACCTTGGAATGTGAAACCAAGAGTCACACCATTGTAGTATAAATGGACATCATGTATAATGGAAAAATAAGAAAGCCTCATGCTTATCCTTCATTGTGTTGAGTCTCTTGTGTGTGTGTTTATTCTTCTCATACACCATGTGTGTGTTTAACATGGTATCAGAGCTGAGAAGTCCATAACTAGCTCAACATTGAGTGAGCCATTTGTGTTTATGGCCTGTGCATATCTGCAAAAATTTTTGGCATTTTTTTAGCATTTAGAGAGTTTTTGCATCAGTCATTTTACAACATTCAGAAAGGTGTTTTGAAGAAAAGCAGCATTGGGTTGGAGAAAAGCAGCATTGTGCATATCAAATTCTGCAGGGTTTCTAAATCTTTGTTTGTTAAATTCTGCAATTTGGAGAGCTACTAAAAACTGTTTAAATTGGGTTTCTGAAGAAAAGTTCTGGGTTTTTTTAAGTAAAGATTTCTGGGTTTTTTCATTAAAAAATTTCTGCATTTTGTCCAATTTTCTGCTGCTGGGCTACTGGGAAAATTTTCTGGTTTTATTAGCAATTTCTGCAATCTGCTGCTGTGTATTACTGCTTAAAATCCTACATTTATGGCGAAATTACCTGCTGCTGTTTCAAAGTCTCGGATCTCAGTTTTACTCATTTGTTGCTAGAAGAAAATCTACATTTTCTGTTCTACTCTGCTGTTTTTATTTAAAAAAAATAAAAAAAAATTAAAAATTTTGCTTTCAACGCCCAGGCCCTCGGCCCTCCCTCAAACCTGCATCTCGGCCTTCCTCAAACACCGCTCCCCTACGCACTGCCCATCCCACCTCACCACCACTCAACCCACCCCTCACTTCCCACACCCCCTCTTGGCCGCCCTCCACTCAAACCTTACAGCTCTGCGTTACAGCTCTCCCTATCTACCCATCCTACACTGCTGCACGCTCCCCATTACAATATAATCCCACTACCTTACGCATCCTACCACTCCCCCAACCCTACGCACTAGCTCTCCCATTCCTCACATGAGCTCCCTCAGACCGCCCCTCCTATCTGCACGGCTCCCCCTCCTATCTACGCACAGCGCCCCATCCCATCTCCCTACCTCTACGCCCACCCCCTCACTGTTACAACAGTCCGCCCCCTGCCCTTACTCTCCCTTCTCCACCTGCCGCTCGTCCAACGTGGCCTCCCTACTCCACGACCCTCCTCCCACTCCCGCCTCACACTATACTTGGCCCTTATCCTTCCCACAGGCCCACGCTCTCCCTCTCACCCCTTATCGCTCCATCCCTCTCACTTCACTCCACCCTCGCACCTGCAACCCACGGCCTTTCGGCCCCCAAACCCACTCCTCCCTTCACGCAAAGTCAATCCAAGCCTTTTTTAACTTTTAAAATTTTTTATATTTAAAAAATCCCTCCTTTCTAAATTATTAATTCCCTTCCCTCTTTTTTTAAATTTATTTTAATATACGCCCCCTCCCCATATAATACCCACCCTCTCCATATAATATCCACCCTCCCCTCCTATCCCAATAAATTTCCCTCCCCTTTTAAATCCCCTCCCTATTTAAAAAAAAAAAAAAAAAAAAAAAAAAAAAAACAGAGAGAGAGGAAGAGAGGAAGCAGACAACAGAGAGAGAGAAATTGAATGGCAAAAAAAATGGAAATGGCACATGAAGCAGTTGGATTTTTACGTTAAATTGTTTGTCGCATAAAAGGGTGATTTTCTGCAAGAAATTGACATGTGAAGACGAGTTGTTATTGGTGAAAAACAACTTTCTTAAATCAGCTGCCTTAAAGGCTTCTTGCATAGTAATTTTTGCTGCATATTTTTGCAGAAATATTGTATTGTATTGACATTGTATTGTGAGCGGATATTGCTCATTCATAACTGTGATCAATATTTGAGTTGTTGAAAAAATTGTTGATTGCCCTTCATCATTTGAGGAGCAGATTTTGTACTTTGAGATTTCCATAGTTGGAAATTCTTTAGAGTCATTTGTAGTTGTTGAATCACATTGTAAACGGGTGCATTTTCGGTTGAAGCCGACACCCTTTCATTTTTTTTTTGAGCCTAAGTTGTCAAAATGGCTAAAATCAATGAGGCATTAATGTTTTTGAATAAACTCATTCATTCAAATGTTGATGATGTGATAAAAATGAGCAAGGATGCTCTTTGTAACATTCAAAGTTGTTTACAAGATGCACAAGAAAAGATTGAGTTTTTGCAATTGGAAACTCAGCTTCAGCAAGACGAACTTCAGCAAAAGAGTCAGCATTATGAACCCGTTTCTGTTCAGAAAATTGTGAAAGACTCCCATCAACAGCAAGTCGATAAAGTTGCATTTGATTCCCATTCAGTTCATTGCACAAGAGCAGATGTACACGCAGATGCAGCAGTTCAGCCTGCACTTCTCAAGCCCATCATCAGACCTTGGGAAGAGTTTGTCCACAACAAGAAAAAAACTGGTCTTGGATATGACAAGGATGTGTCCTTTCATATTCCAGACTACACCAAGCCCATCATATTTCAGAGTGCCGGATTCTTGTATGACAGTTCACCTGCAGCTGTTTTAGATCCTGCTCCACAACAAAAACAACAAATTGTAAAATGCCAACACTGTGATCAAGTTGGCCATATGAAAGATCACTGTTTTGATCTTCATCCATGCAAGCACTGTGGTTGGCACACCCATTCTTCAGACAGATGCTTCAGAAACAAGCCTCCTACAAGAACAAAGATTCATCTTGGATGGATCACTTCTTGGCAATGGGCATCAACAGCCAAGAAGATGTTTAACATACATGTCAGAACTTGTTCACGAATATTGAGCAAACTTGCAGTTGAGTTTTCGCCATCATCTCACCTTGTCCCTGACAGGGGGGAAAATGGTGGTCATGTACAAGCTTCGACGACAGATCAAGCGAGCCTGAGCCACAATTCGTCATTCCAGATTCAGATATGTAGCCAAAGACACAGATGCCCATGAGCATGCCTTCGGTTGGTGGACAACCTTAAACCATCATCTTTGGTTGGTGGATAACCTAAAACCATCACTGGTAGTAGACCTCCCTTCTTTTAGGTTGAAGGTATCCCTTTCATATATGAGGGACACTTCCTCTAGCAGAAGCCTTCAGCTTCTTGCCAGTTTTGGTTGAGTTCCGGGAAATGCTTCAAAGCATTCCAGAGTTGTTGGTAATCCTAAAATCATCACAGGTAGTAGACCTCCCTTCTTTTAGGTTGAAGGTCTCCCTTTTTTTATGAGGGACAATTCCTCTAGCAGAAGCTTTCAGCTTCTTGCCGTTTTGGAAGAGTTCCGAGAACTGCAACAAGTTTTGCGTTCCAGTGTTGGTGGTCATCCTTAAACCACCTATTTTTTCAACATTTCAGAGAGTTGATTCAGCCCAAGTGCTGCCATGTATACTTTGCAGATTTGTATTACAACTCTCTTCTTGGACTCACACATACCCCTTCGGATTAAGGGGGGATGTTGGAACATCTAATCCTACATGGGTAGGTGTGGAATGCGAAAAGTCACAATGGAGTCCAAGTGACCTTGGAATGTGAAACCAAGAGTCACACCATTGTAGTATAAATGTACATCATGTATAATGGAAAAATAAGAAATCCTCATGCTTATCCTTCATTGTGTGTTGAGTCTCTTGTGTGTGTGTGTTTATTCTTCTCATACACCATGTGTGTGTTTAACATGGTGTTTAACAGGCTTTGCAATTCAGTATTAAATTTCATTCTCCTTGTGCCATACGTGGGAGAGAAAGAGAAAACCCAATGTTGTACGGACCAATGAGAGATGGAGAGAGAATGTGTGAGTGCTGAAGATGCCAAATGAGGTGTGAGGGCACTTATATTTATACAATTCGTTGTGGGTGAAGAGTCACGTCCATTGGGCTTCATGAGCCTACATGATGATGTGTCCGACCTGAACAATTTGCACATGTGTGGGCATAAATTCAAAAATGCAATTTCCCTTGTCCAAATTGGATGATATTAATATCAATTTTGGTCCTCTCGAAAGGAGGAATTTAATGCAATCATCATCTCCATCAAATGAGCTTTCCTAAGGTGGAATTTGGCCCTAGTTGCTAATTTAAACACTCCCTCTCAACTAGGGAGAATTCCACCTGCCAATCCATCATCAATCATCATGTCATCCTGACATCATGTACCATTTTTTTATCTCATCTTTGCTCTGCTAAACCATGATGTAATAATGAATAAAAATTGATCGAGAGTGAGTCACAAGACCTTACCACCCTCCATTTAAAAAAGTTAGTCCAGAGGTAGAATCTCAATATAAATTGATCCCAGATCAAGTTGTTGAACACCATGCATCCTAGACATAGGGAGTACTAAAGTACACGATGCATCCATCGGTAGTGCTATGGTCCCTATCCAATTTTCCCAACTCATTGGCCAGATGAGAGGTACTTCCCATGAGTCCCAGACTACATGGGTAAGATTTATGCTGGAGCATCAACATGAGAAGGTGAACCACTCATCTTGCTCATATACCATAGGAGAAGGTGAACCACTCATCTTATGCATATGTCATTCGTAGGGGAAGGTGAACCACTCACCCTACATACATGTGTCCACAATTGTAGGAGAAGGTGAACCACTCACCTTACACACATGTCAATCATCATGGCGTATCACAGGGGAAGGTGAACCACTCACCCTGTACACAACACACCAATAGGGGAAGGTGAACCACTCACCCTATGGTCTCTCAAAGCTCGAAGAAGTACCCTAAGTCCCCAGGAGCTCCCAGAGCTCAATGTGCAACTCAAGCGGGACCCTCATAGGAGGGTCTTTCCACGACTCCAAGTCTTTCTCAGAAGGCTAAGAATTTGACCTTTGGCTAAGGGTTTGGTGAGGATTTCCACAACTTGCTCATTAGTCCTAATGTGTTGGAGCCTTATTGCTCCCCGCTGTATCATATCCCAAATAAAGTGGTACCTGATATCAATGTGCTTGGAGTAGCCGTGCAACACAATATTCTCTAAAAGGAGAATCCCACTTTGGTTGTCGTAGTATATCATGGTGGTATCCAACACATGCTCAAATAGATCACTAAAGAGCTTCCTCAACCAAAAAGTTTCACAATGTATTCAGCCTCGACAATGCTGAAAGGAACTGATTTCTGCTTCCTGGATGCCTGATATCAATGTGCTTGGAGCAGTCGTGGAACACAAGATTCTATGAAAGGCGAATCTCACTTTGGTTGTCGCAGCTGATCATGGTGGTTTCCAACACATGCTCAAATAGCTCACTAAAGAGCTTCCTCAACCAAAAAGATTCACAATGTATTCAACCTCGACAATGCTTAAAGGAAATGATTTATGCTTCCTGCTCATCCAAGATATTGAAGAAGACCCTAATGAGAAGTAACATCCAGACATGCTTTTACGATCCACCACAATGCCAACCCAGTCAGCGTCTGTATATCCATGTAGCCTCAAATTCCTGACAGTATATCTCAAACCATAATTGATTGTGCCATGGAGATATCTCAAGTGATTCTTAGCAAGAATCCAATGTATGTGATGAGGCTCGACCATAACTTGACTCAATGTATTCACGATGAAGCATATTCCCAAACGAGATTTTATCAAGAACATGAGGGCCCCCACAGGTTGTCGATACTCAGAAGGATTTGCCAATTTGGGCTCAACAACATTTCCACATAGCTTCTTGAAGTTGAGTTCCATCGGAGTAGACATAGACTTACAATCCCCCATCCCAGATCTCTCGAGCTACTTCACAATATATTTTCCTAGAGAAAGGAAAATATCAACTGGATTTTTCCAGACCTCCAGGCCTAGGAAGTAATGCATCATACCTAGGTCCTTCACCTCGAACTCATAAGCCAACTCCCTCTTTCATTGATAAATGAGAGGGTGTACACCTGTCAAAAAGAGATCATCTACATAAAGGACCAGAATGAGAGGCATGCCCTTTTCAACCTTGAAATATAGGTTAGGATCAATTTCGCTCCTTGTAAATACCAACTTCATAAGATAGCTATCAATCCTATCATACCAAGCCCTATGGGCTTGCTTCAACCCATAGAGGGATTTCTTCAACTTGCATACGTGTGTTCTTCGATCTTGTACTTCGAACCCCTCAGGTTATTCTACGTAGACTTCCTTCTTAAGTGAGGCATGCAAGAAAGTAGTCTTAGCATCCATTTGGTGTAGGCTCCATCCTTGAGAGGCGACAAGAGAAATAATACTTCAGATAGTGGTATATCGGGCAACCGGTGCAAATATCTTGTCATAGTCCACTCCTTCCTTTTGAGAAAAGGCTTGAGCAACAAACCTAGCCTTGTATTTTTCAGCCCTCCCATCAACTCCATGTTTTATTTTGTAAAGACATTTAGTAGTGACCACATACTTGTACTTGGGTCTAGGAACCACATCCAAAACATCATTCTTCATGATTGATTCATACTCCTCATTCATCACATCCTTCCATACTTGGTGTTTCACGGCTTCTTCAAACATACATGGTTCAGATTGAACAATAGTACTCATAACATCTAATTACCCTTGATACATGTTTGAATTCTTACTTTTACAAAATGTCCCTCTAGGAGAAATATGTCTTTCAACATCTTTGAGAGTGTCTTTGAGCCACAAAGGTATTTTCCTTGAGGTAGAGGGATCACCAGGAGGTGGATCAATGGGATCCATTAGGCCTTCAACATCGAGTATTGGTTTATCTGTTAAAGATTCATCCTACTTTCCTACAACATCATCATTGTACTTCCTTGGGATAGGGAGATCTCTGGATTTCCCAAGGGCAGAATATTCATCGAAGGTGACATCATGGCTTATTTCCACTTCTCTTTGACCAGTAACATAGATTCTGTTATCTCTCTAAAATTTCCGAGGGTTGTTCTAGATGTGTTTAAAGAAATATTAGAGGTAACTATCATCCACTTTTGGAGATTAGGATCTAGCCTTCCTAATGCTCAAAGAGGGCTCTCCCTTAATGGTTTAACTTTATTTATTTGATATATTTTAGGCTAGTTATGTATGCTTGATTGGGTTTGTTTTGATTGATTGATTGGTTTTGGTAGATAGGTGGAATTAATGATTTAGATGGATAGATGCCTTTCCATTTTTCCATTGGGTTATGGAGTCAATATGATTTTAAAACATAACATGATCAAATTATTAAAGAAGTGTCACATGGTAGGATAGCTGGGCAAACTCAGATCTCAAGGCTGAATGGTGAAATGGTTTTCAATCGGGATCAAGGAGCAGTTAAGGATTCCCTAAACCGGATAATGAAGGAAGGTGAAGGAGGTCAATCAGGATCAAAGAGCAATTAAGGATTTTGTAAACCAGATATCAGAAGAAAACATAAAAATGTTAACAATTCAAAACATAGTGTATTTAAACAAATTTTGAAATAAAATTCCTGTTATAACATTAAAATTTAGAAAATATGCGAGTTTATGGAATATTTAAGAAAAGAACATGAACAAATGAAATATGCTTCACTGAATTAGCTCAACACATGAATCCTGTAAAGCAATGCCTTTGTTACTTGTCATGTATGTCAACTGGAAATGGTACAATAACCCTCAGGTAAAATAGATCAAACAATTATAGAAATGTTCAGAAATCCACACTAATCGACCATTGATACTTCAAATTATGAAGTATTTATACAACTTATTACAAAATATACTAACAACTAATTTAGGATTTATTCAAGGAAAATGAAATATCTTCATGCAAGAAGATAGATAAACCTATTAACTAGCTGCAAGTTGTCCCTGTTTATTTGATTTTCTATTTTGCTGTTTGTCTCTCTTATGATGTCTTGTCTTTCACGCTTTCTTCTCATGTGACTTTATCTCTCTTTATCTGTCTGCTCTTAACTTGTGTGTTCTTTTCCCTGTATTTACTTTCACCAGTCACAATAAATCACACCATTTTTCCCATGCCTCTTCATCTGGAATTTTTATCTTCACCATCCTTCGGTAAATTTTATCTGCCTCTGTGTATTTGGAAAATGTGGGCTTATTCGAAAAAAGGTGATTTACCTCATGGTAAAGGTAAAATTAATTTTCTAAAGTCTAAAGGAGTACTTTTCCTGTGGGTACACCCTTCATTGATGAATTGTTAGAATTCTCTTTGGCTACTTCCCTCATCTTTTTATCATAGGATTCCCGCCTCATAAGTTTATCATTAATTACCAAAGGATTAGGCAGACCTTTCTGCGTCAAAACATCAAACTTATTCATAAACCTGTTTACTGCAAGCTCCATTGTCTGACATTTATCTTCAAGCTGTACCATCAAATTTCTTTTTGAAATTACCTTCTTCACCTCTAAAATATTCTCTGTTCTGTTTTTTATCCCAAGTTCTTCTAATTCTTGCTTGTTTTTAGAGTTTAGGAACATTATTATCTCAGTGGCTTCCTCTGGTTTCTTTCCAAGCTCTTCTTTGACCTTTTGAATTGCATCACTAGTTTCTTTTATCAAATCTTTCCGTTCAAATATAACCTGTATGGAAGGACAAATATCATTAACTGAGTTAATGACATTGGCCCACAAATGTTGTTTTGCTTGGGATAGTGGCTCTTTCAGTGATAATTATTTTTCTTACTTATGAATTCTTTTAGTTAATCTGTTTGCTTTCTGTGCTTCTGCTTGATGCATTACTTTTGCCAATTTATTTGTATGTTCCAAAATTTTTACTTGTTCTTTGAGCTCGTTAATTTTAGTAGTTTGAATTGACATATCCTGCATTGCCTTAATCAATTTGGTGGCCTCATCAGTGGGATGGGCTGTTTGTATCGCTGATGCTGTTGCTGGTGTAGTTTTTGGAGCTGCTGTTGATACTGGAACTACTGTAGGCAATGGGGCTGATGTAGAAGCTATAGGAATAGCATTAATGGGAACTAATTCCATGATAGCTTGCTTTTCATGCATTATTTTGTCCATTGATGTTCCCATCTATTTTAGTTGAGCTATCAACTGAATGATGAGATTCATCATTTCATCCTTTTGATTTTATTTTTCCAAAACCTCTTTAGCTTGTGGATGTTATATAGTTGGTAACTTCAGCTGTTTCTTTAATGCAACTATGTCTCCATTCTTTTTCTTGATTAGTTCTTCTGCTTCTTTAATGTCTTTTGGATTATATTCAACTTCCATTACCAAATCTTCAAGTGACTTTATCCTATTATCCTTTGCTTTTGAAGAAGCTTTCTCTAGCTTTAATTGTGTTCTTATATTTTCTAGATAATTCTGTAACTTCTGTACACTTAGAGCTTTGTGTGTCATAGTGGAATATATCATTTCTCCCGCCTGTTTGTGAAACTCAATCTGATTTATTGGATGCACATATTTGGCAAGAAATTCAAAGGCTGTCATATTATAATCTTCTGATGATTTTGGGGCCTACACTGTTGGCTGTAAAAATGTCATTTGCATCTTTCTTGTTTTATAGTCAAATGCTGATAGCAATCTGTTTTGGTCACTAGGAGTCTGCTTCCTACTGGGCATATGTTACAACTTTCAATGCTTCATTCCTGTTTTTGATTTCTTTGTATTTCTCGATGATATATTTCTCTTTCTCCATTGGTTTGCTAGATGATGAAACATCTACACTGTGTTTCTTCTTAATAATTTGTGCATTGGAGGTAGATGGATGATGTGTTTCTTCTGAAATAGTTGGAGGTGCATCATCTCTGACAATTATATCTGTTTCAATTGTTTCCACTGTATTAGCTATCTCAACTGTCTCTATCACTAGATCCAGTGTTGCCTTTTTCCTATACATGAGCTTGAACTTAGTATTGGAAGTGGTTTCTGCAGAATAAGAACCTTCCTCTCTTGTCCTCTTTGAATTTCTGTCCTGTGGGGTTGGAGTAAGCAAGATGGAACTAGTATCAACCTGCTTCTCCATCTTCTGTAATGTATTTTCCAACCACTCTGACTGGTTGGAATACTTTTCAACCTCAGGCTTTGACTCATGAATAAAAGGGGTTAATTTGAATTTGACTCTTAACTTACTTATGACACCCAAGGGGTCATATTTCCATTTGAAACTGATACTGAATTTGAAATCTTGTAAATATTTGTTTGCCTACTGACCAACATTCCTACTATTGCAAATAAAAGGACCTAGCTGGTTCTTAATCTTGAATTGGGTCTTCTTCTTAGCAGAAAGGAAGTTGATTTCATCTGAGTTCAGGATTTGTCTGATGTATTCCAAAGAAAATAACCTCATTGGGAGGTATTTGGGAAGTTTGTATGGAGTTAGCTGGCTTCCACACACCTTAATTTCTATATGATTCTGGTATATGTTAGCCACTGATAAATTCTGTTATACCAAGATGTGGCTAATTTTGTTCTTCAAAACTCCAAGAGATAATTCCCCTTTGAGAACCTATCATCCTTGAAGTTTTTATGAAGATAACTAATACTTTAGTTAATCTTCACTGCTATTTGCATGAAGAAAAAGACTGCTGAAATTTCCCATTTTTCCGTATTTTTCCTTCTCCTTTACATCCATTAAAATCTTCATTTACCTTTCATTACTTCGAAATCCCCTTTAAACCTTTGAAAATTCCCTTTGAAGGCTTAAAAGACCATTTCCCCATTCTACCGAAAGCCAAAAAAGCATTGAAAACCTCTAATTTTGGCCTAAAAAACCCATTTTACTACTAAGGCTTTAAGCCCCTTTGGCCTTAGCCCACAGCTCCTTTTTCTGCATAAGACCTGGAGCAGTGACCCACCGTTAAGGCCCCATCGCTAATCGCAATCGGAGCATCCCGGTTGTGCTTTTCCCTTTTTTCTTTCAAAAGTTTCCGATGCGATTGGCCCATTTTTTCTTCTTTTTAAAAAAATCCCCTAAACCACTTCCCCACCATGCAACCGGCGTTAAAAACCAAGAGTTGGGGCCCGATCGCGTAATCGCAATCGGGCGTTCCATTAAGTTTTGTTACCTTTCACTTTTAAAAATCCCCGATTGCGATTGAGCCTTTGTATATAAAAAACCCTTCCCTAAATACAAACTTTCCTTTGTATTTCATTAAAAACCCACTTTTTCTATGTTTTTATAAATCCTAACAGTTCATTGGTTGGGCAAATACCAATCATTGATCTAAACCAATCAAACGATCGTCGGGATCTCGCATTGGAGTTCCATTGGATGCGTTTAAATATTTTATTGCCCCCCTCCGATTGGCGACCTTGCGATGGTTTCTCAATCGTGGATTTGTTTCCACCATGCCCAGATCCGACAACCCACATTGCTCTGATTCAAAACCCGCATACCCGCCTTTGGCATCCATAACTTAATCTCTGCCGTTGATCTGGTTCTAAGATCAACGACCCTCATTCAATCGCATCGTAATTTTTCTCTGCACCTTTCCTCTCTCCCCCGCCGATTGGCGACCCCTGATTGGATCTGAGCCGTTCATTTCATTCATCCGACGGTCCAGATCAAAGCTTGACACCCTTTGTTATTTTCATAAACCCTGCTTTTTAAAGTCCTTTCGGTGAATATCCACCGTTGAACTTTGCAGATCAACGGTCCACGTTGCTCTCGATCTTCGCTCGCCCCCCGCCTTATATTCTCTTCGTTTCCCGAAATTAAATCTGGACCATCCATTCTTCCAATCCAACGGTCTAGATTAAAACCGATAGACCCAACTCCTTTGGGACCTATCTCTCCATCAACAAATCTTGACCGTCCATTCCCTGATCCGACGGTCCAGATTAAAACTGCCATGACCCTGTCCCACCTTCTTCTACCCACACATCTTGTCTTATCGCGCTCCAAACTCCACCGTTGGATCTGCCCACCCTTCATCCAACGGCCAGGGACCCATATCGCGTGATTTCGTGTCCGATGGTTAATGTTTTAAATTTACGCAATATGGGCGGTTTTAAAAAGCCACGTGTCGGCCAGAAACACATATCGCGTTCAAAAAGGTAATACCGCCTATCCACCTTTTTGCAGCGTGACACCAGTGGTTTTTATCGACGAAACCACTTTTCACCGTTTCCATTTCATTATCCCATGTGTAATCTCCACCGTTGATCTCTGAGATCTAACGACTCACGTTTAATCTCGCCTTTTAGTTCATCGCCCTCCACCCATCCTCCAAGGGACTTCTTAAGTCATTCTCCATTGTTGATCTCTGTGGCCGATCTCATCCGACGGACCAGGTTATTTCCGAAACCCCAAAGTTCATTTAACTGCATTTTCCTTCCGCCTAAGGTTTTTCGCTCATTTCCTTGGTTATTTCTTCCATTTCATTATAATATGAACCCTTCGTATTATAAAACCCAAATTAATCTCGACCGTTGATCAATATGCATCTACGACCCGAACTTAATCCTTCGTTCACCCCTCCAACCGCCTCTCCTTTTAACCTCTGTAGGTAATCCTCGCCGTTGAATGCTTTCATCCAACAGTCACGAATCTAACCTAAACTCCAAAGAAGTCTGAACCCACACCCGTAGGATTTTTCTTTGTTTTGTGCAGGTTCTAAAGGTTTCTCAGTTGTTTAAAAAGAGATCAAACGGCCGGGGATGACGATCCCCTAAGCCTTTATTTTACAAAGGAAATCATTCCGCAGGGTTCCAAATTATATTTTATCAGTGCCTCATGAGCACTGATGCCTTTATATAACCTCTGTGCGCCTGCAACAACAATGGAAACAATGGTGGATACTATAGATGAGGTGGTACTAAATAAAGCTGTATTTACAATTTTATAAGGTTTTGTAGAACGCTTAGGGGTAGCAGCAGTTAGGGCAGCTAATTCAACAGACTGTTGAAAGTAGGCTTCATATATATCTTTAGTAAAAGTTGAGGTCAAAATATTAAGTTTATCAAAAGTCTCTAGAACCTATTGATATAAGTCAAGTTGTATAGTTTCCTTCTTTTCTTCAATAAATTGAATAAAATTAGGGTCTATTACAATATCATAGATTGAAATTTCAGATTTAGTTCTAAATATAGAATGCTCAAATGATAAATCAAATTGAATATCATGTATGCTTGATAATTCTTTAGGAAGTGAATTTGATTTGATTAATTGACTACTACTTCCTAGAGTTTTTACTTTTTAGGTTTTCTTAAAATTCTATCAGGATCATCAACAATTATAGCAGGCTGTGGATCAAGATGAGCCCTTGCATAGTATGTTCTTTTAGAAGCCATAATTTTAACTTTCAATGATAATTTTTAACAACCCTTTCAAATAAACTAGGGATTGATTTCCCCAGTATGGTCGCCAATATGTTATCTCTCTAAGATTTCCAAGGGTTGTTTTAGATGTGTTTAAAGAAATATTAGAGGTAACTATCATCCACTTTTGGAGATTAGGATCTAGCCTTCCTAATGCTTAGAGAGGGATCTCTCTTAATGATTTAACTTTGTCGATTTGATATATTTTAGGCTAGTTATGTATGTTTGATTGGATTTGTTTTGATTGATTGATTGGTTTTGGTCAATTAGTGTGGATTTCTCAACATTTATATAGCTGTTTGATCTATTTTACCTGAGGGTTATTGTACCATTTCTAGTTGACATACATGACAAGTAATAGATGCATTTCTTTACATGATTAATGTGTTGAGCTACTTCAGTGAAGTATATTTCAATTGTTCACGTTCTTTTCTTAAGTATTCATTAGGGGAATTTTGAGGTCTAAAATGGGCCTCCTAAGGAAAATGTACAATCAAAATTCATTTTATGAGAACCAATCACATTTTAGGGGATGACATCATCCCTAATAGTTGAGGTGACATTGTTCGAGTTAAAGGTACTTACTTGTCACATTCTCAATGGTGGATAAAAACTCATGGTTAACCATGGTAGTGCTTTAAGTACTTTTAAATTCAAAGTAAAATACTCATAATAAATGTCATTTCACACTTTTTGAATAAAAATATATTATTGTCATTTCATATTTCTTGAAAAAAAATGCATATCCCTATACATTTATTATATTATATTATATTATATTTATATAGTATATTAATTACACGTTGTTATACAATTTAAGTAATATAAATTTTAATTAATAGCATATAATATAATTAAGAATTTATAAATTTATATTTATATTTTATTTTAAGTTATTTAAGTACAAAGGACAAATGCATTATTTGTTCAATGATAATGACTCTTTCTTGAAAAACTAATTATTATTTATAGTCACATCAATACAATTTTTTTATTAATTTGATTTTGGTACAACTTTTGAATTGAATTTAGCTATGGTTACATGGATTGTGGTGCAAAAAGTGAATTGCAAATTCATAAATATTATTTTATTGGTTTAACTATTATTTTATCATTTCCTTAGGAGGCCCATTTTAGACCTCAAAATTCCCCTAATGCCATAAAATTGCATGTTTTCTAAATTTTAATGTTATAACAGGAATTTTATTTCAGAATTTGTTTAAACACACTCTGTTTTGAGATGTTAAACATTTTTATGTTTTCTTTTGATATCTGGTTTAGAGAATCCTTAATTGCTCTCTAATCCCGATTGACCTCATTCACCTTCCTTCATTATCTGGTTTAGGGAATCCTTAACTGCTCATTGCTCCTGATTGAAAACCATTTCACCATTCAGCCTTGAGATCTGATTTTTCCCAACTATCCTACCCTGCAACACTTCTTTAATAATTTGATCCTGTTATGTATTAAAAGCATATTGACTCCATAACCTAATGGAAAATGGCAAGACATATATCCATCTGAATCATTAATTCCACCTATCTACCAAAACCAATCAATCAATCAAAACAAACCCAATCAAGTATACATAACTAGCTTAAAATATATCAAATCAACAAATTTGAATCATTAAGATAGAGCCCTCTCTAAGCATTAGGAAGGCTAGATCCTAATCTCCAAAAGTGGATGATAGTTACCTCTAATATTTCTTTAAACACATCTAGAACAACCCTTGGAAATTTTAGAGAGAGAACACATTCTATTTGCTTTCAAAGTTTCACCCACACATGTTCCTTTCTTCCCAGATGCTTATAACTTGTTTCTTTTCTCTTTAGGCACATGAAAATACACAGGACATCCAAATATTCTAAAATGAGAAACATCAAGTTTCTTACCAGTGAAAACTTCATTGGGTGTCTTGTAATTCAACGTTTGATGCATGCTCTTATTTTGAACATATACGCCAATATTGGTAGCTTCTCCCCATAAGAACTTCGGTAGGCCTTGGTCATGGAGCATGGCACAGGTAACTTCTATGATTGTTTGATTCTTCGTTTCAACAACTCCATTTTTCTCAAGAGTATATGGAGTGATGGTCTCCCTCTTAATGCTAACCTCTCTACAATATTCATTGAATTCATTTGATTCGTATTCGGTTCCATTATTAGTCCTCGATATTTTGATCTTCTTCCCTGTTTTATTTTCAACCAAGGCTTTGAAAGAATGGAACCATTTGAACACTTTTTCCTTATTTTTTAATAAATAGATCCACGTTTTACGAGATAAGTCATCCAAAAAAATCGCATAGTATAAGTATCCTCCTAATGATGTTAGGAGAAAAATACCAGATAAATAAGAATGGACTGATTGAAGAATGTTGGTAGTTTGACTTTCACTTGAAGGGAATAGCCCCCTTGTAAGCTTTCCAGCTGCAAACCCTTGACAAACACCTTCATGGTCTATGTTGAAGTCGGACATACCTGTGACCATCTTCCTTACCCTAGGTAAGGCTTTGTAATGAAGGTGAGAAAATCTTCAGTGACATAATTCAGATTCAAGAGAAATATTGCAAGTCATAGCTCCCAAAGGACTTCAACTTGATAGAAATCTTCAACCCTAAATCCAAGTGTAAATGCATATTTAGGGTTTCCTTTCCAAATACACACCTTTCCATCAATGAATGCTACCTTGAAGCCTTAATATTTCATCATAGAAATATACACCAGGTTCTTCTTCAAATTAGGTACATGTTATACTTCTTGCAGATGAAGGGTTTGATCTTGATTTAAGTGAAGAGTGACCATCCCTATTGTTGAAATTATGCAACTATGATAAAATTCCACTTTGGAAAACTCAGTTGGTAAATATTATAATTTCATTAGATTTCTGTTTTCGAGAGGACCAAAATCGACCTATAGATCACCCCAATCGGTTAAACATAAGTTAAATTACGAATTATTTTATTCATTAATAAAATGGAATGGGTCGGCCTCAACACATGTGGATTTAGTCAAATCCCCAAGTGGTCTCCCACAAAAGCTATAAATAGAAGCGACTTCAAGCTCATTCTCACACATTCGCTCATGATATTTTCTTCTTGCACTCTTTGTCTTGGTTCTTCTATTCTGTTTTGGTTCACAAAGGTTTGACAGAAGAAGCTCATGCATGGTATGGAATCTTATGAAAGAGGATCATACTGAACTAGGGCTTCTGGGCCACATCCTCAGGCATAACACTACTAAAATCGGGCTAGAGCCGTGGGCACAACGTGGCAAGGTAGAAGCCAAGCTTCCATATCCGCCGACAGAGCGTGACAAGGTCACGACTGAGGGTTTTTCTGAGCTAATATGATTTAGGTAATATTCAGTTGCTTGCGCAATGCTACCAAACTTCATACGCTCAGTCACATGTGTTTGCGATCAGTCTTTGATAGCCACCTAGATTCAGATCTAGGATTTGACAGTTGATATCAATTGGATTTGGTGATATATTGGTTCCGTGTTTCCTGATCTTGTAGATATGTAGATATGTTCAGTATATTTCTGTTGCAGATTAAGCCCTCAAAGATGGATATACAGTTCTCCGAAGTTTTCACTCAGTGACAGCAATTTTCAATAATATTCTATAGATAATGACAATGCATTAGAACTCTCAAAATCAAGATCCCTCAACAGAAGTATGTTTATGGTTATTTCATGCACGTGCTAGTTGTTTTACTGCATTATTGACCTGAAATGGATTTGTATTTGTTACGCTATGCAAAGTATCCATTCTAATATAGTTTAGTGTGCAAATGGTTCTCCTTAAGTTGCAGGTTAAACAAATATTTCAGGCTTTGTTATTCATGTTTCTATGTGAGGATTGATTAAATAATTTTACTATTTAACATTGTACAACAACAATAAACATAAAATAAACTCACAAAAACATTACTCAACTATTTGTTGAGTAGTTCACCTCTCCTGGGCTATGTCTGCCGGTCCAGGCCTCCCAAATGGCATGTCCCTCTTGTATTAAATTGCTCAAAATGAAAATACTAGTGTAAATATGCCTCAATAGCAAAAATAACTGTAAATATAGTTTTAGAAGATATGAAATAGCTAAAAATGCCTTTCCATTTACACTAAATAGTGAAATATTACCCAATATAGTACCTTCTCCATGATGGCTCTAATGGATTTTTGAACTCTGATTCAGCTTTTTGAGCTCTAGAAGTTCTCAAAATGTTCTGAAACCTCTTCCATTAAGTTCATAAGGTAGAAAATAGCTGGAAATGGCTTTTGTTTCACACTAAACAGTGAAATATAGCCCAAAATAGTGCCTTGTCCATGATGGCCCTAATGGCTCCTTCATCTTCTTCGAGGCAAAAAGTGCTGAAGATGGCCTTTGTTTGACCTGAAACCTATTCCAAAATTTGCAGAAGGTCAAAGAGACCCAAAATTGACCAAAATTTCATACAATTTGGTTCCATAATGAGGGAGTTATGGCAGAAACAAGAAAACTGCCCAATGTCCCCCAAAAACCCCACTAAATGTGGAGTAATTGCAGATAATCTGAATAAAACTAGCCAAACTACGAAATTGTCGGACTGGCGCCATAACTGGCGGTAACCGCTAACCGTGGCAATAAATTTCTGGATGGGTGGGGTCACATGTGACCTCCGCCGAATCCGCCGTTGTAACCGCGACTTAACCTCCGCATTTAAGTTTTAAATGTGCTGGCCACATGTGAACAGTTTAACCATGTGGTAGCTGCCGCATAAACCATCAGAGTTAAAGACCTTAAGGCTAGGGTTATGGGCACAGGGTCATGTGCCATTGGGGCTAGCCCTTTAATTTTTCGCCGTATTGCAATTTAAACCATAAAATAAACCCACATTCCATATGTGTTAAGAAACACCTGTGGCCCGGTTGGTCGGGCGCCTTTGCATGCGGAGGAAGGTCTGGGGTTCGAAACCCATGGATGCTAAACAATTTTTAATATGCCACAACTTCTCTGGTGTGGGCCCACGTGGCGGCCTCCGAGCTTGCCACATGGCACCCTTGAATTGGCCCAATTCCAAAAAGTCAAACCATTGTTGAATGAGAACTTGCCACTTGTCAAAGTCTAATTGGCCCGAATGGAACCTAGAATATTCTTTGGAATATTCGTTTTTAAAATTTTCCAAGTTTAAAAGTCAAACTTGGTCAATTGAAAAATGGAGTTTGCTAGAGATTTCAAACCTCAATAACTTTTTCATATGATCTCAGTTTTGAGAACTGTTCACGGCACCAGAATCACAGCGATGAGACCTTTCCGATTGTTCAGAATGCAACCACTTTTGAACACTTTAATTTTTTAGCAATTTGCATAACTTAGATATGATCTCCTGATCACACCTCCCAAATGAGAAGCTTTTGGACCCCAAAAGCTCTCTGGAATACTGAAACTGATCTGTACGAAAAATAAGAGTACTGCACCCTCTTCTCTTCAGCCTCCAAACATTTGCCTTACATGGAAAGTGGCTTTGAACCACAACTAGGAAGCAATTCACACTTCCCTTCCTCGATGCTTGTCTTCCTGTCAAAAGCTGTCTTTCTTGCACTCACTCAGAAAATTTCTGGAGAGAAATTTGTATAAGTAAAATGTACATCGTTGCCTTGATCAATGATCCAAGGTGGCTCAAAAAACGAGATATTACAACATAAAATACATATACAACCAAAATTTGCATATGTGAAAAATGAGAACGTCTTACTGTACCAAGAAGTCCATCCACTTCTTACCAAGCCACCTTCATGACGACTTTTGTTGCTGCAACTCTTCCTCATGTGAATCTTCCATTTTCACATCAATAATGGAATCCGCAGTTCCACTTGCGCCAATATTTCTGTCCTCTTGCTGCATGTGCTTTGGACGACTAGTTGGATGCAAAGTCCAACAATGGGAGACAACATGTTCCTTCTTTTGGCAATATGTGCAAAACTTATGCACCTTCTTTGAAAGTTGTCTTTACCTCATCTACTTCATGTATGATTTCTTCCTCATCCAGCATCTCGAAACAACATGGTTAAATCCACCACAATATGTACATAAAATCTTTCTTCCATTTAAGCATGTAAAATTATCATGCCTTGAAGAAACACAATAAAATTGATCATGAGAATATTTATACCTCTTGTGCTGCTTTAAACGTGCATCCTTTTTGTCTTCATGAGAAGATGAACTAGTAGAGGCTACAACTTTCATTTGCAGACTAACATCACCGTTTTTATCTTGAAAATTGTCTGAACTTGCATGGATGCCATAAGCTGCATGTCTACCATCTTCCTCACGCATTTTCTTGGTCATAGCGTCTTGGGTTTGATGGAGCTGTCTCCCCATATCATGCAATTTTTTAAGAATTTCTTCCTTCTCTTCCTTCATGGAAAACAACTGTTCATGAAGTTCAGTACTTTCTCTTTCGTCCTCAAACAAAATCTGTACCATATCCTTCAATAGAAAAAAATTCACGCTTCATATCATCGTCAAAGAATCTTGTGAAGGAGGAAAATTCACTTGTAGAAGTTTTAATTATGATGTCAATGAAAAAATTAACTTCAACAAAGTTCTCAAAGATTTCAAAACGAATGAAAATATTTTAACCAAATGGCTGTAAAGACAAACTCTTATTCAAGTAGCCAAACAACAAACAAACTCCAAGAGCTTCTTAACAAACAATCGTTAAGAGGGT
Organism: Pinus albicaulis; assembly: GCA_034641835.2. Classification (NCBI taxonomy): domain Eukaryota; kingdom Viridiplantae; phylum Streptophyta; class Pinopsida; order Pinales; family Pinaceae; genus Pinus; species Pinus albicaulis. The sequence goes on from CM076580.1 coordinate 1,440,085,536, forward strand.
TTGTGTCAATGTTGACCTTAAGGTACTTTGGGGTAAGGAAGAAGCCTTCAGCCCTTTCTTCCTTTTTGTTCTCTCCAAGACTTAGCTAATCAGTAGCTATCCCCAAATCTCAAGCAAACTAAAACCACAATAAGTTTGCAAACAGTAAAACAATCAATCTTTTACACTATTTAAACACCTTTCAAGCTTAAAAAGCCTACAACAAATGCTGCCCCAAAATGGCTCTTAAACAAATCCTTTTGCACAAGAACAATACAGAGAGAAACACTATCTCTCCTAATGCTCAAAAACACTAGCTCTGATACCAACCTGAACTGAAATGGATTTGTATTTGTTATGCTATGCAAAGTATCCATTCTGATATAATTTAGTGTGCAAATGGTTCTCCTTAAGTTGTAGGTTAAAAACATCTTTCAGGCTTTGTTATTCATGTTTATGTGTGAGGATTGATTAAATAATTTTACTGTTTAACATTGTACAACAGCAATAAACAACAAATAAACTCACAAACACATTACTCAACTATTTTTTGAGCAGTTCACCCCTCCTGGGCTATGTCTGCTGGTCCAGGCCTCCCAAATGGCATGTCCCTCTTGTATTAAATTGATAAAAATGAAAATACAAGTGTAAATATGCCTCAACAGGAAAAAATAACTGTAAATACAGTTTCAGAAGATATGAAATAGCTAAAAATGCCTTTCCATTTACACTAAACAGTGAAATATTACCCAATACAGTGCCTTCTACATGATGGCCCTGATGGCTTTTTGAACTCAGATTCAGATTTTAGAGCTCTAGAAGTTATCAAAATTTTCTAAAACCTCTTCCATTAGGTTTAGAAGGTAGAAAATAGCTGGAAATGGCTTTTGTTTCACACTAAACAGTGAAATATAGCCCAAAACAATGCCTTGTCCATGATGGCCCTGATGGTTCCTTGATCTTCGTCAAGGAAAAAAGTGCTGAAAATGGCCTCTTTTCAACTTGAAACCTATTCCAAACTTCTCATAAGGTCGAAGAGACCTAAAATTGAGCAAAAGTTCATCCAATTTGGTTCCATAATGAGGGAGTTATGGCAGAAACAAGAAAAATGCCCAATGTCCCCCCAAAACCCCACTAAATGTGGAGTAACTACAGATAATTTGACTAAAACTAGCCAAACTGTGAAATTTTCGGATTGGTGCCATAACTGGTGGTAACCGCTAACCGTGGAAATAAATGTCAGGATGGGCGGGGTCACATGTGACCTCCGCCAAATCTGGCGTTGAAACCGCGACTTAACCTCCGCGTTTAAGTTTTAAATGTGCTGGCCACATGTGAATGGTTTAACTGCGTGGTAGCCGCCGCATAAACCGTTAGAGTTAAAGGCCTTAAGGCCAGGGTTATGGGTGCAGGGTCATGTGCCATCATGGCTAGCCATTTAATTTTCCGCCGTATTGCAATTTAAACCATAAAATAAACTCGCATTCCATATGTGTTAAGAAACACCTGTGGCCTGGTTGGTCGGGCGCCTTTGCACACGGAGGAAGGTTCAGGGTTCGAAACCCATGGATGCCAAAAAAATTTTAATATGCCACAAATTCTCCGGCCTGGGGCCAAGTGGCAGCCTCCGAGCTTTCCACGTGGCACCCTTTAATTGGTCCAATTCCAAAAAGTCAAACCATTGTTGAAGGAGAACTTACCACTTGTCAAAGTTTGATTAGCCCGAATGGAATATTTTGGAGAATATTCTAGGGAATATTTTAGAGAATATTCTTGGGAATATTCGAAGGAATATTCTCAAAATATTCTTTGATTTTTTATTTTTATTTTTTCCAAAGTTTAAAAGTCAAACTTGGTCAACTGAAAAATGGAGTTTACTAGAGATTTCCAACCTCAATAACTTTCGCATACGACCTTGGTTTTGAGAACTGTTCATGGCGCCATAATCACATCGACGAGACCTTTCTGGTCGTTCAGAATGAAACCACTTTTGAACACTTTCATTTTTGAGAAATTTGCATAACTTGGATATGATCTCCTAATCAATTATGAAGATATGGATCAATGGATCATTGTACTCTTGTTTGTTGAATCATTTGATGACTATATAAGAAGAAGAATTTTCAAGAGTTTTCCCCATAGTGGTTTTTACCCTGGTCTCAGAACAATCCCGGTGTCTATATGTGTGCATTCTTTTCTTCCATTTGTTTCTTTATGTTCTACTGCATAGATGACGATGTTATTGTTCTTTCTACATAGTTGCATATGTTGATGGTTAATAATGTAGATCTGAATAATGATATAATGATATGGGGTGAACTTATCATGTTATTGAATAAATACAACTATCAAAGCAAAGAACAATTTATCCCAATGAAAAATTAACATGGAATCAGAGATGGGCTGAAGAAAAGCCATGGAGATCACCCCCATGGGGACACCTTTTATGGAAACAAGAAGACAATGATAGAGACCTAAAATAATTATAGGGTAAGAAGAAAACCCTACGTAGTTAGTGCACAAGTGTTCGAGAGAAATCCCGGTTTATTGTGAAGTCTTGAGATTCGGTGTATGGGAGCCCAATATGGTCTATGAAGCACTTGGGATTGATTTGAAAAATGACCTAGTTGATTGAAGACAACACTACTATGTGGTCTATGGATGGCTCTTGAAGGTTGGTTCAAGAGGGAGAGGATCACCTCTCAAGTACTCCTAGACTCTTGATGTTTCTTTGTATGGATTTAACTATTATGATTATTGTTTTGATCATTGGTTATATCTCCTACATGTATATTTTGAGTACTTGGATGTTTCTAACCTTATTTATGAGATGTGATAATTGAATCCCTCTTAAGTATATTTTGAAATGTAGGAAAGATGGCTAGATCTGGAAGAGGAAAAGAGGCACCTGATGAAAAAGGTGACAAGTTGCCTATGTGAAGGTGCATAAGTAATACCACAAGGTATGCATGGTATATTGTATTTTAGTTGTAATATTGATGGCTAGGTAAACCCTATGGTATGTTGAGAATGTCTCCTTCACAAATGGCTCATGCATGCATATGAAAGTGATTGGGATTTATGTTTCCTATGATGAAATGGTGTACTTGGCATTGAATATTGTGATCATGATAGTCTTCTTGATTCTGCTAGGCTACTTATTGTTGATCTTGGATATAGTGGCATAGCTTGATGTTTGACTAACATCTATTGTTTTTGAGATCCCGATTCTTACTCAAGTAAATGATACTCTTGCCTCTTGATATGCATAAGACATGTTGGATCTCTCATAGAAGTTTACCTCATTGATATGGTATTCATAATTCTTGTGATAAGCATGATGAAAGCTCATGGAAAGAGAGATTGAAATTTTTTGGTTTATTGAATAACCTAACCTTATTCTATTGATCATGATAAGTATGGTATTGATGACCATGATGATAGAGGTGTATCTATGATATTGATATCCTAGATCTCTTACTACCTGTGGTTATGGCATATGGTGAAATTAAATTCTCTAACTTGATGTATTGTTATTGGGTTCATAAGATTGTTTTGTCACATCTGCTTGCTGCCCATATATTTCAAGTCCAACCCTTGATAAAAGATTGATGACATGATGTTGATGATCATGACAGATATGTGTTTATGATCTAACAAATTTTTTGTTGCATGAATCCAGTATAGATAGGTTGAAATTGCATGCTATTCTATGATTTATGGGAATTTGACATGGTTGATCTACAACAGAGGTCTGAGCCTCACTCGCACAAAGGAAGTCCCATAGATGCGACTATTCCTGATAGACACACAATTGAAGTGGGTGTGGGGGCACATAAATGACCCCATGGGTCTCCACATGAGTCAAAGATGCCTTTAGATTCTCTAAAAGGGCTCTAGTGATGGAATGAACGTTTCCATGACATCGTACAAGTCCTGGGAAACCTACCAAGAGTGTGGGGGCTCTTGTGGGGCCTACTGGGCATTGTGTACCAAGCACACCATCATCATCCCAAAAGTGGATCGCTGGTGCTCTTTGAACATTGGTGGGGATCCATGGAGTGCTGTCTACTGCTGTGGACGCCCATGGCTCTCTACACACACCCCATATGTTCCAATGTAGCCCTCTGGGGGTTATTACCCAATATAGGGTGACCAAACCCAAATGGAAACCACCTGCAATCTTGTATAAGATCCAATGCGTCCCCTAGGATTCAAGTACAACTAGTGATTAGAGTAATCATGTGAAAGAGCCTACAAATCATGGATAATAAAGCGGGCACTTCACAATGGCATGACCTTCTGTAGTGGGGTTTTTCATGTGCTAGTGTCTCCATATTCCAAAGGGGGTTAGCCGTGTATCTTATTAAGTGGTTTCAACCCTTAAAGGGGATAATAGGTCCAAGGTACATCCTTTGAATGGGGGTGGAAAGTGATAAATACGTGAAAATGAGTAGGGAATGAGAGGGGAAATCCCGGGCCATATATCGGGGCATAGGGGCATCCAGATAAGGGGAAGGCCACACCATGGTATATAATGTGTAGGAGGGAGAAGTCACGGTACATGAGGTGTCCCGACCTTGATTTTTCCACACTTATTTATATGCCTTTTTCCTTTTATGGATTTTATTTAATTAACTTCTTAGGGCTCAAGGATAAGAGCATGATGTGTTGAATATTATAGTGATTACCCCTTTAAGTTAGGGCGGTTCATTTCCCTCCAGGGGATGGGAAAATAATGGGTTCTTGAATGACAAAGGAGGCTCATCTAGGGCCTTTGTAACCAAGGTGATGGCCATGGGTATGGGGCAGAGCTGATGTATTACCTTTTTCCCATGTGCTAATTATTTTTTTCTAACCATCTTTTGCATTTTGTGGTACAATTTCCTGTTAAGTGTGGAAAATTATGTTTTTTTATTTTTATTTTAGATGCTTCAACCTCCGAGCATCATTCTAGTCCTAACCCAAGGTGGGGGAAAGGGGATAGGGAGGCTATACCTATGTGGACCCATGGGGGCTATGTGGACCTAGGTGGGAGAAATGATGACTGCGGACATAATGAGAGGATAAAGGAGCAGGACCACACACCAAAATTCGGGGTTTCCTAACTAGTACTACCCTAAAACCAAATGGTCAGTAAAGGAGATCCCATGGGACTAATATGTAAGGGTAACACCCAAAAGAGATCAAGGGGACAAGAGCACAAACTAATCCCACTCTTTCCGCCAAATCCCCCCATCAATCCATGCCCAGAAGTATCCATGATAAGAAACCCAATGCTTAGTTACCAAATGAAAAGACATACCTTTAGATTCGAGAGGTCAACCTTCAAACATACGATCAATACAGATGGGTGAGGGACCACATGGCTGGCTCAGGTGGCAGAGAAATGACACAACGAGCTAGTAGGACATTGCAAGGTGTTGCCGGCTGCTGGCTGAGGTCCATCAGGGAGAGAAATTTCTCCTAGGGATATCACCCAAGAAGTTGTGGGTAGCATCTGGCTCCAATTGGGCCATAATCTCTCGAAGAAGTGAGCAAGGCTACTCAAACGAGAGGTCACGAGAACTCCAAGAATCTATTTGTCACCGTAGACCTGTTAGTTGTACATGCCAAAGATAAAAGCCACGAGACAACATGCTTTTCATAGTGTCTTATGATCACACATGCTTAATGTTAGCCCATAAAATAAATTAGCAAATAAAATATGAAAATTTTTAATCTAAATGAAACTAATGTATCATGAGAAATATCATATGAGTATAGTTCTAATGCAAAAATCATCGTGTAATGCATCCTACCCTAGCGTGCATAAAACGAAGCCAATATCAAGTGTAATCAAATAGCCAGTGCAAACAACATATCATAAAATCAATATAAATGTGCATGCATATATGATTAGTCATGAAGCAAATCCCAAAGTGAATGCGAAACCAAGCACATGGAGGATGATGTGGGCGAGAGGTGGGAAAATATAGCTTCCATGTTAGGTAAGAGAAATCCGTAAGAGAAGGAAAACGAGTCACTTTAGAGATGTGGGTCCTTCCATTTAAGTACACAATGGTGGAATGAATGATTATCCTTAAGAAACCCTTATCACAGTAATTTTTCATAATATTATGCTTTGTAGATTCCACAAGGTTGTGATGAGAGGGGGATGAAAGGTGAGGTAGAGAATGAGTGCAACAATTAGGTTTCTCAAGATAATTTTCACATTGGAGAGGGGAGGTCAAAGAGTGATCAAAACCATGAGGGTACATCCAAGGAGGTAAAGTATAGTCAACGAGGGGTTCTTCCTTGACACTACACTCAGAAGGGGGAAAGGGCTCACAAACACTTGAGATTATATGCCAAGGGGCGAGGGAATAACTTGTGGGAGACTTAAGATGATGAATAAGAGGAAAACACAAAGGGGAGAGTGAAACTTCATATTCAACGGGGATTTCTTCTTCCAAATCATAATCTAAAGCCTCAAGAGATTATAATATAGAATCATAAGGAAAGTAGGTGGGAGCCTTATCGATTTCATTATTATTAGTACCAAATATTGAGTATCTTCTAAAAGGAGAATCAACTCCTTTCAAATTCCCCTCCTCATGCAAAAGAAAATAATAATCCTTCTTCCCAAGGGTATCGGTGGATATGTCATCGTAAGTAGTGCCTGATGAAAAGGAATAATGTAGAAATTTCGGTTTCCCACCCCGGTTTTCAGTTTCACCTTATTTATCCATAGAGTTAAATGCCCATTCCTGTTGGGTATGTGTTATATTCTTTCCACGATTAGCCCCACGCGCTGTATGTTGTGTCGGGTGTAGCTGGGGGGTCACGAGGGGCGAAGCAGTCCCCACCGTTGGGGTCCGGGGCAGCGCCCCGGCCAAAATTTGTTTTTTGTGCGGACCCACTCATAGGCGGATCCGCCCATGGTTTTGTGCATGGTTTTGCACATGGTTTTGGGGTTCGATGGTTTTCGGTCCCTGGTATTTTTGTAGATCCGGTCAAGGGAACTACGGTTATGTTCTAATCCAGGGTTAATGGATTGGGGTTTATGTATGCTCCTGCATGTATATATATGTGTTGTAACACTAAAAGGAATATAATGAAAAATCAAGCTGGTCGTCCCGATTTGGGATCCAGGGGAAAATCTCTGTGTTTATCTGTTTTATGTTTTATGCTCTCGTTATTGTTTATTTTCTGTTATAAGATTCGTGTGTAGATAATTTATGTTCAGGGTTAAAACCTACATTTGGTATCGGAGCTGTTTCAGCTTCAAGGGGACGCCTTTGCTGCTGAGGGTTTTTTGTTCGGGCCTGAGGTAGACCCTGTTCAGTGGGAGATCTGCGGGATCGATTCTTGCGGTGAAAGAAGATGGCAAGCGGCGGAAAGATAGAGATTGAGAAATTTAATGGTCAGAGTTTTGAGTTGTGGAAGCTCAAGATGGAGGATCTGCTGGTGGATAAAGATCAGTGGATCGCGGTAGATCCATGTACTAAACCAACGGCAATGTCAGATGAAGACTGGAAGAAACTGGATCGAAAGGCTAAGAGCACAATACGGTTGTGTGTCTCAGATTCAGTATTGTTGAATGTATCTGGGGAAGCTACGGCGAAGACCTTGTGGGAAAAACTTGGGACTTTGTACCAATCTAAGTCTTTGGTGAATAAGTTGTTCCTGCGGAAAAAGCTGTATAACCTGAGGATGAAGGATGGAGACTCGGTGACAGAGCATCTGAACGCCTTCAATACTGTGGTAAGTCAGCTGTCGTCTGTTGATATTAAAATCTCAGATGAAGATAAGTGCATCAGCTTGTTGTGCTCTCTACCAGACTCGTGGGACAGTCTGGTTATTGCAATAGGTAGCAATACAACTACCTTGAATTTTGATGACATTGTCTCAGCCTTGCTATTGGAGGAAATGAGACGGAGAAATATGGAGGGTCAGAATGGAGATGCCTTATCTGTACGAGGAAGGTCCCAGAACAGAAACAAGAATAAGGTTTCGAGTGGGAGATCTAAATCTAGAGGGAGATCTAAATCTCCCGGAAAGTTTGTAAAGGTGTGCTGGAAATGCGGAAAGGAAGGACACTACAAAAAGGAATGCAGATCTAAAGCTCCTGAGAAAGGAAAGGGATCTGATGAAGCTCCTTCTGCAGAGGCAAAAACCACCTCAGATGAAGGTGGGGATGTGTATTTGGCTTCTTCTTCAAACACACATGTAGATCATGAGTCATGGTTGATTGACTCAGGTGCATCCTTTCACTTCACTCCCCATAGGGAGTGGTTCTGCGAGTATGAGAAATATGATGGTGGTGATGTTTTCCTAGGGGATGATAGGAAGGCCAGAATCGTCGGACGTGGAAAGGTCAAGCTGAAGCTGCAAGGTGGGAGGATTAGAACACTTCCTGGTGTTCTGCATATTCCTGCATTGGCTAGAAATCTGATTTCTGTAAGCAAGATGGATGATGTAGGTGTAAAAACAGTGTTCGAGAAAGATGCCCGCAACACGGTTCGGGGAGCACTGGTATTAATGTGGGGAGTTCGTACTGGAACTCTGTACAAGCTACAAGGTAGCACTGTTATTGATGGGTGTAACAGTTCTATGGTTCCTGAAAGTGGAGCGGAAAGCCTAGCTGTCTCTGGAGAAAAGACCATGCTATGGCATCAAAGGCTTGGACATATTGGAGAGAAGGGCCTTCGGATACTGTATAGAGATGGTATGGTAGAAGGTATGTCTAATTGTTCTCTGGATTTCGATTTCTGTGAACATTGTGTATATGGGAAGCAGAATCGGGTGAGTTTTCCTTCTGGTGCTAAGAGGGCGAACAAAATATTAGAACTTGTGCACAGTGATGTGTTTGGACCTGTGTTAGTTCCATCACTGGGAAAGTCCGTGTACTATGTTTCATTCATAGATGACTTCTCAAGGAATACATGGATATATTTCTTGAGGAAGAAATCTGAAGCTTTTGACAGATTTAAAGAATTTAAGGCTCTGGTGGAAAACCAGACAGAGAAGAAGATAAAGGCGCTGAGGGCAGATAATGGTGGGGAGTTCTGCAAGAAGGAATTTGAAGAGTTCTGTAAGAAGTGTGGTATAGCACGGCAGAAAACTACTCCATACACACCTCAGCAAAATGGAGTTGCAGAAAGAATGAATAGAACACTGATGGAAAAGGCAAGAAGCATGCTCAGTGGTACCGGGTTAGGACAAGAATTCTGGGCAGAGGCAGTGGAGACTGCATGTTACTTAGTTAACAGATCACCTTCATCAACGTTGGAGGATAAGACTCCACATGAGGTATAGAGTGGTAAGAAACCCCTCTCTTTCACATCTAAGGGTATTTGGATGTGATGCATATGGACATGTTCCAAAGGAGAAAAGGACCAAGTTGGATAATAAATCTGAAAGGTGCATCTTTATTGGGTATAAGGATGGTTTAAAAGGTTACAAGCTTTGGAACCCGGAAACAAGGAAGGTTGTGTACAGCCGAGATATGGTGTTTAGAGAGGTGAAAGATGTTGTTAAACATAAATTCCTACCAAAGGAAATCCCATAAATCCCAAGAAGATAGAGTTTGATGAAGAGAGTATTTAACTGCATCGTGAGACAGAAGAAGACCTTAAGATGAAGAGCCACAAACTCCGGCTTTGAGAAGATCAGTTCGGGAAAGAAGGCAACCAGAAAGATATAGTCCATCTGCTTTCTGTTCAGGTTTTGCCTTAACTATAATTGATGATGAACCCAGAACTGTCAGGGAGGCAGTAGATTCAGAGGATAGAAAACTCTGGAAGGAGGCCATGGTTGATGAAATGGAATCTTTGCACAAAAACGATGCATGGGATCTGGTGGAGTTGCCGGCTGGAAGGAAGCCCATTGGGAGCAAATGGGTGTTTAAGAAGAAGATGAATGTAGAAGGCAAGGTGGAAAAATACAAAGCTCGGTTGGTAGCAAAAGGTTATTCCCAGGTGCCGGGAATTGATTTTGGTGATATTTTTTCTCCTGTTGCCAAGGTTACTTCTATTAGATTACTTTTATCTCTTGCTGCTGCATTTGATTTTGAGATAGAACAGATGGATGTGAAGACAACATTTCTTCACGGGGATCTAGAAGAGGAGATCTACATGAAGCAACCTGAAGGCTTTATGGTGAAGGGTAAGAAAGAACTGGTATGCAGGTTGAAGAAGTCTCCGTATGGGTTAAAACAGTCACCAAGGATGTGGTATCAGAAATTTGATACCTATATACGGGGACTTGGCTTCACCAGAAGCAAGGAGGATCACTGTGTTTATTTCAAATTAATTGGTGACCGTGTTATTTATTTGGTCTTCTATGTGGATGATATGTTGTTGATTGGAAATGACAAAGAAATTATCCAAGATTTGAAGACCCAACTGTTCTCCAAATTCGACATGAAGGATCCGGGTGCTGCAAACTATATTTTGGGCATGGAAATTAAGAGAGATCGGGCAAAGAGGAAGCTCTGGTTAAACCAGAGGAAGTATGTCGAGACTATATTGCGGAGGTTCAATATGCAGGATAGTAAACCGGTGAAGGTTCCTATTCCTGTAGGTGTAAAGCTGTCTGCTGAACAGTGTCCCAAGACACAAGAAGAAGAGGAGTATATGTCCCATGTTCCATATGCAAGTGCAGTGGGTAGCTTGATGTATGCAATGGTTTGTACTAGACCAGACATTGCACATGCCGTGGGAGTATTGAGCAGGTTTATGTCAAACCCAGGGAAGGAGCATTGGACAGCAGTGAAGCGGGTTTTCAGATATTTACGTGGCACTAGTGATTATGGCTTGTGATACCAGGGAAGACCAGGATTGGAAAGAATGTTGGACATTCGTGGTTTTGTTGATGCAGACTGGGCTGGAGATCTGGACCAAAGAAGATCTACAAGTGGGTATGTGTTTAGCCTATTTGGAGGCGCAATCAATTGGATGAGTAAAAGACAGTCTGTAGTGGCTCTTTCAACTACAGAGGCAGAATACATAGCAGCCACTCATGCAAGCAAGGAAGCAGTTTGGTTGCAGAGATTGTGTTCAAGTATGGGGTTGGTACAACAAGCTATAAGGATAGACTGTGATAGCCAAAGTGCAATTTTCTTGGCTAAGAACCCTGCTTATTATTCAAAGACAAAGCACATTGATGTTCAATATCACTTTGTTAGAGATATGGTTGAGGCTAAAAGGGTGTTGCTGGTAAAGGTGGACACTTTGAAGAATGTTGCAGATGCATTGACGAAGTCTGTGAGCACTCAGAAGTTCTCTTGGTGTAGAGAAACAATGGGTGTTGAAGAATTGGCTCAATGACTAAGCCCTCCTGTGGCCCCCTGTGGAAGGAAAACAACAAGTGGGAGAATGTTGGGTATGTGTTATATTCTTTCCACGATTAGTCCATGCGCCGTATGTTGCACGGTGTAGTCAGTCACGCAGGGCGGCGCCCCCACCGTTTTTCAGGCGTAGTCCCACTCATGTGCGGATCCACCCATGGTTTTGTGCATGGTTTTGCACATGGTTTTGGGGTTCAAGTGGTTTTCGGCCCCCGGTATTTTGTAGATCCGGTCAAGGGAACTACGTTATGTTTCAATCCGTGGTTAATGACTAGCTATGCATGCTTAAATTGTATATATGTGTTGTAACACTAAAAGGAATATAATGAAAAATCAAGCTGGTCGTCCCGATTTGGGATCCAGGGGAAAATCTCTGTGTTTATCTGTTTTATGTTTTATACTCTCGCTATTGTTTATTTTCTGTTATAAGATTCGTGTGTAGATAATTTCTGTTCAGGGTTAAAACCTACAATTCCCATAGCCTTACATTCAACAAGCTGAAAAAATAAATATTTTCTGAAAGCACAAATTCTGGAAATTTTCACAACGCTGGAAATGCAGAAATAAAACTCAGCAAAATAAATCAGCCACACAGAAAAATAGACATGCTGATTTTTGGTCAATGTGACCTTGGAAAAACCCCCTACAACTCTTGGGGAAAACTAGTTTGAAAGGTTCTCTTTATTTTTTGAATATTTCTTTTATAGTGAAATAGAAAAACATAGAAAAAATTACAGCAACCAAATTTACAAACTCATCTCAATTTCCGTGCTTGCACACCGCCTTGAAAATTGTGCCAAATCAGCAACATAAAAACAGAAAATATTACAACATTTATGACAGCATTAAATGCTATACGGCCTCCTTGGGAAGTGTGTCGAAACATCCTATACTTTGCTGTACAGATTGTACGAATTTTGTACAACAGACTTTATTGAATTTCGTGCCAAAAATCTGGGCTGTAGCTACTATCCTTTCTTCGGTTTTTGTGTCGAAAATAACAGCAACAACTCTTCCTCAAAATTTGTGCTTGATTTTGTAATTCAAAATGCATGCTTACTGCTGCTGCCCTCTTCCTTGATTTCTGTGCCTCCTCTCTTGAAAACAATGCCTCTCTCTTGCTGTATGGATTTTCTGCCTTGGTATTTGTGCCAATAAATGCTACTGTACCTTTTCTGAAAAGTCTTCACTGCTGCCCTCCTTCTCACTGCTCAGAAAATCTCCTTAACTTCCTCTCCTCCTCTCTCAATCTGCTCATGAAAGAATGAATGACCTTTTCTCTCCTTTTCCTCTAACCTAACCCTAAGTGACTTTTGGGGAATCCCTAAATCCAATGGCTGAGATAGCTTTAGATCTAGGGCTGAGATTAAATGCTTATTTAAATCTCACTTTCTATTTTTTAATTCACCCCACTTTAATAAAGACCCACTTAGTCATTTATTTCCAAAGTCACTTTTCACTTTCTAATTTCACATTGACTTTATTAAAGTCACTTTAAAATTAGATTTAGTAACTTTATCACTTAAAGTCACTTTTAAATTAGATTTGACTTTATAACTTTATCAAGTCACTTTAGGAGAAAAATTAAATTCTTTTGGACACTTTTCCCTAGGCCAAAGATCAAAGCCTTAGGGAACCACCTGTCCTCCGGTACCAAATTTCAACACTCCCTCTTACCGAGGAAGGTGTTCTTCACCACACCCATCTTGTCTCTGAAGTAGACATGCTTGCCCCGTGGTAAGGCTTTGGTAAGAATATCTGCAACCTGCTCATTATTGGGAATATACTCAAGCTTCATAGCTCCCTTCTAAACATAGTCCCTGATGAAATGATATTTGATCCCGATACGCTTTAACCTATCATGAAATACTGGATTCTCCGTGAGTTTAATGAAACTCTGATTATCATAGTAAATCACTGAAGGTCTCAACGACTGACAAAATAAGCCAAACAAAATCTTGCGAAGCCAGATGGCCTCACAACTAGCTAGACTGGCTGCCATATACTCTTCTTCCGCTGAACTCAATGCTACTGACTGCTACTTCCGGCTGAACCACGACACCATTGTCGAACCCAACCCAAAACAACACCCTGAAGTGCTCTTCCTATCAAAAGCACAAACTGCCCAATCCGAATCAGTGTAACCTACCAATCTCACTCCATCACCCTGCCTATAATCAGAACCATAATCCATTGTACCCTGCAAGTACCACAAAATGTGTTTTGCAGCAACCCAGTGAACTCTCCTGGGCTCACACATGAACTGTCTCATCGTGTTGAATGCAAAACATATATCTGGTCTGGTGTTGACCAAATACATCAAGGAACCAATTAGCTGTCTATACAATGTGGGATCCACCAAATCGGAATCTGAAGCATGAAGCTTCTTCTAGTTGGTGATCATTGGTGTCGATATGGGTCTACAATCCTCCATGTGGAATCTACCAAGGATGTCCATAATATACTTCCCCTATCCCAGGAAGAAATGCCCTTCCTCTTGCCACAGTTCCAAACCCAAAAATTAATGCATCAAGCCGATATCCTTCATCTCAAACTTTATCGCAAGATCTCTCTTGCAGTGCTCTATGAGTCTCTCTGCACCCGTAATGACCAAATCATCTACATACAACACCAGAATGAGAGGCTCCTCACCTATCACAATATAGTAAAGGTTAGGATCTACCTCACTCTTTGTGAAACCCATCTCCTGCAGGTATGTATCTATCCTGGAGTACCAAGCTCTGGGAGCTTGCTTTAGGCCATAAAGGGCCTTATTTAGTCTACACACATGGGACTCCTTCTCATGCACCTCAAAGCCCTGTGGCTTCTCAATGTACACCTCCTCCTTTATGAATCCATTGATAAATGCAGTCTTCACATCCATTTGGTGGATCTTCCAACCCATCTCTGCTGCTATCGATATAATGGAGCAGATCAAAGTATATCGAGCCATGGGAGCGAAGGTCTCCTCATAATCAACTCCCTCTACCTGGGAGAACCCTCTAGCCACAAACCTTGCCTTGAATTTCTCAATGCTGCCATTTGCAGCATGATTTATCTTGTAAAGCCATTTGGAAGTAACCACAAATTTTCCCTCAGGCCTCGACACCACCTCCCAAAAATCATTCTTCATGATAGAGGAATACTCCTCCTGCATGGCCTCTCTCCAGACCTGTTGGCTAGCTGCCTCCTCATAGCTAGAAGGCTCAGAGTCTAAGATGTTGGCAGCCATTGCCATGTAGCTACAAAACCTCTTAGGTGGTCTGCTCTCTCTGACCAGCTTCTTAGGCCCAACAACAGATGTGGCCTCTCTCAAGGTATCCTGAAGCCACTTGGGCTTCCTCTTCCCTGAGCACACTTCTCCCACTGGAGAATGAAAATCCTCCTCCTCATCATCAGGAGCCTGAACTCCTGACTGTCTGTCTGTTGTCCTCCTGCCTGCACCTAAACTTGTAGATGCTAAAGTACCATGTGAATTTTCCATCAGTGGACTCCCTAGTGAACTGCTTTGCGGACTGATCTGCATGATGCCCAAAGCACCACCCCTCTGACTCTCCGAGCCATTGCTCAATAGCGGACCTGACACCGTAATTGATGTACCTCTGGATCCCTGCGACTGACTCAGCTGCTCCTGAGGGTCTGGCTGATCCAGATACTCTAACTCTCGTGACCTCTTGAAGGCCTTGTCCTCCTTGAACTTCACATCCTGCCTGATAACAACTCTCCCCTGTGCGGGAATATAAATCCGAAAGGCCTTCGAGGTCTCACTGTAGCCCACAAAGACACCCTTCTCTGCGGTGGGCTCTAGTTTGGTCCTCTTCTCCTTGGGTATGTAGGAGTATGAAATACACCCAAGATACGAAGATGACCAATATTAGGCTTCTTCCTAGAAAAAACCTCCTCCGGAGTCACATGCCCCAAGGCACAATACAAACTCCTGTTCTACAAATATGCACCAGTGTTGCAAGCCTCTGCCCACAAGAACAATGGCAACCCCTGATCATGTAACATGGCTTTGTTAGCCCCTTCGATGGATCTGTTCTTCCTCTCTGCAACCCTGTTCTGCTGGGGGTTGTAAGGAACTGTGAACTCCCTCCTAATGCCTGCCTCCACACAATAGTCAACAAACCCTCCAAGGGTGTACTCTCCTCCATTGTCCGACCTCAGGGACTTGATCTTTCGACACGTCTGGGTCTCCACAAGAGCTCTGAACTCCTGAAACCACTTGAAGACCTCACTCTTGGTCTTCAAGAAATAAATCTAGGTCCTCTTGGAGTGATCATCAATGAATAATACATAATATTCATATCCACTCAAGGAAACATGAGACATCCGACTGCTCACATCAGAATGAATCTAATCAAGTATCCTAGTTGCTCTGCTGTCACTGCTGGGAAAAGGGGATTTGGAAAAATTTCCCATCGCACATCCTCTGCGAGTATCAAAGTGATCATCATTGAAATCTGGCATAGCTGTAGTGATCTCCCGCAATGTCCTCAAGGCTCCATGATACATGTGCCCCATCCTGTGATGCCAAATCTTGCATAGCTCTGCTGCTGGTACTACTACTCAATGCTAAAAGGGGCTAAAATGAAAAATTGTACACCTTTGCATGGCGTACACCAATCACTCTATCTGAATCAGCTGGAGCACCCCTGGGATATATCAGCACTTGTCCTCTCCTGAACAATATCTCATATCCTCTGTCATCCAAAGTTGAGACGGATATGAGGTTCTTCCTCATCCTTAGCACATATAGAACATTTGACACCTTCAAGGGAGGTTTGGGTTCCCCATAAAATGTCAATGTCCCCACACCGACTGCTCTAACAACGCTGTCATCTATGAGTACTACCTCTATATCAGTGCCACTCTCTGAAAGCTCTGAGAAGTACTCACAAACTCCTGTCATATGACATGAAGCCCCACTGTCAACATACCAGTCTCCAGATACCTGACGATGCTCCGCTAGTGGAGGGAAATGCACACTCCCTCTCAACCTCCATGGCAGGTGATTTTATGCCTCGGTATTTGTGCCAATAAATGCTAGTGTACCTTTGCTGAAAACTTTTCACTGCTGCCCTCCTTCTTCTCATTGCTCAAAAAATCTCTTTAGCTTCCTCTCCTCCTCTCTCAATCTGCTCATGAAAGAATGAATGACCTTTTCTCTCCTTTTCCTCCTTTAACCTAACCGTAAGTGACTTTTCAGGAATCCCTAAATCCAATGGCTGAGATAGCTTTAGATCTAGGGCTGAGATTAAATGCTCATTTAAATCTCACTTTCTATTTTTTAATTCACCCCACTTTAATAAAGACCCACTTAGTCATTTATTTCCAAAGTCACTTTTCCTTTCTAATTTTACATTGACTTTATTAAAGTCACTTTAAAATTAGACTTTAGTAACTTTATCACTTAAAGTCACTTCTAAATTAGATTTTACTTTATAACTTTATAAAGTCACTTTAGGAGAAAAATTAAATTCTTTTGGACACTTTTCCCTAGGCCAAAGATCAAAGCCTTAGGGAACCACCTATTCTTTGGTAACCAAATTTCAACAAATAACACTCTCAACCTCATCTCCCTTGTCAGTGTCATAAATGGGAGCATAATAAAATTGAGGACCAACAATTTCCCACTTACCTTTTTCAAAGTGGAAGTAATCTTCAATGTCATGTTTCTAGGGGCCAACGGGATCACTTTCCTCAAGGTTCTCAAAATGATATTCATTGAGAGTAATATCCTTGAGAGAGGGAAGGTTAGTCTCAACTTTACTTTCCATGGACTCACCCTTCCCAACACGTGTTCTCAAAATCATCCTTTTCATCATGTGGACCCGAAGAGGACTTGTCTTCCCATTTATCACTTAGGTTCTCAAGATCTTGATGATGATCGATCAAGGATTCCTCTTGAACTCTCAATGTGGGGCATACTTGAAAATTTCTAAGAAATACATCAACAAACTTATCAATAGATGAGATACTCATAGGTTCGTGATTTTGAAACCATGAGTTATGACCATAGAGGTGTTGAGTCTCAAAATTGTCTTCCATATTCATCAATATTTCCACCATTTCATAGCCATTTAGCCCTCATTTCACAACTATCTAGCCTAAAACCCTACATCAAGTAACCATCTTCATGATCATACGGGTTAGAATAATCATTTTCCAAAGTTATTTATTTTATGTATTTTTAAGTGAATTTATGATTAAAACATAGGAAATTAACATGGTTTCATATAAATATATATGTGTTATGAGTTTTGTGACATCTGTAGGCTTATTTGGAGGTTCTAGAAGGGTCTTGGCCTCCCAAGCACAAATTCTAATTTCAACTCAAGAGGTGGACCATAGCTCAAGGAGAAAGATCATGGAGATCTTGATGTGTCATGGGATTTGTATCTAGTATTTAGGGATAAGATGAGACAAGTATGGATCTAGTAGTTATTTAAGGGATTTACATTTATTACAAATATATCCCTAATTCATGTATAAATAGGAGGAGCATCCTTCAAAGGAAGCTAACAAGTTGTAAATTACTCATTAGCATCAGATTTATGATTGTTCATTCAACATGAGTAATATCATTTTCTCCAAATCATGAGTTATGAGTGTTGTTTGATTCTTAAGACGTGACAGTTTTTCATGTGTGCTCATTGAGGAATGGATGGATCCTCATCAACCACACTCGCATACATCTGTAACATAGTTTGATTTCTTTCATTTCGTTGCATGCAAGTGTGCTTTATTTTGTGCAAGTGTGCTTTATTTTCTGCAAGTGCGATTTCATTTCCTAGATTTGATTTGATTGTCATTAAACTACTTGCTTACTAGCTATCTTAGTTTGCTTGCTTGACAACTAAATCACTAGTTTCTATTTACTGCTTTCTATATTATCATAGTTTTCTTCTAATAGATTTGCACTTTAGTTATCATTACATTTCTTGCTTATTAGTTCTCATAGTTTGCTTGCTTGATAACTAAATCAATAGTTGTTCTAGGTTTACCCACTTTCTATATTATCATACTTTGCTTCTTATAGTTGTTCAAAGAGTAGTTTATAAGTTTTTAGAAAGGCCATGGCATTCATTCATTCCACCCTTAGAATCTAACTTCCACCCTTAGAATCTAATTCAATTTTCTTACATGTGATTTCTTTTGCAATTTTCTTTGTTATACTTGCAATATGCATTTCCTTTCTTTATTTCCATCCTAAACAAACCTCCTACAACAGTTTCATCTGAGGTCCCATATATTTTGGTTTGCTTCTAAGTTTATAAAAACCCCGGGTTGACATATTAAAATGAATGGGATTTAACATACAAGTAAATCACCCTACATTTTTGGCACCATTGTCGGGGAAGCAAACTTAGATGTAACTAAGTTAGGAGGATTTTTTAGGAAGAATTTTTCATTTAGGGTCATTTTCATTTATTATTAACTGCATTCAAACATTTTCATTTAAGTTTATTTTGCATTTTCATATAGAAAACATAGAAATAAGATAAAACATCCACAAATCAAAAACCCCCATTCATTAAAAAAAATTAAAATAATAATAATAATAATAAAATCTGATTGCAAAAACAAGATCTGAAGAGTTTTGTGCTATGACAGTTGAAGAATATAAAAAATTTAAAGATCACATTCAAATTTGGTATCAACTAGGATTAGGCTACAATTTTTAACAACAAATCTTCATAATCATGTCCAAGAATTCGCTAGGATTTATTTTTGAAACTTCGATATGATTTTACTCATGACTTTGTTACGCAAATGGATGCATTGGAAATTCTCTTATACTTAAGAGAATGTTTCATTTCTTTAGTAAAATAGGACTAACAAATAAAAACAAGTTTTTGTGATTTTTGAGATAAATTTGCAATTTTGTGCTGCAGTAAGAGCCACTTATTTACTAACCCTCGCCATGAATATTGCAAAAAAGAAAATGATTGTGAAAAAGGAGCACAAGTGAAGATTAAATAGCAATAATTTCAGGTGAGATTGATTCTTTTCATTTTATTTTCTGAATTCAAATTAAAAAAAAAAACCGATTAGTAAACTCTTGAGTATGCTCTCTTCTTGCGGTCTCTATGATCTGAAAGATCATAAAAGAAGATTGAACCAAGTTAGTTTTAAAATTTTTCAATAAAAATGACTAAGAGATCTAAATTTACCATTGATTCTAAAAAAAAAAAAAATCGATCTCTAATTGTTAAATATATTTGTTTTATAATTTGTGGGCGGCGAGTTTGTAGATCTGATATGAATGTTTCGGTGAAAATTTTTCAAAAAAAAAAATTATATTTGAATTCTTTGAGAAAAATCACCCAAATTCAAAAAAAAAAATCGGTCGAATAAGATTCTGGATGAGAGAGATATCGCTTATTTAAAATTAGCTATTTTCTCGGAAATTTTTGTGACGGTCGGATTAAAAAAAATGTCTGTTTAAAAATTATTCCTCAAAGAAAATAAATCAGTCCAGAATTTGCAGAGAGAGAAGTTAGAAAATTTTCTCCATGCTTTCAACCTGCAACAAAAGAAATAAAATAAAATAAAGAATTTAAGTTTTGGCATCAATATTTTCACAATTTTTATAGGAAAAACATTGGTTGTGAGATCCATTTTTTTTGGCAAGAGGATGAGTTCAAATAAAAATAAAATATTTCGGTGTCATGAAATTTATTGACAAGTGCCCTGGAGCAGTTAGAGACTTGGAAGCTTCTCCCAAAATCTTGAATTTTGTTTGTTGGGGTTTTGCAGCGGCATGGTGACATTTGATTGGTCCATGTGGCAACGTACCATTAGCCAATATTGCACATTCATTGCCTAGTTGTATGCCACGTCCCCTTGTCTAGTCAACAATCCACTTCACTCTGCCAAGTCATCATCCATAACAACATGTATGCCACATGGAACCTTCTAGTGCTTCCATGTGGCATTCCCTGGTGATGCCATGTGGCACCCATACACCCCAATTTCATTGTTTTGCTAAAACTTCAAATGACAATAACTTTCTCATACGGTGTTTGTTTGACGTGATTCAAACGTCATTGGAAAGATCTCAACGAAATATATGAGATGAGAGAGTTTTCATCAACATTTATGTTATCACCAAATTGAGTTCCTGTTGGGTTGCTTCAATGGTCAACTTGGAGTAACTATTTCATACCATGTTTTGACTAAATATTAGCCTCTTTAGTCTGAGAGGGCTCTCTCAACATAACTTATGATTTTTTTAAATAAAACTCTATTATATGGCTAACTCTATGATAATGACTTGATTGTATATGCTTGCAGGTGGAAAATGTAGAGGATTTTCTACCATTGGGCTTATGGAGTCATTGTAAACCTCAATTAGAAAACAAAAAATGTCATGGAAGCCGAGGCACTTATATTCTTATCAAATCACTCATAAAGGACAAAACAACAACTACATGTGTAGAGGAAAATGGAGCATATTACTGAATTCCAAGTGATTACACATGAGCTGCTGCATAAAGATAAAAAATAATAAGATAAAACAAGCATAGATAAGAACATACAATGAATCTTGGGTCTGAAACAAGCTACTGCAAAAGTATATTATTGCTAACATTGGGTAAATCGAGTCAACATCAGACAAGTCAATGAAATGATCCTTCTTGTGGAAACTGAGGCAAATGGAAGTTTCAATGATAGAATGGTACACATACACAATACAGGAAGAAAACTACAGTTTAACATCTAAAGGAAGTCAGAGCATGTTTCCATGAGTTATGAGTGATTAGATATAAAATAAATACATATATTAAACATGAAAGATACAAGACAAATATCTCATTGAACACTTCATTCAGATCTCAGGTGAAAAAGGGCCAAAACATTCACTGTATATTACTGAAGCTGAAAGTTTTACAAAAATAGTAGTGTAGTGCCTTACTCTCCAACCCTTTGATACTTGATCTTCTATCTATAAATAGACTCTTTTTACATTGCATAGGATGCTGGGTCATCGAACCTTAATTATGAAAGCTAAGCATAACTAACAACTCTATTTCTGGAACATAAAAAGACACCTATTCACTTTAAGAGTTTCTTTCCTAATGGGACTCTACTTACATTTATTTCATCCACTTCTCTAATAGTGGGATCATTATATAGATAAGGATCAGGTGCTCGAATGAAATTCTCCATGACCTAAGACATAAATACACTTTCCAAGAATTTAGTAACAACTATCCTATTTTCTAGGAAAGAATCAATAAAAACTACAATTTTGTCTTCATGCTATTTTGTACAAAAGGTACACATGTCGAGTGATGAAAATTTGCTGAGATGTATCCTCATATGTTTGGATGCCTCCACATGGTTGGCCAATCTACCATATTCCCTTTGAACCTTCAAAAATCCTTCAAAAAATTCTCGTTGTAAAACAAAGCATTTTAGGCAGTTTCGTAGCGTAGTTTAGTAGCGCACTGATCTTTTCACCCATCCTTCTGCCACCTATGCTGGTCAAATTTTTTTTTTTAGGTCAGAATATCTAAATATAGTTAGCCTCCCTCCTCAATTATTCATAAAACTGATTTTAGAGGCTAGAAGAAATCTTCAAAATTTTCGTAGCATTTTTTAGCCTTCAAGCCTAGAGCTCGCTACGAAACTACCTGATTATGGAGAAAATTAAAAATTATTAATTTTTCATCAAAATTTCACCCGTAGGTCTGAAAATTGATATGATGAAATATGATAAGGAAAAATTTCCTCTTACCCTCTTCAAAAAGCATCATTTTTACCTTTAGCAAGTTAATTTACCAATAAAATGACTCTGTTTTTTCTGAACAAATAGGGTTCCGAGATGAGCTCCTATCTCCATATACTTGATATCTGTTGCAAAAATAAAGGACGTGGTTGTAGGTAAGTTTTTACTAATTAAAATTTTGTCTTGGTTTTTTGAAAAACATCTCCAGCTATCCAGAATATGCATTATAAAAACATGTATAAAACAAGAAAAATATGGATTCTGAAAATAGGTCCTAGAGACATCTTCGAATCTCCAAAATGGTAGCACCTGTGAAAAAAGTGAAAGAGGCCATTGTTCCTTGTTTCGTACTTGATAATAAACTCTCTCAGTATTGCATAATTCATCTATGTTCATCCATAATCCTCTCTGGAAATCTACTGCTCGCACAGTCCAAAAAAACAACAAATTCTCTTGTAGCTCCAGCAAAAATTCAAGCAACTTGAATTGGTGAATGTTTAAGAAAAGCTAGGGTCCTCCATGAATAGCTCAAGGTCCATGGAATTATATCTAAGCATAGAGCCTCCTCTTTATGCTTTCTCCTTCATGGTCATCTTCTTTTATAACCAAGCTGCCTTCTTAAACATGTGACACCTATAAAGAAACAAATTGACAGAGAGCTGTTTTGCAATGGCTAGACTCTTCCAAGGTGACAAATCAATGATACATGCAAAGGATGAAGGGTTAATGATAGAGAGGAGCTTGGGTTATTTGTTTAAAAAGTAATTTGACAACTTTAAGGAGGATGATGACACATGTGACCACAAAAAACAATGATGAGACAAAATATGATCTTGCATGCTTTGGAATTATGAAAAATAACTTAGCTTACCTCACCTTTGTCTTCATCCATAAAAATATGACACCTCACACTGCTCTGACACTCTTTGCAGAAAAAACCCAGTTTTGTAGTGAAAACCGTTTTAGGCAGTTTCGTAGCGAAAATTGTTGATTTACCATATAATTCGCTATGAAACTATGAAAAACCGATTAGTGGAATGTTTTGTGGTAAAAAGGCATGATAATGAAAAATAGATGAGATTAGGTTGATTTGACATGATATGACATGGTTTGGGATGGGTTTTAGACTTATAGTGGATATCACCAAATGCAAATGTCTTCAGTCAATTTCATGAAAATGACTTATGAGACAACATGAACCCTATCAATGGAAAATTTTAAATTAATGAGTGATAACAGTGGCTCCACTAGGGATGATTTACCTCTGTGGCACAACAAAGAACTCGTAGTTCTAGTGCATCTCTCTTGAAAAAATGAAAATTTTCTGAAATTGATGAAGACTTCTCCAAGCTCTTATGGCCTTCTCCTTTGGCTCAAGCTTGATGATAATTGCTGAAAAACCAAATTTGTACATGCTAAAAAAATGCTCAGTCTACTTGAGCTTATTCAAACACACTCCTACTTACCCTAAAAACTGCAATCTTCATGTTTGATTCAAGCGACATGAAACCTCCAATAAATCTAGTTAATGAGCTGATCTGATACTTGAACCCCTTGACTGCACTTGAACCAAAATCAAACTATATTCTGAAATGATAAAGGTAAGAGAAGATGGGTCTGTTTTTCATAGTGAATTTTTTTTTTTTAAAGTGGACTATAGAACTCTTCCATGTACTCAACTATGGGATCATAAAAGACATAATTTAGTGATATCCATTTTAATCTCTCAATGACAAATTGATCCTGGATATCCTTTTCATTTTCTTCATCAAGGCTAAACCTTGATTCCAAATCTACAATATCAAGCTCATAACCACATTCCTCCTTTATCTGCAAGTCAAATGGTATAACAATTTCCTCCTTTTTTGGAGGAGTAAGAATTTCCAAGAACTGTTTAGGATCTTGGAAATCATATGATCCAATTTGAACACCCAATAGTTCAATTTCATTCTATAATTTTTTAGCATCTAAACCAAGAAAACAAATTTTATTTTCAGGTGTGAGTCGACTGGATTTCAAACAACAGAATACTATTGTTGAAAAATGTTCATCTATTTGAAATTATGCTAACTCATCCCTTACACTTTGTAATATCTCATCATATAAAGGGTTTGCCACATAACCTGTCATCTTGGATCACCATTAATGTTTTGAAATTTGGATTCTTCCCAATGAAGTCACTCAGAACTTTGAAGCTCGGGATCTTGAAAAATGGAGTTTCCAGGTGAATGGTACAACCTTCCTGTGTTTGGCTTCTGTTCACCATCAGAAGTCAAATCTGAACCTTGTTGTTATGCCTAGAGAAAATTTTCACCTTCGTGTCCTCGGTAACGATGCCAAAATGTTATCACCAAATTGAGTTCCTGTTGGGCTGCTTCAATGGTCAACTTGGAGTAACTATTTCATACTAGCTTTTGACTGAAGATTAGCCTCTTCAGTCTGAGAGGGCTCTCTCAAGATAACTTATGATTTTTTCAATAAAAACTCTATTATATGGATAACTCTATGATAATGACTTGATTGTATATGATTGCAGGTGGAAAATGTAGAGGATTTTCTACCATTTGGCTTATGGAGTCATTGTAAACCTCAATTAAAAAACAACAAATGTCATGGAAGTCAAGGCACTTATATTCTTATCAAATCACACATAAAGGACAAAACAACAACTACATGTGTACAAGAAATTGGAGCATATTACTGAATTCCGAGTGATTACACATGAGCCACTGCATAAAGATCAAAAGGACTAAGATAAAAAAGCATAGATAAGAACATAAATGAATCTTGGGTCTGAAACAAGCTGCTGCAAAAGTATATTACTGCTACCATTGGGTAAATGGAGTCAACATCATACAAGTCAATGAAATGATCCTTCTTGTGGAAATTGAGGAAAATGGAAGTTTCAATGATATAATGGTACACATACACATTACAGGAAGAAAACAACAATTTAACATCTAAAGGAGGTCAGATAATGTTTCCATGAGTTATAAGTGATTAGATATAAACTAACTGCATATATTAAACATGAAAGATACAATACAAATAACTCATTGAACACTTCATTCGAATCTCAGGTGAAAAAGGGCCAAAACATCCACTGTATATTACTGAAGCTAAAAGTTTTACAAAAATAGCAGTGTAGTACCTTACTCTCCAACCCTTTGATATTCGATCTTCTATCTATAAATAGACTCTTTTTTACATTGCATAGGATGCTGGGTCATTGAAATTTAACTCTGACAGCTAAGCATAACTAACAACTCTATTTCTGGAACATAAAGACACCTATTCATTTTAAGAGTTTCTCTCCTAAGGGGACTCTAGTTACGTTTATTTCCTCCACTTCTCTAATAGTGGGATCATTACATAGATAAGGATCAGGTGCTCGAATGACATTCTCCATGACATAATACATAAATACACTTTCCAGGAATTTAGTAACAACTGTCCTATTTTCTAGGAAAGAATCAATAACAACTACAATTTTGTCTTCATGCTGTTTTGTACAAAAGGTACACATGTCGAGTGATGAACATTTGCTGAGATGTCTCCTCAAATACAATTTCTTCTTCATAGTCCTTCAAAATTAATTTTTTATGCTTGCGTTAGATGATGGAGGATTGATTAAGGCTTCCCTTCTAACAAGTGTTGGCCTATCAACATTGGCACATTATCTAGGTTCAAAGCTAGAGTTCTCTTTCAAGTACCTTGAGGCTTGTATGCCTTAATGAAAAGTTCTCTCACTGACAATCATGGGAATACACCAATGCCCCTTGATCGTTGGATCTTGCAAGTGGCTCAGCATTAGCTCATCTATTCGCACTTCGCAAGGTGTACTTAGGTACCTTGGAACTCATTGGCATTAATGGTGAGTTTGCCTTGCATTGGTTAATGAAATTCATTAATGGCCAGTAATCCAATCACTTCTCTTCATGCTCGACATCAACACATTTATTCGCATGACTAGAATTGTACCATCGGGTTTTGTAATGTTGGAAGACTACATCATTTTAGCAGTTTGCAGCAGGAATCAATTTGTAACAACAATAAAGATCCCAATATTGTCATCAACACAAAGAGAACAAAGAAGAAGATTAAATTCATTTTTTTACATACTCCATGATCCAACATCAACAACCACACTCTTTAGTAAACACAAATCATCCACATTGAAGGTAATTGAAGGTACATTGTTTTCTAATTTTTAGTCAAGAATTTCCTATAAGGGTAAATGATATTCCAGGGGAACATATAATTGATGTCTTCATAGGGACTTTAAAGGATAACATCCAACATGAAGTTCGTGTTTGGGATCCTGATTCATTAGAAAAGACATTCAGGTTGGCAAGAAAAATTGAATATAAAATTATGTCAACAAGGAAGCCTACCACTCACATATATAAAGATGGAAGTGTTGCTACTCCTAGACTTTCACAACCTACAAGCTTGACACCACAAAATTTGGAAGAAAAAAGAGCAAAAGGGCTTTGCTACATTTGTGATAGAAAATAAACTAAAGGTCATAAGTGTGATGAGAAGAAATTATTTGACATAGATTGTGAAGAGGAAGAAAAAAATGAACAAGAATCTTCAAAAGAAGAGGATATACACCAGGAAACAACCCTAGAAGAGGAAGAAATGAGTCCTAAAATATTGTATAATGCATTGGTAGGAACTACCACTCCTCAAACTATCAAGATAGAATGACATATCAAGAAGAAAAAGGTAATAGACAGGTTGATTCAGGTAGTACCCATAATTTTCATTGTAAGGTAGCCAAGGAATTGAATTGTTTCCTATACCCAACACCAGAATGTCAAGTGATGGTTGCAAATGGAGGAACTATAAATTGCTCTGGAAAATGCCATAATATCAAGCTAACCATGGGGGAATATGTATTGAATAGTCCAATTCTTTCCATTCCTATGGGAGATGCTGATGTTGTACTAGGAGTACAATGGTTACAATCTTTGGGGACGGTAGCTTTTAATTTTCAAGAACTTTTCTTGAAATTTTTTTCAGAAGGAAAGGAAGTTGAATTACGGGGTATTGCGGGGAAGCCAGGAAGGATAATAAGATCTAATGTCATGACAAAGCTTCTAAAGAAAGAACAGCGAGGCGTAATTGCACAATTATTCTCACTAGAAGTTCCAACATCAAAATCATCTATTTCTGCAGATCTCCAACAAGTCTTGGACAATCATTCCAAGGTGTTTGAAACTCCCAAAGGACTCCCACCTATTCATGATAATGATCATGCTATTCATTTGATTCCAAGAAAAGTCTTGGACAATCATTCCAAGGTGTTTGAAACTCCCAAAGGACTCCCACCTATTCATGATAATGATCATGCTATTAATTTGATTCCAAGAAAAGTCTTGGACAATCATTCCAAGGTGTTTGAAACTCCCAAAGGACTCCCACCTATTCATTATCATGATCATGCTAATCATTTGATTCCAAGAAGTGTTCCTCGAAACATCAGGCCTTATAGATATCCTTATGTCCAAAAGAGCGGAATTGAACGTATGATTGCAGAAATATTAGAGGCTGGTATAATTCAACCTAGTCAAAGTTCTTTCTATGCTCTAGTAGTATTGGTGCACAAGAAGGATGGATCATGGTGCATGTGTCAGTATTATAGGGAGCTCAATAAGCTCACCATTAAAGATAAATTTCCCATGCTTGTGATTGATGAATTATCGGATGAATTACATGGAGAAATTTATTTTACCAAGTTGGATCTTCGTTTAGGATATCATCAAATTAGAATGAAGACTGAAGATATTCCAAAAACAACATTTCGAACTCATGAGTGTCATTATGAATTTTTGATCATGCCTTTTGGCCTTAAAAATGCACCTTATACATTTCAAGGGTTGATGAATTCCATTTTCAAACCCTTCCTTAGAAAATTTGTGTTAGTATTTTTTGATGATATACTAATCTATAGCAAGTCTTGGAAGGATCATGTTGAACATGTTGACAGGGTGCTCAAACTATTGCAGGAGAAACAATTATATGTAAAAACATCCAAATGTTTCTTTGGAGTACAAGAGGTGGAATATCTGGGTCATATTGTATCTCACGAGGGGGTTAAAGTAGACCCTAACAAAATTAAAGCCATTAAGGAATGGAAAGTCCCCACAACCATAAAGCAGTTGCGAGGATTTCTCGGGTTAACAGGGTATTATCGCAAGTTTGTTAAGAATTATGGGAGAATAGCAACACCTCTAACAACATTATTGAGGAAAGATGCATTTTCATGGACTCCTGAAGCAACTAAGGCCTTTGAACATCTTAAAGAGGCAATGTGCCTAGCACCGGTCTTAGCTACACCAGACTTCAAAAAAACCTTTATTGTGGTATGTGATGCCTCAGGAAATGGAATTGGTGTTGTTTTAATGCAGGAAGGAAGACCCATTGATTTTGAAAGTCGTCCAATCAAAGGAAAGTATTTACATAAAGATATTTATGAGAAGGAAATGTTAGCAATACTACATGCACTAAAGAAATGGTGACCTTACCTAATGGGAAGACACTTCCAGGTAAAAAATGATCATGATAGACTTAAACACTTTTTGGAACAAAGATTATCTTCAGAAGAATAGCAGAAATGAGTCACAAAGATGTTGGGTTATGACTTTGAAATAATATACAAAAAAGGGAAGCTAAATGTTGTTGCATATGCACTCTCAAGAAAGAATGAAGAGGTGGAAGCATTGATTTGTGCCATTTCTATTATCCAACCGGATTGGATAACCGAAGCAAGGGATGAATGGAAGAAGGACGAAGAAGTGTGGACACTCATTCAAAATTTGCAGCAAGATCCTAGTACATCTGATACATTTAGTTGGAAAAATGATTCCTCATGGTACAAAGATCGCTTATATATTTTTAAGAATTCCCAACTAAAACAAAATATTCTTTTGGAATTGCACACTTCTCCTTTAGGAGGACACTCAGGATTTTTAGAAACTTACCACAAGTGAAGAAAGCTTTTTTTTTTTGGGATGGCCTTAAATCTGATATTTAAAAGTTTGTGGCGGAATGTTTGGTTTGCCAGCAAAATAAAGTTGAGACAATTAGGACCCCGGGTCTTCTAAAACCTTTATCCATTCCAAGTCAGCGTTGGGAGAAGATTTCAATGGATTTTATCATAGGTTTACCTATGTCGGAAGGAAAAAGTGTCATCATGGTGGTAGTTGATAGAATTACCAAGTATGCACAATTTTGTGCATTACCTCATCAATTTAAAACAAGTACAGTTGCTACTACATTTATGGACACAATTCAAAAGATACATGGAAACCCAAAGGTTATTGTGAGCGACAGAGATTCCAATTTTACTGGAAATTTTTGGACAAAGTTATTTTCTTATTTGGGTACTCAATTAGCTCATAGCTCATCTTATCATCCTCAATTCACTGGTCAAACTGAGATAGTGAATAAATTTTTGGAAGGATATCTTCGTTATTTTGTATCTGATAAACAAACACTGTATGGGTCAAGTGGTTACCTCTCGTTGAATGGTGGTATAACACTTCCTTCCATACTGCAGCAAAAATGAACCCATTTATGGAACTTTATGGATGTAATCCACCGTCCATCACATCATATTTAAGAGAAAATTCTAAGGTTCAAGTAGTGGAGGATCACATCGAGCATAGACAAGAAGTTCTCCAACTCTTAAAGGATAACCTAAATTTGGCACAAAATTGAATGAAACAATAAGCAGATCAACATCACAGCGAGAGAAGTTTTGATGTAGGAGACTGGGTATTTTTATGGCTACAACCATACAAACAAATGTCCCTCAAGAAAGCTAAGAAGGATAATAAATTATTGCCAAAGTACTATGGTCCTTACAAGGTGTTGCAAAATATTGGCACTATGTCATACAAATTGGAGCTTCCTACTTCTTCGTGAGTGCATCCAGTTTTCCATGTTTCATGCTTAAAGAAGGTTATAGGTGAAAATATTCTAGTTCAAACAATACTGCGAGAACTTGATGAGGAAGGAAAAATCATATTGGAACCTGAAGCAGTCACTGAAACAAGAACTCGACAGCTACGAAATAAAATCAATTTTAGAGTATCTCATCAAGTGGAAGAAATTACCCATTGAAGATTCTACATGGGAGGATGAGAATTTTATACAGAAGCACCCAGAGCTACTCAAGCGTTGAGGACAACACCTTTTTTAAGGAGAGGGGCATGTTAGGTCCCTATATTACTAGTTTAGTCCGTTATTTTTATTAATGTAGCCCCCTTATTGTTATTGTTGTAACCCTGTAACCCCAATATTGTTATTATTGTGCCCTTACATTGTTATTGTTAGGTCGACTAGGATTATATTGTGGGCCCATGGACTCCTATATATAGAAGGAGGTTTTTGTCATTTGTATCATCCAAGAATTGTTCATTTATGTAATGTATTGGAGGTTGGCCCCTCGAAGTGGCTGATTTCTAAGGTGTTGATCTCTCTTTTCTTCTATTTTTGGAGCTAGTTGCAAGTTAAGGGAAAAAGAAGAAAAGTGACCTTCAAGCATTTATACTTCATACAAATAGTGCAAGATTATCGAGATAAAAAATCTCTAGGACATTTCATTCATCCAACAATGACCCATACATTAAACAAGCTAAATAGACACTTAATTCCACATTCCAATGATGCAGCTGTTGAGATTGCAACAAGATGATGAGCTTAGTGGAAAGAAGTCGCCTTCACTAAGTGGGCCCGCAGGCTATTTTTGGCGCAAGTCTATTTTTAGACTATGTCTATTTTTAGACTATGTCTATTTTTAGACATGTTGATCATATTCTATGAGTTGCAGGATGCTATTTGTGGATGGTTGGTCAAGTTGGAAAAATAGATGGATTTATATTTTTAGACATATTGGGCGGAATCTATTTTTAGATTGCCAGTCTAAAAATAGATATGTCGAATATTATTAGCTCTTAATAATATTTGGACTATAAACATTGTCTTATTCTCTTGGAGCACTTCAGTTAAGTGCACAGATGTGGCACAGGAGCTGACAGAAGGAATTACGCTATTCCTAAGGGTCAAGTGGAGCTATTGCATGGATACTTCAGTTAGAACTCATGTGAGAGAGTTTGGTGGAGTTGATTGAGAAAGTTAATGGAGTTGTGTTCAGTTTAACTAATCTAAACATAGTTGAGCTAGTTGTATCTAGTCTAACTGATTGATACACTAGTGAGAGTGGTGTGAATTAATTATTAATTAATTCACTAATTTTAAACTCATTAATCAACTAAAGAATACATCAGTTAACTTCAGTGCATGGACAGTTTCAGTGGAGACTAGTGCAGAGATAGGTGAAAGAGCAGGTTAACTATCAGTTGTGACTATACTGTTGCATATTTGCAACAACCAGTGATTGGAGAAGCCCATGAGGATTGCGCAGTACAAGCCAGGTGGTTCAAGTTATTTATTGAGCCATCCTACAACATTGATTACGCAATAGAGGCTGGCTATCAGGTGGCAGAGATTGGAGCATGTGTTTTGCTAGATCTAGCTTGATTAGTGTGTAGCAATTTGAGGTTGTGCTGAGAGCTTGTGAGGAGCTTTGTACAATGATTGTTACATGATATCTATGACATATAATATACAGATAGTTGGGGGTTTTCAGCTTTAAGCTTTCCCATGAAATACTGTGTTCATATGTGTGAATATGTATGGTTTTAATGTGCGCATGCGATTGTTTTTATTTCCGCAATTAATGATCAATGGTAGAAGAGATTCTGTATTGTGAATGAAGATAAAATAGTGTGTGATTAGGAGAATCTTGGTGAATAATATATCATTTATTAAAATTTCTACATGGTATCAGAGCGATATTGATCATTGGAGAAATTGTAAAACATTGAAGCGGTTGAGTTTTATGCTGGTGGAATTCGAATTTGCAGTAGTGTTTTCTTGGTGTCGAAGTTGAGATGTCTTTCAATGGATTGTGATTGGAGTATGCCCTTGAGGGAAACTTGAATTATATTGCATGGAAGGACAGGATGGAGGCGGTGTTGGATGAAAATGGGTTGAATGATTTCATAGATGTAGAAATTCCAAAGCCTACTTCTAGTGATGCTGTCGTACTTGACGCATGGAAAAAGAAGACAGCAAAGTGTCGAAGGATTCTGTTGGAAGGCGTGAAGGATCACATAGTGTCCAGCATTCATGTTAAGGCTTCTCCATTCTTGATGTGGAAAGCTTTGACAGATGTATTTCAAAGCAAGAGAGACCAAAGGAAGTTGGCGCTCAAGGATAAACTTAGAAACATAAAAATGGAGAAAGGCAACAGTATGCCAAAGTACCTCACGAAGTTTGTCCAATGCAGGGATGAGTTGGGAAGTGTGGGGTTTACTGTTGATGAAGAGGACTTGGTGAGCTTGGCTCTCCTTGGGCTTACGAAGAGTTGGAATTCCTATCAGGACTCTGTCAATGGTCGGGAGAAATTGCCAGGATGGGAGCGACTTTGGTCGGATCTTGTGCAAGGGGAGATAAGGCGAAGTACCAGGGACTGATCTTCATCAAAGAACTCTGATGAAGAAAATTGCACTTTGGCTGCCAAAGAAAAGAAGGGGAAGAGCAAGAAAGCTTTTCAATCTGGTGCGAAAGGAAAGAAGCACGACATGTCTAAGGTGAAGTGCTTTCAATGTCACCAACAAGGACATTACGCCACTAGTTGTCCACAGAAGACGAAAAATAAGCAGGCTGCTGGATCTGCAGCTGGAGAGGCCTTAGCCTCATAGTTTGAGCTAGATTTTTCACTGATCGCATGCTTGGTCTCAAGTGTGATGGGTTTAGTGTGGTTTCTTGATAGTGGTGCATCTTTTCACATGATAGGAGATCGAGATTTGTTTACTGATCTGGATGAGAAAGATCTTGGAGTGCACATTGAGATGGGCGATGATGGTAGATACAATGCGACTGGTATTGGTACCATTTCCTTTGAGAGGGAGTCTGGTAAACCCTTCGTATTGAAGGAAGTGATGCATGTTCCAAGATTGAAGAAGAATATGATCTCTGTGGCGATGTTAGAAGACAAGGGATATGATGTTTCCTTTAGCGAGGGAAAGGCCTTCCTGCGTAGTAAGGCAACTGGTGAGACCTGGAGGATAGGGGTTCGAGTTAAGAACCTTTATCGATTGCAGGTAGATGGCTACGTAGAAATTGCAGGCAAGGAAGAAGGAGTGGTGAGCCGGGATGATGGCGAGTTGTGGCACCAGAGATTGGGCCACCTTCACCATGGAGCTTTGAAGATACTGTAGCATATTTCTACTGGGCTTCCTAAGGGTACTCTTATTGCAGTCGAATCGATGGAAGAGGTGTGCCATGAGAAGAAAATTTGTGAAAGCCACCTTTCATCAGAAGAAGGATAGTCGTGCCACGGCGATCCTTGACAGAATTCACATAGACGTGTGTGGACCTTTCTCGATTGCTTCAATAGAAAAACACAGGTATTATGTGATATTTGTTGATGATTTTTCTCGTAAGTGCTGGATCTTCTTCATGCAGAAGAAGAGCGAGACATACTCAAAGTTCTGTGAGTTCAAGGCACTGGTGGAGAAGGAATCGGGGAAGCAAGTGAAGGCTCTTAGGAGCGACAATGGTGGTGAATTCATCTCTGGCGAATTCAAGGACTTTTGCAGCGCAGAAGGAATTCAAAGAGAGCTCATAGCACCTCATAAACCACAGCAGAATGGGGTTTCTGAGCAGAAGAACAGAACGATCGTGGGTGCTGCACGGGTGATGTTGCATGATCAGGGCCTTTCCATACACTTGTGGGTTGAGGCATGCAATATTGCAGTATATGTGTAGAACCGTTGTCCTCACAGGATACTTGGCATGAGTACACCCGAGGAGGCATTTTCTGGTAAGAGGCCTGATATTTCCCATTTTAGGATTTTTGGTTCACTTGTTTACATTCATGTGATGAAGGATGCCAGAAAGAAGCTGTAGCTGACTGCAAAGGTTGGGATATTTTTGGGGTACACTGATATGCCCCACAACTATCGTGTGTATTTTCCAAACAGTCGCAATACTGTTGTGTGACGGGATATCAAATTTCATGAGGAGAAAGCCATGAAGTGTTCGCTTGAGAGGGAGCCACATTTGCATGCAGATGAGGAGCTATTAGTTCCTAAGGATGAGTGTCTGGATGTGGATCAGCAACAAGAGGAGGTTCATGGAGTGGAAGAGACCACTCAAGCAGCGCCAACCATCAGAGGGTGGAAGCGCACTATAGAAGCTGAGCGACTGGCTCAAGATGCAGAGAGGGTTGTAGGGGCACCTACATCATAGCACAGACAGAGATAGTCACCTAATCAGTACACTAGATACATGGCTCTCATGAGTCAATGTATCATGACAGAGCCATCCTCTTTCTAGGAAGCTGTGGAGGATCCCGAATGGGTAGATGCCATGGTGGAAGAGTATGATTCAATTGTCAGAAACAGTGCATGGGAGATTGTTCCAAGGCCGGAGGGGAAATCAGTGGTGGGTTCGAGATGGATCTAAAAAGTGAAGCAAGCAGCTGACAGGAGTGTGGAGAAGTACAAGGAAATATTTTTTGCCCGAGGATTTTCACAGATTGAGGGGATCGATTATGATGAGACCTTTGCACCTGTCGCAAGGCATTATTCCATACGGACGATTCTTTCTCTCTCAGCGCAAATGGGGTGGCACATTCATCAGATGGATGTGAATACTATGTTCCTCAATGGAGTGATTGAGGAGGAGGTGTACATAGAGCAACCCGAAGGTTTCGAGATCTTCAGCAATGAGTCGCATGTGTGCAGGCTCAAAAGAGCATTGTATGGGTTGAAACAAGCACCTTGTGCTTGGTACACACGGATTGATAGTTATTTTACCAGACTTGGATTCTCCAAGAGTGAGGCGGATTCGAACCTATACTAGATAGTGGTGGAGGGTAAGTTGCTGATCATTGTAATTTATGTATATGATTTGATACTGACCGGTGATGAACATTTGATACTCTCATGCAAGGCTAATCTTGCAAAAGAGTTTGAGATGAAGGACTTGGGCCTCCTTCATTATTTCCTGGGATTGGAAATTTGGCAACGCAGTGGTGGACTATTTGTTTCTCAGGGTAAGTATGCCCGGGAGATACTGGAGAAGTTCAACATGCATGGCTGCAAGCCTGTTGATACTCCTCTTCCTGGTGGTTGGAGGAAGGAGGATGTTGCTTCGGCGGAGGTAGTGGATGCCACTGTTTATCGACAGTTGGTGGGGTTGCTTATGTATCTGGTCAATACATGACCCGACATATGCTATGAAGTTAACCAGCTTTCACAAGCTATGGTTAAGTCTACCAAGCTCTTTTGGAAGTCGGGGAAGCATGTATTGAGATATCTTAGAGGCACATCGGGATATGGATTATGGTACAGATAGTTGGATGAGGTGAAGCTGTGTGGCTTCACGGATGTAGATTGGGCAGGGAGCCCAACAGATAGAAAGAGCACATCTGGAGGGATTTTTAGTATCGGGTCGACAACATTTTCTTGGTACAGTAGGAAGCAGAGATCCGTGGCACTCAGTTCAGCAGAGGCCGAGTAAATGGCAGCGAGTTTGGATGCATGCGATTTATTGTAATAATCAGAGTTGCATTAAAATCTCAGTTAATCCGGTATTTCATGATAGATCTAAACACATTGATATCCAGTATGATCATATCAAATATTGTGTGCAGCGGAAGATCATGTTACTTTCATACATTCCTACGGAGGATCAGGATGCTGATATCTTTACGAAGGCACTCACTAGGAGAAAATTCGAATACCACAGAGGTAGGATCGGGGTGGCAGATAATCCCTATATTGTTGAGAGGGAGTGTTGAGATTGCAACAAGATGATGAGCTTAGTGGAAAGAAGTCGCCTTCACTAAGTGGGCCGGCAAGCTATTTTTGGCGCAAGTCTATTTTTAGACTATGTCTATTTTTAGACATGTCGATCATATTCTATGAGTTACAGGATGCTATTTGTGGATGGTTGGTCAAGTTGGAAAAATAGATGGATTTATATTTTTAGACATATTGGGCGGAATCTATTTTTATATTGCTAGTCTAAAAATAGATATGTCAAATATTATTAGCTCTTAATAATATTTGGACTATAAACATTATCTTATTCTCTTGGAGCACTTCAGTTAAGTGCACAGATGTGGCACAGGAGCTGAAAGAAGGAATTACGCTATTCCTAGGGGTTAAGTGGAGCTATTGCATGGAGACTTCAGTTAGAACTCATGTGAGAGAGTTTGGTGGAGTTGATTGAGGAGTTAATGGAGTTATGTTCATTTTAACTAATCTAAACACAGTTGAACTAGTTGTATTTAGTCTAACTGATTAATACACTAGTGAAGAGTGGTGTGAATTAATTATTAATTAATTCACTAATTATAAACTCATTAATCAACTAAATAATACATCAGTTAACTTCAGTGCATGGACAGTTTCAGTGGAGATCAGTGCAGAGATAGGTGAAAGAGCAGGTTAACTATCAGTTGCGACTATACTGTTGCATATTTTCAACTACCAGTGATTGGAGAAGCCCATGAGGATTGCGCAGTACAAGCCAGGTGGTTTATGTTATTTAATGAGCCATCCTACAACATTGATTACGCAATAGAGGCTGGCTATCAGGTGGCAGAGATTGGAGCATGTGTTTTGCTAGATCTAGCTTCAGTTAGGTAACAGCAATTTGAGGGTTGTCTTTGAGAGCTTGTGAGAGCAGCAGCCAGTTGTTAAATGATCTCTATGACATATAATATACAGATAGTTGGGGGTTTTCAAATTTAAGATTTCCCATGAAATACTGTGTTCATATGTGTGAATGTTTATGGTTTTAATGTGCGCATGCGATTGTTTTTATTTCCGCAATTAATGATCAATGGTAGAAGAGATTCTGTATTGTGCATGAAGATAAAATAGTGTGTGATCAGGAGAATCTCGGTGAATAATATATCAGTTATTCAAATTTCTACAACAACAACACGAGTATATATTTAAAATTAATTTACAGTGTTAGAGAGTATATGTTAATTTTAGCTAACCATGATATGTTATATGCTTAATGAAATTTACTTCAATCTTTCTTCTTATCAGCCCGATTCAATTTCAGATAGGCAATCTCATAACAATTGAGAGTAAATGCTGATAGAACATAAATATAGATCAACATAAGACAAGCCAATATAATATACAATAATTTGTAGTTCTTATTATTCAACAAATATAGAGAAAAATGTTTGTTACAACAGTTAATAGGATGCCCTAGCCATCAAAGACTTTGCTAGTCAAACCAACCCTTTCAACCTCCAAATAGGTTTAGTCAAACTTAGTCAAATTTGGTTAAAGATCAACCTTTCTTCAGTGTCACATTCACCCCACAAATAAACTTCCAAAACAGTCAACGCAACTCAAATTCCCTACAGTCAAAGACAATCAACTGCGGTCAAGGGTTGTCGTTAAAGTCAATGATTTGCCTCGATTTCTGTGCCCTCTAATGCAGCCTTCCAAAATCAAAATCTGTGTGCTAAAAAAACAGTCAAAATTCAAGGGTTGACCCATAGTAAACGCTCCAGAAAGAGGTCCTAAAACAATCCAAAAATATCAGCTCCAAATTCACACGTGGGAGAGAGAAAGAGAAGCCTCTTGAAGGCTATATGAACCAATCAGACGAGGGAGAAGGTGTGAGTTGAGTTGATGAGAAAATGAGCATCAAGTCTCTCCACTTTATATCCATCAATGAGGGTGTGTGACACATCTTTTGGGGCTTGTGAGCCTACATTATAATTCTGGTCGACCTTGACAATTTTCACATATATGGAAAATAAATTCAAAATATAAGTTCTTCTCATCCAAACAAGATGATATTTAGATCAATATTTCACCTCTCTGAATGAGGAATCCAACAAAAATATCATCTCCATCATATGAGAAATGAAACATGGTGTTATCACCAAATTGATTCCATGTTGGGCCACTTCAATGGTCAACTTGGAGTAACTATTTCAAACCACTTGTAACTGGAAATTAGCCTTTCCAGCCTGAGAGGGCTCTCTTAAAAGGATAAAGGATATTCAATGAAAAAATTTAAAGAATATGGCTAACTCTGAATTGGATTGAATGTGTTTTTGTGTAGGTGAAAGATGTATAAGGTTTACTACTATTGGGCTTGTGGAGTCAATATGAAAACTAAGTCATAAGACAATATATCTCATGGAATATGAGGCAATCATGTTCTTATAAAACCACACATGAAGGATATAACAGAAATCTATATGCATAAAGGAAGTTGGAGCATGTCACCATGAATTCCAACTGATTATACATAAGCAAACTAATAAAGCATGAAAAAACAACAAACTAGGTGTATAAATGGAAGTTGGAGCATGTAATCATGAATTCCAAGTGATCATACAACTAGAAAACTGGAGAGAAAGTAAAATACTGATATAAGAAACATACATAAGAACACATAAATGAATCTCAGGTTTGAAATAAGCTGTTACAACTGTATATTACTGATAGAAAAATATTACAAGAGTAGTGCCTTCATAACATCTCCCAACTGATAGCACCTATGATAAAAGTGAGAGAGATTATTTTTCCTTGTCCTATGATTGACAATAACCTCTCTCAGTATTGCCAAATTCATCTTTGTTCATGCACAACCTTCTCTTTAAACTTACTGCTCAAATAGTTCAAAAACACAACCATTTGCTTGTTAGCTGATCCATATTTATGAAGGAATGCAACAGAATAAACATATAACCACAAATACAAAGATGCAACAGAAATAACACTTCATTTCATTAATATCAAAGAACTGAAATTTTCTTACAGACAGAATGGAAATAAAAATAGCTAGGGCACTGGTAGCTATCACTAAGAAGAGCCTCTGAAATGAGTTACAATGAGGCTCGAGGGCCTATTTATTATTTAGACACAATGGGAAATCCTCAACAGCCAAAACCCTAACCCTAGGAGATGAAGTGCCAAAGCTATGGGCCCCGTTTGGGTAAATTGGTGTTTCAACTTGCCAGGGGCGTAACTTTGGCATATGATCTCCGTTTGACGCGTACCATACCTCGTTAGAAAGATATATCCAAGGAATACAAATTTTGAATGAGAAACATCGGTCCATGGACCCATGTTGCTCTCTATTTTCCCAAAAAACGTCATTTAGGGCCTCAAAACGGCTTCGGAAGTTCAGGACCCGAAAAAATGCTAAAAATAGTAAGTTGAGCTGAAACTGAAAAAATGAAAGAGACAATGGTGGGGCCCCAAGTGGAATATGCGGGTGACCACCAATATCCACCTGGATCATTCCTCCCCCCTTAGGAAGCAATGGTTCCCATTGCGTTAAGTTCCTCCATGAGATGAGGAAATTTGTGCTGAACTTGGTCCCTGGTGAACCACTTTCCTTGGTGCAGGAGTTGGCTAGCTTTGACAACCTGATACAGTTGGATGTTCTATTGGTGAGTGTTCTTGATTTGCATGTCCATGATACAATATGTGGTGGCCTGTTTCATGCAGTTTGGGTTTAAATTTGTTGGTGTGAGTTGTTCTGCAATGTCAGAGGTGTCTAGTAGAGGTGGGAAGTAAGGACGAAGGCGGTCCACATTGAATACTGGGTGCAGGCCAAGGAATGGTGGAATAATGAGCTCAAAGGCATTATTCCCTACAACCTTGGTGATGGTGTAAGACCCGTATTGAAGTGGGCGAAGCTTGTGGTGGGGTCCAGTGAGGCGCTCCTTCTGCAAATGTAGCCATACTTTGTCGCCCACCTGGAAGTTGTGTGGCACCCGATGTTGACCATGGCTTTGCTTGTACTTAGCATTGGCTCTGTCCAATATGTCATGAACCTGTTGGTGGATGTGTTGAATGTGCTTGATGAAGCTATTTGATTTGTCAACTTAAGACTGGACATGAGCCGAATCGGCTTGAGTAGCCGCAAATGGCATGGCTATGTCAACGGGACATAGTGGCTGGAATCCCAAGCCCACCTGAAAGGGGCTATGGCCGACTGAACTATGGAGAGCTCGATTATAATTATGTTGTACATAGGGGAGGCTCTTGTCCCATGTGAATGGATGCTTTGAATTGTACATGCGCAAAATGTGTACAATCATTCTATTGACGACGTTTGTCTGGCCATCTGTTTGGGGATGGAAAGCTGTGGACTTGGTGAGCTTGGTGTCCAGCATTGACCAGAGGCTGGACCAAAATGTGCTGAGGAACCTGATATCCTCATCTGATATGATAGACTGTGGGATCCCAAAGTTCACCCACACTCGTTCAAAGAAGAGTTTAGCAGTGGCTTCTGCTGTGATATTCTTCTTGCAGGCCGCCATAATGGCCATCTTCGAGAATCTGTCGACAACCACGAAAACATATTCATTTCCATGCTTAGTAGAAGGTAGGCCCAACATGTAATCCATGGAGATGGATTCCCAAGGTCGACTAGGGGTAGGTAGTGGAGTATATAGGCCTTGCTTTTTGATGGTCGGTTTGGCAATGGCACAGGCAGTGCAGGATCTGATGTGCTTCTCGACATCCTTTCGAAGGTTCAGCCAATAGAAATACTTCTGTAGTATAGCTACTATTTTCTCGACCCCGAAATTCCCAGTGACTCGACTGTAGTGTGCTTCCCATATCATCTTGGCACGCTCGCTTGAAGGAACACAAAGGTGTCCCAGGTGACATAAAAGTGCATCTTGGAGGTGAAAATTTGGAACTTGCGTACCCCCCAAGAGTGCCTTGTAAGTGTGGCTGAATTCTGGGTCGCTCTCATAGAGAAGCGACCAATCAGAAGTCTCGTGCCCACAAGAGTTGTGAACGGTGGTGAGCACCACGATCGGTGGTCGACTGAGGTAGTCTGCAACATTATTGGTGCTACCCTTCTTGTACTTGATGTTCAAATGAAACTGTTGTAGATATGTGGACCACTTCTGATGGCGATCATTATGCAACTTACCTTGTGTCTGTATGAACTACAGGGGTCGGTGGTCTGTGTGGATGATTGTTTCCTTCCCCAAAATGTAATTCTTCCATTGTCGACAAGCTTGCACAATGGAACACATTTCTTTGTCATAAGTGGGAAACTTGTGAACTATGTCAAAAAATGTCTTGCTATGATATGCCACTGGATGCCCCTGTTGAGTAAGAATTGCCCCAATATCATAGTCAGAGGCATCTGTCTCGATCTCAAATGGTTGTTGCAAGTTTGGTAATGTGAGCATTGGGCCAGAACAGAGGTGATTTTTCAATTCTGTGAACGCCTTCTGTTGAGGTTCCGACCAAAAGAATTTTTCTCTCGCTCCTCCCTTGGTAACTTGACTCAAGAGCCAAGTGATATGAGAGAATCCCAACACGAACCTACGGTAGAAATTATCAAGACCTAGAAAGCTGCGAAGCTCTGTTATAGTGGTTGGGGCTGGCTAATCCCGAATGACTTGGATCTTGGTTGGATCCACATGCACCCCCATTTCATCAATAATGTATTCTAGATATTGAACCTGGGTCATACCAAAAGTGCACTTCTCCAAATTGGCACACAACTTGTGTTGTCGCAGTGTTTGGAGGAATTTTTGGATGTGGTGAAGGTGCTCTTCCCAAGTCTTGCTGAAGATCAGAATGTCATCCAAGTACACCACTACAAATGAGTTGGTGAA
Organism: Pinus albicaulis; assembly: GCA_034641835.2. Taxonomy (NCBI): domain Eukaryota; kingdom Viridiplantae; phylum Streptophyta; class Pinopsida; order Pinales; family Pinaceae; genus Pinus; species Pinus albicaulis. Next base: position 1,440,127,308 of record CM076580.1, read on the forward strand.
TGGGTGAAAGATGTCATCCATCATCCTCATGAAGGTTGCGGGAGAATTCGTCAACCCGAAAGGCATGACCAGCCATTCGAAAAGGCCTTCCTTGGATTTGAAGGCAGTCTTCCACACATCAGAGGGTTTAATTGGTACCTAGTGATACCCAGACTTCAAGTCGATCTTGCTGAAATATTTTTCACCTTTGAGTTGGTCTAGAAGGTCATCAATCCGTGGGATTGGGTACCTATTTCGGAAAGTGATCTTGTTCAGCACCTGATAGTCAATACAGAGTCTCCACATCCCATCCTTCTTCTGTACCAACACGATCGGGCTCCCACAGGGTGATTAACTTGGTCGGATGTGACCTTTCTGCAACAGCTCCTGAATCTGCCTCTTGATTTCATCGTTCTTCAGAACAGAGCGCCGATAGATCGGTCCATTGGGTAGCAGCGCACCTGGGGTCAGATCAATCGGGTGCTTGACCGGACAGTGCAGAGGAACCCCTGTGGGTGAGGTGAATATGTTCCCGTATTCCTCCAAAACCTTATCCATTTGTTGTTGTCGTGTAGAGGAGCCCTATCTGGAGGTCGTGGCCATAGTATTCTTCTTGCCCTGGGGGTGGATCATCAAGAAAACAAATTTCCTGGTTTGGGAAATGATCTTACTGTGTTTTTTTACAGTAACCAAAGAGATAGCGGCAGGAGGTGGTACCTTTAGTATCCTTTACAACTTATTTCCCAAAGTAACAATAACAACACGAGGCCGAGACTCATACACAGCATGACGCTTCCACAAGTATGGTTGTCCTAATAATACATCAGAAACATCAATATGAGCAACGTCACATAATACCTCATGCGTGAAGGGCTTGATGCTATAGGGAAGGTGGCACTGGTGGCTGACACAGAGATATCGTCCTTGGTGATGCCACCCGATGGTGTATGGATGTGGGTGAGCTATGGTCGACAAGCCCAACCGCTTCACGACATCTACTGAAACGAGGTTCTTTTGGCTCCCATTGTCGACAATGAACTGTACTGGGGAGCCTTTTACCCACATTTGGGAGTGGAAGAGATGTTCCTCCTCCTCTGGATCTTTCAGTTCCTCCTTCTAGATCTTCATAGTGGCAACAGTGGTGTTGGGCTCCGCATCAATAATCTGTTTCCCTTTTTCATTCCCCTTGTCAGGTTCTGATTCAGAGTCAAAGCATGCATCTAACTCAGAAACCCTCATCTCAACCACCAGTGACTGCTTGGCCCGACACTCACTTGTGTTGTGAGTGGAGCTCTTATGGAACTCACACCACTTTCCCGTGTCCTTGTTTGGATTTGTGGTTGTTTTATTTGCCTGTGGCTTCGACAGGTTGTCTTGAGTCACCATGCCTTGGCTCTGTCCTTTGTTCTGTGGTTTGGGAGCACCCTTCCCTTTCTTTTGATTCACAGATCCAAAGTCTCGCTTCTTCTGCTTGAATTTTTGCTCAATCTTGGCAGCATACCGGTATGCCGTACCAAGCGAGGAGATGTCAAGGAACTCCATTTCCTCTGAATGTGTTTACAGACCATTGCGTGCCTGGCACGGATTTTCTCACAGAATGTTGGTGCCCCGACTTGGTGTGCGAGTGTGAACGGTGCCGCAGCTCATGCACATCTTGATCCCTTTGTTGTCGCGACGTGGTCCATCTCTTATGCCTTCCTGCAACTCTCCCCCAGGCTCGTGTCACATCCCTTGATGGCGTCTGAAGAGAGGAAATGGTGTCAAAGTGGAGGCAGTCAGCGTCTATGGGTTTGTCTTGTCCTTTTCTCCACAGTTGGTTTCCCACCAGTCCTTGACATGCGGAGTAGCTTTGAGGAGTGTAAAAATAATCTTCTCTCGGTTGGAAAAATCATGAATTGAGAAATATCCTTCTAATAGATTCAACCATCTATCTATGGCATCTGCATATATTTGACGCTCAAATATGGGAATGTTAAAGTTTACTTGTACGTTAAAGGGAGTCACGCCTCCAGAGTGGCTGCTGGATGTAGATGCGTCGCCGGTGGGCAGTCGTTGAAGGATGTGGACAAATTTATCCATCATCGCGTTCATTTGTTTCTTGAGGGCCTCCTCAAGCAATATTTTGATAGGATCTCCTTCTACCTCGTCTTTCTTTTCTTCTGCCATGGGCGGTCTTCGGGGTTTGCGAGGCTGATCTTGCAAGGGTTCAACCAGATCGAGCCCTAACTCCTTATACCCTGATCATGTTGGGGACATGCAAAGAAAAGATAAATAAAGAAATAAAACACAACTCTGAAAATATGATATAGTTTATGTAGGAACACAACGAATAAACATATAACCATAAATACAAAGATGCAGCGGAAATAACACTTCATTTCATTAATATCAAAGAACTGAAATTTGCTTACAGACAGAATGGAAATAAAAATAGCTAGGGCGCTGGTAGCTATCTCTGAGAAGAGATGTGGCAGCTACAGGTCTCTAAACTGAGTTATAATGAGGCTCGAGGGTCTATTTATTATTTATACACAATGGGAAATCCTCAACATCCAAAACCCTAACCCTAGGAGAGAGAGAGAGAGAGAGAGAGAGAGAGAGAGAGAGAGAGAGAGAGAGAGAGAGAGAGAGAGAGAGAGAGAGAGCGCCAAAACTATGGGCCCCGTTTGGGTAAATTGGTGTTTCAACTTCCCAGGGGCGTAAATTTGGCATACGATCTCCATTTGACGCGTACCATACCTCGTTAGAAAGATCTATCTGAGGAATAAAATTTTTGAATGAGCAACATCGGTCCACGGACCCATGTTTCTCTCCTTTTTCCCAAAAAAAATCGTTTAGGGCCTCAAAACGGCTCTGGAAGTTCAGGACCCGAAAAACTGCTAAAAATAGTAAGTTGAGCTGAAACTGAAAAAATGAAAGAGACAATGGTGGGGCCCCAAGTGGAATAGGTGGGTGACCACCAATATCCACATGGATCATTAGCTCTAGCAGAAATTTGAACAACTTGAACTGATGCATGCTTCAACAAAGCTATGGTCCTCCACAAATAACTTAAGGTCCATGAGCTTCTATCTTATCCACAAAGCCTCCTTTTTGTGCTTTCTTGTACATGACCATCTCCTTTTATAACCAAGCTGTTCTCTTAAAAAGGTGACACTTGGAAAGCCAAATTGGACAACAAGCTGCTTGGTGTGATGAAGCAGCTCTCAAAAAAGTGACATTGAGATGTTTCATATGTAGGAATGAATGTTGAGTGACAAATAGCAGCTTAGGATAAGGTTTTGTGTTTTAAATTACATCTCATGCTTAAATAATGACACACATATTCCAAAAGGGTAATAATGACCTCATACATGGTTGTGTACCTTTGAATTAAAATGACACTGTTTTTTTTGAAAACATAGGGTTCAGAGCTAAGCTCTTATCTCCCTATCCTAGATAGATATTGAAAAAATGAAGGATTTTTTTGTAGGTTAGTATGTCTTGAAGAAAAACCTCTCATGGTTTTTTGAAAACCATTTCCAGCTGTCCAAAATATGCATTCTAAAAACATGTATAAAACAAGAAAATTTTGCATTCTGAAAATAGGGCTGAAAGACATCCTTGTATCTCCCAATATGTAGCACCTTTGAAAAAAGTGAAATAGGTTATTATTGTTTGATATGTGCTTGAAAATAACCTCTCTCAGTTTCTTAAAATACATTTTTTTCTTTCTTTTTCCAAAAACTTCCCTTGAAGATTACTGCTCAAAGTCATAAAACAAAGAAATGCTTCATATTCGCTACGAAACTAGCAACAGTTTCGTAGCATTTTCTGCCTATTTTACAATGAATTCACTATGAAAGTAGGGATTCTTGGCTAAAATTACCTTTTTTGATGTTGTAATCTTGGGAGATCAAATATGTTAGCAAATGATGACTGATGGAACATGATGTGACCTATATGGAGATGGTTTTGAGATGAAATGAGGGTGGTCTTGAAACTTATGATAGGTTAAGTATGAAAAAATGAAATTTCCTATGCCAACTTGAATTTTTTTTAAGGAGTCCTTACCCTTTTGAGGAGTGAAATGTATGACCATGTCAAGTAATGACTCACAAAATTATGAGCGATAACACATGGATTTTGGACCTATTTTCCCAAAAATTAACACCCTCTCAACTAGGGAGAACTCCATCTTCCCACCAGTGAAACCCTATTATTGAGTACCATCATGTACTATCATCATCATCGTCATGCAATCCTATGTCATCCTGCTATAATTGCTTTGATGGCTCTTCTTTTCAAACGAAGCTCGGGTACTTGCACTAGCAAAGGCTATTGTCTGGAGGTCAACGTAAGTGTTTATAATATCTTTGATGGTAAGCTTGGGCTGTAATTATCCCAAAATATCATCGGAAGGTACTTATATTCACTTTCTTGTATTTTTCTGTCTGGTCCTAATAACTCGGAGCGTAAATACATGGAAGTTGCTTGATCTGTTGTATCTTTAGGGATTTTTTAGTGAGTTCTATTTGCTCCTATATTGCCATAAGTTTTTATTTTTTTAGTCTTTAAAAGGTTCTCTTGATTTTTAAAATTGGCTGAATGACCAGTTTTTAGGTTTAGGAGGCTTCCCAGGCTTTCACCTGCGAGTGCCAAGGCTTCATCTAGAAGGCATATGAGAAATTCTGCTGGTGGTTTTAAACCAGTAGCAACCATTGCATCAGAGGTTGATCCTTATCTAGGGGGCTAACATTTCATAGGGTTAACCTATTTAAATTCATAATTTGGATGGAAATGTAGGAATTTATAGGGTAAGTTCCTTAGATCAAACACCAAAGGTCACCACTCGCAAACATATTAAAAATCAGTACACCAATATTTGACGTGGTTAAAACCCTCGAAGAGGGAAACAGTCCACGACCTAAGCCAATGCGGCTACTTTGGGATATTTATTAATATAAAGAAAGAAAATTTACATAAGATTCTCTCATAAATGGTTACCGGACAAATGACCCTCCATTTTATTTAAATAGAGATCATGGACCAATCGGGTGTTAAGCCACATATCAAGTGTCAGTAATACCGAGGAGAGAGTAAACCATTGGATCAATACATATCGTGACTGTCGGATTATAAGTTACAAATTTCCATAGTAAAGAAACACACTTTACCTAACTCTACGCTAGACCAGGTTATACTTAACTATTTCCTATGTGTTGGAATAGCCTAACATCCCCCCTTAAGAAAAACTTGGGATAGGATTTAAGGACTTACAAAGGTGACACAATAGGAGACTATCTCCTATGTGTCAGAATATCCTAACATTCCCCCTTAAGAAAAACTTGGGATAGGATTGAAGGATTTACAAAGGTGACACAATAGGAGAAGCAAGGAGGCATTAGAGCCCACCCCCCCTTAATGATAACTTTCTTGAACTCCAAGCATAGATCAAAGTTTGGTAAACTTGTAATGAATAAAATAATGTAAATAATGATTAATTAGTTAATTAGTAATTAGGTTGAAAGGCCATGTATGATGAGACATGACCTTTAGTGAAGAGGCACCTGCGTAGGTATATAAGCATGCCTCATTTGTAATATTCAATCATGTATCTCATATCTCTTATAATATAATATTTGTATCCTCATGGATATATTTGCATTCCAATTGTTCTGGAGTATTTAAGCTTAAGAATGAACTTTGTTCGCTTCATTTGGTATCAGATAAGTTTGATCTTCTGGCACTCATCGCTGCACAGAGCAACGCTCCTCGGTCCAGGCCTTTGGCCATCAAAAATTCATCAACATTGTTGTCGTCGAAGCGTTTCGCTACCAGTCTTGGATTTTCTCCATTTTCACCAGTAGGCCTTTGGCCAGAATTAAAAATTTGAAGAAATTTCACCAATAGGACTTTGGCCAGAATTAAAAATTTGAAGAAATTTCACCAGTAGGCCTTTGGCCAAAATTAAAAATTTGAAGGGAAAAAAAGGGAAATTTTTGAAAAAAAGAAGAAGAAAAAGAAATATATATATATATATATATATATATATAAGTAAAAGAAAAAATAAACAAACAAAGAAAGAAAAAAAGAGATATATTTAAAGAATATGTACATACCAAGACAGTTTAAAAATAAAAAGAAGAGTAGATAAGGTTATTTTGATTATTCTTTAAGTGGTTTACAAGCTCATGGTTTTAGAAGCCCATGGTAATTTCCTGTGGTATTTGCAAGGTAAAATAAGAACAAAAGGAATAAAGAATCTTTGTGTGAATGGTAAGTTTACTTTTACGTGGAGAACATTAACCAGGTAAAATACACATAAGTGGACATATATTTTATAGGTGAATATAGGTGAATAGCCACATTTCACTAGGGTTGTAACTTAAAAAAAAAAAAAGAGTTAAAAAAAAATCAATTGTTAAAAAATAAAAAATTATAAATAAAACTATAATTTACTTAGTCAAAGAACTCATCACTAAAGGAAGACTATATTTAAGGTTATATAAAGGAAGTAATTTTCAAAAAAACAAAAGGAAAAATATTATTAAGGATTTCTTAAAATATTAATGAATCATTCTTAAAGCTGGAAGGTATATAAAAGGAAAAAGAGGTTATTAAAGGTTTAAGTATTGGAAAAGTGGAAAAAGAGATAAATCATTATATTCTAAAGATTTTATTTAAAAAGGGAATATATACATATATAAAAGAATTTGATCTCTTTTAAAAGATATTTCAAGTATAAAATTACACTTTAAAGGAGGAAATTCAAGGAGTTAACCTTTAAAAACTTAGTGCATCGACGAACACAAAGAGAGTTAATTTTTGGAGGAATTCAAAAATAATGAAAGAAGAAAAAATGGAGACCAGTAATGAAAGGTTTCCTAAAAAGTTTAGTAAATGTGTTGATACACTGTTTAAAATTAAAGGATAACTTGCAGGAAGAGATATTATAGTCTCCATCAGTCCTACTGAAGGGAGTAATTATGTTAGTCCACAATGTGCTAACCAATTAGTAATTCCTGAATCGAATATAATTGAAACAAACTTTTGTGACACAAGAAACAAACAATATGACATAAATAATCTACAACTAAGTATTGGGGATTATACTTTTATCTTGAAATTTACCATGAAATCCTTATTTTATAATGATAGTGACATTGTGTTGGGTTCACCGTGGATGGAAACCATAGGGTCATTTATCTTAAATACGAAAAAGAAGTTTTTAACATTCTCCTACAAAAAGAAAAAAATAAATTTACAAGACGTTAACTTGAAGCCAAATTAAGTGATGCTTAAAGACACACAAGAAATCTCAAAAGTAATTCTTCAAGAAAGTAAAAAGGTGATCGAAAATATGCAAAAGTAAATTGAAAAAATCACAACTAAAAAGAATGAAGAAGTTTCTCGCCTCAAGGACCACATCGAAAAATTACTAAAGAAAATTAAGAAGCTGAAGAAAGACAAGAAGTCATTAGAAAACTAGGTGCAACAACTTGTCGAAAAGGAATCATCGAAAATTTCAAATGTAGAATTTCAAGTTGAAGAAAAAACGAAAATTGATCTAGTAAAGGTCACAACTCAATAAATATACAAGCAAGTTGCAGAAGATGCAAACTTAGATGTTGTAGTTCAGAAGAGGAACATTCTAAGTGTAGGTTCTGTAACCAGCTCAATAACATCTTCGCCAGAAGAAAATCAAAGAATTCAAACCAAAAAAGTTCCCTATCGATATCCAAATCACGGGAGCGGACAACTCGACTGAGCTATGTATTCAAAATAGAAAAAAACTGATGTTCCGAAGAATACTAATGTCGGCACAATCCACTCATGTGATAACAAGTCATCACAAGTTTCCAGTCATTGTAGGCTTCCACAGAAGATTGATTTAGGATGGTCCGATCCATTCTCCGTGCGGCAGTTTTTTTTTCACGTAGAGGATCATATCAACTTGTATCGACAAGGATGACTGCCCCTGAGACGAGAAGATGTTCGTAACATGAAAAGAAATCAAGGAATTTCATTAACAAGATTTGAGGACAAATATTTTTGAGGAGGAAGGAAATTTAATGAATAAAATAATGTAAATAATGATTATTTAGTTAATTAGTAATTAGGTTGAAAGGCATTGTCTAATGAGACATGACCTTTCATGAAGAGGCACTTGCGTAGGTATATAAGCAGGCCTCATTTGTAACATTAAACCATCTATCTCATATCTTTTATAATAAAATATGTGTATCCTCATGGATATATTTGCATTCCAAGTGTTCTAGAGTATTTAAGCTTGAGAAGGATATTTTTTCGCTTCAAAACTTCGCTTCTGTGAGAGACTTTGTAAATATATCAACAACTTGATCATTGGTTGAACAATACTGCACTTCAAGAACATGATCATGAATGAGCTTTCCGATGAAGTGTACCTGAAGCTCAATGTGTTTCATACGCTGATTTTGAACTAGATCTTTGCATAAACGAATGACACTCTAATTATCACACCAAAGTGTATTTGGATGTTGCTGATGAAGACCAAATTTGGTCAAGATATGACGAAGCCACATGGCTTCCTTGTTGTCTTCCACTGCACCACGATACTCTGCTTCTACCAAAGAAAGAGAGATGCCACTTTGTTTCTTACAAGACCATGTAATAGGTCCTAAACAGAGAGTGAATACATAACCTGCAGTAGAATTTCGATCATCAGGGTCACCAGACCAATCAAAATCATTGAAACAAATCAACAATGGAGATGCTTATGCACTGTAATGAATCCTTGACTAATTTGTAACTCGAATATATCGAAGTATTATTTTAGCTACTTTCCAGTGGCTTTCATGAGGTTGGTGCATAAACCGAGCAACAAGACCATTGACAAAGGAAAGATTAGGATGGGTATGGGTTAGATACAAAAGTTTACCAACAAATTGACGGTATAAGGTAGCATCAACTTCAGGGTTAGTACAAGTGACTGAAAGGGAGAAGGGGCTTTACAATGTTCCATGTGAAAGTGGCGTAGAATATCACATGCATACTTGGACTGAGAAAGGGTAATACCTTCTTTGGATTGCAAGACTTGAAGACTAAGGAAATAATGCAAGTGTCCTAAGTATATTATTTCAAATATCTTTTTGAGGCTAGACATCACATGGTTTATATGGTTGGGATCACTACCAGTAAGGATAAGATCATCAACATAAAGAAAAAGGATGATGAAGGACTTACCCACTTTCTTGGTGTAGACAATGTTGTCAGAATGACATCTAGAAAATCCATTATCTAAGAGAAGGCTATTCGTTTTGGCATACCAATCTCGAGGAGCTTGTTTGAGACCATAAAGAGACTTCCTAAGGAGACAAAAAAGGCTAGATTCGTTTTGGATACAGCCATGGGGTTGTTCCATGTAGATTTCTTCATGCAAATCTCCATGTAAGAAGGTAGATTTAATATCCATTTGATGGACTTCCATTTAAAGGAGGCAGCAAGGGAAAGAACAAGGCGGATATAATTCATTTTGGCAGCAAGGGAGAAGGTTTTAGTATATTCAATGCCTTCAACTTGTGAAATCCTTTTGCAAAAAGATGAGCTTTATGTTTATCCACTTTTCCATCTGGTCCAAACTTTATTTTGTAAACCCATTTTCATCTGACAATTTTTCTTCCCTTTGGAAGAGGAACAAGATCCCAAGTATCATTTGCCAATAATGAACATTATTCTTCATTCATAGATTCATCCAAATCTGGATGACTTGAAGCTTCTTCAAAAGTGTCTGGATAAGGATTCTCTAGAACTTGAGCCAATAAGGAAGAGGCTCTTTCGAACTGAGAATGTGTACGATGTTAATCTGCAGGGTCACCTGCAAGAGAACCTCCTGCATCCCGAGTAGAGTGGACCCATCTTGGAAGCTGTGGAGCTAAAGGAATATCTTGATGAGGTGGAGGAGGATTTTCATCCTCATTGTCATCATCTCAACTAGAAGGAATGTTGTCAAATATAGAAGAGATAGAGATAGGTGGAACATATGACGAATCAGGTTCGTAGTCCAAAGGTGGCATACCCACAGAACTAGGCTCGCAGGCCGATATATTTTCATCAAATTTTACATCTCTTCTAATGATTGAATTATTGGATTTTGGTTGAAGAAGTCTATATCCTTTCACATCTTTAGAATATCCAACAAAAATGCATTTTTCACTCTTAGGTTCCAAGGCTTTATGTTGCGCATATGGAATATGGGCCCAAGCTTTACTTCCAAAAACATGAAAGTGACTTACGTCTGCTTTTATTGAGCTCCAGGATTCTTCTAGAGTTATATTCATTAAAACCTTAGTAGGAGTGCAATTTACTATGTAATTTTCACAGTTAATTTCTTCTTCCCAAAAATTAAGACTAAGTCCTTTAGATTGAAGCATACAATTAGCCATTTCTTTTATAGTGCGATTCTTCCTTTAAACTACACCATTTTTTTGTGGAGTATATGGAACAATATGTTGCAATTGAATGCCATTCTCAGTGAAAAAGTGGGTAAATTTGTTGTTAACATATTCTCCTCAATTTTCAGATCATAACTTAATAATGAGATGTCCATATTGTTTCTCAACAAAGGCCTTAAAGGCCAATAACATGTTAAAAAATTCACTCTTAAGTTTTAAGAAGTATACCCAAGTGCGTATGAAAAAATCATCACTGAAATTTAATAACTACTTGCAACAGAGAAAGAAAAAATAGGAATTGGAGCACATAAATCATTGTGCACAAGCTGCAAAGGGGCTGAAGCGTGCCAAGAGGCACATTTTTCAAAACTACCCATATGATTTTTTCTGAGTACACATCCAAAACAAACACCATCTCGGAAAGATACCATAGGAAGACCTGTCACCATATTTTCTTTACATAGAGTTTGAAGAGAGTGATAGTTTGTAATGTTCCAAATCTGGAACCTTCTGCTCCATCGGGAATATCTTAAGATATTCGATTCCTTCTTCAGTGAGACACCACAAGTCCATTCCAGAGATTTATTGTGGTGGAATTTACAGGATATGTCTCCTTCCAAAGAAGGGAGAGATCTTGAGGCTAGCTGGCCCTTCACAGACTTTGTCTATGGATATGCAATATTCCACTTCAGGAATTTCTTCTACAGGGCCCTTGGGGACGCTGTATAAGGAAGCCTCTTCAAAAATAAGGAAAAAAACCACTGGGGTGCCTTAGAACACATCTAATACAACTCCCTTGCAGAAAATGAGCTTAAATTAATAACTCTAGATGGGTTATTCAGATCTCCCCAATCTAGGTCTCTAAAACAATGCTCAATGAGAGAGCTTACAACAATATATGAACATAACAATTAAAATCTACAAATATGATTACACCATAAGAGGGAAATTTATGCAGCCAAAATTATATGATTATATCAGCAATAATTTACAATAAATAGTTGAGGGACAAGCCACTCAAGCTTTAAGAACCAACCTCCAATGAATGAACAATAAAATACATGAGTTGTTGCAACTCCACAAAATGCTGGAGAGCAGTGAATGCACTGTGTATATGAAGGTAGCAGCTGCTAAATATACATGAAATAAAAATGTGGCTGTAGGATACAAAGAAATAGCCCAATAACAAAGGAATAGGCTGAAATACTAGATTTCTAGCCAATCTAGAAGAGATTGCTAGAAATGCTGGAGAATACAAAATGTGACAGCTGAGTTGTCACTGAAACTGGTGCAAAATGAGAATGAGGCTGTGGCTGATCTGAAATATGATTTCCCTCCTGTTAGCCACCTATAAAATTTTTTATAGCAAAAGGTGGCTAAAACTTTTTTGAGCCTTCAAGGAACAAATTTTATTGCTAAAAAGTGTTGGCTCTTGAATACTCTTGAAGGCCTCATGCCTCTATTCCAATTTCACTGCTGTGCCCATTTCCACACTCAGAAATCCTGCTGATTCCTAAGAAATAATACTGTTGCAAGCAACCTGGTCCCTTTCCCCCTTTTTCCAGACTAACCTCATCTTTTCCTTTCATATCCCATGAAAAACCTTCATTTTCATGTTTTTCCCCTTTCCCTTCTTCAAAACCCTTTTTGGTAAGGTTCAAGATCCTTTCTGGCCTTATCGAAACTCTCAAATTCCTTTGAAAACCATTGAAAAACCATTAAAATGCATATTTTATATATATTATGGACTTAAGCTCCCTTGGGCTAAGTATTTAATCTTCCCCTCCATGCGTCTTGGTGCTAGAACCGAGCGCCAACTCTTCAGGCGCTTTGTTGGGAAAAATACTGAGAGGGGGGGGTGAATCAGTATTTAGGACTTTATCAAATCTTTTTACTTTTCACTCTCTAAAACCCATACGCTACTTTTCTGAACCAAACTAGCGTATACACGTGGATATCCTTCATAAAACTTGCGTATACACAGAGATCTAATTATGCCATTAATTCTTCACTTATATCATTCCATCATTCATTCATTAGATGTTCTATAAACAGTAAACATGTGCAGTAAGAACAGAATAAACCATCACACAAAGCATCACACATGAACACCGGGATTTTTAGGTGGAAACCCAAGTCGGGAGAAAACCACCGCTGCAGTTGCTCAGCCTTCAATATTTTATTATAGAGAAAACATCTTACGACATATGTGCTGGTGCAGACTCCTACCAGCACGCAGGCACCCACCTGCGCTCGTTTTTCGACCTCTCTGGGAGAGGGAGCCTACATTTTGCTCCTCGTTTACCGACCTCTCCACGGAAGGGGGCTGCGACCCCACGATCTGGTTACCCGGCCTCCACACGCAGAGGAGCTGCGACCCCACATTTGAAGGCTACAACCCTCGGCACCTCCCCTGTGGACCACGTTGTAGTTTTCTGTGGATCCAACCATTCAACCGAGCACATCTTGCAGGCCTAGACCCCATACAATTTTCGGACCATGCTTCAACAAATACAGTTTGCATACGTGCTTTCCTTTCAGCGATACGGCCCGCACCTCCGTGCATACACCCTTACTGACGACGTATACTTGTGCCCATATTAAGAACCAATTTCACTTCTGTATACGCGCTTTCTCTTCGACAAAAGCGCGTGCCTTGAATGCGCTATTACCATGAGCAAACTAGCGTATGGTTCTTCAGACATTTAGGTCAATGAAATTCTTCAGAACAGGCATATCACATAGATTTTACCCTTTGCTTCAGACAGATGTTTGCCTCATCTCAGATCTGATCATTCCATAAATAGATGTAGCAAATACAAATACATTTCAGATCTAGATTCCCTTCTTCATCATTTTCTTCATAGGTGCTTCATGCATTCAGATCTATCATTCAACTGTAACCCTTTCCATTCAGATATACTTCAGAGAGAAGTATTCATTCAAGTTCAGACATCTTGCACCCACACTCATGATTTGTACAATGAATTTCTTCTCTTTATATAGGTTTACCCTTTTTCAATACCATGAGCCAAAACCACATTACTTCCGATGGTATTCCTAGATGGGGTCATTTAGACAAATCATTACCCAATACAATGGGTCAATACCATGGTGGTTACCCCTGGTTTTGCACTTTATGAGCGCTTTTGCCCATACGCGACTTGGCACGTTGTTTCCCACGTGCATACGCGACTTCTCCTAGACAGATCCGCGTATGCCTTGACACATACTCTTTTCATCATAGATCTAGCACATATTGAATTCCTTTCTTCATTACCTTCTCTACTCTCTGTAGATACATCACATTTACATCATTTAACAAGTTTATCAAGTCATATTCTATCAAGCACAACTTCATCAAGTAGGTTGCCATCATCTACATCAAGTGGGTTGCCATTCATGGACAACACTCTATCAAGTGGGTTGTCATCAAGGACAACACTCAACATCATATTGCCAACAAACATCATATCACATCAGATTTACACCATTTACCAAGGTCATCAAGTCAAGAATAACTTCATCAGGTGGATTTCCATCAAGGACAACACATGTCAACTATCTCATGTCTTCATCTTCATTCAGTGGGTTTCCATCAAGGACAACACTCTACATCATATTGCCAACAATCTCCCCCTTTGGACTTGATGGCAACCACGATGGTGTTTGATCACCACAACAGATAGGTACATTAAGAATACAATGACACCATGTCACTCTCCCCATTCTTTGACACCATTCTTTCTCTTCATTCAAACACCATGTCACTCTCCTCCTTTTACATCAAGGGCAAAGGGTGGATCAAAGCAAACACACTCTCCCCCTTTTCTCCTCATGTAGAAGAAGCGTTCTGCAGATTTGATGTATACTGAAGTGACCAAGCTCCCCCTGAGTTCATGCTGAATCTTCAAACATATTTTTCAACGGAGTACATGACTCTATGAACTTCCTATCACCAAAGACTCATACTTACATTAAATATCCAACCAAGTGGATTTACATATGAGACTCAAGTACCCAACCAAGTGGGTTTACAAATTTGACAAGTCCTTACATGACTGAATATTACAATTTTACATCATGGGTCTCAACAAGACCTTTTCATCAAATTACAAATATGACCATTTATGACCAACACCAGAAAGTCCTCAATAAAGAGAACATATTTCAGAACCATCATAATGCCAACACTGCATTATACTCAGCAAAGCTAATGCTCCCCCTGAATCTGTGCATCCAAGCATCCTTTCCATATGACTAAGGCTCCCCCTTAGTTTGTGCATCCTGAACACTTTCACCAACAAATCATCAAGGCATCTTTATCAAAACATTAGAAATAGAATTATGAGAACTGAAGCACCCCCAGAGATACCAAACAGTATTAGAGATACCAAACAACACTGCAACTGTGCTGAAGAAAGCTGACCCCAAACAGAAATTTGTCAGCAATTAGACATACACGGTTTTATGTGAATGAACTCGCGTATATACGCGACTGTGTTTCATGAAATCCACGTATCCACTACCATCTTCTATATTTCAACCAGATCCGATCCTCTGTGAGGCAAAGACAGTGTTCAACTTCTTTCTGAGATATTTGAATGCTTCCCTGGAACACAGATAGCTAGAACAATGTAGTTGTGTCTTCAAGCGTCATCCAACGGTTGTAGCATAAGCACATTAGTAACCAAGCCTTCAGATTCTTTGCAGCATCAATACAATCTTTCCAAGAGAAATTATCATACCGGAACAACATCTTCAAATATGTGTCAATCATCCATGTGGTCCAATATCACCATGATCTTTAAGATTTAACATGTAGTAACATATGTAGGGAAAAGATCTCAACCATAGTAACAAACTCTGCATGATCTATTCTTATTTCTGAATCAAATGACTTCCAACTCATCCATGTGTGAGCACAAAAGATACTTTTCAGAAAACAGGGCTCAAAATCTCATCATAATAAACCATATACCAAGTTATCATCATTTGAGCATGAGTATCACAATAACCAAAGAATAAGCAGTCATAGTGCCAACAATGCAATCATTAGTATTCAACCTGCTGCTCCCCCTAAACCAATGCTCCTCCTTAACTTGTGCAACCTGAATACCTTCATCAGCAAGTCATCAGCAATTCTATGCATGATCTGTCCTTATCTCTGAATTATAATGAATACTCTTCATCAAAAATCAAATAGGACTCATCCATAATCTTCAACATAAGAAACCAAGGATCATATCATCATTATTTAGAACTGAGAAACTAAGCTGATACAGAGTCAATAATACAGTTATTAACAGTCAGAATGATGCTCCCCCTGAAACTCTGCTCTTGATCTTCAGTGGTCATCCCAATTTTGTTAACCTTAATTGCATACGCGACTGTGTCTGCTATAACTCGCGTGTATACGCGACTTGTGTTCATAGAACCCGCGTATGGAAAGTGACACATTGAGAATTTCACTTTCCTTCATCTCCCCCTGAACTTATGCCTCCTGTACCTGTCTTCTTCATATCAGATGCACTGTTAGAAATAAATATAACCAGAATAATCAAAACAACCATGGGAATCACCATACATCGCTCCCCCTGTGACGATACATTACTAAGCTCCATAATGTATCTCACATCACTTCTGCAGTCATTAAGAGAAGTAAGCTTCAGAAGCGGATGACTGCAGTAGGGTCAAAATTCCCTACGTATCTGACTGGTCCTCCTTTTTTTTCCAAATTTTCTTGAACTTCCTAACTGTGTGCTGAAAATTATCCACTTTCTCAGATCTGTTCAACCTGCATTCATTTTCTACATGTCCATACTTGTTACAAGAATAACATCTCATGTGTCCAGAGAAATAAGCATAAGAATCATAATGAGTATTTCTAATCTTCCTCCTTTTACAATCAGCTGCTTTATGTCCATACTTTTTACATGAAAAACAATATCCCTTGAAGAAACTAGAGTACCTTTCTATGTAGGATCTGTTAGTTTGTGGCTGAAATATTCTGCTTCTGCAATTTGCTGCAATATGCCCATAATTATGACATTTAACACATTCAACATTCTTGAATGATATCCTTTGAGAATTCATGATCGTTGGTTGACCTTTTGTTTCTTTCAACTCTTCAGGTTTTGCTTTGACATCCTTTGAATCTTTAGCACTTCCTTGCGAACTAGATTCTCCTTTGACCGTTTCATGAAAACCCAGACCAAGTTTAATAGACGGAGACCTTTGACTACTAAGAATATTGTCCAAAATATTAGTACTATCTTGAAACCTTAAAAGTTTAACCTTTTCTTCTAATTTACCTTTGAGAATGTTTACCTCTACCTCCAAGGCTTGACATTGCTTCATCATGCTTTCTTCTTTCTTTCTTCCATCTTCTACTTGATCATTCAGATTTAGAATTTCTTCTTTCAACCAAATTTTGTTTTCTTCACATGTTTGTTGCAGCTCTTCATTCTTCTTATTTGATTTTTCCATATATTCTTTGAGAGAGATGATTTCTGCTTCAAGTCCTTCCTTTTTGAATGATTGTAGGGGTTCCTCATTCCTCTTATTTGATGTTTCGAGATCTGCTTTCAGAGAGATGATTTCTGCTTCAAGTTTTTCACCTTGATTGGTTGCATAAGCGTACAACCCTTGATACTTGTCTCTCTGTCCATTTAGTGTTTCTATCTTTTCATTCATCCTAGAGATCACATCCTTGTAGATAGATTCCTTCCTTTCAAATTGATGCCAATCATTACTTTCATTATTTGCTTCTAGACTTTCACTCTTTTTAGATGATTTTTGCTGATCTTCAACTTTAATCTTGACAACTTCTTCTAGATCCATACTATTACTTTCACCTTTGCATATACAGGTAAGTGAAATACAAGAACAACGATCAATACCTGTTTCATCTCCTTCAATTTCTGCTATACATGATTTCTGAGGTATCTCCTTTCCTTGAGTAACCTTCTTCTTTTGCTTCTTTGCCATGACCACTTGTAGAGCTTGGTCAGAATCTTCTTCATCTTCACTGGACACTTCATCATGATCTTCATTTGCATAATAACTCTTCCTATTTTCAAATTGTTTCCCGTTACCATGTTTTTCTCTATAAGGACATTTAGCAGCATAGTGACCAACTTTTCCACAATCAAAACATTTGAAGGGAAGCTTACCTTTGAATCTTCCAGTACCTAGTTGGAGTTTTCTCACAAAATTCGCTTCTTCTTCTTCGGATATATAGCTGGATTCTTTGACAACTTCCTTTTCTTTTCCTTTTGCAGATACCTTAAAAACAACTTCTTTGATTTGAGAAGGACCTCCTTGTCTCATTTCAAAAGCAGTCAGAATACCATGTAATTGAACAATAGTAAGAGTTTGCAGATCTTGCCTTTCTTCAATAGCTGAAACTTTAGAGTCAAATTTTGAGGTCAAGGATCTTAAGACTTTTTCCACCAGAGTAGTATCGGTTATGGTTTCACCCAAATTTCTCATTCGATTTACAATATCATCTAGACGAAGAAAGAAGCTGGCAATACTTTCATCACTATGCATCCTTAAATTTTCATATTCAATTCTGAGAGTTTGGAGTTTTGCACTTTTTACCTTTGTATCTCCTTCATAGCTCAGAATGATTTTGTCCCATATTTCTTTTGCTGAATTTAGCTGCATCACTTTAGCAAATTCTAGTTTAGACATGCTTCCTAATAAGACATTCACTGCTTTGGCATTGATTTCATACTTCTTCCTTTCAGCTGCATCAGTAGGAATACTTGCCGGATATTGATAGCCTTCTTCCACGATTGCCCATACTTCTGCACCAAGACTTTGCAGATATGCTTTTGTTCGTACCTTCCAGAATATTAGATTGCTTCCATTGAATAGAGGTGGCTTTAGAGACATTACTCCTTCAAGACTTCCCATTGCGACGTATCTCCTTCAAGCGATCAAGCTTCTGCAGAAGAACTTGCTCTGATACCAATTGTTGGGAAAAATACTGAGAGGGGGGGGTGAATCAGTATTTAGGACTTTATCAAATATTTTTACTTTTCACTCTCTAAAACCCATACGCTACTTTTCTGAACCAAACTAGCGTATACATGCGGATATCCTTCATAAAACTCGTGTATACACAGAGATCTAATTATGCCATTAATTCTTCACTTATATCATTCCATCATTCATTAATTAGATGTTCAATAAACAGTAAACATGTGCAGTAAGAACAGATTAAACCATCACACATAAGCATCACACATGAACACCAGGATTTTTAGGTGGAAACCCAAGTCGGGAGAAAACCACCGCTGTAGTTGCTCAGCCTTCAATATTTTATTATAGAGAAAACATCTTACAACATATGTGCTGGCGCAAACTCCTACCAGCACGCAGGCACCCACCTGCGCTCGTTTACCAGCCTCTCCTGGAAGGGAGCTCCAACCCCCTGACTCGTTTACCAGCCTCTCCTGAAAGGGAGCTACGACCCCCTGATCTCGTTTACCAGCCTCACCTGGAAGGGAGCTACAACCCCCTGACTGAAGGCTACAACCCTCAGCACCACTATGGACCACGTTTCATCAATTTTCACACTGGATCCGAACAACTTCAATAGAGCACAACTTGCAGGCCTCGTTTCATCATATTTTCAGACCCATGCTTCAGCAAACCCTAGTTTTCATACGTGCTTTCCTTTCACTGATCCCGCGTATATACGCGCCTTCTACCATACAAACCCACGTATACTTCTGTACATATTACAGAGCTAATTTCACTACGCATACGCTCTTTCTCTTCCGCAAAGCCGCGTATATACGCGCTTCTTCTGCGGAAAACTAGCGTATGGTTCTTCAGACATTTAGGTCATTGCAATTCTTCAGAACAGACACATCACACAGATTTTACCCTTTACGTCAGACAGATGCCTCCTCTCAGATCTAATCATTCCATAAACAGATGTAGCAAATACAAATACATTTCAGATCTAGATTCCCTTCTTCATCATTTTCTTCATAGGTGCTTCATGCATTCAGATCTATCATTCAACTGTAACCCTTTCCATTCAGATATACTTCAGAGAGAAGTATTCATTCAAGCTCAGACATCTTGCACCCACCCTCATGATTTGCACAATGAATTTCTTCTCTTTATATAGATTTACCCTTTTTCAATACCATGAGCCAAAACCACATTACTTCCGATGGTATTCCTGGACGGGGTCATTTAGACGAATCATTACCCAATACAATGGGTCAATACCATGGTGGTTACCCCTGGTTTTGCACTTTATGAGCACTTTTGCCCATACGCGACTTGGCACGTTGTTTCCCGCGTGCATACACGAATTCTCCTAGACAAATCCGCGTATGCCTTGAGACATACTCTTTTCATCATAGATCTAGCACATATTGAATTCCTTTCTTCATTACCTTCTCTACTCTCTGTAGATACATCAGATTTACATCATTTAACAAGTTTATCAAGACATATTCTATCAAGCACAACTTCATCAAGTAGGTTGCCATCATCTACATCAAGTGGGTTGCCATTCACGGACAACACTCTATCAAGTGGGTTGTTCATCAAGGACAACATTCAACATCATATTGCCAACATACATCATATCACATCATATTTACATCATTTACCAAGTCCATCAAGTCAAGAATAACTTCATCAGGTGGTTTGCCATCAAGGACAACACATGTCAACAATCTCATGTCTTCATCTTCATTCAGTGGGTTGCCATCAAGGACAACACTCTGCATCATATTGCCAACACGCTTATCGCGTCACCCGGTGCCGATTAGCCCTCTGATTTAATCCTTGGTCTTAATATCTCCCATGTGCCCAAAGGCCCCACAGACGGGCGCCAAACCATATCGAAAATTAAACTCTCGCCCCCAAAGTCTAAACCTTAGTTTTATTTAAATTTATCGGATTTATTATGAAATAACGTTTTCGCCAGTGCAAAATTCCAAATCAATCTCCACCGTTGATCTGATATGAAAATCGACGACGCGCAATCCCTCGCAGTCGGTGGTCCTCGCCAACCACTCACCATTCCAAAACCGAGTGGTATCCATCGCACCTCCTTCAAGCGGAGGGCGGTTTTTTCCTGATTGGCAGCGATTCCATACACTGCCCGACACGTGTCTTGTGCACTGTTAAGAAAATCGCCGCTCATCGCACATTAAAGATCGGACGTGGACCCGGCACGATATTGATGCGCGCTATTCGATCTGAGGCCACTCATCGAACAATAGTCGCTCTCTGAAGATGCCCATGCGATATCTGCAGGTACGACGTGGTATTAAAAGCATTTCCACCGTTGATTTGATCTGCAGATCGAAAGCCCAAAATAGTCACCTTGGTCCCCGTAGCCATGACAACACTCCCGAAGAACCGGTGGTCCCGAATTCCCAGTCAGCATCTACGTGGCATCTAAAAATTGGGGCGGGTTTTCATTATTCCCCCGCATAGTCAACAAGCCTATTCTATGACCCGAAATAATTATACAGTATGATTGAATTAAAGGTTTGAAGTCCAGGTTTTGTTTTTAAGGTCTTGTGGCGTTGTCCTCCACTGTTGATCGCGTGGGCCGATCCCATCCGATGGCCCACGTTTTTCCTAATTCCCAAATATGATTTCGTGACCATTTTTGTCTAAAACCCAGGTTTTAACCCATTTCTCCAGTTTTTCCAAAAACTGACTCCTCCACTTTGACTTTTTGCCTCCGTTTCCGACTGTCGATCTCTGCGCGATTGAAGGCTCTGATTTAAATTCTCCCTTTTTCTTTTTGACACATTTTTGATCAATCTCGACCATTGGACGATGCCATCCAACGACCATGCTCTCCCCACATGTCCTCCCGCAACAATAAACCTATACATGTAGGATTTTTAAAATATTTTTTGTATTGTGCAGGGTTCCAAGTGATTTTTCCGCTATGCCTGAAGAAAATTCAAAGGCAGAGGGTGACGATCCTCCTGCCTTCGATTCACCAAAGAAAATCAATCGCAGGGTTTAAACTTCACGTTTCATCGATGTTTCATGAGGCATTGATGCCATATCACCCCTGTGTAGCCCTGCAAACCAGCAAAACACAATAAATCAAGCACAGTCAGAGGGTATCAGTGTTGAAGACAAAAATGTACCAGGACAGAAGATTGAAGACAAATTTGAAGGGATCACGGCTAAGAATGATTATCAAAAGCCTAATCCCCAATTAAAACACAGTTTAAAGAAAATCTTAAGTGCTTTATCAACAGAAAGCCTCCACCACCACATTTGAGGCAAATTGATTCCTCCCAGCTACCGAAATGCCACCTGTGCCTCAAAGTATTCAATCAGAGGCCGAAGTTATTGATCAAGACCAAATATCTGCCTCAAAACACAACCAAAGGATAAATTATGTAGGCAAACTGATGACAAAATATCAGCAGAGTAACCTCGACATCACACAGAGCCTTAAAGGTCAACAAAAGCTCCCACCGAGCTTAATATTTATGTAAATCATTTAGTACAGAAGACACCAATGTAAGCTTCTTTATTGAGCCCCTCAAAGGCCGAGAAGTCATTTAAGTCTATATTAATTATTTTTTGAGATCTTTTATCAGATCTCACCTCCTCATCCTTCTATATATACTCATGCAAAAGATGAATGAGAGGTTGGTTGTAGAACATTGAAACGTAATTGAACTTGAGACTTCTATCTGTAAGTAGTGTTCACGGGCCCTTGGAGCTCTGCTGGTGGTATATAGGTTAGGCTGAGATGTGTAGATGGTTGCTAATCTAAAGCATTGGACTTAAATCTGTAACTGGTTTGGAGCATCAATACAAGTTGATTTATGGGATCCTGGTCTATGTTGACGGTGATGTTTTTCTTATTGTAACTTGTCTTTTTGTTTCTGTTTTCACTGTGTTGCATCTTCTCTTATAAAGAAAAACATGCATAGAGTTAGGACCTAATGTATATCAGTACCCTTCTGTGACTGAAAAATTTATCTGAATGTTTTCTTCTAATCTGTGTTATTTGGGAATGATTTAATTCAGTTTAAGCATAGGAATGTTGGCATTCCCTCGTCTTATTGTCTTAGCTGAATATTATTCTTGAAAGTTATGTTCAGTACTAGTTAAGTAGAGATGAACTATGGAAGATATGGTGTGCCCTGGTCCTAGTTTTATCCCCAAAGGCTGTCTAGATGTTTCCCTTGGAATGTGTTAAAAGATGGCTATTTTAGAAGTACTTACCAGATCTTAGGCCATTCTGTGTTATCTTTGTGTTTGTCTTGAAAGTAGAGCCCAACCCGCTAGTTTCTACTCCAACAGTTGCCTTCAAGTTTCCCCTTTGTTTTAATTTTTTTTCTGTCGAAAGTGTATCAAAGGCTGGCTAGTTTAAAATTACTTACTAGATCCTAGTTTTCTTTTATGTTCTTCTTAGGTGTTTGTCAAAGGATGGCTAGTTTAAAAGTACTTACCAGATCCTGGGCTACTCTTTGTTCTGCATCTGTTTAATTTTCCTTCTTGTTGTATCATTTCATTCCATAAATCAATCTTCAAAGAGATCCTTAGACATATATGAATTGCCCCATGGACCACTCTTTCCTCTTGTTGTTCCAATTAAACCCTATTATGACCCCATAGCCCAATGGACTAAAACTTGCAATTATCTATCTTCCTGGCCAAAGCTTGTTCTATCTTCTTGCAACTTCTCTCCTTTGAAACTCTTTACATTTAGAACTTTCCACCTCAAACAATAATCATGCTCAACCATCCAAAAAACAAACAAAACCCTTGGCCTTCATAACTAGCCTAATATCATTACCCCAAACTTCAAAGACAAATCCATCTTTGCACTTAGTGGAGAGATCCCTCTCCAGATTCAGGAGGGCTAGATCCTAGAATCCCAAAGTGGTTGAAACGATGTTTCTCCCTGCGACCGGAATTTCACCAATCTTACTGATTACAGGGAGCTAACACCTCCTCTGATAATTTCTCTAAGCAAAGTTCTGATCCCTTTATCTCAAAAACACTCCTCCTTTGAAGCTCAAGAACCCCTCTCTCACTGCCTCCTCTGAAATAACACAGTTTCCTCCATGGACTGCGCAGTGGGAGATGATGGAATGTTGGCCTCATGCCAAAAATGTGTAATGAAGCCCAAGAATCCTCCTTTTAGCTCCTCCAATGAGTATATCACTCCTCCACTAAAGAAAAAAAGTCAAGAGAGACTCCATGAGTTCCTCCTTTGTTGCCCCCAAGAACACAACATCCTCTCTACTGCAGAGCTAACACTGTAGATGATGGTAATATCTGTGGCCAATTCTGGATTGAGGAATATGCAGCTAAATCCTCATCCTTCCTTGAGGAAGAGGTAGGGGTTCCTGACTGGGAACACCTTAGTGCCCGAGGCACCACCACCCTGCTAAACAGCCTGGAGATGCAAGCCTTTGCAGACCCAATTCTAGAATCCAAACATAATGAAAATGGGATGTCATCTCCTCCTTATAAAGAAAGGGAACTCTTCTCCACCATGGTCCCACCAATTAGGATTTCCACCCTCATGTGAGTGTCTTCCCTCCAAAACTGCGTAGCTTCTCTAGGAAGCCTCTCGTCCTTGGGCAACAATGTTGACTTTAGTCAAAGGTAAATAAATCAAGTGATCCGGGTTCCATTCACACCCTTAGGTGCTTATTCCAGCTGCTTATTTATCTCCTTTTCACATAAGGAGTGTTATTTCTCCATCAAAAGAGGGATAAGGTGTCTCCTTACCCATTTTATTAAGAAAAAATAAAATATGCAACTATTAATGTTCCATTTTAGCTTGAGGCTAAAAATTGGGAACATTACAGTCCTCCCCTCCCACATGTTGCTTGTCCTCAAGCAACTGCATAAAGAGAACAAAATTTCTCCCCCTTCTTCTCTTGTGGCCTCTTCATCAACAATCTCCACCACTGCTCAAGATATCTTGTACAAATCTGTCCTCCAGTGCTTCTTCCCAAGTATGAAAACATGAATGAAGTGCATCATGGAAATATAGAAGGTGTAGGTGGAAACCTCCTTGCTATTCAATGGCCTCCTTAAGGTAGGAGTGATGATATAGATGGGAAAATTTTTCTCCCAATGATGATCCTCTCATCCATGCTATCATCCAAATGAGAATCTCACCCTTGATTTCTGCAATATATTGGGGCTGAATGGAGAGTTGTGCTGTGGTTTCCCATGATGGTCCTCTCTCCATTGAAGTGTCAATGGGTCTGCCTCTGTCCTTGGGATGAAATGGTATGGCCTCCAATAATGGCCCAAGCTACTCCATCAAGAAAAATCATCCATGAAATGCCTCTTCAAATTCTCCAAGTGGTCCCTCCCACAAGAAGGTACAAGTAGCAATGTGGCAATCATGGTTTTCCCATGGTGTCTCCTACAAGATAAGAAATGTATAATGGGGAGAATCATTGTTGTGTAACCAGCTCCAAAAATAGAAGAAAAGAGATATCAACGCCTTAGAAATAAGCCACTTCGAGGGGGCAACCTCCAATACATTACATAAATGAACAATTCTTGGATGATACAATTTACAGAACCTCCTTTCTATATATAGGAGTCCATGTGGCCATAATTTAATCCTAGTGGGCCACAATGTAATCCTAGCTGACCTAACAATAATAATTTAAGGGCACAATAATAACAAAATGGGGGTTACAAGGGTACAATAATAACAATAAGGGGGTTACACTAATAACAATAAGGGACTATACTAGTAATATAGGGACCTAACATGCCCCACTCCTCCAAAAAAGTGTTGTCCTCAACGCTTGAGTAGCTCTGGGTGCTTCTGTATAAAATTCTCATCCTCCCATGTAGAATCTTCAGTGGGTAAGTTCTTCCACTTGATGAGATACTCTGAAATTGATCGATTCCGTAGCTGTCGAGTTCTTGTTTCCATGACCGCTTCAGGTTCCAATATGATTTTCCTTCCTCATCAAGTTCTGGCAATATTGTTTGAACTGGAAGATTTTCACCTATAACCTTCTTTAAGCATGAAACATGGAAAACTGGATGTACTCGCGAAGAAGCAGGGAGCTCCAATTTGTATGCCATAGTACCAATCTTTTGCAACACCTTGTAAGGACCATAGTACTTTGGCGATAATTTATTATCCTTCTTTGCTTGCTTGAGGGACATTTGTTTGTATGGTGTAGCCGTAAAAATATCCAATCTCCTACATCAAAACTTCTCTCGCTACGATGTTGATCTGCCTGTTGTTTCATTCGATTTTGTGCCAAATTCAGGTTATCCTTTAAGAGTTGGAGAACTTCTTGCTGATGCTCGATGTGATCTTCCACTGCTTGAACCTTCGAATTTTTTTTTAAAGATGATGTGATGGATGGTGGATGATATCCATAAAGTGCCATAAATGGGGTCATTTTTGCTGCAGTATGGAAGGAAGTGTTATACCACCATTCGGCAAGAGGTAACCACTTGACCCATTGTGTTTGTTTATCAGATACAAAACAACGAAGATATCCTTCCAAACATTTATTTACTATCTCGGTTTGACCATCAGATTGAGGATGATAAGATGAGCTATGAGCTAATTGAGTACCCAAACAAGAAAATAACTCCGTCCAAAAATTTCCAGTAAAAATGGGATCTCTGTCGCTCACAATAACCCTTGGGCTTCCATGTAGCTTTGAATTCTGTCCATAAATGTAGTAGCAACTGTACTTGCTTTAAATGGATGAGATAAAGCACAAAAGTGTGCATACTTGGTAAGTCTATCAACTACCACCATGATGACACTCTTTCCTTCGGACTTAGGTAAACCTGTGATAAAATCCATTGAAATCTCCTCCCAACGTTGACTTGGAATGGATAAAGGTTGCAGAAGTCCTGGGGTCTTAATTGTTTCCACTTTATTCTGCTGGCAAACCAAACATTCCGCCACAAACTTTCGAATATCAGATTTAAGGCCATCCCAAAAAAACTCTTTCTTCACCCTGTGGTAAGTTTTTAAAAATCCTGAGTGTCCTCCTAAAGGAGAAGTGTGCAATTCCAGAAGAATCTTTTGTTTTAGTTGGGAATTCTTACAAAGATATAAGCAATCTTTGTACCATAAGGAATCATTTTTCCAACTAAATGTATCGGATGTACTAGGATCTTGCTGCAACTTTTGAATGAGTGTCCATACATCTTTTTCCTTCTTCCATTCATCTCTTTCTTCGGTTATCCAATCTGGTTGGATAATAGAAATAGCACAAAGCAATGCTTCCACCTCTTCATTCTTTCTTGAGAGTGCATCTGCAACAACATTAAGCTTTCCTTTTTTGTAGATTATTTCAAAGTCATAACCCAGCATCTTTGTGACCCATTTTTGCTACTCTTCTAAAGATAGTCTTTGTTCCAAAAAGTGTTTAAGACTATCATGATCAGTTTTTACCTTGAAGTGTCTTCCCATTAGGAAAGTTCTCCATTTCTTTAGTGCATGCAATATTGCTAAAATTTCCTTCTCATAAATAGGTTTATGTAAATACTTTCCTTTGATTGGACGAATTTCAAAAGAAATGGGTCTTCCTTCCTGCATTAAAACAACACCAATTCCATTTCCTGAGGCATCACATACCACAATAAAGGTTTTTGTGAAGTCTAGTGTAGCTAAGACTGGTGCTAGGCACATTGCCTCTTTAAGATGTTCAAAGGCCTTAGTTGCTTCAGGAGTCCATGAAAATGCATCTTTCTTCAATAATGTTGTTAGAGGTGTGCTATTCTCCCATAATTCTTAACAAACTTGCGATAATACCCCGTTAACCCGAGAAATACTCGCAACTGCTTTATGGTTGTGGGGACTTTCCATTCCTTAATGGCTTTAATTTTGTTAGGGTCTACTTTAACACCCTCATGAGATACAATATGACCCAGATATTCCACCTCTTGCACTCCAAAGAAAAATTTGGATGTTTTTGCATATAATTGTTTCTCCTGCAATAGTTTGAGCACCCTGTCAACATGTTCAACATGATCCTTCCAAGACTTGCTATAGATTAGTATATCATCAAAAAATACTAGCACGAATTTTCTAAGGAAGGGTTTGAAAATGGAATTCATCAACCCTTGAAATGTAGAAGGTGCATTGGTAAGGCCAAAAGGCATGACCAAAAATTCATAATGACCCTCATGAGTTCGAAATCTTGTTTTTGGAATATCTTCAGTCTTCATTCTAATTTGATGATATCCTGAACGAAGATCCAACTTGGTAAAATAAATTGCTCCATGTAATTCATCCAATAATTCATCAATCACAGGAATGGGAAATTTATCTTTAATGGTGAGCTTATTGAGCTCCCTATAATCTAGACACATTCTCCATGATCCATCCTTCTTGTGTACCAATACTACAGGAGCAGAGAAAGAACTTTGACTAGGTTGAATTATACCTGCCTCTAACATTTCTGCAATCATACGTTAAATTTCGCTCTTTTGGAAGTAAGGATATCTATAAGGCCTGATGTTTGGAGGAACACTTCCTGGAATCAAATGAATAGCATGATCATGATCACGAATAGGTGGGAGTCCTTTGGCAGTTTCAAACACCTTGGAATGATTGTCCAAGACTTGTTGGAGATATGCAGAAATAGATGATTTTGATGTTGGAACTTCTAGTGAGCATAATTGTGCAATTATGCCTCATTGTTATTTCTTTAGAAGCTTTTTCATGACATTAGAGCTTATTATCTTTCCTGGCTTCCCTGCGATACCCCGTAATTCGACTTCCTTTCCTTCTGAAAAAAATTTCAAGAAAAGTTCTTGAAAATTAAAAGTTACCGTCCCCAATGATTGTAACCATTGTACTCCTAGTACAACATTAGCACCTCCCATAGAAATGGAAAGCATTGGACTAGTAAATACATATTCCTCCATGATTAGCTTGATATTATGGCATTTTTCAGAGCAATTTATAGTTCCTTCATTTGCAACCATCACTTGAAATTCTGGTGCTGGGTATAGGAAACAATTTAATTCCTTGGCTACCTTAAAATGAATAAAATTATGGGTGCTACCTGAATCAATCAACACTATTACCTTTTTCTTCTTGATATGTCCTTCTATCTTGAGAGTTTGAGGAGTGGTAATTCCTGCCAGTGCATTACATGATATGGTCGGATTCATTTCTTCTCCTTCTATGGCTTGTTCCTAGTGTATATCCTCTTCTTGTTGATTTTCTTCTTCCTCTTCACAATCTATGTAAAATAATTTCTTCTTAGCACATTTATGACCTTTTGTGTATTTGCTATCACAGCTGTAGCAAAGCCCTTTTTCTCTTTTTTCTTCTAATTTTTGTGGTGTCAACCTTGTAGGTTGTGGAAATCTAGGCGCAGAAACACTTCCTTCTTTATAGAAGTGAGTGGTAGGCTTCCTTGTCGCCATAATTTTACATTCAATTTTTCTTGCCAACCTGAATGCCTTCTCTAATGAATTAGGTTCCAAAACATGAACTTCATGTTGGATGTTATCCTTTAAAGTGCTTATGAAGAGATCAATCCTGTGTTCCTCTGGAATATCAGTTACCCTTATATTCAATTTTTGGAAGTCCTCAATGTGCTCCCCCACTAAGCCCTTTTGTTTTAGATTTATCAATTGGCTAAAGAAGGTGTTGCTCTTTGTATCCTCATAATGTGCTATCATTTCCTCCGTAAAAATTGACCAAGTGACAATTTTTTTACGGGAGCAAAGCCATCGATACCATACAAATGTATTTTGTTCTAAATGTAAAGTTGCAATGCGTACCTTTTGTGTGTTTTGCACATTATGGAGATCAAAATATTGCTCCATTTGTAGTATCCATGTTACAGGATCCTTTCCATCAAACTTCCTCATCTCCATTTTTGGAATATGGTGGTTCTTCCTGCCAACATTAGAGTTTGTGAAATCATGATTAACATTTATTTTGTTCTCATCATGAGGTTCTTCTACTATCTTTTCACCATTAGAAAACATTTCTTGTATCAACTTTGTCAAACCTTCGATATCTGCTTTTAGATCATTCTTCATGTTTTCCAAGTTGTCTTTCATGTCCGCTTCCATGCCATCCATTTTAGCTTCCACACCTTTCTTCAAACCATCCATCTTCGCTTCCATGCCTTTCTTCAAAACTTCCATTTCATTTTTTGTTGCTCTTTGCGAGAGTGAAATTTGTTGCACTTGCTCTTGTAATTTTGATAGATCATGTTGCAATTATTCATCTTCATGAGTCATAGTAGAGCCTTCTAAAGGCTTAATGGGTGTTGAATTATTTTTATGGGGAATCTTTTAGAACCCAATACTGATATATATTCTATAATATTCCCTTGGAATCAATTCAAATTGATTCTTCAAACAAGACTTATGCAATTCACAAAAAAAAAATACACACCTTTTTCTTGCTTTCGAGGAGCTCGATATTGAAATTGGATTATCTCTATAATTTTAGCACTGAAATATTTGAATTTCAGTACCAACGTATCCCTCTAAATTATCTTTCAAATTCCACAGGTCTAACCTGATTTGGATTCTCCAAGACCAAGTTGTGTCCAATCTCCCACAATGACCTAATTATGGACTGGTTCAGTACAACGAACTTGTACGATTTTCCACGTGTCACTGTTTCATCCTTCAGCTCTGAAATCGATAGCCAAAAAACTACAGTCCGTTTACTAGTGACCACATTTTATGGCACTCCAATCTGATGCTCAGAGAGAGAGTTATGAATATTTTTCCATGATCACCTATTTCAGATGAAATTCAGGAGCCTGAAAAAGCACTACCTTCCACAGATCATATCTCCGAAAATATTTCGTACCAAGATCTGAAATTTTTTTGACGATGTTCCTCAGGATTTTAGATTTTCAACCTATGAATTTCAGCTTCTGAAACTTTGTAGAAAAAAAATTATAGTGAAAATTCCACGATGACCTGTTTGGAGCAGCGAAACCTTAGAATCCAAAGCTCTGATACCAAATGTTGTGTAACCAGCTCCAAAAATAGAAGAAAATAGATATCAACGCCTTATAAATAAGCCACTTCGAGGGGGAAACCTATAATACATTACATAAATGAACAATTCTTGGATGATACAATTTACAGAACCTCCTTTCTATATATAGGAGTCCATGTGGCCATAATGTAATCCTAGTGGGCCACAATGTAATCCTAGCCGACCTAACAATAATAATTTAAGGGCACAATAATAACAAAATAGGGGTTACAAGGGTATAATAATAACAATAAGGGGGTTACACTAATAACAATAAGGGACTATACTAGTAATATATGGACCTAAAAATCATGCTCCTAATGGGCTATACATCCAATACTCTCCAAATAAATCTCCTCATGAGTGTACAAACATCAGAAATACAAGGAGCAATACACAATAAAATCAAGTTGTCCAATGACAACCAGGGAGTGGTTCAAAGTTCCACTCATGGAACCTGCGTAGTGCCTCTTGGCCTGCCTCAAAATCAAAAGTAACAAGTGCTGTACTAGACACTTGTTTGTTGCCACAATATCTCATCATAAGATAAAACATGAAAAAACAATTTGGTGCCAATGGTGCACACCAAGAAGTATGTGGCTTCCTCCACAAATCACTATAAGAATGGCCAATTCCACTGTTGCAATGGCTGCAAGTGCATCCTCATGTAAAATGAAAGAAGGAACAAGCCTCCTTGGTACATCATGCTTCTTAATCAATGAAAATAAGTATAATACAAAATATGAAATTATACCTCCTCCACCATGCACTAGAGCTCTTGAGCTGAAATGGCTCAACTGAAAACTTCCCCTCACCTCCAATGAGTCGGGAAGTGGCTGTGATGTCCTCTCCACCACCAATCGGGCTATGAATATCTCCGTATGCTGATATATTTCATGTTGAATGCCCTCCCAAGTGAACTCCTCTAGCAAAGCAAAATATGCATCCAAGTGCATAGCTAGGAAGTCCTCATGTGCTGCATGCAATAGTTTCTCCTTGAGACTAGAAGCCCTAGTCAAGAAGAGTCTGCCATGATGATAGATGATCATATCATCCACTAAGTATCTTCCATCTCCATTAGGGCCATCCAAGATCATGCAATGCACAAAGATCCTGGGAATAATCAACCAAAAGCTGAGTCCTCCAACCTGGATCAATCCTCCACATAGACAACACTGGTGTTCTGCAATATGGTGCTCCCTCACGCTGCTGCCTGCTAATTTGACATCCCCCATGCTAAATTCATCCTCCAAGTTGCTTCCATGGCCATCATGCAGCTACTCATGCTCAAATAGAAATGATGCTCTCTGAAAATGAGCCTCCCATGAGAGACTATCACCTCCAAAGAATCTCCTGATCCTGGCCAATGTAAGCATGAGTGGAATCCATCTACTTCAATGAAAGAGTCCTTCCTCAAAGGAAGTATCCTCTCTCACCAAATCTATGGAGCAGTCATCCTGCATCATGAAGATGCTATCCTCCATCCATGCAGCAAATTTTATCAACGCAGTATAGCTGATGAAAGTGGGTGAGACTGAAAATGAGAGAGTGTATCCCTCCTCCTTGAGCTTATCCCAAAATCTCTGGGCTGTGTTGGACTCCTCTTATGTCTCCACCTCTCCGGAATCCAAGAGTGGTGAACCACAAAGCATGATGCCTCTCATCATCTCTACATCATGTGGCCTCCCAAGTGGAATGCCTCCAAAAGTGAGACATCAAGATAGGAAGTGGACTGTATATATGAGAGGAATGAATGGTCCCTCTCTCTACTGTGCAGTGCAGTCCTTCTCCTATGTGAATAAAATCTTTGAAGTAGATAAGGGTGAATGCCCATCATCCCTTCATGCTAATCCTTCTGCTCTTCTTCTTCTTCCAATGTTGCAGCACTGTAGGTTCTTCTATGCACCTCCTCTCTACCAACATGTGAGTGTATCTCCTCCTTAATGAGAGGCCTTGGATCTTCACCTTCCTTTGAGAGAAATATCTCGACACCTCACAAATGGAAGAGTGCCCTTCATATAATGGGGGTCTTGCCTCTAGTAAGCCATCCTCTTGATTTACTCCCCCTCTAGAAATATGGAATGATCTTTGTTTCATGGTCCCCTTCCATGCATGCAAAGTGTTTGAAGTTTTGTCACACCATTTTTCACATTGGTTTTCATCAATCCCCTTTGAAAAACTCTTTGTGACTTCAACATATGATCTCTCATTTGCATGAAAACATGAAATAGAATTCCGAAAACAATCATCATGAATCATACCTTTGAGTTGCAGCGCTGCTCCTCCAAAGGCCTCAAATTTTTCCTCCATCCTTCTTGTAGTAGCTATGGGAAATATACTGCACTGTGGATCTACATGTGTGGCTGAATGCTCACACCCTTCATGAGAATATCTAGGGCTTGCTTCATCCACAAACCCTTTCAGGAAATTTCTCCAAATTTTCTCTTTCATCAGATCTTCAATGATGTTCTCAATGGTTTGGAAAAGAAGAAGGGAGACCTCCTCTCCCGTCATTCCTTTTTCCCTTGTTTCCTGTGCAAATATTCTCTCCTTGGAGAGAAGCTTCTCTTGCTGATGGCATTAAATATTTTGCGCAGGCTGAGCCAAGATTGATTCTCTGATACCACTTTAATGTTCCAAATCTGGAACCTTCTGCTCCATCGGGAATATCTTAAGATATTCCAATTCCTTCTTCAGTGAGACACCACAAGTCCATTCCAGAGATTTAATGTGGGGGAATTTATAGGATATGTCTCCTTCCAAAGAAGGGAGATATTTTGAGGCTAGTTGGCCCTTCATAGACTCTGTATATGGATATGCAATATTCCACTTCGAGAATTTCTGCTACATGGTCCTTGGGGACGCTGTATAAGGAAGCATCTAAAAAAATAAGGCAATTCACCACTGGGGTGCCTTAGAAAACATATAATACAACTCCCTTGCAGAAAAATAGCTTAAAGAAATAACTCTAGATGGGTTATTCAAATCTCCCCAATCTAGGTCTCTAAAACGATACTCAATGAGAGAGCTTACAACAATATATGAACATAACCATTAAAATCTGAAAATATGATTACACCATAAGAGGGAGATGTATGTAGTCAAAATTATATGATTATATTAGCAATAATGTACAAGAAATAGTTGAGGGACAAGCCACTCAAGCTTTAAGAACCAACCTCCAATGAATGAACAATAAAATACATGAGTTGCTGCAACTCCACAAAATGCCAGAGAGCAGTGACTGCGCTGTGTATATGAAGGTAGCAGCTACTGAATATACATGAAATAAAAATGTGGATGTAGGATACAAAGAAATAGCCCAATAACAAAGGAATGGGCTGAAATACTAGATTTCTAGCCAATCTAGAAGAGATTGCTAGAAATGCCGGAGAATACAAAATGTGACAACTGAGTTGTCACTTAAACTAGTAAAAAATGAGAATGAGGCTATGGATGATCTGAAATATGATTTCCATCCTCTGATAATGTCTCCAAGAAAAGAGCTGATCCCTTTATCTCAAAAACACTCCTCCTTTGAAGCTTAAGAACCCCTCTCTCACTGCCTCCTCTGAAATAACACAGTTTCCTCCATGGAATGCGCAGTGGGAGATGATGGAATTTTGGCCTCATGCAAAATATGTGTAATGAATCCTGGGAATCCTTTTTGCAGCTCCTCCAATGAGTAGATCAGACCTCCACTGAAGAAAACAAATCAAGAGAGACTCCATGAGTTCCTCCTTTGCTGCCCCCAACAACACAACGTCCTCTCTACTGCAGAGCTAATGTTGTAGATGATGGTAGTAGCTGTGGTCAATGTTGGATTGAGGAATATGCATCTCAATCCTCATCCTTCCTTGAGGAAGAGGTAGGGGTTCCTAACTGGGAACCCCCTAGTGCCCGAGGGCACCACCACCCTGCTAAACAACCTGGGGATGCAAGCCTTTGCAGACCAAATTATAAACTCCAAACATAATGCAAATGGGATGCCATATCCTCCTTATAAATAAAGGGAATCTTCTCCACCATGGTCCCACCAATTAGGGTTTCCACCGTCATGTGAGTGTCTTCCCTCCAAAACTGCGTAGCTTCTCTAGGAAGCCTCTCCTCCTTGGGCAGCGCTGTTGAATTTAGTCAAAGGTGACTAAATGAAGTGATCCGGGTTCCATTTTTTGGGGTTCCTATGTTTTGGCTAGATTGGCAAGACCAAAATATGAGACAACATCAGAACCGCTTTGGGGTCCTAGGATCTAGCCCCCCTGGACCCGGAGAGGGATCTCTCCAATAAAACAAAGAATGATATATCTTTGAAAGCTCAAAATGAGATGTTAGGCTAGTTATGAAGCACAAAGGGGGTTTTAAAATGATTGGCTAGTTTCTGAGTTGGTCATGAGATCATGGACTGAGAAAGTAATGGGAGAAAAAGGAACAAAGCAGCAGGATGTTTCAACAAAAGGGATAGGTCAAGAAAGTGCCATCCATTGGGCTATGGAGTCATGAAAGGAGAATTACTTGCAACAACTAGCCAAGGATTTTAGAGGGCAATTCATCTACACTAAAGGATATTTTTAGATAGATGATGGGATGGAACATTAAGGAAAGAAAGTGGAATAAGGAAAGCAACCCAATTTATATCTATAGATCAGGTCAGAGGTCATTTAACTCCAGACCTGCTTGGACATACTCAAAGGCAGCTTTCGAAGAGGGACAAAGAGGTAACTTATAGATCGGACCAGAGGTCATTTAACTCCAGGTCAGCTTTAGCATGCTCCAAGAGGAAAAACAGAGATAAGTTAACAAAGCTAGAATCTAAAGATCAGAGAAGGACTTTGAACCTTCAATGATTTTGACACCAGCAAGAAACATCCAAGTAGAAAACTCCATAATTCATACATCAGCTAGCAGCATATGGAACTAATACACTGATTAAATTAACTGAATTTACTCTTAGATAACACATACGGCCGAAAACATTAAGGCAAGGAGAGAAGAAACATAGGGTGCCTAACAAGGGCAAATCCTATGCCAGATTTCTAATGCAAGCCAGAAGACCAATGAACATCATAAAAATGTAATAAACAGAGTTAGGAAAACATCACCAATAGTAATAGACCAGGATCCTGTGAAATGTGCTTGATTAATGATGCAAAACCAGTCATATACATCCGAGATCAATGGCTGAAAAACAATCCAAATTTCTCCTCCCAACCTACTACTTAACAACTACTCTGCAACTCCCTCCCAAGACTGTTCTAACAGTCAGAATGAATCCCTCTAACTACAACAGCAGCAACTGGACAAAAACCACTACAATATTTTTCTCATGATTTTTATAACTACAAAGAAGCTAAGGAGGTAGGTAGAAGATTAAATGAAACATTAAACTCCGAAAAGAAAGTGAGGGCTGAAGCCATTCTGTTTTAAACTCTGAGCATTAATCTCTGGCACCTTTGGAGGAAAAAATGGTCTTCGTCAGGCTTCATTTACTCCATAGTATGTTTCTAAAGCATTCTAGTTTGCTCTACTTGTGAAGTAAGTGCTTTGATAGCTTGGACTGTGGTCTGGGTGGAAATCTCCTCTGGAGCACGGTATGAAATAAAAACAGTATGGGCAACCCGTCCTTTCCTGGGAAAACATTCTGCTGATGTAGAGAAACCTGTCATACATTAATTTCCACACCTCTGTCAGTGAAAACCTTGCCGCTGCATCCATACTGTGTATTTATGGCGGCGTTTCAACCTCTGTACGTTGCAAAACCCGTGGCTGTGTGTAAAGAAAAAAAATACATATGAGGGCAGATGGAGCAGAGGGCGGAAGGCATGACAGCGCGACGGTGGGATGGTGGTTATACATGAAACAATGGTGAAAAATGCAATGAAATGGTGGAAATTATGAACAATAGGGTTTCGGTGGTGGAATGCAGCGTTGACCGTTAGATCATGGTCAGGGGGCAAAGATCAATGGCGGAGATTGACCTGGCAGAATGATATATGAAATAGGTGAAATACATATGAAATGCTAAAATTTATGAACAAATGCAAAGGTTTGAACTTTAGTGGAAATACACGGGAATCACATGAAATGCAATGGGAATGCGATGAGGTGGGACCCAGCTGGAGGCAGAGGGTGATCGGATGCTGATCGTTAGATCCTAGATCCAACAGACGATTAGGATTAACTCGGGTTGTCACAATCGAAAGGGGGAAGGGGAGCACATTCCATAAGTTTCCGATTGCGATTCATGAAGAGAAGCGATGATTGTTGGATTTACACAGAGATCAACGGTGGAGATCTGTTCGGAGGGCGGGAAGGGGAAAAAGACAGGAGAAAACGGGAAGATCTGGGCCGTTGATTTCAACTGGATGAGCGGCTGAGAACGAATTGAGAAATCGCAATAAGGGGGAAATAGGGGTCACACATATCAACACTTCCGATTGTGATTGGGCGGAGGGAGCGATGACTGTCAGATCGGCGGGGAAAAGGACGGTCAGGATGAGATCGGGGGGGGGGGGGCGCGATCGGGGATCAGAGGGAAAGGCTTGCGATTGATTGGGGATTATAGGAAAAGGCTTGCGATTGATCAGGGATCGGAGGGAAAGGCTTGCGATTAGCACGGGTCATCCGATCTATGCGGGAAACAATGGTGGAGATGTGATCGGGAAATCTCAATCGGGGGGGAAGCAGAGGTGACACAAACATATTTTTGATTGCGATTCGGGCAGGGAGTGCGATTAGCGCTCTGCTATTGGATCTTTAGGGTAGACCAACGACTTTGATCATGTTGCGGGACTTGTTTAATAAATGATCGCATCAGAACTTTCTGAGCTTTACAAAGGAATTTGGTCCCCGACAATCTTCCGATTGCGATTAGCGCTTAGGACTTAAGCACTTGGCCCTAGCGCAAGGGAATGTGTGGGGAAGTGTTTAGGGCTGATGGGAAAGGGGCTAAGCCCTTATAATAAGGTCAGAAAGTGGGTTTTAGCCCATTTTAATGAATTTTGAAGGTTAGAGAGGGTAACGATAGGGAAGAAAAGGGGAAATTTAGCCAAACAAAGGGAAAAGGTAGGATTTCAAGGGGGATTTTTGGGAAATTTAGGAGGTAAGGGGGAGATTAGGGGGAAAAAAGGGGACTTGGTGAGAAGGAGAAAATGATAAAATGTGGGGGAAATCTGCGGAGATACAATGGGTGAAAAAAGGCCTTTTTGAGCAAAATTTAGTCATTCAGTAAGGTTCATTGAGAACAGATTAGCAGAGGGAAACAATCAAAGGCAGGACAATTAACAAGACTTCAAGGATGATGTGTTTTCAAGGGAAATGCATTCCTTGAAGGCTTATGAAACAATCTAGCCCCTTGCTTTCTTGTCAAGGGATTCATAAGGGGCTAACAGTAGCTCCACATGGGGATGGCTTCTTCATGAAGGAGTCAAGAATTCAGAAAATAGATCTTTGGAGAAGGCCAGTTGCCTTCTGCTTTACACATCCCTTTCTTTCTTTAGATCAGTTGCCACAACATGAAGACATTACATTAGCAGAAATACTTTCCCAACAAACTACCTACCCACACTACAATCCTAACTTTTTTTCATTCTTCTAGGGTGCATTTGAGCTAGCAGACCCTTTTCATCATTTATTTTTGCAAACAGAAAATAAACCTATTCTATTTCTACCCTTATTGCTCCATGAGACCAGATTAGACTATTGGTCTCATATGTTTCTCTACCTAATCTAATATCTGCTGGGATTAAACTGTCCAGCAGATTTCTTCTCTACATTCTAAGATAGAAATTGAAAACAGTCAAGCTAGGATTAGACTGTCTGACTTGCTGGACTTTGCAGAAATTAAAACAACTAACCACATGCTCACAGACTAAGATTTATTTAGCTTTTCCTACCTACCCTACTTTTACTCAAATATATACAAATCTAGCTTACAAACATTGTCTTCCAATGTAACCAGTCCATCAAGTGATCCCATGGCTGGTGCTTTCTGCTCAACTCTTTGAGCAGGCTGGATAGGCAGGGCAGCTCCAACTCTTTTTGTTCAATAACAACAGCTTTGAAAAATTTTCTTTCTATCTGCATCATGCTGCTAAAAAATACCCTTGATCCTTCTTCAAATGTTTGTATAAAATGTGCATAAGGATCATGATATGATACTTGGTTATGAATATTTGGCAGACCGGCTTCAACCAGGATTTCTTCTTCTACCATTGGGTCAAGAACATGACTTTCTTGAGGACGAGAATATTTTTCATCTTCTGAACTAGAGGAGTCATCATATATGACAGTGTTGTCCTCCTGGAGCTCTGATATATTCTGCTCTGAGGTGCTGAGCTCTGTGAGAAGGTCTATGTATTCTTGAGCAGGGGCTTTTTCCATTGCTTTCTGTTTTTTAGAAGAAGGCTCATTACTTTCATCTTGCTCAAGAATCACTTCTTTTCTTTCCTCCTCCTCTTCTGAAAGGAAAGGCTGTTGGTTTCCAGTTTCACTGATGATCCGTAGTAGAGCAGAATGGAGATTCAAAGAATCTTCATCTTCTATTATACTATCATAGCTCTCCCCATCAGTATCATAGATAGGCTGACTGGTTTCATTACTTCTCTGAAATTGCTGGCTTTGATCTTCCTCCCATGAATCTAAGGATGATGGTCCTGCAAGATTAGCTTCCCTTCGAAAACACTCATCATCAAATGGATCATAAATAGGAAAATCATAACTATAAGTAATGTCACCCACCAAACCTTCTGGATTCTCAGCAGGTCTTTCTTCGTCCTGATCCATAGAGGAGTCTTCAGGATCTGAATCATCAAACTCAAGAGATGAATGAGAAGGAGCATGTGTTCTACAAAAGGTTTCGAAGGTGGACCGCTGGTTTAATATCCGATCAATCTCTTCTTCTGTCAAAATAGGGGTTTCCATCTCATCATGGCCAGAAGAACAACAATACTCACTCTCTTGTATTAGTTGACTGGGAGGCGGGATGTTTACTTGAGCCTCTTCTTCCACATCAGATTCTGCCTCCTCTATATGGTCTCTTATTTCCTCAAGGCGACATTCCCCATTAGCTTTTTCCATTAGGTCCTGATATTTTTTAGTCAGAGTAACACAAGACATAGGTAAGAAATCAGGCAGTTCCTGATCACCTTCCTCTTTGTCTCCTACAAATTCTTGAGCATCATACATGTCTTGCTCATCTTCCAGGTCCCGAGTTTGTTCTTGTTCTGGAAAATGCATGGGCTTTTCAAAATAATCATCATTTGCATTCAGGTTAGCCATGTACATTTCCAACACTTTACCAAACATTTCTGTTAATTCATTTAATTGATTATACAGAGCATCATACTTTGTATCTCTGTCCATGTTTGGATTCATGCTTATGCAAAGAAGGCTACTGCTTCTTCTAAACCAGTTCAGAGTCTTCTACCAGTGGAGTCATTTGGTATTTTGGGAGTTATGGAATGTGGAGTCGCCAGGTGGATGTATATGAATGCTTGAAGCAGGATGCTATCCACCATCAGCAATGAGAAGCCAATATACAGGCGAAGTGGTCTCTTCCCCAGTGGAGTCACCATTATGTTGGGGTTCCCATGTTTTGGCTAGATTGGCAAGACCATAAGATGAGACAACATCAAAACCGCTTTGGGGTCCTAGGATCTAGCCCCCTGGACCCAGAGAGGGATCTCTCCAATAAAACAAAGAATGATATATCTTTGAAAGCTAAAAATGAGATGTTAGGCTAGTTATGAAGCACAAAGGGGGTTTTAAAATGATTTGGTTGGTTGGTCGCTGAGTTGGTCATGAGACCATGGACTGAGAAAGTAATGGGAGAAAAAGGAACAAAGCAGTAGGATGTTTCAGCAAAGGGGATAGGTCAAGAAATAGCCATCCATTGGGCTATGGAGTCATGAAAGGATAATTAATTGCAAAAACTAGCCAATGCTTTCAGAGGGAAAGTCATCTACACTAAATGATCTTTTTAGATAGATGATGGGATGGAACATTAAGGAAAGAAAGTGGAAGAAGGAAAGCAACCCAATTTCTGTCTATAGATCAGGTCAGAGGTCATTTAACTCCAGACTTGCTTGGACATACTCAAAGGCAGCTTTCGAAGAGGGACAAAGAGGCA
This sequence comes from Pinus albicaulis, assembly GCA_034641835.2. NCBI lineage: Eukaryota > Viridiplantae > Streptophyta > Pinopsida > Pinales > Pinaceae > Pinus > Pinus albicaulis. The sequence continues at coordinate 1,440,167,833 of CM076580.1, forward strand.
GCTTATAGATTGGACCAGAGGTCATTTAACTCCAGGTCAGCTTTAGCATGCTCCAAGAGGAAAAATAGAGATAAGTTAACAAAGCTAGAATCTAAAGATCAGAGAAGGACTTTGAACCTTCAATGCTTTTGACACCAGCAAGAAACATCCAAGTAGCAAACTCCATAATTCATACATCAGCTAGCAGCATATGGAATTACGACATTGGTTAAATTAATTGAATTTACTCTTAGATAACACATACGGCTGAAAACATTAAGGCAAGGAGAGCAGAAACATAGGGTGCCTAACAAGGGAAAATCCTATGCCAGATATGGAACTAATACACTGGTTAAATTAACTGAATTTACTCTTAGATAACACATACGGCCAAAAACATTAAGGCAAGGAGAGCAGAAACATAGGGTGCCTAACAAGGGCAAATCCTATGCCAAATTTCTGATGCAAGCCAGAAGACCAATGAACAACATGAAAATGTAATAAACAGAGTTAGGAAAACATCACCAATAGTAATAGACCAGGATCCTGTGAAATGTGCTTGATTAATGATGCAAAACCAGTCATACACATCAGAGCTCAATGGCTGAAAAACAATCCAAATTTCTCCTCCCAGCCTACTACTTAACAACTACTCTGCAACTCCCTCCCAAGACTGTTCTAACAGTCAGAATGAATCCCTAACTACAACAGCAGCAACTGGACAACAACCACTACAATATTTTTCTCATGATTTTTATAACTACAGAGAAGCGAAGGAGGTAGGTAGAAGATTAAATGAAACATTAAACTCCGAAAAGAAAGTGAGGGCCGAAGCCATTCTGTTTTAAACTTTGAGCATTAATCTCTGGCACCTTTGGAGGAAAAAATGGTCTTCGTCAGGCTTCATTTACTCCATAGTATGTTTCTGAAGCATTCTGGTTTGCTGTACTTGTGAAGTAAGTGCTTTGATAGCTTGGACTGTGGTCTGGGCAGAAATCTCCTCTGGAGCACGGTATGAAATAAAAACGGTATGGGCAACCCATCCTTTCCTGGGAAAACATTCTGCTGATGTAGAGAAACCTGTCATACATTAATTTCCACACCTCTGTCAGTGAAAACATTGCTGCTGCATCCATACTGTGTATTTGTGGCGGCGTTTCAACCTCTGTACTCTGCAAAACCCGCGGCTGTGTGTAAAGAAAAACAATACATATGAGGGCAGATGGAGCGGAGGGCAGAAGGCATGACAGCGCGGCGGCGAGATGGTGGTTATAAACGAAACAACAGGAATGCGATGAGGTGGGACCCAGCCGAAGGCGGAGGATGATCAGATGCTGACCGTTAGATCCTAGATCCTACGGATGGTCAGGATTAACTCGGGTCGTCGCAATCGGAAAGGGGAAGGGGAACACATTCCATAAGTTTCCGATTGCGATTCATGAAGAGAAGCGATGATCGTTGGATTTACCTAGAGATTGACGGTGGAGATCTGTTTGGAGGGTGGGAAGGGGAAAAAGACAGGAGCAAATGGGAAGATCTGGGCCATTGATTTCAACTGGATGAGTGGCTGAGAACTAATCGGGCAATCGCAATCAGGGGGAAATAGGGGTAACACATATCAACACTTCCGATTGCGATTGGGCAGAGGGAGCGATGACTGTCAAATCGGCGGGGAAAAGGATGGTTAGGATGAGGGGGGGGGGGGGGGGGGGCGCGATCGGGGATCAGAGGGAAAGGCTTGCGATTGAAAGTCTTGCGATTAGCACGGGCCATCCGATCTATGCGGGAAACAACGGTGGAGATGTGATTGGGAAATCGCAATCGAGGGGGAAGCAGAGGTGACACAAACATATTTCCGATTGCGATTCGAGTGGGGAGTGCGATTAGAGCTCTACCATTGGATCTTCAGGGTAGACCAACGACTTTGATCATGTCGCGGGACTTGTTTAATAAACGATCGCATCGGAACTTTCTGAGCTTTACAAAGGAATTCGGTCCCCGACAATCTTCCGATTGCTATTAGCGCTTAGGACTTAAGCACTTGGACCTAGCGCAAGGGCATGTGTGGGGAAGTGTTTAGCACTGATGGGAAAGGGGCTAAGCCCTTATAATAAGGTCGGAAAGTGGGTTTTAGCCCATTTTAATGAATTTTGAAGGTTAGAGAGGGTAATGATAGGGAAGAAAAGGGGAAATTTAGCCAAACAAAGGGCAAAGGTAGGATTTCAAGAGGGATTTTTGGGAAATTTAGGAGGTAAGGGGGGTATTAGGGGGAAAAAGGGGACTTGGTGAGAAGGAGAAAAGGATAAAATAGGGGGGAAATCTGCAGAGATACAATGGGTGAAAAAAGGCCTTTTTGAGCAAAATTTAGTCATTCAGCAAGATTCATTGAGAACAGATTAGCAGAGGGAAACAGTCAAAGGTAGGAAAATTAACAAGACTTCAAGGATGATGTGTTTTCAAGGGAAATGCATTCCTTGAAGGCTTATGAAACAATATAGCCCCTTGCTTGCTTGTCAAGGGATTCATAAGGGGCTAACACCATTCACACCCTTAGGTGCTTATTCCAGATGCTTATTTATCTTTTTTTCACATAAGGAGTGTTATTTCTCCATCAAAAGAGGGCTAAGGTGTCTCCTTACCCATTTTATTAAGAAAAAATAAAATATGCAACTATTAATGTTCCATTTAGCTTGAGGCTAAAAATTGGGAACATTACATAGTTTAAGTGACCAAATCGTTCATGCCAAATTTTGATCACTTCATCATTATGAGCAACAAAAACAGAGAGAAGACATGATGACCCAAAGTTGTCAAACTTATACAACCTTGTGGAATCATCAACAATGGCAGTAGCTAAAATATGTCTAGGATCTTTGAGGTCCTTAATTACAACATCATGAGGTGAGAATTCTACTATTTTCCCTTCACATGAATGAGTTATCTGATAAATAGACAGAAGGTTGCAGGACAAGGTAGGAACACGTAATACATTATTAAACTAACCATTAATGGTTCCAGACCCTACAACACTGAGAGATCTATCATCACCAACATAAATATTTTTGGTGTTACAATCACTTAAAGATGAAAACATGGTTTTATTTTTGGCCATGTGGTAAGAGGCTCCATAATCAATGAGCCACTCATGAGAGTGAGAAGAAGAAGATACATTCAAAGCATAACCAGAACTTGATGCTTGAAAACCACAAGCGAAAAGTTCCATTCCTGAAGATTAAGTTGAAGAGTTCTCCAAATTGATGTTGTTATTCTTGATTACTGCTTCCAAGGCTTACATCTTCTTAAAAATTTTGACTCTACGTGGCCATCTCGATTTCAAAAGGTGTAATTCCTATTTGTCTTCTTCCCTTTGTTTTTATTTACCTTATTAGTTTGTTGAGTTTCTTTTTTATTTTGCGACTGAAATTGCTTAAGACCCTTGTTTGGTTTAGGACCATTCTTTTTAGGATGCTGCTTCTTAGGATTCTTTTGGTATGATTGCTGCTAGGCTGCTAAGGCTTCCTTAGAAGAGTTTCCAGTATTAATAAGACCGAGGTGTAAGATTTTTTCTTGTTCTTTTATCAAAGAATCGCAAAAGGCATCAAAAGAGGGGGGCTTGTAGCCTGTTCCTTGAGAGATTGAGGGCTTCTCTAGTGGAATGGACGGTGGAAACAAATACAGAGTATGTAGGGCCAATATTAGCAAGAATGGAATATATAAGGCTACCATGTTCCTTTTTTACCTTACAACCTTCTAAAATAAGTGTAAGGGTCTTGAATTTGGACATAAAATCTTCAATAGGGGAGGAATTATTGGGGTCCAAAGTAAGCAACTCATTTTCACGCTGGTGGGCTCTGATTTCATTTTTAATGCCAAAAATAGTATTTAGCTTTTTCATAGCTTCATTAGGGGAGTCAATGTCTTGGATATGAAATCTAAGATCTTGAGCAATGGAGATTCCTATCGACCCTCATACTTGATCTTGTTTATTTTCCCATTTAGCGTCTTTATCTCCATCAATAGGTTTAGTTTCTAGTCCTATGGCTATTCTATAAAGGTATTTACTTCTAAGTAAGTCTAACTTCTAATTAAGTCTACCAGGTAGGATAACCATTGGAAATAACTCATGCTATTAAGAATAAATGGTCATGCACTTTCCATTAAAAAAAAACAAACCAAAGCTAAAAGGGCTGAAACCAACTGCTCCAATGGAAAGAGCTCGAAAAATTAGGTTGGTAAAAAAAAAACGGTTTTCGGGTGAAGAAGTTATGCCTTTTTGAAAAAATGTTGTAGTAGATGCCGAATAGTTACATGAGAGGTTGAAAGATGATGATGAAGATGTACTTTAAACAAAAATTCCCCCCCTTTTCCAAACTTAATACAATAAGCTTACTTTAAAAAAAAAATACTTTATGTGACCCACTTTTATAAATAAGTGAGAGTCACTTTTACAATGTGATTTTTAAATAAAACACATTCTTTTAAAACCGACAACTTGCCAGAATGTTTTTTTTTTAAAGAAAAAGTAACTTAACAAAAATATTTTTTTAGCAAAAGAAGCTTGCCAAAGAGACTTGAACCCAAAACCTCTGTTATCGTAAAGTAAATTTACACCAAGTGAGCTAGTAAAATGATTCTGTAATTGTTTGAAAGGAGGAAGGATCTTTTTTTGTTTGCTCTTTGATGTGAGTGCTTTTTCCTGCAAAAAAACAAAAAATCCATGCAAAAAAAATACAAGCCTTATGACAGACCCTTGTCTTTTCGGTTAGTCTTATCGGCAACTATCTATTTTTCCACTATTTCAGATTTTCCGAGATCGCACATAGACGCGGGGAAAGAGCATACGTAGCAAACAAAATCATCTTCCTGTTTCTGATTTTCTGAGATTGCACACATTGCAGAGAAAAGAGAATACATAGAGAATACGGTATAGATCCAAAAATATAAAAACCATAAACCAAAATAAACAGAGGGAACCGAAATAAACAGAAGGATTAATAAATATAACTATAAAAAAGATACTTTGTACCTCTAGATCTAAAATGACATAAATTGGGCAACCAGAAATCTTTTTGCATGAAACGAAAGGGGTTCGTCACTATAACAGATACTCCGGACACAACAGTGTAGTTATCCTAGCCCGAAAGTGGTCTTAAATAATATATCTGGAAAACGACAGTCACATGTAGTCAAACCGAATTCAGATTTGGATCAAAAATAGATGAGACCCTCAAAACTTTCTCTGATACCATGTAGGAATTTACAAGGTAAGTTCCTTAGATCAAACACCAAAGGTCACTGCTCATAAACGTATCACAAATCAGTACACCAATATTTGACGTGCTTAAAACCCTCGAAGAGGGAAACAGTCCATGACCTGATTCAATGCGGCCACTTTAGGCAATTTATTAATATAAAGAAAGAAAATTTACATAAGCTTCTCTCATAAACGGTTACTGGACAAATAATCCTCCATGCTCTTTAAATAGAGATCATGGACCAATCGGGTGTTAAGCCACAAATCAAGTGTCTGTAATATCGAGGAGGGAGTGAACCATTGGATCACTACATATCGTGACTATCATATTATAAGTTACAAATGTACATAGTAAAGAAACAAAATTTACCTAACTCAATGCTAGACCAAGTTATACTTAACTATTTCCTATGTGTCGGAATATCCTAACAGGAAACACTCCGGTCCTTGCTAGGGTTCTCTTCCAATTGGAAGACTAATTTGAGATTGAAGAAGTCCCTGAGTCCCCCATGGCTCCTTCAAAACCTCTTCCTTCCAATATTTCTTAAATTATAGAATATTTGGGTACACCGAATCAAAGTTCGGCAAGCCTTGTTCACTCTCCTTATTTTTTCCGATGGCTAATGTTAGTGGTGTAAGTATGGCTACTAATAATTTTGGTGTGCAGACCCCTCCTTCAGTTTCAGGAGGGAAAAATATTCCTATCTCTACTGTTACACCTCGTACAATAGCAGTTGGTTCTACCTCCATTCTAGGTTCGAGTGGGGGCACCCAAACTTCCACCCCTTTCACTGGTGCATATCCTTTTTGGATTCCATCTAGTGGGATTCATTCGGTTCCTTAAACCTTCCGATCTATTGTTTCCACGACATTGACTTCTATTGAAATTGGTTCAACATATTTTCATGGTTTTGCTTTTGGAAGTGGTCATATGCATCCTTCCAGTCAATATTTTAACTTAGGATCAATTCCTTTCTTAGGACAGGCTCAAAATGCTAATCCTTTCCAAGGGAGTCAAGGATGGGAAAATCCGTTTGTTAATGGTTTAGGGGCTGGGAACTTATCCCATATATTTGGTCAACAAGGGAGTATGCCCTTCCCTTTTGTTGGGACCTCACATGTATTTCCTCTTTTAGCTAGTGCATGGAATCCTTATCAGGGGCTTAACCCTTCTTTCAATGTTCTGCTAGGAGGAAATCACCCTATGTATGGTCACCATGCGATGGGGGAGTGGGTACCATATGATTACTTCTGGGACACAAGGATTTACTTGTGGTCTAGGTTCTTCTATGAGTAACCCATGGCAGCCCAATCCCTCTCAAAATCTAGGATATTCTTTTTCTAATGTCATAAATTCTACTCTTGGTGGGTGGAATTCTTAGGTTCCTTCGCACTTACCATTCTTGGCAACTTTGAACTTTCAAGATCTTTTAAGTTGAAAAATTATCTGATCCTTTACAGTTTAGTTTGGCCTCCAGTCCCTACCAAAATTCCATTTGATATTCTGAAATTTGAAGGGAAGTTTGGAGAGGATTTGAATGATCATATAATAACGTTCCATTTATGGTTCTCATCTAACTCTTTGATCGATGATTCGATCATGTTGAGACTATTCCAACGCACCCTAAATAGAAACACTGAAAAATGGTATATTAAACTAAGAGGGGGTATCTTTTCTATGTTTGGCGATTTGGATTCTATGTTTCTAAATCATTTTCAGTTACTTGTCCGATATGATGTTGGAACTGAGCTTCTAGCCAATTTTGAGCAGGACAAGGCAACTCATATTTCTTTCCACATCAAAGAGTCACATAGAAGAAAGAGGATTAACAAGGCATATATCCCTGATGAATTCCTTTTGGAATGGTTTCTGAAAGCTTTGCAGCTGGATATTTATAAGGATGTGTCACTATTTGGAGTATTGACTGAAGAATGTAGAAAATATATCAACGAGATTCAATCTAATCTTGTAATGTACTAAAAAAAAACACTAAATCCTTCTTAAAATTTGTGGAAACCAAATATAATCGCACATTCACATAAAAATTAAGAGAAAGAAATAACCAATCAAACAACACAAGATGTATCTAGGGAAATAAAATTCTCAAAACCCCGTTATATGTATATTTCATAAAGTCAATATCATGAAACAATACAATTTTATTCCTCCACTGAGAAACCTCTACAATATCCTGAATGTATCACTCTGATCTGGCTCGAATTTGGCTTTCTCACTAAGCAAAATCGGTCAAGTATATAGTATTTTGCTTGCTTATGCCTGGTCTGCCTTGCTTACAAATTCTTGGGCTAATTGAGCCCCTATTAATTAGGAAAATCCCAATTAATGATTGCACAATCCTTCCAAGCCTTCCCGATGACCTCATGCATGACTTGTACAATTTTCTGATAGTACAATTGATAGTCTTGCTTATAACTAACATGCAACAACTATTTATAGAAAATTACCACTTAACAGATTGATCACTACTTGTGAATTATATTAGATTTAAATCACTGTACCTATCACTATCTCATCTCTCAGTTAGAACTAGTTAAACTGATTTTAACTCAATTTCTTGAGTTAATTATTTACAACTCACAAATAAATGTAGCTGAACAACCTAAAATCATGGAAAGTACTCTACATGCATCCTATTAGACCTCTAACTTGAATTTCCTAAGCTAGCTCAGTCATTCTGACTTAGTTAACCAATACAAGTTATCATGAGATGAAATTACAATTTCTCTTGCAATTTAATTAAGGGAAAATTAAATCAGAAGCCTCATATGATACCATTTATGGGTGCCATTTTCTAGATTCCATTTCTAGTTGCCATTTTCAATGTTTCTTGTTGCCAATTTCAACACTCCTTGTCAACAAGAAAGGAATTCAATCTATCTCGATTTGGTACCTTTGGAATGTTTTGCATGCAACACTTCTCTAGTGTTGTTTGCTCCTGCAACTCCTGAAACTGAATAACCTTCAAAATAAATAAATTAGTATGAGGCATCTATCATCAGAGTCTCTGACTACTGCTAGCTACTGCACTGTCTACTACTGATGACTCTGCATATGTTCCCTCTGCACTGCCGCTAACTTGGATCTGCACTATAGTATCTGAAATTTGTCACTATGATTCCTGTCTTCCTGACACCTGACTTCATCAATCCTACTGATCCTTCCTGATGTTGGGTACCGTGGGATACTTGTAGCCAGGTCTGATCCATAAGACAAGCCATCTCAATGGATCGTGCCCAAATTTATTCTCTTGGGATTATGTCTACACATTGCCCCACCTCTCACATAGAGGTATGGCTGCATGTGATCCCTCTGCCCATCTAGCTCAAAATTTCCCCCTTCTGGAGGTCTCTGCTTGAGTGGATGCCTCCACTCGGTCTCCTCTATAATTCTCCAATTGTGGCTGGTCCAAAACCTTCTGAGACTACTTCTGAGGCTGCAAGTTGAGAGGTAATTTATGCTCCCTCTCAACCACCAAGTCACTAACCTATGATTTACCCCTCTAATATTTTCATGCATCTTCGACCTTGAGAGCATACAAGTTCTTGACTCTTGCATTGATCTATTCTTCCTATCCCGTGGTGATGTGTCTAAGGAACACCTTTCCTTTTCTAAATATGACATAATAATCACGGCCTTCCAATACTTCTATGGAGACAATATTATTCTTTAGTATTGGAACATAAAAAACATCTGTGAGTTTGAGATGGGAGCCGAACTCCCTTTGAAAGGTAATTGTACCTATGCCGGTTGCGCTATACCTCCCATCATCTACAAAATCTATGTTCTGCTGGAGGTCCTTCTCCTCCATGTCACTGAAGAGATCTCTCTTCCTCTTCATATGGAACAAGAAACTGATGTCTATATACCACATGCATCCCATTACAGTGCTGGCCATGCATGCAATTAGAGTAAAAATAAGCTCGAACTGTGAAGCTAATGCTTCACCCACTACAATTTCAAGCTCCTTCCTGCTTGCCTTATTCTGTGGATAATTCGAGGCATAGTGCCTGTGTCATGACAATGAAAACACTTGATCTTGGAGAAATATCTCTTTACCTCTTCACCTTGGGACTTCTTTCCCTTGGCTTTCTTGCCTTTTTCAACCGATTCAAAATCTTCTTCTTTGTCTTTACTGGAGGTCCCATCTCTGATGCTCCAACTTATCTCTTCTATTACCAAGTTAGACCACAAATGATCTCAGTCTGGTAGCTTCTCCCTCCTATTCACATAGTATTGGTAACTATGCTAGCTCTTGGGAAGGCCTAGAAGAGCTAGTTTCACCAAATCATCCTAGGCTACTGTCATACCAACACTTCCAAGCTCATCTTGACATTGAGTGAACTTCGTCAAGTATTTTGGTATCTTCTCGCCCTCCTTCATCGTGATATTTCCAAGCTTTTCTTTCAGTGCCAACTTCTTGTGGTCGCTGCTATTCTGAAACATATCTGTCAGGACCATCCACATAGCGTATGGAGTCGCCTTCCCATGGAGACTCAAGAAAATATGATCTCAAACTCCCTCTAACAATATCCTTCTCTCCTTTGCTACCTTCTTCTTCCACACATCAATAAGTTGAGCATTTGCTAATGCGAGATGGGGAGTATCACAGTCTATGAATTCATTTATTCCATTGTCCTCTAGCACTGTCTCCATCCCGTCCTTCCATGCTATGTAATTCCAATTTCCCTCAAGGGAATATTCGATTCTCAAGTCATTAAAAGACATCTTGATATACTAATTGGTCCTGAAGAATAAGTCTGCAAATTTTAACCTGTTAAAAAAAACTCAAATTATTCTCTTCTATTGTGATTCTTGGCGCTATGATACCATGTTGAAAATATATCAATGGGATTTAATCTGATCTTATAATGTACTAAAACAAAATACTGAATCCTTCCTACAATTTTCGGAAACCAAATACGATCGCACAATCACATAACAAGTACGAGAAAGAAATAATCAATCATACAACACAATATGTATCTAAGCAAAGAAACTGCTCAAAACCCCGTTATCTGTAAATTTCATAAAGTCAAGATCATGAAACAGTACAATGCTATTCCTCCACTGAGAAACCTATGCACTCTCCTAATTGTCTCACTCTAATCTAGCTCATATTTGGCTTTCTCACTAAGAAAAATTGGTCAAGTATAGTAACCTTTTTCTTGCCTCTTTTTGGCCCGCCTTTCTTACACATTATTGGGCTAATTGAGCCCCCCAATTAATGATTGTGCAATCCTTCCAAGCCTCCCTGATGACCTGATGCATGACCTGCACAATTTTCTAATAGTACAATTGATAGATCTCTTCCCTTTAACCTCAGTCTCAACTAGGTCTTCCTTAGAAATGACATGCAATAGCTATTTATAGAAAATTATCAATTAAATTATTGATCGCTACTTGTGAAATAAATCAAATTTAATTAATTCAGCCTCTCAATAGATCTTCTCTTAGTTAGAACTATTTACACTAATTTTAACTCAATTTATTGAGTTAACTAATTACAGTTCACAAATAAATGTAATTGGACCCCCTAAAATCATGGAAAGTCCTCTACATGCATCCTCTTAGACCTCTAACTCAAATTTCGTAAGATATCTCAGTCATTCTAACTTAGTTAAATAATAAAAGTTGTCATGAGATGAAATTAGAATTTCTCTTCCAATTTAATTAAGGGAAAATTAAATCAGAAGCCTCATATGGTACCATTTATGGGTGTCATTTTCTAGATTCCATTTCTGGTTGCCATTTTCAATGTTTCTTATTGCCAATTTCAACAAAGAACATGCTATCTTCAAAGCTCAACAGTTATAGCTCATTTATTCTCAGTCTGGAGTCCTTTACAATATTCTGCCTAATGCTCCTTGGTCGAAGATCGACCTAGCCAAACCTAAACCAAGACCCCACGCCAAAAATATTGTAGGGTCAATCGATAGTAATAGGCTAACCCATTGAATCAATTTTAGTAGTTGTATTTAAAATATGCTTCTTCGACACAAACTACATCATCAATGTTTATTCGTTCCCAAACTTCAACAATTAATGTTGTCTAATATTCAAATCCCAAAGAAAACCAACAATCCGATGGGAAGAAGAAGGGAGGTGGTACGAAGAAAGTCAAGGCTGGGAAGGGAAATGCAAACAAGCCTAGTGATTATACTGGAGAGGGAAAAAAGGAATAAAAAAATAAATTAAAGTTCACATGAAAGTTATGCAGTGGGGATCACTTAACTCATATTTTCCCTAAGATTCAGGATGCTCAACACTTGTTAGCTCAGTAGGGTTCTTCTAGTTCCCAAGCTATCTTGACTAACCCTTTTCTCCAAGGTAAACAAATACTTGCTGGCGCGAATGCTAGTAATCAAACACCCTCAATGGGAAACCAGGATGGGGAATCCACATTGAATGTATACTTGGTGAGATCTCATGTTGATGTTTATATAAGATCACATGATTATGGTGACTCAAAACCTTCAAAGGCTAAGATTGCTTCAGATACCTCAAAGACACTCCATATCGATAGGCCCGTAGTTGAGCTCATACCTCGGATGCTAAAAGGCTCTAAAAAACATTTGAATTATAATCCCAATGCTAGGGCTCCTCAGAACTATTCTATTGTTGAAGATCTGGCTCGGAGCCCTTGTGCGATGTCAGCGTTAAAGTTACTCCAATCGTGTCCTTCACAAAAGAGTGCATTTCTTACTACAATCGGAGCAGTAGATCTGAATAACTCTCTTGTTATTACATTTTATATTTCTAGTGTTAAGAAGAGACTCTCTCATCACATGTATTTCCATATTAAATCTACATATCGTAAGAAGACTATATTTTGAACAGTAATTAATGAAGGGGCTTCCACATGCATCATGTCAATGTCATGGTGAAGGCTATTAGGTCTCCAGAAGATGTTCCTTCCCCTACTCTCCTTACTACATTCGATGGCCATTCTCATAGGCCTCATGGAATTATTCCAACCTTTTCCGTTTGTATTGGGGGCAAGGCTGTCAATATTGAGGTAGAAATAGTTGATGCTAACCTTGATTATAATATTTTATTGGGTCGAAATTGGGTTTACGCAATGGACCTATTTGTTCATCATTATTTCGAGTCCTATGATTCCCTCCTTATGCTTCCCTCATGAAGGGAGAATTTTTACAGTTGATCAAATGGATTATTATCCTAATGATCCCAATGCGTGAGTTTGAATCTACCATCCCCTTGGTGAAGAATGCCAAGTAGGATATTAGGAATTTGGGAGTTGGAATGTATTCCTCTTTGATGGGTAGTTTTGATCTTCTTCCTGCTATCACTCATATTAATGTTGTTTTGTCCTCCAAGATCGTTCCTCGAAAATTTTTGTTTATAAATCATTATTTTCAGATCCTTAGCCCTTTCCCCCCACTACTGCCACATTAGAAGAGGGGCAGGTAGGTAGAATGGCATATCCTATATCTATAGTGGGAATCACATATCAATCTATCGTAAATTCTGCAGATTCTTCCCCCATTCCTCCCCCATTAGAGTATTTGTATGGTGATGTGGCTCTGGTATTGGCTATTGACTATACCTCAGTTATAGATTTCCTTGATATTGTCTTACCATATGAAGAAACAATCTTAGAAGCAATGACAGGTGCAAAAGACCATGGGATGATTTGCATCATCAGTCATATTTTCTCCCTGATTTCCGATCCTTCTTCAAAGGGAAGTGTTCATAAAATTCTAAATCCTTTGGCCCCACCAATTTTTTTTGTCAAAGGTAATATGTATAATATATCGGAAAGAATTTTGATGAACATTTCCAAGAATTCCAATGTCATTGATAATATCTTCATCGGAGCTGAATGTTCCCTTGAAGAAATCAAGATTTATACTGACCTTTTTAAAGAATTTTGGGATGTGTTTGCTTGATATTATGAAGAAATGCCTGGAATCGATCCATCGATAGTTCAATATGAGATCAAGACATATGAAAATTCTAAACATGTACGACAAAACATTCGACTAGTAAATCCTAGGAAAGCAACAACTATTAAAGCTAAGGTTGAAAATCTACTTAAGGCGGGTTTCATATACCCGGTTCGCTTGAATAAGTGGGTCTCTAATCTAGTTCTGGTTGATAAAAGGCAAGGAACGATCCATGTAAGCATTGAATTTATGGATTTCCCCACTCATTTTATCGATTAGATCATTCATGAGTGTGCGGGAAATGATATATTATCCTTCATGGATGGTTTCTCAGGGTATAATCAAATAAAAATCTGCCATGAATATCAACACAAGACAACTTTTATTTTCTCCTGGGGTATGTTTTCGTACAAGAAGATGCCTTTTGGCCTCAAAAATGCTGGAGCTACCTTCCAGTGAGCTATGTATTATGATTTCCATAACATCAAGCACATAATAGAGGCATATTTGGATGACCTAGCTGCTCGTTCTCGAAAGAGAATGGATCATCCAAAGCACCTTCATTTGGTTTTTGAACAATGCCATTATTACAATATTCGGTTGAACCCTAAAAAGTGTGTTTTATTTGTCACATCTGGTCAGTTATTGGGATTCATTGTGTCAGATTAAGTGATTCATGTTGATCCCTTCAATTTTGAGGCAATACTTCAGTTTTCTCCCTCGTCAACTATTCGCTAGCTTCAGATTATCCAAGGAAAAGCCAATTTCTTAAGTAGATTTATCGTAAATTATATTGAGATTATGTAAGTATTTATGAAATTAATGAAGAAAGGAGTTCCATTTATATGGGATGATGCTCCATTTACTGAAAAAATCATTGACCTATGCTCCTTTATTGAGTCCACCTGATTATAGCAGGGATTTCCTCTTGTATCTCGCTGCGGCAGATCAACAATGGGTATGGTTCTAGTTCAGGAAGATGATTATCTTCAAGAGCACGTGATTTATTATATGAGATGAGCCTTAGTCGGTCTTGAAATTTGGTATTCTCATATAGAGAAATTGGCTTTCACAGCAGTTCATGCTATCCAACGGCTCCATCATTATATTTTTCTTAGAAAAAACTTTGTGTTGGCTAACGTCAACCCATTTCAATTTGTCCTTAGTAGGCGAGTGATTGGGGGAAAATATAATAAATGGATTTTCATATTATAGGAATTTGACCTCGAATTTATGTCAGCCAATTCCAAAAAATCTTTAGTATTTGCGAAATTGATTTCAGAGTTTCCTTGTGAAGAAGATATTGTTTATGAAGAGTCATTTTCTGATGAACATCTCTTCCTAATCTCTTCGCAGGATCCTTGGTATGGAGATATCATAGTATATCTCTAGACTTCAAAGTTCCCTCATACTTTTTAGAAGGATGAACGTAGAAAATTATGTCACCTAGCTAAAAATTATATTATTATCGGTGATACTGTATATCATCGTGGGATTGACACAATCCTTAGGCGTTGTTTAACCTTTGAAGAAGCTGAGTCTATTCTAAATGACTGTCAAAATGGAGCTAATGGATGTCATCTATTAGGGCTTGCTACAACCCAAAAAATCTTACGTGCAAGCTATTTTTGGCCCTTGATCTTCAAAGATTGCATTGAAGTGGTCAAGGAATGCCATCCTTGTTAGGTATATATTCGGAAAATGTGCACTCATCCAACTCCGCTTTTCCCTGTCATCACTTTAGGACCTTTCATTAAGTGGGGTATTAAATTTACTACTTGTAATCTGGCGTCGGCTAAGGGTCATAATTACATCATCGTAGTAGTATGATACTTAACAAAGTGGGTCGAAACTATGCCTAATTTTAACGATGATGATGAGACTATAACTCTTTTCCTATTCAACCAAATCATTTCACGTTTCGGTATTCCAAGGGAGATTGTCACTGATAATGTCCGTCAATTTTAGAATAAGATGATGTCTGAATTAGCTTTAAAATTGGGATTTCGGTAGGAGCATTCATCTCTTTATTATCCTCAATCTAATGGGAAGGTTGAAACCATGAATAAATACCTAAAAGCTATCCTAAAAAGGACAATCAATAATGCTAAATCCAAGTGGCACATCATGTTATATCCTGCGCTTTGGGCATACCGAATGTATGTAAAGACCGCTACTTTATGTACTCATTTTCAACTAGTTTACAGTTTATAATCAATCTTCCCTATGGACTATGAGATTACATCTCTAAAACTAGTGGTCCAACTTCTTCCAGACACTTCTAGTCTTGAAGAACGCATCATTAATTTGGAACATCTTGATGAGCAGCATCAAGATGCAACCACAATGAATGAAGCTCATAAAATGTGAGTAAAATCCCAATATCACTAGACTGTGCATCATAGGGTTTTGTCTGAAAGTGATCTTGTCCTAGTCTATGATGAAGGTAAGGAAAACTTGGGGGTAGGTAAGTTCAAACCCATATGGTACAGTCCTTTGTATTATCAAAAAGGTCTTGAAGAAAGGTGTATACTAGTTGGTTTAAATTGATGGAAATGTGCTATCGGAGCCCAGAAATGGGCTCTACCTTAAGAAGTATTGTGCCTAGGTTTTTTCCTAACATCCGCTTTGTTTTGTAAATATTGTACATAGTTTTTGTTTCTGTCTGTGGGTCTCATGGATATTGGTACCTTTGGTCTTCTTTGGCAGGTTTTGATGGATGATCTGGTACATCTAGGATTCACCGATGGTGCTAGTAGACATTCTTGAAACTTAGCTTCCGTCACTTGGGTTATATATTACCCATCTGTTAAATTTCCAGTCTTAAGAGGAATATGTATTGGTCTTGCCTCCAACAATATGGATGAATACAATGATGTCATTAATTTACTATATGAGGCAATATCATTTGGTATTGAATCATTAGTGGTTTATTTGGATTCGCAGTTGGTGGTGTCTCAATTAAATAAAATTTATCGTGTGAGAGAACCTTTATTATATCTCCAATTTATGAGAGAGTGAATATTACAAAGATAATTTAATTTTATTACTTTCATTCATATTCCACGATCAAAAAATGAATTTTTTTATTCTATAACTAATCAAGCATTAGATTAATACATTAATCATTCATCTCATTAAAATAAAAAACACCATAAATTCATATGTATTATATGATAAACACATTGTTATCACTTTGCGAGATTCCTAAGGCTGAAGAAGGAATCCCAATAGAGGTAACCACAAACCAAAATTTTAACTTGGTAGCTAGCCCTACCAAGTCGGAGAGGGATCTCTCCACAAGGTCACATCCAAGAGGGCTGGAGGAATTAGGGTTTTTATGCTAGGTACGAGTGCAGAGATTGTTTTGATTTGATTGGGTTGGGTTTCACTAGATGAAGATATTAGGTCAAGGGAGCTAGGTTAGGGAAAATGACATAGGGTTGTAGAGATTCAATGGGGAAAGGTAGGCATAAGGATTAACACTTTAAATATTATTGTGATGAGATGGTTTTAAGACTGATGAGAAGCTAGGAAGAGCATGGGAGATGTATTCTTCCTAAACAGAGGAAAATGGAAAAACTATGATATCTATCCCTAAGCAGAGCATGAGCGAGCATGTGCTCTGCCTATCAAATTGAAAGAAATCATACAATAGAGATGTAATGAACATGAATAAAACACATTATAACATATGAAGCTGAAGGAAAAATAATGATAAACATCATAGCACATGTATCCCAAAAAATAGCTGCAACTCTTCTTTATTAACTAGCCAAAATTGAGTATAATAGTTCCTTGATCAATAAGCTAACATCCAAATTGATTCCAACCCTTACTAAGAGTGAAGAAAGGGAATAAATAGACATAAAAACAACATCCACTCATCCTCAGGGGTCGAATCCATGAGGCGAGGAAGAGATCCACAAAATTCTGAACTGAAAGCTGAAGTGTAGGATGGTCCAAGTGACTCATTCCTAATTACATTCAAACTGATTCATTTTACTTAAGGATGACTTTTACCTAATGAATCTACCCCTAGGTAACTTATTAATAGAATAATTACATTTACCATCATCAATTACATAGGTATAAACATGAATTTATGAAGTAAAATCAAAATTTCAGTGAAAAACCAAAAATATCAGTGAATGGTCATATGCGCTATTTTCCTGTCATATGCGCCCTCGTTGTTCAAGGCTAATTTTGGGTGCCTTCCCAGTGTCCAAATCAGGCCCAAGATGGCTTTTTGGAAAGCCCTCCAAGTCTTCTTTCTGAATATGCCTCTATTTTTCAAAATGAAGCTAATTTGACCCTTAAAAATGCCACTCCCAAGAGTGCTCTGTGCACAATGCCTAGGCCAAAATAGGGGCATAAATGTGAATTTTAGCTAGTTTTTTCCATTTTTAGCTGTCAAATCTGCAAATCAAGGCTAGAAAAGTGGTTTTATAGAATGAATTTTTCCTTAGGAATCCATTGGTGTTCTTATTTCCCTAAAAAGTGCCCCAAGAATTTGTATAGCACCTAGGGTGCTGCACATATGACCTAATTTCTGATAAATGCTTGTTAAAAAAAAATCAGAAAATCCAAATTTTGCAAAAAAGTTTCAAAATGCTTCAAAATTGGTAGAATGGTTGATGATGGTGTGGCCAGGCTTGGAGGGAATCCTCTACAAGTATGTCCAATTTCTTCTTCTCTTCCATGGTCAAATATTCAATCTTTGCATTGGCTCTTTTAAGCTTGGCCATTGCAATTTTTTCCTTTAGAGCATGGTGTTTGACGTTCCTCCTCAATAGGTCATTGCCTCTGTTAGCCTTTGCCAAAAGCTTCTCCAAATGATGATTGGATCTATCAAGCCATGGCTCCCTATTTTCACTGATCACTATGGAAAGTTTCTCATTTAGGGTTAACTGATCAGCAAGCTCAGCCTCTATTTGTCTTTTTAGAGATAGAGCTCTTTTTAGCCCTCTAGTTCTAGGTCTCCTTCTTAGTGCTTGTCCCTATTTTTCATCAAGTAAGCCATACTTTTCAAGTGTCTCATCTAGCATAACTTTGGGTTTTTTTTCCTTCCTTTGAGCAGTGATATACTTGACCTCATCGATGACCTGTTTAGTCTTCAATTGCTCATTCTCTTGCTCAAGGAAGTTTATGACATACTTGGCCCTGTCAAGATTAGTCTGGAACTATCTAATCTTGGTATCCTTTCCTTTGATGGCTACATTAGTGATTTTATCATCTTCATCCTCATCTAGGTCAACAAGCTCAAATTCCTTTTCTGTTTCATGGAGGTCTTCCTCATCATGAATGACAACCTCAATCACCTTTTCTTTGCCTTTGTCCACCTGATTTTTTGATGTATAAGGCATGGTACCTTCCATTGTGTGTGGAGAAAACACATTCCTATGGCCTCTCTGGTAGGTTTTTGGCAATGGCTTAACTTGAACCATACTAGCCCACTTAGGCTCACTGACCTTAATCCTGCTAGGTGATCCAATGTCATGATGAGATGGAGATGAAGGAGGTGAAGGGGACTAATTTGATGATGATGAATGTGCTATGGGCTGAGATGGAGCGATGGAAGTAGATGGATGAGATGATGAAGGCACATGTTGTGCATGCTGAGTAGATGGCTCTCTGAATATATCATTGGATATGAAGGTACTCCATGCAATGCTTAGTTCATTGAGATGATAGAGGACTATGCTTTTAATGAGGGAATGATGGAAAATACTTATTTGATGTTCATACTCCCTTTTCTGGACAATAAATTTCATCTTATCTATGCTCCAGAAAAGGTAGTAGGGTGTGTTAAGCATCCTTACCCTAGTGAAATGCATTACGAGGTGGATATGATAAGTATAAAGTCTTGAAAATCTACCTTCGCATGAAAAGTGTTTTCATCATTGGTGCATATCTGTCCTGGAGGTGAGAAAAGGGAAATAACCTATTTTTCTCATTCTTGTATCTTGGTTTTAGCAAAGGCTCAAAGTATTATTTCTCCAAATCACTCTTTTTTGAACAACTTCTCCCCCAACATTTGGGATCCCAGTGGCAGCTTAAATGATAACAATTGATATAGTCAAGGTGACACCAGCTAAAGTAAATTGGTTGTCATGGAGTCTAGATATAAAAATTTTGGTCAACATGGGATGGTGTTGGACCCTCTGAATTTTCTCACATAACTCATAACAACCAACATGTTTGAAGCATGTCACAGTCATTGGAGAAGCCAAGAGTTCCCTAGTGTGGTACGTTCAAGTTTGAGTATTCTTCCCCCTTTATGTGGCCTATTCACCTCTATTTCCTCTCCCTCACTGTATGATCTGTTTTCTTCCTCTTCTGCCATGGTGTTTCTATCAAAACCATAGGGAAGTGTGATGGTGTGAAATATGGTTTTAGGAATGAGTAATGGGAAAGGGAAAATGAAGGAGATGGTGCTAGGGATGTATGAAATGGGGGAAGGGATAAGGAGTAGTAGTATGATGGGATTTAGGATGGGAATTTGGGGATTGGGAGCCTAGATAAATGTAGCACCTAGGGCTTAGGGTTTTGGGAAAAAGGGTTAGGGAAAGTGAAATTTTGTAAAAAAGGGGTTTAGGAATGGGTATTTGCAATAGTAGGAAGGGTATGAAGGTGTAGGGGAGTACAATTTGGGGAATTCAAGAGTGCAATGGGAATACTAGGGTTTTAAAACAATTTCAAACACAAAATTCTAACATAAATTTCACAACACCCAACACATGAACTTGATGAAGATGATAATTTATGGCATTAGCTCTTACTCATTTGCTGGAGGTTGATGAGATGGTTGGTGAAGCTTTGGAAGTGATTTTTTGCAACTTGAATGTGTTTATGGGATTTTCGAGTCATATGCACAGCGCCTTAAGGATGTGCACCCTCTCTTAAGGATATGGGCCCTCGCAGAAGGATGTACACAACGCCTAAAGGATTTGCGCCCCCTCTTAATGATATGCGCCCTCTGCTTAGTTTTTTGCCAATTTCACCCAGAAACTCGAAATTTTCTCTCTTGGAAGGTTTTCTTGGTGTTTGTAGGAGACAAATGAATTTGAAATGATGTCAAGAAGTCTTAAATACTTGAGTGAATTTGAATTTAGATTAAAAACCCACTTTTATAATGTTTCATTTCAACTTTTTGAAAACATTGTTGATTACCCTTTTTCTTTGATTTTTGTTCTTTACAGGACGATGTTGCTAGAGTTTGGAAATTTTCACTTTGACTTTTCTTCTCTTCAGTTTGGCATATAAAGTTTGAGTTGGAAGCTTGGGAAATAACTTATTATATATAATTTTTGTGGAGGTAAATCATCTCTACGGATAGAAGCGATCCCTCTAGCCCTAGAGTGGGCCTAGAAAAAAGGGAACATGTTGGACTTTCAGACTCCTAGCTCATAAATGAAAATGAGTTGGGATATATAACCTACCTTGGTCCAAAAATTTTGTTGTAGTTTGCAGCAGTGATCCATTGATCTTTGTCTTCACACATTGCGGTCCTTTAGTGATAATTTTTGTGTACCTGCACAAGGATCAAGGAACGATGACAGTATACGAAAGCATACTTTCATCTATAGCTATTTGATTGGTCAAGGAGAATCAAACATTTTTCATATGATCGAACACAAAACTGGAACCAAAAAACCAGTCATGTATTAATGATAGAGAAAATAATTTTACAACCTTAATTCCTTGACGTTGCAGCTTGCTTCGACGGGTTCAATCAAGCGTGTCTCAAGAATTCGTCGGGGATCGGACTTGGTGAGGCAACGGGCATAAAATATCTCTTGACAATGGATTCCTATATACCTTATTCTTCACACCAGATATAGTAAGGACTGTTCAGCTAGCTGAAACCATGTGAGAAGGAAGCATTTATAGGAGAGGAGGAGGTGGTTTGGGATCCCTCATTAGATGGAAGAGAGGCCTTATCCCTTTGGAGAGTTGCAAAAATGTAGGAAAAAGAAGCCAACGGGAGGATTTCAACATTATTTAGTTGAGAAAACCATGATGTTTTTGCTCATGAAGTAGTTAGGAATGGAAAATTCTCTTCTATTTAAAAAACATTCCAAAAATAGATCGGCACGGGTGAGGCACTGAGACAGAGTGCCAATGGGCACAAGGCCCAATGTTAATTTATTTATGGGCATGAGGCCATAACTACCTACCAGCACCGACCCAGAAACACATGTTTTTGAGAGTCTGCTTAAGGAGCGATCAACAGAGGAAATGTTCTTAAAATTCCAAGGGATGCAATGAAACTTTTAGCAAGGTATGAAAATACACAGAAGTCACTGAAATTTTCCTCCAATTTTTGGGATGGGGATTGCAGGGATGGTGAAAAATACTATGTAACATATGCCCCCTAAAGCATGAGGCTCGAGATATAGGGAGGAGTGAAATGATTTATAAGAACGTGCCCAAACCAAACACCACTGTTGGAAGACCTGCAAGAACTAGTACAACTAATATTTGTGGTACATGAATATGTGGCATGGGCGCAACCATCCATAATAGAGTGCATATAAAAATAATATTCGAGGTATGGATGCAACCATCCAGCAAGAAGGATCAATAAATAGACTCAGGTATGGCCGAAGCCATCCAATCAGAAGAGTCATGCATATAGTAATGATAAACCAAATCGTCTCGCAACCTAGATTTTATCGGAAAAACCCAGGGTCTTACACTCCATCTTGACTCGAAGAAGTACAAATTCAAGCATGCGAATAAATGAGTTGAAGTCGAACATGCAAGAAAATCACCTGATTACTAGCCAAAGATGAAAGTTGTTAACAGGTGCGAGAGAAATCACCAATAATGGAAATGGTTTTCAAGGTACAACTATTACAAGTCACGGAATGTGAACAGTGAGATGGAGTTGAACACCCGCGAAATCACTCGATCAAAGGCTAATGATGAGGACTTGTCGTAGAATGTGAAGAATTTTCCATTGAGGCATGCAAGCTCCAAGGTACCGGAAGGGAGTCTCTAGATCAGCGTCTTGGACAATGAGCTGAAGTCGACAAGAAGTGACCTGGTCGAAGGAGGACCATAATGTTTCCCACATCATCCACACGAGACAGAGGAATAAGATGATAGTGAATCAAGACTAAACAGAGATTCATAGGTTGAAAATTGCAGAAGGAAACTTATCTTGAACATATTGGAGACAAGACTCTGGAATTTGGTAGTATTTGACATCAAGGGATCTGAGGTCATGATGACATGGAAAAGAGCGGATGAGAGGTCAAAACAGATAACCCAAACCCACGGAGGAAAAAATTGACGAAATGGGATGTCCCCAACCTGACATGAATTGCAGAAAAGTGTCATGTTCAAGAGTGACATACTACGGACATGACTAAAAACTGTTCCATTTCCCCCCACCATTGCTGGTGAGTATCCCAATTATTTTTCAAAACAAGCTTGAAGGGGATAGCATATGCTTGTCAATGACAAGAGTCTCGACAATATTTTCAATTTTCGAGAGTCAAAAAAGCGCTGAAATATGACTCGAGGGGGTGAATTTTTTCGTGTTTTTACTAAGTCTGAAAAAGTAATAAAATGTAGCTCGTCACTTCATCGACATCATGTTGAGGACCTGTTGCTGCACAAGAAAAGAATGTAAAACCGATTTTTTGAGATAAAATATTAAAATAATCGAAAAATATACTCAAAAACCTAATTAGGGTTTTGAAAAGTTTATAAAATGACAAAATTGGTAAAAATAAATTACTTTTCACTTTTTACCTCTTGTGAGAATTTTTATCCTTTTTCACTGTGATTTTGGAGAGTTGGAAGCAAACAATCCAGGAGACCAATCACGAATCCATTTTCTTTAGGTGAGAGTTCGTATCCTTGCATTTTGAACTAATTTTCACTACTTGCATTTCAATTTTTTACATGTGTGAGGGGATTTTGTTCAAAATAGGGCGCAACGGTCGACGTGGGTTCTGGGCACGAACTTGTGCCAACCCGCCTTGAATTTCAACGGGGAGGCGCCAACCTTTTTAGCTTCAAAATTATACTAAATGGCCCATTTTAAACAACCCAATAGTGAATAATTTGACTAATTAAAGCCCTTGTGATGATATTGCAGGTTTGTGAAAGAAAAAATGGTGATCAAATGGAAGGAAAGAAACACAGAGAAGAAGATGAGCTTGCCATGGGCAACGTGAGATGCATGGAAGCTCTACGAAACTACGGGCTTCTAAAATTCTTCATGGCACCGTGTCTCCAAGCTCAACCGGAGTTGCTACAGTATTTGATCAGTGTATGGGACATTGATTAGGAAAGATTTGTGATTCATGATCAGGAGTTAGAGATTGATGTCTCTGACATATAATTTATCACTGGATTATCCTGGAGGGGAGCAACAGCAATCCTGACAAGCACCCGACCTACCATGGAAAAGATGAGCATGCTCATAAACAGGGTGTGTCAAGGGGCACGGAAAATATCAAAGAGTGGGAAAGTGGATATACAAACCATTCCTGATTTGGCACTAAAAGTAGTGCTGCATACCATTACTTGAGCTGCCAGGTCTCAAGCGCCGCATGAAGCCACAAAAACACAGCTCTTAGTTGTCGTAGATTGCATGGCCCTAACCATTTACAACTGGGTAGAGGCCATAACAATCAATCTGAAATGCCAACTAAAAAAATGAAAGAATGACAAATTGAAACAATTCAGCTATGGGTCCATCTTGATACCGTTCATCCTGAAATGATTACCAATATTCTAGTGCCAGGAGGTAATAGTCCCAACACCACTAGCGCAAGAGCCACAGATGGTTCGTTGGGCGGCATTGATGCCTAGAGCAAGAGGTGGTCAACATATGTCATGGAGACCAGAATTGTTTGATTGGCTCCAACGACAACTTATTGTCATGGAGGACTGGCCCTACATTGGCACAGACTTTATGGGTGATCCAGATCTTCCACTCCCAAAAGGAGAGGATTGGGATGAAGCGTTGGGCAAGACTCATTTTTTTATTTTGATGAGTATTATGGTTTTTTTAATTATTATATGTGTTATGATGTTAATCCATGTATTTTCAGATGTTGGCCCAGAAATACCTACAGGAATGTTTCCAAAAGTACGGAGTGTTCCGCGTGATTTTGAGGCGGCCCCTCATGGTGAGGGAAGCGAGGAGGAGGAAATCATACGCAACCTGGAGGGACTCACCAGTAGAATCCTAGATTACGTGAGATTTGACTATGTTCCTCGTGCATACCAGAGGCACACTGCAGGGGTGTCTAACCAAGTTCACCTCTTATTGAGGCGACTTGTGCATGTAGTGACATGCTACCATGAGCATCATGCTGATTAGACACCTAGTCTTTTATTTTTGCATATTTTTTGAGGGACATGATGCCTCAGGATGTCACAAAAACACACATATTTTTTGAACTTATGATGCACGTGGATGTAAACACTCGATATATATATATATATGCCTATTTTCCTGTATGAATCTTATTATGTGATGATGATGCTTTTACAAATTACACAAATGTCTATATAACGCAATATTGGCTACTTCATCGGTTAATGAATTCAACCATCTAGGAATATGTTGATATGTAATGTAATCAAAATTCCTTTCTAATAAATGAACACGTAAATACAACCTTAAGATTTGAGGATTTCTAACAGAATAATTCCCATTAAGCTGACGAACAACAAGTTGAGAGTCTAGGTTAACAATTAAAGCATGAATGTTGAGAGAAATGGCCTCGATTAAGAGTTCAATGAATGCACTATATTCAGCTACATTATTTTTGGTTCGTCCTAGACAAATACCTTGAAGGTCTATCAACTCACTATCAGGATTATAAATCATCTAGGCTGCAGAAGACATGTTTCAGGTACTACGGGAGGCACCATCCGCGAAACCAACATAAGGAGTGACAGAAATTTGCATAGTAAGCAACAACATAATAAGTAGGAAAACCTGCTCACAAAGCACACCAAGCCAAAAATGTACGAAAATGAAAAACACACCTATGTACACAAGAACATGCATAAGAAAACTCATGCATAGTATTTTTTGAGATACAACCCAATTCTAGGTTGATCCAAAGGATAAAATTCATAGTCAATTAGCTCATAAGCCTTGTTATGCAAAACACGCTTAATGATATAGGGCCCATGCCACATGGGTTTGAATTTTCCTGCCCCCAGCTTATCATGAGATTGGTCATACAAGAGGACAAGGTATCCTTCTACAAAGGAATGAGGGGAAACCGATTGATCAAAATGAACTTTGAATTGCTTTTTCTGTGCTTCTATGACAAGAGTAGCAAAGCAATGAGTTTCATCAAGCCTCTCTAAATAGAGAATATTCTCTTCTTCCGGTGAGGTGTTAGGCATTAATTCAATAACTATCTTGAGAGAACGAATTTTTCATTCAATCGGAAGGGTAGCTTCCAGATCGTAAATAAACTAGAATGGAGTGAATCCAGTCACGTCCTTCACTGAGGTTCGGTAAGCCTAAAGAGCTGAAAACAACATGAGATGCCAGTTTTACTTGTGCATCCCAATTGTACGCTGAAGCATAGTAACTAGAACTTTGTTCACGACTTCAACCTAGCCATTGGCCTAAGGATAGTACGATGTTGAGCTATCGTGACGTAGACCCAACTTGGAAGTCAACTCAGCCATAATGTAATGAATAAAATGAGAACCATGATTGGTAACAATGGATTGAGGGACACCAAACCTGGTAATGACATGAGTGAACATAAATTGTGTAGTTGTCTTATTGTCAGCTGTGAGTGTAGGCATTGCTTCGGCCCATTTAGTGAAGTAGTCAATGACAACGATAATATAAGCATGTCCCCCAGCCGAGTGAGGGTTACACGTCATAAAATCGATGCCCCACTTCGTAAAGGGACCAAAATTAATGACAAGATGGAGGTTTGTAGGTGGCATGCACATATTGCACTGGTAAATATGGCAATTGTGACACTTGCGAACAACAAAAATGCAGTCTTTAAATATGGTAGGCCAGAAGTATCCAACATGAAGAATATTTTGTGCAGTAGCATATCCAGACATGTGAATGCCACAGGTGCCAGAGTGGCAATCATCTAGTACTTTTTTAGCCTCCTCGAGAGTCAAACACCGGCGAAGAACAAAATCAGCTCCGATGCAATAGAAAGTATCTCCAACTATGCGATAAGGTTGAAAATGATGGCAGATGCGCTGACAAGCATCCTTCATCAACTCAGATTGGAAGGTGGAAGTATGAAGATATACGATGATATCACCGTACCAAGGATCAAGGGTGATAATGAGAAAAAGGGTGTCATCCAAATGCGTTCCTCAGAACTAAATGGGCCATAAACATAAGGGGGAGAGAAAATAAAGTCGACAAAAACCAATGATTTCTTTGATTTGGTAGTAGTAAACTACAAATTTAACTCTTGGAGGATAACAATCCACTTGGAGTATTTTCCCCCCAACAATTGACGAGTCAATATATAGGTCATGGGGTTGCAATCAGAAATCACAGTTACTGTGCGTAGTAAAATACAATGGAAAAAATATTGGATAGATTGAAAAAAAGCCAACGCCAATTTCTTGACATGTGTGCAACGCGTTTCGGTATTGAGAAGATTGCGGCTCAAATAATAAATGACGTGTTTGTCACCATCATCGTCTTCTTGCACCAGAACCATGGAAATAATTCTAAACGCAGTAGCCAAATAGAGGGAGTAGTCGCGATGATAATTAGGAGTACGCAACAGAGGAGCACTAATAAGCAATGTCTTTAATGCATCGAAGGATTTTTGGGCGATCTCATCCCAGAGGAACAAGACACATTTCTTAAGTAATCGCGTGAAGCCCTTGGATACTTCAGCATATTTCAGTATAAAACATCGTAGGAAATTAGCTTTCCCTTGCAGAATTTGTAGTTGATGTAAAGAGGAAGGGGAGGGGATATTAACAATAGTTTCAACCTTGAGGGGATCGAGAAAAATTCTGTCTTTAGAGACAATAAACCCTAAGATTCTACTGGAATCAACACAGAAGACACACTTATGCGGATTAAGCCGAATGTTATAGCATCTGCAGTAAAGGAATATTTGACAGAGATGATCTGGATGGTCCTTAAGCTTAGGAGAATGAGTCAAAAGGTCATCCAGGTAAGGTTGAAAAATGCACTTGATATCATGGAAAGCATATGACATTTCTCTTTGAAATGTGGCCCTATCATTCTTAAGGCCAAAAGGGAGTTTCTTGTAGGCAAAGGTACCCCAAGGATAGATAAAGGCGGTCTTATGTTGATCGACCGGAAGAATATTGATCTGGTTGTACACAGAAAACCCGTCCATAAGAGAAAAGATCTCACTCCCAACACATTCATTAATGAACTGGTTAATGAAAGGAGTGGGATAGTTATCCTTAGGGTAAGCGCGGTTGATATCATGGTAATCCACATAGACATGAATATTACCCTGCTTATTATCCACAAGAACAATATTAGAAACCCATTATGTCAGGGGAATCAGATAAATGAAGCCAACTTTAATAAGTTTTTCAACTTCTCCCTTAATGGCGACTGTCTTTCTAGGGTCCATGGGATGAAGACGTTGGAAAATGAGCTTCGCACCAGGATAAGTAGGAATCTCATGCACTTCTATACTCAGATCAATGCTGGGCATTTCTTCATAAGACCAAGCGAAAATGTCTCGAAACTCGTAGAAGAGACTAGTATAGACCTCGATCTCATCACGAGAACAGGTCACCCCAATATGGATGTTCTCGACAATGCCCAGTTTCATAGAGATGTCAATATGCATCGGTTGTGTAATGCTTCCCAGGTTAGCTTCTGCAAAGACTTCATGTGTCAGGATGGATGTTTGAAGCGGATGAGAAGGAACTTGGGAAGTGAAATTATCAAGACAAGTAGACAGGGACCCAAGGCCAAGCATGAAAGAGGAATGATGATGACTATCATCCCAAGGAGGATCCTCGAGAGACATAGTTTCCACGATGGCCTCATAAGTGGGAAATATCTAGTTTAAGGGATTAGGCGAATCCGAAGTGCCAAGCCAAGGGAATTGAGAATACGCATGAAGAGACACACTCAAAGGAGTATGATCAGTGGGAGGAGGAGCCAAAGCTGAAATAAGTTCACAATAATCAATTTCTATTGGGCTTAACGTCATCGCGTCACCAAACGAATCATTCTACTTGGGCGAAGGGATGATCCACGGATCAGAAGACCTGGAGATCATGTTGACCTACGCAGTGTTGGGCAGAGGAAGTGAAAAAAACCCGTGAGGGAAGGAACTTTGAAAAGACTCGGTCCTATGCTCTCATAGGGCGTAGGAATACGATCTACATATGGAACATTTCTCTCGGAAGGCATGGAAGTAAAAAAGGACAATTGATCGACAGTGATGATATTTCCTTCGTGCGGAAATCGAAGAACACAAAAAAGAGTGGACAGGATGCACAAGATGGCGTGAGTCCAACTGTGGTCGAGGAGAATATTGTAATTGAGCTTCGCGTCAATGACTTCAACCTCAACGCTAACCATTTTCCCTTCTAACGTAATAGGTAAACTAGAGAGAACACCAAGAGGGTGAGATTCTCTTCCATCAAAAGCTTCTAAAGCATTTGGATATTGATTAAGGGCTGGAGAACTGATGGATTTATAGCATGCAGAAGAAATGACACACATAGATCCACCCTCATCCACAACCACTCGATGGATATTATTTCCATTAATCCCAACTTGAATAATCAATGCAAGCTAGTGAGGGAGACGCGGGATGAAATTTTCGAAATTGAAAGTGATAAGGCTAGAATCGGTAGGGTCGACTCCTTCGATGGAAGATAAAAAAGCCTTCCGTTGCGACGGACAGCTCTGAAGGATTTCCAGTGCATACATAATGGATGGCGCCTGAGCCAAATCATCAACAATATTGTAATGATGAGCGGCATGGTCATTTGGATTGTAGGAAGACTTTTGGAGTGCACCTTTAGAAGGTGGCCACACAACAGGCTCAGTACTGGGCCTTTCGATACAAAGAGGGCCAGAAGCAAGTAGGGGAGGAGGACCATCAATGATTTCATTCCCTGCTTCCTGACGCGGTTTGGTATAATCTTTCGGTCGGGTGGCAATAGAGATGAGTGCAGGACCATTCATTATGAAAACCTGAGAGCCAAATGGGGCGGAGGACTCAGGTTTCTCCACCAGCTGGGTTTGTTATGATGGGGATGGTTCTTTAAGAAAAAGCAAAGTTCCTTAAGTGCCTTTGAGCAGTCGACTTACTTCGGCCCATCATGGAAAATCCTTTGTATAGTGCTCATCATCACAAATTAGACAAGGGTACTTCGGTTTGCATTTGGAACCATCATCAACAT
The DNA here is from genome assembly GCA_034641835.2 of Pinus albicaulis. Taxonomy (NCBI): domain Eukaryota; kingdom Viridiplantae; phylum Streptophyta; class Pinopsida; order Pinales; family Pinaceae; genus Pinus; species Pinus albicaulis. The sequence goes on from CM076580.1 coordinate 1,440,197,393, forward strand.
TAATTTTCAGAGAATCCTGTTTCAAGGTATCAGCTTTGGCCTTACCTTTACCCTTCTTCTTACCCTTGGAAGTTTTATCTGTCAGATTGGACTGGAAATCATTCACTTTTTTGGTCTTACCAGGATTCGGAGATGGGTAAGAAGCAGTAACAGTGGAAGGAGTAGATTTTTGCTTCATAGGATTTAGAGAAGACTTTCAAGAATTCTGAGACACAGAACCAATGATACCATAAACAGATGGTGTCGCCGGTGCTTTGGTATTTCCATGCCACAGAGCATCTGGCAAGAGTTCATACAATGTGTCGGACAGAGAGTACAAAATATCAAGGTACTAGGCATGCACAATGGCTTGTTCCTCGGTAACACATGACCCCATAGCAATTTCCTTAGAAATCAGAATGATAAAAGAGCTAGTGAACCAATCAGTTAGAAGTTGATCATGAATCGCAAATTTAATCAAACGACGACACTAACTCCATTCATAAATATGATCAGAGATATGAGTAGCTCGATCCTGTTTCAAGGATGTGAGGAGGTGCGTCCCAATTTCATACCGAACTGGTAATTGAAAGTGTGTGAGAAATGTCATAGCAAGAGATTTGAAATCTTGAAAAATTCCATGAGAGAGTTCAATGTACCACTTTGCAGGGACACCACTGTGATTCCTTTGGAAAAGACGTAGGCGAATTGAATTGTCAACCCAAGAGTTAGAGGACCACCAAATATGGTAAGTCATAACATGCTCTTGTGGGTCTTCTCCATACTTGCCATCAAATTTGGGGCAATCTCCAGGGATTTTAGTTGGAACTGGAGGCCAATATGGATTATGAAGGATAGGATCATTCGTCAACTTCGACACATCAGGTAGTTCTAGCGTAGCGAGAAAAGGCAATTGCGTATTGAAAGGCATTGCAGGCCTTTGATAAAGACCAGTATTGGGATTCCAACCAGGTTGGGAGATATTATGCCCTCATATGTTCTATCTCGGAGGATTTTGTCCATAGGGGTTATAAGCTTGATAATTATTCCCATGCACTAGTTGAGGACCATGATATTGATTCTGAGCGAACCAATGAGGTCGTTTCTGAGCAACATATGGATTTTGTTGCAGAATATAAACCACCTGAGATTGACCTTAAGTAATATAAGCAGTGCCCTAGGGTGCACTGTACACTACTTGAGATTGACCTTGAGGAATGTAAGCAGTGCATTGAGGCTACGCGGGTTGTCCCTGGGGTGCAGGTTGACCTGGATTTTGTAGTTGAATAGGCTATCCCTATGGTGCAGGTTGGACTGGATGTTGAGAGCCACTCGGTTGCCCTTGTGGAACAGGTTGGCCCGATGGTTGGGATGAGCCAGGTTGCCCATGAAGAATAGGTTGAACCGGTTGAGAAGTGGAGGATTGACCTTGTTGTACAAAAGTGGGGCCTTGTTGAACGTAAGGCTGGTTCTGTTGCACAAAAGGTTGTCCCTGTGATGGATAAATTTTCCCCAGGGAAACATAAGATGCTCCCTGTTGAAAATAAGGTTGACCAAAAGGACCATAGAGTTGTCCCTGTTGGACCAAAGGTTGTCCTTGTGGACCGTAGGGTTGTCCCTGTTGGACCAAAGGTTGTCCTTGTGGACCATAGGGTTGTCTTGGTAGGTATGTGAACTGGTTAGGGTCAATCAAAGGCAAACATACCAGATTTCTGTACTCATTATAATGATGCAAAGGATTAACAGGAGCTTGCAACTACTGAGAACCCTAAGGGGTGTAATTCTGCTAGTGAATGGCCAACATGTACTGATCATATGTCAAACCTTCAGGAATCGAATTAGAAGAGATGGGCACACTACCAGCAGGTTATATTCCCAAAACATGAGGCTGTCATCCACTCACGACGGGTCCGACAGGTATCATGGAAGTGATAGGAATCGATCCACAAACAACGGAAGATGGTGGAAATGACGAAATCACACCAACAACCGACCCGAATGAAGCCACACAGATAGTGGGTTGGGTTGGGACAAACGTAACAACCGTCGATGTCATGGGAGTCAAGGGTGATGCCCCCGATACTATGACAAACGAGCCTTCCTAGGGAGTCAATGTACCTGAACATATCGGGTTTTGATAAAATTATATAGCACCAAAAATGATCTGACTCAATGTACGATAACTGGCTGGGAGAGATATCGACTGTGAGGAAGGTTGACCTGAGTCATAAGGAAAATTCTCTGGACGGAGCTGATAGTTTCTTGTAGAAACATAAATATATTCATTACTGATGGGACTTGAAGAATCCATGTCAGATGAAGCCATGTTATCGTCAAAAAGGCAATGAGCAGTGGCAAGTAAAGAAGGTTCTGAAGTAAGCGGAGGATACTCTTCTTCGTTTCCAAAACCAACCCAAATGTTCAGAGGTTTCCAATTGATATTAAATGGCTCCTCAAGAGGAGATTGGGTAGCAAGAGGTAACATACTTAGAAGAATAGAATTCTAGTACCCGATAGGCCTAGTAGGCTGAGGTGCTTCTGAAGAAACTTCCAGAGAAGGATATCCACTAGGAGGTGATGAAGGGGACGACGAAACTGGTGGTTCTACCACCGTGATTTTGTCTCAAAAATAGGAGAGAACCGAGATGATCAATTTGAGTCTTCAAGACCAAGCACTAAGGAATTACTTAAGAACAAGCCAAGAAAACATCTTTAATGGGCGTGTGATCGTAGGCACTTCATTTTATGACACTGAAACAAAACTCTTCCTTTTCATACTTTAAGAGTCAAGAAAAGGGAAAAAGGTGACTCTAGTCACTTTCAGGTTGAACGAGTGCGAAAGGACAAGTGCTTGATGATCTTTTCAATTTTAGAGAGTCATGAAATTACCAAAATGACCACTCAGGAAATCTAAGCAAGAGGGTGTACCAAGATTCCGTGAACTTCAATATACACCTTGTTGATCAAATGAAGGAGAAATGACCAAGGACTTAATGTACATGCAGGTAGTCTCCCCGAATGCTGTGTTCGGTGTATCAAGGTTATAGGGTGGCAGAAACAACTTCTTATGGATAAAGGACTGCAACCTATGAGGGTCTCCCTTTATATACTCGATGGCACAGGGAGCACAAGTCCATGCTAGTGTTATCTACTGCCAGATGGCGAGCGACAACTACTAGGTTTAACGACGCTGGAGCACATCATTAGCCTAGCCCCTAAATATGAGCGTTAGGTTTCAATGTTTCCTTAGGTTGATTGAGTTCATTTTAAAGTTGATCTTGAATTAGTTTTGCAATTTCAAGGCCTTACCAAATGTGATCTCAAATCCTTAATGCAGAACTATATGCGAAAGAAAATCATTCCAATTCGATGAACAACTAGCTAAGAGAGGGATAGTAGTTCATAAAAAAGAAACAATCAATCGAATACAAAGAGAAATTTTCCTAATGCATCTAAGGCAACCAAAGCGGAGAATGAAAAGGTATTCTGTTGTTCACTAAAAGCTACTAATGAAAAAGAACATTTTTTATTTTGAAACTAAGAGAAAGAATGCAAATTTTGTTCTTTTAGATGAATGAGAAGAAAAATTCACTACTACACTAAAAGACAAAATATATAATAGTTTTGAGCAATTCGAACGAAATGATCTAAAACAAAGAGATCAATTCAATCACGAACATCAAACACACTCAAAACAAAGACGCATTCCTTCAAGAAACAGGATGGATTTCAAACCGGTCCAGTGAGCAATGTAATCTATGCTCGGGGTGACAGATGGAGTGTGAAACGAGCACCAAGATGATCATTAAACGACCCAACGGCACATAGAACTGATAGAAAAACTAAGACAATTAGTCAAAAATATGAAAAGATAAAGGCCAAACTGTCTCAAACTCAACTGAGAAGGTTCAGTGAGGAGGTAGCCGGGAAAGCGGCAGAAGACACCTAGAAACCTTAGGATGACAAAATTCACTAATCAGATGAGGGGCAAACAACCGAGAAGAACGAGACAAGGGAGTCAAAACAATTCTAGTGGACTAATTGAAAGACAAAAATCCAACCTAGAGGCAAGACACACTGAAAAAACTCACGGAGAAGGCCAAAATCCTAACCTATAAGATTCAACGCATTTGTCAAGATGTAATCCACGCTAAACAGAGGATGGCGCGCCTATGAAAAAGGAAACAAGTGCCAATCGGTGCGACTATTCAAGAAATAGTAGCGCCGAGCCAGAAAGCTATGGAAAAGATGAAAATCCACTGAGAAAAGGTCAGAATTGACACTCTGAGATTAAATGTGATGGCTAAAAACAATCAGACAAGCAGAACAAAGCAAAAAAACAATAATATGACCAAATTTGAATAGTCAAGAAAAACACTAAATGAACAACGAGAGACGAAAAACACATTGATCCCCAGTATGGTCACCAACTTGTTGTGCAAGTAAATCACCTCTGTGGACAGAGGCAATCCCTCTAGCCTTGGAGTGGGTCTAGCAACAAGGGAACATTCTGTACTTTCAGACTCCTAGCTCATAAATGAAAACGTGTTGGGATAGATGACCTACCTTGGTCCAACGCTTTGTTGTAGTTTGCAGCAGTGATACACTGATCTTTGTCTTCACACGTCGCGGTCCTTTAGTGATAATGTCCATGCACCTACACAAGGATTAGGGAACAGTAACAACATACGAAAGCATACTTTCATCTATAGCTATTTGATTGGTCAAGGAGAATACAAAATTTTGCATATGATCGAACACAAAATTGGAACAAAAAAACCAGTCATGTATTAATGATAGAGAAAAGAAGTTTACAACCTTAATTCCTTGATGTTGCAGCCTCATTTGATGGGTTTAGTCAAGCGCATCTCAAGCATTTGTCGAGGATTGGACTTGGTGAGGCAACGAGCCTAAACTCTCTCCAGACAATGGATTCCTATCTACCTTATTCTTCACACTAGCTATAGTAAGGACTGTTTAGCTAGGTGAAACCATGTGAGAAGGAAGCATTTATAGGAGAGGAGGAGGTGATTTTGGATCCCTCATTAGATGGAAGAGAGGCTTTATCCCTTTGGGGAGTTTCAAAAATGTAGGAAAAAAGAAGCCAAAGGGAGTATTTCGACATTATTCAGTTGAACAAAACATGATGACTCTGCTCACAAAGTAGTTAGGAATGGAACCTTCTCTTCTATTTAAAAAACATTCCAAAAAACAACTCGACCCGGGTGAGACACTGAAATAGAGCGCCAATGGGCACGGGGCCCAGTGTTAATTTATTTATGGGTGCGAGGCCATAACTACCTACCAGCACCGACCCAAAAACACATGTTTTTGAGATTCTACTTGAGGAGTCATCAATAGACGAAATTTTCTTAAACTTCCAAGGGATGCAATGACACTTTTAGCAAGGTATGAAAATAAAAAAAAGTCACTAAAATCATCCTCCAATGTTCGGGAGGGAGATTGCAGGGACGGTGACAAAATATTGTGTAACAATAATGAGTATCAAATTACATAAAAATTAAAAATAAATTACATCTCTGTTTTGAATAAAACTACACTTTGGTATAAAAATCATACTCTGAAACCATAATTATAACCTTTAAAAAATCATATTTACATGGTGATAAATCCCCTGCAGATGATTGAGAAAGTATTATTTGAGTCACTCTCACACCTTTGCTGACCTTATTGAGATGAAATGGTTTGTTATGAACTTTGAAAAATAAAACCTAGTTGACCTAATGGGACCTTGGATGACTTGACTCCATGGTTGACTTTGAATGACATAATGACATAGTGAAATGAGCTTTTAAGATTTTTTTATGCTCAACAAGACATGAAGGTGGGCCAGAGAATGTGAAATTTTGAGGGAGAGTGAGGTTTTATGACTAGGGTTACCATCAGTGAATCAATTTTTTGCATGACCTAGTGGAATGATAAAAAATTTCTGAGTGGGACCCCTCAAAAGAATATGAAAAGAGTGATTTTGATCACTGAAGGTAGAATGAAAATTCTGACACTAACACACATCATGAAACCATTTGAATATAGATAAGAATAATATGTGTAAAATAATACAAAATTTGGACAAATGTCCTACAAAATTAGGGATTAATCTCAATCATGTCCATAAAAAGGTAAGTAATCTAAGTCTAAATATGTGGGCCGTACTCTCGATGAGCGTCACAGAAAAATATGATGGTATTCACCACCCATCAAATATCTGCACCCACTCCTGTGGTAATCCTACCACTCGTATTTGAATAGCCTTAGGGAGATCCTCTATGACTACCATGGGAACCTGGAGATTCAAACTCTCCAATTTCCTGTAGACTGCATGAATGACTTTCTCAGACTCGGCTACTGCATTCTTCGCATCTCTATCGTGACGCCTGTGCCTAGGAAAGTCCTGAGGTCTCATTGGTCCAACGTCTGCATCATGATAAAATAATATTGTAAGATTTTGTTTTACTCAAAAATAATTTTAACTTCTTAATATCATATAAAATAAAATAAAAAATCAAATAACATAAAATTTTTAAAGTATTTACTGATATCGCCCCATGTAACACATGCAGGAAATTCCAGATCAGGTCCTCTCGATAGTCTAAGCCTACATAAGGGTAGTCATCTATAGATATGACTTTTTGTTCTCACCAAAGGAAGAACTCATCATAAAATTCCTCTCGAGTGACTTCACCTCCACCAAGTTGTTTGATTAAGTTTGCCCGTCTAGCCATCCTCGAATCCCTGGGAATGCTAATTGTTGTAGACACTCTGGGTTGAAGTGCTAGAACCCTCTCAAAGCTGAATGAAAAAATTATTGTACTATAGCCAAAATTAATTTTTTCCCCTTGTCTCACTGAATACAATTGCTTCTTCATGCAGACCAAGAGTGTTGTGAACCAATCAAAGAATTTTGAGGTAAGGCACTCTACTACCAAGAACATGGAAGAAGGAGAAGCCCAATGTAGTGATTCTGAGCCTACTACCATGAAAATGGTAAAGAGAAGGATTTTGATTGGTAGAATCAATCCATTTTTTTATCAAGATCTGTGATCCAATATTCTCTCTCTGGTGTGTAGTAGAGTCTTATGTAATCAGAAACATTGAGGCATCCCCGATCCCTCGCTTTCAGATCAATTGGTTCCTCTCTCCAGGAAAGTCCTGTGATGAAGTATATATATTAAAATTCAATCTCTAAGGGCATCTGATCAATCATAAAAACCTCTTGCTCTAGATCCTAGTTTTGAATAAGAATCTCTAACAATCGATTTTGGGTTTTCATATTCGTTATCATGAAATATTTGAGCAATCCACATCCTCTTAATGCCTCCATTGCCAAGGGATCATTTAGAACCTAATTTTAAACATCACTATGTTCCATTTCTCTCCAAATTACTTCCATCGTACAAATTTAAAAGAATTAATCCATTAGAAATCAAAATTTTCATTTCTCTCTCCACGTACACGACTTTCTCAAGAGACAGTCGTGTATACACACGACTTTTCCTTTGGAAATCAGCGTGTAGGTATTTTTATACATGGTTTCCAAAGAGAAAACCCATGTACATGCGGACATAATATATAAAAATAAAAAATTTTGGTTAAAAATTAATTGAATTCGCTTAAAATGAATCAAATGAATGAGATTACGGATTTAGAGTTACTTGGAAAGTTGGTTGATGATTCGGTTGAGAAAATTGGTGAAATCAAGTTACCCAAATTTTCTCCTAAGCTCTCAATTCTCAACACTTGCAAGTTCAAATGAAGTTTTTGTGAGTCAAAATGTATTTTTATATTAAAATTTCAAAACCCACTTTTATAAAGTTCATATTTTTTAACTTAATTATTTCATGAAATTTTTGACTTTCTGGCATGAAGTGTTGGGGGAGGTTGTTTTCTAGCATAAATGAATACTTGTGACATTTTTCACCACTTCGACTCCACGATCATAGACCTATCATGGTAGATATCATTTTTTTTCACTGGCATATAGGTTAGGACATATCACTTTTCCGTTGCATTATGCATCATAACCTCATATTGCAATATTTTGCCATAGGGTCGACCCCATTGTGTTGATATTCTCAAACCAATTTCACCCATCGTCTTATAAAATTGTAGCATAATGGTAGATACACTCCTTCCATGGCCTTCCTAGTTACATCCTTGCCAACATATGTTGCCCATGCTGCAAGAACTATTTAGGCTTAGGATTCCTCTTTAGTCCCACGATGACTTTGTGATGAAGCCTCATTCCTTTTCTTCTTCACTATCTTTCTGGCTTGATACCCTAGAGGATCCCATGTGTTAATTTGTATTTTTTCATTGCATATTGACTACTTGTACCCTTTTGGTCTTAATCCGACTTCACTTTGACTCATGTATAAGCCACTTTTGATCATGACCTTTTTGCAAGTTCAAACCATGCATTCATTAGCCTCTGCAAGTTGACACCCTTTATCCATGGAAAGAATGTTACTTTGAGTGTTCTCAACCAATATTCACCACCTTGCATTGAGCATAGGAATGTTCCAGTACCAGGAACTAGTGTGTCTGCCCTTAACACTCATTCTTTCCACTATACTATATGCATTTTTAATTCCTTTTTAGGCTTTAAATATGAAAAAGACAAAAAACATTATATATTCCAAAAAGAGGGGGAACAAGACATTTACATCTGTATTTGATGGCAACAAGAGTCAGTTGTGCATCCCTTGAACAAATCACTCAAAATAAGTCTTTCCTCCACTGGGATGGGAGTTAGTCTGACTTTAGGAGAGCCATAACCTTGTCTTTGAGTCAGTCCTTCTCTGTTTCGTTATCTCTTCCAATCATATGGAGAGTTTTTTAATGCCTCCTGCATTGAAAACTTATACAAAGTTATTATATGCTTCCATAAATTCATATTTGAGTCATGCTTTTGTTTAAGGGAAGTCAACATGTGTCATCCATTTTGTGGTGTCTCTTGACTCATTTTAGTCGGCCATACCCGGCCTGTCAAGTTATTTTTAGTATCACATAAACTATTTGGTCCTTTGCTCATGCTAGTCAAGAAGGTCTCCATTGACCTCTTAGTTGCAGGTTTTCTCTTATCGACTTCGAAAAATTTCCTTGAGAGCAGGCCTAGAGCTGCACCTTGACCCTATTTACATCATTGATAGGTGACCTTGTGCTCAACATCGATAAATATCATGATTATTTGACTGAGTGGATTCCCTTGTGTTTGACGTTAGCTTACATTATCACACATTGGGATTCCTGTTGTACCTTGATTTCAATTTGACCCTATTTGTGGATTCCTCGCCTTTGTGTCAACTTTCATTATTGGTTGGCTTAGAGGGTTTCTATCGTGTGCTAGCCACATCTTGTGTATGCCGAAAAAAGTACTTCAGAATGGTTACTTCATCTCTTTTTGTCCGAGTTCTTCCAAATTATTGGTCTACAGGTTACACTCATGCTGGTTGATGGGGTATGCCTTAATTCCTCCCTTCCAACAAATATTTTCCCATCGAATCTGACTCATTTCTTTGGGAACCTCATATAGAGTCCTTTTTTAGTACCTTAGGGTTTGCAATCCTCAATGGTAGACTCCTTCACTATTGAAAGTTAGAATACATCAATGTCTCCCGATTAATAGATTCTCTCAAGTGTTCGACTTCAACACATTTATTCACACTTGTTAGATTGTATTGGGGTACCTCGAATGTCATAATCATTATCGGTGAGTTGTATCATGTTTGTTAACGATATACATAAATGATAGATAATCAAATGATTTATCACATGGTCAAAGTCAGCTCATTTATTCCCATAGTGTAGAAATGTACCATCTGTGGTTGGTGAAAACCTAGGGTTGTGTCAACATCTTGTTTCAATTGACAACTCCAGTTTTCCTCCAGTGATATCATTCACCTTATATGTTGTAGTCATTAGGGGATTTTTGAGATCTAAAATGGGCCTCCTAAGGAAAATGTACAACCGAGATTCACTTTATGAGAACCAATCACATTTTAGGGGATGACATCATCCCCAATGGTTGAGGTGGCATTGTTTGAGTTAAAGTTACTTACTTGTCAAATTCTCAATCGTGGATAAAAACTCATGGTTAACCATGGTAGTGCTCTAAGTACTTTTAAAGTCATAAAGTAAAGTACTAATAATAAATATCATTTCACACTTTTTGAATAAAATATTGTTATTTTCATTTCATATTTTTTGAAAGAAACAATGCATATCCTTACATAATATTCATGTCTTTACACAATTTTCAATAAATATTATAATTGTATATTTTCATATATTTATTTTTAAATTATATATTCATCTCATTTGATTTAATATTATAATTTCAAATTAATTATAAGTTAATATCTATACATATATATTATACATATGAAATCAAAATAAATCAAAATATAAATTTGTAATTTTAGGATAAATCAAATCTATGAATAATATTATTATAATATTAATAACAATACAAACATTTTAAAATTAAAGAAAAAAGTATATTAGTTTTGTATGATGAAAAAATTTACATTACATTTGTATGTTAAAAAAAAGGTATATTAGGTTGAACATAGTTTGGGGAAAAAATAGTCTAAAATTTCAATGTTTATAAATCTTATATTATACTTATAAATATAAATTAAATTTATTTCAATATTTTTTTTTTCATTAATTTTAAATACAACTCAATTAATTTCATTATGATTATATTAATATTATATATTATTATACATATATTATGAAAAATATCTAAATGTTATAGAATATACATTATATTCCTTTTTATATTATATATTATTTTTTCTTATATTATAAATAAAGTCAATTCAATATGTAATATAAAAAAAATACATAAAATAATATACTACATTTATTATATTATATTATTTGATTTTTATATAATATATTAATTACATGTTATTATGTAATTTAAATAATATAAATTGTAATTAATAGTATATTATATATTTAAGAATTTATGTTTATAATTTATTTCAAGTTATTTAAGTACAAAGGACAAATGCATTAGTTGTTCAATGCTAATGACATTTTTTGAAAAGGTCATTATTCTTTATAGTCACATCGATACAATTTTTTTATTATTTTTATTTTGGTACACCTTTTCAATTGAATTTAACCATGGTTAAGTGGATTGTGGTGCAAAAACTAAAATTCAAATTCATAAATATTATTTTGTTGGTTTAACTATTATTTTATTATTTCCTTAGGAAGCCCATTTTAGACCTCAAAATTCCCCTAATGCCATCACAACAACATCGTGTAAGTTGGCACCTAATTTTGTGTAGTACCACTATTCGACCTAGATGACTTGGTAATTTGAAGATCGGTTGTGCAACATTAGTGATCAGACATTCCTTGAGCATCATTAATCAAACTTCCTTATATATGTGATATTGAGACATAGCTCTGTTGTGTTCCTTTGTGGCTATGGTAAGATGATCCACTATGTATCCTTCATTTTTCTCTGTACACTTATGTATACATGTTGGATATGCTCTATACTTTACCATCGGACATGCTTTACTATCTCTGAGAATGGGTATGCCCACCTCAGACATGATTCTTATTTTTGATTTCTTCCACAGGTTTTTAGCGGGTTGGAATCTAGTGATCTCCTCTCAGGTCCTCAAATGATCTCTCTTTATACTTAATACATTTCGACATCATGTACCCCTTCCCACCTCATATATTAGGGGACATATGTTATAGCATAATTCAACACTCTTGTAGTTCTAATGCTCTTTTATGGTGTTGGGCAACCCTTTCCCATTCAGACTTGACCATTTATTAAAAAATAATATGTTGAATTACATACACGACTCTGCCCTTCAAAAATCACATACACATGTGGATATTTATATATCAAACCCGCTTATATAGTTTAAAATATGAAAAATATAAAATATCCAATTTTTTAGGCAGGGTTTATGGGTTTCATTGAAAGCACAACTACAGGAGCTTGTGGCCTAACTAAATCAGATAATTAATTGTGGTATTTATACACCTCATGGGAAGGCATAATCACACCAAGGAGATAGGATATCGACATTATATTCATTTCGATTCCATATCAAGTATGATTCCCCATGTGCCTCCTGCTCTCCCAGTTATAAGAAACCCTTGTTTCCTTGCATAGATGTTCATCCTTCATTATATTACATCTTATTTCATATGCTTGAGAGGTGATATTTGAGGCTTGGGTTGGACAGATCCAGAGGAAGGTTTTGTTGGTGCCATGGTCGGATCAAGTCGTATCTCTCCACTATTATTTGTTGATATAAATAAAGAAGATATGTCTTGTTCCTTAAATGTTATGGTCTCATGTTTTATGATTCATGTTGAATATATATCATAATTTATATGCTTATTCTTGATGATATAACATGTATACTATGCACATTCTTTGAATTACTTGATATATATATATATATATATATATATGAACTTTGTTTTAGGTTTGATTTCTTTGGAGGAAGCAGAGGGTTAGAACCCTACATGATCAACATTAAACGTAGGAACTATGGGTACTTATCTCAAACCTAACTTTAGTAGTTTATATAGTATTCTTTCCTAATGTATTTGTATTGTTGATTGTATACCTTCAATCTATTGAGGTTAGATATAATTTTTTTGGATTCAACTGTGTTAAGAAAGTCATTCAACTATGACGATTTCCATGAGAGGTAGTTGTAACTGACTAATTTCTCATGATTTTAGAATAGTACAATTAGCACTCATTGCATCAGGTGATGCTCATAGGGTTGAAGAAGTGGGATTTAAACTAGTGAAATGAATCACATAGCATCAAGCATCACTTCTAGGGCTTTCACCCGGTAACCAAGAATTCTCGGGTGGTCACCCATCCCATAACTCCTCTCGCTCAAGCACGCTTAACTGTGGATTTTTCCCCACAATCAAGCCCACTTAGCTTGCTACCCCATTTTCAAAACCTTATCAAGTATTGTGCCTCATTAACCATTCAGGTAGAGCCCCTTTACTCTTTGTATTTAAGTATTGAGTTTTTCCTGCCAACGAATGTCGAAGCACAAAGGAAGGTTCAATTTTCGCTTAAGGCTTTGAGGTTCACTCCTGCACTCAATGAAGATAGAGAGATCATTAAGGGCACATGGCACATTTTTGAATCACGAAGGAGGATCATTCATGGGTTTGAGGTGAATTCATGCACTCAAAGAGGCTAAGAGGGTGCAAGGGTGCACTCTGAAGGGATGAAGGGGTTAGGCTTTAGGACTTCAAGGTATGCTCATGCGCTTAATAAGACAAGGGGGCACAAGGGTGCATGCTGAAGAGGTGAAGGGGAAAATATTCTTGTGCTCAGGGTGCACTCACGTGCTTAAGGAGGGCGTAGTTATTTGTAATGAATGAGTGCGCTCTTGAGGAAAACTTGTATTTCTGGGTGCCATTTTTTGAGATAGTCAAGTCTTTGCTTTCAGAAGTGCACTCTGTCTTGGTACGGATCAAGGATAAGTTTAGTAGCAAGAAAGAATGCTAGAAATGCTGAGAAGAAATATCAACAAGTTCTTATAGATTCCGTCACAATCATGACTGGCATATGAAAAGTTAGAGAATATGAAGAGTCAATACCTGCGACAATAGTTTGACACCTACAGAAGAAAGAATGAACTGAAATGCCAGTAAAGAAACTGAAAAGAAGTGAAACACCAACAAGGAAAGAAATATTGAAAGCAAAAATATTAAAGGAAATTAATAGAATCGACATGCAAAACTTACTTTAAATGAAGATTAAAAAAAATCCTTGTTTCATAGATGCGCACCCAACCCAGATGGAGGTTCGTTGTCACAATGAGAACAGTGGCACTATCTAGCATAGTGACCATAATTGTGACATGCAAAACTCTGGAATTTTCTCGTGTCCTTTTTCTCTCCTTATGAATATCCTCCTCCACTCTAGTTTAACTTGAATTTACCCTTTCCCTTCTTTTATTGTCCAATAAGATCAAGTTCCTCATCCCCACCTCCACCTCTACATTTTCCACTAGATATTGAACTCTCCCATATATCCCTCTGGGTAAATCCTTCCTGCAACCTAGTCCAATCAAGAAGCTTGTCTCTAGCAAGTATACCTATTACAAAGGTATCACATTTCTTGTTAAAACTACTTAGGGACATCTTAACACATTCATCCTCATCTACAAATTCTCCAATAACTAACAATTCATCGCAATCTTGTTGGATTCTTGTGAAGTATGAGGCTACAATTTTAGATCTGTTCATTCTTATGCTTCTTAGTATCTCTCAAATCACCATTTTCCTGTTTTGGTTGTTACTTTGGTATAGGTTCAATAAGGTTGAACACATTTGGTTAGTTTTTTTCTTCCTTGATATGTGAGAGATTATGTGATTCTTCACAACGTCCAATATGATCATTTTAGTCTTCACATCCTTTAGATTGTGTTCAACTACCTGTGTAATATTTAAAGGAACTTCGATATATTTTTCTACAAGTTATCATAGGCTATTGGCCATCAAAACAAGTATGATCCTCTCTTTCCATAGAATGAAATTTTTACCCCCTCCAACAAGTCTTCAAATCTCAGACTTGATGATGCTATCTCACTAGATCGATTTCAACCACAAAACCCTAATTACAAAATATACATTCAGATGGTAATATATATATATATATATATATATATATATATATATATATATATATATATATATATATATATATATAATATATATCAGTTGCAAATTCCTTGTTTTCATTAGAGAAAAATTTGAGGTCTAAAATGAGCCTCAAAACAAAAATGTACAACCAAAATAAACTTTATAAGAACCAATAGGATTCAAGATTATGATATCAACCTTGGGATATTATTAATCATTTTTGAAGTAGAAAAGTAAAAATATAAAAAGATAAAAAATAAAAAACTACATTTTCAACTCGTATTTTCATCTTATCTCCCTGCAAATTTCTCAAATTTTGAGCGGGAGCACTCGTTGGATGTCAAATTTAATTCCTCATCCAATATTTACCCATGTTGCATACTTTCGATGGACCTTACTACAAAAAAATGAGAAATACTTGAAAAACATGATTGCAATCATGTTTTTTCATGTATTTCTTATTTTTCATGTAGCACGGTCCATTGAAAGTATGCAACATGGGTACTCCTTGGATGAAGACTTAAATTTTGCATCTAATGAGTGCTCCCTCTCAAAATTTGAGTAAATCCATAAGGATAAATGTTGAAAATATGAGTTGAAAAAGTAGTTTTTTTCTTTTTTCCCTCTAAAATTTGATGATGTAATTTAATATTATTTTATTATTTCCACTATTATTTTATAATATTCCTTAGGAGGCTGATTTTAGACCTTAAAATTTCTCCAATGGTATGATATTCCCCCCAAAGTTTCTAGATATATAATACTATTTTCAATCTCAAATACCAAATTTTATTTATTTATTTATACCTGAACAATTATTTATACCTACAATTTATTTAATTAATAAAGTCTAAAAATTGTTGGAAAATAATTTCACTAGTAGTTTAACTTTTAGATATTAAAATGTAGCAAAAATAAACATAGGGGAATCAATCAAAATATTGTGGAAAATTGTGCCCAAAACAATATTCCTTCACTTTATATGACCCAGGAAAGTTAGGACCTAGATCCATAGATAATACACAGAAAAATTACAACTGCAGAAACCTAGAAATCAACCCCTCTTGAAATTTGGCCTCAAGGAATTGGACTCATTAGAACTTGGCTATCCTGGAAGATTTTGGCCCATCTCACCAATTAACTGTTCCATTCTTCTTAGCTCGTACAACCCATGTTCACTTGAGAAAATCGACCTTGGTAATTTTGGCCGTCTTCCAAAACTCAACCCTCTTCTTCAAAAATTCAACCTCTATCTCCCATACTTGGTCTCCTTGAAATTTCATCCCATATCCTTGTTGCAGTCCTTTTTCCTTCTCTTCGATCCTAGGGTATCTCACTCCTTTAGAAAATTTCTCTCTCAACAATAGCAATGTAATGAGTCTTCATCCTCTCCCATAGGTTCTCTTTATAGTTTCTCCATTGGCCAAATCCCTAATCTCCAAAGTGATAGGAGACTAAGATTAAATTTGAACTTTCTTAGATCAAAAATGGAAAATATCTTGTGGCATCCCTATGAATGTGAATAAAAAAACCTAATCACACAAGCGAATTTAGACCCTGCAAATTCAAAATTGTGTGAAAAAAATTACATGAACCAAGTTCAAACCTGTGCAAGGGAAACCAAAGAAAGAAAAATGATAGATAATCTCCAAATGAGGGTCTCTTGACTTGTATTTATAGCGATCCAAGGGTGTCCAATTTCCTTTTGGGTTGACTTGTCCTTTTTGTGCACATGTGGGTTACCATATTAAAATATATATTTCCTTAACCAAATTAAATTCTTCCAAGGGATAGTAAGGGTCTTCATTGATGAGGAAGATTTCCTAAAGGATGGAATTTGTCCCTGAGCTTCCAAAATTAATACTCACTTTCATCTAAGGAGAAATTACCGACTGCAATCACATGTATCTCGTCAAAAAATGTCGTTACTGCATATATATACTCATCTTTTCTCATCCCTGCTTATATACGCTCATATATGCTCATATTTTATCATTTATTTTAATCTCTTCTCATCCTCACTCATCTATACTCATATTTTGAACACTCTTGAATCTAAAAGAAGAAGAATTTGACATTGAAGGGGAGCCCAAGATACCACCCTCTATTCACTGGGGAGCCACCGCTACCACTCAGAATCACTGCTAGCGTGGAGCCCAATGCTACTACTCAGGAAAATCATCATGAGAGAATTCAAAATCAACCCATATCAACATTAGAGAGTTTATCTCAATCTGGAAAAACATCAGGGAGCCTTTCTCAACCTTGAAACACATCTCAACTCAGAATGCAGTGACAATGAGGAAGGTCCTATGGGACACTCTCACATCATGGCTATGATATTGGGGAAGGTCCAATGGGACACTCTCACCCTATTTCATCTCATAGGGGAGCATACATCTTCCACCCTATGTCGAGCAATAACAGAGATATGATATCTCATCCATCCTACTGCATACTGATATTTCCAACAATAACCCTGAAGAGTCATGTGGTAGAACACTTGCATCTCTAGTTGTTGAAAAATGTAACTAGGTTTGGTCTTCATAATGACTTGTAATTATGATTTTATGTAATGAAGAAGACAAAGAAAAATTTTCTTCATGGGTTTCATAAGTAAGGAGTTTTTATTATAGGTGAAAGACTTCTTCTTGATGTCTTTAGCAATTTGTCATCTTTTCATAAAGGTAATTAGAGTCATGTAAATGAAGTCATGTTACACTCGTGAAATTTAAAATTGAAGATAAACCTTCGAAAGAGGAATTATTAGATTGGTTTGAAAATATTTGTGTTGAAAAGTGTAACTAGGATCGGTCTTCATATTGACTATGTAATTATGTATTTATGTAAAGAAGAAGACAAAGATAATAAAATGTATTTTGTTGTACTTGCTTCATGGGTTTCATGAGCAAGATTTTTATTATAGGTTAATAGACTTATTCTTTATGTCTATTAGGGTTTTTTCTTCTAGGTATACATATATATGAAGTGTCATATATATGAAGTATCTATTCTAGAGAAAATGCTTCAAGACCTTGCCAAGAAACCATGAAAGAATTGATTATGACACCCCTCAAACCATGCTGAAAGATAAGCTCAAATATTTGGTGAAAGTCAGTCTTATGCACAATGATGAAGTCGGTTGTAAGGTTGGCCTAAAGACAAGGTTTGTGCCCTATATAAATAAATTGAACCTATGACCTAATTGACACATAAAATTGTAGATTTTTATCTGTAATTTCCAAATAAAATTGTGGATTTTGCTCCGTAATTTCCACAGAAAATTGCGGATTTTGATATGTAATTTCCATAGAAAAATTGCAGATTTCTTGAAGAAGAATTACGGATTTCTGAGGAATTGTTCAGGGTTTCAAGTACGGATATAAAAACATAATTAATGTAGACTATTCTAAGTTAAAAGGTGCGAATTTTCAGAGGGTACTAAATGCGGATAGCTTTGAAGTAAAATTGTGGATTAGTAAGCAACAGTTGCGGTCAAGCTTGAAGTAAATTGCAGTCAAACCTGTGGTGAATATGTTGGCATACATCAGCACTAAAGTGGAATGAAGTTTGTAATACTTCTCAAGTGAAGAAGATTCAGGGTTATGCAGAGTGGAAAAGACATTTCTATGCAAGGTACATAAACTTTCTAGAGCAGCAAGAAAGATTCGAGAAATATAGACCTAGGGACCGAGCTCTCTAGTAGTAGAATAGTGTAGGTTGGTGCAGAAAATAAGAATCAGTTTGAAGGGAAAGAAAGAAGTGGTGAAAAGGTCTTGGAGGCATTAATAGGTCAAGGGTCTAAAGTCTTGGACATGGTGCTTGTCATCTGAAAGTCTATAAGAAGAATTTATCATGGGTTTTCCTCTCCAAGAGGGAGAGGTTTTTCCCCTGGCTCAAAGAGCCTAAATTTGTGTCTCTTGTATTTTGGTAATTGCCTTGATGAAAGACTAAATAAGTTAATAAAATAAGACATAAGTAAATCAAGTAATCTCACAAGTAATCATAGCTAAGATGCTGAACTCAAGGGCTACTTGACAAAGAGACACTCCATGAAGCAAAAAACAAAGTTTGGGTGAAAAGAAAAATCAATTTGCGATAAAGACTCCCAAGATATTTCAAGAAATATCTTCTATCTCATTCAAAGGATCAAATCATTCAAGAAAATAATATTTGCCATCAAAGATTAACATTGAAGACATTGTTAGAAGAGGACATCATCTTTTGAAGATATCCTTTATCATCAAGGATCCAAGAACACCTACATTGCAGATTTCTATCTTAGAAGAAACTCCTAACTTAATCTTCATCATCATCAAGGAAGCTGCAAGCCACTCTACTCAAGTAAGTGCCTATGACCTTATTTAAATTTGTCAATATGACTTATTGTAAAGAGAGAAAAAAGCTGGTTGGGTCATCAAACTTTAGTGCATGGAAGAAGAGGACAAATTTGAATTTAATTGAAGACAAAGTTATGGACTACATTGAAGGATCAACAGTTCAACCACCAAAAGAAGATGCTCCAGCTCATGCAAAGTAAATGAAGGGAGAAATCAGAGCCCAAAGGATTCTCATAGAATCCATTAAGGACTTGCTCATTCCCTATGTATCAAAACTAAAGTCCGCTAAATAAATATATGAGAAATTGGTGGAGCTATTCTCTAATGAGTACTGCAGGAGAAGCAATCTCTTTGAGACAAGAACTATATAAAATGAAATTTTCAAGAGAAGAAGGAATCACTCCATACTTTATGAGGATTTATGAAATAAGAGATCAACTGTAGGAACTGGGAGAAATAATGTCTGACACTGAGATGACTACAGTGGTGTTGAATGCTCTTCCAGAAGAATGGGGAAACTTCACTTCAAGTTTATACAGGAAGAAAGAAGCCACACCATTCCATGATTTATGGTCTCTATGTTAAATAGAGGAAAAAATATTGAAATCCAAAGCTTATACAAGATCGAGTGAAAGGAATCATTCCTTTGCAGCCATATCTAGGAAGAAAGGAAGATTCAATAAATTTGTTCTTCTGAATAAAAGAAGAAATATGGACAATGTACGATGCTTTGGATGTAATGAACTTGGGAATTATAAAATAGATTTTCCTCAATCTAAAAAGGACAAGAGAAAAAGGGAAGAAGCCCACGTCTCAGATATGAGGGAAGAACCTGATGCAAAGAAATCTAAAAAAAAAAATTAGAGATCTCTACTATGATTGATATCATCTTCTCCTTTAATTGATTTCTGTTGGTTGTAAAATATTATGATAGGAAGCAATGTATATTGATGACATCATGATAAAAGCATGGTAGGATCTCTTGGTGAAACAACTCCAGGAAAACCTCTCTGATAACATTACTGATGGAAGGCAGTCATCAAGATCAAGGGTCATCATGGAAACAATTGCGGACATTTTCTAATGGAGTTCTCTATGAATTCATTGATTAGAAAGAAAGCAGAATGGTTTCATCAAGAATTCTATGCTACAAAATTTTGGGATGTGATGAAATATTGATGAAGCAGGTCAAGGGAATGAAGCTCTTCATTCAAGTGAAATTGCTACAGGATGACTCAAAGGAAAAATGTATGAGGTGTATATATATATTTATATGCTAACAAAGGATGTTGTAAAGTCATATGGTTGCAAGTAATGGACTTCTATATGATCTATGGAGGAGGATCTCTCAGTGAACTGACAGAAGAAATCAACATAATATATCCTCATATGGAATATGAGGTAGTTGTATATGAACAAGGAACTAGAAATTGGAAGTTCGTGGGAATGAAGATGTGCAGAAAGGAAGACATCATGAAGTGCAACCATCTCAAGAGGCAGTTATCATCTGGAAGCTAAGAAAATGTGACAAGAATATCTCCTGGGAGGATATGTAGACTTTGATAAAAGTCTGGTAAAGAAGAAGACCCTTGAAAAAACATATAATTAGAATGTGTCAATATGAATAAAGGATGTCGATGCCTATAGGAAGATGTCATGGTGGTAGATCATCACTGAGGTAAATTTTGTTGTAAAAAGTTCACATGTATAAGTTTATTTGGATGTATTTGTGTAGGGCTGCTAATCATGAGAAAGGGTGTAAAATCCTTGGATGATTCGAAAAAAAAAATCACGGCATAAAAGGTGGACCAAATAAGAAAGAAAAATGAATCACTTTCTGGTAGATGACATGACTCATGAATGAAAGTGATGGATGGTATAGGAATTGTGGAGCTATAGTTGAATATTCCTCAATATCGAAATCCATGACATCGAGGGGAGGAATTATTCATGAGCAACTGGGTATCTCACCATTGCTGCTGCAGGTCCCTGATTGAGAGGGAGCCTGGTGATCAGCTTCTTATTTGGAAGAAATTAGGTAATTCTTAAGAATGAGCTTAGGTGCATTCTGTTAGAGTCGGTATAGTCATACCTCCGTCAGAGATCAAAAATTGCTTGTTGCATTTCATTTTAGGTGTCTCATTCATCCAATCAGTTGCATTCCATTAGAAGGATAGATTATCTGATGAAAGGGTCTTGTCTCTCATTTTCCCTCATGTCATGTATCTGCTGGTTTGTGTCTGATCATTAAAGTTCATTCAAATTCATCGAAGTCAATTTTACAGTCATTCATAGTCATGGATGGTATTTTGGTCAGCGAGTCATTTCAGTCATTAGGTCTAGGGTTTCGTCTTCAAACATGTCAAATAATGCCAGCAGGCACATGAGGATGTTTCTAATAAGTTTTCATTCCAAAATTTTCATCATCAATAATGCTGAGAATGATTCTTCTTCAAAACTCTATTTTGAAGAAGAAATCATCAAATTCATTTTTTGTAATAAATGTAATTTCATCCTTTGTAATTTTTAAAGTTTTTTAGTCATGAAGCACTTCAGGCGCAGCCCTGGTCATCCTTTGTCGAAACCCAATGCCAGCCATCCCTGCAGAAATTGACAAAAGATTCATCATTCAAGTAAAAAAAGTAAAATGGAAACCAAAACAGAGTTTGTATTAAAATGTCAAAGTGCCAAAGTTATACAACTTTACAAAGTTGGTTATTTCAAAACAAAAATCAAAATCCATGGTTCTATAAGATATTTTCCACATTCACAATTCATTTGCATGCAAGAAATATTAGTGAAGCCAAGTCAAGTTTGGAGGAGCCAAAACAGAGTTTTCGGAGGCGGATTGTCTGTGAGTTTGCTTGCGTGACGCATTGGGAGGAGGTCGCAACGCATACACCGGTCGCGACGCACAGAGCTGATTTCCACCGTGTGTTTTTCAACTGGTGCGGCGCATACAGTGAACGTGGCACACTGGGTTTTGTGCGCGGTGCACAGGGCCGACAAGGAAAAATTTCACCTCTGCTCAAACAAAATTCAAACAACACAGTCTTCTATGATCCAAGTAAGTGTGAAGAGCCTTTACCATTGCTATTAAACGGTGTTTGCTGTGATTTGAAGAGAAGAATATAAGTGTTGAATGGTAAAAACATAAACCCTACTCTCTTGTTAGAAATGGCTCTTATAGGGTTTCTAATTGGTGTTTTAAAATTTTGATCTTGGTGCCAAATTTCAACTCCATTTCCCACTTGTGGTTCCATTCCCCATCACTGTCACGATATCATTAATATCCCTTCTCTATTCTCCTGTAAGACCACTCATATCACTTATTTTTAAAAATCCTATTTTTCCTTATCCCTAAACCCTACCATTCCCTATCATTTCCCCCCCACCCATATCATTTGCAAAAAATACCCAAATCCCATATTCCTAAATACAGTCAAGTGACTGTTAGCACACCTTAATTTCACTTAAAAAACTCCACTTTTCCCACTGTTCCATATTCCTCACAGTCCCTCATTTCCCGTTGGCACACATTTGGCACTTGGAGACAAAAACAACAAGTTCTCTTTTCTCATTTTTAACAAACCAAACATACATTTGGTATAGACTTGTAAACACTATGACATACACAGATTCATCCTATGAGCAAGACAGTGATTCTACCACAAAGCTTCATGCACCGAGAAGGCCTCGAAAAGGAGGTAAACATGTGAGGGAGGAACCCACCTCTTTGACTCAGTTGGAGGCCTGCCCACTTGCCATGGCTTGTTTCTGAGAGCAATCATGCTATCAGTATTGTGAGAGGATTGCTCAGATTCGACATCATCAGGAGTTAGCGTGGTTGTTTGTTTTACATTTGCGTGATGGTCATGTTACTCTCGCTTGTGTAAATTTCACCTTGACACCAGAAACCATTTCTCAGACAACAGGAATACCGAATGTAGGTGAGGAGTGGAACAAGAGACAACAGGTGGATAGAGTACATTACGAGCCATACAGCAGGCCTGGCTATGTGAGGCATCTCAGCAGGGTATTCCCATTCTAGTTTTTGAAGGAATCTTATGCACCATTGATGAGACTCATTATCAGGTACTTCAGTTGTGAGGGTCGTTTCTCATGCCTCTATGCATACCACATCAGACTATTGATGCATTTCACGAGAGTAAGGATGATGAAAATTCCATATTTTATGTGCTGAAACATAGAGAGGATGACTACTCTTGTGCAGAAGAAGACTCCAGAGTAGCAGTACAACAACATTTATCATTATGCGCTCATCAAGATGATTGTGGTACATCAGCTTGGATTGCAGGGCATTGCATGGGAAGAGTTCATTTCCCGTGACTTCTTCATAGCCCCTCAGCCTCCTCCGGAGATTGTTCATGGTGTGGGTGAGCCTTCACATCAGTTTGAAGGTCTTGAGACAACGCCTATCATTGGTGTGCCAGTATTTGTTACTTATCTGAGAGGTACGAGATCATTATTTGCAGCAGCTCGACGAGTACTATCTCCACCCGAGGTGGAAGGGGTCTCGTTGCCGTCGTCATCAGCACAGGTATAGGTAAAGGATAGAGGAAAGAGGCCTATGTGGGATGAGGGCCCTTCAGGAGGTCAGGATACTGATTTTACATTGATTGATGTGGAAATGAGCTCTCCAAACTCAAAACTGAGAGAGATCATTCAGGAGCAGAAAACTGAGAACGATACATTGAATGAAAAGTTACAGAGAGCTCAGTGGATCGTTAACTATTTGGAGAAGTGGAATAAACATCTATAGGATCAGCAGACGATCATGGAATTTCAGAACATTCGTGAAACCGGCAAGGTGCCCGAAGAAGCCCATCCGAGATGACACCTATTGAGCGGGAGATTGAGGCCGATAGAGAGACGTGGCTAGAGAGGGTCAACATCCATCTTGAGAAGCTGTTGGAGAAGGAAAAAAAAGAGAATAAAATGCTCCGACACATGAAGAATCACTATTGGGCACACACACATGTTTGTAAAGAAAAGATCAAGATCCTGAAAGTGAGGTTAAGGAGGGCACTAAGGAGGCGCAAAAGGCATGATTGGCTCCAAATCTTGGCCGAAGTTTCTTTAGCTAAGCATGGTACTTGATGAGGGACCTTCAGTCCAAATTTCAAGGAATTTGGAGAAAATTTTGTCATTTTTGAATTTTTTGGTCACAAAACAGGTTTTTCTGCCTGATGCGTAGCACCACCTTGCGCGCGCTTATGATTGGGAGATCTTCTGGAGGAAAAATTGGTATTTCTGGATTTTTTATGAAAATTTATGCATGCTCAGGAATGGCCTAAGGATTTCATCAAGTTCTGGGTGGCTTAAAGGGTAAAAAACACCTTGAAAATGTCCTTTCTGCCACTTTTTGCACACATAGGAACCAGTCTTGGGAGATTGAACTTTTGGAGGGGAAAATGGACACAAAATCTAGAAATTCCACTTGGGTTGGAAATTAGACAGGCAGGGCTTTCCAACGCACTATCATGAGCTCAATTTGGACTTCAGGAAGGGCCTCAAAAACAGCTCCAAAGTTGTGCTACGCATAGAGATTTTGGGTGCGACGCATAGAGGATTTTAGTCTATTTTTCACTCCGCAGCTCAGAATTTTTCCTAGTTTTGGCTAGTTTTACTTTTTCATGTAAATTTTTATCTACCTTGATGTAATTTCATGTTCATGATGTAATTTTGGCACATTTTTACTTTTTCTAGAAGATTCATTCACTAAAAGGTGAAATGTGAGTGAATGGATCAGTTTCCTAGCATATAGAGGCAAGTTGTTTCATGGCCTATTTTCTAGTTCCTAGCTTAGATATGGTTGAAATAGCTCCTAGAATTATGAGCTCGACCCCTAGAGGCATGTGAATGGGTTAGGCTTGTCTATATGATGTATTTTCTTAGTCATTTTCATGGTTGGACATTTGGGATTTCATAGGACTTCATTGTACATTCATTCTACAATTTTGGCAAAGGAATTGACCAGGGTTTGCAGCCCTTTTTGGGATCCTTGTGGATCTGTGTTTTGATGGTGTTCTCCCCTATGTATATGTAAGTTCACTGATATTTATGTGTAGCATTTTCATGCTTCTTTCTTCTTAAACTGAACAAACAAGTTATAAAGGTAGAATTCATTGGTTTGCATTGCTCTGCCTTCATTTTTGTTTAGTTTTTCATGTTTTCATCTGTTTGAGGAGGAATCTTGAGACCTTCTTTCCCTCTTCAGCTCCTCACTGGTCTGATCCATCCATCCACTCAATTTAAAGCATAAAAACTATTGCCTTCGCTGCCCCAAATAGAATTCTGCAAAACTAGGCCGAATCCCCGCACCCAAAACTGGCTTTCCTTTTGATCCAACAAAAACCCTAAAAATAAAAATCAAAATCCTTTATTCATCTACCTAGCCTAAAATTAGCTTTCATTTCAGTCATCTCAAGCCCTATTGATTACTTTTCGTTGAGATTGACCTGGAGAGATCCCTCTCCTATTCTGGTAGGGCCAGCTACCAGACTGAGCGTGGTATAATGTTACCCTGAAATCTGCCTTCCTTCAGTTTGAGGTAGATTTAGGCAATAACATAGTGGTGACCATACTGGGGAAGAAAATGGTTTGCTTGTTGGTGTTAACTGTTTTGTAAGCTACAAACGGAGCCTGAAGTTATGCCAGGTAGCCTTCGAAACGCTTTTTCTTTGCATTAGCGGAAGTAGATAAACGCTGCTTCAGTCAATCTCTGGTCTAGCTTGTGAATGTGACACTTGACTTGTGAATTACCCCAGTATATCAGATCATTCTAGACTTTTGGGTGATGAGTCTAGAATTCGATAGGCTGAAAAAGTTGGTTTTGTCCCTTTGATTTTGAAATTAATCCAACACACTGGCTTCCAAAAGGCATACTAGAGAAAATCCGGATCTCGATCCACGTCCAGTGTATGAGAATCCCAATCTGATTTCAAGAATCCTCCGTCGAGAATGTCTCGTGATCCCTCTTTTCAAATCTCATTCATGCCCTACTGTATTTGAATTCCTTGAAGATATTGAGTTTGATGATCAATTTGAGTTGTTGTTGTTTGAAACTAAATCTGAAAGTGCTATTGTTTCTACTGTCATAAATCCCGAGTTTATCAAGTATCTTGAGATCGAACAAGCTAATAGATCCATTGATAGTTACATCTTGAACATTCAAAACTCCATTGTTGCAACAAATATTCCTGAGTTTATCGAATCTGCTTCTGAAACTCTTGGTCCATCAGAAGTTACATCCGGTTCACCAGTTCACACTGAGCCTTCCTTCATTCCTACCATTCCCGTGCAACCATCTATATCTGATCAGCAATCTGCAGTAGTTTCTCCTCCTTCCCCACCACATACACCTCGTACATCTACTGCTCCTACTCCACCTGTTTCTCCAAGACAGATTATAAATCCACCAAGAGCAATGGCTGCTAGATTCGCACCCCTTGTCTTGCCTCCAAACTTGGATGTTATGCCAGCTGATTATCAAAGTAAGATCCCATTGTTTGATGGTACTCCTCAGAGTGTTCCTGCTCAGCAACATATTGACATAATGTCAGACTTCTTTGATCTTCATGAAATTGATGAAGAAAATGTGACTATGAGATTGTTTGTGCAAACTTTTGGTGGTGAGGTACGAAAGTGGTTCAGAGCTTTGCAGCCTAGAAGTATTGCTACATTGGCCGAGCTGCAGAGACAATTTTTAGATCGGTGGGAAGTAAAGAAAGATCCTCTTCAAATCACTTCTGAATATATCAATATCAAGCGCAATCCTGGTGAGTCAGTCCAAGACTATTGTATCAGATTTAATGCGGTTTATAATGCAATTCCTGATGATTTAAGACCATCTAAGAAGTCAGATTTGCTTAATTTTCCGGATGGTTTTGATCCGAACATGGATTATTCATTACGAGAAAGAGATCCGCCCACCCTGGAGGATATGCAAAAAATTGCGGTGAGTGTGGAAGCGAATTTGAATGATAAGAGAGCTAGATTGAAAGTAGAGAAGAAAGTTGCAATTAAAGAAGAAGCTTCTACTTCAGATCAATTACTTCGCAAAGTGAAGAAGATATTTGAAATAATGACACTTGATAATCCTGAACCGTAGATCAGAAATCTCAATTTTCATGGACAGCATCAACCTCAGTTTAGGATAAAACAATGAGAGCAGCGAGCACAAGAACCACCACCACAACAGCAGGTAAGGACTCATTTACAACATAATTTTGTTGGTCCCGATTTAGATGATGAAGACAATGTAATAGGAGAAGAAAATAACTTTTTTACACCTGATGACATGCCAACCTTTATCACTGAAGAGGAGGAGTTAGTAGAAAGTTTAGTTGTATAGAAAGACGAGGATTTTATCTTGGCAAATGAGACAACTCTTGAAGAAGAGTCGGATGAGTATCAGAGAGGTTATATGAATGCTTTGTCCGCCCAGCAGAAACAATATTCACTTAGAAATAGAGATGTGCCTATCAACCCAATCCAGAAGAGAAAAGAAGTTGCAGAACCAAAAAATGATACACCCATTGCGCAAAAGAAGGGGAAAGATGTAGCTGATCCTACTACAAGCAAGAATCCATTAGCAAGTGAAAGATCAAATCAGCCAATTGTATCGAAGGAGAAAGCCGAAAAGAAGGATGCTCCAGTCAGAGAGGTAGAAAAGACTTCAACTTTTAACTTAGAGAGTGAGATAGCTAAGTTAAAAGTTTCCATTCCTTTGACTGAGGTAATGAGAAATAGCAGCTACAAGGGTCAAGTATCTAAAATTTTGAATTTCGATCCAATGTCTGATATGCTGAATGTGGAAGATGATCAACCTGAGTTGATATTCAGACCAACATTTGATGGTGAGTCTCCCGATAGTGATGTGACACCTTTTTATATCAGCCTTAGATTGCATGATTTTGTGTTACATAATGCCATGTTTGATTCTGGAGCTTCTCACAATCTCATGCCAAAGGTGATTATGGAGAAATTGGGATTGGACATCACTCAGAAATATCATGATCTATATTCTTTTGAATCCAATAGGGTGAGATGCATTGGGCTCATTAAAGATTTGGTGGTAAGTTTAGATCAGATTCCGGCGAAGAATTTTTTGATGGATGTGGTTGTGGCAGACATTCCTCCTAGATTTGGTATGCTTCTTTCTAGATCTTGGGGAGAAAAATTGAAGGGAACATTACAGCTTGATTTCTCCTATGCTACCATTCCTGTGTTCGGTCAGATGAGAAGATTATATCGAGAATAGAAGATGAAGTATATGATCACCAGCAAGGAGAAACCGGTAAATCATCTGGTAAATTATGTACATACAGATTTAGAGTCTTTTGTTTTATATTTAGATAGTTTCAATGATATAGATAGTCAGTTAGTTGAAGCAGAGGACATTCCAGAGATCACAGAAAATTTCAGAGAAGTTTTGATGAAAGAGAGACAAGAAATTGAGAGTTCCGCTGAGCAATCAGCCTCCCAAAAGTAGCAGAAAGTTGAGGGACAACAAATAGAAATAACAGAGCAAATGAAATTTCAGCACTTGGAAGAAGTTGAAGAAGGTTTATGGACTATGGATTTCGATGGTGCAGTTGGGAGTGATGGTGCTGGAATCGAAATTTGGGTACGTAGTCCTTTTTCTGCCCCAAACAAGGTACCTAGTAATGTGAGAGTTTGTTCTTACAAATTAGCATTTGATTGTTCGAATAATGAGGCAGAATACGAAGCTTTGATTGTTGGTCTGAAAATACTTAGGAAGTTGAATGCTAAGAGAATTTCAGTCTATGGCAACTCCAAGTTAGTAATTAAGCAAGTGAAGGGTGAGTATCAAGCCAAGCATCCTCGAATGCGGGCTTATCAAAATGTTGTTCTTGATATCTTGAAGTTATTTTCAGATTATACTTTGACTTGTATCCCTCGCATTCAGAATGGTATTGTGGATGCTCTTGCTAAGGCAGCTAGTAATTTGAAGATCCCAATGAACTCAAGTAATAAGTTTGAAATCCATGTGAAACATCATCCAACTATCCCAGATAATCAAATATTTTGGCAAGTAATCCAAAATGATGATGAGATTGATGATTTTCTGCAAAACAAAGGTAAATTAAAAGATACCTCAATTGACATGGAATATGATGATGGTGAGGCTGATGTGCAAATAAATCAGATGGAAGTGTTGCAGCTGAAAGATAATGTCATTCCTAAGGGTTTGATACCTTTAGAAGAGATCTTTGATCAGGATGACATAGCTAGAAAGCCAACCTTGCGGCCAACTGAAAAGGGAGTTGAAGACGTAAACATTGGAACACCTGAAAATCCAAAGATGGTGAAGTTATCCAAATCATTGCCACCAGAGGTAAAAGCAAAATATGCGAGTTTGTTGTCTTCTTTTGCTGATGCTTTTTCTTGGGATTATTTAGATTTAAAGACGTATGATACCAATATAATTCAGCACACCATTCCTATTAGGACAAATCAGAAGCCCTTCAGGCAGAAGTTGAGAAGGATCAATCCGAAGTTGCTGCCCTTGATTGAAAAGGAGGTGAATCGATTATACAAGGCTAGTATCATTGTTCCTATAAGATTTTCAGATTGGATATCCAATTTGGTGCCCATTCGCAAGAAGACAAGTGAGATTCATTTGTGCATTGATTTTTGGAATTTGAACAAGGTTTCTTTGAAAGACAATTATCCATTGCCAAAAATGGATCACATTTTGCAACGAGTAGTTGGAGCATCTCGTATGTCACTACTCGATGGTTATTCTGGATATAACCAAATCTTTGTCCATGAGGATGATAGAGACAAAATAGCGTTCACCACTTCGTGGGGAACTTTCCATTACGCCAAAATGCCTTTCGGTTTAAAAAATGTGGGTGAAACATTTCAACGTGCAATGGACATGGAATTTGCGAATGCGAAAGATGTTTTCCTTGTTATGTATCTTGATGATTTGACGGTCTTTTCCAATTGTGATGAAGAGCACCTTTACCATCTGAAAATTGTTTTTCAGCGATGTAGAAAGTATGGTGTGTCACTTAATCCGAAGAAAATTTTGTTTGCCATGGATGAGGGAAAACTTCTCGGTCACATTATTTCAAAATATGGCATCCGTATTGACCCAGTTCGAGTTGAAGTAATTCAGAAAATTGATCTTCCCCGGAATAAGAAGGAGATTCAGTCTTTTAATGGTAAGATGAATTTTTTACGCCACTTTGTGCCTAACCTTGCTGAACATCTAAGAGAGATTACAGACATGCTTAAGAAGGATAGTGTAGTAAAGTGGAGTGAAGAGGCGGTAAAGTATTTTAATTTAGTGAAGTTGGTTCTTTCATCAGCTCCCATTTTGATCAGCCCGGATTACACTCAGGATTTTATTTTGTTTTCTTTTTCTTCGGAGCATACTATGGCAGCAGTATTAATGCAAAAAAGAGATGGACATGAAAAACCGATTTCTTTTTTTAGCCGTACTATAAGAGATGCAGCCCTGAAATATAACATAATTGAGAAGCAAGCTCTTGCTCTTGTGAAGGCATTGAAATATTTATGAGTATATATTCTGCATTCTCATATTATTTCTTATGTTCCTAATGCTGCTGTAAAGGATGTTTTGGTGCAAACAGATCCGGAAGGAAGATGAGGCAAGTGGATTGCAGCTTTGTTGGAGTATGATGTGGAGATAA
The DNA here is from genome assembly GCA_034641835.2 of Pinus albicaulis. Classification (NCBI taxonomy): domain Eukaryota; kingdom Viridiplantae; phylum Streptophyta; class Pinopsida; order Pinales; family Pinaceae; genus Pinus; species Pinus albicaulis. The sequence goes on from CM076580.1 coordinate 1,440,228,111, forward strand.
AACCCACAAAGCTTATCAAAGTATAGGGGCTGGCGAAGCTTATGGTTGAATCAAATTTGCATGCACTAGACATAAATATGATTGCTGCTATGTCTGATGAGGATGAGGAGAATTCACCACTTTAGGTATCGGAAATTTTTGTTGCTTCTCCGTGGTATTCAGATATTGTGTATATTCTTCAAAATTTGTCACCATCACCTGACATGACTAAAAACAAAGGTAGAAATCTGAAATTGAAGGCTACAAAATTTTGTATTTTGAATTTTGCACTTTATTGGAAAGATCCTGGTGGTGTTTTGTTGAATTGTTTGGTGGAAGAAGAAGCGAAGCAGGTAATGGAGGATTTCCATAAAGGAGATTGTGGCGGTCACCTGTTTTGGAAAACAACATCCAATAAGATTTTGAGAGTGGGATACTATTGGCCGAAATTGTTTGCTGATGTGTATAAGACCGTCAAAGGCTACCATGAGTGCCAGATTTTTGAAAGAAGACAAAAATTATAGCCTTTGCCGCTTAAGCCCATTGAGGTGAGTGCTCCATTTCAGCAGTGGGGTTTGGATTTCATTGGGAAAATTCATCCCGCTTCTTCAGGACAACATATATGGATCCTAACAGCAACAGATTATTTCACGAAATGGATTGAAGTAGTTCCCACCAGGCAAGTTACGGATTCGGTAATCATTTCTTTCCTAGAGAATAATATTTTGTCTCGTTTTGGTTGCCGGAATAAGTTGATCACTGATAACGCAGCAACTTTCAAATCAAAGAGGATGATTGAGTTTTGTGACAAGTATAAAATCTTTTTTGGAAATTCAACCATCTATCATCCGCAAGGCAACGGATTGGCAGAATATTCCAACAAATCTTTGGTCAAAATCATTAAAAAGTTGCTGGAAATAAATAAGAAGAGTTGGCATAAGAAGCTGGTCAATGCGCTATGGGTTGATCGGGTGAGTCAGAAGAAGTCCATTGGCATGTCCCCCTTTGAGTTGGTTTATGGAGTTGATACAGTGTTCCTTACCTCTCTCGTGGTCCTGGTGGTAAAACTTCTACAGGAAGCTGGCAGTGAAGAAGATCATATGCAGAGATGAATAAATCAAATGATCCATTTGCAGCAGACGAGGGAAGAAGTTTTTCAAAACACATTCAAGCTGCAGGAGAGAATCAAGAAGATCTATGATAGGAAAGCAAAGGCAGAAAAATTTCAACTGGAAGAAGTGGTGCTGAAATGGGATGCTAGAAATGAGGATAAAGGTAAGCACGGTAAGTTTGAAAATCTCTGGAAAGGACCCTTTAAAATTGCTGCATATCGAGGTCAAAACGGCTTTCTTCTGAAGGAGATGAATGGGGAAGATTGTCCAAGAGGGCCGGTCAATGGTCGGCTGCTCAAGCGGTACCATTTCTAAGATGTTTTCTGCTGATTACATTGTCATTTCACATACCATTTATTTTAGTTTCATCGCAAGTGTGCACTGTGATATTTTCTTCAGTTTGGGGCCCGAAGTGAAGGCTATAATTCTGAAGATTGATTGCAGCTTTGTTTGATTTTGTTGAATCGATTTTTTTAGTCATTTCAGTTTAAAAGTTGAGTCAGTTTGAGTCAGATTCTTAGTCAATAAATCAGTCAACAGTCTTGTGTTGCTTTGTCAAAATAATGGACTCCATAGCCCAATGGATGAAGGCACTGCCTAATCTTCCAAAAAATTGTAGTTCTTGGCACCTCCAAGGAGCTACCATCCCCATTGGAGTCAATGTTAGAGTCGGTATAGTCATACCTCCGTCAAAGATCAAAAATTCCTTATTGCATTTCATTTTAGGTGTCTCATTCATTCAATCAGTTGCATTCCATTAGAAGCATAGATTATATGACGGAAGGGTCTTGTCTCTAATTTTCCCTCATGTCATGTATCTGCTGGTTTGTGTCTGATCATTAACGTTCAGTCAAATTCATCGAAGTCAATTTTACAGTCATTCATAGTCATGGATGGTATTTTGGTCAGAAATTCATTTCAGTCATTAGGTCTAGGGTTTCGTCTTCAAACATGTCAAATAATGCCAGCAGGCACATGAGGATGTTTCTAATAAGTTTTCATTCCAAAATTTTCATCATCAATAATGCTGAGAATGATTCTTCTTCAAAACTCTATTTTGAAGAAGAAATCATCAAATTCATTTTTTGTAATAAATGTAATTTCATCCTTTGTAATTTTTAAAGTTTTTCAGTCATGAAGCACTTTAGGTGCAGCCCTGGTCATCCTTTGCCGAAACCCAATGCCAGCCATCCCTACAGAAATTGACAAAAGATTCATCATTCAAGTCAAAAAAGTAAAATGGAAACCAAAACAGAGTTTGTATTAAAATGTCAAAGTGCCAAAGTTCTACAACTTTACAAAGTGAGTTATTTCAAAACAAAAATCAAAATCCATGGTTCTATAAGATATTTTCCACATTCACAATTCATTTGCATGCAAGAAATATCAGTGAAGCCAAGTCAAGTTTGGAGGAGCCAAAACAGAGTTTTTGGAGGCGGGCTGTCTGTGAGTTTGCTTGCCCGACGCGTTGGGAGGAGGTCGCAACGGATACACCGGTCGCGGCGCACAGAGCTGATTTCTACTATGTGTTTTTTCAATTGGTGTGGTGCATACAGTGAGCGCGGCACACTGGGTTTTGTGCATGGCGCACAGGGTCGACAAGGCAAAATTTCACCTCTGCTCAAACAAAATTCAAACAACGCAGTCTTCTATGATCCAAGTAAGTGTGAAGAGCCTTTACCATTGCTATTAAACGGTGTTTGCTGTGATTTGAAGAGAAGAATATAAGTGTTGAATGGTAAAAACATTAACCCTACTCTCTTGTTAGAAATGGCTCTTATAGGGTTTCTAATTGGTGTTTTAAAATTCTGATCTTGGTGCCAAATTTCAACTCCATTTCCCACTTGTGGTTCCATTCCCCATCACTGTCACGATATCATTAATATCCCTTCCCTATTCTCCTGTAAGACCACTCATATCACTTATTTTTAAAAATCCTATTTTTCCCTATCCCTAAACCCTACCATTCCCTATCATTTTCCCCCCGCCCATATCATTTACAAAAAATACCCAAATCCCAGATTCCTAAATACAGTCAAGTGACTGTTAGCACACCTTAATTTCACTTAAAAAACTCCACTTTTCCCACTGTTCCATATTCCTCACAGTCCCTCATTTCCCGTTGGCACACATTTGGCACTTGGAGAAAAAAACACCAAGTTCTCTTTTCTCATTTTTAACAAACCAAACATACATTTGGTATAGACTTGCAAACACTATGATAGACACAGATTCATCCTATGAGCAAGAAAATGATTCTACCACAGAGCTTCATGCACCGAGAAGGCCTCGAAAAGGAGGTAAACATGTGAGGGAGGAACCCACCTCTTTGACTCAGTTGGAGGCCTGCCCACTTGCCATGGCTTGTTTCCGAGAGCAATCATGCTATCAGTATTGTGAGAGGATTGCTCATATTCGACATCATCAGGAGTTAGCCCGGTTGTTTGTTTTACATTTGCGTGATGGTCATGTTACTCTCGCTGGTGTAAATTTCACCTTGACACCAGAAACCATTTCTCAGGCAACAGGAATACCGAATGTAGGTGAGGAGTGGAACAAGAGACAACAGGTGGATAGAGTACATTACGAGCCATACATCAGGCCTGGCTATGTGAGGCAGCTCAGTAGGGTATTCCCATTCCAGTTTTTGAAGGAATCTTATGCACCATTGATGAGACTCATTATCAGGTACTTCAGTTGTGAGGGCCATTTCTCACGCCTATATGCATACCACATCAGACTATTGATGCATTTCACGAGAGTAAGGATGATGAAAATTCCATATTTTATGTGCCAAAACATAGAGAGGATGACTACTCTTGTGCAGAAGAAGACTCCAGAGCAGAAGTACAACAACATTTATCATTATGCGCTCATCAAGATGATTGTGGTACATCAGCTTGGATTGCAGGGCATTGCATGGGAAGAGTTCATTTCCCGTGACTTCTTCATAGCGCCTCAGCCTCCTCCGGATATTGTTCATGGTGCGGGTGAGCCTTCACATCATTTTGAAGGTCCCGAGACAGAGCCTATCATTGGTGTGCCAGTATTTGTTACTTATCAGAGAGGTGTTGAGCCTCAAAATTGTGCTTTCTTTCACCTCATTTTACCTCATTTTCCTTTGTCCATTGCTATCCTAGACCCAATTGATCAGTGAATATAGTTAAAATTACTTCTAGAATGATTTACAAAAGACCAAAAACATCACAAAACACTACACACAACGCATTAGGAAACAAGTACCTAGGTACATACAGTACACTTCACTTCAGCAGTTTACAAATCCTGGTTGACAATTAAATGAGCTCAGTTTAGGAGACTAGATTGAGACCAAACATTTTGGCGCCGTTGCCGGGGAAGTGAAAACTAGGTAACCTTTGTTTCTTAGCATCCAAAAAACAATTTTATGTGTAGGGAGAGAGATTCAAGGGGAAGATTTATAAGCATCAGAGGCAGAAGTTTGATTTCTAGAACACCACTTGTTTCATCTAGATCCAGAGCTAGTACACCTTCAACTCAAACCCATATTCCATCCTCTTTTGATCCTGGACTTCTAGAAAATCTAAGGTCACCTATTCCATTGGAGAAACCTTCCACTTCATCCACTAAACTTGCCATAGAAGAAGATCTAAAAACTCCTGTTAGGAACACAAACCTTTCTACTTCCATAGGAGATTCAACCATGGTAGAAGAAGGAGGGGGAGGATTTTTTAATGGAGAACATACATTATTTGGAGGTAGAGGCAGAGGTAGAGGAGAAGGAGGAAGAGGAGAAGGAGGTAGAGGTGCAGATGGAGGAAGAGGTATAATAGGAAGCTCTTTTGGGTTCCCTATACTTGATGAAGAAACCAATACAACCATGAAAAACATTTCACCCTCTGTCCTTCCAAACTTCTATGGACTTAAAACTGAAGATCCTGAAACTTTCTTATTCGAATTTGAAGTGTTGTGTAGGACTTATGACTACTTACAAGATGCTCAAAAACTGAAATTATTTCCTTCAAATTTGAAGGGAGCAGCATTGAAGTGGTTTATGAGTCTAATCAGTAGCTCTATTAGAACATGGGAAGACATGAAACAAGCATTTCTAGAGAGATACTTGGATTATTGTATGCCGGTTAATCATAAGGAAGAAGTGTTCAAGATGTTACAAAAAGAAGATGAAAATTTGGAAGATCTGTTGGAAAGATTTCATTACAACATAAAAAGGGCAAAAATGGAAAATCTAGATCAAGACACCTTAAAAGCTCTTTTGTTGAAAACAATTAGGGATGAATGGTTGGATATCCTAAACATGATGGGAAAAGGGGATATATCACAACTCACATTACCTGAAATATCTGAGTTATGTATCAACCTTTCAAGAGGGAAATCTAAAACTGCCAAAGGTCCAAGAGATCCTGCTCTTGCTAGGGCAAGTAAATTTGCTTCTGGGATAGTAAGTAGATCAGAAATAGGACACATGCTTGATGATTTTAAGTCTGACATCTTAGGGAGTCTTAGTGAAAAAATAGACACCCTCAAGATACAAAACAAGCAAAAGGCTGAATCTGATGCCTTGGCAATCTTTTGTCCCAAATGTAGAAAGAAACATGCCTTAAGAGAGTGTCATTTAGATGTAAAAGTTGTAGAAACCTGTGTCATTTGTTCTGAGAAGCATGAGACCAAGAATTTTCCTTCTCTTCCTGGTCTCAAAGCTGTCTTTTAGGAAGAAACTCCTACAGACTTCACAAAATCTCTTAACTTTGTATCTAGAAGACCTTGGCAGGGACCTCAGACACAAGGATTCCATGATCAAATGTATAATCAACCTCCACCTTGAAATTCTTGGCAGCAACCTTGGCCCCAATTTCAAAATCAATCTCAATCTTGGGCACAAGGAACACAAAGTCCCTATGGAAGATACTCTCCATATTATCAGTATCCACCATCCTATCCACCATATCCACATTTTTATCCTCAGAATCCTCAACAAAATTTTCCTCAAAATCTTCAACAAAATCCTCAACAACATCATCAGAACCAACCACATCAAAATCAACCACTTCCATTACCATTCCCTAAAAAATCCAATCAATTGCCAGCTCAGCCCATACCAAACCCCAATAATAAGAACCCTCAGAATACATACATGATAGAAGGTCAACAATTTCCAACTTATTTAATTACTCCTCTAGACCTTAGTGATGTTCAACTTAGGTCTGGAAGGATACTTGAGAAGAGGAAACCTTCTGTGATTATACAAGAACAAGATAATTCTGAGGAAGACTCCCTACAGGTTAATAAAAGTCTTGAGGAAGACACATCCTTTCAAGATCAAAACATTGAAAAACTGAAACAAAAAGATCCAATAAATCTAACTCCTGTATTAGAGCAACCATCCACATCTACTTCTATACCTCCCTTCCCGGAAAGATTACAAATTGATAAAGGTGTAGAAAAACAAATCATGGTGCCTAATTATGATTTCTTAGATGAATTGAGAAATGTTTGCATTAAAATTCCATTATTTCAAGCCATCAAGGAAATCCCAATTTTAGCCAAAACAATAAAGGAGTTGAGTATGAAGACAACAAGAAAAAGAATAAGAGAAACCAAGAAAATTCAACTGGTAGGACAAATAGCAGACATTATGATGGGCAAGATTGCTATTCCAAAGTATCTTGACCCAAGAAATCCAGTTGTCAAAATTCACATCAACGGAATTGAAATTCAAAACACACTCATTGATTTTGGAGCAGCAATAAACATCATGAGTGGACAAATCATGGACAAACTGAAACTTCCTAATCTTCTCTTTACACCCACATTGTTACAATTAGTAGATAGATCGGTGATCAAACCAGATGGGGTAATAGAAGATATTCCAGTGTCCCTAGATTCTTGGGAATACCCTGTGGATTTCATGATCCTAACTCCCAAGAATAATCTAGGAGGCCATCCTGTTATATTAGGAAGACCTTGGTTGGCCATAGCTGATGCTTTTATTAGTTGTAGGTCCGGTGATATGTATATTTCTGATGGTAGTTCAACAAAGAAATTCACTTTATATCCTCCAGCTAGGACAATTACAGATCTAGATGACACTCAATGGATAGAGGATAAAGAATATTTACAACCACTCTTCACAATTTCAGAAATTAGTGAAGATAATCAAATTCTGAATACTCTAGAAAACTTTGAATCCTCTCCAGAACACAAACATGAATCATTTCAGGAGGGATCCAATATTGAATTTTTGTCATCTAGGCAAATGTCTCTTCATTCTATGGACAAATTTGGCAGCTCTACAAGTGAAATTTTTCTAGGCAAAACTTTGAATATAAATAAGAACCTAGAAAAATCTCAACAAGAAGATTTAGTCAAAGTATTACAGAGACATTCTTCTGCATATGCATGGGAATACACTGACATGAAAGGGATAAGTCCCAAGACTTGTACTCATCACATCTATATAGAGGCAAATTGCAAACCTATCAGACAGCCTCAAAGACGGATGAATCCAAATCTTAGGGAAATTGTCAAGGAAGAATTGCAAAAATTGTTAAATGTTAATTTCATCTATCCTATTTCAGATAGTCAGTGGGTTTCTCCTTTGGTGATTGTGCCTAAGAAAAATGGAAAATGGAGGGTGTGTGTTGACTACCGAGAACTGAATAAAGCTACTCTTAAAGACCATTTTCCCCTTACCTTTCATAGATCAAGTATTAGATACATTAGTTGGCAAAAAGTACTTTTCATTCCTAGATGGGTTTAGTGGTTACAATCAAATCCAAGTAGCACTTGAAGACCAAGATAAAACCACATTTACTTGTCCTTGGGGTACCTATGCCTACCGAGTATTGCCATTTGGATTATGCAATGAACCTGCAACATTCCAAAGGGCAGTATTAGGAATTTTTTTGGATCTAATACATGACTGTGTAGAGGTGTACATGGATGATTTCACAGTTTATGGGGACACATTTGAAGAGGCTTTAGAAAACTTGGAAAAAGTCTTAAAAGATGTCAAGAAGCAAACCTTTCACTTATTCATGAAAAATGTTTTATGATGTTTACTGAAGGTATTGTTTTAGGGCACCACATTTCAGGGGATGGGATTAGAGTTGATGAGGCAAAAGTTGAAGTCATTTCTAACCTATCCATTTCTAGTTGTCAAAGAGATGTTAGAAGTTTTCTAGGATTTATAGGGTATTATCGGAGATTTATAGAAAACTTCACCAAAATAGCATCTCCACTCTTCAAATTACTCACCAAAGATTGTGAATTTAAGTGGACTTCTGATTGCCTGTTAGCTTTTGAAACCCTGAAAACCAAAATTTCTGAAGCACCTATATTAAGGGGACCTAACTGGAAGTTACCTTTTCATATCTCGACAGATGCTTCCGATACAGCTCTAGGAGCAGTATTGGGACAAAAAGATTTGATTCCCTATGCCATCTATTATATCAGTAAAAATTTGACTCCTGCAGAGTTAAACTATACTGTAACTAAAAAAGAGTTTTTAGCTGTTGTTCATGCCATAAACAAGTTTAGACACTATATAACAGGATATGAAACTTTTGTTCACACTGATCATTCTACCATTAGATACTTAATGAATAAATCAATCACTAATGGCAGAGTTATAAGATGGTTGTTACTATTGCAAGAATTCAACATTACTATTCTAGATAGGCCTGGAAAACAAAGCACTGTGGCTGATTTCCTATCTAGAATCCAAAATATCAAAGATGACACTCCGGTTGAAGATCAATTTCCTGGTGAATATCTTTTTGCAATCTCTACTCAAACTCCATGGTTTGCTGATATTTCCAATTATTTAGTTTCAAGAAAATTTCCTTCAATTATGAATGCAAGGGATAAAAGAAAAATCATTAATGATAGTGCAAGATATTCATGGGTCGCTAATGAGTTGTACAAGACATGTCCATATTTGATCATTAGAAGGTGTGTTCGTGAAGATGAGATGCCTGAGATTCTCAAGGCATGTCATGATGAACCTTGTGGCGGACACTTTGCAGATAAGAGGACAGCCTATAAGATCCTTAATTTAGGATATTATTGGCCATCTTTGTTTAAAGATGCAAAGGAGTATGTCAAAAGGTGTGACAGTTGCCAAAGGGTAGGGAAACCTTCTCCTTCAAGTGAGATGCCATTACAACCTCAGGTACACATTGAACCTTTTGAAAAATGGGCCTTGGATTTTGTAGGACCTATTAGTCCTCCATCAAGACAAAAGAAATACATATTAGTTTGCATTGATTATGTTACTAAGTGGGTAGAAGCTAAACCATTACTTGTTTCTAATGAATCATCTGTAGTTACTTTTCTTTTTGAGGATATTTTTACTCGTTTTGGTGTCCCAAGGGAAATTGTTACAGATCAAGGAGCTCAATTTACATCAAGGCTAGTGGAGCAAATGATGGAGAGATACAAAATCAGGCATAGAAAAACTACTCCCTATCATCCACAAGCAAGTGGTCAAGTGGAATCTACTAATAAGGTCATTGAAGGAATCCTAACAAAGACTGTTCATTTACATAGAAGAGATTGGGTAGATAGGCTTCCTGAAGCCTTGTGGGCCTATAGAACTACATGGAGAAACACAATAGGCCATACTCCTTATGAGCTTGTTTATGGAAAGAAAGTTTTGTTTCCCATAGAGTTCCAAATTCAAACATTCAAGATGGCAGTTCAGCTAGGACTTGATCTAACGGAGGCACAAAATCATAGACTGGAGCAAATTAATGAATTGGATGAGATCAGACAAGATGCAGTTCAGAAAACAAGTCTAGTCCAACAGCAAAGGGCTAGATGGCATGACAAGTACATCATGGAGAAGAAATTTAAAGAGGGTGACTGGGCTCTCTTGTTTGATTCAAAATTCAAGGATTTTCAAGGGAAATTTCAGACACATTGGCTTGGGCCATATGAAATTGTTGAAATTTTTGATAATGGGGCAGTCAAAATCAGAACTATAGATGAAGAAAAGGTCACTTTTCTTGTGAATGGTCATAGACTGAAGCTTTACCACAAGCCACTCTCAAGAGAAGAGTTTGTCAAGAAGTTCCAAGGAAGTAATGATGTGAAGTTAATGAAGAAGAATCTCTCTTCTTCACCAACTTGATTAAATTTTCTGAAGCAGTTCTTTGTTAAAAAAAATAAAATAAAAAAAATTAAAAATAAATAAATAAATAAAAATAAAAATAAAATAAAAGTATAAACATGAAAACCAATCATTGATTGGCATGTTTATACAGAAAAGATAGGGTGAAAATCAGAGTCTCTCTAACACTCTAACTTTTCCCACTTTTGTTTGTACTAGCAGCTATTATAAAAATCATAAGTTCAGTTCCATAGTGCTTATGATTCATCTCATCACTCCATTCACTTATACTCCATTTCATTCATTCACTCATGTTCCACTTCATTCCAAGTTTTCATTCATCTCATTCCATCCTCCATCCATCTCATTTTCATGACAAAATTTATAATTTGATGTCTTGCTGTAAGTGAATAAAACATGTCATGAATTGCAGTACAGTCCTTATGTTCTTTCACTCCATTTCATAAACTGAATCCATTCCATTTCATCATCCACTTCATATATATCATAATCCATCATCCATCTTCATTCATAACATATAACATTTCACCCATATTCCAAAAACACTCCATTTTCATGATTAAAGTGCTCTACAGGAACATTCTGCAGCTCAGTAGACATTCTGCAGCTGATCAACCTTTCTGCAGCCAGACAGTCTTTCTGTAGCTACAAACCCTGAAGGCATCAATCAGCAGACATTAGAATTTCAACAAAGTGACCCAGTGTATCCATGAATCAAAAGCATCAAGAAGATTATGAAGATTCTTCCAAAGATGAGCAGAGAAGACAAAGACTACAAAAATCAAATGAAGGGCAGAGGTAACAAGTTTAAATTATAATGGCATTTCATTAAAGTTTAGCATAGTTTTAGTTATGGATTGTTCGAAAAGGTTGTTTTAATTATTTTTATTGATCAATACCAATAAACCCTCCACAGACTTTGGATTAAAGTTTCTCATTTCAAATTTCATATCCGATATCATTTAAGCGGTTAAAAATGGCCGAGGTATTTGAATTCTCCACGTCTCTTAACCAAATCATTCAATGATGATTCCCTCTGCCATCGTAAAATCCTCTGCCGTCTCTTCAATCATTAATACATTCCCTCCACCTCACTCCACTACTTCATTCCGTGACCACTGCCATCACTCCATTCTGTAGCCGACATTTCATTCCGTAGACAGAGATATTATTATCACTGAGAGCAGAGCCAAAGGATATCAGTTTGAATAGCATTGAGCATTGTAAACTCAGAGCAGAGCAAAAGGGTAAATTCAGAGGTATAGCAGCGTGAGAATTTGAAGCCATTTGATTCCGTGGGCAGACAAAATATCACCGTGGACAGAGTTTGAGCATTTTCACTATAAACACAGAAGTGTAGCAGTGTGGAGTTTGAAGTCTTTTGTCACTAGAAGACAGAGGTGTTGCAGTGTTAAATTCGAAACCATTTGCTACCAAGAGCCAGAGGTATTGTAGTGAAGAAATTGAAGCCAGTTGTCACTGTCAAACAGAGACATATCAGTCTAAAAGTTCAATTGTCAACAGAGGCATATCAGCCCGAGGTTTTGAAGCTGTTGCCACTATGCCATTTCCATTCAGATCTTAAAGCCATTTCAATCTGAAAGTGAAAGTCATTGTTTTTGTGGGTAGAAGAGTGTTAATTTGAAAATTGAAGAAGCAATCATGGGTTTCATTGTAAGGACTGAACCAGTAGGTTCAAAATATTTAGAAGGCTACCCTCAATGCAAAGAAATGTTACAACAAATAGGATGGCTTCAATTTTTGGAGAAATTTAATGGCTTCCACAAGGAAGTCACTAAAAAATTTGCAAGATCATTTCAAGGAACCGAAGTTGAAGTAGGAGATGTCAAATTTACTGTCACTGAAGTTTTCATTGCAGAGGCTACAGGGTTGCTCAGAACTGGAGAGAGATGGTTTAAAAATAGAGAATTCCACAATGACTCCTGGAAACAAATTTTAAAATCACTAGGTATGGATGTCAGTGTATTTAAGAAAGGAATTCCCAGTTTTGCATTGAAAAACAAATGGAGAAACATACTACTTCTTCTGCAAAAATTTATTACATGTGAGGGTAGATATGGAACATTTTATGTCTACCACATTAGACTAATGATGCATTTCCTGGGGGAAGACTTAAACCTACCATATTTCTTGCTTCAAAGTCTGAAGAAGATGGCTTCCTGTGTTCAAAGAAGGGTTCAATTTTTAGAGACAACCCTATATCATCATGGTTTGGTCAAAATTCTGATTGAACATCATCTAGCTAAAACAAATGATACATGAGATGATTTATTAATAAGAAATCATTTTGAAGAAGCAAAAGAACCATCACCTGAACCACAGCCTACAAAAAGAAGTAGAAAATGGAGAGCTTCAGAAGTTGAAATTGACAAAACAGTCCAAGAGAGCAGTGAGGAAATCATTTTAGAAAAGTTGACCCAAATTAAGAGGCAACTTAAGGAAGAAAAGGTAATCAAGAAATCTGCCATGGAGAAAGGAGAGGGATCTTCTCAGCCTAGAAGAAGCCACAGACTAAAGGGGAAACTGAAGAAAACACTAATCAAACAAACAGGGGTAATCAATATAGAAGATGAAGAAACATCCATTGAAGAGGATGTTGAAGAGGATTTTTATGAAGGAACCCTTGAAATTGACCCTGCTCAACAAGAAATATATGACTATGTGGAAAATTTAGAGAGCAGAGCTTCAGAAAGCAGAGAGAGAACCCCCAGTCCTCCACTGTATGAAATAGATATATTAAGGAGGGATAGGTATGAGTTGGAATTACTGAATAGACACATCAAAAATGAGAATGAAATTCTCAAGGATCAATTCAAGCTCAAAACTGGTATGAACTCAACCTTATCCCTGCATATAGACAAAGTGGAGAGGACCAATGAGAAGTTGAAAACAAGGAACAAAAAGCTAATCAGGGCACTCACCAACCTAAGGTTCAAACTTGTTATCAGGAAACCCAGAAGATCTCTAGCTTCCAGGCAAAGGAGAAGAAGAGGATTAGATGTCCTTGCAGAAGCCTCTGAGTTCATAGGATAATTTGCATGAGGACATGCAAAGAGACAGCAGTGGGGGTATGTTGAGCCTCAAAATTGTGCTTTCTTTCACCTCATTTTACCTCATTTTCCTTTTTCCATTGCTATCCTAGACCCAATTGATCAGTGAATATAGTTAAAATTACTTCTAGAATTATTTATATGACTCACTTGCTAAATTTTGTGATTTTTGCCATTGTAAAGCATTTTGACCGGAACTAGCTGCAGAATGCAGACATTCCGTAGCTAACCGGCGATTCTGCAGCTGCCTTCATGTTTGAGTATGTTCCAGGTGGCCTCTTGAGAAAAACAGCATATGGGCATGATCCACGTCATGTCTACATGGTTCGTTGCTCATCATGGAGGAAGAAATGAATTCTGGGTATGGTTTTGAACGTGGGGAACACATTTATGAAGGAAGACTTCTATTAGGACTGTCTCAGTCCAGATGTCTTTTCCTCTTCACGCAGCCACTTCAAAGAGTCCTAACGTGATTCCAATAAGGAAAGACAGTGTTCCTAAATTGTTGCAAGTATTGTTATGTGCATTTGCTTTATAAACACTTGGGAGACCGAGAGCTATGTTAGAGATTTTATGTTAGATTTGATGCTAGATTTTGTTTAAACTTTGTGCTACATTCCTGAAGACGCAGAGTGTTATGTTCAAACTATTTCATCTTTAATGGAGCAGACCGTGTTGTTTTGAAAGCGTGATTTAATTTGGAGTTGAATTCTGTCAGGTGGTAGAGGGCCCCTGCCTCTTGCACGGATTTATTTTGCGTAAATTAGATAAGTCTTCTAGCTGCCTTTACGTTTTGAATTTGAATTAATAGTTGTTTTTAATTAGCTACTGTAGTTGTACTCATTCTAACTCTTCCACAAGAAGAAGCTCTTCCAAAAGACTATAATGATGAATGGGAAATGACTATAGTATTGTAGGATTAGGAGTTGAATTCATAGTTGTTTTAATTAGCTACTGTAGTTATATTCATTCTAACTCTTCCACAAGAAGAAATTCTTCCAAAATATTATAATGATGAATGATGAATGGCTATAGTATTGTAGGATTTAGTTGTAGTTTTTGTTGTTCACTATCACAGTTACACTTGTTCTAATCACTCTTCCACAAGAAGAAACTCTTCCAAGAAATTCTTAAGAAGTTCAAGACCTGACCGTGATAATGAATGATTTAGTTGTGTGTTTGCACTAAGTATCATCTCTGTTCTTGCTCTTAAACGCTTGCCCAAGACATCATAATGACGAGTAGGATATGAATATGATATCTTAGTTTTTCATTACTTTCAGTCCTTTTTGCTTGCATTTGAATTCAATTACACAGTCATAATTGTTCTAATACCTCTTCCAAAATAAGGAACTCTTCCAAAATATCACTAATGATGGACAAACAGATTGTGTAACTTCATAGAATAATGCATGATAGCATAGTTAGGATACTCCGAAGTTTAATTGCACTTAACTCATGTTCAGTTACCTTGTTTTGAGTTTGATGATGACTTGTAGTTCATCATTGTTCTAGATTAGTGGCATCTTAAGTTCATTTTTAGATTAACTCATTGCACTTGCACTTCCCATTCAGATTGTCATTCACTGCACAATAGATTACTTCAGTTGTTAAAATTAACAAGACAACCTTCATTATTCACAAACATCTTCTTGTTCTAAAATCTACAAATGATCCATAACCATATGAACAGAAGACAACATCATTTTAAGGCCTGAAGTACCTCTGCAATTTCCTCATCATTTCATAAACAGAGTCCTCCCTCAAAAGACTACTTTGGAAAGAAATCAATAACTCTTGAGTAAAGGTTTTGTGACATTCAATTAAATTGTAGAATAGAGATAGGAACTAGTTCTAGAATAGAAGATCTTATGATGATAACAATGTTTTTCCTCTAATTATGTTTCAAATCTCTAATCAAGGACAAAGTATTGCATCATTGTAAGATAGTTGTTTCACTATTTATTTAGAGGATTTGCATACTTAGTGATCACTTCTCAAGTTTAGTTTGTGTTTTGAATCATTTGCTTAAAAGTCATTATTAAGCTCTACTTTTATTTAGTCATAGTTTAGATTTAATTTTGCTTCAGTGTTTCCAATTGTATTTTCCATTTGACATTCCATCAATTAGGCTTAACTCTGTTTTTAATCACCAGCTTCTTTCCACTAGCTTTCTAGGCATTTTTCCTGCAAACATAAAACTACCAAAAGACCAAAAACATCATAAATCATTACAAAAGACAAAAAACATCACAAAAAACTACACACAACGCATTAGGAAACAAGTACCTAGGTACATACAATACACTTCACTTCAGCAGTTTACAAATCCTGGTTGACAATTAAATGAGCTCAGTTTAGGAGACTAGATTGAGACCAAACAAGAGGCACGAGATCATTATTTGCAGCAGCCCGACGAGTACTATCTCCACCCGGGGTGGAAGGGGTCTTGTTGCCATCGTCATCAGCACAGGTACAGGTACAGGACAGAGGAAAGAGGCCTATGCAGGAGGAGGGCCTTCAGGAGGCCAAGATACTAATTTTACATTGATTGATGTGGACATGAGCTCTCCAAACTCAAAATTGAGAGAGATCATTCAGGAGCAGAAAACTGAGATTGATACATTGAATGACAAGTTGTAGAGAGCTCAGTGGATCATTAACTATTTGGAGCAGTGGAATAAGCAGCTAGAGGATTAGCAGACGATCATGGAATTGCATAACATTCGTGAAAATCGGCAAGGTGCTCGAAGAAGCCCATCCGATATGACACCTATTGAGCGGGAGATTGAGGCCGATAGAGAGACGTGGCTAGAGAGGGTCAAAATCCATCTTGAGAAGCTGTTGGAGAAGGCAAAAAAAGAGAAGAACATGCTCCGACACATGAAGAATCACTATTGGGCACGCACACATGTTTGTAAAGCAAAGATCAAGATCCTGAAAGCGAGGCTAAGGAGGGCACTGAGGAGGCGCAAAAGGCATGATCGGCTCCAAATCTTGGCCGAAGCTTCTTTAGTTGAGCATGGTACTTGATGAGGGACATTCAGTCCAAATTTCAAGGAATTTGGAGAAAAGTTTGTCATTTTTGAATTTTTTGGTCACAAAACAGGTTTTTCTGCCTGACGCGTAGCGCCACCTTGCGCGCGCTTACGATTGAGAGATCTTCTGGAGAAAAACTTGGTATTTCTAGATTTTTTATGAAAATTTATGCATGCTCAGGAATGGCCTAAGGATTTCATCAAGTTCTGGGTGGCTTAAGGGTCAAAAACACCTTGAAAATGGTCTTTCTGCCACTTTTTGCACACACAGGAACCAGTCTTGGGAGATTGAACTTTTGGAGGGGAAAATGGACACAAAATCCAGAAATTCCACTTGGGTTGGAAAGTAGACAGGTAGGGATTTCCAACGAGCTATCATGAGCTCAATTTTGACTTCAGGAAGTGCCTCAAAAATAGCTTCAAATTTGTGCTACGCATAGAGATTTTGGGCGCGGCGCATAGAGGATTTTGGCCTATTTTTCACTCCACAGCTCAGAATTTCACCTAGTTTTGGCTAGTTTTACTTTTTCATGTAACTTTTGATATACCTTGATGTAATTTCATTTTCATGATGTAATTTTGGCACATTTTTACTTGTTCTAGAAGATTCGTTCACTAAAAGGTGAAATGTGAGTGAATGGATCAGTTTCCTAGCATATAGAGGCAAGTTGTTTCATGGCCTATTTTCTAGTTCCTAGTTTAGATATGGTTGAAACAGCTCCTAGAATGATGAGCTTGACCCCTAGAGGCATGGGAATGGGTTAGGCCTATCTATATGATGTATTTTCTCAGTCATTTTCATGGTTGGACATTTGGGATTTCATAGGACTTCATTGTACATTCATTCTGCAATTTTGGCAAAGGAATTGACCAGGGTTTGCAGCCCTTTTTGGGATCCTTCTGGCTCTGTGTTTTGATGGTGTTCTCCCCTATGTATCTGTAAGTTCACTGATGTTTATGTGTACCATTTTCATGCTTCTTTCTTCTTAAACTGAACAAACAAATTATAAAGGTAGAATTCATTGGTTTGCATTGCTCTGCCTTCATTTTTGTTTAGTTTTTCATGTTTTCATCTGCTTGAGGAGGACTCTTGAGACCTTCTTTCCCTCTTCAGCTCCTCACTAGTCTGATCCATCCATCCACTCAATTTAAAGCATCAAAACTATTGCCTTCCCTGCCCCAAACAGAATTCTGCAAAACTAGGGTGAATCCCCGCACCCAAAACTGCCTTTCCTTCTGATCCAACAAAAACCTTAAAAATCAAAATCAAACTCCTTTATTCATATACCTAGCCTAAAATTAGCTTTCATTTCAGTCATCTCAAGCCCTATTGATTACTTTTCGCTGAGATTGACCCAGAGAGAGCCCTCTCCTGTTCTGGTAGGGCTAGCTACCAGACTGAGCGTGGTATAATGTTACCCTGAACTCTGCCTTCCTTCAGCCTGAGGTAGATTTAGGCAATAAAACATTCCTTATACAGGAATGAGTACATTCCCTTGTGGAATAGGTCCTCCCTGGCTGAGAGGGAGAGATAGACACATCATTCTGGTCTTCACTTGGGAAGAAAGAATGGAGGATTGGGTAATGATCAGGCATTCGATACTTTTTGAGAATGTGTTAGGGAATTCAATATAAGAGTAGTCTGGGACCGATATTCTTTGAGGGATAGCTACCAAAGAGAAGAATAGTCCAAGGTCATACTTTGGGAACACCTAGGTGGAGTATTTACCTTGGAGAGACAATGACTATGATGTCTATAAGTCATGTTTCTCGCCAAAATTATAGCCCATTGTCTCGTTGAGAGATGGGGTTGTTAATCAAGGCCTTTCATTAGGACAATGTTGGTTGATATGATGCTATACAGATGCGATTACCAATCTGATTCTTCTTATGAGATTTTTCAGTTTGAAAGTGACCATGTACCTATATGAATACCTCCCTAGTTAAGAGGGAGTGTTGAAAAGTGTAACTAGGACCGGTCTTCATATTGACTATGTAATTATGTATTTATGTAAAGAAGAAGACAAAGATAATAAAATGTATTATGTTGTACTTGCTTCATGGGTTTCATGAGCAAGATTTTTATTATAGGTTAATAGATTGCATCTTGATGTCTATTAGGGTTTTGTATTCTAGGTATAAATATAATTAAGTGTCATATATATGAAGTATCTAGTCTAAAGAAAATGCTCCAAGACCTTGCCAAGAAACCGTGAAAGAATAACATTTACAGTCTTCATTAGTTAATATAGAGTTGAAAATAATATTATTGATATTACATGATGTTTAATTTATTTTATGTTTAGTTTATATATATATTTCAACATCATATTGAGTAAAAAAATGTAAAATCAAACATATAGAGAGAGAAAGAGTGAGAAAATGCCTATTACATTAATAGGTGTTTTCTAATTTAAAGTATGAAAAATTTGTAATTATTTCAATGTTTAATATGGATTTGATATACAAAATTTTAAAAATATTAATAATAAAAATAATTAAACTTATATATATATATATATTACTAGGGAGATGCTTAATTTATGCCATTTTTCAGATGGAGTTGATATATAATATTTTAGAAATATTAATTATAAAGAAAAGTTTAATATGGATCATAAATCAAATATTTCAACATGCATGTTGAGTAAAAAAATTTAAAATCAAACATATAGAGAGAGAAAGAGTGAGAAAATGTGTATTCCATTAATAGGTGTTTTCTAATTTAAACTATGAAAAATTTGTAATTCTTTCAATGTTTAATATGGATTTGATATATAAAACTTTAAAATATTAATAATAAAAACAATTAAAATTATATATATATAAGAAATTTCTTATAGTTAAAACATTTTATTAGTGTGTTATTCAAAATTAGAATAGGTATATCTAATTCTGGATCTATCAAGAGATGAGAATAATCAAATCTCTTAAGGTGCAAACATTTCTTCAAAATTTACACTCAAAAAATAATTACATGTGGAAATATTAAAGTGCAAACCTTTCTTCAAATTCTATATATATATATATATATATATATATATATATATATATATATATATATATATATATCTTGAAATATTTGATTTCTCAACACTTAATAAACCCAAAATTAAATAAATTTTAATGATGTGATTAATCCGAAAGATATTTATCTATAGAATAACTTATGTTAGCCCTCAAACCACGCTGAAATATAAGCTCAAATTCTGGGTTAAAGTTGGTCTTATGAACAATGATGAAGTTGGATGAATGGTTGGCCTAAAGATAGTGTCTATGCCCTATATAAATACACTGAACATGCAGCCTAATTGACACAAAAAATTACGGATTTTTCTCCATTGAAAATTGCGGATTTTTCTCTGTAATTTCCTCATAAAATTTGTGGATTTTGAGGACTTGTTCAGGGTTTCAAGTGCGGATACAAAAATAGAAGTAATGCATACTGTTCTAAGTTAAAAGGTGCGGATTTTCAGAGGGTACTAAATGCGGATAAATGTGAAGTAAAAGTGAGGATTAGTAAGTAGCAGTTGTGGTCAAGCTTGAAGTAAATTGTAGTCAAACCTGTGGTGAATATGTTCACATACATCAGCACTAAAGTGGAATGAAGTCTGTAATACTCCTCAAGTGAAGAAGATTCATGGTTATGAAAAGTGGAAAAGACATTTCTATGCAAGGTACATAAAATTTCTAGAGAAATAAGAAATATTTGAGAAAGATAGACCTAGGGACCAAGCTCTCTAGCAGTAGAAAAGTGTAGGTTGGTGCAGAAAAGAATAATCACTTTGAAGGGCAAGAAAGAAGCAGTGACAAGGTCCTGGAGGAATTAATAGGTCAAGGGTTTAAAGTCTTGGTCATGGTAATTGTCATATGAAAGTCTATAAGAAGAATTTCTCGTGGGTTTTCCTCTCCAAGAGGGAGAGGTTTTTTCCCTGGCTCGAAGAGCCTAAATTTGTGTCTCATGTATTTTGGTAATTGAATTTATGAAAGAAAAAATAAGTTAAGAAAAAAATACATAAGTAAATCAAGTAAGCTCACAAGTAATTATAAGGAAGAGAATTTGTATTAATCTCTAGCCCTCCAAATTCTCAACAATTTTCTCTCTTCCTTCCATTCATAATCCTTCCAATTTCATTAACATTATTGAAAATTCCAAGATGGAGGTGCAAACAAATGATGATCAAGTGGCTTCTATTATGTATGATCAATTCCTTCATTCAACGCACACTTCCTACAATTTTGATAATGATCAAGGTGCACCTTCACATGTTAATGAATCTCAATCAAAAAACTTGTAATACTTCACTATTCAAATGCAAGAAGATATTAGCAGCAATCTTGAAGAAGACACCGCTTTGAAATATGAAAATTAGTGTGAGTTAGAAACAGAAAATCATACCATAATCCGGAAAGTACAAGTAATGACTAAAATTTCTAATAATACGCAGTCAGCTGTACCAATTTCTGGATTCGTTTACAATGAGAAAATGCCAAATTTAGGACATCAAAACAACATTCTTCAAAAAAGCACAAGTAGCCAAGAAAATGATCTTAAATCTGAAATTTGCAATCAAGAAAATGCACAAGAGTTCTCAAATAGAGACATTTTCAAATGCATTGTTTCGGATTCATATTTTTCCCTTTATCCTGATAATTTTTATAATAGCAATTTATCCCCTCATCACTTTAAATATATTTTAGAAAACAGAGAGGCTGATCTAAATGAATTTCTAATTAGTTTTTATCAAGATAGAGAATTAATTATTGATCATTCTTCTGGCATTAAAAAACATGAGCTCAATATTCCTTCTTATTTTGATACATTCAATAAGATCGAAGGAAATTATAAAGAATGTCATGAATTCATTTATGATAGATACTTTGACATTGAGGATATTAATTTATCTTCTTCACAACTCAATCCTCATGATCAAATCACATGTGAAAATGAAGAGAAATCTAGTTCAGAAATTGTTTCAAATAGTTCTCATTTTCAAACAATCAATCATATTCATGATTTCAACATTCAATAAACCATTCCAATCTATGATTTATATGATGATCAAGCTCTCATTCCCATTCATAGTCATAACCCTCTCTCGAATTCACAAGCTGGCATTATCAATCATTCTTATTGCATTATTCTGCCCAATTCTTGTGAAGAGGAAATTGCTTTAAAAAAGTCTCAATTGTCCTATAACAATAATTGTAACACTAGTGTAATCTATGATTCCATTTTGTTATTATTCCATCATTTATTCTTGATTTCAGATTTATTTTCTGTTTTTAGTCTTAGATTTTTAGATACTTTGTGCTAGCATATTGAGCAGCTCAATTTTGAACACTCAATTGATGCATTACCTCAATGGAAAAATGAAGATTCAAATTATAATTGTGAACATCAAGAGCTATTAAACTTCAATTTCAATTGATGTTCATTCCTTATCAATTACTTCTTACTTCTCTAAAGTAGTGCCAACAAGAGAGTGTATTTTCACAATATGACCAACAATCTAATTCAATTAATAATCTTCTATTGGATCTATTGCACTTCCATCCATTTTTCATTGATCCATTTGAAATACATTTGGAAAGTTTTCCTTCACGGAAGATTGTTAATAATTTAAAACTTGAATATAACACTAACAAAATATTGCAGACCATTGTATCTAAAATTTCTTATTCACAATTTGGCTTGTCATCCCCTCTTTTGAACCTCTCCCAGCCAATAATGGAAATCCATCCAAATTTCTATGATCTAATCGAAATTTAGTTGGAAAGGACATTTGAAAAGAGGGTGATTGTAAATAAGCTGCTAAAAATAAATGTACATTATGATTTCACATTTAGTTTTCTTATTTTAATTATATTTATGCTCTTTTCACTAATTTTTTACATGTACATTAATGCAGGAATTAAAATGAGAGAGTGGTTACATTTGAAGTATGACTATACCTAGTCATGTTTCCTTCATTGAGATAGAAATAGGAATAGATTAATTTTCTTTTATGTTTTCATTTATTTTATTATTCAGATTTTTAATAAGCAAGTAATAAATCTAAAGCTTTCTTGGTATCCCTTTCATTTGCTGGCAAAGTGGCTTTAGAAATATCAGAATCTTATGAACTCCTCGATTGTTTTGTTTTTGCAAAGCTATGTCACAATGACAAGATTTCTTTAAAAAATCATATAAGAAGAAATTCCAGAGAATAGCTAAAGCTTGGAAATATTTAATTCACGAGTACTTCTGAAGAGCTCATTTCACCATTTTTTCCCTCTAATGTAAATTTGGAAAGGATGCAATTCAAAATACTCATTACTTGCCAATAAAACTAAATAAGTAGATGATATTGAACATGGGAGAAATTGAAGATTAATTGTAGAAATTTTAGACCCCACTCCGGTTATCAGTTTCTCCTTATTACTCCCATATAGTTAAATGCCCATTCCCATAATCATACATTCAAAATTATGGAAATGATAATATTTCTGAAAACACAAATTCTGGAAATTTCACAGTGTGGAAATTGTAGAGATAAAATACATAAAATATTTCAGCCACACACACTGAAAATGACATGCTGATTTTTGGTCAATATGACCCTGGAAAAACCCCATACAACTCTCGGGGAAAACTAGTTTGAGAGCTCTTATTTATTTCTGAATATTGATTTTACAATGAAATAGAAAACACAGTAAAAATTCCAGCAACCAAAATTACAGACTTATCTCGATTTCCGTGCTTGAACTTTGCCTCGAAAATTGTGCCAAATCAGTAACTTGCAAAACAAATTTTTTTACAGTATTAATGACATTAATAAATGTTGTACGAAAACCGTAAAAAACATGTTGGAAAACTATACAGAATTGTACAGAACTGTACAGCATCCCTCAAAATTCGTGCCCAAAAAATGCCTCGAAATTTTCATTAAAGCTGCTGTCCTTTTTCCCAATTTTTGTGCCAAAAATATCAGCAGTACTTCTCCTCGATTTTCATGCCCAGATTCTGCCTCGAACTCCGTGCTTAATGCTGCTATCCTCTTCCTCGATTTTAGTGCCTCCCTTTCTTGGAAACAATGCCTCTCTCTTTCTTTACAAATTTCTACCTTGGGATTTGTGCCAATAAGGTGTTGTATGGATTTGTTGAAGTATCATTGCTTTCCTCCAACTTCTCACTCCTCAGAAATTTCTCCTGCTCTCTCTTTCTCCTTCTCTCTCAATTTGCTTATGAAAGAATGAATGACCTTTTCTCTTCTTTTCTCCTTTAACTTAACCCTAAGTGACTTTTTGGGAATCCCTAAATCCAATGGCTGAGATGACTTTAGATCAAGGGCTAATATTAAATGTGCATTTAAATCTCACTTTCTAATTTTTAATTCACCCCACTAAAATAAAGACCCACTTAGCCTTTTATTTCTATAGTCACTTTTTCACTTTCTAATTTCACATTGACTTTAATAAAGTCACTTTAAAATTAGACTTTGTAACTTTATCACTTATAAAGTCACTTTTAAATTAGATTTGACTTTATCACTTATAAAGTCACTCTAGGAGAAAAAGTTAAATACATTTGGACACTTTTCCCTAGGACAAAGATCAAAGCCTTAGGGAACCACTTGTCCTTTCGTACCTAAATTTTAACATTCATGAGGTTAAATTCACAGTCAATTTGTTCCAGGTACATAGTTTACAGGTTTATCTTCATCTATTGTTAGTTTTAATTTTTTCCATGGTTATTTATTATTTTTGTTTGGTTTCTTTTGCATCTCTTCATTGACTTTATTGTGTAGATCTAAGATAAGCAAGTAACCAACCCTTTTTTAAAATCTACAATCAGTTTAGGGAAGTATTTATGATTTCATCTAAATTTGAGGATTATCTATTTTTTCTTCTATTCATTGAAACCCTCATCAGTCTTAATAAATTCTCAGAAAATCCATATTGGATCATTATATTTCACAACTCTATTCATAATAAAGTTCTGATAAAATTAATTTCCAATCAGATATTCCGACAGTTAATTAAATTATTAAAGGGTTATGTATTTTAAAGTAAAGTTAAATCAGTGGCTCTCTTTTTGAATTGAATATTTTAAATCATTGGCCCCACATATGGCATGACATATATCACAATTCTCATATCGGAGGTTTTGAAATGAGCATACTCCAAATATCTCTGATCCCCTGTTTTTCCCATTCCCTCCAATCTCCGATGAACCTTTCCTTCTTGTTAATTTTGGGAAACTAGATACAAACTCCATGTTGCATTGCTCATATGATGATGTTCATATTTTTTTTGGATTCCTATTTCGGAGAGGTGCAATATTGATCTAAATATCATCTTGTTTGGATGAGCAGAACATATATTTTGAATTTATTTTCCACACATGTGCAAGGTCGACCAGATTTGTAATGGCTCACATGCCTAATAGATGTGTCACATACCCTCACTGATGGATATAAACTGGAGAGACTTGGAGGTCATTTTTCTCATCAACTCATCACACATCTCTCATTTTGATCTAATTGGTTCGATAGCCTTTGGAGGCCTCTTCTCTTCACACGTGCAGATATGAAGGAGTTGTTTTCTGCGGATCTGTTTAGGGCTAAATTGCAGTATCGTTGACCAGCGTTGACCGTGGTCAACCCTTGGTTGTTTGACCTAAAAATTGTGCCAAAATTACGATTTTGAGAGGCCGTACTATTGGGAACTAAAATCGAGGAAAACATAGTTGTTTGATCGAAGCACTAATATGCAACGTTGACTTTCTGTTGCTGTCATGCGTTGAATTTTGGTTGACCAATGTTGACTTGTGATGAGCTGTCTTTGAGGGCTGTGGGTGTGACACTTGGAAGTTTGGATGATCTAGAAAGGCTTTGTTGACTGAAGCATCATGTTGACTGCCGTAACGCACAATATCTCATATATTTGTTGGACAAGAAGAATTGTAAATCTAATCTATATTATTGGCTTGTCTTATGTTGATCTATTATTATGTTCTATTAGAATTTTACTTTCATGTTTATGTGATTGCTAATTTGTATCGGACATAAGAAAGATTGAAGTAAATTTTCATTGAGCATAGAACACACCAAGTTTATCTAAATTTAACATGGTATCATAGGTGAGGTGAAGACAAAGTCCAAGCTAGTGTTAGAAGAAATCACTAAAGGGAGAAATCCTATCAAGGACAGATGGCCTCCTCAACCTACAAGGGTTTCAAGGCTGATGAAAAATTGACTAATAAGTCTGATTATCATGCATGGAATATGTCCTTGGATTTGGTACTAGAATATCAAGATTTCATGGACTATGTGTAGGGGAAGATTCAAAATCCTCCATCAAATGCAGTTGCTGCCACAAAGACAAAGTATAGAAAGGGGGAAATCAAAGACAAGATGATTACCCTAGATTCTATTCATAAGCACTTGGTTGCTTAAATTTTTGAGCTGAACAAATATAAAGAGATGTATGATAAGTTGGTTAGCATGTTCAAGGCCAGCAATGCTAATCAAATCCTTTTCTTCAATAATTAATTGAAGAATATCAAGAAGGGAAAGGATGAATCTATTCAATCCTATTTTATGAGGCTCACTGAAATCATGAATAACCTCCTAGCTATTGGGGAAGCAATTTCTGATTGAGCGATGGTTCTTATTGCGATTGGAGGTCTCCCCATGATTGGTATGTATTCAATACTACTATTCTTAATAATAATGTGATTCTTGATTTTGATGAAATATTGATGAGATACACTCAAGAGGAGACATGAATGATGGAGATAGATTATCCCACTAATGGAAATGGAAGTGACCCTACTTCCTTCGCCACTCATGCAAAGAAGAGAAACAATGGTGGTCCGAGAAATTAAAACCATGGAAGAGTGTGGCCCAAAGGAAGGAAGGGAAGATGTTACACCTGTAACAAGTTTGGTCACTATGCAAGAGAGTGCCCTAATAGAAGGGATTCTCCTAGGGATGATGACAACAAAAACTCCAAGGGGAATGGAAATAAAAGGAAAAAAAAGTTCAAATGAAAAAGGAATGCTCCCTCTGATCATAATGGAAATGGGCAACCTTTCAAGAGGTCAAGAAATTCCAGGTACAATGAGTCTAATGTTGTTGATAATAAGAGATGAATTGATT
This sequence comes from Pinus albicaulis, assembly GCA_034641835.2. Taxonomy (NCBI): domain Eukaryota; kingdom Viridiplantae; phylum Streptophyta; class Pinopsida; order Pinales; family Pinaceae; genus Pinus; species Pinus albicaulis. The sequence continues at coordinate 1,440,254,586 of CM076580.1, forward strand.
CTTGTATCTTCCCCCTCCGTTGCATCTCCTCCCGACACCCTGGATGCCTGGATGATTTATAGTGGTGCTTCAAGGCACCTCACTGGTTAAAAATAACCCCTCTCTTATTTGATCGAGAAGGATACTAATCTAGAAATTATCCTTGGATATAATGCCACCTATCTTGTGAAAGGGACAGGGACTGTGACCCTTCATTTATCTCAAGGTCAAGTACTCTGTTTACAATATGTGTTGTACATACCTAATTTGAAAAATAACCTTGTGTCTATTTCAGAAATGGAATATAAAGGGTTCAAGATGGCATTCGTTCATGGAAAGTTACGTATCTGGAAGAATAACTTCAAGGAAGCTCTTACTATTGGTTTTAGAGTTGATACACTCTACCAGGTTGGAGGAAGTCCATTGGGGGCTATGGCATGTGATACAAATCTCCAAGCATAGTTATGGCATTAGAGGTTTGTGTTATAGGACAAATGACCTCCTCATCAGCTCAGAGGAGAAGGTAACATGGAAGGAAGAAAACAACTTATACAAGACCCATTTTTTCCAAGGTAACGCACTCCAGAAAAAACTAGGCAGAGTTATAATGCACCTGAGCCATGCAAAGGGAGCATTAATGCCTAGGGTAACGATCTGTCTTGCCCAAGGGGCACCATTATCTGTGTTTGAATGTGAAAAGGGAAATATCTTGTGGAAAACTGACTGGCATTTCCAGCTTTTTCTCAAAAGGAATCAGTTCAAAATAGAAACTAAATGGCACAAAAATTTTATTAGGAATTTCCAAACACAAATGAACTCTTATGGAAGGAAAAAGGAAGGAAAAGCGAGGACACATTTAGATCTTTCCCGATTTGAACAGGTTGAAAGAGTTAGCAAGGTTTTTCCTCTCCATCTCCTATAAATTGGAGTTGTGGGATCTTGGTCAAAGGTCAAAGGTTTGATTATACATGGAGCAAAATTTCATTTTTGTAGTGTGAGGCTTGAAGATCGGTGAGGTTCATTGAGAACTTTCTTCCTTGAGAATCATCACACTGGGAGATAGAGAAAGAGAGAGAGGAATTGGAAGATTGAGGAGGACTCGGTGCAACTGATGGTTGTAATCCTCCTTTTCATAAATCAATAGAACTATATCTGTTTTGTCCATTTGATGCATCAATGTTACAATTGTTGTTCAATTGTCTATGTAGCATGATATGAGTGGTTTAGATCTGCATTGTTTTATGTTTCTTATATGCTAGTTTAATTGATAGAAAGCTATACTATCATAGATATTACACGAGTTCTTTGATTGGTTGCAGGATCTAGACTTGGAGCCATTGAAGAAGGACTTCTACTTCACTGCTTTGTGTTCTCCATAGGATCTGTTGTCCACAAAGAGGTAATATTTTCCATCTCACTTTTTCAATTATATATATTAGTATGAACATGTATGCAGTACCTTTGGAACTTTACAGCTAATCTAACAATCTGCCTCGGGCACCGGAAAGCCCTGAGAGGGATCCCAATAACCACCACCCAAGCATATTACCCTATAGAAGAAATGGTGACTCCGCTGGGGAGTAAACCCTAAGTTTCTGGGTTGTTCCTATTACTTTACCTCTTTCCTTCTGTTCACATATCCTTCCGACCAGTTTATATGCTTAGTAATCATTTCAAAAGGTCAATGAGTCTAGATTCGACCCTGCTTAGCCATCTATGCAACTTTACCCTGAGTAACTCTCCCTCTAAGAGTGTTTCAGTGCATTATAACGCTGCTTATGCTCAAATACAGTGCGTTAGTCTCAATATTAACGCTCTGTAGCCTTTGCTTGCCTACGTTACCTAGCAAAAATCTGTTGTTTACACATCTATTGTGTTTCCCTTTGGCTAAGGAGTTATTGGCCACCAGATTAGCTTCTTTTGCTAGATCCTTGTGCTTGTTTACCAGTTAGAATTTTTGTCTTTAGTTCTTGTTTAAAAATTTAATGTTAGTAGCATCTACTTTTTGAAGAAGAATTTTTTTTTTAATAGTTTTCTGAACTTAGCTAAATTAATTCTAAATTTTTTTTGGTTAAAAAGATGTTAAGAGAAGATAGATAGATGTATGAATATTTAAATTTGAACTGTTTTATTTTAATATTGGTGCATGGATGTTGAAAGAATATATCCTTGTAGAATAAAATCTTCATTGAATTGAATATTTAGAGCATGTTTCTGCATGGTTTTTGAGTCAGAGTCTCATCACATTTCATACGTCCACTCCTCCTCCGCAAAATTAATAATCAAGTACACTAAGAATCAAGCGATAATATAATTAATCATATAAATTTTTCTGAGCTCACATCAACAGTAGTTCAGGCTAGGATCTTGGGGTAGGAGAAGTGAGAAAATCACCCAACATCTCAAAAATTGAAACTAGAGTCATTAAAAAGTGAAATACTACTGCACTCATATTATCGGGACCACTCCACTACCACTGGATTTAAGCACGAGACAACACCAGTGTGCATGAGAAGGTAGCCCACTTTCGAGTACATTCAGTGGGCATGCTATATATTGGGGTTCCCTTTGGGGATGTTGAAACTAGATCGGGGATCTAGGTGTTCTGCCCATATAGTGTGCTGTCTACAACCATTACCCCCATGATGATGTCTGTGATTTGAGGTATCTTTAGTTTCCAGAATTTTTTGGGACTTACACAAGGTGACTGGGACAGGTTGCCCTGGTACCTAAAACAGATAGACCTACTCTGTCTTCAGTCTTTGGGAGGGTACTCATCTTCATGAGAGTGCTTACACCTATTGTCTGAGGTTCGGGCATAGCTCTAGAGTAACAGTAAATATGTTTACGACCAACCCTCTCTGTATTCTATTGTGATATTGGGTTTCATCTCCAGCAAATGATAGTACTCAGACAGGGCCACCCTGTTTTGGCTGCTTGTTGATTGATTTTAGAGAGTCCTTTTTTCTTTTTTCCTTTTTAGGTGTGTGGTTACTATCATTGAGACTTTATAATACATCACAAATAATCAAATTTTGCTAAAAATAAACAGGTCATCGTGGCATCCTTCGACCCTCGCCGTTTGTCTCGACGACAACAAGGTCTCCCTCCATTGACACTGGAGGAGGATTCAAGTCTCAGTGAGCCTATGCCTTCTTCAAAAGAGCAGTCTCTAGTGACAACCCCTGATTTTCACGTAGCCATGTATCATACAGAGTTTCCAGAAGATATTTTTACGGAAGGAGTCGTACCTCCTTGCAATCCTTCTCTCACTGACCCATCGACGCCAATGTTAGTTTAGATTAAACCAAGCCAAGATATGTCTTCAGCTGCATCAACATCCATTTCACAACCGACACCCATGGGGTTGATGTCGATGGTAACCAAATCTGGGTCATCACCATCTTCCTCGTCGGTTGTGAGTTCTATGCCAATGATTGGAAACCCCAGTAGCCAGGCTATACCCGGTCCAGCAATCCGGTCACCACAACTGTCAGCAGACCTCCGAATCCTTTGGGATCTGCTCCTATTGTGACTGCGCCAGGATCCACATTTTCTGCTCTCGCTAGCGCGAGTACTTTAGTTCCTTTTAGCAACCCTTTCGGTTGGAACCCTTTGCTAAGTTGAAACCCCTTGGAAATCATGCCAGGGTGCAGTGTCACCAACACATATATGCCGAGGGGCACTTCAGTACCCCTACAGACATTGGGACAAACAAGAAAACCTATTCTTAACGATGTTCCTTTGAGTGGTCAAACATCAGGTGTAGGGTGTATGCCGTTACTTAACTATGCGAATAGCAGTGTGCCTTTGGCTAACTCTATCGCGTCCATATGGGTGAAACAACCCCAAAGTCAATTTGGGCAAGGGGGTAACTTTTACACTAAGGGAAACCAACAGTTTTCCCCCTAGTACAACAAACCCTACATACAACAACCATACACCCCTACACCCCCACCCACAGGGAACTTTTATCAACAAAGTCCTACTTATCCCATTGGTAACAAATTGATGGGCGGACCCTACAGTCTGGACAGTTAGCCAATACTTCATTGGCTAGATCCGGGGGAAAACACATAATTGCCATTTTTGGCAGCCCTAGACATCCCTAACATCTACAAACTGACCAACGATCCCATCAACCACAAACCACTCTGGCCTCCAATACCGCACAAGATTCCGTCTGAGATCCCTAAATTCGACGGGAAACAAGGGGAATATCTGGTTATGCATGTCACCACCTTTCATCTATGGTCTGTTTCTAACTCCATTGTGGATGATAGTATCTGGCTTCAAATTTTCCCTCGCACTCTCATAGGAAACGCTGCCAAATGGTACATTGAGTTACCATGTTGTGTTGGCAATATGATGCAATGTGTTGTCCTTGATGGCAACCTACTTGATGAAGTTGTTCTTGATGAAAATTGACTTGATGAGTTGTAACCTATTTTCTAATGATGTATCTACAGATCAGTTCAGAAGTAGCAGAAGAAAGAAATTCCAATAAGTGCCAGAGAAATAATAAACAGGATATATCACAAAGCATATGCGGGTTTTTAACAGCAAACTCATGTATATACGCGGATTAGTACGTCCCAAGTCGCGTATGCACTTTTGCGCTCCAAAATTACAATACCAAGGGGCATTACCATGGCTTTGGCACATAGTATTGAGCATTGTATGGTTTATTTGATTCCGTCCAAGAATACCATCGGAAGTAGTGTGGTTTTGGCTCATGGTATTGGTAAAAGATAAAACTATTTAAGGAGAAGAGGATCATAGTGCAATGTGTGCATATGTAAGGGTTGTTGATGAATAAATATCTTTAAGGAATATCTGCATGGATGAACTCTGTTCTCAATTGATAGATCTAAATCTATGATGCACCCATGGATAAAAGGATAGTTCAAGATCTCTAGATCTGATGATGATGAATCTCTAAGATGATCAGCAGAAGAAGAAATGGTGAAGATCTGGTGCAAAGTCCGCTGAAGGTAATGAAGAAATCTGGGTAAGTTTATAGATCTGCTCTTTTATGTAAAGTTTTCAATTTACAGATATATACGCTAGTTCCTCTTGGAAAAAGCACGTGTATACGCAGGTTGGATCAATGAAAAGCGTGTATAGGGTTTTCTGAAGAATAAAATACACAGAGGCATACACGGGTTTGTGTGCAGGAAAGCGTGTATGTACGCAGATTTAGTAAATAAAAGTAGCGTATGCTATTTGAATTAATGAAGGTTCAGGGCTGAGTTTGTATCTGCATATCTATTCTGAAGTCTGGGTTATTTATGATATGTTGGTTACAATGGTCTCACTGTTCTGCTTGAAGTTTTGGGAAAAATATGTTTGTTAATGATAAGTGAAAGGTTGTGTTGAAGCTGTTTGATCCAGTATGAAAATTGATGAAATGTGGTCTGCAGTGGATCTGAGGGTAGAAGCCTTCAACATGAAAGTGGAAGTTTTCTTCCAGTAGAAGCTGGTGTTGAATTCAGGGGGTCGAAGCTCCCTTCCAAGAGAGGCTGGTAAACGAGTTTAGGGGGTTGGAGCTCCCTTCCAGTTGCAGCTGGAAAAAGAGAGAAGGTTGTAGCCTTCTGCAGGTAGAAGCCCGCGTACTGATATGAGTTTGCATCAGTACTATGTTGTAAAAAGTTTTCTAATAATAAAGATTGAAGAAAAAGACGACAGCAGCAGTGGTTTTCTCCTGAATTGGGTTTCCACCTTAAATATTGGTGTTCATGTGTGTGATGCTTTATTCTATTTATTACTACTCATAATGTCTAACTTGATACATATCTAATAAATCTGTTTATAAGACTACTTCTGAATAATTTTTCTAAATCTGGAAAGTTAAATATGTATATGCGAGTTTCCTTCTAGTTTTCCGCGTGCATACGCTAGTTCCTTTCATAAAAACCGCGTATGGAAATTTGCTCAAAGAAAAAGTTGAACTTATTTTATAAGCTCTAAATACTGATTCACCCCCCCTCTCAGTATTTTTCCCAACAATTGGTATCAGAGCAGGTCCTTCTGAAAAATCTTAGCCACTAGAAGGAAGATCAATCAAGATGAGTAATCAAGATGGAACAACATCTATCAGGCCTCCACTCTTCAATGGAAATAATTTAATCTTCTGGAAAACAAGGATGAGATCCTATCTTCAGTCTCTGGGAGCAGATGTATGGGCTATTGTTGAAGGAGGATATCAATATCCTGCCGCAACACCAACAGATCCAACAGAAAGAAAGAATTATGAAACAAATGCAAAGGCGGTCAATGCTCTATTGGGAAGTCTAACTGAATCAGAATTCGTCAAATTCATGCAGCTGAATACAGCAAAGTCCATATGGGACAAAATCATTCTAAGTTATGAAGGTGATGCAAAGGTAAAAAGTGGTAAACTCCAAACTCTTAGAATTGAATATGAGAATCTAAAAATGCATAATGAGGAGAGCATTACCAATTTATTTTTACGTCTTGATGATATTGTAAATCGTATGAGAAATCTGGGAGAAACAATAACCGAATCTACTTTGGTTGAGAAAGTTTTAAGATCACTAACGACAAAATTTGAGTCAAAATTTTCTGCTCTTGAAGAAAAACAGGATCTTCAAAATCTTACTGTGGTGCAACTTCATGGCATACTAACTGCATATGAAATGAGGAGAGGAGGACCATCTGAGGTCAAAGAAGCCGTCTTTAGAGCTTCTACAAAAGGGAAAGAAGTACAAGAAACAGAAGGATCAGGATATATCTCAGAAGAAGATGAGGTAAATTTTGTAAAGAAACTCCAACTTGGTACAGGACGGTTTAGAGGTAAGCTTCCTTTCAAATGTTTTTCTTGTGGAAGATTTGGTCATTATGCTGCTAAGTGTCCTCACAAAGAAACACATGAAAAAGGAAAGGAAGTAGCAAGAAGGAGTAAGAACCGGTTTAGCACTAGAAAAAGTTACTATACTCATGAAGACAGTGATGGGTTATCTGACAGTGAGGAAGAATGTGAACAAGATCTTATACTTCTCATGGCATTTGAAAAGGAATCTAGAGAAGAAGAAGATACTTTTATGGATGCTTTGGAGGACATTAATTTTCTTGAGGAATTCAATCAACTCAAAATATGCTTAGAAGAAAGTAAAATAACCATAGAGACTCTGAAAAACCTGTTTCAAGAAAAGGAGAAACATAATGAGAAATTAGAATGTGAAATAGTAAGTCTAAGAAAAGAAATTGAGAAAGTGAAGACTTTGAATCCTAGATTTTCTAAAGGATCTGAAACCTTAGATGAGATTATCAAGGTACAACTTTCTCCTTTTATAAAGACAAGTCTTGGATATATTGGAGAATCTTCTCAGACCTCAGCACCAAATTATCTAAAAGCAGCTACAGCCAGTATACAACATTCTGCCACTCAGCAAGGGAATAAAGAATCTTCACAGGTAAAGCATGACCAGCTCAATTCAAAGAACACTAACAAGAATACCTTTCAAAGAAACACCAACCAACAGGTAAAATCAAATAGAATATTTCATGATCGTAGAAATTCCTACTTCAATGGACAATGTTTCTCATGTCACAATTTTGGTCATAAAGTTGTTCAATGTGTTGCATATAAAACCATCATGACAAGAGAAGCAAGGAAGAAAAGGATAGATACTAGAACAAAGAAGAATACATATAAGAACTTTTCTCCTCTTCAAAATGAAGTTGAACGTGCTTATTGCAATAACTTTGGCCATGAAAAATCTGAATGCAGGAGCAAAATCCAGCCAAAAGAGAAGTTTCCTTCAAGCTCCAAAGTGTGGAAAAAGAAGGAATTACAGGTTGAAAATTGTGGCATAGCTTTATTTGCAGAAGGTGAAGAAAATCATTGGTACATTGATAGTGGATGCTCAAGACACATGACAGGTGACAAAAATAAACTTCTTGCATATAGTGCTCTAGAAAAGGAAAAGAATGTTACATTTGGAAATGATACTCCTACTGTCATTAAGGGAAAAGGGTACGTTTTTCTAAAAGAAAAAGTGAAAGCCAATAATGTCATGTATGTGGATGGATTAAAGCATAACCTGTTGAGTGTAAGTCAAATGTGTGATCAAGGAACTGAAGTTGTCTCTAGTTCAAAAGAATGTGTGGTACGTGATCTTGATACAGGTAAAACACTTATAAAGGGAAACAGAACTCCAAGCAACTTGTATGTATTGAAGAACTGCAAAGAACAATGTTACTTGAGTAAATATTCAGAAAACTAGCTATGGCATAGAAGGTTGGGGCATCTGAGCTTCTCTCAAATCAACAAATCAAGCAAACTCAAAGTTGTTTGTGATCTTCCCAATATTACTCTACCTGAAAGTATCATATGCAAATCTTGCCAATTCGGTAAGCAAACCAGAGTGTAATTTAATGCCAAGGAAGGATCATCAATTAAGCCTCTTGGACTCATTCATACTGACATATGTGGACCTGTGAGGAAAAAGTCACCATGTGGTGAACAATACTACATCTTATTCATTGATGATTTCTCTAGAATGTGTTGGATTGGTTTGATTAAACACAAAGATGAAGAATTTGAGAAATTTCAGATCTTCAAAGCACTGGTTGAAAATGAATTAGATCTAAAAATGAAGTGTCTTAGATCTGATCGAGGAGGAGAATATACATCAGATGAATTCCTTGAATTTTGTGAACAAAATGGCATAAAAAGACAGTTTTCTGTAGCTGGTACTCCACAACAAAATGGCATAGCAGAAAGAATGAATATAATAGTTCAACAAATGGCTAGAGCTATGATTGATGATTTCAGAACACCTGACCTTTTTTGGGGAGAAGCAGCATATACAACGGTAAATATTCTTAACAAGGCACATGTTCGTGTAAATAGCAATAAAATGCCATATGAACTCTGGTATGGTAAACCTCCCACTGTGAAGCATTTTAGAGTTTTTGGAAGCAAATGATTTATCAAAAATAATGATGAAAAACTCGGCAAGTTTGAACCTAGAGCAGATGAAGGAATACTTCTTGGTTACTCCTCTAGGAGTAGAGCATATAAATGTTACAATAAAATACTTCGGAAGATTGTTGAATGTATTAATTTTGTTATTTATGTGTCTCCTGCAACTCCAAAAGAAGAAAAACAAACAACAGATGAAGACGATGATGACATATATCCTTCTACATTAAATAGAAATGATATAGACAGTGGACCCAATGAAGAACCTGAAGATGATTTATCTAGAAAAGCTCCATCCAGATATGTTCAAAAGAATAATCCAAAATCTCAAATTTTGGGAGACAAGGGATCAGATGTACAAAAAAGAAGGACACTTGTGGGATCTTCCAGCCATCTGGCATTTCTATCCACTATTGAACCACACAATGTAAATCAAGCTAGCAAAGATGAATGTTGGATTCAAGCCATGAATGAAGAGCTTGATCAAATTGAAAAGAATCACACTTGGGAATTAGTACCAAGACCTCATGATAAAAATGTCATTGGAACTAAATGGATATTCAAAAAAAAGTTAAATGAGAATGGGGATGTTATAAGAATAAAATCTAGACTTGTTTGCAAGGGGTATGCTCAACAAGAAGGTATAGACTTTGAAGAAACTTTTTCTCCTGTAGCTAGACTTGAAGCCATAAGAATGTTTCTTTCTTTTTCAAGCTTCCAACAAATCAAAGTTTATCAAATGGATGTTAAATCTGCTTTTCTCAATGGTGATCTAGAGGAATAAGTTTATATACAACAACTAGAAGGATTCATTTTGGGAAATGATGAAAATCTTGTTTGTAGACTCAAAAAAGCTTTATATGGTCTCAAACAAGCTCCAAGGGCATGGTATTATCGTCTTGACAAATATCTTCATCAACAAGGATTTTCAAAGGGGTCTGCTGATAGCAACTTATACACAAAAACTGAAAATGATAAACTATTGATTGTAGTTGTATATGTTGATGATATCATTTTTGGGAGCAATGAAGAATCTATGAGTCAGAAATTTGCTTCTGTAATGTCGAAAGAATTTGAAATGTCTTTACTGGGGGAACTAACATTCTTTCTTGGCTTACAAGTGCAACAAACAACAGATGGCATATTCTTATCACAAGAAAAATATCTTAAGCAAAATTTGAAGAAGTATGGCATGGAAGAGTGCAAACCTGTAAGTACACCAATGGTTACCGGATGTAATCTTAGTTCTCATGATGATTCTCCCACGGTGAATCAACCAGAATACAGATCTATGATAGGAAGTCTACTTTATCTTACTGGTACTAGACCAGAAATTATTGCATGCAGTTGGGATTGTTGGACGATTCCAAGCTAATCCAAAAGAGTCTCACCTTCAGGCTATCAAAAGAATATTCAAATATCTACAAGGAACTCAAGACTTTGGACTATGGTATCCAAAGAATGCTGATCTTACTCTACATGCTTACACTGATGCAGATTGGGCTGGAAATGTTGATGATCAAAAAAGCACTAGTGGTGGTGCATTCTATATGGGGCCCCGATTAGTATCTTGGTTCAGCAAGAAGCAAAGCTCTATTGCCCTATCTACAACAGAAGTAGAGTATGTGGCTGCCGCATCATGTTGCACTCAACTTCTTTGGATGATGAAAAATTTACAAGACATTCACATCAAATGTTCACCTCCTATCTCCATTATGTGTGATAATACAAGTTCCATTAGTATCTCAAAGAATCCTGTTATGCATTCCAAGACCAAGCACATTCCCATCAAGTATCACTTCTTACGTGAACAAGTGCTTGAACAAAAGGTAAAATTGGAGTATGTTCCTTCCAAAGAACAAGTAGCTGATATATTTACCAAACCTTTACCCAAGGAAGCATTCGAATATCTCAGACAAAATCTTGGAGTAGTCTCTACCATGCAGAGGATCAAATATGCTTAAATTTAGAAGATTAAATTGGATACGCGGATTTTATGAAGGACAGTCGCGTATATACGCGAGTCTATACACAGAAAACCACGTATGGGTATTTGCTGAAAAAATTCTGGTTCAGCATTCTTCAGCACAGCTGCAGTGGTGTTTGGTATCTCTGGTGGTGTTCCAGTTCTCATAATTCTGTTTCATTCTCTGATGTTTCTTGATAAAGATGTATTGATGATTTGTTATTGAAAATGTTCATGATGCACAAGCTAAGGGGGAGCATTGGTCTTGTGGAAAGGATGCATTTTTGGCATTCTCATTATTTGATGTGATCTGATCTCATTCTTTGGTCTTCATCGTATAAGTCATTCTGTAATTTGATGAAAAGGTCATGTTAAGACCTATGATGTAAAATTGTAATATTCAGTCATGTAAGGACTTATTCAATTTTTGTAAACCCACTTGGTTGGGTACTTGAGTCACATATGTAAATCCACTTGGTTGGATCATTGATGTAAGTATGAGTCCTTGGTGATAGGAAAGGTCATAGAGTCATGTACTTCATTGAAAAATATGTTCGAAGATTCAACATGAACTCAGGGGGAGCATGGTAACTTCAGTACACATTAGATCTTCAGAGCTCTTCTTTCTACAAGAGAAGGAAAACCTTGTTTTGGTTTTGATCCATCCTTTGCCCTTGATTTCAAAGGGGGAGAGTATCATGGTGTTTGAATAAAAATTATAATCAATGTATCTCTCTGCTGTAATGGTTGCCATCAAGTCCAAAGGGGGAGATTGTTGGCAATATGATTCAATGTGTTGTCCTTTATGGCAACCTACTTGATGAAGTTGTTCTTGATGAAAACTGACTTGATGAGTTGTAACCTATTTGCTAATGATGTATCTACAGATCAGTTCAGAAGTAGTAGAAGAAATAAATTCCAGTAAGTGCCAGAGAAATAATAAACAGGATATATCACAAAGCATACATGGGTTTTTAACAGCAAAGTTGCGTATATACGCGGATTAGTACGCCCCAAGTCGCGTATGCACTTTTGCGCTCCAAAATTACAATACCAAGGGGAATTACCATGGTTTTGGCACATAGTATTGAGCGCTGTATGGTTTATTTGATTCCGTCCAAGAATACCATCGAAAGTGGTGTGGTTTTGGCTCATGGTATTGGTAAAAGATAAAACTATTTAAGGAGAAGAAGATCATAGTGCAATGTGTGCATATGTAAGGGTTGTTGATGAATAAATATCTCTAACGAATATCTGCATGGATGAAATCTGTTCTCAATTGATAGATCTGAATCTATGATGCACCCATGGATAAAAGGATAGTTCAAGATCTCTAGATCTGATGATGATGAATCTCTAAGATGATCAGCAGAAGAAGAAATGGTGAAGATCTGGCGCAAAGTCTGCTAAAGGTAATGAAGAAATCTGGGTAAGTTTATAGATCTGCTCTGTTATGTAAAGTTTTCAATTTACAGATATATACGCTAGTTCCTCTCGGAAAAAGCGCGTGTATACGCGGGTTGGATCAATGAAAAGCGTGTAATGGGTTTTCTGAAGAATAAAATACACAGAGGCATACGCGGGTTTGTGTGCAGGAAAGCGCGTATGTACGCGGATTTAGTAAATAAAAGTAGCGTATGCTATTTGAATTAATGAAGGTTAAGGGCTGAGTTTGTATCTGCATATCTATTCTGAAGTCTGGGTTATTTATGATATTCTGGTTACAGTGGTCTCACTGTTCTGCTTGAAGTTTTGGGCAAAATATGTTTGTTGATGATAAGTGAAAGGTTGTGTTGAAGCTGTTTGATCCAGTATGAAAATTGATGAAATGTGGTCTGCAGTGGATCTGAGGGTAGAAGCCTTCAGCATGAAAGTGGAATTTTTCTGCCAGTAGAGGTTGGTTTTGAATTCAGGGGTTCGAAGCTCCCTTCCAGGAGAGGCTGGTAAACGAGTTCAGGGGGTTGGAGCTCTCTTCCAGTTGTAGCTGGAAAATGAGAGAAGGTTGCAGCCTTCTGCAGGTACAAGCCTGCGTACTAATATGAGTCTGCATCAGTACTATGCTGTAAAAAGTTTTCTAACAATAAAGATTGAAGACATAGACGACAACAGCGGTGGTTTTCTCCTGAATTGGGTTTCCACCTTAAATATTGGTGTTCATGTGTGTGATGCTTTATTCTGTTGATTACTGCTCATAATGTCTATCCTAATACATATCTGATAAATCTGTTTATAAGACTGCTTCTGAAGAATTTTTCTAAATCTGGAAAGTTAAATATGTATACGCGAGTTTCCTTCTGGTTTTCCGTGTGCATACGCTAGTTCCTTTCATAAAAACTGCGTATGGAAATTTTCTCAGAGAAAAATTTGAATTTATTTTATAAGCTCTAAATACTGATTCACCCCCCCTCTCAGTATTTTTCCCAACACGTTGGGCCGTCAACACTTTTGGTGCCTTAGCTACAGAATTTATTAAGAACTTCCAATTACCTATTAGATACAAAACTGACATGGAAATCTTAACCTCGTTGCGCCAAGACACCACCACACATATCTCTGATCAAATTCATGAATGGAGACGTAGGCGAAGGCTCGTCAAAGCACCAATCCTGGATCATCTCTTATCCAACTGGTTTTGTAAGTCATTCTTAACCCCCCAGATAAGGACGTTTGTTTGTCCAATGCGGTCATGGAAGACCAATCCATTTTTCATGCACAACATTTAGATATGATCTATTCGCACTCTGGTACACTATATGATTTACTCCCCCATGCCCCTAGCAATTCGAATCCTCCTACTGCTCAAAAACACGGAGCACACGCCAACGACCTCGTTGGTGCAATCTCCGGCATAGCCATAAAACAACCTAGTTGGCAAACCTCCCAGCCATCTTCGGCTGCCACTGCCCCTAACCAATCGACTACTCTTCCTACCGCTGAGGTAAATTGTGTGCAATTTTCACAAAAATCTAGTGGCAAGAACAAGAAGAAAAAGAAAAATACCTCCTCTTCTGAAGAGTAGTCGGATACTCAAAATAATCCCAATTAGAAAAACGCTACTAAGAACGAAAAAGGAAAGGAGAAACCCATGAAATTTCCTTGCATAATCTGTGCAGAGGACCACTGAACATACAAATGTCCTCAGCTGCAGGAATGCACAGATTTTATCACAAACAAGGAATCTGGGAGGAAACCTTCCATTCTTCATAATCCCTTCCCTAATCCAAAACAATAACAACAACACATGGTTGCAATCCCACCACAACCCCCGCAAAGGGGCAACGGTGGTACACATCATTCCTGTGAAGGATCATCCACCATTTGTGGCGTTGAAAGTTTTGAACTCCAAACACGAGCCAAACTCTATGGAAATCCTGTCATTGATGCTCAAGAACTTGGTACCAGTTCGAATCCACTGCTGCCCAATGATTTTCATATTGAAAGGCCTGTTGCTGACCCTGTGATTCATCCTCCCAAAGGGACACTTCAACACATGACTCATAACACCTCTGCACGTGCTTCCCAAAACTACAATATTGTAGAATATTTGGTGCAAGCACCGTCAGCCATGTCTTCTCTTGAAGTATTGCAAACTTTACCAGCGCAAAGGAAAGCTTTGCTTTCGGCCATTGGTGGAATCGACCCCTAGGATTATACACTAGCCATATTTGACATGGAGAAATCTAAACCTCACCTCTCACACCAACTTGCATTCCAAGTGCAAGTTGTGTCAAAAGGGATACCAATCCATCGCACTGTCATAGATGAAGGTGCTTCAACTTGCATTATGTCAACTTCTTGCTGGATTGCTTTGGGTTCTCCTACGTTGTCTCCGTGGTCAAATTCCCTTAAAGCTTTCGATGGACACACTTTCCTCCCAAAAGGCTACCTTGCTAGCTTTCCAATTTTTCTTAGTGGGAAAATGATAATGGTGGACATAGAAGTTGTAGATCATCATCTCGACTATAATCTATTGCTGGGTCGTAGTTGGTCTTACACAATGACTGCCATTGTCTCTTTGGTCTTCCAACTCATCCTCTTTCCATTGGATGGGAAAATAGTCACAGTGGATCAATTATCCTTTTTCACCCCTGATTATTCCACGTTAAAAAGTAGCACTGTACCCTTAGTAGGAGGCGTTTCTGACTCATACATCATCATCAATACCAGTCTTCTGAAGGCATCTTCCCTGATGGGTTTCTTTCCTCTGCCGCTGCTTGAGGTTCCACATATGATTACAATGATATCCACCATTTAAGATGGCTCTATTGATTCATGGATCCTACTGACACCTTCAAAAATTGATTCCTACGGAGATCAGATGCTGCTATCACCTGCAAAGTTGGCTTATCAAGACATCCAAATTTCATCTGAACCATCCACTGCTTTTTTTTTGACCAATGGTGCCAACCTCCCGCCCATCACTGTTCTTTCTAAAGATATCCTTAATGAAGTCCTGCCTACGTATGAAGCTATTCGAGAGGTCATGTCTCTAGAAGAACGACGTTGGGGAGAGTTCCATCATCGTGATTCGATGTTTGATTTGGATGTGATAACTACTCAAATCCCATATTTTGACCCACCAGAGATTGTTTCCTCTGCTTACACGACTATTCAAACTATCGATTCAGAAGGGAACATGGGAAATATTTCTAAGACTATGCTCATAGATATCTCGGTCAAAATAGGTATCATGGAAAACATTCAGATTGGAGCCGATTGCAATCCCGAGGAAATTTCACGCTTCACATCCCTTTTTAAGGAATTCCACGATGTGTTTGCTTAATCTTACGACAAAATTCCCAGCATAGATCCGTCTATTGTTGAGCAAGAAATCAAAGTTTATGAGAATGCCAACCTGTTCGGCAAAGACTTCGACCTGTCCACCCTCGCAAAGAAACCACCATTAAGACGAAAGTCAAAAAACTCTTACACACTGGTTTCATCTATCCCGTTCCTTTGACAGAATGGGTTTCCAATCCGGTTCCCGTAGATAAAAAACAAGGCACCATCCGGATCTGTGTTGATTGTCGCGATCTGAATGCTGCTTGTCCAAAATACAATTATCCTACGCCATTTATAGATCAGATTCTTGACGATTGTGCCAGATGTGAATCTTTCTCCTTCATGGATGGCTTCTCGGGCTACAACCAGATTGTGATTAAAAAAGATGACTAGCATAAAACCGCCTTCATCTTTCCTTGGGGAAGATTTGCGTATCGTAAAATCCCATTCAGTTTGAAGAATGTGGGAGCAACTTTTCAAAGGGCTATGGACTATGCCTTTCACGATATTCGACACATTGTACAAGATTACTTGGATGACCTTCCGGCTCACTCCAAGAAGCGAACCCACCACATTGCCCATTTGAAACAAATCTTCACTCGGTGTAGATTCTACAATATACGTTTGAATATGCATAAGTGTATATTTTTTGTCGAGTCTGGACGCCTTCTAGGCTTTATTGTCTCCAAGAAGGGGATCAGGGTTGATCCCAATAAGGTTAAGGTGATCATTGAATTACCGGCACCGCAATCCATTCAGCAACTCCAACGTTTGCAAGGGAAGGAAAGCTTTTTACGTCATTTCATAGTAAACTATGCCAAGATGACGAAAGGCTTTATGCATTTACTGAAGAAAGGAACACTATATTTCTGGAATGATCAAGCTCAACTATCATTTGATGCCTTGAAATGAGCACTCGTTTCCGCCCCACTTCATAGTGCCCCCAAATACTCACATGACTTTTAGCTCTACCAAGCAGCCTCACCATCCTTGTTAGGAATGGTTTTGGTTCAAGTTCACGATGACGATAGTGAACATGTGATATATTATTTGTCAAAAGGTCGCATTGGACCCGAAATGCGATATTTTCATGTGGAGATACTATCTCTCATGGTGGTCTTCGCTATCACCCGACTCTGACACTATATATTGCTGCCTTAGACTACCATCATTGCTTTGGAGAATCCCATGCGACACATTATATCTCGACAAATTATTGGAGGAAAATATTCCAAAAGGATTGTAATCCTCCAATAGTTCAATTTGGTTTTCAATGCTGCCAAAGCAAATAAATCTATAGTCTTCATTGAATTACTGTCGGACCTTCCCAGAATTGACCCAGAAGATGTAGCTCATGATCCATTTCCTAATGAATCTGTCTACCTAGTCGATTCTTCTGGTCCTTGGTATGGAGACATTTTGGTCTACCTCCAAACCCAACGTTTCCACCCAAATCTCACGTCAGACGACCGTCATCGTATTCGTCACCAAGAAAAACACTAACTCGTGCTCAACGATACTATATATTGTCGTGGTGTCGATACTATTCTTTGAAGTTGTCTCACTCTTGACGAGGTGGAACACGTTTTAAATTAATGTCACGCGGGGGCGTGCGGTGGTCATAATTCTGGCATAGCTACTGCCCAAAAAATTTTGCGCGTAGGATACTATTGACCCACTTTGTTTAAAGAATTCGTCACAGCGTTCCAGAAGTGCCATCTGTGTCAGATTTTCATGAAGAAAATGTGTGCCCATCCCACCCCTCTTCATCCAGTTATCTTCGTTGGTCCTTTCACTAAATGGGGAATAAAATTTGTTACATGCAATCCTACTTCTGTGGATGGACACAATTACATTGTAGTTGTGGTCGACTATTTCACAAAATGGGAAGAAGCCATTCCTACTTTTAAGGCTGATGGAGAAACTGCCACTCTATTTTTGTTCAATCAGGTCATTTTCTGTTTCGGCATGCCCCTCTCAATCGTCACAGATCATAGGTCACATTTTCAGAACCATATGATGACGAAATTGACTTCCATGCTAGGTTTTCGACAATATCAGTCTTCGTCCTACTATCTGCAAGTGAATGGTCAAGTCGAAGCCATAAATGGCGTCCTAAAAACCATGATTTTTCGGTTAGTTGGCAACCATAAAACCACATGGCATCAAAATTTATATTCCACGTTATGGGCATACCAAACATCAGTAAAAAATGCTACAAGCTTCACGCGATTCCAACTTGCATTTGGCCTAGAAGTAGTACTCCCAATCGAGTGTGAGATTCCATCACTCAAGCTCGTTGTTGAACTCCTAACCGGAATCACTACCACAAAAGAACACTTTCTCTCGCTCGATCAATTGGATGAAACTCATCGAGATGCCATGCTGGCACTCCAAGCTCACAAGCTGTTGAGCCTCAAAATTGTGCTTTCTTTCATTCCATTTTACCTCATTTTCCTTTGACCATTGCTATCCTAGACCCAATTGATCAATGAATATAGTTAAAATTACTTCTAGAATGATTTACATCACTGACTTGCTAAGTTTTGTGATTTTTTCCATTGTAAAGCATTTTGACCGGAACTAGCTGCAGAATGCAGACATTCCGTAGCTAACCGGCGATTCTGCAGCTATCTTCACGTTTGAGTATGTTCCAGGTGGCCTCTCAAGAAAAACCGCATATGGGCATAATCCATGTCATGTCTACATGGTTCGTTTCTCATCATGGAGGAAGAAACGAATTCTGGGTATGGTTTTGGAATGTGGGAACACATTTAGGAAGGAAGACTTCTATTAGGACTGTCTCAGTCCAGATGTCTTTTCCTTTTCACGCAGCCACTTCAAGAGTCCTAATGTGATTCCAATAAGGAAAGACAGTGTTCCTGAATTGTTGCAAATCTTGTTATTTACATTTGTTATATAAACACTTGGGAAACCGAGAGCTAGGCTAGATTTTATGCTAGATTTTGTTCTAGATTTTGCTTAGATTCTGTGCTACATTTCTGAAGACGCAGAGTGCTCTGTTCAAGTTATTTCATCTTTAATGAAGCAGACAGTGTTGTTTTGAAAGCGTTGATTTGATTTGGAGTTAGATTCCGTCAGGTGGTAGAGGGCCCCTGCCTCTTGCACGGATTTATTTGCGTAAATTAGATAAGTATTCTAGCTGCCTTTACGATTTTGAAGTTGAATTAGTAGTTGTTTTAATTAGCTACTGTAGTTGTACTCATTCTAACTCTTCCACAAGAAGAAGCTCTTCCAAAAGATTATAATGATGAATGGGAAATGACTATAGTATTGTAAGATTAGAAGTTGAATTCATAGTTGTTTTTAATTAGCTACTGTAGTTATACTCATTCTAACTCTTCCACAAGAAGAAGCTCTTCCAAAAGATTATAATGATGAATGGGAAAAGGCTATAGTATTGTAGGATTTAGTTGTAGTTTTTGTTGTTCACTATCATAGTTACACTTGTTCTAATCACTCTTCCACAAGAAGAAACTCTTCCAAGAAACTATTAAGATGTTCAAGACATGACCGTGATAATGAATGATTTAGTTGTGTGTTTGCACTAAGTACCATCTTTGTTCTTGCTCTTAAATGCTTGTCCAAAACATCATAATGATGAGTAGGATATGGATATGATATCTTAGTTTTTCATTGCTTTCAGTCCTTTATGTTTGCATTTGCACTCAATTACACAGTCAGAATTGTTCTAGCTCTTCCAAAAGAAGGAACTCTTCCAAAATATCAATAATGATGGACAAACAGACTGTATAATTTCATAGAATAATGCATGATAGTATAGTTAGGATACTCTGGAGTTTCATTGCACTTAATTCATGTTCAGTTGTTCTGTTTTGGGTTTGATAATGCCTTGTAGTTTAACACTGTTTTAGGCTAGTGACATCTTAGGTTTGGTTGTAGTTCAACTCATTGCATTTGCACTCCACATTCAGTTGTCATTCACTGCACATTAGATTACTTCAGTTGTTAAGATTAACAAAACAACCTTCATTATTCACAAATCTCTTCTTGTTCTAAAATCCATAATTGATTCATAACCATATGAACAGAAGACAATATCATTTTAAGGCCTGAAGTACTTCTGCAACTTCCTGATCATCTTACAAACAAACATTTCCTCAAAAGAATATTTTAAAAATCTCTAACCTTTGAGTGAAGTGTAGTGTTATCAAACTAAGTGGCAGAATAGAGTTAGGAACTATCCTTAGAGTAAAAGACCTTATGATGGTATCAATGTTTTACTCCAATTATGCTTCAACAAATCTCTAATCAAGGACAAAATGTTGCATCATTATAAGTTAGTTGTTTAACTGTTTAGATAGGAGGATTTGCATAATTAATTGACCATGTCTCGAGCTCTCTCTCAAAACACCTTTGATGAAAGCATTTGACAAGTTGAGTTTATGTTTTGAATCATTTGTTTAAAAGTCATTATCAAGCTTTGTTTCTGCTTAGTCATAGTTTAGATTTGATTCTGTTTCAGTATTGCATTTTCATTTGTTTACCATCATGGTTTAGGCTTCACTCTGTTTTGACCAATAGTTTCCCTTCATTTAGCACTTAGTTCTTTTCCTTTTCAAAATAAAACCATAAAACCAAAAACATCAGAAAACACTAAACACAACGTAGTGGGAAATAGATACCTAGGCACATATAGTGCACCACACTTCAGAAATTTACTGACCCTGGTTGACAATTAATGAACTCAATTTAGGAGACTAGATTGAGACCAAACATTTTGGCGCCGTTGCCGGGGAAGTGTAACTAGGTAACCTTATTTCTTACATCCAAAAAAAAAAAACACAAAAACAAAAACAAAAACTTCAATTACCTACCACATCCACTATATCATGTGGTGCAGTAAGAGCCACACATCCACATCATGAATTCATATTTGCAGGTAGAAGAAGAGGTGACAAAGGAGGTTGAAGAAATTAATGGAGATGATGACAATGAGGAAGATCCTTTTGGATTTCCTATTCAAGAAACTGATATCAACATTCAAATGAAGAACATCCGTCCATCTGTACTTCCTAATTTCAAAGGTATGAGATCAGAAGACCCAGAAACTTTTCTTTTTGAATTTGAAATAATTTGTAGATCTTATGGCTACTCATTGCACATGCAAAAATTGAATTTGTTTCCGGCAACATTGAAGGATAGAGCTCTTAGATGGTTCATGACTTTAGGAACAAATTCTATAAGGACATGGGATGATATGAAAAGAGTATTTTTGGAAAAATATAAAGGTTATTGCATGCACCATGACCTTAGAAATGGAGTCTTTAACATAAACCAAAAAGAGGATGAAAGCCTAGAAGATTTAGTAGAGAGATTTACTTATAATATCAAAAGATCTAAATTGCATAATTTAGGATCAGATGCATTAAAAACTCTCCTACTAAATGCTATAAAGGATGAATGGATTGATCTTCTTAATATTGTGGGAAAAGGAGATGTCTATCAATTGCCATTTCAAGAAATTTGTGAAATATGCAAGAACATATCAAGAGGAAAAGCAAAGTGTGTAAGGTCCCCTCAAGATCTATTTATGGCAAAAGTAGGTAAGTCAGCATCAAAATTGGTAAGTCAAACTGAGCCTAACAATTTGCTAAACATTCTTGGTAATTTAAATGAACAAATTGACATGCTAAGAATGCAAAACAAGCAAAAAGTTGCTTCATTTATATTTTGCCCTAAATGTAGAAAGAAACATGCTTTGCATGAATGTCCACTTGATAACATTAAAATGTGTAAAATTTGTGCAGGATCACATACTACTGAAGATTGCCCATCATTACTAGGGTTGAAGGCAATTTACCAGAAGGATAATGGAGAAAATCAAGCACAAGAGCAACTTTGTTATGTAGCTCCAAGAGGACTATGGCAGCCTCATCAACCCAATATGATGCAATATCCTTATGCACAGTTTCAAGGTTATGCACAACAACCTCAAGGTAATTGGAGAACACCCTTGTCTTGGCAACCTTGGCCATCTCAATCCCAACCTCAAAACCAACCTTGGAAACCTTTGCCATCTCAATCCCAACTTCAAAACCAACCTTGGAAACCTTGGCCATATCAATCCCAACCTCAAAACCAATCTTGGCAACAAAGTTGGCAAAGGCCCTATAAAGGAAATCCACCATATCCTCAATCTTTCCCTTTCTATCCTCAATACCATGATCAATGTTATCCATACCATTTACCTCCACTACAACATCAAAATCACCCTCATTTGACCTCAATCCAACCTTTTCCATTACCATCCACACAAACACCCCAAAGATTCCCCACTCCACTACCTCCACAACCATTTCATATCCCCAACAATAAAACACCTCAATCAACTTACAATTCTGAGGTATTGCAAAATTATTTACCAGTTGTCATTGAAGAACAACAAGCAGCAGAAGAAGACTCAGATAAGGTCCAAGAATCAGGAATTTCTATTGATAAAGAGGAGATATTGGAACCATAGATTGAAAAGTCTCATGCATGCCTATCACTAGATTCTATGAATGAAGATCATATCTCTATAGAGGAAAGACAAGAAAGACAAGATTACATTGAATCTTGGTTCCATTCAGTCATCGGATTCCAATGCTCAATTATTCAATATCTTCTGAGATCATCTAAATCAAGACAGTTGGCATCTCATATACAGGTACATATCAAAGAGTGTCTTTCAAACCTGCATATGAGTTTATCTATCATCTTGTTACAAACATGGTTCCATTGGAAGTACTCATATACTTGAACAAGATTTTCTTTTTCAAGTAGAGTAGGACATGCTTAAAAAATAAAATAAAATAATAATAATAATAATAATAATAAAGGTATAAACATGAAAACCAATCATTGATTGGCATGTTTATACAGAAAATATAGGGTGAAAATCAGATTCTGTCTGACACTCTAAATTTTCCCATTTTTGTTTTTACAAGCAGCTGTTACAAAAATCATAAGTTCAGATCCATAGTGCTTATGATTCATTTCATTTCATTTCACTCCATTCACTTATTCATCCATACTCCATTTCATTCCATCATTCATATTTCACTTCATTCCATATATCATCCATCTTCATTCATACCATAAAACATTTCACCTATATTCCAAAAACACTCCATTCCATTAATAAAATGCTCTACAGGAACATTCTGCAGCTCAACAGACATTCTGCAGTTGATCAGCCTTTCTGCAGCCAGACAGTCTTTCCGTAGCTACAATCCCTGAAGGCATCAATCAACAGACATTAGAATTGCAACAAAATGACCTAGTGTATCCATGAATCAAAAGCATCAAGAAGATTATGAAGACTCTTCCAAAGGTGAACAGAGAAGACAAAGACTACAAAAATCAAATGAAAGGCAGAGGTAACAAGTTTAAATTTTAATGGATTTCATAAAGTTTAGCATAGTTTTAGTTATGGATTATTCGAAAAGGTTGTTTTAATTATTTTTATTGATCAAAGACCAATAAACCCTCCACATACTTTGGATTAAAATCTCTCAATTCAAATTCCATATCCGACATCATTTAAGCGGTTAAAGTGGTCGAGGTATTTAAATTCTTCACGTCTCTTAACCAAATCATTCAATGATGATTCTCTTTGCCGTCGTAAAAATCTCCGCCGTCTCTTCAATCATTAATTCATTCCCTCCACCTCACTCCACTACTTCATTCCGTGACCACTGCCATCACTCCATTCTGTAGCCGGCATTTCATTCCGTAGACAGAGATATTCTTATCACCGAGAGCAGAGCCAAAGGATATCAGTTTGAATAGCATTGAGCATTGTAAACACAGAGCAGAGCAAAAGGGTAAATTCAAAGGTATAGCAGCGTGAGAATTTGAAGCCATTTGATTCCGTGGGCAGACAAAGTATCACTGTGGGCAGAGATTTAGCATTATCACTATAAACACAGAAGTATAGCAGAGAAGAATTTGAAGTCATTTGTCACCGGGAGACAGAGGTGTAGCATTGAAAGTCATTTTTTTGTGGGTAGAAGAGTGTTAATTTGAACATTGAAGAAGAAATCATGGGTTTCATTGTAAGAACTGAACCAGTGGGTTCAAAATATTTAGAAGGCTACCCTCAATGCAAAGAAATGTTACAAAAAATAGGATGGCTTCAATTTTTGGAAGAAATTTAATGGCTTCCATAAGGAAGTCACTAAAACATTTGCAAGATCATTTCAAGGAACTGAAGTTGAAGTGGGAGATGTCAAATTTACTGTCACTGAAGTTTTCATTGCAGAGGCTACAGGGTTGCTCAGAACTGGAGAGAGATGGTTCAAAAACAGAGAATTCCACAATGAATCCTGGAAAAAAATTTTAAAATCACCAGGTATGGATGTCACTGTATTTAGGAAAGGAATTCCCAGTTCTGCATTGAAAAATAAATGGAGAAACATACTACTTCTTCTGCAAAAATTTATTACATGTGAGGGTAGATATGGGACATTTTATGTCTACCTCATTAGACTGATAATGCATTTTCTGGGGGAAGACCTAAACCTACCTTACTTCTTGCTTCAAAGCTTGAAAAAGATGGCTTCCTGTGTTCAAAGAAGGGTTCAATTTTTAGAGACAACTTTATATCATCATGGGTTGGTTAAAATTTTGATTGAACATCATTTAACCAAAAAAAATGATACATGGGACGATTTCTTGATAAGAAATCATTTTGAAGAGCCAAAAGAACCCTCACCGGAACCACAGCCTACAAGGAGAAGTAGAAAATGGAGGGCTTCAAAAGTTGAAATTGACAAAACAGTCCAAGAGAGCAATGAGGAAATAATTTTAGAGAAGTTGACCCAAATCAAGAGGAAACTTAAGAAAGAGAAGGTAATCAAGAAATCTGCCACAGAGAGAGGAGAGGGATCCTCTCAGCCAAGGAGAAGCCACAGACTAAAGGGAAAACTAAAGAAAACTCAAATCAAACAAACAGGGGTGATTGATATAGAAGATGAGGAAACATCCATGGAAGAAGATGTTGAAGAGGATTTTTATGAAGGAACCCCTGAAATTGACCCTGCTCAACAAGAAATTTATGACTATGTGGAAACTTTGGAGAGGAGAGCTTCAGAAAGTAGAGAGAGAACCCCCAGTCCTCCACTGTCTGAAATAGATGTATTAAGAAGGGATAGGTATGAGTTGGAAATACTCAATAGACACATCAAAAATGAGAATGAAATTCTCAAAGATCAAGTCAAGCTCAAAACTAATATGAACTCAACCTTATCCCTACATATAGACAAAGTGGAAAGGACCAATGAAAAGTTGAAGCAAAAGAACAAGAAATTAATCAGGGCACTCACCAACCTAAGGTTCAAACTTGTTATCAGAAAACCCAGAAGATCTCTAGCTTCCAGACAAAGGAGAAGGAGAGGATTAGATGTCCTTGCAGAAGCCTCTAAGTTCATAGGATAATTTGCATGAGGACATGCAAAGAGACAGCAGTGGGGGTATGTTGAGCCTCAAAATTGTGCTTTCTTTCATTCCATTTTACCTCATTTTCCTTTGTCCATTGCTATCCTAGACCCAATTGATCAATGAATATAGTTAAAATTACTTTTAGAATGATTTACATGACTGAATTGCTAAGTTTTGTGATTTTTACCATTGTAAAACATTTTGACCGGAACTAGCTGCAGAATGCAGACATTCCGTAGCTAACCGGCGATTCTGCAGCTGTCTTCACGTTTGGGTATGTTCCAGGTGGCCTCTCAAGAAAAACTGCATATGGGCATAATCCACGTCATGTCTACATGGTTCGTTGCTCATCATGGAGGAAGAAACGAATTCTGGGTATGGTTTTGGAATGTGGGAACACATTTAGGAAGGAAGACTTCTATTAGGACTGTCTCAGTCCAGATGTCTTTTCCTTTTCACGCAGCCACTTCAAGAGTCCTAATGTGATTCCGATAAGGAAAGACAGTGTTCCTGAATTGTTGCAAATCTTGTTATTTACATTTTTTATATAAACACTTGGGAAACCAAGAGCTATGTTAGATTTGATGTTAGATTTTATGCTAGATTTTGCTTAGATTCTGTGTTACATTTCTGAAGACGCAGAGTGCTATGTTCAAGTTATTTCATCTTTAATGAAGCAGACAGTGTTGTTTTGAAAGCATTGATTTAATTTGGAGTTGAATTCCGTCAGGTGGTAGAGGGCCCCTGCCTCTTGCACGGATTTATTTGCGTAAATTAGATAAGTATTCTAGATGCCTTTACGTTTTTGAATTTGAATTAGTAGTTGTTTTAATTAGCTACTGTAGTTGTACTCATTCTAACTCTTCCACAAGAAGAAGCTCTTCCAAAAGATTATAATGATGAATGGGAAATGGCTATAGTATTGTAGGATTAGAAGTTGAATTCATAGTTGTTTTTAATTAGCTACTGTATTTATATTCATTCTAACTCTTCCACAAGAAGAAGCTCTTCCAAAAGATTATAATGATGAATGGGAAAAGGCTATAGTATTGTAGGATTTAGTTGTAGTTTTTGTTGTTCACTATCACAGTTACACTTGTTCTAATCACTCTTCCACAAGAAGAAACTCTTCCAAGAAACTATTAAGATGTTCAAGACATGACTGTGATAATGAATGATTTAGTTGTGTGTTTGCACTAAGTACCATCTCTGTTCTTGCTCTTAAATGCTTGTCCAAAACATCATAATGACGAGTAGGATATGGATATGATATCTTAGTTTTTCACTGCTTTCAGTCCTTTATGTTTGCATTTGCACTCAATTACACAGTCAGAATTGTTCTAACTCTTCCAAAAGAAGGAACTCTTCCAAAATATCAACAATGATGGACAAACAGACTGTATAATTTCATAGAATAATGCATGATAGTATATTTAGGATACTCCGGAGTTTCATTGCACTTAATTCATGTTCAGTTGTTCTGTTTTGGGTTTGATAATGCCTTATAGTTCAGCACTGTTTTAGGTTAGTGACATTTCAGGTTTGGTTGTAGTTCAATTCATTGCATTTGCACTCCATATTCAGTTGTCAGTCACTGCATATTATATTACTTCAGTTGTTAAACTTAAAAAAACAACCTTCATTATTCACAAACCTCTTCTTGTTCTAAAATCTATAATTGCTTCATAACTACATGAACAGAAGACAATATCATTTTAAGGCCTGAAGTACCTCTGCAATTTCCTTATCACTTCATAAACAGAACCCTCCCTCAAAAGACTACTTTGAAAAGAAATCAAAATCAATAACTCTTGAGTAAGGTTTTGTGACATTCAATTAAATTGCACAATAGAGTTAGGAACTAGTCCTAGAATAGAAGATCTTATGATGGTATAAATGTTTTATTCCAAATTTGCTTCAAAAAATCTCTAATCAAGGATGAAATGTTGCATCATTATAAGTTAGTTGTTTAACTGTTTAGATAGGATTTGCATACTTAATTGACCATGTCTCAAGCTCTTTCTCAAAACACCTTTGATGAAAGCATTTGACAAGTTGAGTTTATATTTTGAATCATTTGTTTAAAAGTCATTATCAAGCTTTGTTTCTGCTTATTCATAGTTTAGATTTGATTCTGTTTCAGTATTGCATTTGCATTTGTTTACCATCATAGTTTAGGCTTCACTCTGTTTTGACCAATAGTTTCCCTTCATTTAGCACTTAGTTCTTTTCCTTTTCAAAATAAAATCATAAAACCAAAAACATCAGAAAACACTAAACACAACGAAGTAGGAAGAGGTTACTTAGGCACATATAGTGCACCACACTTCAGCAGTTTACTGACCCTGGTTGACAATTAAATGAGCTCAATTTAGGAGACTAGGTTGAGACCAAACACAAGCATCGAGTAAAGGCTCAATAAAACAAATCTGTCAAGCCTTGTTCTTTCCAAGAAGGAGATCTCGTTCTACTTTATGATCAAAGACACGACCTCTTGGGGGCAGGAACACTTCAACCATTATGGCTTGGTCCTTACGTCGTCAAGAAATTCCTGTCAAAAGGAGCTTATGGACTTTAGTACTTTAATGGAATTCCACTCGCGGAGCCCCAGAACGGGCTATATCTGAAGAAGTATTTCGCCTAGTGTTCCACTAGGCATATGCTTTCTAATTTTATGTATATTAGTTTTTTCTTTGTTTGATGTGTTTGGATATTTTGGGTTTTTGAGTGTTTTTCTCATAAACACTTTTTCTTTTACAGAGATGCCTTTGTCATCCTTATCATATGTTGGATATGCGGACGGTGCCAGTCGTCATACTCGGCACACTGCGTCAGCTGCTTGGGTCCTTTACACACTTGAGGCAGACCTCCTTGGTTCTGGGGGAATCTTCCTGGGTAATGCCACCAACAATATTGCTAAATACATGCCGGTGATACAACTCCTCACGGAAGTTGCATCTCGCAACATCTCCAATCTGGTGGTCAGGTTAGATTCCCAACTCATTGTTATGTAGTTAAACAATTGTTATCATGTCTGTCATCCAGTCCTATTACGTTATTACTTAAGGGTACGACTTCTAGAACGTCAATTTCAAACCATCATGTTTGAGCACATTCCTAGAGAATTTAATACATTAGTTGATTCATTGGCAAATTACGTGTTAGATTGGCATTTGGCACATTTATTATAGAAAGATTCATACATGAGTGTATGTTTTTTACCATAAAAAATACATAAAAATTAAAAACACACCCATAAAAATAACCAAAATATGTATATGTATATATATATTTCATGTCCAATCAAGTTACATAAAAAAACTTCCCAAAACTTGGGTGTTTTACAAACAAAATTTGGCTCTGCTAAGCCTCGCTTTGAAATTTACACATCTATCCACTATTCCTCCTGAGATTTCTGCTCAAAATAGTAGATAACTTCTCTGGCTAACCTCCTAAGAGGCACCAAGAACCTCTCCAGCACACCCACTGTGTGCCGCTATAGGTGAACTGGGATCTTCCTCATGGGAAGAGGTGGCACACCCATGCTTAGACCCTCAAGGTTCCTAGCAAGCTCATGAAAACTACGTGCGTCATCACCCTCTTCGGCGGCTGCTGCGCCAACCCCAGGTAGTTGCATTCCTTGCCTTGCATAGCGAGGGGCTCCATTTGGATGGAAAAGTGCCACATTTGTGTCAAGCAACAAGCTTCATGTCAAAAACAATTTTCATCCATTAAACAAAAAAGTTGCATAAACATTCAAAACATAAAAAATACTTCAAAATCACTGATCAAGTTCTTTCTTACCATCTGGACCCCACTAAGTGCCTGGTGGAAATGTCAACTCCAGATCTCCTGTGTAGTTCATCCTTGCATAGGGATAATCTTCAATCATCAGGATTTGGTCGTCTAACCACTTAAAGAATGCATCATCAAAAAGTGACAGATTGGACCCTCTCCAGTCTGCGGTATCAAAGATGACCAATGAGCTTGTCTTGGCTCCTGGGGTCCCAATTCATTCGTGATCATTCTTGGCCTCATTTCGGGCACCCGCTCTAGTATAAGAGACACGATTAGTGTGCCATACCCAAACTCTCTTTGGGTCTGGATCTTACATGCTGTCAGTTCTTCTCGAACCTGATGGAAAACGCCTTCACACCAGTCGAAAACTTGAGGCTGCATGTAATCCAGCACCAAAAATACTTGGGCCATGGTGGCCACGTGCTGACTCTTGGCTCCTGCCAAGCAAACTATCATCCACAAGAGAGACCTCAATGATCTCGCTGCCACCCGTACAATAGGCACCCGATTACTTACGGCCGTAGTATTGTTTATCCAGTGAGTTCATATCAGATCCGCAGTAGTGTGGGGATCAGCCCTGGAACCTGTCAGATTGGGCCTCGATCCTCTGCATGACAGGCCAGTCAAGCAGTAAATGTCATATTTCTCGATCGAGAGTTCATTACCCCCAACGTGAAAGACATGTTGCTGGTCATTCCACTGCTGGATGATCCATCTCAGAAGGTCTTCCTACCCTCTCATAAGCTCTAAACGAGCATACTTTAGTAATCCACATCTACAAAGAACCAACAAAGTAGTAGCATCAGTAACCATTTCGCGTTCTTCCCACTCATGCTCTCTTTCGCGCAAAATTTTCATGGTAAACTGCCTCACACCTGCACAAGAAACATTTCCAATGGAATAGTTTTTTGTTGGAACACTCTAGGATTAAGAAAATCAAGTTCACAAAAAATTTCTGTCGGCTAATGCGGGCCCTAGTGCAAATTAGCTCGTGCTAACGCACTGTCCCTTAATAGGCAGCACGTTTAATGCGGCCCAGATACTAGGCACCCGTGTTATCTGCTTAAAATATTTAAGGCCTGCTAAAATTCACATTTTTAACCAGAAAAAAGAACTAAAATGACAATGGAAAACTAGAGAAAGGTTCAAGCTCTTACTTGGATCTCGCAGAATCAAAAACCATTGCTCAGTTTGTCCACAATCAGCAGTAAAAATTTTCACCACTTTTTTCACTCTAGAGCTCTTTCACAACACTCAAAACAGTGAAAATGAAGGTCTGTTGCCTTATTATAGCCATTCTGGAGGTAAGACTCACTCATCTAGTCTGTTAAACTTGGTAAATTACTGCTATACTTTGTCGCAACTATTGGTTTTTAAATATTACCAATGCTCTGATGAGTTGTTAGTGTTCATGTGCGGATTTGACTGTGTTCGACTCGGTTTTGAGCTTTCCTTTTCGGGACTTTTTCTAGCTTGTAAAACTGAAAAAACCTTGTCTTGCATTTGTCGGGCTCGTTAAACTACTACGACGAAGAAATATGAGCCATTATTTTCTCTCTTTTTCAAAGCTCATTATACAGAAGAAGTGAACAAGTTTTTCTTTGTGGGACTCATTAAAAATTCATGGAGAGCGTCGAGTTTTTCTTCGTTGGACTCGTTAAAATTTCATGAAGAACATTGATTTTAATCCGTCTCCTCATACTCAGAAAAAAATGAGACAGATGTCCATTGAACATAGGTTTCTCACTTTTCCGGATTCAATGGACTAACTCACAGAAAAAGAACTGTTTCAGGCTTACTATTCTCCCTTCGTCGGGCCTGGTTATCAAACATGACAAAGGTACCCCATGGAGTTGAATTTTATGATGTTTTTCAGACTCTAAAAATAAAAAAATCACTGAGTTTACCTGTCTGGACTCGTTAAACTTAATCAAGCAGGGAAATTTTTTTGGACAAAGTGGATACTTATTCTATTACATTTTAAAGGCTTATTTGGCAACACAAAATCTTGAACATGGAACTTCTCAGAAAAATCTCTCGCATTTAGCCGAACCCTACCATCTATGAGTTTCGCCTTCATATGCCAATGTTCCTGCATTTGTGAATCCTGATACTCTTTTGTGTTCATTGAGCCTAAGCTTCCTGGTACCTTGTTAGAGTGCCTTCTATTGTTCAAGAGGATCCTGCTATATACTTCTCCTTGTATCAACCAAGCCATCATATACCATAACTTATTTGTCTTCAGTTATTCCCATTTGCTCTTGATTATTTCCATAAAAAAAATCATATTTTCCCATTTCGTGTTGATTGATGTAGCGAGTGTGAATAAAAGGATTTGATGTCGAACACTCCTAGAATCATTTGATCGAGAGCCACTGATGAGAACCCCCAACAAAACACAAGGTGACCTGCCACTGATGTATGCAAGTACCCGAGTACTGATGTGTTTTTGGATCAACTTCCTAGAGAAGATGTTGAAGTCGATAGGAAGAGATCTGTCAAAAGGTAGGCATTGAGGCGTCCTGTACTAGGCATCTTGGGGACCATCATCCTTATCGGTGGCCACCCTTGCATCTGTTAACAATTTTTGTTATTTACTGGTAATCAGACAATTTCCCACATGTTTGACCACAACTCATTTATTCACATGTGTGGAAATATGTAGTTTAATGAAGCGGCAACCAAGACCTTGGGATGAGGCTTACACCATTACAGTTGTGTTTCCTCTCCCAAGTTACGATATTGTTTTTGGAGACAACTTATCAGTTTGATCATGTTATGAAAAACGCTTCCACATTATGCTTATCGGTGGACACACTGTTCATATCTCTTCTCTAGAGAAATCATTTTGATTAGCTACTGAGCATGGGAATGCCTGACTCAGGATAGATACTATATTTTCTGACATATGTTTTCATTTCAGGTTTCCCTCAGTCCTCTGATTCCTCTCATTCTACTACACTTGTTATAAATTATTTCAGTCATCATCTTTATGTCTGACCTCACACTTTATGGGGCATATGTTACAGGAAAAATGACCTCCTCATCACCTCAGAGGAGAAGGTAACATGGAAGGAAGAAAATGACCTAGACAAGGCCCATTTTTGCCAAGGTAATGCACCCCAGAAACAACTAGGCAGAGTTATAATGCACCTGAGCCATGCAAAGGGAGCGTTAATGCCTAGGGTAATGCTCTGTCTTGCCCAAGGGGCAACGTTATTTGTGTTTGAATGTGAAAAGGGAAATATATTGCGGAAAAATGACTGGCATTTCCAGCTTTTTCTCAAAAGGAATTAGTTCAAAATAGAAACTAAATGGCACAAACCTTTTATTAGGCATTTCCAAACACAACTGAACTCATATGGAAGGCAAAATCAAGGAAAAGCGATGACACATCTAGATCTTTCCTGATTTGAACAGGTTGAAAGAGTTGGAAAGGGTTTTCCTCTCCATCTCCTATAAATTGGAGTTGCAGGTTGTTGGTCTAAGGTTGAAGGTTTGATTATATGTGGAGCATCATTTCATTGTTGTAGTGTGAGGCTTGAAGATTGTCGAAGTTCATTGAGAACTTTCTTCCTTGAGCATCATCACACTTGGAGATAGAGAAAGAGAGAGAGGAATTGGAAGATTGAGGAGGGCTTGGTGCAACTGCTGGTTGTAATTCTCCTTTCAATAAATCAATAGAACTGTATCTGTTTTGTCCATTCGATGCATCAGTGTAAATTTTTTTTTTCAATTGTCTATGTAGCATGATATGAGTGGCTTATGTTTCCATTGTTTTATGTTTATTATATGCTATTTTAATTGATATAAAGCTATACTGTCGTAGAGATTACACTGGTGATTTGTTTGGTTGCAAGATCTGGACTTGGAGCCAGTGAAGAAGGACTTCTACTTTGCTGCTTGGTGTTCTCTATAGGATATGCTATCCATATTTCTTGAAGAAGAAGGACGAATCATTCAAATGGTTTTGTACCTTGAAGGCCTTGGTGGAAAATCAAACCGAGAAGAGAAACAAAGTTTTGGGAACCGACAATGGGACCGAGTATGAGTAAAATGAATTAAATTAATTTTGTAGAGAAACTAGCATTAAGAGGGAGACCATAACTGCATATATTTCTGAGAAAAATGGTGTTTCTGAAATAAATAACAGTACCATTGTGGAAGTTTCCCGCACTAAGATATGTGACCAAGGTCTTCCAAATTTTCTATGGGGATGAGCTGCAAACACTGTTGTCTTCGTTCAAAATAGATGCCCACATTCTCATCTGGACTCCAAAACTCTCAAAGAAGTCTTCTCTGATAAGAAACCTGATGGTTCTCATTTTAGAGATTTTGGTTTTCCTATTTACTTTCATGTGCCGAAATAAAGAGAAGCAAGTTGGATGCTTCTGGAAAGAAGGGAATGTTTGTGGGCTACAATGAAACCTCGAAGGCATATAGAATCTATGTGCCTGGTCAAAGAGAAATGGAGATATGCCACTGATCTGAAATTGATTGTTAGTTAATGTTGTTCTAATATCAGTTTCAGATTTAAAATGAAAGTGCTTTGGTTTTCTTATCAAACAAGAGTTTATCCATGATCATGTGATTGACAATTCATTAAACTTGGTGAAATTTAGAGTTTTTCATGAATTCAAAAGCATAGAAAATTAATGCTGAATAAAAACATATAAAAGAAAAACAAGCACAAATAAGATAGCTCAATACACAAGTTTTTGTTGAAGGAGTTCACCCCTCTTGGGCTATGTCTCCTTGGTCTAGCTTCATAGTGTGGGCCTTTGTATTAGCTTCAATTGTGAAAAATTCTTGTCTATAGTATCCTGTTGCCTCTGCAACCTACTCCAATGGCTCCAAAATATCAAAATATACCAAGAATGACTCTTTCTGAGCTCATTTTGGTTGAAAATTGCCTCAGTTATGGAAAAAACAAATTTCCCTAGATTTTCTCCTCTAAATCTGGGAATTTCACTAGTTAACACTACTAAAATTAGAAATGCGCCGCATTTGGCATGCTCTGCCAAAAATACCGCCATTTTAACTACATATTAATTAGAAACTAAGTGCAGTTTAAAAATAAGATAAGCCCATTTTATTGAATAAGCACGTTTAGCGCTAATTTGGATTAACTTGAGTAAACTATGGCTTAATAATGATAAGCATGTTGTTAATCGTGCTTAAATATTTGTCGGTCCTTATGTGCCGGCTCCTGGTTCTGGTGTTAGGACACATGGGAGAGGGTTGGCCTGCGGGGCTGGCCCCCTTCGAACCCCCGTTCAATGGTGCAATAAACTTTAAATGGAAGTGGTCAACCATATGGTTAACACCCACCAGAGATAGGAGAGTCAATAGAGCATAGTATTTGCACGGGGGTGGTTGTGGGTCCGACCCTGACCCCTGCATCAAAGTTTTACTCTACCATATAAAACAAGTCTGCTATATATAAAGCCCTATCCACCATTGTAGAAGCTCTGTTAGATGTATAGTTAGCCTTTTGCTAGATGTACATAGGTCTTCCCATAGGTAGGTTTGGAACCTTAGGTTAATGAAATATACACCATATAATATGTCTCCAATAATATATGTCTACCACCATATAGTTTAGAGTTTAGACTAAAATATATGCAATGTAATATATGTGCACCCCAAGACCATAGTTCGACCTGCCACCTTGCCATGGGGGGGGGGGGGGTGGGTACGTGGCATGCCATGTGGCCCCTCCCCATTTTCTCATAATTGCACCATAGTAATAAGCCATAATTTGGGAATTTTCAACCTTAAGGAATGGAGGCTAAATTCAAAATTCACATAAAAACCTTGGCGAATATGAAGATGACACTTGTCACTATGTCACTAGCTAAAACTGGAGAATATTCCCTAGATATGCTTGAGGTGCTCACTGGACTACCAAGTCAATAGTATGTTACTGTTCTGCACAATTTTTACCTGTTTGGGAAAAAAAACAACATACCATAACTCCCTCATATGGACTCAGATTTTGACGAAACGAGTTGCGTTAGAATCTTGGTGACGAACTCTATGCGGTCGTTCAGGTCTGAAGCATTTTTGAGCACTTTCAATTTTTAGCTAAATACTGATCTCCTAATCACTCCTCCCCACTAGAAGCCTTTTGGACCCCAAAAGCTCTCTTGATTACTGATTATGTGGATGAGGGGACTGTTCCCTTACCCTTCTAGTCTATATTCACTGAAATTTTCCCAATTTCATCATTTGGATCTTTTAATAAAAAGTAAAATTTCTCCTTGATTCTTTCGACCTTCTCTTGCTGTCATTGACATCGTCATGCTACAATATTTCTGAATTGCCAGTTAATAAATCTATTTTTGTAGAAACCATCTTGTTTCTACCTTGGTCAACAATCAAAGAAAACATAGAAGCTTTCTCACCTTGCACACAATCACCATGGTAATTTTTAGCTAATCTCACTTTGTACTTGCATCGAATCTTGACCAGGTTTCTTTGCCATTTCCATGTACCTTTTGGAAACCATAAACCAACATTTTTGGAACCCATGCCTTCTTTGCCAAGATTCTTTTGTTAATCCAAGTTGTCATTGATGGCAATAGGATGAATGAATGAACATCCTTGTTGACTGACCAGATAATAGATGATGGAAGACTACATGAAGAAATATATAACTATGGAATGATGAAGAATCAAACCGTAAAGAATCACAAGACATTATGTCCTACCTCCATTTCTGCACAAATAAATGACCAAACACATTAAGAATGATTTTTCTCTATCTTAGAGGCATAATTTTTCTATGAGACCTTCTCCATCCTCTAGAGTATAATTTTAGTTTTCTAATGAGCCCTCACTTGTCTCCTAACTCCAAATAGTTTATGAGAACTCGAATTTTGAAGATAGAAAATCATATATGTTACCCAAGCCGACCTATGCCCAGTTATGCTAGTTGGCCCCTCTTTCAAAAGCTGTGTCTGTTCATTTGTATGACAAATTCGTATAAAAAGGAGTTTCGGTCTTCTAGTTTGGACTGAGCAGTTCAGTGAAAAAAGATCTCAGAGCATAAGATAGAGTTCACAACTCGTGAACTGAAGAGGCCGAGAAAACATTGTTTGGTTTAATTTGGTGTTGGGTTATCTCTACTGCTCAAACGAAAAGAATACATACACCTGAGATCTGTGTTTTAGTCCATATCAAGGCTAAGACCACCCTCAGCACTTCAGAATTGCGATTAGTGAAGCTCAGACCACCTTCAGCATTTCGAAACTGTGGTTAGTGAATCTAGGATCACCTATAGCAGCTCGGAACTGTGGTCTTCACCATGAAACTGTGATAGTAATTCACCTATGACCAAGGTGATACAACTGTGGAGGCTAGAAGGTTTATATCTATTTCGGTCAACATTTGAAGAGCTCAAGAAGGTGTGGACATCTGAACAATGACACATTGAAGGGCTCAGACTTAAAGAAACATAACTTTGGAACCTTTACCCAGTGCCTCATACCTGTGACATGAGCATCAGTAAGTTCAGATACCTTGTGGAGAATTTAAGAGTGAACTCAGGCCTATAGCTCAGCAGTTGAAGGTCTTGTGAAGAGCTCGAGCTACAAAAATTTTATTAGCATAATGGGCTCAGACTTGCTGTTGCCTTTCTTGGAGAATACTCCGCACCTTTACTACCTTTGTTGGAGAGATACCTCATTCCTATGATTGATGGACAGTGAACAGTGAAGAATGTTGAAGGTGTGTGGATATTTGAATGAAGCCTAGAACAGTGAATTTGGAGGCCTATACAAGTGAAGAACTTGAATATCTTGGAAAGTGAGCATATTGGAAATATGAAGTAGTATTGTGGAGAATATTATCAATTGTTGAACTAAGTCTTTCATACACTCTATTTGTTAAAAAATTAAAGGGTTGGAGCCATAGGAGTTGGTGCTCCTAAACACAAGGTTGGTGCCTTGAGAATATAGGGTCGAAGCCCTAAAGGTCGGAGCCTCATAAAATTCCAAGTTGGTGGTTGGCAATAGGTTGGTGCCTGATTCATTGAAGGGTTGGTGCCCTCACAAATCTATTGTACTCAATTATTTGAAAAAGGATTGAAGTTATAATTAATCCTTAATAATATTATTATTATTATACACCTCTCTGTTTTTTAATTGTGAAGAATCTAACTGGAAAACATTAACAATTGAAAAGAAATACTCATTCACCCCCTTCTCAGTATTTACAACAATTGGTTTCAGAGCCAACTTCTTCATTATCAGCCTAACAGCTGGAAGAAGGATTCTTAGGCACAGTGAAGAACATAGACACAACAGGGTAGTTGCCTATCTCTGATGGAACAAAATTTGGTTTTTGGAAAAAGAGGATGTCCTACTATCTAATGTCTCTTGGTCCTGAAGTATGGCACTATGTTTTGGATGGGTAAAAAGCTCCCTTCGGTCTTCCAACTAATCCAGATGAAAGAAAAGGCTACATTACAAATTCCAAAGCTTTAAATTCCATCACTAGTGGAATTATCGATCCCGAATTCACGAAAGTCATGAATTGTGACTCAACCAAAGAAGTATGGGATAAGTTGGTTTCCCTATATGATGGGGAGTCCAAAGTTACGAAGGCAAAGCTTCAAACCTATAGAAGACAATTCGAGAGTTTGAAAATGGATGATGAAGAAGATATTGCATCATACTTCCTCCTAGTAGTTGAAGTGGTTAACTCTGTTAAAGGGCTAGGAGAAAATATGGAAGAAAGCACTATTGTTCAAAAATCCTGAGATGGCTTCCTGATAGATTTGAATCCAAAGTAAGTTCCATAGAAGAAATGAAGGACCTAGATACTCTTAAGATGGATGAAATTCTTGGAATTCTCATTTCCTATGAGATGAGGAAAGGAAGTCCAAATTTCAAAGAAGCAGCATTCAAAGCCTCAAAATCAACAAAAAAGGGAAAATGATGGAATTGCAACAGCGAGATGAATCTGATGTTGAAACTGAATTAGCTCAATTTGTACGAAGACTTAAGAAGGGATCTAAGCTAAAAGGTAAGTACCCTATTATTTGTTTCAAATGTGGAAGAATAGGTCATTACGCTGCAAAATGTCCTCATAAACATGATAGTGATGATGAAGAGGACTCTAAAAGGATGATGTAGAGAAAGAAATGGTTTAATAAGAAGAGCTTCTTATCCAAACAAGATGAGTCTGATGAAGATGAATTTGTAGTCATCAAAAGGAAATCAACTAGAAATATGTGTCATCACAAAGAAAGTGAAGATGAATCAGATGAGGAAAGTAACTATGTTGGAAGTAAAGAAATGTTATTCATGGCATTTACAATGATGATGATTCAGAACTGGAAGATGAAGGAAACATGGATAGATTAATAATGAGTGCCATTGAAGAAAATGAGAATCTACAAAAGAATATAATTTCTCTCAAAATAAAAAAAGAGGAAGCAAAAAGAAGGGAAGAATTCTTGAACAATAAGCTAAAAGAGAAGGATGATATTTGTGAAAAACATGAAGCTGAAATAATATCTCTAAGAAAGGAATTGGAGCAAGTCAAAAGGAGTTGGCAAAGCTCTCTAGCACTTGATAACATTCTTAATACTCAAAAACCTCAACATGACAAATCTGGAATTGGTTTCAAAGGAGAATCATCAGGCACAAAGAATAATGCAAGGAGTTATGCTGACATACTCTCTTGCCATCCAAAATAAGAAAATCCATCTTGTCAGGAACAAAGCCCCATCTCAAAACCAAGAATTGAAGAAAGAGAAAATCCAAGGGAGAATGTTGGTTCAAGCTATGGCTATTACAACAGGTACCAAACCATTTTTATTGGGTATTGTTACTATTGTAAAAACTTTGGGCATCAAGATAAGCATTGCAAGGCTCATAAGAATGAAGCACCAAGATTGAAAGATCAAACAAACCAACTACGTGGTCCTAAAGAGAAAGGACAAATAAAAACTTACAATTCCTTTGATCCTTTGGCTAAGTTTGATCCATCTTGCTCATTATGTAATAATTATGATCATAATGAACAAAATTTCCCTCTCAAAGGGGATGAAGCTAAAAGCATAAATCTCAAAACTGATAAATGTGGCCTAGCTTTATGTGCTCATAGTGAAGAAAATCATTGGTTTGTGGATAGTGGATGCTCAAGACATATGACATGTGACCAAAATAAGTTTATCTCATTGAACAAGAAAAATGGAAATGTATCCTTTGGAAGTGGATCCACTAAAATCACTAGAAAAGGAATTGCTATCCTTGTCAATGGACAAGGAAAGGCTCAAAATACCTTGCTGGTAGAAGGGCTCAAACACAATCTCTTAAGTGTTAGCCAAATTTGTGACCAAGGACATAAAGTTGTCTTCAGTACTAAAAATTTATTTAAGAGACTCATCCTCAGGAGAACTTGTGGCGAGAGTAAGAACACCAGATAATGTTTACATTCTCAGTAAAATCCAAGGAGATAAATGTTACATAAGTCAAACATATGAAAGTTGGTTATGGCACAAGCGATTGGAGCATACAAGTTTTGATAACCTGGTCAACATCAACAAAATTAATGCAGTAAAGGACATTCCAAAAATGTGCAAGCCAAATCAAGTTGTATGTGGCCCATGTCAACATGGAAAGCAAACCAGAACTAGCCACAAAAATAAGGAGTTCTTAACATCAAAACCTCTGGAAATAATTCATGTAGATTTATGTGGACCAAATAGAACTCCAGATCTTCAAGGTGAAAGGTACTTTGCTCTATTTTTTGATGAATATACTAGAATTATGTGGATATATTTCATAAAATATAAATCTGAAGCATTTGAATGTTTTAAGAATCTTAAAGCTCTCATTAAAAATGAGAAAGACTCTAAGATTAAATGTCTTAGAATGGATAGAGGAGGAGAATTCACCTAAAAATAATTTGATGAATTCTGTAAAGAGAATGGAATCAAAAGAGAACTCTCTACTACTAGAACACCCAAGAAAAATGGATTAGTTGAAAGAAGAAACTGAACCGTTCAAGAAATGGCAAGGAAAATGCTACTAGCAGTTGATTTGCAACCAAAATTTTTGAGAGACGCAGTTGGGACGACAGTTTATACCTTAAATCGAACTAAACTAAGACCAAATAATGAAAAAGCTCCATATGAACTATGGAAAGGAAGACTTGCTTCAGTAAAATATTTCAAGATTTTTGGAAGAAAATGCTTCATAAAAATAAACGATGACTCACCAGGAAAATTTGATTATAGGGTTGATGAAGGAATATTTCTTGGATACTCCACAATAAGCAAAGCTTAAAAATGTTACAACAATCATCTACAGATAATAGTGGAAAAAAATGATGTGAATATTGATGAAGGCCTTCCAGAAAAGATAATTGAAGATCATGAAGATGAGCCTTTCCTTGAACAAAGTGAAGAAGAAGAACCTGAAAAATAAGAGGAGAATGGAGAACCTCAAATTGAACCTTCACAAACTCCTTCTAAGATCAAATTTATTCAAAAAAATCATTTGGAGGAACAGGTTATCGAAAATATAGATGAAGGAATTCATACTCGAAGAAGGATGAAAAACACTCCAAGAAAATATGATGTTTCTCTATTATCTTTAATAGAACCTGAAATTTTTTTCTCAAGAAAGTAAAGATCCTTATTGAATAAAGGCCATGGAAGAAGAAATGTCTCAAATCGAAAATAATGAGACTTGGGAGCTAGTACCTCGCCTAAAAGATAAAAATATAATTGGAACAAAATGGGTATTCAAAAACAAGATGAATGAAGATGGTAAAATCAATAGAAATATAGCCAGACTTGTCTACAAAGGATACTCGCAAATTGAAGGATTTGACTTCGAAGAAACCTTTGCACCAGTAGCTCGATTGGAAGTCATAAGAATGTTTTTGGAATTTACTTGCTCAAAAGGATTTAAGGTTTATCAAATGTATGTAAAATCAACATTCCTTAATGGAGATCTCAAGGAAGAAGTTTACATGGAACAACTAAAAGGATTTGATCTTGTTGAAGGAAAAGACTTTGTATGCAAACTGAAAAAGGCCTTGTATGGATTAAAACAAGCCCCTTGAGCATGGTATGAAAAGTTGGATCACTATCTGCAACAAGAAGGTTTCAAAAAGGGAGTAGCAAGTAGCAATATCTACATGAAGATGGACAAGGAAAAACTTCTGATCACTCTTGTATACGTTGATGATGTAATATTTGCTAGAAATGATGAAGAAATGAGTCATGAATTTGCTCTAAATATGTCCAAAAGATTTGAGATTTCAATGATTGGTGAGCTATCTTACTTTCTTGGGCTACAAATATCTCAAACCTCTGCAGGCATGTTTATATCTCAAGAAAAATGTCTTAAAGACATGCTCAAAAGATATGGGATGGAAGATTGTGCACCTATGAGCACACTGATGACCACAGTTTGTAAATTCAGTAAATATGGTGATACCCCTCTTATAGATGTGACTATTTACAGGTCAATAATTGGAGCTCTCCTATACTTAACTGCTACAAGACCAGATATTATGCAAGTAATGGGAATGGCAGCAAGATTTCAGTCGAATCCTAAACAATTCCATCTAGTAGAAGTAAAAGGAATTCTCAGATATCTAAAAGGAATGACTGATATGGGTCTTTGATATCCTAAGAGTTCAACTCTTATGTGATAGCTTACTCTGATTCTGATTGGGACAGAAGCGTGGATGATCGAAAAAGTACCAGTGGAAATGCATTCTTTATGGGAGATTGTCTTGTATCTTGGCTTAGAAAAAAAAATCATCTATATCTCTTTCTACAACTGAAGCTGAATATATAGCTGCTGCTGATTATTGTACACAAATTCTATGGATGAAGGAAGCTTTGAAGGATGTCAACATAGAAACTAAGCAACCAATCACTATTTTTTGTGACAACACTAGTGCCATCAGTCTTTCAAAGAATTTGGTGATGCACTCAAAGACCAAACATATTCCAATCAAATACCACTTTCTCTGTGAACAAGTTGATGAAAAAAATATCAATTTGGAATATGTCAATCCAAAAGAAAAAATTGCAGATATCTTTACAAAATCCCTTCCACGAGAAGTATTTGAGTATCTTCGCCAAAATATGGGGGTCATTTCTCTTGCATCACATTAAATCAAGCAATATATCAAGAGGAAAAACATGATAGGGGGAGTAGCATGAGAGGGGGAGCACATTGGCACCCCATTGCCATTGATGTCAAAGGGGGAGAGAAGAAAAATATTTCCATCCAATGACAATGGGAGAGATGTCATTGGAGAGATTGTTAATCCAAGTTGTCATTGATGGCAATAGGATGAATGAATGAACATACTTGTTGACAGATAGATAATAGATGATGGAAGACTACATAAGGACATATATAACTATGTCATGATGAAGAATTAAACCATAAAGAATCCCAAGACATTCTGTCCTACCTCCATTTCTGCAGAAATAAATGACTAGTCACATTGAGAATTATTTTTCTCTATATTGGAGGCAAAAATTTTCTATGAGACCTTCTTCGTCCTCTAGAGTATAATTTTATCTTTCTAATGAGCCCTCACTTACCTCCTAACTCCAAATATTTTATGAGAACTCAAATTTTTAAGATAGAAAATCATATCTATTACCCAAGCCGACCTATGCCCAGTTATGCTAGTCGACCCCTCTTCCAAAAGCTGTGTTTGTTCATTTGTATGAAAAATTTGTATAAAAAGGAGATTCGTTCTTCTAGTTTGGATAGAGAAGTTCGGTGAAAAAATATCTCATAGCATAAGATAGAATTCACAACTCATGAACTGAAGAGGCCAAGAAAACATTGTTTGGGTTAATTTGGTGTTGGGTTATCTCTACTGCTCAAACGAAGGGAATACATACACCTGATACCTGTGTTTCAGTACAGATCAAGGCTTAGACCTATGAATTAAACCTCGAACCACCCTCATCACTTCAGAACTGTGATTAGTGAAGCTTAGACCAACTTAGCACTTTGAAACTGTGGTTAGTGAATCTAGGATCACCTACAACACCTTGGAACTGTGGTCTTCACCATGAAACTGTGATAGTAATTCACCTGTGACCAAGGTGATAAAACTGTGGAGGCTAGAAGGTTTATATCTGTTTCAGTCATCATTTGAAGAGCTCAAGAAGGTGTGGACATCTGAATAATGACACATTGAAGGGCTCAGACTTAAAGAAACATAACGTTGGAACATTTACCTAGTGCCTCGGACCTGTGACATGGGCATCAGTAAGTTCAGATACCTTGTGGATAATTTAACAGTGAATTCAGGCCTATAGCTCAAAAGTTGAAGGTCTTGTGAAGAGCTCGGGCTACAAAAATATTATTAGCATAGTGAGCTCAGACTTGTTGTTGCCTTTCTTGGAGAATACCTCAGACATTTTACTACCTTTGTTGGAGAGATACCTCAGTCCTGTGATTGATGGATAATGAACAATGAAGAATGTTGAAGGTGTGTGGAGATTTGAGCGAAGCCTAGAACAATGAATTTGGAGGCCTATACAAGTGAAGAACTTAAAGATCTTGGATAGTGAGCATATTGGAAATCTGAAGTAGTATTGTGGAGAAGATTATCAATTTTTGAAGTAAGTATTTCATACACTCTATTTGTTAAAATATTGAAGGGTTGGAGCCGT
This sequence comes from Pinus albicaulis, assembly GCA_034641835.2. Classification (NCBI taxonomy): domain Eukaryota; kingdom Viridiplantae; phylum Streptophyta; class Pinopsida; order Pinales; family Pinaceae; genus Pinus; species Pinus albicaulis. The sequence continues at coordinate 1,440,298,203 of CM076580.1, forward strand.
AGGAGTTGGTGCTTCTAAAAACAAGGTTGGTGCCTTGAAGGAGATAGGGTTGAAGCCCTAGAGGCCAGAGCCTCATCAAAGTCCAAGTTGGTGCTTGGAAATAGGTTGGTGCCTGATTCATTGAAGGGTTGGTGCCCTCACACAACTATTGTAATCAATTATTTGAAAAGGGATTGAAGTTCTTATTAATCCTTAATAATATTATTATTATAAACCTCTCTGTCTTTAATTGTGAATAATATAACTACAAAAAATTAACAATTGAAAATAAATGTTGATTCACCCCCCTCTCAATATTTTCAACAGCTTTGTCACTTTCTCTTTGACCTTTGCACCCTCTTGTACCAGCATCTTGTTTCCAACACCGCTCAACACTAATGTTGACTGCTGCAAATTTTTTTCACCTTCTTTCAAAGGCAATCCATTAACATCTTGAATCAACTCATAACAAGCATATGCATCTTTATGAAAAGTTTGATTCAACATATCTCTTTGTTTGATCATCAACAATATCAAGTTCTGACTTGCATTTAGTATCCTCTTCATTTCACTTGCATGTATAAGAGACAAACTTGTCTTCTTCTTATGTGCTCTAATTATGTACTCAATTCCATCCTTAAACATGTGATACTTTTTCTCATGGCGATGAAATAAAACTCTCCTATCATACATATAAGGACTTCCAAATACAATACCTGATATCTCAAGCAGCACCACATCAAGCTCAACTTCATCAAGAAAGTTTGAGTTATTGGCGAATATTAGTAATCATGTCCTTGTAACTTGCAAGTTTTCATTCTTGAAAATCCTACTCAAAGGATATGGTCTTGGATTTCTAATTGATTCAAGGCCTAGTTTCTTAACCAAATATTCGGAAATCAAGTTATCTTGTGACCCACTATCAAAAAGTGTATCAATCTTGGTATGTTTAGAGACAAATCTAATGTGGAAAATTTATATTCTTGTATCTTCATCATGAGTATCATTTGAAAAATTTGAAGAAATAGTGCTTGCAACATGTTTACCTTTAAAACCCATGGCTGTAATTTTTTTCTCATCTCCCGAATCTGACCCTAAGTCTTGTTCAAATATAGCAACAATTTTCCCCTTCTCTTTGTCTTTCAGTCTATTTGGTTTCAATTATGGATGAAGTTGCCAAAAATGGTCTTCAACATGGCCAGTATTTGAACAATTTCTGCATGTAAGTTTTTCCTTCTCTTTTTTAACAAAACTATTTATTTTTCCTCTTCCATAAAAAATTCCTTTCCCTTTACCCTCATTTTTCTCTTTCTCGTCTATGCCTTGTTTTCCCCTTGACTCTAAGTGTGTGGCTTGTACAAAAAATTCATCTAAAATGCTTGGGTTAGACATATGAATAGTATGATTCAAATAGGAATTTAAACCCCCAATGTATTTCAAGAGTGTATCTTGGGAATTCAAGTTTACTCCTAGCAACAAAGTTCTCTTTCTAAACTCCTGGGTATACTCTTGAATTGTTTGACCCTTAAGTTGCTCAAAATTTTTCCAACTCATAATATATTTTTTCATGTAAGCTAAAGGATAAAACTGTATTTTAATGGAAGAAATAAAATAAACCCAAGAAATGGACATCTTACCATGGATTCACATTTCCTCTCCAGTCTTTGCTTCCCACCAAAATAATGCTGCTCCTTCTAGCCTTAATGAAGCTAACTGGATCTTTATGTCGTCTTCATGAAGGTTTTGAATTTTGCAATACACCTCCATATGATGTATCCAATTGTAAAGCCTCTCTGCATTTGCCTCGCCATTGTACATGGGTAATTCAAACTTTATGTCCAATTTGAGTAATGGAGTTTTTCCTCTTGGTGTCTTAGAATGAGTATGGGTATGGCTGGTTTTTGTGGTGGAAGTGGAAGATGAAGATATTGATGAAGATGATGAAGATGATGAAGATGAGGATGGTGGAGATGGAGGTGACTTTCCTCCACTACCTTGAGATGGTGGTCGTTTTCCTCCACTACCTTTTGATCTCTTCTCTTCATCCTTCTTATCATTTGAATTTCCTTCTCCATGTGGGAACTTAGATCCTCCTCTTGCTCTTTTTGCAATGAAAGCTTCAAGCATTATTTTAACCATTATTTGCATCTCTTTGAAGTATATCTTAACATCCTCTTCTTTATAATGTTCATGAGTCTCTTCATAGCCTGAAATAATGGCTTTGGATCAAGCTCCTCTTATGCATGTACCTCTTCAATCACTTTAGCTTCTTGTCCAATTTTTACCTCTTCAGTCTCAATTGATGGAGATGGAACTTGAGGTGCTTCAAGTGTAGCTTTGAGTGTAATATTGGGTGAGGATGATCCTTTATCAGCTCTCTTCCTTCTTGTCCTAATATCAGGACTAGCTACTAATATCTTCCCTTCTCCTCTCTACAACTTCAACCTTGTAAGCATCACAAAAATTGCAACTATTAAAACCCTTCAAACAAAGCAAGCAACCAACCTTGTGCTCAGATACCAACTTGATCTAAAATTTATTGTTAGTTAATGTTGTGCTAATATCAGTTTTAGATTTAGAATGAAAGTGCTTTGGTTTTCTTATCAAACAAGAGTTTATCCATGAGAATGTGATTGACGATTCATTAAACTTGGTGAAATTTAGTGTTTTTCATGAACTCGAAAGAATAGAAACTTAATGATGAACAATAACATATAAAAACACAACATGCACAAATAAATGAGCTTAATACACAAGTTTTTGTTGAAGGAGTTCACCCCTCCTGGGCTACGTCTCCTTGGTCCAGCTTCATAGTGTGGGCCTTTGTATTAACTTCAATTGTGAAAAATTCTTGTTTACAGTATGTTGTTGCCCCTTCAACCTACTCCAATGGCTCAAAAACATATAAATCTACCAATAATGACTCTTTCTAAGATCATTTTAGTCACAAATTGCCTTATTTATAGAAAAAAAACAAATTTCCCTAGGTTTTCTCCTCTAAATCTGGGAATTTCGCCAGTTAGCACCGCTAAAATTAGAAATCCGTCGAATTTGGTGCACTCCGCCAAAAAGACCGCTAGTTTAACTGCATATTAATTATGAACTAAGTGTAATTTAAAAATAAGATAAGCGCACTTTATTGAATAAGTGTATTTAGCGCTAATTCGGATTAACTTGACTTAACTGTGGCTTAATAATGATAAGAATGTTGTTAATCATGCTTAAATCTTCGTCGGTCTTTACGTGTTGGCTCTTGGTTATGGTGTATGGACACATCGGAGGGGGTTGGCCCCCTCTGAGCCCCTTTTCAATGGTGAAATAAACTTTAAATGGAGCGGTCAACCATTGATCCAGGTGGATATTGGTGGCCACCCACCTATTCCACTTGGGGCCCCACCATTTCCTCTTTCAGTTTTTCAGTTTCGGCACAACTTACTATTTTTAGTAGTGTTTCGGGTCTTGAACTTCTGGAGCCATTTTGAGGCCCTAAACAACGTTTTTTGGGCATTACACTTTCAACAAATATAATTCTATTTCGGAATGGATATTTGTGGTGAAATTTGTAGTCCTCAAATAGATCTTTCTAATGATGTACCATGTGCATCAAATGGAGATAGTATGCCAAAGTTACGTCCCTGGGAAGTTAAAACACCAATTTACCCAAACGGGGCCCATAGTTTTGGCGCTTCATCTCCTAGGGTTAGGTTTTTGGATGTTTAAAGTTCTCCATTGTTTCTCAATAATAAATAGGCCCGCGAGCCTCATTGTAACTCAGTTCAGAGGCCTGTAGCCACCACATCTCTTCTCATAGATAGCTACCAGTGCCCTAGCTAGTTTTATTTCCATTCTGTCTGTAAGAAAATTTCAGTTCTTTGATATTAATGAAATGAAGTGTTATTTTCACTGCATCTCTGTATTTATGGTTATATGTTTATTCTGTTGTGTTCCTGCATAAATCCGGATCAATGGTATCAGAGCGGTCTGCTTTTTCTCGATCCTTCTTTGCATGTCCCCAACGAGGTCGGGGTATAAGGAGCTAGGGCTTGATCTGGTGGAACCTTTGCAAGATCGGCCTCGCAAACCTCGACGGACACCCATGGGAGATGAAAAGAAAGATGAGGGAGTAGGAGATCCTATCAAAGTATTGCTCGAGGAGGCCCTAAAAAAAAAAAGGAACGTGATGATGGATAACTTTGCTAAGATCCTTCAACGGCTGCCCATCGGCGGCACATCTGCATCCAACAACCACTCTGGAGGCGCGACTCCTTTTAAGGTACAAGTAAATTTTGACATTCCCATATTTGAGGGTCAAATAGATGCAGATGCCATAGATAGATGGTTGAATCTATTAGAAGTATATTTCTCTACTAATGACTTTTCAAACCGGGAGAAGATTATTTTTGCACTCCTCAAAGCTACCCCCCATGTTAAGGACTGGTGGGAAACCTACTGTGAGAACAAGGACCAGACAGAACCCTCTCTGTTCTCAGCCATACCAACTTGGAATTCTTTCTAAGACACCATCAAGGAACAGTACTATCCTGTGGGGAGCTATGAGGACAAGTACAAACAATGGACCATGCTACGACAACAAAGGGATCAAGATGTGCATGAGATGACGAATCTGTTCCATACCCTGCACACAAAGTTGGGTATCAAAGATTTATAGAAACATCTGGTGCTAAAGTATCATAGCTGTCTGCACAGATACATTTAGGAGGAAATAGAGTTCCTCAACATCTCCTTGCTTGGTACGGCATACCAGTATGCTGCCAAGATTGAGCAGAAATTCAAACAGAAGAAGCAAGACTTTGGTTCTGCGAATCAAAAGCAAGGGAAAGGTACTTCCAAATCGTAGAACAAAGGACAGAGCCAAGGCATGGTGGCTAAAGACAACCCGTCGAAGCCACAAGAAAAGAAAAGCACCGTAAAGCCAAAGAAGGACACGGGAAAGTGGTGTGAGTTCCATAAGAGCTCCACTCACAACACAAGTGAGTGTCGGGCCAAGCAGTCGCTAGTGGTCGAGATGAGGGCTTCTGACTCAGATGCATGCTCCGACTTCGAATCAGAACCTGAAAAGGGGAATGAAAAAGGGAAACAGATTATTGATGCAGAGCCCAACGCCACTATTGCCACTACAAAAATCCAGAAGGAGGAACCAAAAGATCCAGAAGGAGGAACCAAAAGATCCAGAGGAGGAGGAATGTCTCTTCCACTCCTAGATGTGGGTAAAGGGCTCCCATGTACAGTTGATTGTCAAAAATGGGAGCCCAAAGAACCTCATTTCAGCAGACGTCGTGAAGTAGTTGGGCTTGCCGACCACAGCTCACCCACATCCATACACCATCGGGTGGCTTCACCAAGGACGAGATCTCCGCGTCAACCAGCAGTGCTGCCTTCCCTATAGCATCAAGCCCTTCACGGATGAGGTATTATGTGATGTTTCTCCTATTGATGTTTATGATGTATTATTAGGACAACCATACTTGTGGAAGCATCATGCTATGTATGAGTCTCGGCCGCGCTGTTATTGTTACTTTGGGAAATAAGTTGTACAGGATACCAGAGGTACAACCTCCTGCCGCTATCTCTTTGGTTACTGCAAAACAATGCAGTAAGCTCATTTCCCAAACCAGGAAATTCATTTTCCTGATGATCCGCCCCCAGGGAAAGAAGAATACTGTGGCCATGACCTCCAGACAAGGCTCCTCTGCACGACAACAACAAATGAATAAGGTTGTGGAGGAGTACAGGGAAATCTTCACCTCACCCACAGGGGTTCCTCTGCACTGTCAAGTCAAGCACCCGATTGATCTGACCCCAGGTGTGCCGCCACCCAATGGACCGATCTATTGGCGCTCTATTCTGGAGAATGATGAAATCAAGAGGTAGATTCAGGAGTTGCTACAAAAAGGTCACATCCAACCAAGTTCATCACCCTGTGGGAGCCCGATCGTGTTGGTACATAAGAAGGATGGGACGTGGAGACTCTGTATTGACTATAGGGTGCTGAACAAGATCACTGTTCGGAATAGGTACCCGATCCCACGGATTGATGACCTTCTGGACCAACTCAAAGGTGAAAAATATTTCAGCAAGATTGACTTGAATTCGGGTATCACCAGGTACCGATTGAACCCTCCGATGTGTGGAAGACTGCCTTCAAAGCCAAGGAAGGCCTTTTCGAATGGCTGGTCATGCCTTTTGGGTTGACGAATGCTCTCGAAACCTTCATGAGGATGATGGATGACATCTTGCGGCCATTCACCAACTCATTTGTAGTGGTGTACTTGGATGACATTCTTATCTTCATCTAGACTTGGGAAGAGCACCTTCACCACATCCGACAAGTCCTCCAAACACTACGGCAACACAAGTTGTGTGCCAATCTGGAGAAGTGCACTTTTGGCATGACCCAGGTTCAATATCTGGGATACATTATTGATGAAAGGGGGGTGCATGTGGATCCAACCAAGATCCAAGTCATTCGGGATTGGCTAGCCCCAACTACTATAACAGAGCTTCGCAGCTTTCCTGGTCTTGATAATTTCTACCGAGGTTCATGTTGGGATTTCTCATATCACTCTAGCCCTTGAGTCAAGTCACCAAGGGAGGATTGAGAGAAAAATTATTTTGGTTGGAACCTCAACAGAAGGCATTCACAGAATTGAAAAATTGCCTCTGTTCTGCCCCAGTGCTCACTTTACCAGACTTGCAACATCCATTTGAGATCGAGACAGATGCCTCTGACTATGATATTGGGGCAGTTCTTACTCAACAGGGACATCTAGTGGCATGTCACAGCGTTGGAGACACACATCCATTACTAAAGCTCGTGCTATCCCACTTATGACAAAGAAATGTATTCCATTGTGCAAGCTTGTCGACAATGGAAGAATTACATTTTGGGGAAGGAAACAATCATCCACACAGACCACCGACCCCTGCAGTTCATACAGACACAAGGGAAGTTACAAAATGATCGCCATCAGAAGTGGTCCACATATCTGCAACAGTTTCATTTGAACATCAAGTAAAGAAGGGTAGCAACAATAATGTTGCAGACTGTCTCAGCAGACCACCAATCGTGGCGCTCACCACCGTTCTCAACTCTTGTGGGCACGAGACTTCTGACTGGCCACTTCTCTATGAAAGTGACTCAGAATTCGGCCAAACTTACAAGGCACTCCTGGGGGGTACGCAAGTTCCAAATGTTTACCTCCAAGATGCACTTTTATGTCACATGGGACACCTTTGTGTTCCTTCAAGCGAGCATGCCAAGATGATATGGGAAGCACACTACAATCAAGTCGCTGGGCATTTTGGGGTCGAGAAAATAGTAGCAATACTACAGAAGTATTTCTATTGGCCGAACCTTCGAAAGGATGTCGAGAAGCACATCATATCCTGCACTTCTTGTGCCATTGCCAAACCGACCATCAAGAAGCAAGGGCTCTATACTCCGCTACCTACCCCTAGTCGACCTTGGGAATCCATCTCCATGGATTGCATGTCAGGCCTTCCTTCTACTAAGCATGGAAACGACTATGTTTTCGTGGTCGTCGAAAGATTCTCAAAGATGGCCATTATGGCGGCCTGCAAGAAGAATATCACAGTAGAAGCCACAGCTAAACTCTTCTTTGAATGAGTGTGGGTGCACTTTGGTATCCCACAGTCTAACATATCATATCGCGACAACACGTTCCTCAGCACATTTTGGTCTAGCCTCTGGTCAATGTTGGACACCAAGCTCACCAAGTCCACAGCTTTCCATCCCCAAACAGATGGCCAGACAGAGGTCGTTAACAGGATGCTTGTACACATTCTGCACATGTACAATTCAAAGCATCCACGCACATGGAAGAGCGAGACTGCATGCAGAGCTTCGAGTGGAATCGGGTTTCCTCCACAGCGGTGCGGCACAACAACAAGTTGTGTGGGCTTGGGATTCCAGCCACTATGTCCTATTGACGTAGCCATACCATTTGTAACTGGTCAGGCCGATTCAGCTCATGTCCAGTCTGAAGTTGACAAAGCAAGTAGCTTCATCGAGCACATTCAACACATCCACCAATAGGTTCATGATATATTGGACATAACCAATGCCAAGTACAAGTAACACCATGATCAACACCGAGTGCCACAGAACTTCCAGGTGGGTGACAAAGTATGGCTACATTTGCAGAAGGAGCGCCTCACTGGACCCCACCGCAAGCTTCACTCACTCGACACGGCCGTACTCCATCACCAAGGTCGTAGGGAATAATGCCTTCGAGCTTAGTATTCCACCATTCCTTGGTCCGCACTCGGCCTTCAACTGATCACCGTCCTTACTTCCCACCTCTACTGGACACCTCAGACATTGCAGAACAACTCACACCAACAGAGTTAAACCCAGACTGCATGGAACAAGCCACCACAGATTGTATCAGGGACATGAAAATAAAGAGAACTCGCCAACAGAACATCCAACTATATCAGGTTGTCAAAGCTGGCCAACTCCTGCACCAAGGCAAGTGGTTCACCAGGGACCAAGTTCAGCAGCAGTTTCCTCATCTCATGGAAGAACTCAACACAATGGGGACCATTGCTTCTTAAGGGGGGAGGAATGATCCAGGTGGATATTGGTGGCCACCCACCTATTCCACTTGGGGCCCCACCATTTCCTCTTTCAGTTTTTCAGTTTCGACACAACTTACTATTTTTAGCAGTTTTTCGGGTCCTGAACTTCCGGAGCCGTTTTGAGGCCCCAAACGACGTTTTTTGGGCATCGCGCCTCTAGAAAATATCATTCTATTCTAAAATTGATATTCATGGCGAAAGTTGTAGTCCTCGGATAGATCTTTCTAATGATGTGCCATGTGCGTCAAACAGAGATAGTATGCCAAAGTTACGTCCCTTGGAAGTTGAAACACCAATTTACCCAAACGGGGCCCATAGTTTTGGCGCTTCATCTCCTATGGTTAGTTTTTTGGATGTTTAGAGTTCTCCATTGTTTCTTAATAATAAATAGGCCCTCAAGCCTCATTGTAACTCAGTTCAGAGGCCTGTAGCCACCACATCTCTTCTCAGAGATAGCTACCAGCGCCCTAGCTAGTTTTATTTCCATTCTGTCTGTAAGCAAATTTCATTTCTTTGATATTAATGAAATGAAGTGTTATTTCCCCTGCATCTTTGTATTTATGGTTATATGTTTATTCTGTTGCATTCCTGCATAAATATGGATCAACCATATGGTTAAGACCCACTAGAGATAGGAGAGTCAGTAGAGCATTTTAGTTGCGTGGGGGTGGTTGTGGGTTCGACCCCGACCCCCGCATCAAAGTTTTACTCTGCTATATAAAACAAGTATGCTATATATAGAGCCTTGTCCGCAATTTTAGAAGATTCGTTAGATGTATAGTTAGCCTTTTGCCAATTGTAGATGGGTCTACCCATAGGTAGGTTTGGAACCTTAGGTTAATGAAATATATGCCATATAATATGTCTCCAATAATATATGTCCGCCACCATATAGTTTAGAGTTTGGACTAAAATGTATGCAATGTAATATATGTGCGCCCCCAAGACCGTAGTTCAACCTACCACCTTGCCATGTCGGGGGGCGGTACGTGGCATGCCACGTGGCCCTTCCCCATTTTCTCATAATTGCACCATAGTAATAAGCCATAATTTGGAAATTTGCAACCTTAGGAAAAGGAGGCTAAATTCAAACTTCACATAAAAACCTTGGCGAATCTAAATATGACACTTGTCATAGTGTCACTGATAGAAACTAGAGAATATTCCTTGGATATACCTGAGGTTCTCATTGGACTACCGAGTCATCAGTCTGTCACTGTTCTGCACAATTTTTCCCTATTTGCGAAAATGAACAACAGACCATAACTCCCTCATACAGACTCGGATTTTGACGAAACTAGTTGCGTTGGAATCCTGGTGATGAAATGTATCCGGTCATTCAGGTCTAAATAATTTTTGAGCACTTTAAATTTTTAATAAATACTAATCTCCTGATCAGCCACGATGTCACCTTCAATGAAGATATTTCCCTCAAGAAAGTGAGAAATCTTCCTAGCTCCAAGGAAGACAAAGAAGATGAAGAAGTAGGGAAGCTAGAAGAGACGAAGGATGAACTGATTCCTGATGTTGAAGGACCTATGGATCCTATTGATCCACCTCCTTAAAATAAGAGAAGGCCCTCATAGCTCAAGGATACTCTCACAGATGCCGAGAGGCATATTGCCCTAAGAGGGACATTTGTTAAAAGCAACAAGCCAAATAGATACCAAGGGTATTTGTCAGCCATGATTAAAATAGTATAATCTGAGCCTGGATCATTTGAAAAATCCATAAAGCATAAATTTTAGAAGGATGCTATGCACGGAGAATATGAGTCCATTATGAAAAATGATGTCTGGAAAGTGGTCTCGAGACCAGAGGAAAATTCTGTTGTCACCTCGAAATGGCTCTATAAGATTAAGCATGGATCTGATGGTAGTGCTGAAAAGTACAAGGAAAGATTTGTTTCCTGAGGCTTCTCTCAAAAAGGAGGCATAGATTATGATGATATATTCATACCTATGGCTTGCTATACCACCATCCGATCTATTATTTCCCTTGCTGCAATGAAAGGATGGAGTCTCCATCAGATGGATGTGAAGACCGATTTTTTGCATGGTTCTATAAAGGAAGAGGTGTATGTGGAGCAACCTCTAGGATTCAAAGTCCGATATAGAGACACCCATGTATGCATCTTGAAGAAAGCCCTTTATGGGTTGAAGCAAGCCCCCAGGGTTTGGTAGGAGAGGATATATAGCTACTTGATGAAGTTGGGCTTCACTTGAAGTAATGTTGATCCAAACCTTTATTTTAAGGTTGATAGAGAATGGCCTCTGATTCTGGTTCTCTATGTGGACAATCTCTTCCTGACAAGTGCTGACTCTCTCATTCATCAGGGTAAGAGGGATCTAGCTTTCGAGTTTGAGATGAAATACCTAGGATTGATGCACTATTTCCTAGGCTTGGAGGTATGGTAGAGGCCAGACGATATTTTCCTTTCTCAAGGAAAATAGGTCATGAAGCTACTGGAGAGATTTGGTATGGTGGACTGTAAGTTTGTGTCAACACCGATGGAACTCAAATTTAAGAAGTTGTGTGGAAACGTTGTTGGGCTTGTGCTAGAAAATCCTACCGAGTATCGACAACTCGTGGGGGCCCTGATGTTCCTAGTGAACTCCCATCCGGACATATGTTTTGCAGTGAACACTTTGAGTCAACATATGGTTGATCCTCATCACTTTCACTGGATTGGTGTTAAGAATCTATTGAGATATATTCGAGGCACAATCAACCATGGGCTAAGATACACTGCTTGGAGTTTGAGACTCCATGGATATATTGATGTCAATTGGGCTGGCAGTGTGGTGGATCGCAAGAGTGCATCTCGATGTTGCTTCACCTTAGGTTCTGCTTCGATATATTGGATGAGCAGGAAGCAGAAGTCGGTGGCTTTGAGCACTGCTTAGGTCGAATACATTGTAGCGAGTATGGCCTAATTTTAAGTTGTTTGGTTGTGAAAGCTCTTTAGTGAGTTGTTTGGGCATGTTCTAGATAACACTGTTATCCTTTGTGATAACCATAGTGGGATTAGTCTTTCTGAGAATCCAGTGTTCCACGATCGATCAAAGCATATTGATATTAGGTACCATTTTATCCAGGATATGGTACAATGAGGCACTGTAAGACTTGATCATATAGGAACTGATGAGCAGGTCATGAATATTTTCACAAAGCCCCTGGGGAAGGTCAAGTTCTTAACCTTCCGTGAGAAGCTTGGAATTGTTGAAAGACCCTATTGTGAGGGTCCTGCTTGAGTTGGACTATGAGCTCTGGGATCTCCAGGGGGCTTGGGGATAGCTTCTTCGAGCTATAAGCACACTCGAGGCTAGGCTTGCCAAACCTTGTTGTGCTTCTGCCCCACCGTCATGATATTGAGTTGGTTCACCTCTCTTTGATCCATGCCTCGCATGCATCGTACCCATGGTGTTTCAGGCTCATGGGAAGTACCTCTCATTTTTCCAATGAGGTGGGAAATGTTGATAGAGACCAATACCAAGACCGATGGACCCATCGGAGATTTCCATACTCTCTATGTCTAGGATGGCATGTGTCCAACACCTTGATATGGGATCAAGTATGATGATATTCTTACCTCTAAACTGACTTCGGGTTAGTGTGAGACTCTTTTTGAGTCGAAGAGAGGTTTTAACTATAAAATGACTTCAGGTCAGCTAAGTGTGATGTATTTGTGACCCACCTTTTGTTCTATCTTAGAACAAGATCCAGAAAAACAAGTTACGACATGATGACGCATGATGTTGGGTAAAAGTACACGATGGAATTGACGGATGGCACTTGTGGACAAATGGAATTCTCCCTAGTTGAGAGGGAGTGTTAATTTTGGGCAACTAGGTCCAAACTCCATGTTTCACTACTCATATGATGATGGTCATATTTTTGTTGGATTCCTCTTTCAGAGAGGTGCAAGATTGATCTAAATATCATCTTGTTTGGATGAGCATAACATATATTTTGAATTTATTTTCCACACATGTGCAAGGTCGACCAGATTTGTAATGTAGGCTCACATGCCTAATAGATGTGTCACGCACCCTCACTGATGGATATAAATTGGAGAGACTTGGAGGTCATTTTTCTCATCAACTCATCACACATCTCTCATTGTGATCTAATTGGTTCGATAGCCTTTGGAGGTCTCTTATCTTCACACGTGCGGAGCTGGAGGAGTTGTTTTATGTAGATTTGTTTATGACTAAATTGCAGCAGCATTGACCAGCGTTGACCATGGTCAACCATTGGTTTTTTTACCTCAAAACTCTGCAAAATTTTTGATTTTGAGAGTCCGTACTACTAGGCACTAAAATAGAGGAAAACATAGTTGTTTGACCAAAGCCATAATCTACGACGTTTACTTTTTGTTGATGTCCTTCGTTGACTTTTAGTTGACCAATGTTGAATTGTGATGAGATGTCTTTGAGGGCTGTGGGTGTGACACTTGGAAGGTTGGTTGATCTAGAAAGGGTTTTTTAGCTGAAGCATCCTATTGACCACCGTAACACACAATATCTCATATCTTTGCTGGACAAGAAGAATTGTAAATCTGATCTATATTATTGGCTTGTCTTCTGTTGATATATTAGTGTGTTCTATCAACATTTGAATTTCATGTTTATGTGATTGATAATTTGTATCGGGCCTAAGAAAGATTGAAGTAAATTTGCATTGAGCATAGAACACACCATGGTTATCTAAATTTAACACTTATGATATCGCATCATCCATATCGAAATTATCTCTAACGCAATATTTGATCGGAGGCAATTCTTACCATTTCCCGATAACAAACCCTCGATGCAAGTCCCCTGATATTCCTTCTCGCTCATTTTTCGATAAAATGACTACGCTAAAAATTGTGATGTCCACATAATCCTGGACTCGATACGACATTTAAATTCAGTTCTGAAAGATATCGTGTCTGTTCATGAATCAAAATTTTGGTTGGGGCATATGTTTAAAATTCTCGATGTCCCGAATCCAATATGAAATTAAATCCATATAATAAAACTATCGGGTCCATTCTTCATCGCACATCGGTGTATCAATGATGTTACATCCCATATTCAAATCTTCCGATCACCGATTTCATATAAAGTCCAAAGTCGGTCCCACCAATGAGACATGTCATCTATTACATTCCCGTTATTGCAAGAATAATATCGGCGTTTCCTTTTATTGAACAAATTTGATCTTCCGATATGATTATTCTTTAATATCACTATCGTTCGATCGCAGTTTCTTGCCACATATGCTCATATCACATATTTTCTACTGCAACACTTATATCACATTGCAAAACTCAAATGAAGCCTTGACTTAATATCTTCCGATGTGATAGATGTTGATATACACCTCTCCACCATTGTCTTTTAATTATTAGAGAAAACACTCAATCACATATAAGAAAAGGTTAAAGTCGCAAATTTTAATTTATGCATGATAATAAAACTTGTGATACGAAACATTCAACAAGGCACTGACATATACGAAAAACCATGTGAATGCATGTTTTCATATTAGTGCCTCTCATTGATCTAACTAGAATGAAATACGTAAGCTCATTATTACTCTAAATTGCTACAAATCAAGGAAATTTCGCATAAAAATGATTGCAATGAATGATCTTATCCATAATTTTATCTATGCTTGTTCCAAATATTATAATTTTACAAGAAAAGTTGAACCATTGCATCATACTCGCCAAATTGTTTTCCCTTTAGTTATATTCATTTCTTCTAAAAAGACTCAGAACCTCTAATTGATGAATTTTTGAATCACGATCCTCTGCTTTTCATTTTTCGATATTTTCCTCAAAATTTCAAAGTAGTTCTCTTATTAGACTCTTGGGTTTGTCTTATATCAGAAGCATTTAAAATGAATTCTAAGAATTACTTCTCCAAGATTCACATTTCCTTTTCTTTCCATTATCTTGTCTAACACATTTAGCAAAGGAAATAACCCCTATTTTTCTATCTTCATTGGAATTTTCTGGTTTCAAAATTTTGTAAATTTGATTTAGGCTTAAGAAAAGGATTTAGAGATATTTGACACTTGATTTATTCTCATATTTATTAAATCTCGAATTCCTCTCCTAGAGGCTTATTTTACACGTAAATGTAAGTTCTCTTGCAATCATTTTACAAAACTTCAAATTATCTCATTATTGGAATTAAATTCATTGCAGCTATTTTATAGAATCTTACAAAATTTATACCTCTGATATGAGAATGTTTGATGTTTTAAAAAACAATGTTTTTACATTATACATTTAACAAGCATTTGTTATTAGGAATGATCAATATTATAAGTTTTGTTTGTAAATGTTACACAAAAGCTTTTGCTCCAGAGTCTTTCTTCCCTTAATATTCTAAATGCAAAGACTTCTTGTATCGAAGGAAAATTTTCATTAAACAAATATCGTCAGAAACATTATGAAGCAAGATTTTTATTTATCGAAGTTTTTTCCATTTGAGGATTTTGAAAAACTTGAGCTTTTACCTTTTCTTTGATTCTCTTAGAAACTTAGAAGTTCAAAATATCGGGTTAATAATATTTGCAGGTCTCTGATCATTACATTTTGATATTTCACTATGTATACATGAAGTCTCGTTTGATTATCTTTTGAATATATATGCCACTTTATTGTTATCACGGTGGTCTAAAACTTGGATGTATTTCAATCATAATTTTTCCAAATTCAAGTATTCATTCATAGAGATGACTTTCTGAATAAAGGGTGATTCTTCATGATGTATGTACATGGACTTATTTTACTCTTCTTGGAAATATACTTCACTAATAAGGAATTTAGAACAAGTAAAGATAATGTACTAATGATTAATTCATATTTTTAATTCTCTTTTATTTTGAATTTCACTCCATACTTATCATATAAAGATTCAAATCCTCTTTATATACATAATTGCTATATTATTTTGGGATTTTGAATCAACCTCAATATTTTGGCGTTGATATAAATTTAGAATGGAAGAAGCAAAGAGAACATTCATCGCTGCAATTTATAAAGAAGCATATTTTCATCCTCACTTCTAATGGATTCGATTTATTTCTGAATCCTTGAACATGAAACATTGCTTTATTTCAGTTTACTGCTTATTTTAGTTTAGATTCAATAAATAATGATTTTGGGCCAATACAATTTAAATCAATTCATCTTCTTCATGTTTCCAATTCTAATAATAGGAAGAAGTTAAATTATGTTGGAGAAAATGATACATTTCAGGTAAGATTAAATGCATTTCTCCAATGGTAAGTTTCATGGGCCCATTTTCATTCATTTTCATTTTTTTACTTTAGGTTTTACTTTTGTTTCTTTTTAGTTTTTGATGATCCTGAAATCTGTTTTTACAGGTCTTCATAAAACTTTTCAAGACTCCACCAGATCAGATTAGAATTTCATTCTCTTATGTTCAGTATTTTTTGAGATCCGTAAAGAGAAGCAATAATGATCCTCATCAAATCAGCTAAACTGGGGAGTTTCTAGACCTTTAGTCTGTTTCTTTAAGGATTGTTTTTATTAGAAAATAGTTAAGATGATTTTATATAGGTTTTTTCTTGAAGAAGGAAATTTTTCAGCAGACAGAGACTTCTCATTCAACATATTATCCATCATCACTACTATTCACCTTCTACATTTTGAGAGTCTCATTTTTTATAACTCTACAAGGTAATAAAATTTTAAATTTCAACATAGGAAGGAACATACATATGCTTATTTTATTTTATATCCTTTGTTGATAAATTTGTATAAGTAGTCTTGTTGGACTTCATCTTTTAAAAATTGGTTTTTTTATTTTACCTTCTGCCTTCTTCATTTTATTTTTGTTCGATGATTTCTTTTATTACTTTAGTTAAGAATTATTTTCCTTTTTCTTTAGGTTTTGTTTTTATTTCGGTGACTCAACCATGATTTATGTGAAAGGTATTTTTATTACCTTATAGTTGTTGACATACATGGGAAATATCATAACTCTATCTATTTCTGTGAATTTCATTTATCATTAAAGACATATCTTTATGGAACCATAAAACCATCTTGCTTTAAATATTTATAATGTAGGAACACACATCCTTTCTAAGTGATTGAGTTTATTTTTTCAAGGAAATAATTGATTTGAGTTTAACACAATGAATCCTTCCCACCCCTCCACATAAAAGCCTCTGATTGATATTTATAGGGAAATAATTTGGAGTAAACATTATGAAAGTATTATGTCCATTAAACATAAATCTCTATGACCATCCCACCTCTTTCACTCAAATAAATCATAAATTGAAAGCTTGAAAATGTGCTTATCAAAAGGGTGATTAAAAGAGGAAGCATGGGAAATACAAGTAAACACGTCAGGGCTATGGATGCTCGGTGGCAGCGGGACAAGGCTTATATGACATAAAAGACAACTTCGTCAGGGTACTTTTCAGGCTCGCTGACAGTGAAGTGATGTTAGAGGCAATCATAAAATGGATATATTCTTTATCAGAAACTCCTATCTCTACCTTCTTCTATTTTTCATATGAGGTTGTTTTAAAACAATTTTTTCCCAAATTTGGATTCATCACTTTTACTCGAGTCTATTTTAATTAATTATCATTACAAATTCATATTAATTAATTTATTTATGTGGGACATATGGAAATGTTTTACTGTTGGACGATTTCATGATTTCCATTATTTTTAACCTCTGGGTAAATTTAAGTTCATTAACTTAATCAGAGATAACTGGTCCTTCTCAGTTTGTTGCCATTATTGTGGGGAAAATCCAACACCCCCCATTACCTAAAATATTGGGGACCCTTTCCATTAATTTTTGGCTAAACACCTTTTATGATTTTCATTAAGTTAATTTTCTTACAATTTTGTCATTTTTTTTGTTTTTATCAGATTTTTATTTTGATTGTTTCATTTAATATGATTTTTCACAAGCTTCCCAACGATAATTGTCTCGCTTCATTGAGTGCATTGGTTTGTAAATGTCACTCTTTTGAAGTTTGATCATTTGTGTCGCCTCGGTTAAAAAAATGTATAAATGTACCAATATTCCAATTTTTGTAACTAATTTAGTTCAATAATGCATTTAGTGTAAATATTAAAGCTTTTAGTTAATATTTTCATTTTTTTCATTTTCTCACTAATGGTCCTACGAAATGACTCGGCCAAATTGTACAATGGACTAAAACACATTTCGAGATCTTGGTAATTTTCTCCAATTTATTATTTTAAAATAAATTGCAAAGCCCAAAATCTCAAAATTGCAAAATGGCTATAGTTTGATTTGTAGGATTGTTAAGCCCACATGGGCCCTACTTCACATCCATTCTCCTCCTTCCAAAAATTGCGAGATTGTGAGAATGCGAGATTGAGAAAAAGAGAAATTGGGAGAAAGTGAAATTGTAAGATTGCGAGATTTCTAT
The DNA here is from genome assembly GCA_034641835.2 of Pinus albicaulis. Classification (NCBI taxonomy): domain Eukaryota; kingdom Viridiplantae; phylum Streptophyta; class Pinopsida; order Pinales; family Pinaceae; genus Pinus; species Pinus albicaulis. The sequence goes on from CM076580.1 coordinate 1,440,316,254, forward strand.
GGGTCTTTGAAATTTAAAAAATAAAATAAAATAATAATAATAAAAAAAAAATTGCGATAATTTTTTTGCACATATCGCATATCGCAATTTTTAAATTCACAACAAAATGATCGCGCAAAAAAAATTACTATCAGGAAAATATGATAGGTTTTAAAGTTTTAAACAAAGTTTTGTTTTACTTATAACTCCCGACCTCACCTCACCCTCACTCCTTATCCTTCCATATCTTCCACTCCTTATAACTGCTCACCCTCATGTGATTTTTGTTATGTATTATATGTTTTGAATTAATGATTTTAAAATCTATATTATATTATATAATATTATAATATATATAATATTGTAATTATAATTCTAATATAATTTAAATTATAATATCAATATAATATTTTAATTAATCACTAAATCAATTATAACTATTTTTTATTAATTAAGATTAGCAATTTATTTATAATCAATTAGTATTAATTAATAAATAATTGTAACTCAATTTAGAATTAGATTATAACTAAAAAATCTGATTTTTAGCCCAAGAAAAAGAATTTCCAGAATTCTGGCCATTTTAATTCCTCAACTTTGGAAGCTCATAAATGGAGTTTTACTTGGCCAAACGAGGCTCGGGATGGCTCATTGGATAAATAAAATCATGGAGAGTATTTATGAAGTCGTTTAATTACTATATTTTATCATTTCATAGGTCTAAAATTCAATAGAAGATCAAGCTCTGAATTTTTAAATAAAATTACTTTTCTGAGTTTAATTTTCTTTCTCATTTTCCCACGACTTCTTTTGTGTGCAGATTCATTCGTCAATGATCTCCTTGACCAATTATATCACCACAGGCATCAAGTGAAAGCTTAGATTTCTTTTATTAGATCTAATATAAGCACGTAACCAACCAATTTTTCAAATCTACAACCAGTTCAGGGAAGTATTTATGATTTCATCTAAATTTGAGGATTGTCTATTTTTTCTTCTATTCATTGAAATCCTGATAAGTCTCAATAAATTCTCGGAAAATTCATATCAGATCATTATATTTCACAACTCTCTTTATAAGAAAGTTCTTATAAAATTACTTTCCAATCAGATATTCCGAAAATTAATTAAATTATTAAAGGGTTATTTATTTTAAAGCAAAGTTATATCAATTTCTCTCTTTTTGAATTGAATACTTTAAATCATCGGCCCCACATATGGCACAACATATATCGCAATTCACATATTGGAGGTTCTGAAATGAGAATACTCCAAATATCTTTGATCCCCCGTTTTTCCCATTCCCTCCAATCTCTGATGAACCTTTCCTTCCGATATCGCATCAACCATATCGAAATTCTCTCTAATGAAATATTTGATCGGAGATAGCTCTTACCATTTCTCAATAAAAAACCCTCGATGCAAGTCCCCCAATATTCCTTCTCACTCATTCTCCGATAAAATGACTGCACTAAAAATTGTGATGTCCACATAACCCAAGACTCGATACGACATTTAAATCCAGTTCTGGAAGATATCGCGTCCATTTATGAATCACATTTTTGGTTGGGGCATATGTTTAAAAGTTTCGATATCCTGGATCCAATATGAAATTAAAAACATTAATAAAACTATCGGGTTCGTTCTTTATCGCACATCAGTGTATCAAAGATGTTACATCCCGTACTCAAATCTTCCGATCACCAATTTCTTATAATGTCCAAAGTCAGTCCCACTAATGAGCCATGTCATCTATTACATTACCGCCATTGCAAGAATAATATCAGTGTTTCCTTTTATTGAACAACCTCAATCTTCCGATATGATTATTCTTTGATATCGTCATCATTCGATTGCAATTTCCTGCCACATATGCTCATATCACATCTTTGCTACTGTAACACTTATATCGCATCACAAAGCTCAAATGAAGTCTTGTATTAAGATATTATGCTGTGATAGATTCCGATATACACCTCTCCACCATTGTCTTTTAATTATTATAGAAAACACTCAATCGCATATCGAAAAAGGTTAAAGTCACAAATTTTAATTTATGCATGATAAGAAAACTTGCGATACAAAACATTTAGCAAGGCACTGAGATATACGAAAAACCATGTGAATGCACGTTTTCATATTAGTGCCTCTGATTTTGCTAGCTGGAATGAAATTTGTAAGCTCATTATTACTCTAAATTGCTACAAATCAAGGAAATTTCGCTAAAAAATGCATGTAGTGAATGATCTTATCCGTAATTTTATCTATGCTCATTCCAAATATTATAATTTTATACGAATATTTGAACCATTGCATTGCACTTGCCAAATTTTTTTCCCTTTAGTTATATTCATTTCTTTTAGAAAGACTCAGAGCCTCTAATTGATGAATTTTGGAATCCCGATCCTCTGATTTTCATTTTCAATATTTTCCTCAGAATTTCATAGTTTTCTTATTAGACTCTTGGGTTTGTCTTATATCAGAAGAATTTAAAATTAATTCTAAGAATTAATTCTCCAAGCTTCACATTTCCTTTTCTTTCCATTATCTTGTCTAACACATTTAGCAAAGGAATTAACCCCTATTTTTCTATCTTCATTGGAATTTTCTGGTTTCAAAATTATATAAAACTAATTTTGGCTTTAGAAAATGCTTTTGAGATATTTGACACTTGATTTATTCTCATATTTATTAAATCTCGAATTCCTCTCCTAGAAGCTTATTTACAGGTAAATGTAAGTTCTCCTGTAATCAGTGTACAAAACTTCAAATTATCTCATTATTGGAATGAAAGTCATTGGAGCTATTTTATAGAATCTTACGAATTTTTTACCTCTGAAATGAGAATGTTTGATGTTTTAAAAAGAAATGTTTTTACATTATACATTTAAAAAGAATTTGTTATCAAGAATGATCAACATCCTAAGTTTTGTTTGTAAAAGTTACACAAAATCTTTTTTCCTAGGGTCTTGTTGCCCTTAATATTCTAAATGCTGAGAATTCTTGTATCGAAGGCACAATTTCATTAAACAAATGTCGTCAGAAAAATTATAAAGCAATATTTTTATTTATCTAAGTTTTGTCTGTTTGAGGCTTTTTGAAAACTTGAGCTTTTACCTTTTCTTTGATACTATTAGAAACTTAGAACTTCAAAATATTGTGTTAAGAATCTTTGCAAATCTCTGATCATTACATTTTTATATTTCACTATGTATATATGAAGTCTCGTTTGATTATATTTTGAATATATATGCTACTTTCATGTTATCATGGTGGTCCAAAACTTGGATGTATTTCAATCATAATTTTTAAAAATCCAAGTATTCATTCATAGAGATGAATTTCTGACTAAAGGGATAAACATTCGTCATAATGTATGTACATGGACTTCTTTTACTCTTCTTGGCAATCTACTTCACTAATAAGGAATTTGGAACAAGTAATATAATGTACCGATGATTAATTCATATGCTTAATTCTATTTTATTTTGAATTTCGCTCTGATACTTATCATATAAAGATTCAAATCCTCTTTATATACCTAATTTCTATATTATTTTCAGATTTTGGATTAACCTCAATATTTTGGGGCTGATATAAATTCAGAATGGAGGAAGCAAAGAGAAAATTCATCATTGCAATTTATAAAAAAGCATATCTTCATCCTCATTTCTAATGGACTCGATTTATTTCCAATTCCTTCAACATGAAACATTGTTTTCTTTTATTTTACTTCTTTTTTTAGTTTAGATTCAATAAATAATGATTTTGTGCCAATAAAATTTCAATCAATTCAACTTCTTCATGTTTCCAATTCTAATCATAGGAACAAGTTAACTTTTTTTTGGAGAAAATGATACCTTTCAGGTAAGATTAAATGCAGTTCTCCAATGGTAAGTTTCATGGGCCCACTTTCATTCATTTTAATTTCTTTACTTTAGGTTTTAGTTTTGTTTCTTTTTAGTTTTTTATAATCTTGAACTCTGTTTTTACAAGTCTTCATAAAAATTTTCAAGCCTCCACCAGATCGAATTAGAATTTCATTCTCTTATGTTCAGTTTGTTTTGATATCCTTAAAGATAAGTGATCCAACAAAAACTGCATCTTCATAAATCTCATGCTATGATACCAAAAATGGTGCATCCATATGGCCAAAATACCTTGATGTGCAGACCTAAGACTTAGTCTGCCCAAAACCCAAGGATAGGTTCATATATCTCTAAGAACTGTTAAAAAATCACTTTAAGTTAAAAAAAATTCATTTACGCGGAAGCTCCCTTAAATCCAACCTTATGCCAAATAATCTCGATCTACACGCAGATACAGGCTTTGTGGGACTTGTGGGTTATGGGCTCACACCAATCTTTAATTGTGCACTTTAACATTAACGCTTAAAATTACCTTATCACCTTTCTCAATACCAAAGCTCTTACCTTTAGCGTTTTATCGCACATCGCAAAAATCACATCGTAGATCGCAAACTTTAACTCATTGCAATTTCAAAATCATATCGTCGATCTCCTCCGAAAACCTCGTCCATATATCTATTCCCAGATCTAACGGTTCTCCTCTATATTTGGGTTTCGGCTCATCACAGATCGCATAAATTAACAAACTTCGCCCATCGTACATAACCTATATCGCAATGTTTTCGATTTTGCAATTTCGCAAATCGGCAAACATAACATACTTCGGCACTTCGCAACTTTTAACTCCACTGTTAACTATTATGCCATATCGCATGCGCTATGCGATGTGCGATGGAACCTATGGCGGACACGTGGCTCCTCATCGCATCGCAACTTAAAACATATAAATTGTGATAACTTAACAATAAAGATAAAAATCACCGATAACGATTTGTGATATTCCACTGGGATTGCGATTTAATGTGGATTGTCCATCTCCCACTTCATATCTACGATAATATCTTGACCATCAATCTCTACTTCATCTATGTGATATGATCCTAACCTTCCATCTCTCTCACTTCAATTCTGTGATTTGATCTCCATCGTCCATCTTCAGTCTTCATGCTTCCTCTGTGTCTTGGTATACTGTCAGGTTTTGGTTTTGGATTGTTCTTCTGCGGTGTTAAATATATCTTGAGCTTTATTCTGATGATTCAATTGTACTAAAACATGATAAAACCTCCACAATCACCTTTGCACGCTATTCTCAGTCTGGTCCTTTTCAGGTTCACCTACACACTTGTATTATATAAAATACTCTAATTATCCACAGTTTTTATAATTCATCGACACAACACCCTCTACACGAACTAATAATTTATTTTTCTATTCAAAAGTAAATATTTACACAATAATGAATTTCCTCTCGGCCTGATTTTCTATTTCAGTGGCCTCTCAGCACTACTTCTCTCTTTCTCTGCCCGTAGGCTTACAATCAATTATCTTATATTACCTATATAAGAATCATGGTTTCTTAATGCCTTCTAGGCTTACAAATATATACAAAATGTTCTGCAACCAATTCTGGTTCAGATCCTCAATGCTCTCAACTAAATCCTAAGAATCCTCTAAATCCACAAAATCATCAACTAATTCCTAAGTCTATGATTCACAATCCCTATGAAATCTCAACTAGCCTAAATTTCTCATGTTATCCTACATTCGAGAACATTTACAAATATGCCTCACAATATTTAATTAAATCCTATTTTAAATGTCTCACATAAAATCACTCAAAACATTGAAAATTACAATAATTAAATACTTAGGGAACCAACTCCCTTGAAAATATAAGACCCCCTTGATTCTACTAAATGTACAACATTTGGAACCATGATGCTCCTACATCAATAAGAAGTAATGATCCTCATCGAATCAGTTAAATTGGAGAGTTACTGGATGTTTAGTCTATTTCTTTAAGAATTTCTTTTATTAGAAAATGGTTAAGATGCTTTTATGCAGGTTTTGTCTTGAAGAAGGAAAATTTGTAGCAGACAAAGACTTCTCATTCAATGTATTATCTATCATCACTGCTATTCACCCTCTACATTTTGAGAGTCTCATTTTTTATAACTATGCAACATAAAAAAAAATTAACAACATAGGAAGGAATATACATATGCTTATTTTCTTTTATATCCTTTGTTGAGATATTTGCATAAGTAGTCTTGTTGGAGTTTATCTTTTAAAAATTGGTTTTTTATTTTACCTTCCGCCTTCATTTTATTTTGTTTGCTACTTTCTTTTCTTACTTTAGTTTAAGAATTATTTTTCGTTTTCTTTCGGTTTGGTTTTGATTTTGGTGACTCTCCCATGATTTATGCGAAAGGTATTTTTCTTACCTTACAGTTGTTGACATACATGGGAAATCTCCTAACTCTATCTATTTCAGTGAATTTCATTTATCATTAAAGGCATATTTTTATGGAACCATAAAACCATCTTGCTTTAAATATTTTTCATGGAGGAACACACATCCTTTCTAAATTTTTCAAAGAAATAACTCATTTTCGTTTTACAGAATGAATCCCTCCCACCCCTCCACATAAAAGCCTCTGATTGATAGTTATAGGGGAATCATTTGGAGTAAATATTATGAAAGTATTATGTCCATTAAACATAAATTTCTATTACCATCCCACATCTTTCACTCAAATATATCATACTGAAATCTTGCAAATGCGCTTATCAAAATGGTGATTAAAAGAGGAAGCATGAGAAATACAAATAAACCCGTCGGGGCTATGGACGCTTCCTAGCAGTGGGACTAGGCTTGTATGACATAAAAGACAGCTTCGTTGGGTTATTTTTTAGGCTCGCTAGTAGCGAAGCAATGTCAGAGACAATCATAAAATGGATATGTGTTTTATCAAAAAATCCTATCTCTACCTTCTTCTATTTTTCATATGAGGTAGTTTTAAAACAAAATTTGCCGAAATTTGGATTCATTGCTTTTACTCAAGTCTGTTTTAAGTACTTATCTTTAAAAAATCATATTACTTAATCTATTTATGTAGGACCTATGGAAATGTTATACTGTTGGACGATTTCGTGATTTCCATTATTTTTAACCTTTGGGTAATTTAAGTTCACTAACTTAATTAGAGATATCTGGTCATTCCTAGTGTGTCACCATTGTTGTGGGGAAAACCCAACACTCCCCATTACTTAAAATATTTGGGACCCTTTCCATTAATTTTTGGCTAAACTCCTTTTATGATTTTCATTAATTTAATTATCTTACAATTTCGTCATTTTTTTATTGGATTTCTATTTTATTGTTTCATTTTATCCAAGTTTTCACAAGCTTTCCAACAATACTTGTTTTGCTTCATTTGGTCAACTGATTTGTAAATGACACACTTTTGAAGTTTGATCATTTGTGTCCCCTGGGTAAAAAAATGTATAAAATGTACCAATATTCCAATTGCTGTAACTAATTTAGTTCAATAATGCATTTAATGTAAATATTAAAGCTTCAAGATCTTGGTAATTTACTCCAATTTATTATTTTAAAATAAAGTGCGAAGTCCAAAATCTCAAAATTGAAAAATGGATATAGTCCAATTTGTAGGATTGTTAATCCCACATGGGCCCTACTTCACATCCCTTCTCCTCCTTCCAAAAATTGTGAGAAAGAAAAATTGCGAGAAAGTGAAATTGCGAGATTGCGAGATTGCTATGGGTATTTGAAATTTAAAAAATAAAATAATAATAATAATAAAAACAAAAATTTACGATACAATTTTTGCGCATATCTCATATCACAATTTTTCAATTCACAAAATACATTTTTTCAATTTGAGAAAATATGATGGGTTTTAAACTTTTAAATGAAGTTTTGTTTTACCTTATAACTCCTGACCTCATTGCACCCTCACTCCTTATCCCTCCATATCTTCTGTTAGGTGTCTCATGATTTGGCAGATTGGTAGACCAAATGCACAGGGTAATATCAGACCAATCTTTGGAGTCCTAGGACCTAGCCTTCCTGGACTCAGAGAGGGCTCTCTCTATTATATGCAAAGGATGTGAACTTGTTTGCTTTTGGAGTTTGATTTTAGGCTAGTTGTTAAGTGTAAGGTTTTTTTTTTTTTTTTTGGTTGGGTAAGATGGTCAAGTAGAATAGATGGAGTGAGGAAATATTCAAGTCATTGGGCTATGGAGTCTATAAAAGTCATGGGAATTTCAATAATGAATTAGAGAGCACCACAGGGAAAATCTAGCATGGTCAATGGATTCTCAAGATTTGTGTGAAATGAGATGAACATCAAGTTTGTGAACAAAGTAGGGCAAAGGGAAATCAAGAATCCTTTGTAAAATACTTTAACAAGAAGGGAATTCAACACTATTAGCATAAAGAAGTAATCATAAGACAGGGAAAAATAGGAACTCTTTGATTCAACTTAAGAAAATAAGCATTTCAGACAAACAATTCAGTGAATTTAAGAAGGCGAGAAACTCATTTAACTTCAAGTGATTTCACCTTCAAGGTTAGAAAAAATTTAAGATAAACATATAACTTTAATGAAAGAAGAGGGAACTCCTAAAAATCATTGATCATAGCCATAAATATCTTTGAAACAACTCTTCAAGCATGGACAAAGGGTATGATCGAAACATAAACTCTTTGGCAAACCTAACCAGTGGTACTTCAAAGAGAGACCTCATGAACGATGTTTTAGTGATATCAAACAAGCAGGGCTAACCATAAAAAATCTATGATATCTACTGTATTGAACCATTCATAAGGTAAACAAGCTTGGGTGGGTCTAGAGAGCAACTAAGGATTCTCTAAACTGACCTAACAGAGGAAAACATAGAGGCAATGAAGAACAAACAGAGCTAAGGTGCCTTTGAAAAAATTTCTTAGTCTAAAAGCTTTGTCCTACTGCAATATAGAAGGAGGAAACACAATGATACATAAGGAAAAAATAACTAAATAGAAGCACTTCACCATTAGCCAAGCTCAGGGATCCTGCAAGCAAACCTTCTCCATCAATAAGTAAAACAATCCATTCACAAGCTCCACAACACCAATTTCATCTTCACACTCCAAAAAACCATATATTTCTCTCAAGATTCATCAAATGCCAATGATTTACAATAATTCCCTCATGCTCCATTTATCTAGCAAAGGAGGGGAAAAAACCCTAACTAGGGTTGAAAGTGTCAAAATCATCCATAAATGTCATTAATGCCCAAGAGATCATGCAAGGCCCAAGGCACAAAAATCTCATGAAATAAATGCAAAAATAACTCCTAGCACCTAAATTTGGAGTGATTTTCCTAAAAAAACATTAAAATATCATTTTTCAATTAATGAGTGTCTTTTGTTGACTTTTGGCCAAAACCGCACAGTGAGGTCTGAAAGCATAGCGCCTTCACAGGCAGAAAATGGGTCCACTTGCAGCCAAGTTTTGGTGACCTTCCTGATGTTAGAATTTTCTCCATGATGACCTGTTGGAAAGCCTGCTGAGTCTAATTTCTAAAAATTCCCTTGGTTTTCTGATTGAGCTCAAGTAGCCTGTCCAAAAGGAAAAATTACAAACACTTCTCTAGGTGCAGTGCGAGACCTGAAAATGAGGCAGAAAGGTGAAAATGAGGTGTTTTTTGGCCTTTTGAGGGGTAAAAAATGCTCTAAAATTTGGTGAGCATATTGTACTAGATGTGATAATTCCAAAAATCTAAATTTCACCCTCTGAGGATGCCTAAGATGAAAGCGTAGCCAGGGGTGCTACACTTAGAGGCCTCCAAATTCACAAAAAACCAAAATTTGTCAAAAATTCCTCAAAATTGGTGGATGTCTCCCTCATGGGGTTTGAGAAGCTTGTAGAGAAACTTCAACCAATATTCCAAGGCTTTCTTGGTCTTTTTCCTCTTTGAGTGATTGAATCTCAGTGAGGGCCTCTTTGAGCTTGGCATTAGCAAGTTTGTTTTTCAAGACATAGTCTTTGGCCATCTTCTTCTGTAGGCCAAGGTCCCTTTGCATCCTCTTCATATGCTTGTGCTCATCCTTGTAATAATAAATAATTTATTATGCCATGCCAAGGCTCCTTTGTAGTTCATTAATCTTTGCATTCTTTCTTTGAAGTAGTATGCTATTGGCCCTCTTTTTATCCTCCTTATCACTGTCAAGTTCAATGAGGTCAAATTCATGTTCTACATCATGCTGGCCTTTCTCTTCTTCTTTTATCTTTCCTTTTCCATTATCTTTGATTTTACCCTTGCCTTTACCTTTTCTTTTTCCTTTGGCCTAATAGGAGTAGAAGTCATGGCCCCTTTCCTTTTAGAGGCAAAAAACACATGTCTTTCTCCTCTGTGGTATGCCAAGGGAAAAGGTTCAATTTGGCTAATTTTGGTGTCCTCCTCATGGCTGTCATCATTTGTCTCTATGTATTATTTTTCATCACCTGGACTGCTACTTACCTATTTACCTTCAACATTAGCCTCACTACTGGCTTCTTCACTGATTTGTGCACTCTCATCTTGTTCTTCATTGCAGCTACCTTCATCATTGCTGTGACCTTTATTTTGGATGCCAACCTCTTGATTTTCTTTACTGTATTCATGACTGTTTTCATGATAGTCATGAATATCTTCAGCCTCTTCTTCGTTTTCTACATAGTCATTATCTTCATTTTGGTTGCACTCTTCATCTTTTCCCTCATCTCTGTCATGACTAAGAACCTCACTATTTTGAATGTCATTAGGGCTCTTAGTCTCACTGCTTTCTTCAGGATCATCCACTGCTTCTTGGTTACTTGCTTCATTTGTACCCATGTTATCCTCTTCCTCCTCATCCTCAATATTTTTAGTGTGATTGCTACTTTCTTCATGACTTACCTCTTTTTCATCATCATCCACCTCCATGGCCTCTGCTTCATTTCTTATTTCTTGTTCAAATTTTCTTGATCCATTCCCACTATCAGCTTCTTCCTTTTATTTGTTGTCATCAGCCTCCTCTATTTCCATGTTGTCTACTTCTTGTTGGCTCAACTCATCATCACCTTCATCTTCATTTTGGTTTGAATCATTGTCATCCTCACCCTCGTTTTGGCTTGACTGTTTACTGCCACTTCCTTCTTGATCTGATGCATCAAGAGAAGATGGGGAAGGGAGGTTTTGTTGAGGAGAGGATACTTGGGTAGATGATGAGTCATGGTCAATAGGAGGTGATGGAGGAGTGGATGGAGGAGGATGAGATGATGAGGGTAAATTTGGTTGATGATGGGGCTGAGGGCTTGTGAATACTTCATGAGCTATGAACACCTCCCAAGGTATGCCTTTTTTCTCCAGCTGATGTAGCACCATCGTATTGATCAAGGAGTGGTGGAACAAACTATGCATTTTCTGGGAATAACTCCTCCTTCGGACAACAAAAGACATCTTGTCGATACTCCTATACAAGTAGTAAGGTAAATGAAGCATTTTAACCCTGGTAAAATGCGTGAGTAATCTGATATGGTAGGAGTAGAGCCTAGAGTATCTCCCCTCACATGTAAAATATTTCACGATGACCTTCATTAAGGGTGCATACCTGTCCAGTAAGTGTGAGAAAGGGAAAATGGTTTTGCAACCTTCTTTGTACCTAGGTTTGATAAATGGCTCATAGCAGTTCATGTCCAACTTTTCCCTTTTGAACCATTTCTCACCAACATCAGTAAGTCCAGTAGCATGGGAAATTGTATCTGATGATAGATCAAAGTCTACCCCTGCAATAATTACTTGTTTATGGTGTAGGTTGAGGAAAAAAAACCTAGTGATCTCAGGGTAACTATGCACTTGTTGGACCTTCTCACAAAACTGGAAACACCCTACATTTTGAAAGCATGTGAGAATCATGGGAGAGGCAGTAATATCCACAGTGTTTTGGGGCTCAAATCTGTTAAACTTCCCACCCTTATGCTTTTTCCTCATAGGCACTTGGCCTTATTTACTGCTGACACTCCCTTCTTCTCTTGATACAGTGATTGGTGTGGCCTTTAGAAAAACTTAGGCCTGCTTGTAAATCTTGGTAGGAGTGTAATGAAAGATGGTGAGGGCAGCTCTTGTAAATGAGTGAGATGGAGGTGTGGGTTTATGACTGATTTTCTTTGATCTTGGAGGAGGGCTAACTTGAATTGACTGCAATTAACCTAATTCACACTCCCCTTAACTGATAATTTTTTGTTTGGAGGTCAAAAAAGGTTGTTTTCCATGAGGACCTATGGTTTTTAGTGACTATGGTTTAGTCAATTTCCTCTAACATTTAAATAATAAAAATTACTTGGAGGATAAGGAAAATCAGCATCCACCAACCTTTAACTTGTTTGCAGGTTCTTAAAGGCAGCTTGGAGGTTGTTCCCTTGTGTTTTGGAAAATTGTTTCAAGAAAGAGAGGGCTTCTGCTCTAGGGGCACTGCTTGAACACGCTATCGGGTCGCAACACTCTACCCGTGTGTAGGCCTGCTGGTCGTTTCATGTGCCTGTCTGGTCCTCCTGGGCACAGTGCTACCCGTGTGCAGGCTTGCTGGGCTCCTAAACGCAGTGCTAAATGGGTTTTGGGCATGTCGGACCCTCTAAATGTAGCACCGAGTAGATATTTGGGCCTGTCAGGTCTCTTCTTGAGCGCAGCGTTGCACGATGCCCTGCCTGTCGGGAAAAATTGGGCGAACGGGTAGCACCCATCTGTAAGCACAATGCACTCCCTTGCACACGTAGCACACTGTATTTTTACAATGGGAAATCTCCCCTAAGCACAACGCTGGGTGCTCTAAGCGCAACGCTTGCTCCAAAGCGTAGCACCAGGTAACCTTGCCCAGATTTAGACTGAAACTCAGAAATTTCTTCTTGAAGGATCCTTACTCTTTTTTTCAAGTGAGAAATGAACTGAGTGATAAAAAAAATGCTCTTTTATAGTCTTAGGAAAACAAATTTATCTCTTGAAAACCCACTTTCTAATGTTTTTTTTAGTCCCTTTATCACTTTGACTGATATCTTTTTGACCTTTTAACAGTAGGTGACTTGAAAAATTTTAAATGGCTCTTTTTCCTTTGGTGGCAGCTTGCTTAGCATTGTCAAAACTTCTTTTTATTGCATTGTGAAGTTGAAATAATTTTTATACCCCCTTTAATATTTATGAGCGTGGGTGACTTGAAAAACATGGTTTCTTTCCCTCTCACTGATTTTTGGACATGACAAACTTACTTTTTAAAATGACCATAATCATGTTTGCCATATCTCCTTTTTTGCCACTTCTGGATTGTTGTAGGTGCCATGACATATTGATTTGAGTTTTCTGATGTTTCTTAGTGTTTGACACATTTAGTTACACAACAGGAACTTCACAATCAGTTTGTTTTTCCTATCTTGAAACTCAACCCTATGATTTTATTCCTCTGATCATTCAGTGTAAATTACTGAAAGTGGGAGCTTGACCTTATTTATAATGATATTCTTTGCATTCTTTCCCTTTGAGGCAGTGAGATACTTTACCTTGGCAAATCATGGGGGTCACCTTCAACAATCCCTTCAAACCTTATGCCTGTTGTCATCATGGAGGTATATCTTCTTTATTTTATCTCCCTTTGCCTATCTTTGCAAAACCTTAGGTTTTTGGGATGTTAGAGAAGAATTATTAGTGTTGTCTTGTAATTTATCTATAGCCCTTTCAAGTTCATTCATTTATGTTTAGTTCACCTCACCTTTTTACCTTCTTCATTTATGGTTTCTAAAAATATTCAATTCATGTTTGGTTGTGCTGGTGGGCCTCTATCCATGTGATTTTCTTCATTGGCTCCTTGCTTGGCACACTGTTGGTCCAATCAGTCCTAGAAACCATGATTTTCCTTGAACATAGGTTACTTCCTCTTCCATTTTATTGAGTATATCTTCTAATGAGGAGAATGCCTCGTATCTTACCAATTTTCCTGCTGATAGCCACCTTGACACTCCTGCGAAAATGTCAAAATGAACAGTCGTTCTTTGTAGAATTTGTACTTGATTAAGGAGGTCTTCTTTGAAGGTTTTCCTGATGTAACTTGGACCAATAGATGCATGACCTTATTTCCCATTTGATTCATCTTCTTGGCACATGAAAAACAATGATTTAGAACACCAAAGACAACCCTACAACCTATGAAACCTAGTGACCTAGTGGGAGGCTCTTTAGACTTGTCCTTTGACTGAAAGCTTGGCTTAGGGTACTCAAGTATGAAAAGCATAGTTTTTGGCAATTTGATGTATTGAAGGTTCAAAATCCAATGTAATTTATTTATCTAAAGGGCCTACAGAGATAGTTTTGAGACCATCAATGCTTGAGGCATCTGGGAACATAAGAAGGAGTAAGTTGGTTGGTGACCCTAGGTGGCAAGTGGAGGGGTGAGGTAAAGGAAAAACAGAGTGATGTGGTCATAGGAGGAAAAAAAGGATGAATATGAGTGGCATGAGCCCATGAGGGGTCTTCTGGGAGTGGTAGGCTAACCATGACATGATAGAATGGTGAAATAGTGGAAAATTTATCTCAAGGATAATGAAGGAAATGATATTTCTAAAACTCACAATATTCATGAATTTTATTTTTAGAAATCTAGGATAAGTATTTAGTCATCTACAAAATAGAAAAAATTACCGATGACTAACAGTGGCTCCACTTGGGGACGACAGCTCCTTTTCAGGAGGTGTCCGGAACTTCAGATATCAAATCTCTGAGTTTATGAAGACCAGTGCCTCATCCATTGGGTAGATTTCTCTTCTTTCATTTGTTGATGTTTATTTTGAAGTTATGATCTCAAGAATCTGGAAAACATGATTAATTCAAACTCATCTCTACCTACCCATCTTACTTGCCTAACATTTTTTCTTCCTTGGGTGCACTTGGACTGGCAAACCCTTGACATTCTTTTTCTTTTGAAGGCAAAACAAACTATCTAATTGTACCCTTATTACTTCCAAGATGTTAGGTCCCTATATTACTAGTAAAATTATTTATTTTTGTTAGTGTAACCCCCTTATTGTTATTATTTTACCCTTGTAACCCCCATATTGTTATTATTGTGCCCTTAAATTATTATTGTTAGGTCAGCTAGGATTACATTGTGGCTCCATGGAATCCTATATATAGAAAGGAGGTTTTGTAATTTGAATCATGCAAGAATTTTTCATTCATGTAATTTATTGAAGGTTTCCCCCTTGAAGTGGCTTATTTATAAGGCGTTGATATCTCTTTTCTTCTCTTTTTGGAGCTAGTTTCACAACATTTGGTATCAGAGCTTTGGATTCTAGGGTTTTCGCTGCTCCAAACTAGTCATCGTGGAATTTTCGCTATAACTTTTTTTCTACGAAGGTTAAGAAGCTGAAATTTTTAGAGTGAGAAGTTGAATTATTGACGAACAATGTCACAAAATTTCAGATCTTGGTTCGCAATATTGTCAAAGATACGATCTATGGAAGTTAGGGCTTTTTGCAGGCTCCTGAATTTAACCTAAACAGGTCATCGCGAAATTTTCGCTATAAATATTTTTCTACGAAGATTTAGAAGCTGAAATGTGTGGAGAGAAAATTTGGAATCCTTAGCAACATTTTTAAAAAATTTCAGAGCTTGGTTCGCAATATTTTCGGAGATATGATCTGTGGAAGTTAGATAGTTTTTAGGCCCCATAATTTCATCTCAAAGAGGTTATCGTGGGAAAATATTCATAAATCTCTCTCTGAGCATCAGAATGGAATGCTATAAAAAGTGGCCACAAGTAAACAAATTTTTTTTTTCCTGTCTATCAATTTCAGATCCAAAGGATGAAACAAGAAGATGTGGCAAGTCATACAATTTCGCTCTACTGAACCAATCCATAATTGGGTCATTGTGGGAGATTGGACATATCTTTGCTTGAAGAATCCAAATAAGGTGAGACTTGTGAAATTTCAAAGAAGCTTCAGAGGGCTAAGACAAGGCCAAATTTCAGATATTGAGGATCCGAAATTATATAGATAATTCAATTTCAATATAGAGCTCCTCAAAAGCAAGTAAAATGTGTGTATTTTTTTTCCCGAATTGCATAAGTCTTGTTTGAAGAATCAAGTTGAATTGATTCCAAGGGCATATTGTTAAATAGATATTAGTATTGGATTCTAAAAAGGCTCCTAAAGAGAATTCAACACCCATCAAGCCTTTAGAAGGCTCTACTATGACTCATGAAGACGAAGAATGGAAACATGACATATCAAAAGTACAAGAGAAAGTGCAACAAATTTCGTTCTCGCAAAGAGTAACAAAAAATGACATGCAAGTTTTGAAAAAAGGCATGGAAACTAAGATGGAGGGTTTGAAGAAAGGCATGGAATCTAAGATGGATGGTTTGAAGAATGTCATGGAAGCTAAGATAGATGGTATTGAAGCTGGCATGGAATCTAAGATGGATGACTTGGAAGCTAAGATCAATGAGAAAATGGAAAACATGAAGAATGATATAAAAGCATACATGGAAGGTTTGAAAAAGTTAATACAAGAAATGTTTCCTAATGGTGAAAAGATAGTAGAGGAAATTCATGATGAGAACAAAATAAATGTTAATCGTGATTTCATAAAATATAATGTTGGCGGGAAGAACCACCATATTCCAAAAATGGATATGAGGAAGTTTGATGGAAAGGATCCTGTAACATGGATACTACAGATGGAGCAATATTTTGATCTCCATAATGTACAAAACACACAAAAGGTACGCATTGCAACTTTACATTTAGAAAAAAATACATTTGTATGGTATCGATGGCTTTTCTCCCGTAAAAAAATTGTCACTTGGTCAATTTTTACGGAGGAAATGATAGCACATTATGAGGATACAAAGAGCAACACCTTCTTTAGCCTATTGATAAATCTCAAACAAAAGGGTTTAGTGGGGCAGCACATTGAGGACTTCCAAAAATTGAATATAAGGGTAACTGATATTCCAGAGGAACACAGGATTGATCTCTTCATAGGTACTCTAAAGGATAACATCCAACATGAAGTTCGTGTTTTGGAACCCGATTCATTGGAGAAGGCATTCAGGTTGGCAAGAAAAGTTGAATGTAAAATTATGGCGATAAGGAAGCCTACCACTCAATTCTATAAAGAAGGAAGTGTTGCTACGCCTAGATTTCCACAACCTACAAGGTTGACACCACAACAATTGGAAGAAAAAAGAGCAAAAGGGCTTTGCTACGGTTGTGATAGAAAATACACTAAAGGTCATAAGTGTGCTGAGAAGAAATTATTTTACATAGATTGTGAAGAGGAAGAAGAAAATGAACAAGAAGAGGATATACACCAGGAACCAACCCAAGAAGAGGAATAAATGAGTCCGACCATATCGTGTAATGCATTGGTAGGAATTACCACTCCTCAAACTCTCAAGATAGAAGGACATATCAAGAAGAAAAAGGTAATGGTGTTGATTGATTCAGGTAGTACCCATAATTTTATTCATTGTAAGGTAGCCAAGGAATTGAATTGTTTCCTATACCTAGCACCAGAATGTCAAGTGATGGTTGCAAATGGAGGAACTATAAATTGCTCTAGAAAATGCCATAATATCAAGCTAACCATGGGGGAATATGTATTGAATAGTACAATGCTTTCCATTCCTATGGGAGGTGTTGATGTTGTACTAGGAGTACAATGGTTACAATCTTTGGGGATGGTAGCTTTTAATTTTCAAGAAATTTTCTTGAAATTTTTTCAAAAGGAAAGGAAGTCGAATTACGAGGTATTGCAGGGAAGCTAGGAAAGATAAGAAGCTCTAATGTCATGAAAAATCTTCTAAAGAAAGAAAAACAAGGCATAATTGCACAATTATGCTCACTAGAAGTTCCAACATCAAAATCATCTATTTCTGCAGATCTCCAAAAAGTCTTGGACAATCATTCCAAGGTTTTGAAACTCCCAAAGGACTCCCACCTATTCGTGATCATGATCATGCTATTCATTTGATTCCAGGAAGTGTTCCTCCAAACATCAGGCCTTATAGATATCCTTATGTCCAAAAGAGCGAAATTGAACGTATGATTGCCGAAATGTTAGAGGCGGGTATAATTCAACCTAGTCAAAGTTCTTTCTCTGCTCCTGTAGTATTGGTACACAAGAAGGATGGATCATGGCGCATGTGTTCGGATTATAGGGAGCTCAATAAGCTCACCATTAAAGATAAATTTCCCATTCCTGTGATTGATGAATTATTGGATGAATTACATGGAGAATTTTTTTTTTTACCAAGTTGGATTTTCGTTCAGGATATCATCAAATTAGAATGAATACTGAAGATATTCCGGAAATAGCATTTCGAACTCATGAGGGTCATTATGAATTTTTGGTCATGCCTTTTGGCCTTACCAATGCACCTTCTACATTTCAAGGGTTGATGAATTCCATTTTCTAACCCTTCCTTAGAAAATTTGTGCTAGTATTTTTTGATGATATACTAATCTACAGCAGGTCTTGGAAGGATCATGTTGAACATGTTGACAGGGTGCTCAAACTATTGCGGGAGAAACAATTATATGCAAAAAAATCGAAATGTTTCTTTGGAGTACAAGAGGTGGAATATCTGGGTCATATTGTATCTCACGAGGGTGTTAAGGTAGACCCTAAGAAAATTAAAGCCATTAAGGAATGGAAAGTCCCCACAACCATAAAGCAGTTGCGAGGATTTCTTGGGTTAACAAGGTATTATCAAAAGTTTGTTAAGAATTATGGGAGAATAGCAGCACCTCTAACAAAATTATTGAAGAAAGATGAATTTTCATGGAATCCTGAAGAAACTAAGTCCTTTGAACATCTTAAAGAGGCAATGTGCCTAACACCAGTCTTAACTACGCCAGACTTCAAAAAAAACTTTATTATGGAATGTGATGCCTCAGGAAATAGAATTGGTGTTGTTTTAATGCAAGAAGGAAGACCCATTGCTTTTGAAACTCTTCCAATCAAAGGAAAGTATTTACAGAAACCTATTTATGAGAAGGAAATGTTATAAATACTGCATGCACTAAAGAAATGGAGAACTTAACTAATGGGAAGACAATTCAAGGTAAAAACTGATCATGATAGTCTTAAACACTTTTTGGAACAAATACTATCTTCAGAAGAGAAGAAAAAATGGGTCACAAAGATGTTGGGTTATGACTTTTAAATAATCTACAAAAAAGGGAAGCTAAATGTTGTTGCAGATGCACTCTCAAGAAATAATGAAGAGGTGGAAGCATTGTTTTGTGCCATTTCTATTATCCAACCAGATTGGATAACCGAAGCAAGAGATGAATGGAAGAAGGACAAAGATGTATGGACACTCATTCAAAAGTTGCAGCAAGATCCTAGTACATCTGATACATTTAGTTGGAAAAATGATTTCTTATGGTACAAAGATCGCTTATATCTTTGTAAGAATTCCCAACTAAAACAAAAGATTCTTTTGGAATTGCACACTTCTCCTTTAGGAGGAAACTCAGGATTTTTAAAAACTTACCACAGGGTGAAGAAAGAATTTTTTTGGGATGGCCTTAAATCTGATATTCAAAAGTTTGTGGCGAAATGTTTGGTTTGCCAGCAGAATAAAGTGGAGACAATTAAGACCCCGGGACTTCTACAACCTTTATCCATTCCAAGTCAACGTTGGGAGGAGATTTCAATGGATTTTATCATAGGTTTACCTAAGTCCGAAGGAAAGAATGTCATCATGGTGGTAGTTGATAGACTTACCAAGTATGCACACTTTTGTGCATTATCTCATCCATTTAAAGCAATTATAGTTGCTACTACATTTATGGACACAATTCAAAAGCTACATGGAAGCCCAAGGGTTATTGTGAGCGACAGAGATCCCATTTTTACTAGAAATTTTTGGATGGAGTTATTTTATTCTTTGGGTACTTAATTAGCTCATAGCTCATCTTATCATCCTCAATCTGATGGTCAAATTGAGATAGTAAATAAATGTTTAGAAGGATATCTTCGTTGTTTTTTATCTGATAAAAAAACACAATGGGTCAAGTGGTTACCTCTCGTTGAATGGTGGTATAACATTTCATTCCATACTGCAGCAAAAATGACCTCATTTATGGCACTTTATGGGTATCATCCACCATCCATCACATCATCTTTAAGAGAAAATTCCAAGGTTCAACCAGTGGAATATCACATCGAGCATCAACAAGAAGTTCTCCAACTCTTAAAGGACAACATGAATTTGGCACAAAATTGAATGAAACAACAGGAAAATCAACAGCACAGCGAGATAAGTTTTTATGTAGGATATTGGGTATTTTTACGGCTACAACCATACAAACAAATGTCCCTCAAGAAAGCTAAGAAGGATAATAAATTATCGCCAAGGTACTATGGTCCTTACAAGGTGTTGCAAAATATTGGTACTATGGCATACAAATTGGAGCTTCCTGCTTCTTCACGAGTGCATCCAATTTTCCATGTTAAATGCTTAAAGAAGGTTATAGGTGAAAATCTTCTAGTTCAAACAATATTTCTAGAACTTGATGAGGAAGTAAAAATCATATTAGAACCTGAAGCGGTCATGGAAACAAGAACTCAACAGCTACGGAATCGATCAATTTTAGAGTATCTCATCAAGTGGAAGAACTTACCCACTGAAGATTCTACATGGGACGATGAGAATTTTATACAGAAGCACCCAGAGCTACTCAAGTGTTGAGGACAACACTTTTTTGAAGGAGAGGGGCATGTTAGGTCCCTATATTACTAGTAAAGTCCCTTATTGTTGTTAGTGTAACCCCCTTATTTGTATTATTGTACCCTTGTAACCCCCATATTGTTATTATTGTGCCCTTAAATTATTATTGTTAGGTCGGCTAGGATTAAATTGTGGCCCCACTAGGATTACATTGTGGCTCCATGGACTCCTATATATAGAAAGGAGGTTTTGTAATTTGAATCATGCAAGAATTATTCATTCATGTAATTTATTGGAGGTTTCCCCCTCGAAGTGGCTTATTTCTATGGCGTTGATATCTCTTTTCTTATCTTTTTAGAGTTGGTTTCACAACACAAGAGTTCAGATTATGCTATTGAACCATTTTATCTCTACCTAGTCTATCTGACTGTCAATATTAAGTTGTTTGACAGGCTTCATTATCTAAGCTACTGAAATGAAATTGAAAACATGGTTTAAACTGATATTAGGCAATCTGATTTACCATGGGCTGTGGCATTAGGACAAGCTGCACACAAACATTATTTTTGTACAAAAAAACTAGAAACATGAGGGTTGTGATCTATCATTTTTTAAGCATCCTCATCTTTCTCTTTGGTTCAAATTTGAGCATGGAGAACCAATATCTTTTCTTCTTAATCTATTTCTACTGACAAGTCAAGTTTAGATGTTTTGAAAAGCTCTCTTTCACTAACCTATTAGCACAAATTTAAAACATGTTCAGCCATGATTAGGTTAGATGACTGAACAAGACTTTCTTCTCGATCAATTAGTGGCATTTAGGCTTGCACACTTTCAGCATTACTATTTTTTAGGTATGGGGTTGTACCTCTTTTTCAAATCTGCCCTCTTTTTCCATTTTCTGTTTTTGAAATTTTTTGTTTTGTTGGGTTTTACTTATGCAATGTTATGTACAATGAATGAAGGTATCAAACTTAGGAATCTTGAAAAAAATAGTGTTTAAGCATCCTTCCATTGACAAGACCTCCAAATAACCCTTCTCCATCCAGCTCTCATAAAAAGAAATCATTGTTACCTCTAGCTGAATGAATGATGTAAGGACCCTTCCACAAATTTTAAAATTTACCATGTTTTTCCTTGTCCTCTCTCCTTGAGTCCCATTTCAGAACTGTGTCTCCAATCTGGAAATCATTTGCTTTGGTCCTCCTGTCAAATATCTTCTTGATGTTCTCTTGTACTTCTTGTGTTCTTTTGTAAACTTCCTCTCTTGACTGTTGTAAGTGAATGGTTTGGTTCAGCCTTCTTTGCATGCCATTTTATTTTGATTGTAATTATTGGAGGAGCTTCATGACTGGAAATCCAAAGGATATTGGGAAGACCGCATCCATGCCATACACTAACTGATAGTGAGACGCACTGATTGATTTCTTAGTGGTTAGTCTATCAGCCCATAATGCATGCACTAGCTTACTATGCCATGATTTTTGGTTCTGTTCCAGGAGCTTCTTGATGATGTTCACCAAAATTTTGTTGGAAGACTCAGCTAGTCCATTACCTTGAGGGTAGTAGGCTGTGGAATTTCCTAGTGTGATATGGTACTTATAGCAAAATTCAACCATCCTTTTAGATCTGAAGGCAGCAACATTATCGATAATGATATTTATAGGACAACAAAATCTAGACAAGATGTTGGTCTCAAAGAATTTGATAATAACTGAGTCAGTGGCATTCTTAGAATGGATGGCTTCTATCCACTTGGTGAAATAATCAGTAGCAGTGAGGATCCACTTGTGTTGGGAAGATGAGGTGGGGTGGATATCTCCAATGAATTCTAAACCCCATTGTTGGAAAGGAGCTTCAACATTGATGGGATGCAAAGGAAAGGGTAGGAGTTTTCTCTTGCCATAAAAAATTTTTCACTTATGGCAAGTCATGACCAGTTCGTGGGTGTCAGGGAAAAGGGTGGGCCAATAGTAGCCAGCTCTAAGGAATTTTTTTTATGTGGTTTTCCAATAGGGATGGCCTCCACACTCTCCCTCATGCAGCTCATTCATGATTTTACCTGCATCATCCTCAAGAAAACATTTAAGAAATATGCCAACTGAATTCTTCCAATACAGAACTCCATCTAAAATGCAGAAATTTAAATCTTTTTGTTTCAAGAATCTAGATTTTTTCTTTGATAAAGAAGGAGGAGTATTAATATAAATAATCACATATAGGATATCAGCATACCAAGATTAATTCGGAAATTCTTCTTCAATGTATGGGGCTGTGAACTCTTCCTATTCCTCTAATGCATCAACCATATTCATGTCTAGTCCTTGGAAATTCGATTCAGCCATGAGTTTTGCTAATCCTTGTCCTTTAATCAGCTTAGTGGGTCTGATTTCTAAATCATATTCTAAGATAATAGAAATCCATTTACCCCTTTTACCATCAGGGTCTTGATTTAGAATGTCCTTGACAACTGTATGTGGAACAAACACAATGATATGACAGTGAAAAATGTAGACTCGGAAATCTTTCAATTCTTTAATCAACACAAAGGCTTGTTTCTCCATGATGTATTATTTTAAGGGAGCATCTCTTAATGCCTTACTGAAGAATGCTATGGGTTGTTCTTGCCCCATTGTGTTCTTTTGCAACAACACTGCAGCAATGGTGTGTTCAGATGCAAATGAGAAAATGTAGAAGTCCTTGGTAAAGTCAGGACTGATTAGAACTGGTGTTTGGGTGAGTGCTTGTTTTACCATTTCAAATGACTGTTTGGCTTCCAAGGTCCATTTAACTCCTATCTCCTTCTTGATCATGTTTGTAATATTCCTTAAGAGTTCAGCAAGGTTGGGGATGAACCTCCTTAAAATTTTTATCTTCCCAATGAAAGATTGCAACTCCTTAATGTTTCTAGGATGGTTGATTTGTAGTATACCTTTGATTCTTTTGGGGTCTATTTTGATTCCCTCTTCAGAGATGATGTGGCCTAGGATTTTACCTTCCTGAATGCCAAATTTTTTTTTCTTGGGATTCAATGATTTACCATACTTCCTACACTTTTCAAAGACTTTTCTCAAATGGACTAAGTGTTCTTCGTCAATTTTAGAATAGACAGTGATGTTATCAAGATATATGAATATGAAGTAACCTATGTCTTCTGAAAAAGCTATGCCCGTGGCCCTTTGGAAATTGTCCCCTGCATTCATTAACCTAAAGGGAATTTTAACATACATGAATGTGCCCCAAGGTGTAGTGAAAGTAGTTTTGTGTTGATCATTTGGAAGTACTAGTACATGATTGTAACCTGAGAAGCCATCAAGCAATGATATTCTCTCTGAGCCAACTACCCTCTGAAGTATGTGATCCATTTTAGGCAAGGGATAGTTATCTTTCAGGGAGGCCTTGTTTAGATTCCTAAAGTAAACACACAGTCTAATCTCCCCAGTTTTCTTCCCAACTGATAGAAGTTTGGAGACCCATTATGAGTACCTAAGAGGGACTATGATCCCATCATCATACATCTTTTTAATCTCTTTCTCAACTAAAGGTAATAGGACGGGATTTATTCTTCTCAATTTTTGTTTGAATGGTTTTTTATTTTCCTTGAGAGGGATTTTATACTGAATAATTCTTGTGTCATAGGACTTCAGGTCCTCATACCCCCATGCAAACACATCTTTAAACTCTTTAAAAAGTTCAATATATTTCTGTTTTATGTGAGGAGGAAGAGTTTTGGACAACTTGATCATTTTGGGTTCCTTCATGCTGCCTATGTTATATTCTTCTACATTAGTCTCCGTGGGTTCAATCTTTGGTTTTTTAGCCACATCATTAAAATCAAATAGCTCCTATAATGGTGTAAGGCCCCTTGGTAATGTATCATCTTAACATTGTAAAACTTCAAGGTCCCTTTGATCTAGATTTTCAAACAATTTTTCCTTATAAGGATGTTCAAGAATATTTATATCAGTTGTAGAGGACAACTCTATTTTGTGGGATTTTTCTTCAACAAAACAATCTTCTTCATACCCTAAGCTTGGTTTTGGTATTTCAAAATCATTTTTAGATTGTAGAAAATCATCAATTTGTTTATCACCCTCAAACACTTGCCAATAGTCTTTGTTGTCAAGTACTGTAGGCCGTTTTTTTACTTTGACAGTGAATTGTTCATTTGCATGGGGTACTTGGAAATTGCTGGAAGCAAAGGAAAGCTCATTGGCAAGGCTATTTTGAGCTCTAGGGATGAAAATGAGTTCATATTTCTCAAAGGTCTTTAGGAGGTCTAGGGCAGCATTCCTATACTCTCTCAGTCTAGAATTCTTGGTTGAATACTCCCCTTTGATTTGCCTAATGACCAATTCTGAATCTCCTTGGACTGAGATCCTCTTAGCTCCTATGTTTTTTAGCAAATGTAAACTACGGAGGAGAGCCTCATATTCTGCAATGTTGTTAGTGCATTGGAAATCTAGTTTATAGGAACGACCTTCATTTATGTTATGTATCCAGACACTGGCTCCTGAACTAGATTTTCCACAGGAGCCATCAAAGATGATGTTCCACAGTGTTTCCAGTTCACATTTTCCACTATGTTTTTGTTTAGGGATGCTAAAGTTTTGACTGTTGAGTTCTTCATTCGGTGTCTAGTTTGACTGTTGTGGTATGTATGAATTTGTTTAAATTTTATTTACCTGTTCACTGATGTCATCTTCATTATACAAGATAAATGATTCAAGGTCCGAATGAATGGAATAAACAAGGTTGTTGTTGTCAGTGAATTTTAGAGTGTTGCTATTATTTCCTATGTTCAAAAATTTTAAGACTTGGGACCTGTACATGTCTTGGGTAATCAGTTCATTGAGAGGTATGGTTATCTTGATTTTAGAAATTTCTCCTTCAAAACTAAAAGGTACTTGTGTGTTGGCCATATTTACATTAGTTTTATCAACCATAATTTTTTCTACAAGTTTAGTTTGTTGATTCTGATTGGAACTTTAGACAAAAGAGTTTTCTCAGGGCCACTAGTAGATGCACTAGGGTAGCTTGGGTCACCAATTTGCTGGTTAGTTTTGTATTTGTTTGGATCAGTTTTCTTAGCCATGGCATTGGTACTATCTGCTATCCTCTTAGGATTATTTTCAGGGGTTTTACTAACAACAGTGTCTGTTTGGTTTCTCTTGGAAGTTTCTTGGTTGCTTTTGCTCCTAAGGTCATATTGCCTATGGACTTCCATTATGGCATTTTCAGATCCTAATTGGTAGTATTCAAAATCCTCATAGTTTGTTTTAGTTTGACCTGAGGAAAATAAACCTTGTTCTTCTTCAGTGAGAAAAACATCACCCTCATTATCATAACCTATCAAATTTACATGGTTTTCTTTAGGTTCTTCAGTCTCTCTTCCCTCTTCATCTACATAATTGTCTTGGAAAGGAGGCCTGATTTGTTGGTCATTTTCTCTTGGTCTGTTTTGGGGAGGGTCTCTTCTGAGATTGGATTTCTATTTCTGTTTTGTGGATTTTCTTGGTTTTCCCTATGAGGTACTCTTTCATTTAAGTTTATCCTTTCCATCATTCTCTCCATGGTTCTAACTAGGATGTCAATATTGGCATCAGATGAGGAGGTTGAGGGCATGGTTTCATCTTTGTAGGTTACTCTCTTTTCTGATCTCATCCTAGCCCTCTTTTCAATGAGGTTGGCCTCTGAACTCATAGCTCCCCTTTGCATTTCTTCTAAAGTCAAGGGGTCTCTCTCTCTCAATTGGTATGTCATGTCAGGATCAAAGCCTTTTGGAAATTTCAATAGTGTTAGGTCTTGTGGGGGTTTCATGTGAGGTGAGAGAGCATTGTACACATTATTGAATCTAGTGAAATAGTCTTGAACACTTTCCCCAACATTTCTCTTGAGGTTGTTATATTTTGAGAGGATTTTGAGAGAGTTCTTCTTAATTTCTCACTTGTTTATGAATGTCTAGTAGAGGGAAGGGAGATCATTTATGTTGTTAGGAGTCAAGCTTTTGAACCATTTTTTGGCTTCTCCTCCTAAGATTTGGGCAAAGATTCTCATTTTTATGGTCTCTTCTTCTAATTCCATGTAATCAAAGTCATCATTCATCTTATCTACATGTTGTTGGGCAGTGGTTGATTCAGCTCTGGTAAAGTGGGTAATTTTGGATTGGTAGTCATTTGGTAAAGGTACCAGAGGTTGTGGTAGTACTAGGGGGGCATACCATGCTACCATGATGGGAGAAAATGGAATCCAAGGAGGATTTACAAGAGGAGGGTTTGTGAGAGGAGGTGGAGTATGAAGTGGAGTGGCTTTCATAGTGGTGGTATGAATGGGTGTGGTGGAAGTACTTGTACTAGAAAACTAATTCTGAGCAGACTTGGGATGAAAAGAGCTAAAGTGATGGAGAAGTTGAAAGTCAGGAGGAGTGGAAGGAGAGGATTCTCTACTAGAACTATACAACAAATCTATGGGCTCAAGGTTAGTCTGGTCAATCCCACTTTTTGACTTGGTTCTGAAAAGGTTCCTTGTATGGTGCAAGTCAAAATAGGGGTATTGCAAGGCTGTAAGATGTTCAGGGACATAAATTTCTCTATGAATGGTCCTGACAGTAGTTGAATATTCAGTTTTAGAAGTTTTCCACAAAATATTTTCTAGGTCATCAACTATAGTAGGAGGATTTGGGTCTCGATGAGATCTGGTATTGATCCTTTGTGAAGCCAGATTTCAAACTCAAAGTGTAGAGAGGCTGAAAGTTTAGGGCTTTTTTTGGAAGGCTGACCTCTCTTAGTGTTTGGTAAACTCACACAGTATCAGACTAGGCTTCTAAACTTCTCAGGGCTGATTTGACACAATCCTAGGGAATTCTAATGAGAACTATTGAAGTAGTAGGCCTACTAGAGGCTAGTGGAGTCACCAGTGTTAGTCATCAGTATTTTTCACAAGTTGGTGATGACTAGTTGTAACAGCCAAGTTTCTAGCAGCTGATCTAAAAAATTGTCAAATTTTCCAACTGAAAAACACCCATAAACATTTTTTGTCCCCCAACCTTTTCAATCCGCCCATCATTAGGGGAATTTTCAGGTCTAAAATGGGCCTCCTAAGGAAATAATAAAATAATAGCTAAACCAATAAAATAATATTTATGAATTTTCAATTCAATTTTTTCACCACAATCCATGTAACCATAGTTAAATTCAATTTAAAAGTTGTACCAAAATAAAATTAATAAAAAAGCTGTATTGATGTGACTATAAATAAGAATGAGTTTTTCAAGAAAAATTAATTATCATTGAACAACTAATGCATTTTTTTTTGTACTTAAATAACCTAAAATAAAATATAAATATAAATTTATAAATTCTTAATTATATTATATACTATTAATTAAAATTTATATTATTTAAATTGTATAATAACATGTAATTAATATATTATAGAAAATAATATAATATAATATAATAAATTTATAGGATATGCATTGTTTCTTTCAAGAAATATGAAATGACAATAATATATTTTTATTCAAAAAGTGTGAAATGACATTTATTATGAGTACTTTACTTTGACTTTAAATGTACTTAGAGCACTACCATGGTTAGCCATAATTTTTATCCACCATTGAGAATGTGACAAGTAAGTACCTTTAACTCAAGCAATGCTACCTCAACCATTATGGATGATGCCCTCCCCTAAAATGTGATTGGTTCTCATAAAGTAAATTTTGATTGTACATTTTCCTTAGGAGGCCCATTTTATACCTCAAAATTCCCCTAATGTGACAAGGTGAAAACTCATTATCAAGTCCTATCTAGCCTTAGCCATACTAGCTTGTCCATCAGTTCCAAAGAAAACAGTCCAAATCTATCCAAAAAGTCCCCCCTAAGTTAGGTTGTGGCGTTTTAGGCATTTCTCCCTTGGAAAATTATCCTAAAAGCCAAAGAACCTCTATCTGCTACAGACCAGTCATAACAGACCTTCCTATTCTGCAAATAAAGTTAGTTATACCCTTAATTCGTGCCACTAATAAACCCTCAAATCTCAACAATACATGTACCATAGGTCAAACTGATTTTAGGTGGTTTTATAGTGTTTTAATGGATCTTTCAAGAACAGAAGTATACTAGCATTCCCAGAAGACAGTATTTGGTTCCACATGAGAAGATAGCTGCTTCTCATGTGATTTTGAGGTTGGGATGCAACTATAGGGCAGAGAGTTGTTTCATTAAGCTCCTGCGGTCATAGTCAAAGGTTAGTAAATTATGAATGACAAGAAGCGCTTTGCAAATACTGGCCAAACTGCTTATGATGCCTAAAGAAGCACAGAGACATTTGAAAAGCAGAATTACATGTCTCAAAGAAGTGCTCATCTTAACTATTATCAATTTGTCATTCTTCATTGGCTCAAGCATGAAAAGACAGTGAAGGGAAAAATAACACTGTTAAAAGCTAATGAGATGGCATGACTGAAAAACCTCCTTCATCTATAAGTAAAGGGTTTGAATACTGAGAGCGCCTCCTTCATCTATAAGCAGAGGGCCAAGGATAAAGGTTGATTTTAAGAATTGCACTGGCTGTTAGACAAATTTTTTGAGCACAGTGAGACAACAACTAAAGGTTTCTGAAATAAAAGTGATGATTAAAGGCAGAAGCAAAGCAGTGGGCTTTTAAAATTGGTTTGCATGAGTTTCACTATTATTTGAATTACAAGGTGAAGCTAATAGGTTGATCATAAATGAAAAAATATTATTAAGTAGATGGCCAAAAGAGTCAAACAGCCTTGGGCTCAAACTAACTTCTTCCATCATGTATAAGGGAAACCACTATCAGTATGTTCATCAAACATTCTTCATTTGGTTGAGACAGAGGTTATAAGGGAAACCAGCCATTTGTCAAAGTAGGCCTCCTTCATTTATAAGCAGAGGGCCAGAGCAGTGATTGTTTTTAGGGTTTTCACTAACTGAGAGACAAATTGTAAGAACAGTAGGAGACAGTTGAAGGATTCTGAACAGAGCAATGATGTCAAAAAAAAAGGGAGAGCATGAGTACTATAACTATCAAAGAAGTTGACTTATCTCCTATCAAGGATTTATTTCAAATGCAGTCTGGAGCCAAAAATGAACAAACCTTGCCGAGGGGTGTAATTTCCTTAAAAATCACAAAGAATCATCTCCTTGATAAACAGGCTTAACATTTAGTCTCTGTTCCTTTAAACAAAACAGAGTTGAAAAGTAGTTGAAATCAGTTGGGTTAGACACAGGCCAAAGAGTGATGATTGTTTTCAAAAGGTACTGTTCTTCCTGTTCATGAAGAATTTTCTTTCAATAACTCATCACAGTGCACAAGAAGGCAGTTCAAGCTTATTTTTCCCCGAAAATGCATTGCAACTAAACACATAGGCTCATAAATATGTAAGAAGGATTATGGCATGAGTTTCAAGTTCTGGAACAACATTCAAAGCCAATAATGCATGCCACTGTTACAAATAAAGGCATTTTCCTCATGAAAATAGGTCAAAGGTACCTTGTTGTTGCATTTTAAGTAGAGGAAAAGTTTTTTAGAAGAAGTGCCCTTATTGATGGACAGAGGACAGTAAATCTCAGGTGAGTACAACTGGGTTTCACCTCACATTCAAAAATAAAAGTCATTTGGAGAATACATCTACAGTCCCTATATGGATTTGAGCCAGGTTTCCCTATGACAAGCAGATATGATCATCAAGAACAGACACTGTCAGTTTAAGTTAAGTTATCTCCTTGCAAGTATGGGAAAAGATTCTTCACCAATCATTGGTCTTCCTTTTCAATAAGAAAAACACTGAGTGATGATTAGCCTTCAAAGTGGTTTTCTCACGGTGAAAAAAGGTCACAAGTATAAAGACCTCCAAAAAACAGTCACCCACAGTTTTTCAACGAGGCCTAGTCGAGTCTGGGTTTTTTTTATTTTGAAAAATCACAAAAGATAAGATTGGGTTTTTCATTTGCGGTTTCACAACCAACACCTTTTTCAAAAAAGAGATTTATAAAAACCCTCACAAAGGTAACTCAAGGGTGATTGACTTTTTCACTTTCAAAAGGAGCTAAAGACCATTGCCCATATCTTTTCGCATTTCAAAAATGCACACAAATATTCTCTGTTGTTCACTGGACCAAAGAAGAAGTTTTTTTAACGAAGAGTTGCAGATTTTAAGGCTTGGAGATTGCACGACGCACCTAGAAAAGCCTAAACACTGCCCTCAGAACAGTGCTAAGACATAAACCTGCAAGTCAAAATATACACAGTAGTGAAGGTTTTGTCAAATTGTGAAGGTGACCTTACTATGATAAAACAAATTAAATCTCTGTTAGCAAAATTTATTGGTGAAAACGGTGTTAGAAGGTGAAGCATTGTTTGGAAGGGAAACACAGTGTTTGAAAAGTGAAACAGGGAGCCTAATTTCAGCAACAATGATCATTGTATGAGTGCTCTGTCATTTCAGAAGTCCTCTCTGTGTGGTAAAAAGAAAAATTAGTGTTGCCTTTTTGTCCATGAAACAGAATTTATTAAGTGAATTTGTCATTTCAATTTGAAGGTGTTTTTTCAAACTGTGTGTGAGAAACAGTGAAGTACAAGAGGGTGTTTTTGATTGGAAGCAGTGTTTTGCCTCTGTCTAAATACAAGGCTATCTTATTTTTATCAAAACATAAAAGATCTTTGTAAACATACCCCAGCCACATTAACAGTTTCATTATGTGCTTGTTATTTTGATAACTTTGGTTGATTGGCATACAAAGGGAGACAGACAGTGTTTTGGAAAGAGTAGTGAGTTTTGTGTTAAAGAATCATTTCACATAGCATTTGAAGAGATATGCCTTGGTCAAACAGTGACTAAAAAATAAGACAAAGTTTTGTTTGAGAAAACATTTTTGAAAAAAAATTTGAGGCAGCTTGGTGTTGCAGGGCGCATTCAAACAAGATGCCTCCCAGACAGGATAGTAGGAGTGGATTGCATAAGAGATTTGAGCCTATTTCCACAGAAGAAGTGAATGCCCACCCATCAGTCTTGTTCAATTTCCATGAGGTTGGGTGTTTAGATTTTTGTCAAAAAGTGCAAGAGGTGAAGAGATTTTCTCCTTTGACACACCTTTGCACTTTAAGGTTTTAGGACAAGCATTTCCAGCTGGCGGGCCTTGATTTCAAATTCTCTCCAAGATCCATCTCCAAGACCACAAAAATCCTTTATGTCGGGGAGAAGTGGTTTAAACAAATCCACCTGGACTCAGAAGATTACAAGCCCTTTCTAAAGCCTGAGCACAGAGATTCATGTCCTTCTATTTTTCCTTTCTCATATCTTTTGGCTAGCTACGCCCCCCTCATGAATATCATCATGAAATACTTCACTTGTGAAGGAAGATTCTCTCGAGTTTATGCATATCACATTCGACTGCTCATGCATTTCACTAGGGCTAAATTGCTAAATCTTCCTTTCTTCTTACACAAGAGTATTGAGAAAATGGCCTCCACTGTTCAGAAGAAGCCTCCTTCATAGAAAATAGCCTATCTCTTCCATCACTCTCTCATTAAAATCATCATTCTTCATCAGCTTGAAAATAGAGACATCTCTTGGGATACCTTCATCACCCATCCATATTTCTCCACTGTCCCTCCAGTTCATACATCCCCCACACCTCCTACTCATCATCCTTCACCTTCTTCTAGCAGACCTATTCCCAAAAAGCTCAAGTTCACCACAAAGTAAGCAAAATAGCCTGAAGAGGGAGAAAAGCATGACCATGATGATGAGGAAGATGATGAAGGGCAGCAGCATGAAGAAAAGCAACACAGTGAGGGTGAGCGGCCTTATGATGACACACAACAGACTTATGATGAGGGTGAGCAGCCTTATGATGACACACAACAACCAAAATATACTGAACAAGAGCAACATGAAAGTGCTGAATAGGAGCAGCATGAAAGTGACAAACAGGGGCAGCCACAACTATATACACAGCAGCCACAACATGATACACAATAGCCTCCTAAAAGGAGTAGCTACCTCAAGAAGAAAAATGACAGCAACATGAAGATGTGAAAAACAGTGAGGGGGACAACCCTCAAAGGGAGATGCAAAAAGACAGCCTAGGCATCCTTGAAGAGAGCCAAGACATTGGCAAACATGAAGGGCAAAGTGACAAGGGTAAAGAGCCCATGGAGCATGTGCTAGCTGCCTCTCCGAGGCAAGGGGCCATGCTCTCTTCTTCGAAAGTGGCCAAGCCCCAAACAACAAAGAAAAGGGTGCCTAGGATCGTAACTCCAAATGTGACTAGGGCCCTCCGAAGCAAGGGAAAATTTCCAAAGAAGCCCATGGTCGAATTTCCCAAGAGGAAGAGTACTAGAAGAGCCACCCAAAGCAAGGGGAAGGGCAAGGAAGAAAGCAGTCATGAACAGTAGAGGGAATTTGACATCATCCAGATCCAAAGAAATGATAGTGATAATGAGGCCAGGATTCTAGAAAATCTCTTGATTCCTAGAGAAAGCCAAATTGATGCCTTGAAGGCTAATCTTCATAGAGCTAGGAACTTCAATTAATTTTTGCAAGTTCAAAACAAGCAGATGAGTGTCCAGATGGCTGTTTATGAGACACGGGCAATCAAATACAAGAAGGAGGCCTCCAAATCACAAGTGAGGTTGGAAGAACTCATGGGTGAGTTCGATGAAAGTGAAGGCGAAGATCAGCCTAGGAAAAAGAGGCCAAGAACCATGGGGCTTAAAAAGGCCCTTGAGAAGCAAAAAGAAGAATAAAATGGCCTTCTCCAATCTACCCCTCTCACTGCATTGTTCAAACAAGAGATAGAGAAAAATTGGGAGGCATGGCTTGAGAGAGTTAATGATCACTTGGAGAGGAAATTGTAGAAGGCAAAAATGGACTTGGACCTTCAACGGAGGATGACGGGGCATTATAAAAAACTAAATCAGTTTTCCCGGCGGAAGTTGAAGGCTGCTCAAGAAAAACTCAAGGAGGCCAAAGGGAAGCGCCCGAAAAAAAAATTGAGGAAAGACACCTCAAGACTCCAAATATTGGCCTCTGCTTCACAACATTTTGTTGAAAACCCTTGAGGGTCATGCTCGCCAAGTTTGGGCGAATTTCGACATATTTTGGTTTTTTGTCATTTTTGGGTTTTTGGCCAAAACTCATGGGCATCCCCATTTCAGTTTGGGGCATCATCAAAGGATGAGAATGGTATCATTGGATACCATAATTTTAGGTGCACATACTCAGCGATTTTCAGGACATTTGAAGATCATTTTCTCCCCCAAAATGGCGAAAAATGCTCGCTTTTTCTACACTCTGCCCGGTTTATCAGCAAGGCTTATTTTTTTGGTTTTTACACACATGCCTTTTTTGGAGAACTTCCAATGGTCAGTTGGGATAAAACTAAACATTTTCATAAATTAGACACTCAGAGCTTTCCAACGAGCTATCATGAGCCTCATTTCGACATCGGGAAGGCTTCCAAAAGTTGCCGGAAAGTCAGGGGACCTTTTGCTGATGTATTTTTTGAGTATTTTTTTAAAAAATTAAACCTATCAAAACTGCTTTTTCCTCATGTGCATTTAGCTATTTTTGCACATGAGAAGTTATGAAAAGTCAATTTATTTCCCTCTTTTATCATTTTAAAGATATTTTATGAGATATTTTGTGCCTTGGGCTTTGCAAAGCCTTAAGGACAAAATAAGATAGTTTGGATAGGCCAATGAGATTGCAAATTGAACTAAGAGGTTTTCCTCACTTGGGCCTATATATTCCAAAGGCTTTCATTGTAAACAAGGCTGAACTTGATGAATAGAAGCAATATATGGTCATATAATCTTTGGAAGAAATACTTGTCTCATGCTTTTGGATAGTCTCTTGGATGTTCTTGGATGATGAAAGAGGATTGTTGTTGGATTATATGACTTGGTAGAATGGTATAGTGTCTCTCTCTTTGTTTTGTTTCCTAGTTTTCATTCATAAATCCATGTTCTTGCTTGCTATAGGACAGTAGAGAACAAATTTGAGACATGCCCTTGGAGGCACCTCAAATTTCTTGTTTCTTCATAGCTTCCATGTTTTCTTCATTCTTAGTCACATTAAAGAATTCTCAATTGCTCTTTAATAACTTAAGGATATTGTTGCTTGTTTTATTCATGGTTTTATGCATGCTAAGTATGATTTACGGTATGCCCTGCTTACTCATGGCTAGCCATAGCTCCATCCATGAAATTTCTCTTTGACTGATTAGATTTCCATTTGTTGAACCAAGGAGGTCTTGTTCTGATCTTGCCCTTTGCCTAAGACTATGAAATCTTGTTTTCAAAGTGCCCAATAACTTGAAGTACTGTGTTTAGGCATTCTGGCATAGTGATTTGAGTTGTTTGTCTGTCTTAAGTGTATTTCCCCAAAGTCTGATAACCATTTCCCAAAGTTAGAGAGTTATATATCTCTATTCATGGCTTGAATGCTTATTTCTATGTATTGATTAGCTTATAGTTACATTTTTCATGATTAATGGTTTTTCCTACCATGTTTATGTCAGCTATTAAACTAGTTATGCCTGAAATCCTTTGTTGTTCACAAACATGATGTCCATATTACTCCATTTTTCCCAAAGATCCTTTCTACCTCAAATCAAATCGGCCCTTCAAAAACCTTGTATCACTGTCTGATAGCTTTCTTGACCTCTTCGACCCCATAGCCCAGTTGATATGACATCTTTTTACCTATCTTATATCTTTGATCAGTTTCATCCCTCACAACCTAAAAACCAAAACCAAAAACCTACTTCATAACTAGCCTAAAATCAAAACATAATAAGCAAACACACAGATATCCCTTACACAAATAGAGAGAGCCCTCTCCGAGTCCAGGAAGGCTAGGTCCTTGGGCTCCAAAGATAGGTTTGATGTTACACTGTCATTTGGCTTGCCAATCAGCCAAATCACGGGACCCTAACAACTAGGTGCATGTTTTTTGCTATTTTAAGGATATGTATTTATGGTCCACCACCAATAACTGACAAAAAACAAATCTAGGGATGTTTTTGGGGTTTTCTAAGTTCCCTTATGTAGCCCTAAGGTTTATATGAGTGTTCTCCAGTTGAGTCATCATTTTTATAGGATGGTGAGACAATTAGGTTCCACTGTTTGGCTAACAGTTTGAGTTCTCTATGATTTGATAAGGGTTTTTAAAGTTCTAAGGAGTAATTAGATTGTCACTAACTCAGAAAGCTTCTCAACTTGATTTCAATTTATGTGAGGCACTGAGTTGGTGATAAATCAATAGATATTGTTTAAAAAAGGTTTCTGAAGTCCTAAGGAATACTGAGATTGTCACTAACTCAAAAGGTCCCACCTTGATCGCCATTATGTTAGGTGTCCCGTGATTTTGTAGATTGGTAGACCAAATGGACATGGTAACATCATATCAGTCTTTGGAGTCCTAGGACCTAGCCTTCCTAGACTCAGAGAGGGCTCTCTCTATTATATGCAAAGGATGTGAACTTGTTTGCATTTAGAGTTTGATTTTAGGCTAGTTGTTAAGTGTAGGGTTTGTTTGTTTGTTTTGGTTGGGTAAGATGGTCAAGTAGAATAGATGGAGTGATGAAAAATTCAAGTCATTGGGTTATGGAGTCTATAAAATTCATGGGAAGTTCTGTTAGTCATCCATAATTTTTACTTTATTCAAAGATGACTAAAGTTGAAAATCTCAGATTCCTAGAAACATATTTGTAGAGAAATTGTGAGTTCTAAAAATCACACACCCTTCATTATCCTAAGTCTATCAATTCACTGAATATCTTCACTTAAATCCTCCAAGTAATCCTACTGTTTCCAAAGAAAAACTATTTTCTAAGGTCCTATTTCCATCATTTCATTTCCCCATCTCATCTTCACAACTGCCCCCATTTCACCCATTTTTACCTATTTTTACTCCTATCCCCTGTCATATTTTTCCCCTAAAAAACCCCTTTTTCTCCTTCATCTACCCTCATTTTCTCATAAAAACCCTTTAAACCTATAAAAAACCCATTTTTATGGTTTAAAACATCCCTCTTTACCTATCAGAAACCTTAAGAAGGCCTAAAAACCCTCTTTTAAGCCTATTTTCGACCTTTTATAAATAGGCCCTAAGCCCTTAAGGGCTTAGATCCTCTGCCCCCTTTGCTCCATATGCCCCGGCCCTGAAACCAAGTGCTTAAAATTTGGCCCCTTCCGACATTCGCCCTCGGTCCTCCTTTTTCCCCACAGGGCGCTTTCCCGCTCCTTTCGTTCTAGCCCCCCCTTCCTTTTTATTTCTCCCTGCTCCGTTGTTTTTATTGGGGCATTCTCGACCGTGGATCTTCGAGATCCAATGGCCCTCATTTAAATCCACCCTCCCTTTTCGCTCCCCAAACTTTCCGCTACCCGAAAAAGTTGTCACATCACCTCTGGTCCCACTACTCTACTGCCTGTCCAATCTCCACTCGCCACCTGTATCCCACTCCCATCCACCAAAGTTGCACCCCAGCTTTCAGGCTCCACCCGCACTGTCGATCTCACTCCTTGAGATCTGACGGTGCAGATTCAATATCGTGTGATTTTTGCTGCCGGGGTTTAACGACCATTTTTCACGTGAAAAAAGTGGTTTTTCTTGGGACACATGTCCAAAGCTGAATGGAGTCACATTCCCCCAGAGAAAAACCACAAACCACCCATTGCTAACATGAATACCACCCCGGTATTCACCAAAATCGCCTTCTTCAGTTTTTCATGCCATTATTTAAATTTTATCCTCTCCGTGCCAGTTTTCTCCATGAAACCTTTCCACGCATTCTCCTTCCTCCTCACCGCTCCTTCTGCCTCTTTTAAACCTATACAAAGAAGTTATACCCTAATTTTCAGGATTTTATAACATTTTATGTTTTATATGCAGGTTTAATGGTGTTTTAAGCCATAAAAACCATCCCACAGCAAAAGGATAATTGCTAGGCCGAGGGTGACGACCCTCAAAGGCCAAAATTAAGGCGAAAGTGAAAAAAAGAGGGTTTAATCCTATATTTGGCCAGTGTATCATAAGCATTGGTTATTCATGCACAAGCCCTCCAATGCAGAAAGACACATGTACGCAAGCAAAATCAAAGGAACATATGAATATTAAAGGTCTTAATTGATGATTAAAAGGTTAAAGCAATTAGTTAGATGATAAAGACAGTGTGATGAGTTAAAAGGGCCAAAAGAAAATCGAGCCTAAAATAAAGTTTAATTCATGAAATCAAAGGAAAGATTAGGCCTAAAGAGCCTCGGATACATCAACAGAGGTAGTTATTCATCTGAAAAATCTAACTGCCACTTGTGGCCTACTTTCGGTCCCAAAGGGAAAATTGGCAGTTATTACACAGTCAGAAGATATTTTAATATATCAAAACAGTTATTGTAAAGATAAAGATAGGCCTCAAAGTCAAACTTTTCACCTATATTTCCTTAAGAAGTTAAGACAAAGTTATTAAACAGAGAAGTAGTTGCACACATGTTCCTACCTTATGCCTTGCATGATTTTCAAGGTCAGGGATGCATTTACTCTATAATTAATAACACTTTGACCCTAAATCAGTTCCACCTCCTCATTTGTAGCATAAATACTACATTTTAACTCATTATATGGTGGGAATTTGATGACTCTTTGAATTAATACATAGCTCTGCTGAATTTGAAAGGAAATTGATGTTATGGAACTTGTGGATGTTTTAACCTGTTTGTTGATGGAGAAAGCTTTGTCATTGGATCCCTTAGCTTGGTTGTTGGTGAAGTATTCTAATCTTTTAATGTTTTTCCTATTTTCCATTCTATTTCATCATTTCTTACTACAGTAGAGTAAAATGTTTAGGCTAAGAAATGTCTCCTAGAAGCACCTTAGGCCTGTTTACTCTTCACTGCCTTTATTTTTTCATTTGCTAAAGGTTTTATTGAGTAGTTTGACTGCTTTTCAACCCTTATGCTTGTTTATTTCAGAAATAGTTCAAACAGTTGGTCTCAAGAATTATTTATGGTTTTCCCTGCTTACTTGCTGCCACTTGAAAACTACTTCTGAAGTCTCCCTTTAAAGTACCATTGTTTACAGTCTGCCAAATAGGTCTGTTTTGATAATACCCTTTGTTCTTGTTGAGATAATTGTTTTAAAGGTATTTATAGCTCTAATGAAAGATGTCTAGGAGTTCCCTCTTCTATGAATGCAATTATTTGTGAATCTCGAATGTTTTCTTATCCTTGAAAGTGAAATATTTGGATGAAATAGAGCGTTCCTTGAATCCTAGATTTCATTTGAAAATTTTGTCTTGAAATTGTTATTTGCTGAAGTGTGTTTTCTATAATTTATGGTTAGCCATGTCTATGGAATGCCTCTTCATTTTCATATAATGTTTTAAGTCCCTTTGTTGAGAAGTACATATAACTAAGGATTCTTAATTTCCCTTCGTTTTACTTTTCATTCTAAACCTTTAATGTCGATTTCATTTCACCTGAAGACTTTGTAGATCCACAGGCCAAGTTGGATTTTCCCTCTGATACCCCTATTCTATTTACAAACTTTTTAAAAACTTTCACTTGACTCCATTTCCCAATGACTTAGATATTTCCCTTTTCTATCTATGCTACCTAGATCATCATGTCCCACCAAACAATAAAACAAACTTGCACTTAATAACTAGCCTAAAATCAACTTTTTACAAGCAAACAAGTCATATCTTTGCAAACAATTGAGATATCCCTCTCTGAGACTAGGAATGCTAGATCCTAGAGCTCTAAAGATTGGTTTTGATGTTGCCTTGTCACTTGGTATGCCAATATACCAAATCACAGGACCCCAACATTCTGGCGATCACGGTGGGACCTATGGGTTCATAGTTGCCTAGCAAGCTCTTATAGACTCATTAGTCCTTCAAAAACCATAGAAACTCAGAAAACCCAAAACATTTCAGATTGGTTTCATAATAAACATAGGTGGTGGACCATAACATATTTTACCCTCAAAAGGCTAAAAAATTCCACCTGGCGACTCCACTAGCCCCAGTAGCCCTATTTCTCCTCTAGATATCCATATTTCCTTAAAATTGTGTTAACCAGCCTTGAGGAAATTTAGAAACCTAGTCCCCTATTATAGAAATCACTGTGAGAGGAAAAATATTGAAAAACAGTCCTAAAAACTTCAGCCTCTCTAAAAATTTTGGAGACTAAAATATGGCTTCACATAGGGTCAATACTAGATCCCATCTAGATCCTAACCCTCCTACCATAGTTGACAATCCAGAAAGGATTTTGTGGCAAAATTCTAGATCTGGAAAACCAACTACCCGATAGGACTATTCCAAGAACAAGATCTGTCCCTGAAAATATTACAGTCTTAAAAGATCCTCGCTTTGACTTACCTCACACAAAGAACCTATTTAGAAATAATTATCAAAGTGATTTAAACCAAGTTGATTTTGAAACCATAGATTTGCAACAGAACTCTAGCAGAGAAGCTTCACCTTCTACTCCACCTGACTCTCAGCTTCTCCATCATTTCAGCTCCTTCCATAACAAAACTACTCATCAAAATCTTGCTAGCCCCAGTGTTTCTTCTACTCCTATCCACACATCCACTGTTCAAAACACTCCATTTCAGCCCACTTTCCCTCTTGTTAATCCACCTCTTATAAATCCCCCATTATCTCCTATAAAAAATGCATGGTATGCTCCACTAGTGTTACCACAACCTCTGGTTCCCTTACTCAATGATTACCAATCCAAAATTCCCCATTTCACTGGAAATGAACCTACTACTACCCAACAGCATGTAGCTAAAATGAATGATTCTTTTGATTATATGGAAATAGAAGAAGAGACCATTAAGATGAGAATTTTTGCTCAAAGTTTAGGAGGAGAAGCCAAAAAATGGTTTAAAGGCTTAACTCCTCACAGCATAAATGATCTCCCTTCTTTATATCAAACATCCATAAACAAATGGGAAATTAGGAAGAACCCTCTCCAAATCCTTTCAGAATATACCAAACTCAAAAGAAACATTGGGGAAAGTATCCAAGATTATTTCACTAGATTCAATATTTTTTATAATGCACTTTCCCCAGACATGAAACCTCCATTAGGCTTAGCCTTGGCTAAATTTCCAGAGGGCATTGATCCTGAAATGGCCTACCAGCTAAGAGAAAGAGACCCCTCAATTTTAGAAGATATGAAGAGGGGAGCCTTAAGTGTAGAAGAAAATCTGATTGAGAAAAGAGCTAGGTTAAAAGAAAATAAAAGAATTACATACAGGGATGCTACAATGGCATCAACCTCATCATCAGATACCAAAATTGATAACTTAGTGAAGGTAATGGAAAGAGTGATTGAAAAGATAAATCTAAATGATAGAGTGCCTCCTAGAGAGAATCAAAACAACCCCCAAAATAGAAATAGAAACCCAAATTTCAGAAGAGACCCTAATCAAGATAGACAAAGAGATAATGACCAACAGATTAGGCCTCCCTTTTAACAAAAATATGTTGATCAAGAAGAAGAAAGGGAAGTTGAAAGGTTGGAAGAAAATCATGTAAACTTGATAGGAATTGACTGTGAGACAGATGTTTTTCTCATTGAAGAAGAACAAGGATTCTTCTCCTCAGAACAAATTGAAAACAATCATGAAGATTTTGAAGATTACAAATTGGGGTTTGAAAATGCAATCATGGAGGTACACAAACAATATAATCTTAGAAGAAAAGGGAGCCCAGAGATTTCCAATGACAAAAACACTAGTACTGTTGTTAGGAAAACTTCAAAAAATCAGCCTAAGAAGACAGCCAGTAACACCAACACTATGGCCAAGAAAAATGATCTAAATAAAGACAAAAA
Organism: Pinus albicaulis; assembly: GCA_034641835.2. Lineage (NCBI taxonomy): Eukaryota > Viridiplantae > Streptophyta > Pinopsida > Pinales > Pinaceae > Pinus > Pinus albicaulis. The sequence goes on from CM076580.1 coordinate 1,440,357,744, forward strand.
CAATCAGCAAAGTGTTGAACAAAGCTGCCCTAGTACTTCTGCTAGTGGCCCTAACAAATCTGCCCCAAATAACAATCCAAATAAATTTCAGCAAATCAGAATTACTGAAAGAGTTGTAAATGACAAAACATATGTAAATATTTTAAAAACAATAGTTCCTTTCAGCCTTGAAGGGGAAATTTCCAATATCAAAATCACCATACCCTTAGCTAAACTAGTAACTGAGGATGTATATAAAAATAAATTTTTGAGAGCTTTGAATATAGGCAGTGACACTGATACTTTAAACTTGGCAGATGATAAACCAGAATTATTGTTTGGTCCTGAAGTTGAAGGAAAATACCAAGAAGGGGTTGTCCCTCCCTTCTATGTCAGCCTGAATATACATAACAAAATCTTGCACAATGCCATGATAGACTCAGGTGCTTCTCACAATCTTATGCCCAAAATAGTAATGGAAAGCCTAGGCTTAGAAATTACTAAACCATATAAGGACCTATATTCCTTTGATTCAAGCAGAGTCAAATGATTAGGCCTAATCAAAGATTTGTGTGTCAACCTAGCACAAATTCCTGCTAATATTCTAGTAATGGACATAGTAGTAGTTGACATTCCCCCAAATTATGGCATGCTTTTATCAAGATCATGGAGAGCCAAACTTCAGGGGAGCCTTCAAATGAACATGTATTATGCCATCATACCAATGTTTAATCAAACCAGAAGACTATACAGGGATTCCCATATGAAATACATGGTGAGTAACATAGATAGACCAAACAATTCCCCTATTTACTCCATTCATTCAGATTTGGATTCCTTTATCTTATATAATGAAGATGAGATCAGCCAACAAGAAAAGGAAAAAAAATAAGAATTTAGTCCAACAGAACAGTCAAACCTGTTATCAACTCAAGCACAAAATAGTTCAAAATTTAACACCCTTCAACAACAGAAAGGAAATTAAAATGAGAAAGAAACACTGTGGGAACTAAGCTTTGATTGCTCTTGTAGAAAAACAAGTTCCAGAGCTAGTGTATGGATACACAATACAAATCAAGGACATTCTTATAAACTAGATTTCCAATGCACCAATAATATTGCAGAATATGAAGCTCTCCTACTTGGCCTACACTTACTCAAATATTTAGGAGTTAAGAAAATATCAGTCCAAGGAGATTCTGAGCTAATCATTAGATAGATTAAAGGGGAGTATTCAACCAAAAACCCAAAACTCAGAGAATATAGAAATGCTGCCCTTGATCTCCTAAAAACCTTTGAAAAATATGAATTCATTTTCATCCCAAGAGCTCAAAACCATCTAGCAAATGAACTTGCCTTTGCTACTAGTAACTGCCAAATACCACAACTAAATGAACAATTTAATATAAAGGTAAAAAAGAGACCTGCAATACCTAATAATAAAGATTATTGGCAAGTGTTTGAAGGAGACAAACACATAGATGATTTTCTGCAATTAAAAAATGACTTTGCCATATCAACATCTACTTCAAGCCATGAAGAAAACTGTTTGAATAAAAAACAAATCCCTGAAACAGAGCTATCCTTTTCTATTGATATAAACCATTTTGAACATCCTTTTAGAGCAGAAATAGTTGACAATACAGATCAAAAAGACCTGGAAGTTTTACAATGTAAAAATGATACAATGCCAATAGGTCTTGCACCATTGGAACAACTATTTGACTTCAATGACGTAGCCAAAGAACCAAGAATGGAGCCTATAGAAACAAACATAGAATAACATAACATAGGCAACCTAGCAGAACCCAAAATGATCAAGCTATCCAGTGCTCTTCCAGCACATATCAAACAACAATACATAGAAATTTTCAAAGATTTTAGAGATGTGTTTGCATGGAGATACAAGGATTTGAAATCATATGATACCAGCATCATTCAACTTAAAATTCCTCTTAAGGAAAATCAAAAGCCTTTCAAACAAAAACTCAGAAGGATAAACCCTGTTTTATTGCCTTTAGTTGAGAAAGATATTAAGAAAATTTATGATGCTGGGATCATAGTTCCCCTCAGGTATTCAGAATGGGTTTCCAACTTAGTATCTGTTAGGAAAAAGCCTGGGGAAATTAGGCTCTACATTGATTTCAAAAATCTAAATAGAGCCTCCCTTAAAGATAACTATCCCTTTCCAAAAATGGATCATATACTTCAAAGGGTGGTTGGGTCTAAAATAATTTCACTATTGGATGGGTTCTCAGGTTACAATCAGGTGTTAGTACTCCCAAGTGATCAACATAAAACTTCTTTTACTACACCTTGGGGTACATTCATGTATGTCAAAATTCCATTTGGTTTAATGAATGTAGGGGCCACCTTCCAAAGGGCCATGGATATAGCCTTCTCAGAATACATAGGCTATTTTTGAATCATTTATCTTGATTACATTACCGTTTTCTCTAAAACTAATGAAGAACACTTGATTCATTTAAGAAATTTTTTTGAGAAATGTAGGAAATATGGCTTATCTTTGAATCCCAAAAAAACACTCTTTGGTCTCCAAGAGGGAAAACTTCTTGGTCACATAATCTCTGAATAGGGAATCAAAGTAGACCCTAAGAGGATTGATGGCATATTGAAAATCAGCCATCCTAGAAACCTCAAATAATTACAATCTTTCATTGGGAAGATAAATTTTTTAAGAAGGTTCATCCCCAACCTTGCTGAGCTATTAAGAAATATCACAAAAATGCTTAAGAAAGAAATAGGTGTTAAATGGACAATACAAGCCAAACATTCATTTGAACTAGTGAAACAAGCTCTTACTCAAACACCGATTCTTATCAGTCCTGATTTTATCAAAGATTTCTAAATTTTTTCTTTTGCATCTGAACATACAATAGCTGCAATATTACTACAAAAGAACACTATGGGGAAAGAACAACCAATATCCTTTTTTAGTAGGGCCTTAAGAGATGCTCCACTCAAGTATAACATCATGGAGAAACAAGCCTTAGCCTTGGTAAAAGCATTGAAATATTTTAGAGTTTACATTTTACATTCTCACATCATTTCTTTTGCCCCACATACTGTTGTTAAGGACATTAAGTCAAGACCCTGATGGTAAAAGGGGAAAATGGATTGCTATTATTTTAGAATATAACTTAGAAATCAGGCCCACCAAACTAATCAAAGGACGGGGAATAGCAAAACTCATGGCTGAGTCAAACTTCCAAGAACTTGATATGAATATGGTTGATATTTTGGAAGAAACAGAAGAATTCACAGCTCCATTTATTGAAGAAACTTTTGTGAATTCACCTTGGTATGCTGATATCATATATGTACTACTTTATCTAAATACCCCTCCTTCTCTATCTAAAACTAAAGCTAGATTTTTGAAGCAAAAGGCTTTAAATTATTGCATATTAGATGGGGTTTTATATTGGAAAAATGTTGTTGGAATATTGCTTAAATGTTTTCTTGAGATTGATGCAGGAAAAATCATGCATGAGCTACATGAGGGAGAATGTGGAGGACATCTTTACTGGAAGACTATAGCAAACAAAATCCTTAGATCTGGTTACTATTGGCCCACCCTTTTCCCAGACAGTCAGAGACTTGTCATGTCTTGCCATAAGTGTCAAATTTTTTATGGCAAGAGAAAAATCCTACCTTTACCTTTACATCCCACCAGTGTTGAGGCTCCTTTTCAGCAATGGGGTTTATACTTCATTGGGGAAATCCACCCATCTTCTTTAGCCCAAAATAAGTGGATCCTCACTGCCACTGATTATTTCACCAAGTGGATAGAAGCCATACCTTCTAGGAATGCTACTGACTCTGTCATTATCAAGTTCCTTGAAACCAATATACTATCCAGATTTGGTTGCCCTAGAAAAATTATCACAGACAATGCTACTGCCTTCAAATATAAAAGAATGGTTGACTTTTGCTATAAATATCATATCACATTAGGTCATTCTACTGCCTACTATCCCCAAGCAAATGGATTAGCTGAATCCTCCAACAGAATCCTTGTCAATATTATCAAAAAACTGTTGGAGTAGAATTAGAAGTCATGGCATAATAAGCTTATTTATGCTTTATGGGCTGATAGATTAACCACCAAAAAGTCAATAAATATGTCCCCCTATCATCTGGTTTATGGCATGGATGCAATATTCCCAACCTTTCTAGGAGTTCCAGTCATGAAAATCCTCCAAGAAGTAAAATCTGAGGAAAATGATATACAGAGAAGGATAAATCAGACCATTCATTTACAGTAGTCTAGAGAGGAAGTGTACAAGAGAACACAAACAATCCAAGAGAGTATCAAGAAATTATTTGACAAAAGGACTAAAGAAAATGATTTCCAAGTTGGAAATATAGTTCTAAAGTGGGATTCTAGAAGGGAAGAAAAGAGAAAACATGGCAAATTTTAGAATCTGTGTAAAGGACCCTATATTATTCATTCTATCAGGGGTCATAATACATTCCTCCTGCAAGAGATGAATGGAGAAGATTTATTTGGAGGTCCTGTCAATGGCAGGATGCTTAAGCACTACTTCTGTCAAGAGTCTTAGCTTCCAAGTTTTTATTCATTGTACATAACCCAATTGAAAAGAAATCATGAAAAATACAAAAAATGATAAAAGAACAGAGAAAGAAAGGAGGTCAGATTCAAAAGAGGTACAACCCCATACCCAAAAAAGAGAATTTTCTGAAAGTGTGCAAATCTAAGTGCCACTGCTAATTAAAATGATATATTGTTCTGTCATCTAGCCTAATCATGGCTGAACATACTTTAAATTTATTTTGATAAGTTAGTAGAAGCACTGATTGATAAGATTATTTCAGACTTGACTTATCAGTAGAATAGATTAGGATAGAAAAGAATGTTTCAAACATGCTCAAAATCTGAACCAAAGAAAAGAAAGAAAAAGATGGCTCTAAATAGATCAAAACTTGAGCCAAGAAAGAAAGAAGGATGTTTATAATTTTCAGACCTTAAGCCTTCACAATTTTGTTTTTAATTTTATGCAAATAAATTATACGTGCAGCTTGTACATAAATGCCATAGCCTCCATAGAAAATCAAACTATCTAATCCTGATTTGACTGTGTTTAAATTTTCTGTCTTAGAAATAGAGAATAAAATCTATCAAACAACCTAATCTTGACAAGTAAATAGTTAGGTAGAAAAATAAAGAGTTCAACAGTTTAATCTGGACTCTTGGAAGAAATAAGGATAGGATTAGATAGTTTATTTCTGTTTTCAAAAAATAAAATGTCAAAGAGTTTTCTAGTTCAAATGCACTTAAAGAAAGAAAAAAATGCTAAGACAAAGTAAGATTGGGTAGGTAGAGATGTTGTTTTAAAAAGAGATTACATGTTGTAGATTGATTAAAGTTGTGTTTTTCAGAGAAAGATTAGAAAGAAAAGAGATTCTACCCAATGGATAAGGCACTGGTCTACTGAAATCCAAAGATTGATAAACTGGAGGTTCTATAAACCTAAAAGGACAGTTGTCCTCCCCAAGTGGAGCCACTGTTATTCATCTATAATTTTGACTTTATCCAAAGATGACTAAAGTTGAAAAACTTAGATTCCTAGAAACAATATTTGCAAAGAAATTATGAGTTCTAGAAATCTCACAGCCTTCATTATCCTAAGTCTATCATTTCACTGAATATATTCACTTAAATCCTCCAAGTAATCCTACTGTTTCCAAAGAAAAACTTTTTTCTAAGGCCCTATTTCCATCATTTCATTTCCCCATCTCATCTTCACAATTGCCCCCATTTCACCCATGTTTACCTATTTTTACTCCTATCCTCTGTTAGATTTTCCCCCTAAAAAACCCCTTTTTCTCCCTCATCTACCCTCATTTTCTCATAAAAACCCTTTAAACCTGTAAAAAACCCATTTTTTATGGTTTAAAACATCCCTATTTACCTATCAGAAACCTTAAAAAAGGCCTAAAAACCCTCTTTTAAGCCTATTTTCAACCTTTTATAAATAGGCCCTAAGCCATTGAGAGCTTAGATCCTCTGCCCCCTTTGCTCCATATGCCCTGATCCTGAAACCAAGCGCTTAAAGTTTGGCCCCTTCCGACATTTGCCCCCGGTCCTCATTTTTCCCCACAGGACCCTTTCCCACTCCTTTCCTTCTAGCCCCCCCTTCCTTTTTCTTTCTCCTTGCTCCATTTTTTTATTGGGGCATTCTCAACCGTGGATCTTCGAGATCCAATGGCCCTCATTTAATTCTTCTCTCCCTTTCCTCTCCCCAACCTTTCCGCTACCCAACAAACTTGTCACATCACCTCCGATCCCACTACTCTACCACCCATCCAATATCCACCCACCACCTGTATCCCACTCCCATCCACCAAATTTGCACCCCAGCTTTCGGGCTCCACCTGCGCTGTCGATCTCACTCCTTGAGATTTGACGTCGCAGATTCAATATCGTGTGATTTTTGCCGTCGGGGTTTAACAACTATTTTTCATGCAAAAAAGTGGTTTTTCTCGGGAGACGCATCCAAATCTGAATGGAATCACGTTCCCCCAGAGAAAAACTACAAACCACCCATTGCTAATGCATATACCACCCCGGTATTCACCAAAATTGCCTTCTTCAGTGTTTCATGCCATTATTTAAATTTTATCCTCCCTGTGCCAGTTTTCACAATGAAACCTTTCCATGCATTCTCCTTCCTCCTCACTGCTCCTTCTGCCTCCTTTAAACCTCTACAAAGCAGTTATACCCTAATTTGCAGGATTTTATAACATTTTATGTTTTATATGCAAGTTTAATGGTGTTTTAAGCCATAAAATCCATCCCACAGCAAAAGGATAATTGCCAGGCCGAGGGTGACGATCCTCAAAGGCCAAAATTAAGGCGAAAGGGACAAAAAGAGGGTTTAATCTTGTGTTTGGACAGTGCATCATAAGCATTGGTTGTTCATGCACAAGCCCTCCAACGCAGAAAGACACCTGTACGCAAGCAAAATCAAAGGAAAATATGAAGATTAGAGGTCTTAATTGATGATTAAAAGGTTAAAGAAATTAGTTAGAGGATAAAGACAGCGTGATGAGTTAAAAGGGCCAAAATCAAATCGGGCCTAAAATAAAGTTTAATTCATGAAATCAAAGGAAATATTAGGCCTAAAGAGCCTTGAATACATCAACAGAGGCAGTTATTCATCTGAAAAATATAACTGCCACCTGTGGCCTACTTTTTGTCCCAAAGGGAAAATTGGCAGTTATTGCACAGTCAAAATATATTTTAAGCTGTCAAAAAACTTATTGTAAAGATAAAGACAGGCCTCAAAGTCAAACTTTTCACCTATATTTCCTTAAGAAGTTAAGACAAAGTTATTAAACAGAGAAGTAGCTGCACACATGTTCCTACCTTATGCCTTGCATGGTTTTCAAGGTCAGGGATGCATTTACTCTGTAATTAATAACACTTGGACCCTAAGTTAGTTCCGCCTCCTCATTTGCAGCATAAATACTGCATTTGAACTCATTATATGGTGGGAATTTTATGACTCTTTGAAGTAATACATAGCTCTGCTGAATTCAAAAGGAAAATGATGTTTTAGAACCTGTGGATGTTTTAACTTGTTTGTTGATAGAGAAATCTCTGTCATTGGATCCCTAAGCTTGGCTGTTGGTGAAGTATTCTAATCTGTTATTGTTTTTCCTGTTTCCCATTCTGTTTCATCATTTCTTACTGTAGTAGAGTAAAAAGCTTAGGCTAAGAAATGTCTCCTAGAAGCACCTTAGGCCTATTTACTCTTCACTGCCTTTATGTTTTCATCTTTTGAAGGTTTTATTGAGTAGTTTGACTGCTTTTCAACCCTTATGCTTGTTTATTTCAGAAATAGTTCAAATATTTTGTCTCAAGAATGATTTATGGTTTTCCCTGCTTACTTGCTGGCACTTGAAAACTACTTTTGAAGTCTCCCTTTAAAGTACCATTGTTTATAGTCTGCCAAAGAGGTCTGTTTTGATCATACCCTTTGTTATTTCTAAGATAGTTGTTTTAAAGGTCTTTATAGTTGTAATCAAAGATGTCTAGGAGTTCCCTATTCTATGAAGGACGTTATTTGTGAATCTTGAATGTTTTCTTATCCTTGAAAGTGAAATCTTTGGATGAAATAGAGCGTTCCTCGACTCCTAGATTTCATTTGAAAAGTTTGTCTTGAAATTGTTATTTTCTGAAGTGTGTTTTCTAGAATTTATGGTTAGCCCTCTCTATGGAATGCCTCTTCATGTTCGGATAATGTTTTAAGTCCCTTTGTTGAGAAGTACATATAATTAAGGATTCTTAATTTCCCTTAGTTCTACTTTTCATTCTAAACCTTTAGTGTCCATTTCATTTCACCTAAAGACTTTGTAGATCCACTGGCCAAGTTAGATTTTTTCTTTGATACCCCTCATCTATTTACAAAATTTTTACAAAATTCCACTTGACTCCATTGCCCAATGACTTAGAGATTTCCCTTTTCTATCTATGTTGCCTAGATCATCATGTCCCACCAAAAAATCAAACAAAATTGCACTTAATAACTAGCCTAAAATCAACCTTTTACAAGCAAACAAGTCATATCTTTGCAAACAATTGAGAGATCCCTCTCTGAGACTAGGAAGGCTAGGTCCTAGAGCTCTAAAGATTGGTTTTGATGTTGCCTTGTCACTTGGTATGCCAATCTGCCAAATCACAGGACCCCAACAATTTTAATAATGAATCAGGGAGTATCACAGGGAAAATCTAGCATGGTCAATCGATTCTCAAGGTTTGTGTGAAATGAGATGAACATCAAGTTTGTGAAAAAAGTAGGGCAAAGGGAAATCAAGAATACTTTGTCAAATAATTTAACAAGAAGGGACTTCAACACTATTAGCATAAAGAAGTAATCATAAGATAGGGCAAACCAGTAACTCTTTGATTCAACTTAAGCAAATAAGCATTTCAGACAAACAATTCAGTGAACTATAGAAGGCGAGATACTCATTTAAATTCTAGTGATTTCACCTTCAAGGTTAGAAAACGTTTAAGATAAACATATAACTTTAATAAAAGAAGAGGGAACTAATAAACATCATTGATCATAGCCATAAATATCTTTGAAACAACTCTTCAAGCATGGACAAAGAGTATGATCGAAACATAGCCTCTTTGGCAAACGTAACCAGTGGTACTTCAAAGAGAGACCTCAAGAACAGTGTTTTAGTGATATCAAACAAGTAGGGTTAACCATAAAACATCTATGATATCTACTGTATTTAACCATTCATAAGATAAACAAGCTTGGGTGGGTCTAGAGATCAACAAAGGATTCTCTAAACTAACCTAGTAGAGGAAAACATAGAGGTAGTGAAGAACAAATAGAGCTAAGGTGCCTTTGAAAACATTTCTTAGTCTAAAATATTTGTCCTACTGCAATATAGAAGGATGAAACACAATGATACATAAGGAAACAATAACTGAATAGTAGCACTTCACCATTAACCAAGCTCAGGAATCCTGCAAGAAAGCCTTCTCCAGCAATAAGCAAAACAATCCATTCACAAGCTCCACAACACCAATTTTCTCTTCAAGCTCCAAAAAACCATATATTGCTCTCATGAGTCATCAAATGCCAACGTTTTACAATAAGGCCCTAATTCTCTATTTATCTAGCAAAGGAGGGAAAAAAACCCTAACTAGGGTTGAAAATGTCAAAATCATCCATAAATGTCATTAATGCCGAAGAGACCATGCAAGGCCCAAGGCACAAAATATCTCATGAAATAAATGTAAAAATAACTCCTAGCACCTAAATTTGGAGTGATTTTCCTCAAAAAACATCAAAATATCATTTTTCAATTAAAGAGTGTATTTTTTTGACTTTTGGCCAAAACCGCACAGTGAGGTCTGAAAGCGTAGCGCCTTCACAGGCATAAAATGGGTCCACTTGCAGCCAAGTTGTGGTGACCTTCATGATGTCAAAATTTCCTCTCTGATAGCCTGTTAGAAAGCCTGATGAGTATACTTTCCAAAAATTCCCTTTGTTTTCTAATTGAGCTCCAGTACCCTGTCCAAAAGGAAAAATTCCCAACACTGCTCTAGGCACAGCGCCAGGCCTGAAAATGAGGAAGAAAGGTGAAAAATGAGGTGTTTTTTTGGCCTTTTGAGGGGTAAAAAATGCTCCAAATTCTCTGAAATTTGGTGAGCATACTGTACTAGATGTGATAATTCCAAAAATGTAGATTTCTCCCCCTGAGGATGCCTGAAATGAAAGCGCAGCGACAGGGGTGTTGCGCTTTGAGGCCTCCAAATTCACAAAAAACCAAAATTTGTCAAAAATTCCTCAAAATTGGTGGATGTATCCCTCATGGGGTTTGAGATGCCTATAGAGAAGCTTCAGCCAAGATTCCAAGGCTCTCTTGGTCTTTTTACTCTTTGAGTGATTGAATCTTAGTGAGGGCCTCTTTGAGCTTGGCACTAGCAGGTTTTTTTTTCAAGGCATAGTGCTTGGCCATCTTCTTCAGTAGGCCAAGGTCCCCTTTCATCCTCTTCATATGCTTGTGTTCATCCTTGTAATAATAAATAATGTATTGTGCCATTCCAAGGCTCCTTTTTAGGTCTTTAATCTCTTGATTCTTGTTTTGAAGTAGTATACTATTGGCCCTCTTTTTATCCTCCTTATCACTGTCAAGTTCAATGAGGTTAAATTCATGTTCTACATCATGCTGGCCTTCCTCTTATTATTTTATCTTTCCTTTGCCTTTATCTTTGCTTTTAACCTTGCCTTTATCTTTGATTTTGTCCTTTGGCCTAATAGGAGTAGAAGTCATAGCCCCTTTCCTTTTAGAGGCAACAAACACATGTCTTTCTCCTCTGTGGTATGCCAAGGGAAAAGGTTCAATTTGGCTCATTTTGGTGTCATCCTCATGGCTGTCATAATTTGTCTCTATGTATTATTTTTCATAACCTGGACTATTTCTTACCTCTTTATCTTCAACATTAGCCTCACTGCTGGCTTCTTCACTGATTTTTTCACTCTCATCTTGTTCTTCATTGCCATTGCCTTCATCATTGCCGTAACCTTTATTTTGGCTACCAGCCTCTTGATTTTCTTTATTGTCTTCATGACTGCCATGACTATTTTCATGATAGTCATGACTATCTTCAACCTCTTCTTCATTTTCTACATAGTCATTATCTTCATTTTGGCTTCCCTCTTCATATTTTCCCTCATCTTTGTCATGACTAAGAGCCTCACTGTTTTGACTGTCATTAGGGCTCTTAGTCTCACTGCTTTCTTCAGGATCATCCTCTGCTTCTTGGTTACTTGCTTCATTTGTGCCCATGCTATCCTCTTCCTCCTCATCCTCAATATTTTTAGTGTGATTGCTGCTTTCTTCATCACTTACCTCTTTTTCATCATCATCCACCTCCATGGACTCTGCTTCATTGCTGATTTCTTGTTCATCTTTGCTTGATCCATTCCCACTGTCAGCTTCTTCCTTTTCTTTACTGTTATCACCCTCCTCTATTTCCATGTTGTCTGCTTCTTGTTGGCTCAACTCATCATCACATTCATCTTCATTTTGGTTTGACTCATTGTCATCCTCACCCTCATTTTGGCTTGACTGTTTATTGCCACTTCCTTCTTGATTTGATGCATCAGGAGAAGATGGGGAAGGGAGGTTTTATTGAGGAGAGGATACTTGGGTAGATTATGAGTCATGGCTAGTAGGAGGTGATGGAGGAGTGAAGGGAGGAGGATGAGATGATGAGGGTAAATTTGGTTGATGATGGGGCTGAGGGCTTGTGAACACTTCATGAGCTATGAACACCTCCCAAGGTATGCCTTTTTTCTCCAGCTGATGTAGCACCACCATCTTGATTAAGGAGTGGTCGAACAAACTACGCATTTTCTGGGAATAACTCCTCCTTTGGACAACAAAAGACATCTTGTCGATACTCCTATACAAGTAGTAAGGTAAATGAAGCATTTTAACTTTGGTAAAATGTGTGAGTAATATGATATGGTAGGAGTTGAGTCTAGAGTATCTCCCCTCACATGTAAAATATTTCATGATGACCTTCATTAAGGGTGCATACCTGTCCAGTAAGTGTGAGAAAGGGAAAATGGTTTTGCAACCTTCTTTGTACCTAGGTTTGATAAATGGCTCATAGCAGTTCATGTCCAACTTTTCCCTCTTGAACCATTTCTCACTAGCATCAGGAAGTCCACTAGCATGGGAAATGGTATCTAATGATAGCTCAAAGTATACCTCTATAAGATTTACTTGTTTATTGTGTAGGTTGAGGACGAACAACCTAGTGAGCTCAGGGTGACTATGCACTTGTTGGACCTTCTCACAAAACTGGAAACACCCTACATTTTGAAAGCATGTGAGAATCATGGGGGAGGCAGTAATATCCACAGTGCTTTTGCACTCAAATATTTTAACCTTCCAACCCTTGTGCTTTTTCCTCATAGGCACTTTGCCTCCTTCACTACTGACACTCCCTTATTCTCCTGACATGGTGATTAGTGTGGCCTTTAGACAAACTTAGGTCTGCTTGTAAAAATTTGTAGGAGGAGTGTCATGAAAGATGGTGAGGGCAGCTGTTGTGAATGAGTGAGATGGAGGTGTGGGTTTATGAATGATTTTCTTTGAGCTTGGAGGAGGGCTAACTTGAAATGACTGTAATTAACCTAATTCACACTCCCCTTAACTGATTTCTTGTTTGGAGGTAAAAAAAGGTTGTTTCCCATGAGGACCTAGGGTTTTTAGTGACTAGGGTTTAGTCAATTTTCTCTAACCATTAAATAATAAAAATTACTTGGAGGATAAGGAAAATCAACATCCACCAACCTTTAACTTGTTTGCAGGTTCTTGAAGGCATCTTGGAGGGTGTTCCCTTGTGTTTTGGCAAGTTTTTTCAATTGAGAGAGGGATTTTTATCTAGGCGCAGTGCCTGAACATGCTATCAGGTCGCCTCTACCCTATGCACAATGCTTTGCCCATGTGCAGGCCTGTTGGTCGTTTCCTGTGCCTGTCGGGTCCTCCTGGGCGCAGCGCTGCCCACATGTAGGCCTGCCGGGCTCCTACGCGCAACACTGAATGGGTTTTGGGCCTGTTGGGCCCTTTGAGCACAGTGCCAGATAGATATCTGGGCCTGTCAGGTCTCTTACTGAGTGCATCGCTGCATGATGCCCTGCCTGTCGGGAAAAAATGGGCGAACGGGTAGCGCCCACCTGTAAGCGCAACATGCTTCCTTGTACACGCAACACGGTGTACTTTTACACCACAAAATATCCCCTAAGCGCAACGCCGGTTGCTCTAAGCGCATCCTCTACTCCAAAGCGTAGTGCTAGGTAACCTTGCCCATATTTAGACTAAAACTCAGAAATTTCTTCTTGAAGGCTCCTTACTCTTTTTTGCAAGTGAGAAATGAACCGAGTGATAAAAAAAATGCTCTTTTACAGTCTTAGGAAAACAAATTTATCTCTTGCAAACCCACTTTCTAATGTTTTTTTTAGTCCCTTTATCACTTTGACTAATACCTTTTTGACCTTTCACAGTAGGTGACTTGAAAACTTTTAAATGGATCTTTTTCCTTGGGTTGCAACTTTCTTAGCACTGTCAAAACTTCTTTTTCTTGCATTGTGAAGTTGAAATCATGTTTTTACCCCCTTTACGATTTATGAGTGTGGGTGACCTGAAAAACATGGTTTCTTTCCCTCTCATTGATTTTTGGACATGACAAACTTAATTTTTACAATGACCATAATCATGTTTGCCATATCTCCTTTTTGGCCACTTCTGATTTGTTGTAGGTGCCATAACATATTGATTTAATTTTTCTGATGTTTCTTGGTGTTTGGCACATTTAGTTACACAACAGGAACTTCACAATCAATTTATTTTTCCTATCTTGAAACTCAGCCCTATGCTTGTATCCCTCTGATCATTAAGTGTAAATGATTGAAAGTGGGAGCTTGACCTTATTTACACTGATATTCTTTGCATTCTTTTCCTTTGAGGTAGTGAGATACTCTGCCTTGGCAAACCATGGGGTTCACCTTCAACAATATCTTCAAACCTTCTGGCTGTTGTCATCATGGAGGTCTATCATCTTCATTTTATCTCCCTTTTCCTATCTTTCCAAAACCTTAGGTTTTTGGGATGTTAGAGAAGAATTATTAGTGTTGTCTTCTAAACTCTATATAGCCCTTTCAAGTTCATTCATTTTTGTTCAGTTCACCTCACCTTTTTCCCTTCTTCATTTATAGTTTCTAAAAATCTTCAATTCATGGTTGGTTGTACTGGTGTGCCTCTATCCATGTGATTTTATGCATTGGATCCTTTCTTGGCACACTTTTGGTCTAATCAGTCCTAGAAACCCTGATTTTCTTTAAACATAGGCTGCTTCCACTTCCATTTACTTAGTATATCTGTAATGTTCCAAAATTTTCATGAAGTTAATTGGAATATTAATTTTTCTCATATCATCTAGGAGGTGAATAAAATGGGTGAGGAGACCCATGAGTAGGAATAAAATCCCTCATAGTGTGAAAGGGATCAATGGAGTAGCTTTATTTTGCACCTTCCAGTGTGAAAAGGGGCAAATGCATGAGGACAAGGTCAAGTTTGACCAAGTCAACAGTGCTGCCTAAGAGGGTGTGACTTGCTTGGGAAGACATCGCAGTTTGAGAGTGAGAAATATTCCTTGTGGAAGAAACCCTAATGTGTGGGGTCCAGGGCAAAGAGACATTCACTTGCATAAAAGGAGGAAGAGGCAGCCATAGTGAGACATCTTTTGAGTATTGTATTATTGGTCTTGTAGACTATTTGTAGTCTTCGGTTGTTCAACTGAGTTGCAGTGCTGTTTAGCACGAGGGATTCCTGTTTAGGATTTCCTCTCCTTCTTGAGAGGCCCCTTAGAGGATTGCACTTCATTTCTCCACATCTTGGCTCAAGGCCAAAGCCACTTCCTTTAGTCACTGCGTTATTTCTGCTAAAGTGTAACGTAGTGTTGTTGGGTGTTGCAGTGGAGGGTTCCACAACGCCATTCCTTGGCTCATCTTTCAGAGGAGGGAGCTCTTATTCCTCAGGAAGGTTAGTGGGGAAGGTTTTAGAGCTGATTTTCATATCTTGGCATCAGGCCAAGCATCTCCCATCTATTACAGCGCAATCCCTCTCCTTGACTGCGTTATTTCAGTGTGTATCTGCATTGGGGGTTTGTACCACTATTTTGGAGGGTGAGATCTTCAGTGATAGGATCAGCCTTGCACTTGAGAGATCTATTGGAGGAGGTCTATTTCAGATTGCGCATCATCATCAATCACCTCCTTCTATTTTCTAGTTGCAATTGCTACCCAACAACTTCGACATTTCTGCAGATTTGCTAATTGTACATATATTTCAGCCAATCCTTTTAAGGATTGTTGTACCATTGTTTTCAGGGGTTGAGAGCTTGCTCCCCCACATTTCTTGAGCTGATATTTTCATATCATTGTATTATCTATTATTATGTTGTAGTGTATTATATAAACTACGCAGTCATAGCTTGGGCACCATTGTATAGCAGTGTTCTCTCATGATTTATGTACTTGTTTCTTGAGGCTGAGTATTGCCTCTCTTGAGTAGCTTTTTCCTCAAGATATTGTACACATATTTTGCTGATATGATCTAATATGATGGCTATTTGGATCCTCTTACTATTTCTACATTCATATAACGCTGATATTCCATGGTATATTTATACATTGCTACAACCCCTTCATCGAGAAAATTTCCAAAGACAACTAGGTGTGGGAGACTTGTTTAACCCACCTAGAGGGATTTATTTTGAGCCACCTCTTAGATTTCAGTCTTAGATACATCAATATAAGGGATCCAGGTCTTGGTTTTAAATCCTATAGCATCCATTCCTAGAAAATTCATTTTCCATTCATGCCTTGCTGAGAGTTGCCATTTTGGGATATTACAGTGGTATCAGAGAAACTTCTTGGCTCAGCCTATGAGTCTCAGCCAAAGAGATCAGAAGATTGAAGAGGATGGGTTTTATCTCATCATATTTTAGATCCATGAAGAACCTCCCCAAGGAGGATAAGCAAATATAAAAGGAATAACGCTGCACTTCCTATTCTCATTGAGAAGGAGACAGAGAAATAAGCAGGAAAAAGACTCCATCTTCTGGAGGAGAAAAAGGGGATAAAATTACAAAGCTTCTTCCTAAATATGTACATACTATTCATGAATATTTCAAGAAAATAAGAAGGGAGATGTGTGAAAAATCTCCAAAAGAGTTTGAGTCTAAAGAAAACTCTAGATTGATATATGAGGAGTGTGAGCATGTAGCCACACCCTATGGTACACAACGTAGTCACATGCCTAGGATTGCTAGAAGAGAGATGGAAAGAGGAGAAGAGGTTGCTAGGAGGAAAAATCTTAGTAATTTCTTGAAGGAGTATGAGTCTCAAACTCAGAAATGCTGATATCATCTCAGTTTTTTAAAGTTTTGCAAGCACAAGGTGAAGGAAAAAGAGCAACAGGATAGATTTATTCTATCTATCTTTGAAGGTTCACCTACATGTTCAGCCAAAGCTTGGGTGGAGGAGTTAGATACCTTCTTGCAGCAGCACCAAATGTCAGAGGATGAAGCCATCAGAGTTGCAGCACTGCATTTGAGAGGTAAGGCCTATGCCTGGTGGATCTTTGAATCTGTTTCTTTAAGAAATGTAAACATTACATCTTATGCAAGTTTCACTAAGGCCTTAGTGAAAATATTTGATGGAAGGATTCATGAGACACACATGGTGGATCTAAACAAGTAAAATCAAACAAAACCCTTGCATAAAAACACAATTCCACTTCAGAAAACCATGGAGGAGGCTAAAAACTTGCACCATACCTTGCCAGAAGAAAGGTTTTCATCTCACACCTTTGAGCAAAGAAGCAGGGAGATCTCTTTTTCAAAGAGGGATCCAATCATTGGGAGGTTTCCCATTCATATTTCAGATATTGAGGGAAACAAGGTTGTCTCATCTAGAGATTATCTAGTGTCTCATGTAGAGGAAGGAGGAGCTCTTGCTCCAAGTAGAGGGATTCTTGCATCTTTGCAAGGAATACCCCAGGATATCATGTATGGAGATCAGGGCAAAAATCATGTGCCATTGTTGAGGAGGTGTGGAACCATGGAGACAGAAGGAGGAGGTAGGGAGAAGACCCAGCATCATGAGATGAGGAGTACACATCCCTATCCATTTCTGGAGGTTGTTATACCTAGGAGGGAGACTAGACTGCATAGTGAGGGCATGGGAAGATTTTTCCATTCATATATGCAGTCATCTCTTGATGATGATGTCTCATTTCATGGAGACATTTCACCAAGGAGACCACTGGATCGACAGAGGAGGTTGGATGCTTCACCGGTTAAGGCACCACTCATTGATTTCAAAGGAGTGGGGACCTTGGGAGAGCTTGATACAACGTTGGGAGTCTTGGGTAGACTCAAGGAGGGGAGAGGCATTCTCTCAACATCACTTTTACCCACTTCAATTTCATATTCTACGCTGTGGCAGAAGCTGTTATAGGGTAAACTGCTTGGGTGGTTGGTTTTCGAATATCCCTCTCAGGGCTTTCCGGTGCCCGAGGCAGACAGTAAGATTAGCTATGTTGTTCACAAAGATGGCATGAGAATGTTCATATTAAATTGAAATATCTTGATAGAATACGATATAGAATTACCTCTTTGAAAACCTTGGAGTCCCTTGGAGAGCACTAGGCAGCGAAGCAAGAGTCCTTCTTCACCAGCTCCAAATCTTAGTTCTGCAATCAGTCAAAGCACCCGTGTAACTCCTAACATAACATATATCCTATCAATCAAGCCAATATATAATGAACTTCTAAATTATACACATATGAGCCATTCATATCATACTATGTAAATGTTCAAACAATAATGACAACATTAAGCATTGAATGGAAAAAACAAACAAAGTTCTATTAATTTGAAATAAGGAGGATTACAACCGTCGGTTGTACCAAGCCCTCCTCAGTCTCCCAATCTCTCTTATCTCTCAAGTGAAGAATTCTAAGTCAAAAAGCTCTCTAGGAACCTCTTTGACTCTTGGCCTTAACACTATTCTCTATTCCACAAGTATGCAAAACCTTTAGCATTCCTTCGACCTTCAATTAAGAGCCTTCAGCTCCTTCTTATAGGAGAGGGAGAAAGCCATTGTTGCCTTTCTCTTTCCACTAGTTTGGAATGGAAAAAACTTAGATGTTTCCTTGATCTCTATGCTTTTGCCTCCTTTGGAGTTCAGTCTTCTTATGGCAATGACCAATAATGAACTGGTGTGTTGCAGTTTCTTTTATGAACTGATCCTCTTGTGAGGGAAAGTCAGAGATTCAAATCATTCTCCATGGGATTTTCCTGATTCAAACTTAAAACACGGGTAATGCTTCCCTCCAGTGTAAACAGTGCGTTGCCTTAGCCACTAACGTGGCCCATTCACTGATTAGTTGCGTTATAACGCTCTTGTGTTGTTATAGACCGGCGTTACCCTGGCAGAAATAGGTTTAATTTAGGTCTTTGTACTCCTTCCATATTTGTCTTCCCCTCTGAGCTGATGAGGAGGTATTTTGACCTATAACAGATGCCCCCTAAAGTGTGAGGTTAGAGATGAAGACGATGGCCGAAATACTTTATAATTTGTAGAGATAGAGAGATTGAAAGACTGAGGAAAACCTGAAACAACAACATATGTCAGAAAATATAGTATTTGCCTAGAGTCGGGCATGTCCCATGCTCAGTAGCTTTAAACAACATGATTTCTCTAGAATAGAGATATGAAGAATCTATCCACCAATAGGCACAATGTGGAAGTGTCTGTCATAACAGGATCAGGCTGAAGAAGCTATCTCCATAAACAATATCGCAACTTGGGGAAGGAAACACAACTTTAATGATGTAGCCTTTGCTCCAAGGTCTTGACCGCCGATTCATTTAAATTTCATATTTCTCAACATGTGAATGAAGGAGTTATCGTCGAACATGTGAGAAATCGTCTGATTACCAGTCAATAATGAAAACTGTTAACAGATGCGAAGGTGGCCACCAATAATGATGATGGTCCCTAAGATGCCCAGTACAATCTAGCGAGTGTGAATAAAAGGAGTTGAAGTCGAACACTCGTAGAATCATTCGACCAAGAGCCAATGATGAAGACCCTTGATCAAACACAAGACTACCTACCACTGATGTCTGCAAGTATCTGGGTACTGATGTGTTTCTGGATCAACTTCCTAGATAAGGTGTTGAAGTCGATAGGAAGTGATCTGTTAAAAGGTAGGCACTGAGGCGTCCTACATCAGTCAACATGAAACGGAAACCAACTGATTTTGTTTATGATTTGAGATAAGGAAGAGTAAATGGGAACGTCAGACGACAAATAATTTCTGGCATAATGAACGGTTTGGTTGATAATAGGAGCAGTAGATAGCGAGATCTGCTTGAACAATAGAAGGCACTCTAGCAGGGTACTAGGCAGCTGAAGCGTGTTGAACACCAAAGAGTGTGTTAGGATTTTACCGGTGCAGGGACACTGGGAAATGAAGGCTAATACTCATAGATGGTAGGGTTTGGCTAACTGCGAAAGAGTTTTCTGGGAAGTGCCATGTTCAAGAATTTTGCTGCCAAATCGACCTTTTTTGAAAATGTAACAGAGGTAGTATCTGTTTTGTCCAAATTTTCCCCGTCTGATTAAGTTTAACGAGTCCAGACGAGTAAACTCGGTGAATTTTTCATGTTTAGAGAGTCTGAAAAATGTCAGGAAAGACAACTCTGTGCCCCATCTGATTAGATTTAACGAGTCCAGATGAGCAAACTCGGTGAATTTTTCGTGTTTAGAGAATCTGAAAAATGTCATAAAAGACAACTCCATGTCCTGTCTGATTAGGTTTAACGAGTCTAGACGAGTAAACTCGGTGAATTTTTCATGTTTAGAGAGTCTGAAAAATGTCGTAAAAGACGACTCCATTGGGGTACCTTTGTCATGTCTTGATAACCGGGCACGGCAAAGGGGTAATAGTAAGCCCGAAATAGTTCATTTTCCATAAGTTAGTCCATCAAATCCAGAAAAGTGAGAAATCTATGTTCGATGTATGTCTACCTCATTTTGTTATGAGTATGAGGAGACGAAGTAAACTCAATATTCTTTGTGAAATTTTAACGAGTCCAACAAAGAAAAACTCGGTACCCTCCGTGAAATTTTAACGAGTCACGTGGAGAAAACTCGGTTACTTTTTCTGTTTAAAGAGCTTTGAAAAAGAGGAAAAGAGTGGCTCCTTGTTCTCTGTCGAAGTAGTTTTAACGAGTCTAACAAAGGAGACTCGGGATTTTTTCAGTTTTATGAGCGAGAAAAAGATTCCTTAAAAGAAATCTTAGTGCTTCTCCATAGCTTTAATGAGTCTGGAGAAGAAAACTCTAGGTTTTTTAGATTAACGAGCAAGAAAAGACCATACAAAAAGAACGCTCGATGTTAACTTCGTGTAAGTTTAACGAGTCCGAAGGAGGAAACTCGAGGTTTTTCGGATTAACGAGTAAGAAAAATACCATAAAAATAATGCTCGATAAAACATGAGTATGTCTGCTCATAAATCTTGATTCCTTATTAGGACATCAGTACCAAATCTCAAGAGTTGCGACACATGCGCAGCAAGAAATCATGACTTTGCCGACTAGCTTAAGAGAGTCATGCCCTAGAATTTGCTATAAGAAGGTCGAAAGACTTTCATTTTCGCAATCGAAAAGGATGATGTGTACTTTTTGACCGGCCTATCATGCCGTGGGGCGAGGCCCAATTTGACAGGGTCCAGAGCTGACCCTCGTTCCACTACTGATTTGATCCATGCGCACTGCATACGTGGCACCCAGGCTGTGAGTAACTGGATACCTATTGCACAGGTGACTTTGAGACCACTCCGGTCTATTTTATGGATGATTGTTCGCTTGGCAAGTGCCAAGAGTTAGCATGTGGCCACCAAGGCCCAGATGCTCTTAGCCTTGGACTGTATGCAGCCTCACGTTTTCGACTGGTGTGACGGAGTTGTCCGTCGGGTCCGAGCAGAGCTTATTGCATGCAAAAAACCATACCCAAAGAGAGTTTGGGTACAGTACACTGATCGTTTCTTTCATACTGGAGCAGATACCACTGATGAGGCCCAGGATAGCTACAGCACCATTGGGTCCATGTGAGCCAAGGCAGGCTCGGTGGGCCACTTTGCTTCTGCGGACGGGAGAGGGTCCCGTCCGTCACTGCTTTGATGATGGGTTTTTTGATTGGCTAGACGCCCAGATAGTCATGATCGAGGATTATCCCTATGCAGGGATGAACTTCACAGGCGATCCGGAGTTAGTCCTGCCCCCTGGCACCCAGTGGGGGCTCGATGGTAAGAAGGAGATGACCAGTGTTTTTCAAAGAAGTATTTTTTTTTTTATCTTTTGAATGTTTATGTAATTTTTTTATTTATTTTTTGTTAAAATAGGGTGAAAATTATGTTTTGACATGAAGATTTTGTTTGCTTGACACAGATGTGGCACCTGTCCAGCCAGTTGGAGCCCCTCACTATGCACGGTGAGGACTGCAGCTACCTGGGGTTGGCGCACCACTAGAGGATGCGGAAGCCGGCGACGATGATGATGCCCAAATTTTACATGAACTCTCCAAAAACCTGGAGGGTCTGAGTATGGGTATACCACCGCTTCCTATGCGGGAGGTTCCCGTTCATCTGCAGCGGCATACTGTAGGTGTGCCAGAGAGATACCTAGTGCCTCTAAGGAGGATAGCTAGAGCAGTTGTATGCTAACATGAGCATCAGGCTTAGTTGGTGGAGCAGATGTATTAGTGTCAGAGTGTGGCTTAGTATAGCCAAATTTTTGTAAAACACCCCAAGTTTTGGAAGATTTTTTGATGTTACTATGTACTGGACATGAAATATATATATATATATATATATATATATATATATATATATATATATATATATATATATATATATAGTTTTTGGTATTTTTGTTTTTGTGACTTTTTATGTATTTTTAATGTGATAAAAATAAATGTACTCATGAGTAAATCTTTTACAATAAATGTGACAAATGCCAATCTAACACATAATTTGCCAAAGAATTGGCTAATGCATTAAATTCTCTAGGAACGTGCTCAAATGTGATTGTTTGAAATTGACGCTCTAAAAGTCGCACCCGTAAAAAATAACGTAACAACACAGGATGACGGACACGGTAATGATTGTTTAACTGCATAATGATGAGTTGGGAGTCTAACCTGACCACTAAATTGGAGATGTCACGAGATGCCTCCTCCATGAGGAGTTGGATCACTGACATGTACTCAAAAACATTGTTGGTGGCGTTACCTAGGAAGATTCCCCCATAACCAAGAAGGTCTGACTCAGGAGTGTAGAGAACCCAAGCAGCTGAAGCAATGTGTCTAGTGTGACGACTAGCACCGTCCGCACATCCAACGTATGATAACGAGTGTGATGACATCTATGTGAAAGAAAAATATTACATGAGAAAAACACCTTAAACCAAAAATAATCCAGAAGCATCAAAACAAATAGGCAAAACTTATATACATAAAATTACAAAGCATATTCCTAGTGCGAAACTAGGCAAAATACTTCTTTAGATAGAGCCCATTGCGGGGCTCCTCAAGCGGAATTCCATTACAGTCCTGGAGTTCGTAAGCTCCTTTTGAGAGGACCTTAGTGAAGATGTAAGGACCGAGCCATAATGGTTGGAGTGTTCCTGCCCCCAAGAGGTCATGTTTTTGATCATAGAGTAGAACCAAATCGCCCTCTTGGAAAGAACGAGGCTTGACAGATTTGTCGTATTGAGCTTTAACTCGGTGCTTGTGAGCTTCGAGTGCTAGTGTAGTGTCTCGATGAGTTTCGTCCAATTGATCGAGTGAGAGAAAGCGCTATTCAGTGGCCGTGGTGCCAGGAAGGAGTTCAATGGCAAGTTTGAGTGATGGAATTTCACACTCGATTGGAAGCACTGCCTCCAGGCCGAAAGCAAGTTGGAATGGTGTGAAGCCTGTAGCAGTTTTGACTCACGTTCGGTATGCCCATAGCGCAAAATACAACTTCCGATGCCAAGTAGTTTTATGGTTTCCTACCAATCGACGAATCATGGTTTTGAGGACACCATTTACGGCTTCCACTTGACCATTAGCTTGAGGATAATAAGACGAAGATTGATCTTGACAGAAACCTAGCATGGATGTTAATTCGGTCATCATATGATTCTAAAAGTGGGATCCATGATCTGTGACAATTGAAAGGGGTACGTCGAACCGACAGATTACCTAATTAAACAGGAAGAGAGTGGCGGTTTTGCCATCGGCCTTAAAAGTGGGAAGGGCTTCCGCCCATTTTGTAAAATAATTGACTGCAACCATGATGTAGTTGTGTCCATTTTCCGAAGTGGGATTGCAGGTGACGAAGTCAATTCCCCATTTAGCAAAAGGGCCAACGGAGATAATCGGATGAAGGGGGGCAGGATGTGCGCGCATTTTCTTGGTGAAAATTTGACATGGATGGCACTCCTGGACTGTTGTAATGCAGTCTTTAAACAAAGTGGGCCACCAGTAATCGGCGCGCAAGATTTTTTGGGCAGTAGCTATGCCCGAAAGATGACCACCACATGCCCCTGCGTGGCAGTCATTCAAAACGCATTCTGCCTCATCGATAGTGAGACAAAGTCGGAGAATAGTATCAACACCACAACGATATAGTGTATCGTTTAGCACGAGGTAGTGCTTTGCTTGGTGGCGGATACGATGACGGTCATTGGATGTGAGAGTTTGGCGGAAGCATTGGGTTTGTAGGTAGACTAAGATGTCTCCATACCATGGGTCCAAAGAATCGACCAAGTAGATAGATTCATCGGGAAATGGATCATGAGCTACTTCTGCTGGGTCGATTCTGGGAAGGTCCGATAATAATTCGGCGAAGACGAGGGATTTCTTTGCTTTGGCAGCCGTAAAAACCAAATCAAATTGTTGGAGGATGAAAATCCATTTGGAATATTTCCCTCCAATAATTTGTCTAGACAAGATATGTCGCATGGGATTCTCCAAAGCAATCACCGTAGTCTGTTGCAGCAATATATAATGTCGGAGTCGGGTGACGGTGAAAACTACCACCAGAGAGAGTTTCTCCACATGTGAATAATGTAATTCAGGTCCGATTAGACCTTTGTACAAATAGTATATCACATGTTCACTGTCGTCACTGTGAACTTGAACCAAAACCATTCCAAGTGAGGATGGTGAGGCTTCCAGGTAGAGGAGAAAGTCGCGTGAGTAGTCGGGGGCACTAAGGAGTGGGGCTGAAACAAGTGCATGTTTTAAATCATCAAATGACCATTGAGATTGGTCATCCCACAAGTATAGTGTTCCTTTCTTCAATAATCGCATAAATCCTTTCTTCATCTCGGCATAGTTGACGATGAATCGACGTAAAAAGTTTGCCTTCCCCTGCAAACGTTGGAATTGAAGGATGGATTGTGGTGCTGGAAATTCAACAATTTCCTTAACCTTATTGGGATCAACCCTAATCTTGTGCTTGGAAACAATGAAACCTAACAGACGTCTGGACTCGACCATAAATACGCATTTATGCAGATTCAAACGTATATTGTAGAATTTGCACCTAGCAAAAATTTCTCTTAAATGAGCAAGGTGATCAGAGTGTTTCTTGGAATGGGCCAAAAGGTCATCCAAGTAAGCCTGTACAATATGTCGAATGTCATGAAAAGCATAGTCCATAGCCCGCTAAAAAGTTGCTCCAGTATTCTTCAGGCCGAATGGGAGTTTTTTATACGCAAAAGTGCCCCAAGGACAGATGAAGGCAGTTTTATGTTGGTCATCTTTTTTAATGGCAATCTGGTTATATCCCGAGAATCCATCCATGAAGGAAAAAGATTCGCATCCAGCACAATCATCAAGAATTTGATCAATGAACGACGTAGGATAATTTTCTTTGGGACAAGTGGCGTTCAAACCGCGATAATCGACGCAAACACGAATAGTGCCTTGTTTTTTATCAACGGGAACCGGATTGGAAACCTATTCCGTTAAGGGAACGGGGTAGATGAAGCCAGCGTTTAAAATTTTTTCTACCTCAATCTTAATGGCGGCTGCTTTGCGTGGTGGACAGGTCTGAGTCGTTGCCGGACTGGTTTAGCATTGTCATAAGTCTTGATTTCGTGCTCGAAAATAGAAGGATCTATGCCGGGCATTTTGTCATAAGACCAAGCAAAGACATCGCGGAATTCTTTAAAAAGAGATGTGAAGGACGCAATTTTCTTAGGATTGCAGTCGGCTCCAATCTGAATATTTTCCACGATACCCGTTTTGACTGAGATATCAATGAGCAGTGTCTTGGAAAGATTACCCATGTTCCCTTCTGAATTGATAGTGTGAACAGTCGTATAAGAGGAGGGAACTATCTCAGGTTGGTCGAAAGATGGGATTTCAGTTTTCATCGCGTCCGAGTCAATCATCGAAGCACGATGGTGAAACTCTCCCCAAGGTCGTTCTTCTAATGACATGATCTCTCGAATAGCTTTGTCTGTAGGCCAGAATTCATTGAGGAGATCCTTAGAGAGAACTATGATGGGAGGGAGGTTTTTACCTGTGGTCGAAACCATATCAGTGGAGGGTTTAGATGTGGTCTGGATGGCTTGATAAGCCAACTCGGCCGGCGAAAGCGACATCTGATCTCCATAGGAATCAATATCTGAAGGTGCCGGGATGATCCATGGGTCGATAGAGCCATCCGAAAAGATGGATATCATTGCAACCGTGTTTGGGATTTGCGGCGGCGGTAGAGGAAAACAACCCAATAGGGAAGATGCCTTCAGAAGACCGGTACCGATAGTGACATAAGAGTCAGTGACACCTCCTATTAGGGGTACAGTGCTACTTGGTAAAGTGGCATAATCAGGGGTGCAAAAGGATAGCTGATCGACCGTGACTATTTTCTCATCCAATGGAAATATGATGAGTCAGAAGACCGAAGACACGATGGTGGTCATAGCATAAGACCAACTGTGACCAAGCAATAGATTATAGTCGAGATGGCGCTTGACGATTTTAACGTCCACATTTACCATTTTCCCACCCAGAGTGATGGGAAAGCTAGCAAGGTATCCTTTTGGGAGGAAGGTATGGCCATCGAAAGCTTTGAGGGAATTCGATGGAAGGCTTAGAGTAGGAGAACCTAAATTGAGCCAGCAAGCTTGTGACATAATGCAGGTTGAAGCACCTTCGCCTATGACAGTGCGATGGATTGGTCTCCCTTTCGACACCATTTACACCTGAAATGAAAGTTGGTGTGAGAGGCGAGGTTTAGCCTTTTCCATATCAAATATAGCTAGCATGGAGTCCTGGGGGTCTATTCCACCAATTGTCGAAAGCAAGGCTTTCCTTTGTGCTGGGCAGGTTTGTAAAACTTCGAGAGCAGACATGGCTGACGGTGCCTGCGCCAAATCTTCTACAATATTGTAGTTTTGGGCTGCACGTGTAGAGGTGTTATGAGTCGTGCGTCGAAGTGTCCCTTTGGGGGGATGAATTATAGGTTCAGCAGTAGGCCATTCGATATGCAAATCGTTGGGCGATGGTGGATTCGAACTAGTTCTAGGTTCTTGAGCATCTATGGTAGGATTTCCATAAAGCTTGGCTCGAGTTTGAAGGTCAACACTCTCAATGCCATAAATGGCAGATGGTCCTTCGCCAGAAGGATGTGGACCACCATTTCCCCATTGATGGGGTTGTGGTGGATTGTCAACCATGTGTTGATGTTGCTGCTGTTGATTAGGGAAAGGATTGTGAAGAACGCCAGATGTTCGCCCAAAATCCTTGTTGGCAATAAAATCGGTGCATTCCTGTAGCCGAGGACATTTATATGTTAAGTGGTCCTCCGCACAGATTTTGCAAGGAAATTTCATGGGTTTATCTTTTCCTTTGTCATTTTTGGCAGCATTTTTCTGATTAGGGTTATTTTGATTATCTAGCTGCTCTTCCGAAGAAGATGTCTTCTTCTTGTTATTCTTATTTTTCCTGCTAGTTTTTTGTGAGGTTTGTACCAAGTTTACCTCAGCAGGAGGAAGAGGAGTCGTTTGGTGGGGGGCAGTGGCAGCCGAAGATGGCTGGGATGTTTGCCCCCGAGACTGATTTGTGGCCACACCAGAGATTGTGCCAACGAGACCATCGGTATGTGCTCCGGTTTTCTGAGTGGTCAGAGGATTTGGGTTACCAGGGGCATGGGGGAGCAGATCGTAAAGCGTGCCCAATTGTGAATAGATTAAATCCAAATGTTGGGCATGGCGAATACATTGATCTTCTGTCACCGCACCAGAAAGGCCAATGTCTTTAGAGATATGGGGTAAAAGAGACTTGCAAAACCAATTGGCCAAGAGATGGTCCGGTATTAGTGCTTTGACGAGCCTCCTCCAACGTCTCCATTCATGAATAAGATCAGAGATGTGGGTGGCGGTGTCTTGGCGCAGCGATGTTAACAATTCCGTTCTGGTTTCCACTCTAATTGGTAATTGGAAGTTCTTTAAGAACTCCATCGCTAAAGCGCCAAAAGTATTGATGGCGGCGCGTGGCAATTCAATGTACCACTTGGCGGCATTGCCTGTAAGGGTGCAAGGAAATAGATGAAGCCGGACACTATCATCTACCATGGAATTGGATATGGACCATAAATGAAAGGTAGTGATGTGTGCGGCTGGGTCGTCCCCATGTTTCCCGTCGAACTTTGGGATGTCAGAAGGAATCTTATGCGGTACCGGAGGCCAAAGCGGGTTGTGGTTGATGGGGTCTTTCGTCAGTTTATGGATATCGGGTATGTCCAAAGCTACCAAGAATGGCAATTGTGGATTTGCCCCCGAATCTAACCAAGGAAGTATGGGCTGACTACTTAGACCATAGGGTCCCCCCATCAACATGTTACCAGGAGGGTAAGTGGGACTTTGATAAAAACCTCCCATAGGTGGAGGAGTAGGAACATATGGTTGTTGTCCATAGGGCATAGTGTATTGCAGGGCAAACGGTTGATTGCCCCCAGTATAAAAGTGCCCTCCCATTCCAGATGGAGGTTGGGGTTGGTTAGTCCAAATGGATGCAATAGAGTTTCCCAGAGGCATGCTACTACTTGCATAGTTTGGCAACGGTATAGATCCTACACCTATGTTTGAACCACTTAAGGGGATAGTATTTACAATGGGTTGTCCCATTTTTCCTAAGGAATGCAAGGGAAGGGAAATGTTCCCTGCTACCTGTGTGCTGGTGACACTGCCCCCTGGTATAGTAACCAAGGGGTTTGAACTCAACAGAGGGTTCCAGCCGAAAGGGTTGTTGAAAGGTACCGAAGTAGTCGTACTCATGGGAGGAGCTACCATGGTTCCCGACGTGGCCATGGTAGTAGTAGATGCCGAGAGGTTCGGTAAGCTACTAACAGTTGTAATGACCGTAGGGTTGGGGTTAGGTATATGTTGACTACTAGGGTTACCCAGTGATGGCATTGAACTGACCACAGGCGGGGAGGATGGTGGCGAACCTAGGATGGTTACCATGGGCATCAACCTTGTGGATGCCGGTGGTGAAGTGGATGTTTGTGCTGCCGAAGACATATCTTGGCATGGTGGAATCTGAATTATCACAGGCCCCAACGGATCAGTGAGCGGAAGATTGTAATGAGGTACAACCCCTTCAATGAAAGGGTCCTCCGGAAATTCCGAATGATACGAGGTTATGTGATAATCAAGATTAGTCAGAGGAGACTGCTCTTCCGTAGAAGGCCCGGGTTCACCAAGGTTCAGTTCTTCCTCAATAGTGAGAGGAGGTAGACCTTGCTGTCATCGAGACAGACGGCATGGGTCAGGGGACGCCACGGTGACCGGTTTAATTTTGACAAATTTTATTAAATTGTGATGTATTATAAAGTCTCAGTGACAGTAACCACACACCTAAAAAAGAAAAAAGGACTCTCTAAAATCAATTAGCAAGTAGCTAGAATAGGGTGCCCTGTCTGAGTACTACCATTCGCTGGTGATGAAATCCAGTATCACAATAGTATACAGAGAGGGTTGGTCGAAAGTAAAGTTACGGTCACTCTAGAGCTTCGCCCAAACCTCAGACGATAGGTGTAAGCACTCTTTTGAAGATGAGTACCCTCTTAAAGATCGAAGACAGAGTGGGTCCGTCTATTTCCGGTACCAGGATAGCCCGTCCCAGTCACCTTATGTAAGTCCCTAAAAATTATGGTCACTAAGGATACCTCAAATCATAGACATCATCAGGGGGGTCCACGGTCAAGGACAGTGTGTTATATGGGCAGAATACCTAGATCCCCAATCTAGTTTCGACATCCCCGAAGGGAACCCCAATATATAACACACCCATAGGATGCAATCGAAGGCGGGCTACCTTCTTGTGCACCCAAGTGTTGTCTCGCGCTGAGCTCCGGTAAAGGAATGGTCCCGATAATATGAGTGCAGCAGGATTTCACTCGTTAATGACTCTAGTTTCAAGTTTTGAGATCTTGGGTAATTTTCTCACTGTTCCTACCTCAAGATCCTAGCCTGAAATATTGTTTGGGTGAGCTCAAAAAAGAGTTGATTGATTTTATTATCGCTTTATTCTTAGTGGACTTTATTATTAGTCTTGCGGAGGGGGAGTGGACGTATGAAATGTGATGAGACTCTGACTCAAGAAACCATGCAAAAAATGCTCTAGATATTCAATTCGATGAAGAGTATTTCTACAAGGAGAGGTTTCTTTTCAACATCCATGCACTAACATTCAAATAACGCAGTTCAGCTTTCAAGATTCAGACTTCTGTCCACCTTTTCTTAACAGTCTATGAACTGAAACTTTCAGAATAAACTCAACTAAAGGCAGAAAAATAAAAAAAAATTCTTCTTTAAAAAGTAAATGCTTTTAATCACTAAATTTTCAAACAAGAACAAACAAAAATGCCAGCTCCGTAGACAAGCACAGGGATTCAGTCGAGGAAAGTTACTGATGACCAAAAACTCTGCAGCTAAAACACAGTCACAATAGTGAACAACAAGGTTTTGGCTGAGTAACGCTCTGTCTGTGAGTAAATACAATGTTATAACGCATTGTATTTAAGCAGAGACAGTATTATAACGCGCTGGAGAACCTGCAAAGGTAGCGTTAGCCAGGGTAAAGTACTTCAGATGGTCAACAGAAACAAGATTAAACTCTCCGAGCGTTTGGTATGACTACTGGGCATAAAAATGGTCGGAAGGATAAGTGAACAGAGGAGAGAAGAAATAAGGGAAGAAATAGTCTGGAAACTATGGGTAAACTCCCCAGCGGAGTTGCCAATTCTGCTATAGGGTAAAATTCTTGGGTGGTTGGTTTTCAAATATCCCTCTCAGGGCTTTCCGATGCCCGAGGCAGACAGTAAGATTAGCTATGCTGTTCACAAAGATGGCATGAGCATGTTCATATTAACTTGAAATAACTTGATAGAATACGATATAGAATTACCTCTTTGACAACCTTGGAGTCCCTTGGAGAGCACTAGGCAGTGAAGCAAGAGTCCTTCTTCACCAGCTCCAAATCTTAATCCTGCAATCAGTCAAAGCACCGTGTAACTCCTAACATAACATATATCCTATCAATCAAACCAATATATAATGAACTTCTAAATTATACACATCTGAGCCATTCATATCATACTATGTAAATGTTCAAATAATAATGGCAACATTAAGCATTGAATGGACAAAACGAACACAGTTCTATTAATTTGAAAGAAGGAGGATTACAACCGCCGGTTCTACCAAGCCCTCCTCAGTCTCCCAATCTCTCTTATCTCTCAAGTGAAGAAGTCTAAGTCAACAAGCTCTCTAGGAACCTCTTTGACTCTTGGCCTTCACACTATTCTCTATTCCACAAGTATGCAAAACCTTTAGCAATCCTTCGACCTTCAATTAAGAGCCTTCAGCTCCTTATAGGAGAGGGAGAAAGCCATTGTTGCCGTTCTCTTTCCACTAGTTTGGAATGGAAAAAACTTAGATGTTTCCTTGATCTCTGTGCTTTTGCCTCCTTTGGAGTTCAATATTCTTATGGCAATGACCAATAATGAACTGGTGTGTTGCAGTTTCTTCTATGAACTGATCCTCTTGTGAGGGAAAGTCGGAGATTCAAATCATTCTCCACGGGCTTTTCCCGATTCAAACTTAAAACACGGGTAACGCTTCCCTCCAGTGTAAACAGAGGTTGCCTTAGCCACTAACGCGGCCCATTCACTGATTAGCTGCGTTATAATGCTCTTGTGTTGTTATAGACTGGCGTTACCCTGGAAGAAATAGGTTTAATTTAGGTCTTTGTACTCCTTCCATATTTGTCTTCCCCTCTGAGCTGATGAGGAGGTATTTTGACCTGTAACAGAAGCATCAAGGGAAGGATAACAACCTTCCAACTTGAATCTTTGACATGGGAGATGTCAAAGAAGAGGGTAGCCATATGACAGGTATTCTTCATGATAGATCATCAACGCTGTCACTATGGAGGATAGATCCATATTGGAGCTCCCAGTTGTTGGTGGAGTATTCCAAGGATCTTCATGCTTGTAGGATATTGGATGGCCAGTTGCATGAGGAGCAGTATTCAGATAGAGATGGGGTCATCTTTTATCATGGTAGGATCTTCTTGTCTGGAGCTTTCAAGCTCAAGGAGAAGTTGCTACAAGCAGATCATGAGGATTTCCTTTTCATTCCCACTTGTTCTATGAGAGCATACCACACCATCATGGAGGGGTATTTTTGGAGGGGTTTTGAGGAGGAGATATATCAACATATAAAGAGATGCATAGATCATGTGGATTTGGAGGACAGACATAACTCTTTGAGAGAGCTAGCACAACCACCTCTTTTATCTTTAAGGATGAGAGGATACTCATTTATTAGCCACTCCCTTTGTATGAGTAGAATATATGGTAAGGGTATTCATTATTGTTTACATGATTATTTGTATAATGTATATATGCATCCCTTAACCATACATGTGCAGGATGATGCTCCAAGGAGGAGCATTCTTTTTTCTAGACCTCATGGTTTAGTTGAGGCCATGAGCATGATTGAAGACCCTTCCCTAGGAGGACTTGGGGAAGAGAGCTATTATGGAGGACATGCACATTCTACACCTTGTTTCATACACTTCCTCCATACTTATGAAGAGATTGGAGCAGTAGGAAAGTGGTTGAGAAGCCACCCATTTTATCAGTCTCTATTGCAGTGGAGAGTTAAGCTGCATTGGTTGCACTTGAGGGACCATTGTCCTTCTCATTTGTTACATATGGCAGCAAGCATGATTCTCATTTTTTCTCCCTACGGCTCTATTGTCTCTATCTTTATGAGGAGCATGTTGGGGAGAGAGACACATTGGATGGATGTGTCCTTTGGGAGAAAAGATCTCCAAATTTTTTGCACTACATGTTCTAAGGGGAGCTTGGGAGATGGTATGGCCACTAGAGCAACACATTTGTTTGTTTATGAGGTGAGCCATATGATGGTGATTTACAACTCATCATATATGGGGACATTTGGGCCAGCATGATTTGCAGCATTGGAGGAGAGATCTTGGGAGATCTAGTCCTCATCTTTCCACTTGAGGGAAAACTTATTGCAGCCAAAGATCAGTAGACACTCTAAACTTATCTTAAGTGGAGAGGAGGACAACATGGGGTAGGCTATTTTTTCTACCATGTGCAGATTTTCATCCCACCTACTTTGCCGGAGCCAAAGGTGGATGACAGTTTTTAGGAGTTGCCTAGTTGAGAGGTGACTCATTTTTCATGCTTGGGGATGGATGAACCATATGGGAGAGATAATTCCCATTAGATTTCAGATCCCATTCCTCAAAGGGACCTCTAGACATCACTTTGCTATCCTCTTGAGTATTTCACCTTTACATGATGATGGCATGATAGCTGACTTGCATGTTGAGGAGGAGCAATGCGGAGATCTGACTGATGAGATAGCATCTCTTTCCTTGGAGGAGATAATCATACATGGATGCTACAAGGAGAGGAGGAGAAATAACTCAGTTCTATCCTTGCACTTTCTTGAGGACAAGCAATCTTTGAGAGGGGAGGACTGTAATGTTCCAAAATTTTCATGAAGTTAATTGGAACATTAATTTTGCTCATATAATCTAGGAGGTGAATAAAATGGGTGAGGAGACCCATGAGTAGGAATAAAATCCCTCATAGTGTGAAAGGGATCAATGGAGTAGCTTTATTTTGCACCTTCCAGTGTGAAAAGGGGCAAATGCATGAGGAAAAGGTCAAGTTTGACCAAGTCAACAACGTTTCCTAAGAGGGTGTGACTTGCTTGGGAAGACAATGAAGTTTGAGAGGGAGAAAGATTCCTTGTGGAAGAAACCCTAATGTGTGTGGTCCAGGGCAAAGAGACATTCACTTGCATAAAAGGAGGAAGAGGCAACCATAGTGAGACATCTTTTGAGTATTGGAATATTGGTCTTGTAGACTATTTGCAGTCTCCGACTGTTCAGCTAAGTTGCAGTGCTGTTTAGCACAAGGGATTCCTGTTTATGATTTCCTCTCCTTCTTGAGAGGCCTCTTGGAGGATTGCAATTCATTTCTCCACATCTTGGCTCAAGGCCAAAGCCAATTCCTTTAGTCACTGCGTTATTTCTGCTGAAGTATAACGTAGTGTCGATGGGTGTTGCAGTGCAGGGTTCCACAACACCATTCCTTCAGAGGAGGGAGCTCCTATTCCTTGGGAAGGTTAGTGGGGAAGGTTTCAGAGCTGATTTGCATATCTTGGCATCAGGCCAAGCATCTCCCATCTATTACAAAGCAATCCCTCTCCTTGACTGCGTTATTTCAGTGTGTATCTGCAGTGCGGGTTTGCACCACTATTTTGGAGGGTGAGATCTTCAGTGCTAGGATTAGCCTTGCACTTGAGAGATTTGTTGGAGGAGGCCTATTTCAGATTGTGCATCATATTCAACCATCTCCTTCTATTTTCTGAGTTGTAGCTGCTACCCAACAACTCCGACATTTTTGCAGATTTTCCAATTGTACATATATTTTAGCGAATCCTTTTAAGGATTTTTGTACCATTGTTTTCAGGGTTTGAGAGCTTGCTCCCCCACATTTCTTGAGATGATATTGTCATATCATTGTATTATCTATTATTATGTTGGAGTGTCTTATATAAACTGTGCAGTCATGGCTTAGGCACCATTGTATAGCAGTGTTCTCTCATGATTTATGTACTTGTTTCTTGAGGCTGAGTATTTCCTCTCTTGAGTAGCTTTTTCCTCAAGATATTGTACACATATTTTGCTGCTATGATCTAATATGATGGCTATTTGGATCCTCTTACTATTTCTGCATTCATATAATGCTGATATTGCATGTTATGTTTATACATTGCTGCAACCCCTTCATCGGGAAACTTTCCAAAGACAACTAGGTGTGGGAGACCTGTTTAACCCACTTAGAGGGATTTCTTTTGAGCCACCTCTTGGATTTCAATCTTAAATACATCAATATAAGGGATATAGGTCTTGGTTTCAAATATTGTAGTAGCCATTCCTGGAAAATGTGTTTTCCAGTCATGCCTTGCTGATAGTTCCCATTTTGGGATATTATAATATCTTCTAATGAGGAGCAAGCCTCTTACCTTACCAATTTTCCTGATGATAGACACCTTGACACTCCTGCAGAAATGTCAAAATGAACAGTTTTTCTTTGCATAATTTATACTTGATTAAGGAGGTCTTTTTTGAAGGTTTTCCTGATCTATCCTGATCTACCTTGGACCAACATATGCATGACCTTCTTTCCCATTTGATTCATCTTCTTGGCACATGAAAAACAGTGACTTAGAACACCAAAGACTACAACCTATGAAACCTAGTGACCTAGTGGGAGGCTCTTTAGACTTTTCCTTTGACTAGAAGCTTGGCTTAGGGTCCTCAAGTATGAAAAGCAGAGTTTTTGGCAATTTGATGTATTGAAGATCCAAAATCCAATGTACTTGTTTCATCTAAAGAGCCTACATAGATAGTTTTGAGACCATCAATGCTTGAGGCATCTGGGAACATAAGAAGGAGTAAGTTGGTTGGTGGCCCTAGGTGGCAAGTGGAGGGGTGAGGCAAAGGAAAAACAGAGTGTTGTCGTCATAGGAGGGAAAACAAGATGAAGATGAGTGGCATGAGCCCATGAGGGGTCTTCTGGGAGTGGTAGGCTGGCCATGACATGATAGAATAATGAAATAGTGGAAAATTTATCTCAAGGATAATGAAGGTAGTGAGATTTCTAAAACTCACAATATTCATGAATTTTGTTTTTAGAAATCTAGGATAAGTATTTAGTCATCTACAAAATAGCAAAAATTATTGATGACTAACATCTTCCACTCCTTATAACTCCTCACTCACTCTCACGTGATTTTTTTATGTATTATATGTTTTGAATTATATATATATATATATATATATATATATATATATATATATATATATATATATATATATTGTAGTTTAGACTAATCCTAATCACTCACAGGTTTCAAACCGGTGACCTTTCAGACGGGGTGCCTTAACAGTGCACCCCATCACCGACTACTCTACACCACATGGGCTAAAAAATATATTATATTATATAATATTATAATATATATTATATTTTAATTATAATAATATTATTATAATTCTAATATATTTTAAATTATAATATTAATATAATATTTTAATATTTAATTTATTACTAAATCAATTTTTAATTAGTTTAATTTTGTTTACAATTAATTTTTATTAATTAAGATTAAAAATGTAGTTATAATTAATTAGTATTAATTAATAGATAATTTTAACTTAATTTAATTAGATTATAACTAAAAATTCTTATTTTTAGCCAAGGCAATAGAATTTCTAGATTTCTGGCAATTTTAATTCCTCAACTTTGGAAGCTCATAAATGGAGTTTTACTTGGCCAAATGAGGCCCAGGATGGATCATTGGATAGATAAAATCATGGAGATTATTTATGAAATGGTTTAATTATCATATTTTATCATTTCATGGGTTTAAAATTTAGTAGAAGATCAAGCTCCGAATTATAAATAAAATTATTTTTCTGAGTTTAATATTTTGTATTCTCATCTGCCCACAACTTCTTCTGAGTGCAGATTCATTCCTCAATGATCTCCTTGACCAATTAGATCACCACAAGAATCAAGTGAAAGCTTAGAATTCTTTTATTTCAATTATATAATTAAGTTTTAATTGGATTTTCTTTAAATTCCATATTTGGCATTTTGATTTTATTTTTGCATTTTAATTTAGTTTTGATTTGTTTTTTGCAGGAAACAATTGAAGAGATAAGAAGAAGAAGATCACAATCAATGAGAAGGCTCCAATGACTGAAGAATGTGACTTTAGTCTGATGAAAATTGATTGAGCATAACCACTCTTTAACAAACTTTCTTATTCAGAAATCATTTTGTAAATATTATAAATAGAAGATTATAGAATGTAAAAGAGGCTCCTCTTCTCTACAATTCAAGAATTCTTGAAGGCACTATTGTATACAGGATTTAGAGTTGTAGGGTAAAGGAGAGAAAACTCAGATCTGGGGATTATTGAGGATTTTTCCTTTTCATTCCGAATTATGTGTGGAGAACAGAGTTTACACTATTGCAACTCTAGTTTTAAAAGAAAAAGTTCAAGCATTGTACATGATTGTTTGAGACAAGAGCTAGAGAAATGGATACAATAAATTGATATTTATAATAATATTTCTTTAAATATCAATTTCATTTTATGATAGCAAGAATGTGTAATTTTATTCATATTTGTGCATT
Source organism: Pinus albicaulis (assembly GCA_034641835.2). Classification (NCBI taxonomy): domain Eukaryota; kingdom Viridiplantae; phylum Streptophyta; class Pinopsida; order Pinales; family Pinaceae; genus Pinus; species Pinus albicaulis. The sequence continues at coordinate 1,440,394,701 of CM076580.1, forward strand.
ATTGTCGATATGAGTAATGTGTCTCAATTATATGTTATCATTTATCTCTGCTCTTATGGGTTGAATTCTAATTTCTAGGTAACTATTTAATCAGAAATATTTCTTTTAAATAATAATTAAACAAATAATACAAAAGTTTCCTTAGACACATAATTTTATTAATAATGGAAAAAGAAATTACATAGGAATTGCAAGAGTTTACACACATAAACTCCAACACTCTTGCAATTAGGAAAATAACCTATTTATAAGCTACATGTCCTAACTTACTTTAGTTATGGACCACTTGATAAAACAACAAATTTCCATTTACAATAAATAACCTTCTAACCAATCTACTAACTTTATACTATTTTAGAGCCTAACATACAACACTATTCTAGAGTCATATCTTTTGTAACAATATTCTATTTCTAAGTGTCTCTAATATTAATTAAATATTATAATTTAATAAATATTTTATCTAGCTTTAAACTATGATATTTGGATCATCTAACATTCCCCCATATGATCCAAAGATACATTACAACATATACCAAGTTCATCCCTGAACTTAGTAAATTTTATTCTGCCAAGAGGTTTGGTAAAGATATCGGAGATCTGATCTTCTGAAGGACAATAAATCGGCTTGATGACATATTTTGCAATGAGTGATCTAATATGATGATACTTGGTGTCCACATGCTTTGTATTTGAATGAAAAAATGGGTTCTTGGCAAGCTTTATTGCTGACTTTTTATCAATGAATAACAATGTAACTTCTTTAGAGGAATTCCCAAGTCCTGTAAAACTCTACGTAACCAAAAAATCTCACATGTTGCTTCCCATGCTGATATGTACTCTGATTTTGGTGAAGAAGTGGACACTGTAGCTTTCTTCTTGAAACTCCAAGATACTGCAGCTAACCCCATGTTCATTAAATAACCTGAGGTTGATGTCCTATCATCAATACTACTAGCAAAGTCATCCTCTGAAAATCCACCAAGTGCAAAGTTTTTAGTATTTTTGTAAAGAATACCAAAATATTTTGTTCCTTAGATATAACGAAGAACTATTTTGGCTACAATCCAGTGGTTGTCTCATGGTTCCTGCATAAAGCATGAAATAATACTGATGGCATAAGAAATATCTCTTCAAGTAGTTGTCAGATAAATCAGGCTACCAATCAACTGTCAATTAGTAGTGCTATTCACCATTTCCCCCCCTTCAAATTTTGAAAGTTTCAAGTTTTGTTCCATGGGGGTAAGAACAAGCTTGCAATCCTGCATTCCAAATCGATGAAGAAATTCTTCTACATACTTACTCTGAGAAATGAAGATATGATGTGGACGTTGGAATACTTCAACTCTAAGATAGTAGTGAAATGGTCCCAAATCTATCATCTTAAAACCTGCACGTAACTCCTTTTTTACCTATGAAATGTAATCATCATTGTTGCCAGTGATAATCAAATCATCTACATACATAACCAAAATCACCAGATTTTTACCTTGCTAGCGTACATACAAGGTATCATCAAATTCACTTAATTGAAAGCCAACTTTCCGAAGGTATTCGTCCATTTTGGCATACCAAGCTTGGGGAGCTTTTTTTAACCCATATAAAGCCTTTATCAGTTTGCATACTTTATGTTCCTATCCTTCAATTTCAAAACCTCATGGTTGTGTCATATACACTTCTTCCTGTAAATCTTTGTTGAGGAAATCACTTTTTACATCTATCTGATGAAATTTCCATCCTTGTTGAGCTGCTAAGGAAAGTGTGAGTTAGATGGTGTTCCATTTAGATGTAGGAGAAAATGTTTTCCTCATAATCAATCCCTTCCTGCTGCGCAAAACATTTAGCAACAGGTATTTCTTTTTACTTGTCGATATCGCCATTTTTCTTGTACTTAATTATGTAAACCCATTTGCATCCGATGGGTTTAACATTTTGAGGACAATCAATAAGTTTCCAAGTGTTGTTGTCGATAATTTCTTGATATTCATCAATCATATCCTGTTGCCATTCTTTATGTTTTACTGCCTCACGATAAGTAGAAGGTTCAGTAAAATCATTTGCTATCAAGGAAAATTTTTTGTCACTTCTTTGTGATCTCCTTGTTCCTTTTTTATTGTGCTCATTAGGCCTTACATCTTTTAAAAATTGAACTGCCCATTTTGGAAATTGATGTTCACTGGTTTGAGATTGTGAAAAATCACCATCATTGTAAAGAGGGTTGATGTAAACATATTTTCGTTGATCAACCGCGGATTCTGGGGGCGGAGAGTCACTGTCAGAAGAACTGCTATTGCTAGGAGATTTGGATGAATAGCCAGAAGACCCAGACAACATTGATGAAGAAGATGGACTAGATGAATCATTTTTAGATGAAGGAAAATCAATTTCATACCAATTTTGTGAATTTGGTTGACTTTGTATATTTCCTTTTCTTTTATCACCTTTTGTTTCTAGCGTTTGAAGAATACTTTCAATGTCTTCAACACTGTTACTCTCATTTTCATCAAAAATCACATCCCTGCTTACAATAATTTTCCCATTGAACAAAATTCGGCACCCTTTCTGCTCATCTTAATACCCAATCATTGTGCACTTCAAGCTTCATAAGTCAAGCTTAGTTCAATTTTCTTTCGGAAATAAGGCATATCATACTGATCCAAAAACTTTGAGATGTTTAACGCGAGGTTTGAAACCAAACCATGCTTCATAAGGTGTGATTCCATCTGAAGAAGAAGTTGGATATCTATTACTTAAGTAGAAAATTGTATGAATTGCCTTGGCCCAATGTATAGGACTTAAAATTTTTGAAAGTTAACATATATCTCACCATTCCTAACAAGGTGAGGTTCATTTTTTCTACCACTCCATTTTACTGTGGAGTGTAGACATTGGTAAGATGTTGTTTGATGCCATTATCCATGAAATATATTTTGAATTCATTTGAAGTGAATTCTCCTACATTGTCGGTTCTAAGAGTGCCAATCTTCTCCTTAAATTCATTTTCAATAAGTTGACGAAAAGTTTTAAAATTTTCAAATTCTTCTGGCTTTTTCTTCAAAAAATATATCCAAGTCATCTTGTTAAAATGATCAACAAAGAGTAAGAAATATCCGCATCCTCCTAGCGAAGTTTGTAAGGGTCCAAAAATATCACTATGAACCAATTGCAAACACATTTTTTCTCGCCATGAACTTGTGGGAAAAGTCTCTCGATGTTGTTTTCCATAAATGCAAGATTCACATTTTTCATTTTCCCTTTTGAAGGTTGGAAGTTCCTTAACCATTCCCTATTTTTGTAACTGAGAGATACTTTCAAAGTTGAGATGGCCATATCTTACATGCCACAATTTGATCGGTGAAATGTTTGTACTTGCTGCTCCTAGAAAGTTAGAATCTCTTGGAATAACTATCCCTTTCATCCTTAACAGTTTTCCATCTTCATAACGTATCATCACTATTTTCATGTTCTGTTTGACTGAGTTAATTTTAACTAAGCCATCTTCCATAATCACCATATGTCCTGCTTGTCGAATCATGACTAAAGATAGAAAATTTTGCTTAAATGTTGGGACATACCATATATTTGAAATCATTCTTTTTGCAATTTCAGGTAGAAAAAATTTAACTACACCTTTTCCATAAGGAGTATGTTTTGTTTTATCAGCAAGATAGATTGAATTGAGATGGCATTGTTGGAAGCTCCAAAAGAAGTCACGTCAAAAAGTCATGTGTTAAGTTGCTCATGTATCCATAATCCATGCATCTTCATAATCACTTCTATGAAAAGTTAAAACCTATAAAGCCCTTGATTTTGTGTTGGTGAAGACATATTTTGAACCATCATGATCATCTTCATCATTTGCAAACTGTGCAGATTTTGGATGAAACTTAGGAATTTTATGAATGGAGGTTCTACAATCCTCAGCATAATGTCCAACTTCATTACATCTTCTACAAACAATTTGACTTAAATCTATGCCTCTTCTTTGATACTATCCTCTGCCTCTACTTTGACCTATGTTATGAGCTTGTCCTCTACCTAGACTTTGTCCTCTTCCTTAATTATATCCCCTGCCTTCAAAATTTCTTCTACCTGAACTGTAGCCTCTGTTGAAATTGTTTCCTATGCTTTGGTTGCGACCATGACCTCGTATATTGTGTGTTTCTTTACTTTGATTGAAATTTCCCTGTCCTCTACTTCTTGAACTGTCAGTTGAGGATTTACTTGTGCTAGCCTCCATGAAGAAGACATCTTCCCCAATTTGTTTCTTCTTCCCCAAAAAAATTTCATGTTGGGCTAACATATCACTCAACTCATCAAACTTGTTCTTCTCTAATTTTCCAGTGACTTGTAAATTTTCTAAAAAATGTGTGTAAGATGATGACAATCCAACAATTAAAATTGTAGTCAATAAACATTCATCAACAGCTTGAAAACCAACATTTATTATTTCTTGCTTGATGTTTTTAAGCCGTGAAATATATTCAAGAACATCACCACCTTCAGTTAATTTTTGTTGGAGAAATTTTCATTGAATATCAACATTTTTTTATTCAGGTTGTGTATCAAATAGATCTTTGAATGTATGCAAAGCAGTTCATGCATCTGAGGCATTTTCAATATGAATGTACACTTCATTGTTAACTGAAGGCTTTATAAGAGCGAGCGCCTTGGCAATTTTGACTTCCCATTTTGCAAGTAAAGCTACATTTGTTGGTTTATTAGGTTTAATGTCGCCATCACATATTTAATTCCACAATTCATTATATATGAGAGTGCTTTCAATTAGACGTTTCCATGTCTTATAAGATTTCACCCCTTCTAGCTTATTAGAATCAGAGAACAGATTAATTAGATTTGACATTGTAGTGTTGAAGCAGTGCACCGAAAGAGTCAAGCACAAGAAAAAATGAGCAACCCATCACAGGAAACACGCCACGCAAAAAAGGACACATGCCATGCAAAAAGAAAATGATCTATCGGGGCTTGGCCTTCACCCTTGTATAGTCGTTGAAAAAGGATAAAAATTATTGAGCTTTGCACTTGGCTCTAGTCAATTTCTCTTTGAGTGTTTACAATGAAATCTTTTCAAAATTTGACCGCTTGACAATGCCTTTACAAATTTCCTTTAAAAAAATCTACCCCCCTCAAAGTAAAAAAGTACTCTGAGTTAAAAATAATGACCCTTATTTCTCCAAAATAAAAATTACAAATAATATCTACTTATTTTTCCAAAAATTACAAAATTTTCTGCTCCAAACATTTACAAAATAACCCCTTGCACCTTCTTTCTCCAAAAATATTATAAATGACATATCCTTATTGCTCCACAAGTTTACAAATTTTATAAAATAATCACCCAAATTTTGTTTATGCCACTTACATTACAAACATTGTAAAAATAACACTTATCTCCCAAAAATGACCGAAGTTGTTGTCCCAAAAATGAGATACCAAAGCACGCATTCTAGCAATCGAAGCTATAAACTTCTGAATTTAAGAATTCTTTCAACGTTAAAGGAGAAAGTTTAAAGCTTTCGTTTACGAAAAACCCTAACACGCAATAAAGGGAGGTTCACCTTAACAGTCTTTAAATCAGTTTGCCACTAGAAATCAATAAATTATGCTCCACATTTCCAGGCCAGAGAGCATGAGTTCTCAACTAAAGAATAAAGATTTAGTGAAACAGTCCCAAATCTGAAACACAGAAGAATACAAAGATAAATGCCTTACGATTTCCGCATTTAACGGTTCATTTAAAATCTTCAACTTTGAAAAATTCAAAAGAATGAACAGACTTTTCAAAACTGCTTTTGATCATTTGGCTCCAGATTGAATTGACACTGAGAACTTTGGAGATCTGTATAGAAATACCTTAGTCATTTTTCTGAAGATTTATGAGTCGTCTTTAGGTTCACCTTAATAGTCTTTACATTAGCTGGCACCAGAAGGAAAACACCAGGAAGCCAAGGAATGCATGAGACACAGTCATTAAAAAAAGCACACAGAGTTGTTCTTCCCCTTTTTATCGCTCTCCTTGTAATGCCTTCTAATTCCTCATCTCTGTACTTGGATTCAAATGCGGATGATGAGGCATAAATGGATTTCAGGGGATAAAAATTTACGACTGATCAATACAATGATCCAGGGAGATTCACAGTACCATTAGACACTCCACTATCGAAGAAAATTGATCTTGGGGAATTCACACAGTTGTTAGAAAATGCATTGCTGAGGAGAAATGATCTGGGGGCATTCAAAGAGGCTTCAGACACCAAACTGCCGAGGAGAAGCGATCTGGGGAGATTCACAGAGGAGTTAGACACTGGACTGTCAAAGAGAAGTGATGTAGATGGATTCTCTGAAACTTGTTGATCTTGTAGAGAGAACAATCAGTGATAGCGCCAAATCAAGAAAAAAAACATCATTAGGTACACAATAGTTTCATTACATATATTTTCCCTGGTCTATAACATCATTACAGAGAGAAAATTCTCTCTCTTGAGCTGTGAAAACTGAAAAAAGCAGAGCCTTGAAAACAAAAGTGCCTTCATGGCCCCCCTTATATTGTAACAATCTTCCCCCGTAGCGTGGGTGGATCCAACTCCTTCCAAAGGATTACGTAGCGTGAGTGTGTATCATTCAAGCGATGGGCAAAGAAGAATTAGACTACAACAGAGTATCATGACTACAAGAGCGTAGCATAGATCTGATTCTCAATAGTTTCTTATGGCTATGCAAAAAATTGAATTTTAAAACAAATTGAATCTTAAATAAAAATTTGATTTTTAGATTAAAATCTAAAATCAATAGTAAATAAATTTCTTTTCCCTGAAAAACAAATTTGCATACCAATTTAATTGATGAACAATTTAATGGAGTTTTCCATAAGCTTGTAGAGCTGGAATCTCCTCCTCCCGTCAGTTGCATTAGTGAAGCTTTGATACCATAATAATACAAAAGTGTCCTCAGACATGTAATTTTATTAATAATGGGAAAATAAATTACATAGGAATTGAAAGAGTCTACACACGTAAACTCCAACACTCTTGCAATTAAGAAAATAACCTATTTATAAGCTACATGTCCTAACTTATTTTAGTTATCAACCACTTGATAAAACAACAAGTGTCCATTTACAATAAATAACCTTCTAACCAATTTACTAACTTTATTCCTATTTTAGAGCCTAAGATACAACACTATTCTAGAGTCATATCTTTTGTAACAATATTATATTTCTAAGTGTCTCTAATATTAATTAAATATTCTAATTTAATAAATATTTTATCCTAGCTTTAAACTATGATATTTGGATCATCTAACAATAAAGAGTAATATGTTGTGAACTATTTCCTCATATTATTGTTTAATTTTTTTGAATTACTAATTTAACAATCAATATAATTTTGTGAACTGCTTCTTAAATGTTGTTGGTTGATTATCTCACTTAAGATGTCTCTGAATAGAATGTGTTTTGGCATTCATAATGTCAATTAATTGAAATATTTCGTTAATTTGATATTCATTATAATCTAGACATATTTAAATCTCAATCATTTAAATATCTTGCTCTTGGTTGGGTTAGATCTATATCTTCCTAATTGAGATAGGTTTAGGATAAAGTTCCTTTTTTCTTTAATTTTAGAATAATTTTGCATTTAGATTTAATTCTACATTACTAGAAGCCCTCTTATCAAAGAGACAAAACTTTAGTTGTGGCTTGCATGAGCCCCAAATTAGCTTAAGGATAAATTTATTGCCTGATCAGCAAGAAGGATGATCTAATGTCTCTTCTCCATTGGTAGAAAAAAGTTATATTTTAAGCCATTGGAGATTGAGAGAAGGCAACTAGACCTAGTTAAACTAGTTGGAACCACCATTCCAAACGGAAAAGGAACTTCTTTAATGTCTGGACTAGGTGGTCATCCCCCATGTTGTTGCAGTTAATTTCGAGGCATCAACATTTTGGCGCTAGAAGGAGGGACTAAAACTTGTTGTCTACTGGAGTCTTTGTATTCTTAACATTTCATTTTAATCACAATGGATCCTCTAAAAATTCCAATTTGGAGTTTCATTTCTTGACGTGCATCTTCCAATACTCCTCCTGAAATAGTAAGACTCTTGTCTCATGTAAAGTTTAATGAAAAGATGAATTATTCTGCTTTTGATCATGCCTTTCAATTTATTAGAAATTTTACACATTCTAATTTTCAAGGAATTGATGAAGGTATTTTATGTAGGATTTTTACTCTTACATTCTTTGCAAAAGCCAAAAGTTTGTGTCAATCACTTCCAGTTGCCTCAATTCATAGTTGGAATCAAATTATTACAATGTTCCTTTGTAAATTTGACGACTATGACTATGAACAAGTATATGAAGAAATTGAAGATATACGAAGGTTTAAAGGTGAGCCTTTAATTGATTTTACCATTATATTTCATTTAAATTGTTTAAAATTTAAAATTGAAGATAAACCATCGAAAGAGGAATTATTAGATTGGTTTGAACATATTTTTTCTCTTCCTTCCATTCATTATCCTTCCAATTTCATTAACATTATTGAAAATTCCAATATGGAGGTGCAAACAAATGATGATCAAGTGGTCTCTATTATGTATGATCAATTCCTTCATTTAGTGCACACTTTCTACAATATTGATAATGATCAAGGTGCACCTTCACATGTTAATTAATCTCAATCACAAAACTTAGAAAACTTCACTATTCAAATGAAAGAAGATATTAGCAATAATCTTGAAGAAGATATCACTTTGAAATCTGAAAATCAATGTGAGTTAGAATCAAAAAATCATAGCACAATCCGGCAAGTAAAAGAAGTGATTAAAATCTCTAATAATACACAATCAATTGTACCAATTTCTAAATTCTTTTACGATGAGAAAATGCCAAATTCATGACATCAAAGAAACATTCTTCAAGAAAGCACAAGTAGCCAAGAAAATGATCTTAAATATGAAATTTGCAATGAATAAAATACGCAAGAGTTCTAAAATAGAGAAATTTTCAAATGCATTGTTTCAGATTCAAATTTTTCCTTTATCATGATAATTTTTATGACAGAAATTTATCCTCTCATCACTTTAAAGATATTTCATAAAACAGAGAGGCTGATCTAAATTAATTTCCGATTAGTTTTTATCAATATAGAGAATTAATTATTGATCATTCTTCTGGCATTAATAAACATGAGCTTAATATTCCTTCTTATTTTGAAACATTGAATGAGATCGAAGGAAATTCTAAAGAATGACGTGAGATCATTTGTGATAGATACTTTAACATTGAGGATATTAATTTATCTTCTTCGCAATTGAATCCTCATGATCAAATCAAACGTGAAAATGTAGAACAATCTAATTCAAAAATTGTTTCAAATAGTTCTCATTTTAAAACAATCAAACATATTCATGATTTCAACATTCAAGAAACCATTCCAATCTATGATTTATATGATGATCAAGCTCTCATTCTCATTCATAGTCATAATCCTCTCTAAAATTCACAAGTTGGTATCATCAATCATTATTATTGCATTATTCTTCCCAATTCTTGTGAAGAGGAAATTGATTTAAAAAAGTCTCAATTGTGTTGTAACAATAATTGTAACACTAGTGTAAACTATGATTCAATTTTGTTATTATTCCATCATTTATTCTTAACTTCAGATTTATTTTCTGTTTTTAGTCTTATATTTTTAGATACTTTTATCTAGGTGGATATTGGTGACCACCCACCTATTTAACCTGGACCCCACCATTGTTTCTTTCAGTTTTTCAGTTTCCTTAATTGTAGCACAATTTACTATTTTGTAGATTTTTGGGTCCTGAACTTCCAAAGCCGTTTTGAGGCCCTAATCGACATTTTTTGGGCATCAAACCTTCAGAAAATATGAGTCTGTTCCAGACTTAAAGGTTTGATGCCCAAAAAACGTTGTTTAGGGCCTCAAAACAACTAAAGAAATTCAGGACTCGAAAAACTGCCAAAAATAGTAAATTATGCTACAATTAATGAAATTGAAAAACTGAAAGAAATAATGGTGGGGGTCCAAGTGGAATAGGAGGGTGGCCACCAATATCCACCTGGATTATTCCTCCCCCCTTAGGAAGCAATGGTCCCCATTGCGTTGATTTCCTCCATGAGATGAGGAAACTTCTGCTGAACTTGGTCCCTGGTGAGCCACTTGCCCTGGTGAAGGAGTTGGCATGCTTTGACAACTTGATCCTCTGTTGGCGGGTGTTATTGACATGTGTGTCCATAATCCGATCAGTTGTGGCTTGTTCCATGCAGTCTGGATTTAACTCTGTTGGTGTGGTTTGTTTTACCATGTTAGATGTGTCCAGAAGAGGTGGAAAGTAGGGTCGAATGCTGTCGACATTGAACATTGGGTGAAAACCAAGGAATGGTTGAATATTGAGCTCAAATGCATTATCCCCTACCACTTTGGTGATGGTGTATGGCCCATATCAGAGTGAGAAAAGCTTGCGGTGGGGTCCAACGAGGCACTCCTTCTGCAAATATGGGCCCACCTCGAAGTTGTGTTGCATACGATGTTGATCATGCCACTGCTTGTAATTAGCATTTTCTTTGTCTAATATGTCATGAAATTGTTGGAAAATGTGTCGAATGCGCTCAATGAAGTTGTTCACCTTGGCAACTTCAGACTGGACATGAGCCGAATCAGCCTTAGTAGCTACAAATGGCATGACTACGTTAATGGGACATAGTGGCTAGAATCCCAAGCCCACTTGAAAGGGTTTGTGGTCGGTTGAGCTGTGGAGGGCCCGGTTATAGCTATGTTGTACATAGGGGAGGCTCTCATCCCATGTTCGTGGATTCTTTTGAGTTGTACATGAAAATAATGTGTACGATCATCCTGTTGATGACCTTTGTCTATCCATCAATTTGGGGATGGAAAGTTGTGGACTTGGTGAGCTTAGTGTCCAACATTGACCAGAGGCTGGACCAAAATATACTGAGGAACCTGTTGTCCCAATCTGAGATGATAGACTGTGGGATCCCAAAGTTTACCCACACTCGTTAAAATAAGAGTTTAACAGTGGCTTCTACTGTTATATTCTTCTTACAGGCCGCCATAATGGCCATCTTCAAGAATATGTTGATGACCACGAAAAGAGTTGTTGCCATGCTTAGTAGAAAGAAGGCCCGACAAGTAATCCATGGAGATGGATTCCCAAGGTCGACTAAAGGTAGAAAACGGAGTATAGAGGCCTTGCTTATTGATGGTTGGTTTGGAAATGGTGTAGGAAGTGCAAGATCTGATGTAATTCCCGACATCATGTCGAAGGTTTGGAAAATAGAAATACTTCTGCAGTGCTGTCATTGCTTTCTTGACCCTAAAATGCCCAGAAATTTGACTGTAGTGCGCTTCCCAAATAATCTTGGCACACTCGCTTGAAGGAAGACAAAGGTGTCCCAAGTGACATAGCAGTGCATCCTGGAGGTGAAAATTTGGAACTCAGTTACCCTCCAAGAGCATCTCATATGTGTGGTCGAATTCTGGATCGCTCTTGTAGAGAAGCAACCAATCAGAAGTCTCGCACCTACAAGAGTTGATCATGGTGGTTATCGTCATGATCGGTGGTAGGCTGAGGCAGTCTGCAACATTATTGGTGTTCCCCTTCTTGTAGTTGATGTTCAAATGAAATTGTTGTAGATATGTAGAGCATTTTTTATGGTGATTGTTCTGCAACTTCCCTTGTGTCTATATGAACTACAGGGGTCGGTGGTCTGTGTGGGTGATCTTTTCCTTCCCCAAAATGTAATTCTTCCATTTTTGGCAAGCCTTCACAATGGAATACATGTCTTTGTCATAATTGGGATAATTTCTGATTGTGTCAGATAGTGTCTCACTATGATATGCCATTGGATGCCCCTGTTGAGTAAGAATTTCCCCAATAGCATAGTCAGAGGCATCTATCTTGATCTAAAATGGATGTTGTAAGTCTAGTAATGTGAGCACTAGGCCACAACAGAGGCGATGTTTCAATTCTACAAATGCCTTCTGTTGAGATTCCGACCAAAATAATTTTGCTTTCGCTCCTCCCTTGGTGACTTGACTCAAGGGCCAAGTGATATGATAGAATCCCAACACGATCCTGCGGTAGAAATTAGTAAGACCCAAAAAGCTGTGAAGCTCTGTTAGAGTAGTTGGGGCTGGCTAATCCTGAATGACTTGGATCTTCATTGGATCCACATGCGCCCCCTTCTCATCAATAATGTATCCTAGATACTGAACCTGGGTCATGCCAAAAGTGCACTTATCCAGATTGGAACACAACTTGTGTTTCTACAGTGTTTGGAGGACCTGTCGGATATGGTGGAGGTGCTCTACCCAATTTTGGTTGAAGATCAGGATGTCATCCTAGAAAAATACTACAAATGAGTTGGTGAATGGTCACAAGATGTCGTCCATTAGCCTCATGAAGGTTGCGGGACAATTCTTCAACTTGAAAGGCATGACCAACCATTTGAAAAGGCCCTCCATGGCTGTGAAGGAAATATTCCACACATCGGACAGTTGGATTGGTACCTTGTGATACCCGGACTTCAAGTTGATATTGATGAAAAATTTCCCCCCTTTGAGTTGGTCCAGAAGGTCACTAATCTGTGGGATTGGGTACCTATTCTAGACAGTGATCTTGTTCATTGCCCGATAGTCAATACAGAGTCTCCAAGTCCCATCCTTCTTCTGCACCAACACAATTGGGCTCCCACGAGGCGATGAACTTGGCCGGATGTGACCTTTCTATAGCAGATCCTGAATCTGCCTCCCAATTTCATCGTTCTCTAGAAAAGAGTGTTGATAGATTGGTCAATTGGGCAATGGTGCACCTGGGGTCAGATCTATGGGGTGCTTAACCTAACAGTGCAGAGGCACCCCTACGAGTGAGGTGAAGATGTCGCGGTACTCCATGACCTTGTCCATTTTTTGTTGTCGTGCGGAGGAGCCCTGTCTAGAGGTCATGGCCACAATATTCTTCTTTCCCCGAGGGCATATCATCAGGAAAACAAATTTCCCAATTTTGGAAATGAGCTTACTTCATTGTTTTGCAGTAACCAAAGAGATAGCGGCAGGCGGTGGTACCTCTGGTATCATGTAAATTTTTTTTCCCAAAGTAACAATAACAGCACAAGGTTGGGACTCATACACATCATTTCTCTTCCAAAAGTATGGTTGGCCTAATAATACATCACAAACATCAAGAGGACAAATTTCACATAATACCTCATTGGTGAAGGGCTTGATGCTATAGGGAAGGCAACACTGCTAGCTGATGCATAGATCCCGTCCTTGGTGAAGCCACCCAATGGTGTATATATGTGGGTGTGTTGTGGTCGAAAAGCTCAACTGATTCACAACCTCTTATGAAATGAGGTTCTTTTGGCTCCCATTGTCGACAATGAACTGTAGCAGGGAACCCTTTACCCACATCTAGGAGTGGAAGAGACGCTCCTCCTCCTCTGGATCTTTCGGTTCTTCTTTTTGGATCTTCGTGGTGGCAATGGTGGCTTTGGGCTCTACATTTACAATATTCTTCCCTTTTTCATTCCCCTTATTGGGTTCTGATTCAGTGTCAGAGCATGCATCTGATTCAGAAGCCTTCATCTCGACCACTAGTGACTACTTGGCCTGATACTCAATTTTGTTGTGAGTGGAGCTCTTATGGAACTCACACCACTTTCCCATGTCCTTCTTCAGCTTCGCGGTGTTGTTATTTTCTTGTGACTTTGGCAGGTTGTCTTGGGTCACCATGCCTTGGATTTGTCCTTTTTTTTGCGGTTTGGGGGCGCCTTTCACTTGATTTTGATTCGCAGATCCAAAGTATCGCTTATTCTCTTTGAATTTCTTCTCAATATTAGCAACAGACCGATATGTTGTACCATGCGAGGAGATGTCAAGGAACTCCATTTCCTCCTTAATTTATCTGTGAAGACAACTGCAGTACTTTAGCACCAAATGTTTCTCCGAATCTTTCATGCCCAACTTTGTGCGTAGGGTATGGAACATATTCGACAGCTCATGCACATCTTGATCCATTTGCTACTGCTGTGTAGTCCATTGTATGTACTTGTCCTCATAGCTCCCCATGGGATAATATTGTTCCTTGATGGCATCTCGGAAAGAATTCCAAGTGGGTACGACTGAGAATAGAGAGGGTTCACCCTCGTCCTTTTTCTCACAATATGTTTCCCACTAGTCCTTGACATGGGGGTCGGCTTTGAGCAGTGAAAACATAATCTTCTCCCGATTAGAAAAGTCATGAACTGAGAAATATACTTCTAATAGGTTCAACCATATATCTATGACACCTACATTTATTTGGCCATCAAATATGGGAATGTCAAAGTTTACTTGTAACTTAAAAGGGGTTGCACCTCCAGAGTGGCTGTTGGATGTAGATGCGCTGCCAGTGAGAAATATTTGAAGGATCTGGGCTAAGTTATCCATCATCACGTTCCTTTGTTTTTCAAGGGCCTCCTTGAGAAATATTTTGATAGTATCTCCTGCTCCCTCATCTTTATTTTCGTCCCCCATGGGTGGTCGTCGGGGTTTGCAAGGCTGATCTTGCAAAGGTTCAACCAGATCGAGCCCTAACTCCTTATACCCCGACCTTGTTGGGGAAATGCAAAGAAGGATCAAGAAAGAGTAGACCGCTCTGATACCACTGATCTGAATTTATGAAGAAACACAACATAATACATGTATAACCATAAATACAAAGATGAAACAAAAATAACACTTCATTTAATTAATATAAAATAACTAAAATTTGTTTACAGAAAGAATGGAAATAAGCTAGCTATGGAACTGGTAGCTTATCTCTGAGAAGAGATGTGGTGGCTACAGGCCTCTGAAATCCATGTTGCAATGCAGCTCGAAGGCCTATATATTATTTAGAAACAATGAAAAACCATAAACATCAAAAAACCTAACCCTAGGAGACGAAATGCCAGAATATGGGCCCCGTCGGGGTAAATTGGTACATCATTTTCCCTGGGTCATAACTTTGGCATACTATCTCCATTTGATGCACATGATACATCGTTAGAAAGATCTATCCGAGGAATACAACTGCTGACAGTGAATATCAAGTTGGAACGGACTCATATTCGCCAAATATGAGTCTATTCCAAAATTTATATTCGTTGTCAACAGTTTTAGTCCTCGGATAGATCTTTCTAACGATGTATCATGTGCGTCAAATGGAGATAGTACGCCAAATTTACGACCCTAGGAAATTGATGTACCAATTTACCCCAATGGGGCCCATAATCTGGTGTTTCATCTCCTAGGGTTAGGTTTTTGGATGTTTAGGGTTTTCAATTGTTTATAAATAATATATAGGTCTTCGATACTCATTGTAACATGGAGTTCAGAGGCCTGTATCCACCACATTCCTTCTTAGAGATAAGCAACTAGCGCCTTAGCTAGTTTATTTCCATTCTGTCTATAAAAAAATAAAATTGTTATTTGATATTAATGAAATGAAATGTAATTTCCACTGCATCTTTGTATTTATGGTTATATGTGTATTCTGTTGCATTCTTGCATAAATTTGGATCATACTTTTTGCAGGCATATTGAGTAGCTCAATTTTGAACACTCAATTGATGCATTACCTCAATGGAAAAATGAAGATTAAAATTCTAATTATGAACATCAAGAGCTATTAAACATCCAATTTCAATTGATGTTCATTCCTTATCAATTACTTCTTACTTGTCGAAAGAAGTGCCAACAAGAGAGTGTATTTTCAAAATATGACCAACAATCTCATTCGATTAATAATCTTCTGTTGGATCTATTGCACTTCCATCCATTTTTCATTGATCCATTTGAAAGGCATTTGGAAAGTTTTCATTCATGGAAGATCATTAATAATTTAACACTTTGATATAACACTAACACAATATTGCAGGTCATTGTATCTAAAATTTCTTATTCACAATCTGGCCTGTCATCCCCTCCTTTGAACCTCTCCCATTCAATAATGGAAATCCATTCAAATTTTTATGATCTATTCAAAATTTAGTTGGAAAGGACATTTGAAAAGAAGGTGATTGTAAATAAGCTACTAAAAATAAATGTACATTCTCCTTTCAGATTTATTTTTCTTATTTTAATTATATTTATTCTCTTTTCACTAATGGTTTACATGTACATAAATGCAGGAATTAAAATGAGAGAGTGGTTACATTGGAAGTATGACTATACCTAGTCATGTTTCCTTCATTAAATTAGAAATAGGAATAGGTTAATTTTCTTTTATGTTTTCATTTATTTTATTATTCAAATTTTTAATAGGCAAGTAATAAATCTAAATCTTTCTTGGCATCCCTTTCATTTGCTAGCAAAGTGGCTTTAAAAATATTAGAAGCTTATGAACTCCTCGGTTGTATTGTTTTTGCAAAACTATGTCACAATGACAAGATTTCTTTAAAAAATCAAACATGAAGAAATTCTAGAGAATAGCTAAAGCTTGGAAATCTTTAATTCACAAGTACTTCTGAAGAGCTCATTTTCACCATTTTTTCCCTCTAATGTAAATTTGGAAAGGACAAAATTCAAAAAACTCATTACTTACCAATAAAACTAAATAAGTAGATGATATTGAACATGAGAAAAAATTGAATATTCATGAGGTAAAATTCACAGTCAATTTGTTCCAAGTACGTAGTTTACAGGTTCATATTCATCTATTGTTAGTTTTAATTTTTTCAAAGGCTATTTCTTATTTCTATTTGGTTTCTTTTGCAATTCTTCATTGACTTGATTGTATAGATCTAAGATAAGCAAGTAACCAACCCTTTTTTCAAATCTACAACCAGTTTAGGAAAGTATTTATGATTTCATCTAAATTTTAGGATTATCTAATTTTGCTTCTATTCATTGAAATCCCAATAAGTCTCAATAAATTCTCAAAAAAGTCATTCGGATCATTATATTTCACAACTCTCTTCATAATAAAGTTATGATAAAATTGCTTTCCAATCAAATATCTCCACAATTAATTAAATTATTAAAGGGTTATTTATTTTAAAACAAAGTTAAATCATTCTCTCTCTTTTTGAATTGAACACTTTAAATCATTGTCCCCACATATGGCACGACATATATCACAATTTTCATATCGGAGGTTCTAAAATTAGCATACTCCAAATATCTCTAATCCCCTGTTTTTCCCATTCCCTCCAATCTCCGATGAACCTTTCCTTCCGATATCGCATCATCCATATCGAAATTATCTCTAACTCAATATTTGATCAGAGGCAGCTCTTACCATTTCCTGATAACAAACCCTCGATGCAATTCCCCCGATATTCCTTCTCACTCATTCTTCGATAAAATGACTATGCTAAAAATTGTGATGTCCACATAACCCTCGACCCGATACGACATTTAAATTCAGTTCTAAAAGATATCACGTCCGTTCATAAATCACAATTTTGGTTAGGGAATATGTTTAAGAGTTCCGATGTCCTAGATCCAATATGAAATTAAATCCATATATAAAACTATCGGGTCTGTTCTTCATCGCACATCGACAGATCAACGATGTTACATCCCATACTCAAATCTTCCGATCGCTAATTTCTTATAAAGTCCAAAGTCGGCCCCACCAATGAGGCATGTCATCTATTAAATTCCCACTATTCCAAGAATGATATCGACGTTTCTTTTTATTGAATATCTTCAATCTTCTGATATGATTATTCTTCAATATCGCCATCGTTCGATCATAGTTTCCTTCCACATATGCTCATATCATATCTTTGCTACTTAAACACTTATATCGCATCGCAAAACTCAAATGAAGCCTTGTCTTAGGATATTCCAATGCGATAGATGCTGATATACGCCTCTCCACCATTGTCTTTTAATTATTATAGAAAATTCTCCATCACATATCGGAAAAGTTTAAAGTCACAAATTTTAATTTATGCATGATAAGAAAACTAGTGATACGAAACATTCGGCAAGGCACTGACATATACAAAAAACCATGTGAATGCACGTTTTCATATTAGTGCCTCTCGTTGTTTTGAGCTGGAATGAAATGTGTGAGCTCATTATTACTCTAAATTTATACAAATCAAGGAAATTTTGCACAAAAGCACTGGCAGTGAATGATCTTATCCATAATTTATCTATGCTTGTTCCAAATATTATAATTTTATAAGAATATTTGAACCATTGCATCACACTTGCCAAATTTTTTTCCCTTTAGTTATATTCATTTCTTCTAAAAAGACTCAGAGCCTCTAATTGATGAATTTTGGAATCTCGATCCTCTGCTTTTCATTTTTTGATATTTTCCTCATAATTTCAAAGTAGTTCGCTTATTAGACTCTTGGGTTTTGTCTTATATCATAAGAATTTAAAACGAATTCTAAGAATTACTTCTCCAAGCTTCACATTTCTTTTTCTTTCCATTATCTTGTTTAACACATTTAGCAAAGGAAATAACCCCTATTTTTCTATCTTCATTGGAATTTTTTGGTTTCAAAATTTTGTAAAATTGATTTTGGCTTTAGAAAAGGATTTTGAGATATTTGACACTTGATTTATTCTCATATTTATTAAATCTCGAATTCCTCTCCTAGAAGCTTATTTTACAGGTAAATGTAAGTGTGCTTGAAATCATTTTACAAAACTTCAAATTATCTCATTATTGGAATGAAAGTCATTGCAGTTATTTTATAGACTCTTATGAAATTTTACCTATGATATGAGAATGTTTGATGTTTTAAAAAGAAATGCTTTTACATTATACATTTAACAAGAATTTGTTATTAGGAATGATCAATATCGTAATTTTTGTTTGTAAAAGTTACACAAAAACTTTTGTTCTAGGGTCTTGTTGCCCTTAATATTCTAAATGTTGAGACTTTTTGTATCAATGGAAAAATTTCATTAAACAAATGTCATCAGAAACATTATGAAGAAATATATTTATTTATCGAAGTTTTGTCCATTTGAGGCTTTTGGAAAACTTGAGCTTTTACCTTTTTTAATTCTTTTAGAAACTTAGAACTTCAGAATATTAGGTTAAGAATCTTTGCAGGTCTATGATCATTAAATTTTGATATTTCACTATGTATACATGAAGTCTCGTTTGATTATCTTTTGAATATATATGTTGCTTTCATGTTATCATGGTGGTCCAAAACTTGGATGTATTTCAATCATAATTTTTCCAAATCCAAGTGTTCATTCATAGAGATGACTTTCTTATTAAAGCATAAATAATATTCGAGGATTTCTCGAGTTGACAGGGTATTATCGCAAAATTGTTAATAATTATGGGAGAATATCAACACCTATAACAACATTACTAAAGAAAGATGCATTTTCTTGGACTCCATAAGAAATTAAGGCCTTTGAACATCGTAAAGAGTCAATGTGCCAAGCATCGGCCTTAGCTACGCCATACTTCACAAAAACCTTTATTGTGGAATTTTATGCCTCGGGAAATAGAATTGGTGTTTCTTTAATGCAAGAAGGAAGACCCATTGCTTTTGAAAGTCGTCCAATCAAATGAAAGTATTTACACAAACCTATTTACGAGAAGGAAATGCTAGAAATATTGTGTGCATTAAATAAATGGAAACCTTACATAATGGGAAAACACTTCAAGGTAAAAATAGATCATGATAGTCTTAAATACTTATTGGAACAAATATTATCTTCAGAAGAGCAGCAAAAATGTGTCACAAATATGTTGGGTTATGACTTTGAAATCATCTACAAAAAAGGGAAGAAAAATGTTGTTTCATATGCACTCTCCAGAAAGGATGAGGATGTGGAAGCATTACTTTGTGCCATTTCTATTATCCAACCATATTGGATAACCGAACCAAAGGATGAATGGAAGAATGAAGAAGAAGTGTGGACACTAATTCAAAAGTTGCAGCAAGATTCTAGTACATCTGATACATTTAGCTGGAAAAATGATTCATTATGGTACAAATATCGATTATATATTTGTAAGAATTCCCAACTCAAAAAAAAAAAATTCTTTTGGAATTGCACACCTCTCCCTTAGGAGAGCACTCAGGATTTTTAAAAACTAACCACAAGGTCAAGAAGGAATTTTTTTGAGATGGCCTTAAATTTGATATTAGAAAGTTTGTGGTAGAATGTTTGGTTTTTTAACATAATAAAGTGGAGATAATTAAGACCCCAAGTCTATTACAACCTTTAGCCATTCCAAGTCAATGTTGGGAGGAGGTTTCAATGGATTTTATCATAGGTTTACCCAAGTCCGAAGGAAAGAGTGTCATCATGGTGGTAGTTGAAAGACTTACAAATTATGCACACTTTTGTGTACTATCTCATCCATTTAAAGCCAGTACATTTTCTACTGCATTTATGGAAACAAAACAAAAGATACATGGAAACCCAAAGATTATTGTAAGCGACAGAGATCCCATTTTCATGAGAAATTTTTGGACGAAATTTTTTTCTTGTTTAGGTACTCAATTAGCTCATAGATCATCTTATCATCCTCAATCTGGTGGGAAAACTGAGATAGTTAACAAATGTTTGGAAGGATATCTTTGTTGCTTAGTATCTGATAAACAAACACAATGGGTCAAGTGGTTACCTCTTTTTGAATGGTGGTATAACTCTTCCTTCCATACTGTAGAAAAAATGACACCATTTATGGCACTTTATGGATATCATCCACCATCCATCACATCATTTTTAAGAGAAAATTATTAGCTTCAAGTAGTGTAAGATCACATAAAGCATCAACAACAAGTTCTCCAACTATTAAAGGATAACATCACTTTGGTGCATAATCGAATGAAACAACAGGAAGATCAACATCGTAGTGAAATAAGTTTTAATGTAGCCGACTAGATATTTTTACGGCTACAACCATATAAACAAATGTCCCTCAAGAAATCTAAGAAGGATAATAAATGATCACCAAAGTACTATGGTCCTTACAAGGTGTTGCAAAATATTGGTACTGTGGCATACAAATTGGAGCTTCTTGCATCTCCCCAAGTGCACCTATTTTTCCATGTTTCATGCATAAAGAAGGTTATAGGTGACAAGCTCCCAGTTCAAACAAAATTTCCATAAATTGACAAGGAAGGAAAAACCATATTGGAACCAGAATAAGTCACAAAAAAAATAACTTGACAACTATAAAATCGATCAATTTCAAAGTATCTAATCAAATGGAAGAACTTACTCGATGAATATTCAACATGGAAGGATGATAATTTTATACAGAAGCATCCAAAACTACTCAAGCATTGAGGACAACACTTTTTTTAAGGAGAGGGGCATGTTAGGTCCCTATAATACTAGTGTAGCCCCTTATTGTTATTATTAGTGTATCCCCCTTATTGTTATTGTTGTGCCCATGTAGTCCCCATATTGTTATTATTATGCCCCATACATGCCCACTATTGTTATTATTGTGCCCTTACATTATTATTGTTATGTAGGCTCTATTATATTTTCACCCCTTAGACTCCTATATATATATATATATATATATATATATATATATATATATAGTAGGTCTTGTCATTTGTATCATCCAAGAAAATTTCAATTATGTAATGTAAAGGAGGTTTCCCCCTTTAAGAGGATATTTTTTAAGTCGTTGATCTATTATTTTTATTGTTTTGTGAGTTTGTTGCATAAATTTAAGGAAAACCTTATGGAAAATCATGCTAACTAAGTTACATGCTAAAAATCTCAGACTATTGATAACTTATGAAAACAAATGGAAATAAAAAGACAACATATAATAAACAACAACCACATGGTGGTAATGTCATTGTTTTTTATTTGTTTTCACATTTCCACCACCTAGATCTTGTTATAATAAGTTTAATAAAAAGATAAAAACAATTAATATAATATCTTAGAAGAATACAATACGAAGTAAGCAATTTAATTAAATAAATAAAAAGATAACTAACTTGAAAAGAAATTGGTTCTACATAGATAATTTTAAT
Source organism: Pinus albicaulis (assembly GCA_034641835.2). Lineage (NCBI taxonomy): Eukaryota > Viridiplantae > Streptophyta > Pinopsida > Pinales > Pinaceae > Pinus > Pinus albicaulis. Next base: position 1,440,416,734 of record CM076580.1, read on the forward strand.
AAAAATATTATTTTAAAAATTGTAGAAAAAATTATTATTATTAATATATTTAAAAACTATATAAATACAAATAGAGGTTAAAGTGGAACCAGTTGCAATGATTAAAGTTTCTTATTTGAAAGTTGTTTTTCTTGGTGGAAATTTTAGCTTTCACCACCTCAATGTTAAGAATCAACGCCATACCTATGCAAACTATGTAGTCACTAATATATTAATCATACCAACTACAATGATGACTTAAAATACATAAAGACATTAAATTCATTTAAAAATAGCATTGATTAGAGGAGGACCCTGAACTACTGATATGCAATTAATAATCAACACCAAAATTGTTTAAGTAATCAACATAGAAATTATAGAAACACGGAAAAATATGACTTACCTGTAACAACATTATTCCTTACTTGAAACTCAAAATTTGAATGCTATTTGAATCTTGCTAACTGCAACAAAGTTTTGGGGACAAATATCCACCCAACCGTAGGCTCAGTTGCACATAATCTTTCCACGGCTGGCCATCCCTGAACCCTCAATCAACGTACTACTGCCAGGGAATCTTTTGTCTCACAATACCTTTCTCTCGAAAGAATGGATGAAAGAATGATCCATGAATCTTCCTCAATGTCTATTAAATAGACCAAACAATGGAAAGGGAACCATATGCACACATTCATTGTGTCAACATGCAGCTTTTATTTCTTTATTTTAAGTTTTACTTAATTTAGTGTTTCTCTTAGTTTAACTTATTTTTTGTTAACTTTACTTATTTTTATAGTTTCATAGTTTAAATCTTTCTTAATTTATTCCTTTTTATTTTTTGTTAACTTCACTTATTTATTTATTGTTTAGAACTCTAGTTTATTATTTACTATTTTATTTAGAACTCCAATTATTTTTTACTATTTTATTTATTATTATTTTTATTCTCTTGACTTATTATTTATTTACTATTTATTTAATTATATTATATTATATTATTTATTATTATTATTATTAGGGGACATTACATACTCCCCCAATTTAAGGAACTTCATCTCTAAGTTAAGTTGAATAATTAGATTAGATTATTTATTTAGTTATTTATTACTTCATGTTTGCCCAACACCCTCTACTAAACTAGTATAACCAACAGGCATCAAAATTTTCCACAACACCCGAGAAATATCAAGGAATCTCTATCATTTTTCCCACTTTTAGAACCATGCATAAGCCTCCTCGGTCTGTACCATATCCAAGGTTGACCCTGAGGCTCGTGTTGACTCAGACCTCATCTGCCCCAAGGCAGGCATCCAGTCCCTGTACTCAATGACTTCGGGCATCTCACAAGGTTGGACCACTCCCTCCACACTCACTAAGGTGCACAACCCCAGGAATTGAAGTCCTTACACCCCTTCTAGACTTCGGTATCCCAATACAATACCAGGCACTTGGCCTACAATATCAGGCCCTTGGCCCCCTCAAGATGGTCCCACAACCCTTCAAGAGCTATACAAGACAAAGGAATCACTGGCATATGTAGTGTTGATTGAGTTTTTCCCCAACCCATATGGTGTTACATATTCTCCCTCATATGCTCACGCATGTCACGAAGTCTGCATGCAATTACCATGTATTTCATCACATGAAATATCATCATTTAAGTTATAACATCAACATATTTTCATCAAAGATATATTATGACATCACATAATAAATGAACCAGATATCAATATACCTCATATCATAACACAATAATCCCTATGCATATCATATCCATCATGAACATACAACATTATTATCGTAACAACTAAATAAATAAGCGCCACATGTGCATCATTATCCTCATACCATCATATCATGAAACATCTTCAATATGAGAATAATCTCAATACTTATCACATCTAGAACAATATTACATTATAAGCATTCTTATCACGATTCATCAGAAAAATCAAATTCATTTGCTTATTTAAACAATAAATACCAACTATGAAATGAGATTATTTAACATCCCTCTAAGATCTAGGCTATCTTACCAATACTATTAGTGTCATTTTCTTTCTCATCAAGATACAAATTACTTTCCAATAATCGTTTCCCCTTCCTTTAACTAAGAAGTTGACAATTTACATAGTAGGTATAGTTATTTAAGTACATTGTTGAATCATCTTGAGTCTTAACTTCTAGTGATGTATTATTCTTTCCCAATGAAATTTAGTGAAATTCATCGTTAATATATTATTGGTTGTACAATTATTCTTAAATCATCAACACAAAAATTAAAATTCCATGATCACTATTTGTATTTTTATTTTTCGTTCTATTATCATTCTACTCAATGAAATACAAACATTTGGCCATCATTGATTAAGTCTTTTTCCATAATTAATCTCTAGTGTTTTATCCATCTACTAGTAATCATCATTATTCGCCTTCAAAAGATTGCCTTATTATGTTTCTTTCTCAATACCACTTGATCTATTTTATTATAGGTGCACCATTTCTAAGGATTATTTCCCTTCACTTTTGTTTTTCAAACACCATCCTTGGTTTACATTTGAAGCATGAAACCATTACTACCATTATCATCCACCAAAAGGTTTTATATGCTTGGTAATTTCTTCCATTTTTCATGTATAAACTTGATATTTTTTTCTAGAAAAAATCTTAGTATATTATCAATATAGTCATGAAACAATGAGTGCAAAAGAGTAAAGTACATCCTCTTTTAGTTGATTCTCACTTCTTTTGTCAATTTATGCATAATCCTTCAAAAAGTCTTGTTATAGAATTTTCATTGACTTTTCTTATTACACTTCATGCCAAGACTTTTCTCATTAATCTTCATAGTCTATTCCCTCTTCCAAAGTTAGATAGTTGTTATGAGTCTTGAATATTTAACCATTAACCATTTCTTCATTTTCTCATTTCTCACCAATTATAAGTATTCGTAACTACATATCTAGACACTTTAAAATTGCATAGATCATCATTATGACCATTACTAATAATATTTAGTCATCCTTCATGCTACTTAGCCCACTCATCAATATCCTTAAGAAAGTTTGTCGTTTGAAAGAGAGACTACTTCACTTCCTCATACTATATAAATATAAATTTTTCTGCTAATATCAATTTCTTAATTTCCATGTCTACTATCTTCATAGATAAAAATTTATGTGGTTCTCTTATTGTAGCGCCTCTGACTCTAGATCACAAGGTTGTGTGTTCGATTCACGTTGAGTTCAATTCATTTTCTTGAATTTAGAAAAAAAAAGAAAAAACATATTATCAAGTCAATTTTAATTTTTCGCCACTACTGAGTGTAGTTCCTCCACTATTATGGATATTTCCATGCAAGTAAAACTTATGTTCCTCTAACTGATCAATTTTACTGAGTATTATCTATGTTTAAACTATTCCCAAAATGTTTCCCTCACATTCTAGAATCGGCTACTACTCATTGATTTCTTACACTCATTTCTGAAACTTGCAAGTTCATCCCTTTCCCTTCATCCACAAGATAATTTTCTCAACATATATTTCTAATATGATGTAAAACTAAGAACTTTCCTTCAATTATTAAAAGCTATATATCGCTTCCAATTCTGAATTCATTTGATGTCATAAAAAGTCATCATCTTCTATCAACATCCAAGTTGCTTCTATTTTGCACCCATTGTATGTTGAGCATTTTTTTTGGGTTTACTGACCTAGATGAACATCTTGTGGTACCGTTTTTAGGAATTAACCATGCAATTTACAATAATTCATGTATATTAATCATCATGCAATGTAAATTGGAGATCCATAAATGCAATAAATTTCCTTAAAGTGAACAACTCACACTAGATAACTCTTAGAAAAACTAAAACAACCATCGCACAAATATCAGATTGAGATTTAATCTTTCCGAAAGACATCAAAACTACGTCATAATTATTTTAATACTTCATAATCCTAAATTCAAAATAAATATATATTGAATTTATCACATATGAGTGAGACGAAACAATCCTCATGAAAGAAATCCTCACGAAAGAAATAAAAACACACTAAAAAAATTTAATATATTTTAAATTTAAAAATCATCCACCAAACCATAAAAAAAAAATTAAAGACCAAACATATCAACTTAATTTTTATCATTAATATTTATAAAAAATCATAAAATTATGTATTCAAAAATCATATTTTATTAATAAACATAAAAATAAAAATCCAAAAATCATATTTTAATTGAATTAATAAAAATAAAAATAAAAATCCAAAAAAATACCTAAATGTTGGTTGGTTAGGAAAAAACAAATTCCACAATTGGTTATAACATGCATATTTAAAGATTCTTAATCCTGGGACCTATTGCAGATTGTCAATTTTTTTGCTAAAATCTTAAGAAATTATCTGAACCGTAACTTAAAAATTTCAGATCCTTTTCCTGCATGACCATGATTTTCTTTTGGGTCGAGTTTTCCTCAGGGATTTGAATCATATTTTCTTTTATTTTTATAATTTTTTCTTTCACTAGTCTTTTCCATATTGATATGTTCCAATAGCTCTAAAAGAGGGTTTTGACGTCATTTTCTGGGGAACAGATTTCCGCAGCCGCTGAAAGGGTTTCCTTTATAAATTTTGTCTCGTGCATTTTCTCTTTTCTGATTAATATTTGCAGTAAGAAATCAATTTTAAATTCTGGGCTTAGCCATGGGCTTTCAACGGGTTTGCTTTGGACACTTAGAATCTACATTGTATTTCTTATCAAAGCTGTGATTTCCTTAAAAACTCTTACAGTCAATTTTTTTTTTCACAACCTAATTTATTTTGCAAAAATTCAAAGGGTTGTTTGTTTTTTTAAAGGCTAGATATATAGACTAAATTTCAGGTGGAAGCCGCATTATTTTATTTTTTGATCATTTTTCCAAGGTAAAGAAACAGAGACACTTAACCAAGCACACCGAGAAATCATGAACGAGAACCTTGCTTAGATTCAACTCAGCATAGCAAAAGCAAACAACTAGCATTCAATGTTTAGTTTGTATTTAAGATATGTGTTGTTTCTAAATAACTTTTAAAGATATGACTTATCAAGAAATAAACTATTGATGCCACTGTAAAGGACGTCCACAGTTAAAAGGATATTACTAGAAAATATTAAATTATCTGGCAATGAAAGTTTTTTTTTTTTAATCTTTAAAAAATGTGTTTCCTGGTGCATTGAAAGAGATCATTTCTTGAAGATTTTGTTCCAACTAAACATCTTTAAATAATACTTTCGTAATGCTTGATGATTGTGATGTAGAAGTAAATTAGCCAAAGCAAGACCCTACTCAACATCATTATCTTCTATATCTACTAATTATTCACTCAACATCATTATCTTCTATATCTACTAATTATTCATGTGGGCTAAAGGGATCACATGGGGTTATAACGGACTCAATATCCCTTCTGCTTCAATATACAAGAGCAACATAATGCAATCATCGAATCAGAATCCTTGAATTTCTATTCTTTCAAACAGAACATTGTCAAGATCAACAGACTTGCCACTATAAGTTTCAAGCAATTTTGTGGCATCGGGTTTGGATTTCACGTACTTTTCGAGAAAATTTGGCTCACTTATAATAAATCACCGCACTGAGACTAGGAAAATGGTTTAAATGTTTTGTTGCGTTTATAGATTTCAACACCCTGTAACGAGGCTTGATTCTACACTCCAAACTAAAAGTCAGGAGCAGAGGTTTCGTCAAAAGAATTTTTGTTGGAATCTCAGCAGTATGAATGAAAAAGCCCATGTATTTATGCACCTTATCCATAGAAATATTCTGTATGCCTAGCCTCTTCCGAACAACCTCCTTGACCTCATCTTCTGAGATGCCAAAACTTGCCAAATGCTTCAATTTCTTTTCCATATATTGTAATATCCCAAAATTGGGAGAGCAACAATATTGAACAAAATAATGGAAAAATAGCAGTGAATATCAATACACCAATATATGAGACAAATGTATAGCCACCTTATTAAACATATTAGCCATAATGATCATAATATCTTGAGGATCAAGTCACTCAAGCAATACAACACAAGCCTCCGCTATGCCAATACATGAACTATAGCTCCTATACAAATGCCATGAGCAAAGAAATCGCAGTTTTAGTGAGTAAAATGCTACAAGAAAAGGATAACAATATGGATCTTATGTTATATAGCTCAAAAGGTGCTAGGGATAGAGATCTAATCTCCCAAGCACGTTTCCAAGACAACCCAGAAAGGGTTTCCGGAAATACCCAAACACAAAAATGCTGGAATGCAGCCCTAGGGTTGAATAGTAGCTGCAACTGAATAACTGGAAGGAGGTGGCTGAAACTGATATGAAATGTATATATCTCCCCCAATAGATCCTCCAAGTGAAAGGTTGATCCCAACACTGAAGATCTAACCCCCCCAATTTCAACACTGAAACCTCCACTGCAAATACTCAATGAAATAATGCAGTCCTTGAGGGAAACTGTACTGTATGAGGTGGAAATAGATTTTTCCTGGTGAAAAAATATGAAATAAATCCCAATAACCTTCCTTTCTGGCCTCCCAATGGAAAGAATGCTTCCTCCACTAAAAACAAGCTTAGAAAATGGCCCTACAAACCTTCCACAACATCTACCCTGCAACACAACACAAATCTGAACCAAAACTGTGCTATAGTTGAAAGTTGAAGCTTGGCTTGATGTCAGAATGTGGAATACGCAGCTCAATAATACCTCTCCTAAGTAGGCACTCGAAGTCCCCTAAGGATGAGTGTGGGATTCCCACTCAGGAACATCCTTGTACTAAACAGTACAAAAGACTCTGTGAAACAACTGAAGAGTGCAAGAAGTCATACAGACCACCAAAATCAATAATCAACAACATGAATAATGAATATGGCTTCCTTCCCCTTCCTTATATGCATTGTGAGCCTTCTCACCTTGGGCCCCACTCATTAAAGCCACAACTAGCATGGAGACTTCCTACCATTAACTCTGTGTTGTCTCTCATTGATGACCCACTCTCTCCATACCAGCACTATTGATTTGGTCAACATTGACATTGTCCACATGATGTAGCCCCTGTTCACACATGAGGGTGATTTATCCAGCTATTAAGATGATCCCTATTCACATTAAGAGGGATTTTATTCTTACTAAAGAGATTTATGGGTCTCCCTACCCACTTATTCATCTATCTAAATGACAAAAGAAAAAATTAATATTCCAATTAGCTGCATGCTAATTTTGGAATATTATAGTCCTACCCTCCCAAATGTTGCTTGTCCTCAAGAAACTGCAATGATAGAACTGAAGAGCCTCCTCTCCCCCTTCTGTAGCATCTTCACATGATAAGCTTCTCAACCGAACAAGATGCTCTCTCATCAATATGTCCCCTAGTTGCTCCTCCCAAGTGTACAAGTTAGCCTTTGGTGACAAATCCAAATGGCTCTCATCATGAAAATATGGGATATCCATGGCGGCAACTATATGTTGTATAGAGGCCTTATTGAGGCATGGGATCTGAAAAATATTGGGAAGTTTCATTCCCATGTGAAGCTCCAATCCCCAAGCTATCATCCACATAAAATGAATCACCCTCCAAAGTGGTAACTCATATAAAAACTCTTCCACCTTTGGCTCCTGCAATGTAGGTGGGTTGCATAGCTGAACATGATGGATCAAATTGTCCATCCCACATTTTCTCTCTCTCCACTTATGATAAGTGTAGAGTTGTTGCTAAATTTGGGCTACAATAATGTTTCCCTCAAGATGCAAAAAGACATTTGGATCTTCAAATACCCATTCTCTGATTTTATGGGCCTTGCTTCCCAAGTCATTCCACATACAATGAATAGTACATCATCGCAACATGGCATCAAGATGATACTAAGTGTTATGTGAGGTGTTGGATGGTGCCAATAGTTTCCCATGTGGTGACATCGCAGTTTTTCTAACTGTTGTTTCATAACATAATGTGGCAAGCTGTCTCCCAACAATTTTCTATTTGTGCATGTTATCTCATCTACTAGAAAATAGTAAATGACAGTGTGTATCAACTGAGCATACAAAGAATAGCACAATAGTTTACCAAATCCATACAAGAAATGGATATCTCCATCACTGATGTTGGTCTTAGAAAGACCATGAAGCCCAAATAGAAACTTGCCCTCTTGTAGAGCAATGCACTATATATAAATGGCAAGATAATGCAAAAACTGTGTAAGATGATCAATAAGTGAAAAAATAAACACAATTCTTACCATGCACTGAGAGTAGGCTAATAATGAGATCCATGAATGATCTCTCCATAGTGGTCTGATATGTCTCCATGAGACCTTGGTGAATGGAAAGGAATGAACCAAGTGTTGCATGTAAGGCCTTATTCTTATTCTTGGAGATCCAAGTCAAGAAGATCATATCATGGTAATAGATGTCTACATCCACCCCTCCACAACTCTCATCTCTTACTCTCCCATCAAGTGCATCATATGTGAAGTGATCCTAGGAACACTCCATCAACAAATACATACTCCCAAGTGGCAGTGTTGTTGGCCTTTGTGATAAGGCTCATGTCATCTCATAACTCCTCTCTTTGACATGCCTAATGCCAAAGTCACATACCATAATGCTGCTACATATGAGAGACTCATTCCTATGTGGAATTACCTCCTAATCCTCCAAAGGTAAGGAGTAGCCCCTTTGCACCATGATTGTTCCACCATCTACTCCTGCAACATCATGCAAGGTATGGGAGAAAATCAGCCCATACTCTCCCAAGAGTATCCAAAGCAACAACAACTCTTGCTGCCATAACATATGGGTGCCATTCAATGCCTCAAACCATAACATACCCTTGGACATAGGATATGTCACATGATGGAAAAAATATTTCAAGAGTAGCCATCACAGCCATGCCTCCTGCTACCCTGTATCATAGATCTTTAAGTGGCTCACCAACTCCTTGCTCACCATCCACACCCTTTCATCCAAATATGGGTGTCTCCTACCATGCTCCAAATTGGTATCCCTCCAATGGAGAATACCATCCTCCCAAATCACATCACTACCTTTGCACTTCATGGGATGTTGAAGAGCAACATCTTGGAGATATCCACATGAAGACCACTCATCAGTGACCAAGTTGAACCCATAAGGATTCAAATATGTTGTAAGAAAAAACTTATCATTGAGTTGTGAAGTGCTCATTAAGAAGGATCCATCATAATAATGGGAGATTTAATCCATCATAAGATGTCTTCCATCAACCATCTGCCTATCCACTACTACACAAGTGTAATGGTCATCAGAATGTCCCAATACTAGTTGGGCAACCAACTCATCACTGCTGCTCAATAACAGCGATGCTGAACTCCATGATGGTGCATCTGCTGTCCCATGATAATGCACATGCTGAACACATAGTTTTGCATTGGATTTATTAGGATTATGATCATCCTATATGTTATTCATCCATAATTTTCACTATCTAAAGATGACTAAGTATCGGTTCTAGATTTCTAGAAACAAAGTTCATGAACATTATGAGCACTAGAAATATCACGGCCTTCATTATCCTTAGGATAATTTTTTCACTATTTCATCATTTCGTCATGCCAAGCTCAGCCCACCCATCTCATAAGACCCATCATGTGCTCATCCCACTCATTATCACTATGTTTCACCACCTTTGGCCTCAACCCTCTATTTTTGTTTTGCCTAAACTCCTCCATTGTTTATCTATGGTTTTTAAGGGCATTTCTCTTGGTTTCATGACCTCCATGATTAAATCATCCACAAGGCTTATATTCTGATGCTCTTACACCTCCTTCTATCCTTAATATACCTTCATAAACACTTCCCATCACTCCTATCCCTCAAAATCATCATTTTCCTACAAAACCTAGTCTATTGCCACAATTTGACACTTTTTGAGACTAGGCCTGTGTTTTGACCATTTGGACCCCTTCCCCTCACTCAATTCTTGAAATTACACTTTCTACTACTCCCTAACATCTATCCCTATCCCTCAAAATTTCCCCAAGAATATAGACAACCCTTAACCCCTTCATTCCCCTCCCTCTGCAAGGCAGTCCTAAAAACCCATACACCAAATCCTAATTTCCTCTTCCAACTAAGATTGGGTTTGATATAAAAAGGAGGCATAAGAGCAAAGGATTCATTTGATAGATCATGTAAGCAAGAATAATTCTATACCAGCTCATAAAAATCATGCCTCCATCATTTTTCAAGAATTCATTCCAAGAGACAAGCCATGTGTCACAACTAGGGCTAGTTTTGCTTCAAATTGTGTTTTTGACCAAACAGAGATGAATTTGGAAAAATTAATAGAGGTTTTTTTCCATCCTATGGCCAATAAGAAAAAAATCCTTCATTTTTTACATAGGTATCATGGTTTGAAATCAATGTCAAAAATACAGGTGTCACGGGAGAAATTCTGCACTTCTGGAGTGACCTTGGGAAAATTAGTGTTTCTCATAGCTGGAGTGTCGAAATGACTTGATTAATAAGTCAAATGACAACTAGACTTAAATATATTTCCAATGAGCTATCATGAGTTCAATTTTTAATTTATGAAGTCATCCAAAAGTGGTCTGCACCAGCACTCTGCATTTCTGCACCAGCATTCAACACTTTATGACCAGTGTTGGGAGAATTAGTTTTGGGACAGGTAAATGAACTTCAATCAAGAAAAGAATTGTATATTTGGAAAGTAGACTCAACCATATTACCAATGAACTATCATGAGCTCAATTTGGAGTTGTGGAAGGCCTCCAAAAGTTTTCTGCACCAGCACTCTGCATTTCTGCACCAACACTCAACACTTTTTGACTAGTCATGGGAAACGAAACTTTTGACAAGGAAAATAAACTTCAATCAAGAAAAAAAATTGTATATTTGGAAATTAGACAAGGCATTATTTCCAAATAGCTATCACGGAGCTCATTCTGACACCGAGAAGGCCTCCAAATGCCCTCTGACAAAATGGCGCTGCGCACAGGAGAAGTTTTTATGTTTTTGAAATTTTGAGGCCCTAGGAGCGCAGCAGCCTAGGCGCTACACTCTTTTTTGGGGAATAATAATCTACTAAAGTTTAAATTTCTGGGTTTTTCATGTCACCAGCAGTCTACCCACAAAATTTCAGGTCAATTGGAGCATTTTTACCCCCTCAAAAGGTCAAAAAACACCCAAAATTTGACCTTTCTGCCTCCTTTTCTAAACAGTTATTGCGCCCCTGCAAGCCTTGGCGTTTTCAATTTTTTGGGAAACTTGTAGAGATAATATTGAGAAAAAAAGGGTATATTTGAAAATTATACTCTTCAGGATTTCCAATGAGCCATCACGGAGCCAAATCTGACATCAGAAAGTGGTCCAAAACTTCGTTGCAAAACAACTTATTTTCTACAAAAGTGGCGCTGCGCTCTTGGACTGTCTTTTGCCAAAAAGTCAACAAAACACACAAATTTATGGCAAGATGATTTTTTAATATTTTCTTGGGAAAATCACTCTTGATTTTATTTGGGAGTCATGTTTTGGTGTTTTTCATTTATTATTTTATCTCTTATGTGTCTTGGGCCTTGCATGGTCATTAAGCACATTTATGACATTTATGGCTAAATTAGGGTTTCTGGAAGCCTCTTAGGGTTTCCACCTTCTCATTTTCTCCATAAATAGAATATGAGGGTCTTATGTATTTGGTTGGATGTTTATGACTTATGTTGAAGTAATACATAGTCCCTTGAAGCCTTTGATGAGAAATTGATGTCTTGGAGCTTATGCATGATCTAATTTACTTGTTGATGGAGAAGGACTATTTGTAGGATCCATAGGCCTGGTTGATGGTGAAGTTTTCTCTTGTTAATTTTTTCTAATTTTCTCATATTTTTTCCATCCATCTATGTTGCAGTAGGACAAAAAATTTAGACTAAGATATGTTTGTTGATGGCACCTTAGATCTGTTTGTTTCCTTCACTGTCTTAATGTTTTCTTCTGCTAAGATATGTTAGGGAATTCATCTCTTTCTCTCTAATAAGTTTTTGGCTTATCTATTTTCTTGAATGATTTAGATCAGTTAGTATCAATTATGATTTATGACTAGCCCTACATATTGTTACCTCTAAAATACTATGTTCTTGAAATCATCTTTTGAGGCAGCTTTGCCTATAGTTTGTCAAAGAAGTTTGTCTTAACCATGCTCTTTGCCTTTACTTAGCTAAAATTGTTTCAAGGAACTTTCATAGCTGCAACTGTGGATGTCAGGGTTTTCTCTCCTTCTATGGTTATAGTTACTTGTGCATCGTAAATGTTTTTCTAGGTCTTGATGATAAAATCCATGAAAGATTTAATAAGTTTTTGCCTTTCTATGTTTTATCTGAATGTTGTCTTGGTTGATTATCTTCTTTCAGTATGAAATCAAATGGATTAGGTTTTTCTTAAGCCTTTGACTCTCTTGCTATGCTTATAAATCTTCTAAATCCCTCCACTTACATGTATATAACCGATTTTCTTTGTGCCCTTTATTAGCTTATTGTTCTCAAGTTTAATGTCCATCTCATGATCCTTTCACAACCTTAAAGACCCACCAACCAAGTTAGAATTTCCCTGCAGATGCTCTTGAAACCATTGATGAACTCATAATGACCTCTTTTGACTCCATTTCCCAATGACTTAAAAATATTCCATGTTTTCTATCTAAATCCATCTGAGCATCATACCCAACCAAAAAAAATCAAAATACCCTGCACTTCACATCTAGCCTAAAATCAACCTAATCAGCAAACAAGTTCATATCTTTGCACCTACTAGAGAGATCCCTCTCTGAATCCAGGAAGGCTAGGTCCTTGGATTCCAAAGCTTGGTTTGATGTTACCATGTCCATTTGTATCTCAATCAATCTAGAAAATTATGGGGACCTAACATAATGGCGATCACCGCGGGACCTTCTAAGTCAGGGACAATCTAAGTATTCCTTAGGACCTCAGAAAACCCACAAACTTCTTTAGATTGGTACTTAGTTGTTGATGGTGGATAACAATTACATATTCAAAACAGTAAATATCATCCACCTGGTGACTCCACTGGCCTCCAGTAGGCATATTAACACCACTAGTCGTCACAGACTCCCCTAGGAATGAGTAAATAAATCCTAATCATGCTGATGGTGGACAGCAAAGTTGAAACCTTCCACTTGGTGACTCCACAACTCTCAATATACCTAGAGACTCCACTGGTAGAAAGACTCTAGACTGGTATAAAGATGCAGTGACCCCTTTTTTTGGACTTAATGAACAAAATGTCAAGGTTGGTGGCTGACCTTTTATATAATGAAATTTCAAATCAGTTATCAAAACTTTAGCTTGATGATGATTTCTTAAAAGCTTTCTTTCTCATTTTGAGGTCAAATAAATTTAATCCTAAATTTAAGAAATTTTTTCTGGAAATGCTAGTTGAAAAATATGAAACTAACATTGAGCTTTTGGATTCTCAAATTCAGTCATACACTTTCCAAGACCCTAAAGAATTTTTGGGAGGTCTCCCTTCCACTAAGAAAGAAGAAATTGTATTACCCTTTGACTTGCAGACAAAAGATGATTGTGCTTTCAAGGACTAGATTAAGGACGAGGTTCTCAAAGCTAATGTTTGGGATACAGATAACCAACCAGTCATGAAAGGCCTAAGAGAAGAAATTTTACATCATGTTTTTGTTGATCCTATAGCAGATTACATGGAGGTCCTGATTGACTCAAGTTCCTATCCATGGATTCTTTACAAGAATAAAACACATCAGAAGTTGTCACTTCCTATGGTAGCCTTGATTTTGAAGAAACATAATCAAGGTATATTGTGGTTCCCCCTGACAAGTAGTCAATTGTCTACCTATTTTTGTTACTGCTCAACTGGCTGCACTGGAACTATTGCATCACCTAGAATAGCAGAAAATTCCAAGTTAGATTAGGATAGATAGGCAAGAAAATAAGCTCATCACTATGAGCATATTTTTACCTTTAGTTTTATATTGTTTTGACCAAGAAGAGAGAAAAATTAAAAAACAAAGAAAAATGAAAAAGAGGGCAGATGAAAAGAAGAGGTACAACCCCATACCCAAAAAATAGTCTTACTGAAAGTGTGCAAGCCTAAATGCCACTACTTGTTCATAAAGAAGTCTTGTTTAGTCATCTAGCCTAATCATGGCTAAACATGTTTTCAATTTATTGTTGATAAGTTAGTGAGAAAGATGCTTGTCAAAATAATTCAAACTGGACTCGTCAAAAGAAGTAGATTAGGAATGAAAAATTTTGGTCCCACATGCTCAAAACAGAACCAAAGAGGAAGATGAGGATGCATAACAAATAATAGATCACAACTCTTATCTTTCTATTTTACTTTTATGCAAAATAATGTTTGTGTGCAGCTTGTTCTAATGCCACAACCCATGGTAAGTCAGATTTCCTAATCCTGATTTAAACCATGTTTTCAATTTCATGTTAGTAGGATAGAGAATAAATTTTGTCAAATAGCTTAATATTGACAAATGATTAGACTAGGTAGAGAATAAGAGAGTTCATTAGCCTAATCTGAATTCTTGGAAGAAAAAAGGGTACAATTAGATAGTTTGATTTGTGTTTTAAAAAATAAAAATGTCAAGGGTTTTCCAATTCAAATGCACCCAAGGAAAAAAAATGTTAGGCAATTAGGTTGGGTAGGTAGAGATTATGTTGATGTTAATCATGTTTTTTCAGATTACTAAAGATCACAGCTTCAAGCAAGCATCAACAAGTGAAAGAGGTAAAAATCTACCCAATGGATGAGGCACTAGTCTTCATAAACCAAGAGATCTGAAAGTTCTGGACACCTCTTGAAAAGGAGCTGCCCTCCCCAATTGGAGCCACTGTTAGTCATCCATAATTTTCACTATCTAAATATGACTAAGTATCGGTTCTAGATTTCTAGAAACAAAGTTCATGAACATTGTGAGCTCTAGAAATCTCACGGCCTTCATTATCCTTAGGATAAATTTTTCACTATTTCATCATTCTGTCATCCCAAGCTCAGCCCATCTATCTCAGAAGACCCATCATGGGCTCATGCCACTCATTATCACTATGTTTCGCCACCTTTGGCCTCAACCCTCTATTTTTGTTTTGCCTAAACTCCTCCATTGTTTATCTAGGGTTTTTAAGGGCTTTTCTCTTGGTTTCATGACCTCCATGATTAAATCATCAATAAGGCTTATATTATGATGCTCTTAAAACTCATCCTATCCTTAATATACCTTCATAAACACTTCGCATCACTCCTATCCCTCAAAATCATCATTTTCCTACAAAACCTAGTCTATTGCCACAATTTGAGACTTTTTGAGACTAGGCTTGTGTTTTGAAATTTTGGACCCATTCCGCTCACTCAATTATTGAAATTAAACTTTCCTCTACTCCCTAACATCTATCCCTATCCTCCAAAATTTCCCCAAGAATTTAGACAACCCTTAACCCCTTCATTCCCCTCCCTCTGCAAGGCGGTCCTAAAAACCCATACACCAAACCCTAATTTCCTCTTCCAACTAAGCTAGGGTTTGATATAAAAAGGAGGAATAAGAGAAAATGATTAATTTGATAGATCATGTAATAAATAATAAGTCTATACCAGCTCATAAAAATCATGCCTCCATCATTTTCCAAGAATTCATTCCAAGAGACAAGCCATGTGTCACACCTAGGGCTAGTTTTGCTTCAAATTGTGTTTCTGACCAAACAAAGATGAATTTGGAAAAAGTAAGAGAGGTATTTGTCCATAATATATCCAATAAGAAAAAACTCCTTCATTTTTTACACAGGTATCATGGTTTGAAATCAATGTCAAAAATACAGGTTTCACGAGAGAAATTCTGCACTTCTGGAGTGACCTTGGGAAAATCAGTGTTTCTCACAGCTGGAGTGTCCAAATGACTTGCTTAATAATTCAAATGAAAACTAGACTTCAAGATATTTCCAATGTGATATCATGAGCTCAATTTGGAATTGATTATGTCATCCCAAAGTGGTCTACACCAGCAATTTGCATTTCTGCACCAACATTCAACACATTTTGACTAGTGTTGGGAGAATCAGTTTTGGGACAGGTAAATGAATTTCAATCAAGAAAAAAAATTTATATTTCGAAATTATACTCAACCAGATTTCCAATGAGCTATCATGGGCTCAATTTGGAGTTGTGGAAGGCCTCCAAAAGTTTTCTGCACCAGCACTCTGCATTTCTGCACCAACACTCAACACTTTTTGACCAATCATGGGAAACTAAAATTTTGACAAGGAAAATCATCTTCAATAAAAAAAAAAATTATATATTTGGAAGGTATACAAGTAAATATTTCCAATGCACTATCATGGATCTCATTCCAACATAGGGAAGGCCTCCAAATTCCCTCTGAAAAATGGCGTTGCGCACAGGAGAAGTTTTTATGTTTTTGAAATTTTGAGGCCCTAAGAGCACAGCACCCTAGGCGCTACACTATTTTTTGGGGCATCCTAAACTGCTAAATTTTAATTTTTTTAATTTTTCGTGTCACCATCAGTCTACCCACAAAATTTCAGGTCAATTGGAGCATTTTTACCCCCTCAAAAGGTCAAAAAACACCCAAAATTTGACCTTTCTGCCTCCTTTTCTGAACAGGTGCTGCGCCCCTGGAAGCCTTGGATTTTTCCATTTTTTGGGAAACTTTTAGAGGTAATATTGAGAAAAATAAGGTATGTTTGAAAATTATACTCTTCAGGCTTTCCAACGAGCCATCACAGAGCCAAATCTGACATCAAGAAGTGGTCCAAAACTTGGTTGCAAAATAGCCTATTTTCTGCAAAAGTGGTGTTGCACTCCTAGACTGTCTTTTGCCAAAAAGTCAACAAAACACACAAATTTATGGCAAGATTATTTTTTAATATTTTCTTGGGAAAATCACTCCTGATTTTGTTTGGGAGTTATGTTTTCGTGTTTTTCATTTATTATCTTATCTCTTATGTGTCTTGGGCCTTGCATGGTCATTAAGCACATTTATGACATTTATGGCTAAATTAGGGTTTCTAGAAGCCTCTTAGGGTTTCCACCTCCTCATTTTCTCCATAAATAGAGCATGAGAGTCTTATGTATTTGGTTGGATGTTGATGCCTTATGCTGAAGTAATACATAGTCCCTTGAAGCCTTTGATGAGAAATTGATGTCTTGGAGCTTATGCATGATCTAATTTACTTGTTGATGGAGAAGGACTATTTGTAGGATCCATAGGCCTGGCTGATGGTGAATTTTTCTCTTTTTAATGCTTTCTAAGTTTCTCATATGTTTTCCATCCATCTATGTTGCAGTAGGACAAAACATTTAGACTAAGATATGTTTGTTAATGGTACCTTAGACTTGTTTGTTTCCTTCACTGCCTTAATGTTTTCTTCTGCTAAGATATGTTAGGGAATTCATCTCTTTCTCTCTAATAAGTTTTTGGCTTGTCTATTTTCTTGAATGATTTAGATCAGTTAGTATCAATTATGATTTATGGCGAGCCCTACATATTGTTACCTCTGAAATACTCTGTTCTTGAAATCATCTTTTGAAGAAGCTTTGCCTATAGTTTGTCAAAGAAGTCTATCTTAACCATGCTCTTTGCCTTTACTTAGCTAAAATTGTTTCAAGGAAATTTCGTAGCTGCAACAGTGGATGTTAGATTTTTCTCTCCTTCTATGGTTATAGTTACTTGTGCATCTTAAATTTTTTTCCTGCTCTTGATGATAAAATCCATGAATGATTTAATAAGTTTTTTCCTTTCTATGTTTTATCTGAATGTTGTCTTGGTTGATTATTTGCTTTCAGTATGAAATAAAATGGATTAGGTTTTGCTTAAGTCTTTGACTTTATTGCTATGCTTATAAATATTCTAACTCCCTCTGCTTACAAGTATATCAAGGATTATGTTTGTGCCCTTTATTAGCTTGTTGTTCTCAAGTTCAATGTCCATCTCATGATCCTTTCACAACCTTAAAGACCCACCAGCCAAGTTAGAATTTCCCTACAGATGCTCTTGAAACCATTGATGAACTCATCATGACCTCGTTTGACTCCATTTCCCAATGACTTAACAATATTCCATGTTTTCTATCTAAATCCATCTGAGCATCATACCCCACCAAAATCAATCAAAATACCCTGCACTTAACATCTAGCCTAAAATCAACCCTAATCAGCAAAAAATTTCATATATTTGCACCTACTAGAGAGATCACTCTCTGAATCCAGGAAGGCTAGGTCCTTGGATTCCAAAGCTTGGTTTGATGTTACCATGTCCATTTTTATCTCAATCAATCTAGAAAATTACGAGGACCTAACACTATCCTCCAAAACTCTACATTCCAACCCAAAGTGTTGTGTGTATCTCATCAATGAAATACCAGGATGACTATATATCTCCTCCTTGAAAAAGTCAAGGGTCCTCTGCACAGTGATATTCTGCTGCTCCAAATCAGTAGTGTGCTCTAACCCTACGTCATGCAATTTCCCTGATGGCATGTTCCCACAAATCTCCATATGATGTGTTGAAATAACTTGGGGTGGAATTGTTTGCATACCTTGGTTAAGCTGAACCTTTGGAACATCTTGTACTGCTACAAGGGTTCCTCCTTCCGGTGTGATGACTCCTCCAAATATTGGTGATGGTGATGGTTGCTCCTCTACTGCTTCACTAGCACTGGTATAAGTATCCTCCTCCTTGTGCATCTCTTGAATAATGCATGGAACTCTAAATTTCAAGAGATCAAGATCACTTTGCAATGATGCAAGTGTTCCTTCTCCTGATGCAAGTACTCTTGTAGCAAGTGGTGGTGTAAGTTTCTCTTCCTCCGGAATAATAATATGGACATCTTCCCTTGGCTTCTCTGGTTTCTTCTTATAAAACTTCTTGATCAAACTTTGAGTAAAATCTGCATATGTAGTCACTCTTGCATGTATCAAATGACTGAACCACCAAATGTTTGCTTCACCCTCAAGGTGCAGCGCTGAAATCTCAACAACTTCTCTTTCTACCACTAGATGTAGCAGGAAGAATGCATCTAACTCCCTTCTCCAAGCCCTTGTTATGCATGTGGATGACCCATCAAATGTAGACAATAGAAATATATTGTGTTTTCTCATTTTATTGCTGCAAGGTCTCCTCTCTTCCTTGATCTGAATAAACTATTGGAGAGTTAGATTCTCTTTGAAAGCTCTTGATTGAGACTTGTAATCTGCAATATATTCACTTAGAATCTCATTATCTAAGTTTCCTTCATCTCCATGTCTTTTTCCTTCCTCTTCAAATAAAGTATACATAGTAGATTTCTTTGGAGATCTATGCAATACCAGTTTTATCTTCTACTAATAGGAAGTGCATGGACCTTCCTCATCTTGAAACCCTCTTGAGGTCTCATTGCATCTCTCCTCTCTCATCTGCTTGACTTCCTTGGATAGTTCCTTCATACATATGAAAAGATATGAGACAAATCTAATTCCTTCCATCATTTTAGATCTCTTCTTCTTATTCTCTTGATAGGATATTGGCTAAAACTCATAGGCTGAGCCAGGATTATGCTTTGATACCACTGTAATATCCCAAAATTGGGAGAGCGACAATATTGAAAAAAATAATGGAAAAATAGCAGTGAATATCAATACACCAATATATGAGACAAATGTACAACCATCTTATTAAACATATCAGCCATAATGAGCATAATATCTTGATGATCAAGTCACTCAAGCAATACAACACAAGCCTCCACTATGCCAATACATGAACTATAGTTGCTATACAGATGCCATGAGCCAAGACATCGCAGTTTTAGTGAGTAAACTGCTACAGGAAAAGTATACAAATATGGATATGTTTTTATATAGCTCAAAAGGTGCTAGGGAGAGAGATCTCAGCTCTCAAGCACATTTCCAAGACAACCCAGAAAGGGTTTCCAGAAATACCCAAAACACAAAAATGTTGGAATGCAGCCCTAGGGCTGAATAGAAGATGCAATTGAATAACTGGAAGGAGGTGGTTGAAACTAATATGAAATGTATATATCTCCTCCAATAGATTTTCCAAGTGAAAGGCTGATCCCAACACTAAATATCTAACCCCCCCCAAATCCAACACTGAAACCTCCACTACAAATACTTAATGAAATAATGCAGTCCTTGAGGGAAACTGCACTGTATGAGGCAGAAATATGTTTTCTTGGTGCAAAAATATTAAATAAACCCCAAGGACCTTCCTTGTTGGCCTCCTAATGAAAATAATTCTTCCTCCACTAAAAACAAGCTCAGAAAATGGCCCTACAAACCCTCCATTGCTTCTATCCTGCAACACAACACAACTTTGAATAGAAATTGCGTTGTAGCTGAAAGATAAAGCTTGGCTTGATGTCGAAATGTGGACTATGCAACTCAATAATAACTCTCCTTAGTAGGCACTTGAAGTCCCCCGAGGATGAGTGTGGGATTCTCGCTCGGGAACACCCTTGTACTAAACAGAACAACAGACTCCGCTAAATCACTGAAGAGTGCAAGAAGTCATACAGACCACCAAAATCAATAATCAAAAACATGAATAATGAATATGGATTGCTTCCCCTTCCTTATATGCATTGTGAGCCTTCTTACCTTGGGCCACACTCATTAAAGCCACTACTATCATGGAGAATTCCTCCCATTAACTCTTTGTTGTCTCTCATTAATGACCCACTCTCTCCATAACAGTGTTGCTGATTTGGTCAACATAGACCTTGTCCACATGATTTAGATCCTATTCACACATGGGGGTGATTTATCCAGTTTTTAAGATGATCCCTATTCACATTGAGAGGGATTTTATTCATACTAAAGAGATTTATGGGTCTCCCTACCCACTTATTCATCTGTCTAAATGAAAAAATAAAAAATTAATATTCCAATTAGCTGCATGCTAATTTTGGAATATTACATATATTCAGGCCCATTATGCTTAGATAGAATATGAGGTGCATGTTTCACAACCTTGGAGACATCAGCCTCTGATCCCAACAACTTTTGAAGATACTGGATGTTGGGGGACACAATTTTCTCTATATTGCAACCAAACAATTTTCCCAAGTCGGGAATGGAATTTACAGTGAAACCAAACGTTTTCATTAACTGATGTTTGGGTTTTATCTGTCGATCAACATTGAGAGCAAGAATAACTGGGTCTCTGGTAATCCTTTTTTTTTACTTGGTCTTCTATAAACCCTAAATCTTTGAGGAACTAAACCGCTTGTCGGGCAGTATGAGTGGACCTCGTACGACCAAAAGATGGACTTGTTTTGAGGAATATTGAGAGCTCATACTGGATGTGATGAGAAGTAGCATGAAATAGAGGATTTTTATGCCAGAGGAAATGCAGCTTCACAAATGGATTTTTTAAAATTTTTGAGAATTTTCTAGTTTATTTGCATTTGAAGAATTTGATTTCCTACTTCTCGAATCTGAAGCACTTTTTGTGAGAAAATCAGGGGAAGAGATAACATAATAGCTCTATAGTTTTGAAGAAAAGGGAGGTCAAAAAGTTGCACTTAGGCCAGAGATGACACTGTCTTTAGCTTGGGTGGTTATGAAAATGGGGAAAACGTTGTCACTTCCTCTCAAATGGTTTGTGATAGGACAATGTTTCCGTTATGAAAGAATTACTAGAGGAAGATGTCGAGAACATTACCAATGGAATATGGATATAATTATACTTTCAGGCATTGAGGCTAAAGCAAAAATCCTTTCTGTTATTGTTACATTCTCCAAGCAACTTGGAATTACATCATCTGATGTGGGGATCAAAGTTTCCAATCGGAAGGTCTGAATTCATTGATTCAGAAAATGTTGAACATTTCAATAATTGGAATTCCTGAGAATAATGTATTATTGTATTGTTTCCTGGAAATTTATGCTGATTTGTTTGTAGGATGCCCCAAAATTTTCATTATTTTAAAATAGATATTATTATAGAAAGCATATACAGTAAATAGGTCTTATTAGGTATTAATGTAGGGTTAAACTAGAATATGTTATGAAACCAACTCCAAAAATAGAAGAAAATAGAGATCAATGCCTTAGAAATAGCCACTTCGAGGGGGAAACCTTTAATACATTACATAAATGAACAATTATTGGATGATTCAAATGACCAAAACCTCCTTTCTATATATATAAGTCCATGGGGCCACAATGTAATCCTAGCCGACCTAACAAAAATAATGTAAGGGAACAATAATAACAATATGGGGGTTACAGGGGTACAACAATAACAATAAGGGGGTTACCCTAGCAACAATAAGGGACTATGGGTTAAAATGTGAAGTTGGGTTACACTTTTGTGAGAATCGGGGGCAGAAACTTTTTTTCAGCAATAGTTCGGCTGAAATTTATGAGAAAGTTCAATTGAACTCATTCTACTGTTTAGATTGACGACACACTGACGGCATGGGAAAATAGAATTTTTGCTGGAGATGGGAAAACCGACAACAATAGTTCGTTCGAACTTTGAGTTCGGCCGAACATATAAAATAGTTCGGTCGAACTATTACTTATAAATATATCGCCCGCGAATTGTTTTCTTTTTGCGAGGCTTTGTATCTTTGTTGCTCCGTGTTAGTTGAATTTCTCTAGTGCTCTGTTCACGCTACTCTGTTTCTTCTCTATTTATTTTCACGCGGCTTTGTACCTCTGTTGCTTCATATTTTTTGAATTGCTCTGTTGCTTTGTTCGCGCTGCTTTTATTCTTTGTTTCTATTCATGTGGCTTTGTATCTCTTTTTCTTTGCGTTTGTTGAATTGTTCTGGTGCTCTGTTCGCGCTGCTCTGTTTCTTCTCTGTTTCTATTTTCACGCGTCTTTCTTCGGGTTCATTGAATTGCTATGGCGTTGTTGCTTCTCTGGCGCTATGAACCACCAGGTAATCGTTATGGTTTTCTGTAGTTTTTTATTTATTGTTATCGTAAATTATATTTTCTGATATAATTGATTTTTTTTTGTTGTGTTGTCTATAGGTTTTCAAATTTCTCTGGTGCTTTTGTTGCTCTATTGTTGATAATCTTTGACGATGTTAAGAAAACCACTAGGTATTTAGCTCATATCCTTCATATACTCTAGTTATTCCGGAAAAGAAAAAATAGTAGTATAATAAGACAAAATATCATCCTGGCCTCCCAAAATTTACTCTGCCAGTAGCCTTCCAACGTTGAAGTCGTCACACCAAAACCTGAAGGGTGTCATTCACTATGGCCAAAAACACCTGTGACCTACCAGAAAGCATTGAAGCCGTCGCTGTGTGGTCCAAGACGTCCATTTATAAACTGGTTCTCCCTCCAACAAGCTCATCATTTGCAAGAAAAACTCAGAAATATAACAGAACATCTTCCTACCGCCAAAGCCTGTAAGGAATCAATCTCTGTGGACGAAGAACTTGTGACCTGTCAGAAAATGAAATAGGATGGTATAAAGTGAAATAACCTTTATGAAAAATTGATCATACCTTTGGCCTCTTCACCTTCTGTATTAATAAATTCATAAAACATCTGTCCAAAATTTGCAGTTTGGTCATGCAACAAGTGGTTACAGTTCTTAGGTTATGCAACAAGTGGCTACAATCTCTGTGGCTGAAGAACCCGTGACCTGTCAGAAAAGGAAATAGGATGGTATAAAGTGAAAGAACCTTAATGAAAAATTGATCATACCTTTGGCCTCTTCACCTTCTAGATCAATAAATTCATAAAACATCTGTCCAAAATTTGCAGTTTGTAGTTTGCAGTTTGGTTATGAAACAAGTGGTTACAGTTCTTAGGCAACAAGCAGTTACAATTCTGTCCATAACTTAAAATTCATTTAAGTTTGTAGTTTGGTATGCAACAAGTGGTTACAGTTCTTAGGTTACAATATGTGTTAGAGACTTGTAGTATGAAGTCAAGGTCATGTGCCCAATTTATCAAATAGATTATAGAATCTATATATTAGAAACTCGAACTTGAAACTTGTAAATTTCAGTTATTTTAGAAGCTCAAAACTCGAAACTTGAAAGTTTTAAATTTATATTGATCCCTTGTTTGCCTTTATATCATAGAACCATTTTCATATTTACACAAATATCAGAACTGATTATTTATTAGACTACATATCTTCATACAGAACTTGCAAATAGTATGGTGGAAATGTGGATCTCATGACTCTTCATAATGTAAAACATGTAAAACACTCAAGAATTAGCCATAAAAGTTTCCCATTGAAACCATAAGTGATTTGATACAAAACATAGGTTTAAATAACCTAAGAGTAAATGCCCCTACAATTTAATCAATCTCTTGAATAGTTTTAAATATAAGTTTTTCATTTTAATATCCATGGACTCAAACAATGAGAGAGAAAACCTTTTATATTCAATGTACATGTAAAACACAAATTAGCCATATCTCTAGAATAGATCTAAATAGAAGTTTTTCATTTTCATATCCATGGTGTCAAATAATGAGAGAGAAAAAAACTTTTTATGTTCAACATGTAAAACACTTGAATTAGCCATAAAAGTTTCCCATTGAAACCATAAGTGATTTGATACAAAACATTGGTTTTAACCTAATAGTAAATGCCCCTACAAGTCATTCAACATGTAAAACACTTGAATTAGCCATAAAATTTTCCCATTCAAACCATAAGTGATTTGATACAAAAAATGGTTTTAACCTAAGAGTAAATGCCCCTACAAGTCAATAAATCACTTGAATAGTTTTAAATATAGAAGTTTTTCATTTTCATATCCATGGACTTGAAAACAATGAGAGAAAAAACCTTTTATGTTGAATGCGCATATAACTTATTTAGAAACAAAAAGTAATTTAATACAAAACATAGGTTTTAACCAATTATATAGTTTTTCATTTTCATATCCATGGTCTCAAACAATGAGAGAGAAAAAACCTTTTATATTCAACATGGAAAACACAAATTAGCCATAAAAGTTTCCCATCGATGCCACAAGTGATTTGATACAAAAAATAGGTTTTAACCTAAGAGTAAATGCCCCTACAAGTCAATCAATCTCTCGAATAGTTTTAAATATCTACGATTTTTTCATTTTCATATCCATGAACTCAAACAATGAGAGAAAAAACCTTTTATATTCACATGTATGTAAAACACAAATTAGCCATATCTCTAGAATAGATCTAAATATAAGTTTTTCATTTTCATATCCATGGTCTCAAACAATGAGAGAGAAAAAAACCTTTTATATTCAACATGTAAAACACTTGAATTAGCCATAAAAGTGACCCATTGAAACCATAAGTGATTTGATACAAAACATAGGTTTTAACCTAAGAGTAAATGCCCCTACAAGTCAATCAAAATCTCAAATAGTTTTAAATATCTTGAAGTTTTTCATTTTCATATCCATGGTCTCAAACAATGAGTAAAAAAACCTTTTATATTGAATGTATGTAAAATATAAATTAGGCATATCTCTAGAATAAATCTAAATAGAAGTTTTTCATTTTCATATCCATGGTCTCAAACAATGAGAGAGAAAAAAACCTTTTATATTCAACATGTAAAACACTTGAATTAGCCATAAAATTTTCTCATTGAAACCATAACTGATTAGATACAAAACATAGGTTTTAACCTAGAAGAGTAAATGCCCCTACAACTCAATCAATCTCTCGAATAGTTTTAAATATCTAGAAGTTATTCATTTTCATATCCATGGTCTCAAACAATGAGAGAAAAAACCTTTTATATTCAATGTATGTAAAACACAAATTAGCCATATCTCTAGAATAGATCTAAATAGAAGTTTTTCATTTTCATATCCATGGTCTCAAACAATGAGAAAGAAAAAAACCTTTTATATTCAACATGTAAAACAGAAATTATCCATAAAAGTTTCCCATTGAAACCATAAGTGATTTGATACAAAACATAGGTTTTAACCTAAGATTAAATGCCCCTACAAGTCAATCAATCTCTCGAATAGTTTTAAATATCTAGAATTTTTTCATTTTCATATCCATGGTCTCAAACAATGAGAGAAAAAACCTTTTATATTCAATTTATGTAAAACAAAAATTATCCATATCTCTAGAATAGATCTAAATAGAAGCTTTTCATTTTCATATCCATGGTCTCAAACAATGAGAGAGAAAAAAACCTTTTATATTCAACATGTAAACACAAATTAGCCATAAAATTTTCTCATTGAAACCACAAGTGATTTGATACAAAACATAGGTTTTAACCTAAGAGTAAGTGCCCCTACAAGTCAATCAATCTCTCGAATAGTTTTAAATATCTAAAAGTTTTTCATTTTCATATCCATGGTCTCAAACAATGAGAGAAAAAACCTTTTATATTCAATATACATGTAAAAAACAAATTAGCCATATCTCTAGAATAGATCTAAATAGAAGTTTTTCATTTTCATATCCACGGTCTCAAACAATGAGATAGAAAAAACCTTTTATATTCAACATGTAAAACACAAATTAGCCATAAAAGTTTCCCATTGAAACCACAAGTGATTTGATACAAAACATAAGTTTTAACCTAAGAGTAAATGCCCCTACAAGTCAATCAATCTCTCGAATAGTTTTAAATATCTAGGAGTTTTTCATTTTTCATATCCATCGTCTCAAACAATGAGAGAAAAAACATTTTATATTCAATGTATTTAAAACAAAAATTAGCCATATCTCTAGAATATATATAAATAGAAGTTTTTCATTTTCATATCCATGGTCTCAAACAATGAGAGAGAAAAAAACCTTTTATATTAAACATGTAAAACACTCAAGAATTAGCCATAAAAGTTTCCCTTTGAAACCATAAGTGATTTGATACAAAACATAAGTTTAAATAACCTATAAGAGTAAATGCCCCTACAAGTCAATCAATCTCTTGAGTAGTTTTAGATATGTAGAATTTTTTCAGTTTCATAGCCATGGACTCAAACAATGAGAGAAAAAACATTTTATATTCAATGTACATGTAAAGCACAAATTATCCATATCTCTAGAATAGATCTAAATAGAAGTTTTCATTCTCATATCCATGGTCTCAAACAATGAGAGAGAAAAAAACCTTTTATATTCAACATGTAAAACACTTGAATTAGCCATAGAAATTTCCTATTGAAACCATAAGTGATTTGATACAAAACATAGGTTTTAACCTAGAAGAGTAAATGCCCCTACAAGTCAATCAATCTCTCAAATAGTTTTAAATATCTATAAGTTTTTCATTTTCATATCCATGGTCTCAAACAATGAGAGAAAAAACCTTTAATATTCAATGTATGTAAAACACAAATTAGCCATATCTCTCGAATAGATCTAAATAGAAGTTTTTCATTTTCATATCCATGGTCTCAAACAATGAGAGAGAAAATTTTTTTTTATATTCAACATGTAAAACACAAATTAGCCATAAAAGTTTCCCATTGAAACCACAAGTGATTTGATACAAAACATAGGTTTTAACCTAAGAGTAAATGCCCCTACAAGTCAATCAATCTCTCGAATAGTTTTAAATATCTAGAAGTTTTTCATTTTCATATCCATGGTCTCAAACAATGAGATAAAAACACCTTTTATATTCAACATATGTAAAACATAAATTAGCCATATCTCTAAAATAGATCTAAATAGAAGTTTTTCATTTTCATATCCATGGTCTCAAACAATGAGAGAGAAAAAAAACCTTTTATATTCAACATGTAAAACACTTGAATTAGCCATAAAAGTTTCCCATTGAAACCATAAGTGATTTGATACAAAACATAGGTTTTAACCTAAGAGTAAATGCCGCTACAAGTCAATCAATCTCTCGAATAGTTTTAAATATATAGAAGTTTTTCATTTTCATATCCATGGTCTCAAAAAATGAGAGAAAAAATCTTTTATATTCAATGTATGTAAAACACAAATTAGCCATATCTCTAGCATAGATCTAAATAGAAGTTTTTCATTTTCATATCCATGGTCTCAAACAATGAGAGAGGAAAAAAACCTTTTATATGAACAACATGTAAAACGCAAATTAGCCAAAAAAGTTTCCCATTGAAACCACAAGTGATTTGATACAAAACATAGGTTTTAACCTAAGAATAAATGCCCCTACAAGTCAATCAATCTCTCAAATAGTTTTAAATATCTAGAAGTTTTTCATTTTCATATCCATGGTCTCAAACAATGAGAGAAAAAACCTTTTATATTCAATGTATGTAAAACACAAATTAGCCATATCTCTAGAATAGATATAAATAGAAGTTTTTCATTTTCATATCCATAGTCTCAAACAATGAGAGAGAAAAAAACCTTTTATATTCAACATGTAAAACACTCAAGAATTAGCCATAAAAGTTTCCCATTGAAACCATAAGTGATTTGATACAAAACATAGGTTTTAACCTAAGAGTAAATGCCCCTACAAGTCAATCAATCTCTTGAATAGTTTTAAATATAGAAGTTTTTCATTTTCATATCCATGGTCTCAAACAATGAGAGAAAAAACCTTTTATATTCAATGTATGTAAAACACAAATTAGCCATATCTCTAGAATAGATCTAAATAGAAGTTTTCATTTTCATATCCATGGTCTCAAACAATGAGAGAGAAAAAAACCTTTTATATTCAACATGTAAAACACAAATTAGCCATAAAAGTTTCCCATTGAAACCATAAGTGATTTGATACAAAACATAGGTTTTAACCTAAGAGTAAATGCCCCTACAAGTCAATCAATCTCTCAAATAGTTTTAAATATAGAAGTTTTTCATTTTCATATCCATGGTCTCAAACAATGAGAGAAAAAACCTTTTATATTCAATGTATGTAAAACACAAATTAGCCATATCTCTAGAATAGATCTAAATAGAAGTTTTTCATTTTCATATCCATGGTCTCAAACAATGAGAGAGAAAAAAACCTTTTATATTCAACATGTAAAACATAAATTAGCCATAAAAGTTTCCCATTGAAACCATAAGTGATTTGATAAAAAACATAGGTTTTAATCTAAGAGTAAATGCCCCTACAAGTTAATCAATCTCTCGAATAGTTTTAAATATAAAAGTTTTTCATTTTCATATCCATGGTCTCAAACAATGAGAGAAAAAACCTTTTATATTCAATGTATGTAAAACACAAATTAGCCATATCTCTAGAATAGATCTAAATAGAAGTTTTTCATTTTTATATCCATGGTCTCAAACAATGAGAGAGAAAAAAACCTTTTATATTCAACATGTAAAACACAAATTAGCCATAAAAGTTTCCCATTGAAACCATAAGTGATTTGATACAAAACATAGGTTTTAACCTAAGAGTAAATGCCCCTACAAGTCAATCAATCTCTCGAATAGTTTTAAATATCTAGAAGTTTTTCATTTTCATATCCATGGTCTCAAACAATGAGAGAGAAAAAAACCTTTTATATTCAACATGTAAAACACTCGAGAATTAGCCATAAAAGTTTCCCATTGAAACCATAAGTGATTTGATACAAAACATAGGTTTAAGTAACCTAGAAGAGTAAATGCCTCTACAAGTCAATCAATCTCTTGAGTAGTTTTAAATATCTAGAAGTTTTTCATTTTCATAGCCATGGACTCAAACAATGAGAGAAAAAACATTTTATATTCAATGTACATGTAAAACACAAATTAGCCATATCTCTATAATAGATCTAAATAGAAGTTTTTCATTCTCATATCCATGGTCTCAAACAACGAGAGAGAAAAAAACCTTTTATATTCAACATGTAAAACACGTGAATTAGCCATAGAAGTTTCCCATTGAAACCATAAGTGATTTGATACAAAACATAAGTTTTAACATAGGTTTTAACCTAAGAGTCAATGTATTTTAAACACAAATTAGCCATAGCTCTAGAGAATAGATCTAAATAGAAGTTTTTATTTTCATATCTATGGTCTCAAACAATGAGAGAGAAAAAAACCTTTTATATTCAACATGTATATAACTTATTTAGAAACAAAAAGTAATTTAATACAAAACATAGGTTTTAACCAATTATATAGTTTTTCGTTTTCATATCCATGGTCTCAAACAATGAGAGAGAAAAAACCTTTTATATTCAACATGTAAAAAAAAATAGCAATAAAATTTTCCCACTGAAACCAAAAGTGATTTGATACAAAACATATAGGTTTTAAAACCTAATCTAGAAAATTCCCCTACATTTAATATTTAGAATAGATCTAATTAGAAATTTTTCATTTTCATATCCATGGTAGTTCTATAGGCAGAGTCTGTAAAGGGCTAGGTAGCCTCTGGATCTCATCTTTTATGAAAGGTGACATATCTAGTAAATTCCCCTACTGTCAATATCTAGAATAGACATAAATGCCCCTACAGTCAACATGTATATATTATTTAGAAACAAAAAGTAATTTGATACAAAACATAATTTTTAACCAAGTATATAGTATTTCATTTTCATATCTATGGTCTCAAACAATGAAAGAGAAAAAACCTTTTATATTCAACATGTAAAACATAAATTAGCCATAAAAGTTTTCCATTGAAACCAAAAGTGATTTGATACAAGACATATAAGTTTTAACCTAATCTATTAAATGCCCCTACATTCAATATTTAGAATATATCTAGAAATAGAAGTTTTTCATTTTCATATCCATGGTAGTTCTATAGGCAGAGTCTGTAAGGGGCCAGGTAGCCTTTGGATCTCATCTTTTATGAAAGGTGACATATCTAGTAAATGCCCCTACAGTCAATCTCTGGAATAGATCTAAATGCCCCTACAATAAATGCCCCTACAGTCAACATGTATATAGTATTTAGAAACAAAAAGTAATTTGATACAAAACATAGGTTTTAACCAAGTATATAGTTTTTTATTTTCATATCCATGGTCTCAAACAATGAGAGAGAAAAAACCTTTTATATTCAACATGTAAAACACAAATTAGCCATAAAAGCTTCCCATTTAAATCACAAGTGATTTGATACAAAACATATAGGTTTTAAAACCTAATCTAGTAAATGCCCCTACATTAAATCTTTAGAATATCTAGATCTAATTGTAGGTTTTTCATTTTCATATCCATGGTAGTTCTATAGGCAGACTCTATAAAGGGATAGGTAGCCTCTGGATCTCATCTTTTATGAAAGGTGACATATCTAGTAAATGCCCCTACAGTCAATCTTTGGAATATATCTAAATATAAGTTTTTCATTTCTCCCATGCATTTGCAATAAATGAATAAATAATATATATATTTTTATTGAATTTTTTTTTTTAGGGATAAGAAAACCATTAAATATGGTTGAAAAAAGGAAATTATGAATAGAAGCTTTTTGCTATCCAAATCCAAGGAATGCAGTGATTACATATGTGCTTCCCAATATTGTGACTAGCAAAGTCTTCTAACTAATTTTTGGATACCATTAGTGTTGAGACGCTCTCCCTCAAAATTTATTCATCAACATAATTTGTTTACACTTTAAATTAAACATTAATTTTCTGAACTTTATCTTGAATTTAATTTAAATTAGTTATTTAAAAAAGTAATTGTAAATTTCCACCATAGATATATATATCATGGAGGATGAACGACAAATATCAACAGAATCCCATATCTTTACAAGAGGGGAGGATTAGGGATCTGGATCGAGAGTTGTTCATGGTAAATTTAAATATAATCTTAAATCTCCATACATGTGTGTACATATGGAATTGATTTTTTATCAACTTTGTGAGTTAAATTAGTTGTTAAAATAAGTTTTATTTTTTATTTTTTAGGAGCTAATAATAAGAGAAGGGTCTCTACTCCAGCCATGGATGCCCAGGGTTCACCCAGTCATGGTATGGTTTGAATGCAATTTAATCAATGAATATGTACGTGTGTATTTATATGTACATGAATGTATTTTTCAATTGATTATAAATTCGTATTTGTTTATGAAGCTTCTCTCTCCTCTTGAGAGGTTGGTGGTGGTTCAAATCCCCTTAGAGGGCCATCAATAAGTGGTAGCAGGTTGCGTGAAGGGGGTGATATTTATTCTCCCGAAGGCCAATCAATGGCTGGTGGTGCTGGTTCTTAGTAGGGTTGTTCTGGGTATGGTTCTCAGCAGGGTCATTCTGGGTCTCAACAGTTTCAGGGTGGAGAAGATGCTAATCAATCACGTCGAGGTTGTCATCAATTTCAATATTTTTTTCATTGAATTTGTACAAATTTGTTTAATGTGTTTTTTCTAATATACAAAATTATATATATATATATATATTGATGCAGAGGCTGAAAATGTTCCAAATATTGGTCAAAATAGACGCAAGGCAGAACACTACATTCAAGAAGAAGGTTGTCTACCCACCACAACTTATCCGGCCGACATTACTGATATACCATGGGAAAGAAACATGGGGCAATGCACCTTACAAAGGTGTCAACAACTTCATGCAAAATTGCAGAGAGATGTAGTGGCTTTGACTCTACCTGCTGAGAGTCGACAAAGCCTCGAAATAGTTACACATTCATTGGGCGAAATAGTAAATGTGTACAAAAATCTTGGGCCAACAACTAATACATTTGTAGAAGTCATGAGAAAGAGAAAGGAAACAGTAATGGGTCCTGATAAATGGGAGGATGTAAAACAAAGAGTTACAAGAGATATGGTGAAGTCAATGTTTAATTTCAAGGAAGGGCCAAAAAGAAAAATTTTGAAGGTGCAATATTTCAAGCACCCAAATATAGCTCACTATTTGTATGATAGGCACCTTGCGGCCTATGGAAGGCTCCCATGGAACGACGAGGTTCCTTTTTATTTTGCACAATTGTTTTACACAATTTTTTTTTTTAATATGAAACCCAACTACAATGACCTTCCGTCAGAATTTTTTGGTCTGGGGAAAGGTCGATTGTATGACCGTAAGGGCACTAAGCGAGATGTGGAGTTGCCTCGCCCTGAGCCGCCATTGGTGAGTCGACCTTTTCGGGTCGAAACTCTGTGGTCAGAGATGGATGCGACTTCTCAAATAAGTCGAGAAGCAAGGGATGTCATGATCGACAATGTTTACAGCAAATTGGGTGGAGTCAATGTTTGTCTAAATCGACAAAGAGCACGTGAAAATGCAAGTGCCAATTTTGTGTATTGTACAGATGAAGAGATTGACAACATGAATGTTGAAGATCTTCGAATATATGCAAAGAATTGTCGCAACGGTTTTCAAGACCTAATTCTTCACGAGGAAGAGGGAACGGGAACGGTATGTGTTAATGACCTTAGGGTTCAATTATTTTAACACATACATGTGTACAATTTGTAATAAATACATGTGTATGTACATGTATACATTTATTTGTATGTACATTAATCTAACAAAAATGTATCATTATATGTTAAAACACCATTTTCAGTTGTCACGCATGATGAATGACGAAAATGTTAATATCACATTCGAGACCTCTGGTTCAAACAATGCAGATGGGTCTCACCATCAAGATATGTTGGAAAATGTTAGTGTTTTTTAAGTGATATTTTTAAAATAAATAATTGTGCACACATGTACATGTATGTATATATAATGATAAAATGTTTTAACAGATTCTGATTCCATCCAATGTTTTTGGGATGGCGGTACCTTCTTCTTCCTTGGGAGATGTACCTTCTACTTCCTTAGGAGATGTGCCACATCCACAACAAGTATTGACAATTCCTCACTTTTAAAATTTTTGTTTAAGTTATATATATATATATATATATATATATATATATATATATATATATATATATATATATATATTCCACCTCAAAAAGTTCCATTAAAAATTGAGATATATATATCTATATCTTGAGTTATTTTAAATTTTTTGAATTTTAGGTTCTTGGAGATTTTCATTTGGAGCCTCTCTTAGGAGATGTCCCAAATTCACCTACAAAAGTATTCAATTTTTCACTTATATATATATATATATATATATATCTGTGTGTGTGTGTTTTTTTAATTTAGTTATAATTTATAAATTGTTGTTTATTTAAGTTTTATTATAAATTGAGATCTTGATCTTGAGTTATTTTATACTTTTAAAATTTTGAATTTTAGGTTCCTATAGAAGATTTCTTTAATCCATGGACTCTAGCGACGGAGATAGGAACATCCACACCATTTCAACCATTTGAACAAGTTGTCAATTTTTTTTAATATTACTGAAAATAAGTTTATATATGTATGGGGATCGCGATGGAGAAGCTTAGGGTTTCCTACTCCAAAACCCCAGCCGTCACAGTGTTCTCCACGGCCGCGGCTACTGCAGTAGTGTCTCCCTATGCTCGGCATCAAGAAGTCCTCTGCCATTGCTAGGAGATCCCATTCCTGCTGCGGAATGCAATCTCCCAAGGGTATGAAAACCATTACGTTTCCTCTGATACAACTGTGATTGCAGCCACACCTCCCTAAAATCTGCAGCTTGGAGCCATCAACAGCTGCATGAAGAGCTTGATTTGGCCTCAGGACGTCATCAACTAGAATCATAAGTGTCATATCTCTGTTTTGGCCGCTGATGCAAATGTTGCCCTCGTTGATTTGCAGTGAAGCGCTGCCATTTTTAGCAAGAAAGGCCAGGAAATGTGGCAAGTTTCTCACTTCCCCTGTCTGGCCACCGCCGCCTTGGGACACTCAGCACTGTTTGGTCCAACCACCGATAATCGTCATATAGTTTCTCTCAAAGCTAAAAGCCCTCTGGATTTGGGGAATCCAGGAATTTTCTCAGTTCAGAAGTTGTCTAGAATTGGAGAACATAAGCTTTCAAATCATTCACCCCCCGCTTACCAGATCCAAATCTCTCTTCTTTCTGGTGGAACAAAACTTCTCTAGGTGCGAGCCACGAATCTGGTGTAGGATATTCTTCAAGATCTCGAACTTAGATTGGGGATCCCCTCAAATCTCATGAGGCTGCTTTACGAAGGTAAAAAACTTGAAGATTCTCTGCCCCTGTCTCATTACAATATCAAAAAAGATGCTTTAGTTATGCTCTCCCTTCGTATGAGAGGAGGAGCCGCGGGGAAATCCTCCTTGACTCCTTCCTTCTCCTACAAGGATGCGGTTCATTCGTAGCCATCTAAGAGATTCACTCAACCAGCTGAGGCTCCCAAGCCTTTGCTGGTGGACAAAAGGGAGGAAACCCCTTCCATTTAGATCTCCCATCCAATTTTGGAGGACCAATTTCAGACATTTGCAGAAAATGCTATCATTTGCAGGTTTAATGGCCTATGGCCTCGAACTGCAGATCTCTATCAGTGGATCCATTCCAACTGGACCAACAGCTGCAAGGTCTTCTTTTGCTCGAAAGGCTTCTTCATTGTGGCCTTTGCTTTCAATGAAAACTATCAGAAGGCATTAACAGAAGGCCCCTGGTTCTGGGGATCAACAGGGCTCTTCCTTACTCCTTGGTTTCCAGATTTCGACCCTTCCACTGCTGTCATCACCAGACCTCCCATTTGGGTCAGGCTTCCAAATCTCCCTACGCACCTCTGGCACTTCGCAGTCTTCCAAGGAATTGGGAACACTCTAGGCTGCTTCCTGGCCACAGACACCTCAAGGGGGGAGAAAGGAATATACACATTTGGCAGAATTTATTCAAAAATAGATATCAGTAACGGGCTACTTGACAAGATAAATCTCAAAATTGGGGACTTCCATTGGACCCAAACCTTGGACTATGAGAACACCGCCTTTAGGTGTCTTCACTGCCATCAGACGGGACATCTCCAAAACTCATGTGCCACGTTCCTCGACAAATCCAAGCATAAAAAGGGGAAATCCAAATTGAAGAGCTGGAAGCCATGTGATCCACCTCCCATGGACAACATTGATTCTTTCTGTAGAAAATTGAATAATATCTTAATTATTCACTGAGATTATCCTGATTACACACTATTTAAGCTTCATGCATAATACATAACCTCTTCTACAATTGATCATAAATTTGCGGAAATAGAAGCAGTCGCATGCGCACATTAAAACATAATCAAGCACACATATAACACAGTATGTAATGGGGAAAGATAATAGCTGAAAAACCCCAATTATCTGTATATTATAATGATAGAGAACATGTAACAATACATAGCACAAAGCTCCTCACATCTCTCAGCACTATCTCACATGCTACACACAAACTAGCTCAAATATGAACAAGTCACAAGTTCAAATCTCATCCATAAGTATGCCTGCCTCTACTGCACAATCCAAGATGAATAATGATGAGATCCAAGTTCGAATCCCACTGGCTTGTACTGCACAATCCTCATTGGAAATCTCAATCAATGTGTGTGAAAATCCCATGCACAACTATAGTTACAACTGATAGTAGACTCACCCTTTCACCCACCTCTAACACTGGTCTCCACTGAACTGTCCATGCATTGCAGTTAACTGATGTATTCTTTAGTTGATTTATGAGTTAATAATTAGTGAATTAATTAATAATTAATTCAAACCACTCATCACTAGTGTATTTATCAGTTAGACTAAATACAACTAGTTCAACTAAGTTAAACCGAACACAACTCCACCAACTGTCTCATCAACTCCACCAAACTCTGCCACATGAGTTCTAACTGAAGTCAACCATGCAATAGCTCAACTAACCCTTAGGAAAAGCGTATTTCCTTCTGTCATCTGCATGTGCCACATCCAAGCATCAAACTGAAGTGCTCCAAGAGGATAAGATAATGTTTATAGTCCAAATATTATTAAGAGCTAATAATATTCGACTGATCTATTTTTAGACTAGCAGTCTAAAAATAGACTTCGCCCAATGTCTAAAAATAGAGGTCCATATATTTTTACCAGCTTGACCAACCATCCACAAATAGCATCCTACAACTCATAGACCATGATCCATATGTCTAAAAATAGACATAGTCTAAAAAGAGACTTTACGCCAAAAATAGCCTGCGGGCCCACTTAGTGAAGGCGATTTCTTTTTACTAAGCTCCATTATCTTGTTGCATTTTCAACACTCCCTCTCAACAAGATATGGATTATCTACAACCCCTATCTCGCCTCTGTGGTATTCGAATTTTCTCATGGTGAGCGCCTTCGTCAAGATATCAGCATCTTGATCCTCCGTGGGAATGTATGAAAGTAGCATGATTCTCCGCTGCACACAATCTTTGATATGATGGTACCTGATGTCGATGTTTTTGGATCTATCATGAAATACTGGATTAGCCGAGAGTTTAATGCAACTCTGGTTATCACAATAAATCATGGTAGGCTCCAAGTGTGACCCGAACAACCCGACCAGGATCTTCCTCATCCATATGGCCTCGCATGCAGCCAAGCTTGCTGCCATATAATCAGCCTCTGCTGAACTGAGTGCCATGGATCTCTGCTTCCTACTGTACCAAGAAACTACTGTCGATCCGATACTGAAGATCCCTCCAGATGTGCTCTTTCTGTCCGTTGGGCTCCCTGCCCAATCTGCATCCGTGAAGCCACATAGCTTCACCTCATCCTCTTGTCTATACCACAATCCATATCTCGATGTGCCTCTAAGATAACACAATACATGCTTTCCTACCTTCCAGAAGAGCTTGGTAGGCTTAACCATAGCTTGTGACAGCTGGTTAACAACATAGAATATATCGAGTCGTGTATTGACCAGATACATAAGTGACCCCACCAACTGTCGATAAACAGTGGCATCCACTACCTCCGCTGAAGTAGCATCCTCCTTCCTCCAACCTCCAGGAAGAGGAGTATCAACAGGCTTGCAGCCATGCATGTTGAACTTCTCCAGTATTTCCCGGGCATACTTACCCTAAGAAACAAATAGTCCATCACTGCGCTGCCAAATTTCCAATCCCAGGAAATAATGAAGGAGGCCCAAGTCCTTCATCTCAAACTCTCTAGCAAGATCCTCCTTGCATGAAAGTATCAACAGCTCATCACCCATCAAAATCAAATCATCTACATAAAGTACAATGATCGGCAACTTACCCTCCAACACAATCTGGTATAGGTTAGGATCCGCCTCACTCTTGGAGAATCCAAGTCCGGTGAAATCACTGTCTATCTGTGTGTACCAAGCATGAGGTGCTTGTTTCAACCCATACAACACTCTCTTGAGTCTGCACACATGCGACTCGCTGCTGAAGATCTCGAAACCTTCGGGCTGCTCTATGTACACCTCCTCCTCAATGACTCTATTGAGGAACACAGTCTTCACATCCATCTGATGAATGTGCCACCCCATCTGCGCTGAGAGAGCAAGAATCGTCCGTATGGAAGAATACCTTGCGACAGGTGCAAAGGTCTCCTCATAATCGATCCCCTCTATCTGTGAAAAGCCTCGGGCAACAAATATTGCCTTGTACTTCTCCACACTCCCGTCAGCTGCCTGCTTCACTTTGTAGATCCATCTCGAACCCACCACTGATTTCCCCTCCGGCCTTGGGACAATCTCCCATGCACTGTTTCTGAAAATCGAATCATACTCTTCCACCATGGCATCTACCCATGCGGGGTCCTCCACAACTTCCTCGAAAGAGGATGGCTCTGTCACGACACATTTTCTCACAAGAGCCATGTATCCAGTGTACCGGTCCGGTGACTGTCTCTGTCTGTGTTGTGCTGTAGGTGGTCCTACAACCTTCTCTGCATCTTGAGCCAGTCGCTCAGCTTCTGTAGTGTGCTTTCGCCCTCTGATGGTTGGCGCTGCATGAGTGGTCTCTACCACTTCATGAACTTCCTCTTGTGGCTGATCCACATCCTGAAGCTCATCCTTAGGAACTAATAGCTCATCATCTGCATGCAAGTGTGGCTCCCTCTCAAGCGAACACTTCATGGCTTTCTCCTCCTGAAATTTGATATCCCGTCGCACAACAGTCTTGCGACTGTATGGCAAATACACACGATAGTTGTGGGGCGTATCAGTGTACCCCACAAATATCCCAACCTCTGCGGTTGGCTCCAGCTTCTTCCTGGCATCCTTCGTCACATGAATGTAAACAGGTGAACCAAAAATCCTCAAATGGAAAATATCAGGCCTCTTACCAGAAAACGCCTCCTCGGGTGTACTCATGCCAAGTATCTTGTGAGGACAATGGTTCTGCACATATACTGCAGTATTGCATGCCTCCACCCAAAAGTGAATGGGTAGGCCCTGATCATGCAACATCGCCCATGCAGCACCCACGATCGTTCTATTCTTCCACTCAGCAACCCCGTTCTGCTGTGGGTTATGGGGTGCTATGATCTCTCTTTGAATCCCTTCTGCACTGCAAAAGTCCTTGAATTTGCCAGAGATGAATTCACCACCATTGTCGCTCCTAAGAGCCTTCACATGCTTCCCCGATTCCTTCTCAACTAGCGCCTTGAACTCAAAGAACTTTGAGTATGTCTCGCTCTTCTTCTGCATGAAGAAGATCCAGCACTTCCGAGAATAATCATCAACAAAGATCACATAGTACCTGTGCTTTGCTGTCGAAGCTACTGAGAAAGGTCCACACACGTCTGTGTGGATTCTCTCAAGGATCGTCGTGGCGCGACTATCCTTCTCGTGAAAGGTGGCTTTCACAAATTTTCCCAAGGTACACCCCTTGCACTGATCTGACTGCGCAAGAGTGCCTTTAGGAAGCCCAGTAGAAATCTGTTGTAGTATCTTCAAAGCTCCATGGTGAAGGTGACCCAATCTCCGGTGCCACAACTCGCCATCATCCCGGCTCACCACTCCTTCTGCCTTGCCTGCCATTGCTGCGCAGCCATCTACCTGCAATTGATAAAGGTTCTTAACTCGAACCCCTATCCTCTGGGTCTCACCAGTTGCCTTACTGCGCAGGAAAGCCTTTCCCTCGCTAAAGACAACATCATATCCATTGTCTTCTAACATCGCCACAGAGATAAGATTCTTCTTCAATCCTAGAACATGCATCACTTCCTTCAATACGAAGGGTTTACCAGACTCCCTCTCAAAGGAAATGGTACCGATACCGGTCGCATTGTATCTACCATCATCACCCATCTCGATGTGCACTCCAAGATCTTTCTCATCCAGATCAGAAAACAAATCTCGATCTCCTGTCATGTGAAAAGACGCACCACTGTCCAAGAACCAAACTGAACCCATCACACTTGATACCAAGCATGCGATCAGCAAAAAATCCAGCTCAAACTGCGAGGCTAAGGCCTCTCTCGCTGCAGATCCAACATCATGCTTATTTTTCTTCTTTTGCGGACAATTTGTGGCATAATGTCCGTGCTGGTGACAGTGAAAGCACTTCACCTTGGACATGTCTTGCTTCTTGCCTTTCACACCGGAATGAGAAGCTTTCTTTCTCTTCCCCTTCTTTGCTTTGGCAGCCAAAGCGCAATTTTCTTCATCAGATGCCTTTGATGAAGGTCCGTCCCTGGTACTCCGCCTTATCTCCTCTTGCATGAGATCCAACCAAAGTCGCTCCCATCCTGGAAATTTCTCCCAACCATTGACAGAGTCCTGATAGGAATGCCAACTCTTCGAAAGACCAAGGAGAGCCAGGTCCACCAATTCCTCTTCATCAACAGTTACCCCCACACTTCCCAGCTCATCCCTACATTGGGTGAACTTCGTGAGGTACTTGGGTATGCTGTCGCCTTTCTCCATCTTTATGTTTCTGAGTTTATCCTTGAGCGCCAACTTCCTCTGGTCGCTCTTGCTTTGGAATAAATCTGTCAACGCTTTCCACATCAAGTATGGAGAAGTTTTTCCATGCAGGCTGGATACAATGTGATCCTTCACGCCCTCCAACAGAATCCTTCGACATTTTGCCATCTTCTTTTGGCAAGCCTCAACTTGAGCAGCATCAGTAGGCTTTGGGACTTCAGCATCTATGAACTCCTTCAACCCATTTTCATCTAACACCGCCTCCATCCTGTCCTTCCATGCAACATAATTCGAGCTGCCCTCAAGGGCATACTCCAATTGCAATCCGTTGAAAGACATTTCAACTTCGGCACCAAGAAAACTCTTCTGCAAATTTGAATTCCACCAGCTCAAAAATCAACCGCTTCTAATTTGTGAGAACAAAGTATTTATAGAACATAGATCGACTGTAGGGTAATTTACTGGATATATCACCTTTCAAAGAAAGGATGGATCCAGAGGCTACCTGGCCCACTTACAGACTCTGTCAACCAAAATAAATTGTAATCACTGTAATAGATCCGATGATCAATTTCGCTCTGATACCATGTAGAAAATTGAATAATAGTTGAATTATTCATTGAGATTATCCTGATTACACACTATTTAAGCTTCATGCATGATACATAACCTCTTCTACAATTGATCATCAATTTGTGGAAATAGAAGAAGTCGCATGCGCACATTAAAACATAATCAAGCACACATATAACACAGTATGTAATGGGAAAAGCTAATAGCTAAAAACCCCCAACTATCTGTATATTATAATGATAGAGAACATGTAACAATACATAGCACAAAGCTCCTCATAGCTCTCAGCACTATCTCACATGCTACACACACACTAGCTTAGATATGAACAAGTCACAAGTTCAAATCTCATCCACAAGTCTGCCTGCCTCTACTGCGCAATCGAAGATGAATAATGATGAGATCCAAGTTTGAATCCCACTGGCTTGTACTGCACAATCCTCATTGGCAATCTCAATCAATGTGTGTGCAAATCCCATGCACAGCTATAGTCACAACTGATAGTAGACTCACCCTTTCACCCACCTCTAACACTGGTCTCCACTGAACTGTCCATGCATTGCAGTTAAATGATGTATTCTTTAGTTGATTTATGAGTTAATAATTAGTGAATTAATTAATAATTAATTCACACCACTCATCACTAGTGTATTTATCAGTTAAACTAAATACAACTAGTTCAACTAAGTTAAACCGAACACAACTCCACCAACTGTCTCATCAACTCCACCAAACTCTGCCACATGAGTTCTAACTGAAGTCAACCATGAAATAGCTCAAATAACCCTTAGGAAAAGCGTATTTCCTTCTGTCAGCTGCATGTGCCACATCCAAGCATCAAACTGAAGTGCTCCAAGAGGATAAGATAATGTTTATAGTCCAAATATTATTAAGGGCTAATAATATTTGACTGATCTATTTTTAGACTGGCAGTCTAAAAATAGACTTCGCCCAATGTCTAAAAATAGAGGTCCATCTATTTTTACCAAATTGACCAACCATCCACAAATAGCATCCTGCAACTCATAGACCATGATCCATATGTCTAAAAATAGACATAGTCTAAAAATATACTTTGCGCCAAAAACAGCTTGCGGGCCCACTTAGTGAACGCGACTTCTTTTCACTAAGCTCCATCATCTTGTTGCATTTTCAACACTTTCAGCTCAGATGAGGAGGAAAAAGATGCGAATGAAGAAAATGATGAGCAGGCAAAGGTCCCCCCTCGGCCAGCCCTACGGATCCTTCGGCATTGCAGATATCGCAGAAATGCTCACATGTGCCCTCTTCCTCTAATTCCAATAAGGAGGCTCCTCCTTCAGAACAAAATTGTCAAAAATTGGTTCCTGTCCAGTCAGATCACAATGGCTGGGTTAAAGTCAGAAAAAAAAAAGTGAAAAAATGTTGTTTGGAGGTTCCTACCCACTCTGGGTAGACCCCTTTGTATCGCTTTATGCTTTCAGTTCTCCTTGTTACTTTCTGCTTGTACTAGGTTGCATATAGGGGCCGAGGTTGATATCTATCATTTCCGACTCCCCTATTTTGTTTACCTTTCCTTCTAGAAAAGCTATGATTGTACTATATGGTTTTTTCTTAATAGATTTAGTCTTATTCAGAAAAAATAAATAAATAAATAAATAAATAATAAAAAAATAAAAATAATAAAAATAAAAATAAAAATAAAAAATTAATTTATATATGTACACATGCATTTTCATTTGAAAATTTTTAATATATATATATATATATATATATATATATATATATATATATATATATTTAACTGTACATGTATATTGTACAGTTTACCATTACAGATGTTCCCATGGGGGGGTAACTTGTAGCAGGTGAACAAATGGAGAGGGAACCTCATGAGGTATTGCATGATTTTTTTTTTATATTTTGTTTTTTACATGAAGTTCTATATATATTCTAACTCATTTTTAAAACATCAAATTTTAATGTTTGTACATGTGCATTGTGTACAGGTTTCCTAGGCTTCGCATGATAGTGCACGGATTGAGACCCTGATAGGAAAGACGCTACAACCATCTCTATTTTATGGACATGATTTGTAGATTTGATTTCAAGATTTAGATAGTCTTAAATTTACTTTTTTATATATTATCTAGATCCACTGTCATATATATATATATAACTTGATACTTGAAACTTGTGAGATCTACAATTTTTGGACATATTTTATTACAGTGTTAATATAATTTGTTTTGTTCCAAAAATTTAAGTTTTGAATGGTTTTAGTACTTTTGGCATGTGAATGTGAAATAATGTTATTATATAAATTGTTTGGTTTTTAAAACTTTTAAGTTTTGGATAATTGAACTACTAGTAATGTTGTCATCTATAAATTAATGTTTTTCTTCTGAACTACATTTGGCATGTTATGAAATGATGTGTTATAATTTGTTTTGTTTTTAAAATTTAAGTTTTGGATGCTTGAAGTACATTTTGCATGTGAAGTAATGTTGTGATCTATAATTTTTTGTTAAATTAAAAGTTAAGTTTTGGATGGTTTCAATCTACATTTGGCATGTGATATAATGTTAAATGTTTTTATTGGATAGTTGAACTATAATTGGCATGGCATGTGAAGTAATGTTACATGATATAATTAAAAACTTTCTAAAACTCAAGTTTTGGATGGTTTCAATTTACATTTGGCATGTGATATTTAATGTTAAATGTTAAATGTTTTTATTGGATAGTTGAACTATAATTAGCATGGCATGTGAAGTAATGTTACATGATATATATCAAAAAGTTTTTAAAACTCAAGTTTTGGATGGTTTCAATCTA
Organism: Pinus albicaulis; assembly: GCA_034641835.2. Lineage (NCBI taxonomy): Eukaryota > Viridiplantae > Streptophyta > Pinopsida > Pinales > Pinaceae > Pinus > Pinus albicaulis. The sequence goes on from CM076580.1 coordinate 1,440,460,834, forward strand.
TATTTGGCATGTGATATAATGTTAAATGTTTTTATTGGATAGTTGCACTATAATTGGCATGGCATGTGAAGTAATGTTACATGATATAATCAAACTCAAGTTTTGGATGGTTTCAATCTACATTTGGCATGTGATATTTAATGTTAAATGTTTAATGTTTTTATTGGATAGTTGAACTATAATTGTCATGGCATGTGAAGTAATGTTACATGATATATATTAAAAAGTTTTTAAAACCCAAGTTTTGGATGGTTTCAATCTACATTTGGCATGTGATATTTAATGTTAAATGTTTAATGTTTTTATTGGATAGTCAAGAACTACGATTGGCATGGCATTTGAAGTAATACGTGCATGTGAAGTAATGTTGCACGATCTATAATGTTGTGATATAATCAAAAAGTTTTTAAAACCCAAGTTTTGGATGGTTGAAGTACATTAATCATGTGAAGTAATGTTGTGATATAATCAAAAAGTTTTTAAAACTAAGTTTTGGATACCATTTCAATCTACATTTGGCATGTGATATAATGTTAAATGGTTAATGTTTTTATTGGATAGTTGAACTAAAATTGGCATGACATGTGAAGTAATTTGTTTTGATATAATCAAAAAGTTTTTAAAATTCAAGTTTTAGACATGGTTGAAGTACATTTGGTAAGTTTTTAAATTTTTTTTTACTCAAACAATAGTATGTAGTATATAAATTTTTTATTAATGCACATAGAACATATTCGACCATTGGACAGACATATTTTGTACTAGATTTTCAATCAGGAATAGAGATGTGGGTCAAATCCCACCAAAAGTTGAAGAAGTGCTCCGAGTCTCTTGTCTAAAAGGAATCTTCGTACAAAATTATACTGTGGATAATTTATTTACAGTGGATACTTTTTACCAAAAAAGACCACAAGAAAAACTACGTGCATTGATTTCGTGTATATATTCAGTACATGCAACATTTTTCATCAATGCACATAGAAAAACTACTTTCAGTTAATTGCATTCTAGAACATATATATTGAGTATGTGAAACATTTTTCATCAATGCACATAGTAAAACTACTTGAACAGTTAATTGCATTCGAGAACATATACATATATATCCAATATGTATGCAACATTTTTCATCAATGCTTGTATAAAAAAGCTACTTTCAGTTGATACTAGAGTGTGCATGTACCAAAACAATTTGTACATGTGAAAACACTTCCATAGATAACATAACAAGGAAAATCAAATTTTAATTGAGTATTGGAAGTTATAGAACATATAATCCAAAGAGAATAAATTGTTGGGCAGTTCAATAAAAAAAAATTCCAATGGAATTCCATCTTCAATAATCCGTTCATGATCGGATTTTGGCATTTTCCATTTCTTAATATTTGTATTTTTCTTTGATTGAACCTCGATCAACTTTATGCGTGCTGCACACACCAAGTGACTATATTGACAACTTATGAAATCAGGTTCATAGTCTTCAAAGTAAACAAAATTCCCACTTTGAGTAGTTTGTCTGAAAAATTAACCTTTTAGTATAATAGATCCTCTTTCATATGGAAATCCATGATCATTATAGTCTTCTAATAATTTCATTTTTCATTCAGTGAAATGCATCAAATAATACTTCACATTTTCATCATTGTCAGTAGGTGCAATTACAACAAAAAAATCTCCTGTAAAATAAAACAAACTTCACAAAATTATACATATTCAAATTTATTTCTAGATCATTATCATTAGAAAGCAATTGAAATGTTACCTTCTCTAACAAGATCAGAAACTCGATCACCATCGGATGATATTGTAGTCTCCTATGATTGCATTTCTTCAAACATTGCAACGGACATTTTTCCCTTTGTATTTAGCTCTGTATGTTTCCAATCTTTTACATACATTTTCTTTTCACAAACGTCATTGGATTTTGGGTTGTCTATGCAAACAGGACAAAAGCAAGAATATTTTCTTTTATCCAATGCAAACACATTTCTGGACTACTTTGTTTTAATTGAATGCAATTTTCAAGTCCCTTTTATTGTTTCAACATCGTTTCCAATTGATCTATCTACGTTTTCGATCCCAATATGCCAAAAAAACCTTTATATGGAAAATTTAAAGAAGAATGTAAATATGATATCAAAATACAATCAAATATAATCATTGTGATAAATGTACACTATTTATTTAATTAGATATTCAATAAAAATTAAATTGAATGTACCTTCGCACTTCTCTTGATCGATTAGTCTCATGGCTTAGAGCAGCGATGCACCATTGAACAACTTTTTTCATGTCCACAAGTCGGCTTGCAGAGGGGTTCATTTGATATCTTTGAAGTGCTCATTTTATGCATGCCCCTGCACCATCATGTTCTCCTTTTCCAAGTCCAGTCTCAAAGAAATTCCAACAATGTTTAATGCAGGTTTTCTTATGAAGACAACACAACCAAAAGAATGATCATGCAGATTTGAATTGTCCTATGCATCCGTCTGACCATATCCAATGTTCATTGAATGTTATTCCATGATTTTTCAAGGAATCATAAATTTTCCAATACAATGTTGTACAAAATATGTATCATGTGTATGATCGTCGCTGATATAAAAGTGATATTCTTTAATAATATGTCGATTTTCACTGGTGCTTTCTATATGATAGAAATTTTGTTCAGCATGTCTATATAGAATATGGACGAGCATGGATACTTGGTCAGAATGATAGTATTCACTCTGAATTTCTTTTTGTGGAACAAATGTGTAGTTTTATGCAAAATAAATTACTGACAAAATGGTCCTTGGTGGAAAAAATTCACGATATTTTTTGAATTGAAAGTCTTGCCATCAAGCTCTATGGGAATGCTTGGTGTATTTGTAAATTTCTTCCTCAAACTTTCTCAAAAATTCTATCACAAAAATTTCTTCTTCTCGTAATTCAATTCTTTTAACACTATTTGCACCTTGAATGGATATATTCATATCTCTTCCATTTCACTTTCATGTTGGACAATGATTGATCATTTATATCAGTATGATATTTGTTTTGAAATTTAGTCAAATTTCCACAATCATCGCATTTTTTACCACCAACACATTTCTTTTCGTAAAATAGTTCATCTCTTTCTATTTCACATAGAATTTGAGATATGAAATCACGGATAGTGGAAGGAGGAGGTGAATCGTTCCAAAATGTTCTGCCAAAATCAAGGAATGTGTCATAATATAACTCAAATTCCACATGATAACGGCAACAACAAGTGTCGCGTACGGTGATAGGTTTTACATACCATGGTTTTTGTTGAACAAAAGCACTGATCGAAACATGAATTTCACGATTCTCTTCTTTGAACTTGTTGAACAACTCTATCTGAGTGGTTTCCAATAAATGTTTTTCATGTTCTTCGTACTAATTTCGTGCTATTCTTCTTCGTATCACATGCCTTGCAGTTGGAAAAACACGAGAATTGTTCTTCCAATATTCATATATTATTTTTTTAACATTTTCTCCAAGTCTATCTTTATATGGTTGCCTAAAAATAGCTCTCCAACAAGCAAGTTCATCATTTACATCTATTTGCAACCGAAATTTCTGATGTTTGTGCAAATTTTTTCGCGAGGTTCCTAATGCTCATGCCATAGATTTTACCAAGCGATTCTCTTTAGTACTTGATGAAACCACTTCCATATGTATTTCTCTACGTACAAATGAAACATTTTTCTGTCTAGATCTTTTCATTGAATTTATAGCACTATTTATATTTTTTATCACATTTTCCTTCATTTTTTATCTTTGGTTGATTTTTGAATACCCAATAAAGTCGTAGCTTCTTTTAATTTCCCTAATGATAGGAGACCATTCAAAATTTGGGCTTGAACTGTCATATTTTCCTTTATGAAATACTTCTCAAAAATGAGGTTAACACGATATTGTATATAATGGTAAGCTTTTTTATCTCCATATGTGTGAGTGTCAACATTTTCTAACATCTCGTCATCAACATTGATTTCATCCGTACATATTTGAATGAATAGTAAATAATAAGTTTACATATTCAATAAATAACTAAATTAATAAATATATGTATAATTTCAATAATGCGTGCATGTGTTCAACATATATATATATACCTTGTGATTCAATTTCTTCACTTGAATTTCTTTCATCATTTTCACCATCTTCAATCATTGGTTCAATATCTCTTTCACTTTCTCTTTCAAAATTTTGTATCTCATCACCAATGTTTTGAGGAATATCTCTCTTTGTTTACATTGCAAAATATTTTTCAAATTAGTTCATCAAATAAAAATTAAGCTTCACATTTGAAAATTTTTAAATATATCAAAATCATAATATTTACATTTACATACCTATTTCAACTTCTAATTGAGGTTGATTTTCCCCTTCAATATTTGAGAGTGCTTCTATCTTTCTTTTGCGAGATTGTCTCATCTCTTCTCTACATTCCTTAGGGTCTCTTTTTTGATCATATTTTCTCGTACAATTTCTTCGATTTCCCATGATAATAGAGTATGAAGTTAAAAAAAATTCCTTCAAAAATTTAGACAAAAAATCAATTAAAAAAACATCACAAAAGATTTAATTTAAAAAAAAAAATCATTTTAATTTTTTTGCAAAAAGTACATACTCCAATCCAAAACACTCACTTTAAAAAATTCAAGAAAAAAATGTCTTATAAAAATGAAATGAAGTTCAAAATATTTCCTTCCAAGTCCTACAAAAAAATTTCATTTAAAAAGTTACACAAAAAATCATTTTAAAAAATCACTATAAAAGATTTACTTCAACCCAAAACCAAAAAATGTCCTTTCGAAATTAATCCCAAATCCATACTTTAAAAAAAGAAGAAGCTCAAAAAACTGTATCGCATACCTCCAAGAAAATTCTTTAAACCCAAAAAAATTCCTTGCAAAATCAGATCAAATGTACGAAAATAATGTATCTCAAAGAAAAGTACTTTGAAGTCCTTTGAATGTAATTCCAAGAAAAGTCTTTAAACCCAAAACAATTCTTTGCAAAATCAGATCAAGACTTTTGTAAAATCAGACCAAAAGTGTGAAATATGTTGTAAAATCAGACCAAAAGTGCGAAATATGTGAAAATAATGAATGGTTTCGCGGCAATTTATATTGCTGCGAAATGTTTTTTTGGAAGGGCTCGGCGGTACTTTCTAGCCGACAGAAAGTTAAGTAAAAGTTTGGCCGAAATTTTAATAAAAAGTTTAGCCGAACTACTTTATTGTCTGATTTAATGTGCCGTCGGCGCAAAAAACTGTTTGGCCAAACTTTCTTTAAGAGTTCAGCTGAACTAACGGGTCACCAGTGACGTAGAGCCAAGCCCTAAATATGTTTCTACAATTTAGGACTGACTAAAATCCATGAAACATTCTGAATTAAGTGTCGGAACCAAGACAAGCATTTTCAGAATTGAATCTACTTTCAAGAAATATAACTTTCATGGAATTTCATAAATATTTACTAATTTTAATTAATTTTGTAATAAACTAGATGCAAACAATTTCTAAAGGTCATTGTGATTCAGTGAAATCAAAATTCCATATCTTCCAAAATACATTGTAAAAAAAATTGAAAAAATTATCGTACATTACATTGGTCTATTGTCTCTAATTGGTAGCTTTTAGATTTTTAGTTTATAAATTATATGTTAAGAAATTTCTTGCGTTGCGAAACATATTCAAAATATGCAGTTTTTCATATTGGACCAGTTCAAAAAATTCTAGTAATTATGATATGCATCCATTGGCTTTGTAAATATGACGAAACCGAAGTAGACTCTATCTATACTGTTGTAACACATTTTGTTTCTCAAAAACACAAATTTTCAAAGAATACAACATTGCGTATTAACATGACTTCTTATAAATCCGTTGATTGTTAAAAAACACACACTCAAAGAAATGCTAAGTTGAAATAACAAATGTGTATACAAAAATTCCAAAAAATAAGTAATAGAAAGCTAACAAAATTTCTCACAACTTTTATTTTTATCGAAAAATGAAATTCTAAACAGAAAAATTGTTTTAGCTTGCAGAAATTTGAAGAACTGAAAAAAATTAAAGTTTTTTCTCAAAAAAGGGCAAAAAGTGTAACCCAACTTCACATTTTCACCCCTATACTAGTAATATAGGGATCTAACATGCTCCTCTCCTTCAAAAAAGTGTTGTCCTCAATGCTTGAGTAGCTCTAGGTGCTTCTGTATAAAATTCTCATCCTCCCATGTAGAATCTTCAGTGGGTAAGTTCTTCCATTTGATGAGATACTCTAAAATTGATCGACTTCGTAGCTGTCGAGTTCTTGTTTCCATGAATACTTCAGGTTCCAATATGGTTTTTCCTTCCTCATCAAGTTCTGGAAATATTGTTTGAACTGGAAGTTTGTCCCCTATAACCTTCTTTAAGCATGAAACATGGAAAACTGGATGTACTCGTGAAGAAGCAGGAAGCTCCAATTTGCATGCCATAGTACCAATCTTTTGCAACACCTTGTAAGGACCATATTACTTTGGTGACAATTTATTATCCTTCTTAGCTTGCTTGAGGGACATTTTTTTGTATGGTTGTAGCCTTAAAAATACCTAGTCCCCTACATAAAAAATTCTCTCGCTGCGATGTTGATGTTCTTGTTGTTTCACTCGGTTTTGTGCCAAATTTAGGTTATCCTTTAAGAGTTGGAGAACTTCTTGTTGATGCTCGATGTGATCTTCCACTGCTTGAACCCTTGAATTTTCCCTTAAAGAATATGTGATGGACGGTGGATGATATCCATAAAGTGCCATAAAAGGGGTCATTTTTGCTGCAGTATGGAAGGAAGTGTTATACCACCATTCAGCGAGAGGTAACCACTTCACCCATTGTGCTTGCTTATCAGATACAAAACAATGAAGATCATTAGGGGAATTTTGAGGTCTAAAATGGTCCTCCTAAGGAAATCATAAAATAATAGTGGAAATAATAAAATAAGATTTGATGACATCATCAAATTTTAGAGGAAAAAAAGAAAAAACTACTTTTTCAACTCGTATTTTCAACTTATCTCTTAAATTTTTTACTCAAATTTTGAGCAGGAGTACTCGTTGGATGCAAAATTTAATTCCTCATCCATGGAGTACCCATTTTGCATACTTTCGATGGATCCTACTACACGAAAAATGAGAAATACATGAAAAACATGATTGCAATCACATTTTTTCATGTATTTCTCATTTTTCGTGTAGTAGGGTCCATCGAAAGTATGCAACATTGGTACTCCTTGGATGAGGAATTAAATTTTTCATCCAATGAGTAGTGTCGCTGGAAATTTGAGTAAAAAATTTAAGAGATAAGTTGAAAGTATGAGTTGAAAAAGTAGTTTTATTATTTTATTATTTTTTTATATTTTTACCCTTTTAATTCAAAAATGGTGAATCATCCCCCATGGTTGACATCATCATTTTGAATCCTATTGGTTCTTATAAATTTTATTTTTCTTATACCTTTTTCTTAGGAGGCCCATTTTAGACCTCAAAATTCCCCTAATGTATCCTTCCAAACATTTATTCACTATCTCAGTTTGACCATCGGATTGAGGATGATAAGATGAGCTATGAGATAGTTGAATACCCAAACAAGAAAATAATTTCGTCCAAAAATTTCCTGTAAAAATGGGATCTCTGTCACTTATAGTAATCTTCGGGTTTCCATGTAGCTTTTGAATTGTTTCCATAAATGCAGTAGCAACTGTACTTGCTTTAAATGGATGAGATAATGAACAAAAGTGTGCATACTTGGTAAGTCTATCAACTACCACCATGATGAGACTCTTTCCTTCAGACTTAGGTAAACCTATGATAAAATCCATTGAAATATCCTCCCAACGTTGACATGGAATGGATAAAGGTTGTAGAAGACCTGGGGTCTTAATTGTCTCAACTTTATTTTGATGGCAAACCAAACATTCCACCACAAACTTTTGAATATCTGATTTAAGGCCATCCCAAAAAAAGTCTTCCTTCACCTTGTGGTAAGTTTTTAAAAATCATGAGTGTCCTCCTAAAGGAGAAGTGTGCAATTCCAAAAGAATCTTTTGTTTTAGTTCATAATTCTTGCAAATATATAAGCGATCTTTGTACCATAAGGAATCATGTTTCCAACTAAATGTATTAGATGTACTAGGATCTTGCTGCAAATTTTGAATGATTGTCCACATATCTTCGTCCTTTTTTCATTCATCCTTTGCTTTGGTTATCCAATCTGGTTGGATAATAGAAATGGCACAAAGAAATGCTTCCACCTCTTCATCCTTTCTTGAGAGTGCATCTGCAACAACATTTAGCTTCCATTTTTTGTAGATGATTTCAAAGTCATAACCCAACATCTTTGTGACCCATTTTTGCTGCTCTTCCGAAGATAGTCTTTGTTCCAAAAAGTGTTTAAGACTATCATGATCAGTTTTTACCTTGAAGTGTCTTCCCATTAGGTAAGTTCGCCATTTCTTTAGTTCATGTAGTATTGCTAACATTTCCTTCTCATAAATAGGTTTCTGTAAATACTTTCCTTTGATTGGACGACTTTCAAAAGCAATGGGTCTTCCTTCCTGCATTAAAACTGCACCAATTCCATTTCCTGAGGCATCACATTCCACAATAAAGGTTTTTGTGGAGTCTGGCGTAGCTAAGACCGGTGCTAGGCACATTGCCTCTTTAAGATGTTCAAAGGCCTTAGTTGCTTCAGGAGTCCATGAAAATGCATCTTTCTTCAATAATGTTGTTATAGGTGCCGCTATTCTCCCATAATTCTTAACAAACTTGCGATAATACCCTGTTAACCCGAGAAATCCTCGCAACTGCTTTATGGTTGTGGGGACTTTCCATTCCTTAATGGCTTTGATTTTGTTAGGGTCTACTTTAACACCCTCGTGAGATACAATATGACCCAGATATTCCACCTCTTGTACTCCAAAGAAACATTTGGATGTTTTTGCATATAATTGTTTCTCCTGCAATAGTTTGAGCACCCTGCCAACATGTTGAACATGATCCTTCCAAGACCTATTGTAGATTAGTATATCATCAAAAAATACTAGCACAAATTTTCTAAGGAAGGGTTTGAAAATGGAATTCATCAACCCTTGAAATGTAGAAGGTGCGTTGGTAAGGCCAAAAGGCATGACCAAAAATTCATAATGACCCTCATGAGTTCGAAATGTTGTTTTTAGAATATCTTCAGTCTTCATTCTAATTTGATGATATCTTGGACGAAGATCCAACTTAGTAAAATAAATTTCTCCATGTAATTAATCCAATAATTCATCAATCACAGGAATGGGAAATTTATCTTTAATAGTGAGCTTATTGAGCTCCCTATAATATGGACACATGCACCATGATCCATCCTTCTTGTGCACCAATACTTCTGGATCAGAGAAATAACTTTGACTAGGTTGAATTATACCAGCCTCTAACATTTCTGCAATCATATGTTTAATTTTGCTCTTTTGGACATAAGGATATCTGTAAGTCCTGATGTTTGGAGGAAAAATTCCTGGAATCAAATGAATAGCATGATCATGATCACGAATAGGTGGGATTCCTTTGGTATCTTCAAAAACCTTGGAATGATTGTCCAAGACTTTTTGGAGATCTGGAGAAATATATGATTTTTATGTTGGAACTTCTAGTGAGAATAATTGTGCAATTATGCCTCGTTGTTTTTTCTTCAGAATATTTGTTATGACATTAGAGCTTATTACCTTTCTTGGCTTCCTTGAGATACCTTGTAATTCGATTTCCTTTCCTTCCGAAAAAAAATTCAAGAAAAGTTCTTGAATATTAAAAGCTATCATCCCCAAAAATTGTAACAATTGTACTCCTATTACAACATCAACACCTCCCATTGGAATGGAAAGCATTGGACTATTTAATACATATTCCCCCATGGCTATCTTAATATTATGGCATTTTCTAGAGCAATTTATAGTTCCTCCATTTGCAACCATCACTTGACATTCTGGTGTTGGGTATAGGAAATAATTCAATTCCTTTGCTACCTTACAATGAATAAAATTATGGGTATTACCCGAATCAATCAACACTATTACCTTTTTCTTCTTGATATGTCCTTCTATCTTGAGTGTTTGAGGAGTGGTAACAATGAATAAAATTATGGGTACTACCCGAATCAATCAACAATATTACCTTTTTCTTCTTGATATGTCCTTCTATCTTGAGTGTTTGAGGAGTGGTAATTCCTGCCAATGCATTACACGATATGGTTGGACTCATTTCTTCTTCTTCTAAGGTTGGTTCCTGGTGTATATCCTCTTCTTTTGAAATTTCTTGTTCATTTTATTCTTCCTCTTCACGATCTATGTAAAATAATTTCTTCTCAACACACTTATGACCTTTAGTGTATTTTCTATCACAACTGTAGCAAAGCCGTTTTTCTCTTTTTTCTTCTAATTGTTGTGGTGTCAACCTTGTAGGTTGTGAAAGTCTAGTAGTAGCAACACTTCCATCTTTATAATTTTACCTTGTCGCCATAATTTTAAATTCAAATTTTCTTGCCAACCTGAATGCCTTCTCCAATGAATCAGGTTTCCAAACGTGAACTTCATGTTGGATGTTATCCTTTAAAGTCCCTATAAAGACATCAATCCTGTGCTCCTCTGGAATATCAGTTACCCTTATATTTAATTTTTGGAAGTCCTCAATGTGCTCCTCCACTGAACCCTTTTGTTTGAGATTTATCAATTGGAAAAATAAGGTGTTGCTCTTTGTATCCTCATAATGTGTTACCATTTCCTCTGTAAAAATTGACCAAGTGACAATTTTTTTACGAGAGAAAAGCCATCGACACCATACAAATGTATTTTGGTCAAAACGTAAATTTGCAATGCGTACCTTTTGTGTGTTTTGCACATTATTGAGATCAAAATATTGCTCCATTTGTAGTATCCATGTTACGGGATCATTGCCATCAAAATTCCTCATATACATCTTTGGAATATGGTGGTTCTTCCATCCAACATTAGAGTTTATGAAATCACGATTAACATTTATTTTTTTCTCATCATGAGTTTCCTCTACTATATTTTCACCATTAGGAAACATTTCTTGTATCAACTTTGTCAAACCTTCCATGTCTTCTTTTAGATCATTCTTCATGTTTCCATGTTGTCTTTCATTTTTTCTTCCATGTCATCCATCTTAGCTTCCATGCCATCTATCTTAGCTTCAATGCCTTTCTTCAAACCATCCATATTATTCTTCAAACCATCCATCTTCTCTTCCATTCCTTTATTCAAAACTTCCATTTCATTTTTTGTTGCTCTTTGCAAGAGTGAAATTTGGTGCACTTGCTCTTGTAGTTTTGATAGATCATGTTGCAACTCTTCATCTTCATGAGTCATAGTAGAGTAATATGAGGGCTTAATGGGTGTTGAATTATTTTTAGGAGGAATTTTAGAACACAATACTGATATCTATGCTCAATAGGCCTTTGGAATCACTTAAAACTGATTTTTCAAACAAGACTTATGCAATTTGAAAAAAAATACACACTTTTTTCTTTATTTTGAGGAGCTCAATATTGAAAAAAAATTATATCTGTGATTTTGGATCTTCAATATATGAAATTTGGCCCTAAAGTAGCCCTCTGAATCTTATTTCGAATGACACAGGCCTGACCTAATTTGGATTCTTCAAGACAAAGTTATGCCCAATCTCCTACAACGACCTAATTATGGACTGGTTCAGTAGAGCGAACTTTTACGACTTTCCATGGGTCACTGTTTCTTCTTTTGGCTCTAAAATTGATACATAAGAAACTACAGTCCGTGTAATTGCGGCTACTTTTTACAGAATTCCAATCCAATGCTCAGAGAGAGAGTTATGACGATTTTTCCACGGTCACCTCTTTGACATGAAATTGGAGAGCCTGAAAATCCCTAACTTCCATAGACCCTATCTCTGAAAATGTTACGAATCAAGCTCTGAAAATTTTTCAAGACATTCCTCAGGATTCCATCTTTGTTCTGTGAAAATCCAAGCTTCTGAACCCTTGTAGAAAAAAAGTTATAGGGAAAATGCCACGATGACCTGTTTAGGTTAAATTCAGGAGCCTCCAAAAATCCCTAACTTGCACAAATCATATCTCTGAAAATATTGTGAACCAAGATCTGAACGTTTTCCACGACGTTCCTTAAAATTTCAGCTTCACTCTATAAAATTTTTAGCTTCTGAAACTTTGTATAAAAAAAGTTAGAGTGAAAATTCCACGATGACCTATTTGGAGCTGAAAAACCCTAGAATCCAAAGCTTTGATACCAAATGTTATGAAACCAACTCCAAAAATATAAGAAAAGAGAGATCAACGCCTTATAAATAGCCACTTCGAGGGGGAAACCTCCAATAAATTACATAAATGAACAATTCTTGGATGATTCAAATGACCGAAACCTCCTTTTTATATATAGGAGTCCATGGGGCCACAATGTAATCCTAGCTGACCTAACAATAATAATGTAAGGGCACAATAATAACAATATGGGGGTTATAGGGGTACACTAATAACAATAAGGGGGTTACACTAGAAACAATAAGGGAGTATACTAGTAATATAGGGACCTAACAGAATATTCCTGCATGAGATTTAGGTGTTGTGGCTTGAACGACAACACTCTTAGTTTGATCAATTTTTTAATTTTTTTTTTAAACGATTACTGCATGCAAAGTAGCATGCATGTTAATATCCCAATAGTAAATAAAAAATCTTGTGTAGTCCACTTTTTTTTTCTTTTTTCTTTTAAATCTCATTCTTCTACTAGAGGTGATCTTGTTGACGTTTCAATATGAACAAATCCCTTGTTTTTTTTTTTTTTTTAAGAAATATTACAATATATTTAGAACATGCATGAATGTAATGATATTAAGATATCATGCATGTAACAAGTATGTAAAATTTATAAAATTCTTTTAATTTAAAAGTATAATCATAGATTAAGAGAAAGCATGTATATAATTACATCCAAAAGAAAAGTTCCTCAAGTTTATTTTTAATAATAAATAAAATTTATTTACTTTCTTAAAATAAATGCAATTTATTTAATAATTTTTAAATTTTTTTTTTTTTTTTCTCTAATCTACTTGATTAAGTTCTTCCCTATCATCACAATCAAAATCAATTTTTAACCTTTACCTAGAGGTCACACAGAGTTTAAACCCGCTTTGATACCATATGTAACAATCCCAAATTTAACATGCCATTAATTATATCAAACATGCAATTAATAATCAACACCAAAATTTGTTTAACTAATCAGCATAGAAATTGCAGAAACACGGGCAAAGATGACTTACCTGTAACAACAGTATTCCTTACTTGAAACTCCAAAGTTGAATGCTATTTGAATCATGCTAACCGCAACAGAGTTTTGGGGACAACTCTCCACCCAACCGTAGTCTCGGCTACACATAATCTTTGCATAGCTGGCCACCTTCGAGCCCTCAATCAACGTACTACTATGAGGGAATCCTTTGCCTCACAATACGTTTCTCTCAAGAGAATGGATGAAATAATGATCCATGAATCTTCCTCAATGTCTATTAAATATACCAAACAATGGAAAGGGAACCACATACACACATTCACTATGTCAACATGCAACTTTTATTTCTTTATTTTAATTTTTACTTAATTTATTGTTTCTCTTAGTTTAACTTAATTTTTGTTAACTTTACTTATTTTTATAGTTTCTTAGTTTAACTCTTTCTTAATTTATTCCTTTTTACTTTTGTTAACTTCACTTATTTATTTATTGTTTAGAACTCCAGTTTATTATTTACTATTTTATTTAGAACTCAAGTTATTTTTTACTATTTCATTTTTTATTTTTATTATTCTCTTGACTTATTAGTTATTTACTATTTATTTAATTATATTATATTATTTATTATTTTTATTATTATTAGGGGACATTACACTACTACAAACTTAAAACATCCAATATTTTCCATTTCCGCAAGGTAAGCATAACTTGGAAACTAATATTTCATATAACTAATAGAAAGGATTGAGATGCACACCTTTCTCAGAATACCACTCTGGGATCTACCTCTCACCTCCACTCCCAACATAGACATGGAATCCTAATAGGCATTCAACTCCTGAAATAAAAAATACTAATGTTCACATCTCTCTCTCTCTCTCTCTCTCTCTCTCTCTCTCTTGTATGCAAGAAAACATACATAAGCATGCATGAATGCATCATACATCATATAACAACACTATAATGGAGAAGAAAGTCGATTATCACATGGGATCAATGCTTGTTTGAATCAAAGGTGAAAATAGGAAGAATCAATAGAGGATTGGAGAATGGGCAATGTTTTTGAAATTTGCAATAAGGAATAGTGAAATTGACAACCATAAAGGAAAAAAAAAACACACACAATTGTGAGGAATTTCAGTTACACACTAGTGAGGAATGTGGGTGTCTAATTTATTTTTCCCTTAAATAAATTGTAATTTCATCTCATAACAACTTATATCAGTTAACTAAGTCATGATGACTAAGTTAGCTCAAGTTTGAGTTGAGGGTCTAAGATGGGGCATGTAAAGTGATCGTAATATTTTTGGGGTCCAGTTGCAATTAATGCACTAGTGGGGTGAATGTGTAATCAGTTAACTCAATTAATTGAGTTAAAATCAGTTTAACTAGTTCTAACTGAGAGATGAATTAGTGAGAGGTACAGTGAATTAAATTATATTTAATTCACAGGTAGTGATCAATCAGATAACTGATGATTCTCTACTAATAGTTGCATGCATTTAAATTATGAGGAAGACCTAGTTGAGACAGAGGTTAAAGGAAACATAACAATTAGTTGTATTTTTAGAGAATTGCCTGAGTGAAATTATAAATCCATGAGGAAGCCATGATGGATTGCACAATCAAGGAAGGTTGATTTTGATTTTTAAAAGGGCGTAATTCTTTATGAATTGTGTGATCAAGGCAGGTTGAAGGAAGGCTGACAATTGACTATGTGTTTGTCCAATTTTTCCTAGATCAGTGAGAGACAATTGGTAGAGTGTTGGGGAATCTCATGAGAGATTAAGCATTGTATTGTTTCATGATTCATTGACTTTATACAATATATGATAGCGGGGTTTTGATTAGTTTCTTTCCCCAATAAAATCTTGTTTTGTGTGATTGATTTACTTCTTTCTCTTACTTGCATATGATTGAGCGATCGTGTTTTGTATTATGCAAATATTGTAGAAGGATTCAATGTCTTGTTTTAGTACATCACAAGATCGGATTGAATCAATTGATATAGAATTTCTATACATTTCTACATGGTATCAGAGCTTCTATATAATTTATACATATGCCTCATATATTTTACATTTAAAATATACATATATATTGATAAGATGCACAACATATGAGCCCATAAGGGGTGAACAAAAATTATATAGAGGAAGGTAATGGAGATATGATATATTAGACTCTTGAGAAAGGGTATGTTAAGATCAGTTCCAATCACAGTCACCGATTGCTAAGTAAAATTCAACAATCATTGTAACCTTAGAGACATTAGAATCTACTTGTGACTTCACCTAGTAATGAAAAACTAGATATATCTCCTTATTACAACAAACGATTGTCACATTGAGATAAGAACAAAATCCAAATATTGAAATATTTCTTCTATTTGTAATCTTTTGTATAGCTAATTTACATCAATCAATCTTGTGAACATGGGTGACTATCTGTCTCTCCATTTTATGGATAGAAAGGAAAGGCCTTGTATGAGAAATATGTCACTAACTAGCTTTCGTATCCATGATCACAAACTTTTCTACAAGAAGTAGAGAATACATTCCCTCTAGTATTTTTGCAGGATTATAAGTGCCACTTTTAGCAAGTTGTATCAATGGCTCCACCAAAGGTATCATCCTGTTGAAAAATACAAAGAAATTAATTCAATTAATACCATCTTTAAAAGAAAATTCAAGATGGGCATATTTCATTTAAAACAATATATTTAAAGCTATAGGATCTCCTGGATGCAGGTGAAGAGAGCAGTGTTTAAAGCGATGGGAATTGAGTGCGGCACAACATGGAGACACTTTCCCACCCAAGTCACGGTTGATGGGTGGCATTTAAAACCGGCTGCCAACGGATCGATGGAATTAACTCCCGGCGCTGTTCGTAATCCCACCTCCATTCCTTTGTGCGATTTCGCATGCGGCTCAATGCATCAGCCTTCGGCTCTCATCAATGTGGGTTTAATGCCGGGCGTTCTTCGATGCAGTCACATTTTGATTGATAACATGGCGAATTTCTCAGGTTTCTCAGACGCTCCTCAGCCGATGAATTGCTAGTGCTCCCCGGACACTGGGCTCCCCAGTGTGCACACTATGATAGGCAAAAGATGCCCACTGAGCTGTTGCCTAGACCTTGGTGATAATCTCCACTTCTCGCATTCTGGTCTTTGTCTGTTTGCTTCAGTCTCTTTGAATTTTTGAATTCCTCAGGCCTCCGCCACTCTTGCTCTTCTGCCTCTTCTCGTCCCCTCTGCTGAGTCTGTGCCAATGCCTCACCTTCGTCAAAGGATGAGGTGCCGCAGGGGTAGCACCAGAAGCCAACCCCGGCGCACTCCCTCCACCTCCAGCTCCACTTCCGATTTGTCTTCTCATTTAAGCTGCTATCCCAACACCAGAAGCAGGAGGGGTCGTTTTCATGTCTCTGGCCACCGCTTGGGCTCCCCGGAGCCTCCAATTCTCACCGCTCCGCCTTTTCCCATGCCTCATATGGTGATTTTCTCTTTCAATTGCTCTCTAAACCGCCCTCGAGTCACTGCCTCTATTACTATGGTTTTCCGTGAAAAGCCCCAGGCGGATGGACAGAGCTCTGGCCCGGTGGGTCTGTGTAAAGCAGCTGCCTAGACCTCGGACCTTCAGGCGGGGTCAATGCACACGCAGGGCAAGGAGGCGCAAGGTGATACAGGGCAAGCGAGCGAGACTCATGACGTGGATATGGAGCAAGGTGATCCAGGGCAAGCGAACGGGACTCATGACATGGATATGGCTCAAGGAGAACCAACACCTTCCAAGTAGGTTGTAACTTCCATCATGGACCTGTTCAAGAAAGATGGAGAATTGGATGCACTTTGGTGCAAAGTCGTGGAAGAACCGCCTGATGGGTAGCTGCTCTTCCTTTGTTTGGTTTTCGTGCTTACTATCAGCCCATACTATCGGGCTTGTTTTTTATTATGTTGTTGTGTCAGTTTATATTTCTGTTTTTTATTGCTGTAAACGAAGTAAGCTTCAGAAGCATCATTCGATGGCACCCCTGCGAGGGCAATGCAACAGTTAGAAAATTATTCAAGGTTGGTTTCCCTCTATGAGGGTAGTCTATTTCTCTTCTTTTTTTGTCAAGATTGCCACAGGATTGGGAAAATACTAGGCTACGGCCCTGATGTAAACTATTTCCTCTGTTAATAGATTAACTTAACTTAGAAAAAAAAAAAGCTATAGGATCATTTATAACTTGGAAATTTTGAACCATTAGAGTTATACCATAATATTTACCCATATCAAAATATCTGAGTTCTAGAATTTTAATTTCATACTACGAAGGTGTGTTATTCACAATTTTTCCTTCTCTTTAAGTCCCATAGCAAAGAAAGAAGAAGCATCTTGTAGAAATCCATCCATTTATTTTGCAATCTAAGAACCCAAAGACAATAATATTGCAATTCTTGTGTCCTCATTCCCTGCATTTTTTTCCAACAAAGTTAAGCAAAAGGGAATGAAAATAATGATATCATAAATTTATCAAAATAAAAAATAAAAAATAATTGCGGTTAGTGGAAAAGATACCATATTCTCTGTAAACAGATATCAGATAACTTGCTATAGTGGTTGTGAAAGTATTCAAGGCTTTTTCAGCGGGGGCACTAGCCAATGCTTGAATCTCATTAAACATTGCAACCCTCTGGTAAGGAAAGGTCAATTTCCCTTCTGCCCCTATGATGATATTAGATTACTTTCATATCAACAACATCACAAATTAATTTTCCATCCATGTCACATTATTTGATTAATTCATCTCTAAGTACAGTGAATACCCAAATAATAGAACCAAAATTCCTATAGGATACAAATTGTACCAATAAAAAATTTAAAAAAAATGCGGTAACCATGACTAAAACCAAAACCCATAACATCAAGTAAAATGTTAAAGGTAATTACTAACCCCCACTAACTCCTTTGATGGAAGTGAACATTGTTGTTATGGCATCTAGATCACTGGATTGCAAACTGTGATTTTTAATTATCTCCAAAGCCTTTGTCCTTATGCTTTCATTATTGTGATGAGCCTATTGTAGAACTGTGGGTAGAATATCACCAACATATTTTCTCAAGTCAAGTTTTGTCAATTTTAGAAGGAGACAAAAAACCTCCAATGCAAGTTCTGGGTTTTGCTTCAACATCTTAACTGAAGTTTGCACCACAAATTTTCCAAATTCTTCATGCACCATGTGCTTTAAAAGAGGTTTAAAATCTTGACTAAGTGATTTTGGAGGTTTCTCGCTTGAGTTGAGAACCACTGTAAGGTATAGTTCTAAAAAAATTGTTTTCATGTCATAAAATGTTCACAATCATAAGAAGATGATATTGGTCAACCAATTGTGCATATTTTTCTGTTTAAAAGAGGTTTAAGCAATCATGTATTATATATTTAAAAAAAAAAACTTTATCTTACAAGATATTAATGGTAATATTTGTTTAGTTAGAGATGTTTTGGTGTCATTTCATTTTTATAATTTCAAAAACTCTTCAAAACCTCAAATACCACAAATGAAGCATGGGAACTCAACTTAAGAGTGTGAATTGACTCTCATCATGCATCCCTCTTCCAATTTATAATATTGGCTACAAGTCACATCCTCTACTAGTTTATTCAGCTCAAAAATAACTTATTGACATAAAAGACAGGTTCTAAATAAATCATCTTTAAAACTAAGCATTATGGTTATCATCTGTATCGTAAAATTAAATCTATTTTAAAAATATTTGCTAAAAAACATAGATTATGACAAAAATTATATCAAAAAAAGATTATTTCATATTTCATGTATAGATTCATGGGGGTTTAAAAGGATACATGGGACCACTAGTGGAGAAACATCATAATGAGGCAGTTTGAACTTTCAATCCATTTCCTCAACAAAGGAAATAGAAAAGAGACAACAACTAGTATTTTTGGAAGCAAATATACAACAAAAATGAATATATACAATGAAGGCATATTTATTTTATGCCCAAGCCACAACTTGATAGTATTGGTTATCTCAAATGATTTTTCCCATGTATGCACATAACATGTCAAAAGTATTATAATCCATGCAATAGCAGCAAGTAGTTTTAGAAAGTTCCTGAACATATCAAATGGTCGTGTGTTGTGATAAGCTTTAAAGTTGAGAATAATATCCAAGACACTTGAGAATTTGGAGAAATATTAGTGTCAAAAACTCTAAATTTTGTGGGGTCCAAGTAAACAAATTATTGTTGAAGTTATGCAGATGATTACCTTAAGAATTTTAACCACATCATGCTTAAATTTTTAGAATGTTGATTATTTTACAAGTCAGCAATACAAGAAATTGTAATGATGAAAAAACCAATAAAACATAATCTACTCATTTGATAGAGAAAATTTGTGAAAATGCATCAGCATTGATCTATTTAAAAGCTATGAATGTAAATATTAGATAATACTAAAAAAATATAGCTTGTTACAAATGGATATAATCTTTTGGAATTCTAGGATTATTTCTTCTTGTTAAACAATCTTAGATATTCAAAATTCAGGAGCAAACTCTTAGGCTCAGTTTGATATGTTTAGCTTGAATAAGATGAAGTATTTTTGTTGTAATGAATATACTCAAGACCTACTCAAAAAGGTCCTTTTGAAAAATATCCATTGGAGAACCAGATCCATTCCAAGCAACAATAACCATTTCCTACATAATACAAACAAGATTTATTTCATTTCACATTTAGTTCCCATTTCTAAATGATCTTGGATATTGACATGGGTTAAAGGAGCTTCCATAGTACTTAAATGCATGGGGGGATCCTTATTTTATTTTTCAATTAGTTGACATGTGTTATGAAACCAACTCCAAAAATAAAATAAAAGAGAGAACAACACCTTAGAATTCAACCACTTCGAGGGGGCAACCTCCTTTATGTTACATAAATGAACAATTCTTGGATGATACAAATGAAAAAACCTCCTTCTATATATATGAATCCATGGGGTCACAATATAACCCTAGCTAACCTAACAATAATAATGTAAGGGCACAATAATAACAATATGGGGGTTATAGGGGTACAAAAATAACAATAAGGGGGCTACACTAACGAAAATAAGGGACTACACTAGTAATGTAGGGACCTAATATGCCCCTCTCCTTCAAAAAAGTGTTTTCCTCAATTCTTGAGTAGCTCTGGATGGTTCTGTAAAAAATTTCATCCTCCCATGTAGAATCTTTAGTGGGTAAGTTCTTCCACTTGATGTGATACTTAATTGACTCATCATAGTTGTTTAATTTTATTGCAGACTACTGTGTTCCAATATGATTTTTCCTTGCTCATCAAGTTATGGAAATATTGCTTGAACTGGAATATTTTCACCTATAACCTTCTTTAAGCATGAAACATGGAAAACTGGATGCACTCGTGAAGAAGCAGGAAGCTCCAATTTGTATGCCATAGTACCAATATTTTGCAACACCTTGTAAGGACCATAGTACTTTGGCGATAATTTATTATCCTTCTTAGCTTGCTTGAGGGACATTTGTTTGTATGGTTGTACCCGTAAAAATACCCAATCTCCTACATCAAAACTTCTCTCGCTGCGATGTTGATCTGCCTGTTGTTTCATTCGATTTTGTGCCAAATTCAGGTTATCCCTTAAGAGTTGGAGAACTTCTTGCTGATGCTCGATGTGATCTTCCACTGCTTGAACCTTCAAATTTTCCCTTAAAGATGATGTGATGGATGGTGGATGATATCCATAAAGTGCCATAAATGGGGTCATTTTTTCTACAATATGGAAGGAAGTGTTAAACCACCATTCAGTCGGAGGTAACCACTTGACCCATTATGTTTGTTTATCAGATACAAAACAATGAAGATATCCTTCCAAACATTTGTTCACTATCTTAGTTTGACCATCAGATTGAGGATGATAAGATGAGCTATGAGCTAGTTGAGTACCCAAACAAGAAAATAATTCCGTCCAAAAATTTCCAGTAAAAATGGGATCTTTGTCACTTACAATAATCTTTGGGTTTCCATGTAGCTTTTGAATTATTTCCATAAATGCAGTAGCAAATGTACTTGCTTTAAATGGATGAAATAATGCACAAAAGTGTGCATACTTGGTAAGTCTATCAACCACCACCATGATGACACCCTTTCCTTCATACTTAGCTAAACCTGTGATAAAATCCATTGAAATCTCTTCCCAATGTTGACTTGGAATGGATAAAGGTTGTAGAAGACCCGAGGTCTTAATTGTCTCAACTTTATTTTATTGGCAAACCAAAAATTCTGCCACAAACTTTTGAATATCATATTTAAGGCCATCCCAAAATAATTCGTTCTTCTCCCTATAGTAAGTTTTTAAAAATCTTGAGTGTCCTCCTAAAGGATAAGTGTGCAATTCCAAAAGAATAGTTTGTTTTAGTTGGGAATTTATTACAGATATCTAAGCGGTATTTTTACCATAAGGAATCATTTTTCCAACTAAATGTATCAGATGTACTAGGATCTTGCTACAACTTTTGAATGAGTGTCCACACTTCTTCATCCTTCTTCCATTCATCCCTTGCTTCGGTTATCTAATATGGTTGGATAATAGAAATGGCACAAAGCAATGCTTCCACCTCTTCAACCTTTCTTGAGAGTGCATCTGCAACAACATTTAGCTTCTCTTTTTGTAGATGATTTCAAATTCATAACCCAACATCTTTGTGACCCATTTTTGCTGCTCTTTTGAAGATAGTCTTTGTTCCAAAGAGTGTTTAAGACTATCATGATCCGTTTTTACCTTGAAGTCTCTTCCCATTAGGTAAGGTCGCCATTTATTTAGTGCATGTAGTATTGCCAACATTTTCTTGTCATAAATAGCTTTATGTAAATACTTTCATTTGATTGGATGAATTTCAAAAGAAATGGGTCTTCCTTCTTGCATTAAAACAACACCAATTCCATTTCCTGAAGCATCACATTCCACAATAAAGGTTTTTGTGAAGTCAGGCGTAGCTAATACCGGTGCTAGGCAGATTTCCTCTTTAAGATGTTCAAAGGCCTTAGTTGCTTCAGGAGTCCATGAAAATGCATCTTTCTTCAATAATTTTGTTAGAGGTGTTATTATTCTCCCATAATTTTTAACAAACTTGTGATAATACCCTGTTAACCCGAGAAATCCTCGCAACTGCTTTATGGTTGTGGGGACTTTCCATTCCTTAATGGCTTTAATTTTTTTAGGGTCTACCTTAACACCCCCTTGAGATACAATATGACCTATATATTCTACCTCTTGTACTTCGAATAAACATTTGGAAGTTTTTGTATATAATTGTTTCTCCTCCAATAGTCTGATCACCCTGTCAACATGTTGAACATGATCCTTCCAAGACCTACTATAGATTAGTATATCATCAAAAAATACTAGCAAAAATTTTCTGAGGGTTTGAAAATGGAATTCATCAACCCTTGAAATGTAGAAGGTGCATTGGTAAGGCCAAAAGGCATGAACAGAAATTCATAATGACCCTCATGAGTTCGAAATTATTTTTTCAAAATATCTTCAGTCTTCATTCTAATTTGATGATATCCTGAACTAAGATCCAACTTGGTAAAATAATTTTTTCCACGTAATTCATCCAATAATTCATCAATCACAGGAATGGTAAATTTATCTTTAATAGTGAGCTTATTGAGCTCCCTATAATCTAGACACATGCGCCATGATCCATCCTTCTTGTGCACCAATACTACTGGAGCAGAGAAAGAACTTTGACTAGGTTGAATTATACCAGCCTCTAACATTTCTATAATCATACGTTCAATTTCTCTATTTTGGACATAAGGATATCTGTAAGGCCTGATGTTTGGAGGAACACTTCCTTGAATCAAATGAATAACATGATCATGATCACGAATAGTTGGGAGTCCTTTGCGAGTTTCAAACACCTTGGAATGATTTTCCAATACTTTTTGTAGGTCTGGAGAAATAGATTTGATGTTGGAACTTCTAGTGAGCATAATTGTGAAATTACGCCTCATTGTTATTTGTTTAGAAGCTTTGTCATGACATTAGAGCTTATTATATTTCCTGGCTTCCCTACGATACCTCGCAATTTGAATTCCTTTCCTTTCGAAAAAAATTTCAATAAAAGTTATCAAAAATTAAAAGTTACCATCCCCAAATATTGTAACCATTGTACTCCTAGCACAACATCAACACCTCCCATTGGAATGGAAAGAATTGGAATATTCAATACATATTCCCTCATGGTTAGCTTGATATTATGGCATTTTCTAGAGAAATTTATAGTTCCTCTATTTGCAACCATCACTTGACATTCTGGTGTTGGGTATAGGAAGCATTTCAATTCCTTGGCTACCTTGCAATGAATAAAGTTATGGGTACTACCTGAATCAATCAACAGTAATACATTTTTCTTCTTGATATTTCCTTCTATTTTGAGAGTTTGAGGAGTGGTAATTCCTGCCAATGAACTACACGATATCTTCGGGCTTATTTCTTCTTTCTCTAGGGTTGGTTCCTAGTGTATATCCTCTTTTTTTGAAGTTCCTTGTTCATTTTCTTCCTCCTCTTCACAATCTATGTAAAATAATTTCTTCTCGTCACACTCATAACCTTTACTGTATTTGCTATCACAAATGTAGCAAAGCCCTTTTGATATTTTTTCTTCCAATTGTTGTTGTGTCAACCTTGTAGGTTGTGTAAGTCTATGAATAGCAACACTTCCATCTTTATAGATGTGTCTGGTAGGCTTCCTTGTCACCATAATTTTACATTCAATTTTACTTTTCAGCGTGAATGCCTTCTCCAACGAATCAGCTTCCCAAAGGTGAACCTCATGTTGGATGTTATCCTTTAAATTCCATATGAAGGCATCAATGACGTGTTCCTTTGGAATATTAGTTACCCTTATATTCAATTTTTGGAAGATCTCAATGTGCTCCACCACTGAACCCTTTTTTTTGAGATTTATCAATTGGCTAAAGAAGGTGTTTCTCTTTGTATCCTCATAATGTGCTATCATTTACTCTGTAAAAATTGACCAAGTGATATTTATGGGAGCAAAGACATCTATACCATACAAATGTATTTAGTTCTAAACATGAAGTTGCAATGCGTGCCTTTTGTGTGTTTTGAAAATTATTGAGATCAAAATATTGCTCCATTTGTAGTATCCATGTTATGGGATCCTTGCCATCAAACTTCCTCATATCGATCTTTGGAATATGGTGGGTCTTCCATCCAACATTCGAGTTTATGAAATCACATTAACATTTATTTTTTTCTCATCATGAGTTTCCTCTACTATCTTTTTTCCATTAGGAATAATTTCTTGTATCAAATTTGCTAAACCTTCCTTCAAACCTTCCATGTCTGCTTTTAGATCATTCTTCATGTATTCCATGTTTTCTTTCATTTTTTATTCGATATTAGCTTCCATGTATTCCATGTAATTCTTCAAAACATCCATATTATCTTCCATGCCTTTCTTCAAACCATCCATCTTAGCTTCCACACCTTCCTTCAAAACTTCCATTTCATTTTTTGTTGCTCTTTGCGAGAGCAAAATTTGGTGCACTTGCTCTTGTAATTTTGATATATCATGTTGCACTTCTTCATCTTTATGA
This sequence comes from Pinus albicaulis, assembly GCA_034641835.2. Lineage (NCBI taxonomy): Eukaryota > Viridiplantae > Streptophyta > Pinopsida > Pinales > Pinaceae > Pinus > Pinus albicaulis. Next base: position 1,440,485,831 of record CM076580.1, read on the forward strand.
GTCATAGTAGAGTATTATGAGGCTTAATGGGTGTTGAATTATTTTTAGGGGGCATTTTAGAACCTAATACTGATATCTATGCTTCAATATGTCCTTGGAATCACTTCAAACTAATTTTTCAAACAAGACTTATGGAATTTGAAAAAAAATACACACATTTTTCTTTCGTTCAAGGAGATTGATATTGAAATTGAATTATCTGTTTGATTTCGGAGCTTCAATATCTTAAATTCAGTGTTGTAGTATCCCTCTAAATATTCTTTCGAATATCATAGGTCTGTCCTAATTTGGATGCTTCAAGACCAGGCTATTCCCAATCTCCCACAATAACTTGATTATGGACTAGTTCAACAGAGTGAACTTGTATGGCGTGCCACATGTCACTGTTACCTCCTTTGGCTATAAAATTTATACATAGGAAACTACAGTCCATGTAATTTCAACCAATTTTTACAGAATTCGAATCTGATTCTTCGAGAGAGAGTTATGACAATTTTCCCAAGGTCACCTCTTTTAGATGAAATTTGGGAGCCTGTTTGGAGTAGTGAAACCCTAGAAACCAAAGCTCTGATACTAAATGTTATGAAACCAGCTCCAAAAATAGAAGAAAAGAGAGATCAACACCTTAGAATTCATCCACGTCGTGGGGGAAACCTGCTTTACATTACATAAATGAAAAAATTTTGGATGATACAAATGACAAAACCTCCTTCTTTATATAGGATTCCATGGGGTCACAATATAATCCTAGCCTACCTAACAATAATAATGTAAGGGCAAAAAAATAACAATATGGGGGTTATAGGGGTACAACAATAACAATAATGGGGATACACTAACGATAATAAGGGACTACACTAGTAATATAGGGACCTAACAACATGTTCATGTTTTGGTTTTTGAAGTCTCTTGAAATAATACTTTACTAATACCATGGTTTGAAGAATATGCTTTCTGATTAATTCTATCTTTTGAGATTAAACAAGAAAAAATTCAGCACCCATGCCTAGTGCATTAAGCACCTACACTAGGGTGGGGCCCATAGTGCTATTTTTGGGTGCATGTCTATTTTGGTTATCCCTTAATTAAGATGGACAATCAACTGTAATTTATTCTCAATGACAACTTGAGATAGTTAAATGAGAGTGCTAAAATCAATTACCTAGTGTGTTTCAAGTTAGATGTATTTGGTGAGGCATGCAGAGTAATTCTAGTTGTAACAGAGTTTGAAGTGTAGTGGTGCATTAGTTAATGCAGGCTGTAATCAGTTTAACTTAGTTAAGTGAGTTAAAATCAATTGTGCTAGTTGTAACTAAAGATACACTAATGAGAGATCAAGTGAATTAAATATTAATTAATTCACAATCAGTGATCTCACATGCAACTGAGGATTAACTATTATTAGTTGCATGCATGTCAAATCCAGTGGAGACCCAGTTGAGTTCTAGGTGAAAGGGAAGTTGACTATCAATTGTAGGATTATTGGGTTGCCCACATGCAACCAAACACCCATTGGAGTGCCCATGATACTTGTGTAGTTAAGGAATGCCAAAATTCCTATCTTTTAGGGATTGCGCAAGCAAGGCAGGCTGTCTAGAGGCTGAGAATTGGCTATGTGTTGGTCAGTTTTGTTCATGATGGTGTGAGACAATTAGATGAGTATTGGAGGGCTCTTGTGAGAAGAGTTTTATATGTAATTTTTTCATGACCCATGCTTAATATACAATATAATATAGCGAGGTTTTTATCTATAAGATTTCCCCAATAAATTATTTGTGTTGTGTGTGATTTGATTCTTATTTACTTCATGTGATTGGCGATTATATTTTTAATTCCGAAAACTATTTGTAGAAGTGATTCAGTATTTAAATTTAGTACATTATTAGATCGGGTGAATCCAAGATATACATGCATGTTGTATAATTTATACATGGTACCATATCACATGAAATTGTATAAGTGAAGCAGAATCTGAGTTTGTGACTAGATAGAATTCGAATTTGCAGAAAGACTTTCTTGGTGCTACAATTGATTCAAGATCGAAATGGATTTCAATGGCTTGAGGTTGGAGTATGCACTTGAGGGAAGCTCAAAATATATTTCTTGGAAGGACAGGATTGAGTTTGTACTCGAAGACAATGGCTTGAAGGAATTCATTAACAATGATGTTTCTAAACCCGCTGTGGCAGATGATTAAAATCTTGATGCATGGAAAAAGAAAGTGGAAAAGGCAAAAAGGATCCTATTGGATGGAGTACGAGACCACATTTTCTCAAGCCTCCATGGGAAATCCACACCATATTCAATGTGGAAGGCTTTGATGGATATATTCCAAAGCAGCAACGACCATAGGAAATTTGCACTCAAAGATAAACTCAGGAAGATCAAGATGGAAAAGGGTGACACCATTCCAAAATATCTAACAAAGTTTGTCCAATGTTGGGATGAACTAGGGAGTGTTAAAATAACAATCGTTGATGATGATTTGGTGAGCTTGGCTCTCCTAGGACTTCCCAAGAGTTGGCATAGTTATCAAGACTCTGTCAATGGTAGGTAAAAATTGCTATATTGGGAACGATTATGGTCGGATTTGGTGCAGGAGGAGTTCAGACAGAACACCAGAGATGGATCTTCATCTAAGAATGAATATGAAGTGGATTGTTCTTTTTCTGCCAAGGCGAGGAAGGGGAAGGGGAAGAAATTCTATTCTAAATCTGAGTCCAAGAATGGCAAGAAGTAGGACATGTCAAAGGTGAAGTGTTATCACTATCACGAGCATGGGCATTTTGCTACTAACTATCCACAAAAGAAGAAGAACAATAAGGCTGGGGAATCTGCAGCTGGTAAGGCCCTTGCCTCGAAATTTAAGCTTGTTCTCATTGATCGCATGCATGGTGTCCAGTGCATTGGGATCTGTATGGTATTTGGATAGTGGCGCTTCCTTTCACATAACGGGAAACAAGGAACTTTTCAGTGACTTGGAGGAGAAGGACCTCCAGATGCATATTGAAATGGGCGATGAAAGGAGGTACGGTGATACCGAGATTTGTACCATTAACTTCCAGAGGCAGTCAGGTAAAAAATTTCAATTAAAATCTATAATGCATGTACCAAGTCTGAAGAAAAATTTAATCTCAGTTGCAATGTTGGAGGATAGAGGCTATGATGTTGTTTTTAGTGAAGGAAAAGCTTTCCTACGACATAAAGCAACAGGGCAAGCCAATAGTATAGGGATTTGAGTTAAGAATCTCTGCAAAATGGAGGTAGATGGCTGCACAAAAATTATGGGCAAGGAAGATCAAGTGGTGAGCCGAGATGAGGGTGAACTATGGAAGAGGAGATTGGGCCATATTCACCATGGAGCCTTGAAATTCATGCAACAGATTTCTACTGGTCTTCCCAGGGGTACACTTGCACAGTCAAATACATGCAAGGGATGTACTATGGGAAAATATGTAAAGACCACCTTTCATGCAAAGGATAATTGAGCTTCAGGGATCCTTGAGAGAGTTCACACAAACGTGTGTGGTCCATTCTTTGTTGCTTAGATAAAAAAACATAAGTACTATGTAAAAATTTTTGATGAATTTTCTTGTAAGTGTTGGATCTTCTTCATGCAGAAGAGATATCATACATTCTCTAAGTTCTTGGATTTTAAGGCACTGGTGGAGAAAAAGTCATGGAAGCAAGTGAAGGATCTTAGGAGTGATAATGGCGGAGAATACATCTCTAACGAATTCAAGAATTTCTGTAGCAAACAAGGAATTCGAAGAGAACTCATAGCACCTCATAACCCACAACAGAATGAGGTCTTGGAGAGAAAGAACAAAACTATTGTGGGTGCACCGCGAGCAATGTTTCATGATCAAGGCCTACCAATGCATCTGTGGGCAGAAGCATGCAACACAATGGTATATGTGCAAAACGGTTGTCCTCATAGGATACTTGGCATGAGTACACATGAAGAGGCTTTCACTGGTAAGAAGCCTAATGTTTCACACTTTAATATTTTTGGCTCATCTATTTATGTGCATGTGACCAAGGATGCCAGGAAGAAGTTGGAAGCAATAGCTAAGGTTGGGATTTTTGTGGGGTACACTGAAACACCCCATAATTATTGTGTGTATTTTCAAAACAACAGAATGATTGTTGTGTGACGGGATATAAAATTTGGTGAGGATAAATCCATTCGTTTGTCCCTTGAGAGGAAGCTAGACTTGCTTGTAGAGGAGGAACTGTTGGTTCCCAAGGATGAGTCTCAAGATGTGGATCAGCCACATGAGGAGGTTCATGGAGTGGAGGAAAACACTCATGTAGAGCCATCCATTAGAAATGGTAGAAGGCGCACCAAGGAAGCTGATAGATTGAGACTTGATGTTGTGGATAATGTAGGAGCCCCTACTTTATAGTGTAAACATAGACCGTCTCCTGACCGATTTACTGGATACATGGCTCTTATGAGAAAATGTATTGTGACTGAACCATTTTCCTTTCAGGAATTAGTGTAGCAACCAACTTGGGTTGATGTTATGGTGGAGTATGACTCCATTGTTAATAATAGTGCATGGGAGATAGTCCCAAGACTGGTCGAAAATTAGTGGTTGGATCGAGATGGATTTAAGAGGTAAAGAAAGTTGTTGATGGGAGTGTGGAGAAATAAAAGGCCATATTTTTGGCCCATGGTTTCTCACAAATCGATGGGATATATGATGATGAGACTTTCCCACCTGTTGCAAGGTACTCTTCCATAAGATCCATCCTTGCACTCTCAGCACAAATGGGCTGGCGCATTCATCAAATGGATTTTAAAACTATGTTTCTCAATGGGATCATTGAGTAAGAGGTGTACATAGAGAATCCTGAAAGTTTTGAGACCTTCAATAGTGAGTCACATGTGTGCTGACTCAAAAGAGCATTGTATGGGCTCAAATGCTTGGCACACTAGGATAAACAACTATTTCACAAGACTAGGCTTCAGAAAAAGTGAAGTAGATGCAAACCTGTACCAGATTATGGTTGAGGGTAAGCTATTGATCATTTTTCTTTATGTTGATGATCTAATTTTGACTGGTGATGAGTAGCTGATACACTCATGCAAGGAGGATCTTTCAAGGGAGTTTGAAATGAAGGACATGGGACTCCTTCATTATTTCCTTGGATTGGAAATATGGTAGCGGGATGGTGAACTTTTTGTGTCTCAAGGAAAGTATGCAAACTAGATATTGGGTAAGTTTAACATGGAAATATGCAAACCCATAGATACTCCTCTTCTAGGAAATTGGAGGAAATAGGATTCTACTTCTGGAGAGGTAGTGGATGCTTTTATCTACAAGAAGTTAGTTGGTTCACTAATGTATCTAGTGAACACCAGACCAGACATTTGCTACACAGTTAACTAGCTGAGTCAAGCTATGGTTAAGCCTACCAAGCTCTTTTGGAAGGTGGGGAAGCATGTCTTGAAATACCTGAGGGGCACATCAGAGTATGGGCTATGGTACAAACAAATAGAGGGAGTGAAGCTTCAAGGCTTCACGGATGCAGATTGGGCAGGCAGTCCATCAGACAGAAAGAGCACATCATGAGGGCTCTTCAGCATAGGATCGACAGTAGTTTCCTAGTACAGCAAGAAACAACGATTTGTAGCACTCATTTCAGTGGAAGCAGAGTACATGGCAGCAAGCAAGCTGCATGTGAGGCTATTTGGATGAGAAAGATCTTGGTTGGTTTTTTTGGTTCTCAGATGGATCCGACAATGATTTATTGTGATCATTAGAGTTGCATTAAAATCTCGATTAATCATGTATTTCATGATAGGTCCAAGCATATATATATATCCAGTACCATCATCTCATATATTGTGTGCAAAGAAGGATAATTTTACTTCAGTACATTCCCATGGAAGATTAGGATGCAGATATTCTGACGAAGGCGCTCACCAGGAGAAAATTCAAATACCATAGAGACAAGATCGCGATGAAGGATAATCCCTTTCTTGTTGAGAGGGAGTGTTGAGATTCAACAAGAAAAAATTAAGCACCCACACCTAGTGCATTAAGCACCTACACTAGGGTGGGGCCCACAGTGCTAGTTTTGGGTGCATGTCTATTTTGGTTATCCCTAAATTAAGATGGACAATAAAATGTAATATATTCTCAATGATGACTTGAGATAGTTAAATAAGAGTGATAAACTCAGTTAGCTAGTGGATTTTGAGTTAGAGGTAGTTGTTGATGCATGCAAAGTAATTCTAGTTGTAACAGAGTTCGAAGTGCGGTGGTGCATTAGTTAATGCAGGTTGTAATCAGTTTAACTTAATTAAGTGAGTTAAACTCAATTGTGCTAGTTGTAGCTGAAGATACACTAGTGAGAGATCAAGTGAGTTAAATATTAATTAATTCACAATCAGTGATCTCACATGCAATTGAATATTTACTATTATTAGTTGCATGCATGTCAGATCCAGTAGAGACCCAGTTGAGTTCTAGGTGAAAGGGAAGTTGAATATCAGTTGTAGGATTATTGGGTTGCACACATGCAACCAAAAACCCATTGGAGTGCCCATGATACTTGCGCAGTCAAGGAACGCCAAAATTCCTATCTTTTAGGGACTGCATTCATTAGGGATTGTGCAAGAAAGGTAGGCTATCTAGAAGTTGAGAATTGGCTATGTGTTGGTCAGTTTTGTTCATGATAGTGTGAGACAATTAGCTGAGTACTGGAGGGATGTTGTGAGAAGAGTTGTGTATTTAATTGTTTCATGATCCATGTTGAATATAAAATAGAAGATAGTGGGATTTTTAGGTGTAAGCTTTCCCCGAGAAATTATCGGTGTTGTGTGTGATTTGATTCTTCTTTACTTCATGTGATTGGAAATTGTGTTTTTAATTCCACAAAAAAATTGTAGAAGCGATTGAATATTTAAATTTAGTACATTGTTAGATCGGGTGAATCCAAGATATACATGTATGTTGTATAATTTCTACACTATCTTGTTCATTACTGACAAGTAAAGCCACAAAATTAGAACATGCAAAATCTTCAACAAAGCTGGAACTTGATAGGATACCAGAAACTGGATAAGATTGGGGCATAATATCATGATCAATCAAGCTCTTGCTGAAATAATGTGCAACATCACATTGAGACACACCCATATCATTGTTAACCATCGAGGGAAATGGATCATGAGATAAGTCACCTGTTAAATTCCTTGCTTGTCCGAAGTCATAAATAGATGCATCAAATTTATTATAATATCTATTTAAACCTGCCTCACCTCATCATGTTTTAGAAGTACTCAAAGGAATGCATTGTTCAAATCCAACTGTTGACAAGTAATAATTTGAAACAATCTCTAGAATTTTTTCACCCATGACCCTTTAATCCACAATAGTAAACTTAATATGAACACCCCCATCATGATTAAGAGTGGCATGTTCTTCTAGAATATTAGTTGATCCAAATTCCATTGATTTGGGCTCAGAAATAGGCATTGAAAATTGGCTCATTATTCCATATAGTTATAAAGCTTGCATGGCATCAGTAAGAATGCCTATGGCTACCTTATCCCCTATAGTAATAGGCAAGTCACTTTACATTTTTTTGCCACAAAATTTTTAGGCTTTTCAGTTTTCTGGTAGCTTGATAAGAATCACCCAAACTATAAGGGAAATTTTTTTTCATATTCACAAAACATTATATGCCACCAAAGCTTCTAGCCAAGTTAGCATTGCAGCTCCCTGAAATCTCAATGATTTTCTCAACATCATTCCATTTGGATTGATTTACTTATGTCCTCATAGAAAGGTAAATTTTATCATCTCGATCCAATGTTGTCTTCTAAACAACCCTATCAGCCTCATCTAACCTCTCATTCATATGAGAATTAAGAGAAGGTTACTCATATAAATTCTCTCCACTCACTTATTTAACTTTATCCCCTTGTGGTCTAGAAAATATGGGTGGACCTATATTGACTTAATGAATAGTTTGACTTTCTCCATCACCCATATATTGTTGACCTTGGAATGGAATAAATATTATTTGTGATGGTTTTGATTCGTAATATGAGGGCATTATTTGTAATGAACTTTCTGAGAGATGACCTTGTGAAAAGTAATTCATTCATAATAGGATAGCTTTAATTCATGACAATGTTTGTATCACAGGATTAGAAAGTACATGAGGCAATTCATGTTGATGAATTGATTGTTCATCCAAATCTGAAAGTTTTTCTTTAGAAATGGTCTAATAACGAGAAAATTTCTCCTCGATATGAGACACCTTCTCATGAGGTAAAGTGTGTTGATAAACAACATATTGATGCGATTTTTCATTATAATGATGATATGTTGAAGAGATAAAAGTGCTGCTAGGTATATCATTGTAATTTTGCACCTTTGGGTCACTGTGCTCTTGATCAAGATCTGAAGCATTGTGAGCTTGTTGCATCTGTGCATGCAGTTGACCTTCCCCATATTGGAATAAATATTGAGATGAATCCCCATGCATAAGAGAATTTCTATAAGATTGATTAGTTAAAATATAATTTTCAATATAAGAATCTCCAAATCCATCATCTTGAGATAGTTTTATTGGATCAACGTATCTATGATCTGCAGATTCACAACTTACTATCTGGTAAAGGTTGTGATGATAATTCTCATGGTTAAATGCCCAATAAGATAATATATATACTCCATAATTTGTTACATGGTGGCCCTCTGGTGAATTAACTGTACATTATCATTGACAATCAACCTGTAAGCCTTTATCAGGAAGAATATGGATAGAAGTCTCTCCTACTTCAAATTTTTGTACATGAACTGATAGAGTAGAGGATGGTGGTGAATCTACACATAAACTGGTTTCAGTGCCACTTGTAGCATAAAAAATACCACATCTAGAATGTGTTGGTGTTCCCATGTTTTGGCAAGGTTGGAAATACCAAAAGATGAGAAAACATCAAACCACTTTCAGACCCTAGGATCTAGCCCTCCTGGGTCCAGAGAGGGATCTCTCTATGATTGTCAAAGGTACATGTCTTTGAAGCTCAAATTTAAGGTATTAGGCTAGTTATAAGGTGCGGAGTTTGTTTGTTTAATTGTATGTTTAGTTGCTGAGAATCAGGAAGGAAGAGTTCAATATAAGACAAGGATGAGCAAAGAGGATTTTAGGCAAAGGAGAGATATTCTAGGAAACATTCAAGACCATTGGGAAATGGAGTCAAGAAAGGGTTTACTTGTTGTTCAATATGCAGGCTTTCAATTGGGCTATTCATCTAAAGCATTGGATCTTAAAGATGATTATGTGATATGAAATGGTAAGGGAGAAGGTGAAAGCAAGGAAACCATCCGAGGTGACCTTTAGAAATCAGATCCAGGGACAGGGCTTGCCATTGAACACCTGTGATCTAAAACCCAAAGGCTAACTCTTCAGAGAAGAAATATTAAAGATTTAGAAACACAAAGTTAAAGACCCGAGATCAGAGAGAGACTTTGAACTCTCAATGCTTCGGCCTCCAGCTTGAGGGATCTTAGAAAAGTTTCAATTAAATAAAAAGGATCCTAGTGAGATAAGGACAGAGTTCTAGACCTCCCAGTTTTCCCAATTCATTCAATTAAACCTCAACAAGAACATCTGAAACACTGACCTCAATAATCCATACATAAGCTAGCAGGAAGTCACATCCACTACATTGGTTAAATTAACTGAAATCAATCCTCAGATACACATACAGCGAAAAAAAATTAAAGGCAAGGAGAGCAGAAACATAGGGTACCTAGCAAGGGTAAATCCTATGCCAAATTTCTGATGCAAGCCAGCAGAAATGTAATGAAATGAAATAAACACAGAGATAGAAAAACATCACCAGCTGCTTTAAATCAGGATCCAAATAAATGTGCTTGTCATATTAAGAGCAACACCAGTCAAATACAACATTGCCAACAACTTGAAAGTTCAGTCTGAATACATCTTCCTCAGCCTATCTTACAACTTTACACAGAGAACATGTCTTAAAGGAAACTGCTTGAAATTCTCTGATAATCGATCAACAACCTTTACAATGAGTTCCTTTCTGAATTTTATAGTTGAAAGATGAGCAGAGGAGGTAGGTGGAGAACTAAATGTAGCATTAAACTCTGAAAAGGAAAGAGGGCCGAATCCCATTTTGTTTAAATCCTGGGCATTTATCTCTAGCACTCTTTTGGATGCAAAATCGATCTTCTTCAGGCTTTCATTCACTTCGGTATGACTCTGATGCACTCTGGCTGCAGTACTCCGTAGTACCTTTGGTGAATAAACAAAAAGGAAGATTGAGGTCTGCCATGCCGCATAACAAATGCTCTAATAGCTTAGGACTGTGGTCAAGGCTGAATGTTCTTCAGGAACACGGTAAATAGGGGAAATGGTATGGGCGATTTGTCATTTCACAGGTAGGGATGTTCTGCTGATGTAGCTACCATGATGGCATATTTTTCTGTGCGTTGGGCCTTCTAAGGGATCTATGATGTCTTTGATCTGGTACTCTACTTTGAAATACTTGGATTAAGGCTCAAAGTCTTCCATTACAGGCCTTAAACACTCTGTTTTCTCTACTGATACTCTTTGCCGCTTCCCACGCTTGCCTCTGATTGAAAAATCTATGCTTTAATGGCTCTGGGGAAGACTTTACAAAGTTCAAACCTTGTTATTTTAATGCAAGTCCAGTCGCTCTGTCAGTGTATTAAAAACTGTGTAATCATGACGGCTTTCATCACCTGATAACCCTGCAAAACACGAAACTCAGTTATGAAATCCATGCATGGAGGTGGTGGATTTAGGGGAGTCAAGAGGATGGAGGTGCGGTGGTGACAAAATTTTGAAGAAATGGTGAAAATTTCGTAAATGTGGCATAAAATGTGACCTATAGGTTTATGGTGGAGAAATGAGCGTGGACCGTTAGATCATGGTCTGGTGATGAAGATCGACGACGAAGATTAATTCGTGGGATGGCGTATGAAGTTGGGTGGAACGAATATGAAACACTAAACTTTAATGCATATCACTAAAGTTTGGATATAGGCGTGAATACAAATAAATGGATTGAAATGCAATGAAAATGATCGTGCGGTGGGACCCGACATGGGTGGAGGGCGATTCACTGCGAGCCGTCGGATCTCAGGAGGAGATCAACAACAAGGATTAAAGGATGAAACCATGGGGAAAGTCTGATGAATGACATCTGGTGGAGGGTGCGATGCAACATAGACCGTTGATCTGGATCGTACGGATGGCCATGATTACATCGGCGGATTGCAATCGGGAGAGGCAGCAGGCGATACCCTTAAGAACTTATGATTGGCAATGGCGCGTTTGCATGTTGACCGTCAGATCCAGGTGACAGATCAACAGCGAAGGTTAAATCAGTGGGTCACAATCGCAAAAGGTAGTGCGTGGTGCGTTCTAAACTCGCGATTGCAATTGGTGTGGGAAAGCGCAGGCCGTTAGATCAATCGAGGGAATCGCCGGTGGAGATTGGGTTGGAAGATCGCAATCGGGGGGTACCGGGGTGACACATTACAAAGGTTCTGATTGCGATGGGGTGGGGAGTGCGATTGGCGCTCGACCGTCGGATCAGAATAGCAGATCAACGGTGTAAATCACATCGTGGGTCTTCATAACAAAACCCAATCACATTGGCAAATTTCAGTTAACACGTAGAAAGCGCTCGCCCGATGGTTGCAATTGCGATTAGCGCCCAGGGCCTTTAGCGCTTGGTTCTGGGTGTTGGTTACGTGAGGAAGTGGTTAAGGGCTGGCGGAAAAGGGGCTGGGCCCTTAATATAAGGTAGGAAAGTGGGTTTTTCCCCATTTTTAACATTTCCCAAGGCTAGCAAAAGGTAACGATAAGGGGGAAAAGGGGAAATTAGGCCGAATAAAGGGGGCTCATAGGATTTAAAAGGAATCTTGGGTATGATTTAGAGGGTAAAGGGGGACTTAGAGGGAAAAAGGGGGAAAAAGGGGTAAAATGGGACACTCTGTAGGGATACAAGGGGCAAATAAAGGCCTTTTGGAGCACAATTTTTTGCAATCAGTGAGGCTTATTTACTCCAGAACAATAGGGGGAAAGGATTAAAGAGTAGGGAACATGAAGAGGCTTCAAGGATGATGTGTTTTCAAGAGAAATGCATTCCTTGAAAGCTCATAAAACAAATTAGCCCCTTTCTTGCTTGTCAAAAATTTATTAGGGGGGCTAACAATGGCTCCACATGGGGGTGGCTTCTTCTTGAAGGAGCCAAGAATTCAGAAAATGATCTTTGGTGTAGGCCAGATGCCTGCTACTTGAGCCACATTTCTTCTTTGGTTTTTAGCTACCACAATTGTGAAGACATCAATTAGCAGAAACAACACCCAAACAATCTACCTACCCAAACTACAATCCTAGCATTTTTTCTTCTTCTAGGGTGCATTTGGACTAGCAGACCCTTTACATCATTTATTTTTATAAACAGAAAATAAACCTATTCTAAATCTACCCTTATCACTCCATGAGAACAGATTAGACTGTTGGTCTCACATGTTTCTCTACCTAATCTAGTATCTGCTGGGATTAGACTGTCCAACAGATTTCTTCTCTACATTCTACAACAGAAATTTAAAAACAGTCAAACTAGGATTAGACAGTCTAGTTTGTTGTGGATCCAAGGCATAAAGATAGTTGCACATGGACCAAAACTTGCAGAAAACTAAAAACAAACTTTGAAGGCTTGAGATCTGAAGTTTGAAGCATCCTTCTCTTCTTTGTGACTCAAGTTTTAAGCTTGTTAGAGTCACTTTATTTTCTTTATTTCAGCTCTGATTTTGGGCTTGTTAGAGCTGATTCTTCTTTATTCTTTACTGGTCCAGCTTTTGGGCATGTTTGAACTAGCTATCTTTAAATTTATTTGGCTCAGGTTTTGATCATATTAGAGCCAGTATTTTGCACTTTAGAGGTTCATGTTTTGAGCATGTCTGAACCTCTCCTTTCTCTCTATTTTTTGAAACATTTTCTCCTTTTCTTGAAAATAAAACATTGCAATGGTATGTACAATGGACATGGAAACTGGGATTGGAAATCAGCAGAAGTAGTGTTTGAGAATCTTTCCATTGACAGGACCCCAAAACATCTTAGTACCATCTAAATCTTGTAGAAAAAAGGCATTCAGACCCACAGTGGTCTGGATGATGTATGGACCTTGCCACAAACTATAAAACTTGCCGTGCTTTCCTTTATCTTCTCTCCTTGAGTCCCACTTCAGAACTTTATCTCCAATTTTGAAATCAGCAGCTTTGGTTCTTTTGTCAAATAGCCTCTTTATGTTTTCCTGAATTTTGACAGCTCTGTTATAGACCTCCTCCCTTGTTTGCTGGAGATGAATTGTTTGGTTCATCCTTCTCACCATACTGTCTTCTTCTGTCTGGATCTCTTGGACAAGTTTGATCACTGGTACACCCAAACTGGTAGGAAAAACTTCTTCTGTCCCATAGAAAAGTTGATATGGTGACATGCCAATGGAATTCTTTGTTGTAAGCCTGTCAGCCCATAGGGCATGCACTAACTTGTTATGCCATTACTTTTTGTTCTCTTCCAACAGCTTCTTGATGATAGTCACCAGTCTTTTGTTTCATGATTCAGCTAAGCCATTACCTTGAGGATAATAGGCAGTTGAATGACCAAGTGTTATTTGATATTTGTGACAAAAATCAACCATTTTCTTGAACCCAAAAGCAGCAACGTTATCAGTGATTATTTTTCTTGGACAACCAAACCGAGAGAGGATGTGGTCTTCTAGGAACCTAATGATGATTGAATCTGTGGCATTCCTAGTACGTATGGCCTCTATCCACTTAGTGAAGTAGTCTGTGGCTGTTAAGATCCATTTGTGTTGTGCAGAAGAAGCAGGGTGAATTTCTCCTATGAAATCTAGGCCCCATTGCATAAAGGGACCTTCAACAGTGATGGGTTGTAGAGGCAAGGGGAGGAGCTTTCTTTTGCCTTCAAAAATCTGGCATTTGTGGTAGGCAATTATCATCTTATGGATGTCATTGAAGAGTGTAGGCCAGTAGTAACCAGCTCTGAGTATTTTGTTTGCAGTGGCCTTCCAGCTCAGGTGGCCTCCACACTCTCTTGCATGGAATTCTAGTTTAATCCTCTCTGCCTCATTTTCAGGAAAACATTTAAGAAATAGGCCATTTGGATTTTTCCAGTATAAGCCTTCATTCATTATGCAATAGCTTCTAGCTTTTAGCTTTAAGAATTTGGCCTTGGTCTTTGATAGTTCAGGAGGGGCATTGAGGTGTGTAAGCACATACAGAATGTCAGAATACCAAGGAGAGCTCTGAAACTTCTCTTCAATAGTGGGATCAGGAAATCCCTGCTGCTCATCCAAGGTATCTACCATGTTAATGTCAAGAGCTTGTAGATTTGATTCAGCCATTAGTCGAGCCAATCCCTAACCTTTGATAAATTTGGTGGGTTCTATCTTAAGGTCATACTCTAGGATCACAGCAATCCATTTGCCCCTCTTCCCATCTGGGTCTTGGGACAATATATATTTGACCACTATGCTAGGCACGTAGGCTATGATGTGGGAATGCAAGATGTACACCCTAAAGTCCTTCAAGGCCTTGACCAAGGCATAGGCCTGTTTTTCCATTATGTTGTATTTCAAGGGTGCATCTCTTAGTGCTTTGCTTAAGAAAGATATGGGTTGTTCTATTCCCTCTGGATTTTTTTGCAGCAGAACTGTAGCTACTGTATGCTCAGAGGCAAATGAAAAGATGAGGAAATCCTTTGAGAAATATGGGATGATTAGGACAGGAGCCTGGGTGAGTGCAAGTTTAACTGATTCAAAAGATTTCTTAGCTCCAACAGTCCACTTAACTCCTACCCCTTTCTTTAGCATGTTAGTCATATTCCTAAGATGTTCAGCTAAGTTGGGGATAAACCTCCTGAGGAAGTTGATCTTCCTAATGAAGGACTGTAATTCTTTGATGTTTCTCGAGTGTGTGATTTGTAGTATTCCCTCAAATCTTTGTGGGTCTATCTTAATCCATTTCTCAGATATAATATGGCCAAGGAGCTTTCCTTCTTGCAGCCCAAATACAGTATTTTTAGGATTCCATGACAGACCGAACCTTTTACATTTTTCAAATACCTTTCTCAGATGTTTTAGGTGTTCTTCTTCAGTCCTGGAGTAGACTGTTATGTCATCCAAATAGATGATAATGAAGTGTCCTATCTCATTGGAAAAAGCTATATCCATCGCTCGTTGGAAGGTTGCACCAACGTTCATCAGTCCAAAAGGCATGTTAACATACATAAAGGTGCCCCATGGAGTGGTAAAGGTTGTCTTGAGTTGGTATTTTGGGATTACTAAGACTTGGTTGTAACCTGAAAACCCATCTAGCAGGGAGATCCTTTTTGAGACTACTACCCTTTGAAGGATGTGTTCCATTTTTGGAAAATGGTAATTGTCTTTGAGTGAGGCTCTATTAAGATTCCTGAAATCAATACATAGCCTGATCTCCCCTATTTTCTTTCTCATAGCCACTAGGTTTGATACCCAATCAAAAAACCTCACAGGAACTATTATGCTTGCCTCATACATTTGTTTAATCTCCTTTTCAACTGCAGGCAATTGCTTTGGGTTTATTCTGCGAAGTTTTTGTCTAAAGGGCTTTTGATTTTCTTTCAAAGGTATTTTGTGCTGTATAATGTTCATGTCATAGGCCTTTAAGTCTTCATAGCTCCAAGCAAACATGTCAATGAATTCCTTGAAAAGGTCAATGAATTTCTTTTTCATGTTTGCAGGAAGAGACTTAGCCAATTTAATCATTTTGGGCTTATCCTTTGTGCCTATGTTGCATTCTTCAACGTCAGAGTCCGCGTGTTCTATGATAGGCTTCTTTGCTACATCATCGAAGTCAAAAAGGTCCTCTAAAGGCACCATACCTCGATATATGTTATTATCTTTGGCCTGCAACACCTCAACTTTTTCATTTTCCACGTTTTCACAATTTCTGTTTAGGTTTCCAATCAGTTCGTTCAAAGTGTTTATTTCTATGTTACGAGCTGGTTCTTCCTCATCTGAGGGTTCCTCACTTAAGCAACTATCACTGGACATAGATTCTGAATCAGAAAATTCGAACTCGTTCCTACCTATCAGGAAATCTTCAATCTGCTTATCGCCCTCGAACACCTACCAATATTTTTCGTTATCTGGCACTGCAGGTTTGAATCTGGTCTGTATTATGATTTGTTGGTCGCTTGGAGTCTTAGGGTATGAACTAGCTAGGAAATCTAATCCATTTGCAATGATGTTCTGACTCCTAGGAACAAACACTAATTCATATTCAACAAATGTTTTCAATATATCCATGACATCGTTCCTATATGCTCTCAACCTAGGGTGTTTGGTTGTGTATTCACCGTTCACTTGTTTTATAACCAACTCAGATTCTCCCTGCACGGCTATTATATGGGATCCTATTTTCTTCAACAGATTTAAGCCTAGGATAAGGGCGTCATACTCTGCAATATTATTTCTACATTTGAAATGCAGGTTGCAGGCATGGCTCTCCGCGTAGTCACTCTCTGTGTTATGTAGCCACACCCCGGCTCCGGCAATTCTCTTGGTGCATGACCCATCAAAGTTCATTTCCCACAGGGGTTCATTTTTCATTTTATCCTCATTTCCCTCCCGGACGTGGGTTTCACTGGTCTGTTGTGTGACAGGTTCTGCATGGTGTAGTGAGTGTTTTCGTTCTTCGTGGAGTGTATGAGTTAGTGAGGGGTGACTAACTGGTTGAATGCATTCGTTTTCTTGTTTGGTTTGAATCTTTGTTTCAGTGCACTGTCTAAGGGTTTCTTCTTCATTTTCCTCTAAGTTGATTGTAGCCATTATGTTAAGGTCTGTAGTCTCAAAACCTCTATTTGCATCTATGTCTTCTGGTTCTGGCCCTCCAAAAGATTCATCGTTGCAGAAGATAAAGGAGTCCAAGTCGGTGTGTACAGAGTATAAAGGTGCATTTTTAGGCTTTTTGGGGCTACTAACCAGGAACTTCATTTGTGCCTCCCTGTACAGCCTTCTATGTTGGCTAAAAATAGGGATTGTGGTGTATGCCCCATCCATCTGCATTGTACCCTGCAGCTTGGCTCCCCAAGACCTTGAAAATAGCATGCCATACTTGGGTGGCACATCTGCCATGACAACATCCATGACCATGCACTTGGCTGGGATCTAGGTAAGGTTCACACACAAATCTTTGATTAAGCCAAGACACTTTACCCTGCTAGAATCAAATGAATATAAGTCTTTGTAGGGTCGGGTTATCTCTAGGCCTAACCTTTCCATAACCACTTTAGGCATCAAGTTGTGTGAGGCACCAGAGTCATGCATTGCATTATGAAGGATCTTATCATGAATATTGAGACTGATATAAAAAGGAGGTATCACCCCTTCCTGAAATTTCCCTTCAATCTTCAAATCCAAGTCTGTAATCCTCTGATTCTAATCTTTCCTCATCCCAACATGAGGATGAGGGCTGATCTTCCTCTAAGTAGAAGTTGTGGATTGAATATTCTATTTCAAACATGTTTATTGTGTTTCCCTCAGACTCTTCTATGATTCCCTCATCTTCATCAAGAAATTTCTCTTGGAATGGGGGAATAACTTGCTAATCTAATTCTATTTGTTTGTTGGGAGTGGTGTTGTTTCTTCTAAAGTTTTGGTTCTGGTTATGATTTTGATTTCTTCTTTGGTTACTGACTGTGACAACCATTTTTTCCATCATTTTTTGTAGCTTTTCCATGTTTTTGGATATGCGGTCATAATTGGGGTCAGATGTTGAAGCTACATTGTCATCTCTATATGTTACCCTTTTCTCAACTCTCAATCTTGATTTTTTCTCCATCAGATTAGCCTCTACACTTACCGCTCCTTTTTGCATGTCTTCCAATGTGTTGTAATCCCTCTCCCTAAGCTAGTAGGCCATGTTAGCATCAAGGCCTTCAGGGTATCTCACTAGGACCATACCTAGGGGATGTTTCATGTGTGGAGGAAGAGCATTATAAATGCTGTTAAATCTTGTTGAGTAATCATGGATACTCTCTCCTACATTTCTCTTAAGGTTAATGTATTCTACTAGGATTTGGCAAGGATTGGCCTTGACTTCCCATTTTTTTATGAAGGTCTGATATAAAGCAGGAAGGTCTTGGATACTATTAGGAGGTAGGCCTTTGAACCATTTCTTCACATCACCTCCTAAACTCTAGGCAAAGATTCTCTTTTTGACTGTATCATCATATATCTCCATGTAGTCAAAAGAATCTTCCATCCTATCTACATGGTGTTGTGCTGTGGTAGATTCTTTGGCAGTGAAGTGTGGCATTTTTTATTGATAATCATTGGGTAAAGGTACCAGAGGCTGAGGTAAAGCCAGAGGTGCATACCAGGCTACCATGATGATGTTCTGAGGAGGTAGAGGGTTAACCTGAGCAGCTGGTATATGGATGACAGGGATACTAAGACCAGTAGAAGTCTGTTGAGCAGATTTAGGATGACTAAGCCCCAAGTTCTGAATAAAGTGAATGGCAGGGGGTGTGGATGGAGGGGTCTCCTTGTCCCTAATGTGTTTACCACTATGAGATGGTGAATCGGGGAGCTCGAGGTCTGGCTGGTCTGGAACACTGAATGACCTAGTTCTTGGTAGTTTGTTTGGTAGGTCTAGGTCAAAAAATGGGTCTGATAGGGCTGTAAAGTCTTTTGGAGCAGAGTTAGCTCTATGGATGTGGCTGGAAATAGTTGGTCTTTTAGGTGTAGGAGATCTCTTGTGGATGCTCTCAAGGTTGTCAACTATTATAGGTGTGTTTGGGTTAGGATAAGCTCTCGTGTGAATGGTTTTGAAAGCCAGAATTTTGTTCTCCAACAAGGTAGCTTAACCCTACTTGTTACCTTTATTATGGTTGATGTTATTTTAGAGGCTGGTCTTCCAGTGGAGTCTTATGTGAAACCAAGATAATCAGCAAGCCTACTGATCACCAGTGGAGTCTTTGATCTTTAAAGAGCTGTGGAGTCGCCAGGTGGAAGGTTTAGGATGCTTCTAGAGGGTACACTGTCCACCATAGTGCTTATGATATCTAACCAGAGATTGACTGGGAGGGCTTTTACCAGATATGTCACCTCTAAAGAGTGTGAGATCTGGAGGCTACCTGGCCCCTTTCCAGACTCTTTCTAAGAGTGTGGGAGAAACACACAAATGGTATAGAAGTTGGAATGCAAATGGAAGTGTTTCACTACAAACCTACCCAGAGTTTCTAGGTTTTCTGAGGCTCTTGTAATGTAGTAGGATGGAAAATACTCAAAATTTCCCCAGTGGAGTCGCCATTATTTTGGTGACGACAATGGGGGACATAAAATTTTTATCTGTTAAAAGCTCTCAGATTTTCCCTAGTGGAGTCGCCATTATGTTGGTGACGAAAATGGGGGACAGACAAATGTTATCCATTAAAGGCTCTCAGATTTTCCCCATTGGAGTCGCCATTATGTTGGTGTTCCCATGTTTTGGCAAGGTTGGAAATACCAAAAGATGAGACAACATCAAACCACTTTCAGACCCTAGGATCTAGCTCTCCTGGGTCCAGAGAGGGATCTCTCTATGATTGTCAAAGGTACATGTCTTTGAAGCTCAAAGTTAAGGTGTTAGGCTAGTTATAAGGCTCAGATTTTGTTTGTTTAATTGTATGTTTGGTTGTTGAGAATCAGGAAGGAAGAGTTCAATATAAGACAAGGATTAGAAAAGAGGATTTTAGGCAAAGGAGAGATATTCCAGGAAACATTCAAGACCATTGGGAAATGGAGTCAGGAAAGGGTTTACTTGCTGTTCAATATGCAGGCTTCCAATTGGGCTAGTCATCTAAAGCATTGGATCTTTTAGATGATTATGTGATATGAAATGGTAAGGGAGAAGGTGAAAGCAAGGAAACCATCTGAGGTGACCTTTAGAAATTAGATCCAGGGACAGGGCTTGCCATTGAACACCTGTGATCTAAAACCCAAAGGCTAACTCTTCAGACAAGAAACATTAAAGATTTAGAAACACAAAGTTAAAGACCTGAGATCAAAGAGAGAATTTTAACTCTCAATGCTTCGGCCTCCAGCTTGAGGGATCTTAGAAAAGGTTCAATTAACTAAAAAGGATCCTAGTGAGATAAGGACAGAGTTCTAGACCTCCCAGTGTTCCCAATTCATTCAATTAAACCTCAACAAGAACATCTGAAACACTGACCTCAATAATCCATATATCAACTAGCAGGCAGTCACATCCACTACATTGGTTAAATTAATTGAAATCAATCCTCAGATACACATATAGCAGAAAAAAATTAAAGGCAAGGAGAGAAAAAACATAGGGTACCTAGCAAGGGTAAATCCTATGCCAAATTTCTGATGCAAGCCAGCAGAAATGTAATGAAATTAAATAAACAAAGAGATAGAAAAACATCACCAGCTACTTTAAATCAGGATCCAAATAAATGTGCTTGTCATATTAAGAGCAACACTAGTCAAATACAACATTGCCAACAACTTGAAAGTTCAGTCTGAATACATCTTCCTCAGCCTATCTTACAACTTTACACATAGAACATGTCTTAAAGGAAACTGCTTGCATTTCTCTGATAATCGATCAACAACCTTTACAATGAGTTCCTTTCTAAATTTTATAGCTGAAAGATGAGCAGAGGAGGTAGGTGAAGAACTAAATGTAGCATTAAAATCTGAAAAGGAAAGAGGGCCGAAGCCCATTTTGTTTAAATCTTGGGCATTTATCTTTGGCACTCTTTTGGATGCAAAAGTGATCTTCTTCAGGCTTTCATTCACTTCGGTATGACTCTGATGCACTCTGGCTGTAGTACTCCATAGTACCTTTGGTGAATAAAAAAAAAGGAAGATTGATGTCTCCCATGCCGCATAACAAAAGCTCTGATAGCTTAGGACTATGGTCAAGGCTGAATGTTCTTCAGGAACACGGTAAATAGGGGAAACAGTATGGGCGCTTTGTCCTTTCATAGGTAGGGATGTTCTGCTAATGTAGTTACCCTGATGGCATAGTTTTCTGTGCGCTGGGCCTTCTGAGGGATCCATGATGTCTTTGATCTGGTACTCTACTTTGAAATACTTGGATTAAGGCTCAAATTCTTCCATTATGGGCCTTAAACACTCTGTTTTCTCTACTGATACTCTTTGCCACTTCCCACGCTTTCCTCTGATTGCGAAATCTATGCTTTAATGGATCTAGGGAAGACTTTATAGAGTTCAAACCCTGTTCTTTTAATGCAAGTCCATTCGCTCTGCCAGTGTATTAAAGACTGTGTAATCATGGCGGATTTCATCACTTGATAACCCTACAAAACACGAAACTCGGTTATGAAATCCATGCATGGAGGTGGTGGATGTAGGGGAGTCAAGAGGATGGAGGCGCGGCGGTGACAAAATGATGAAGCAATGGTGAAAAATGCGTAAATGTGGCATAAACTGTGACCTATAGGGTTATGGTGGAGAAATGAGCGTGGACTGCTAGATCATGGTCTGGTGACGAAGATCGACGACGGAGATTAATCCGTGGGATGGCATATGAAGTTGGGCAGAACAAATATGAAACACTAAACTTTAATGCATATCACTAAATTTTGGATATAGGCGTGAATACAAAGAAATGGATTGAAATGCAATGAAAATGATTGTGCGGTGGGACCCGACATGGGTAAAGGGCGATTCACTACGAGTCGTTGGATCTCAGGAGGAGATCAATGGCGAGGATTAAAGGATGAAACCATGGGGAAAGTCTGATGAATGACATCTGATGGAGGGCACGATGCAACGTAGACCGTTGATCTTGATCAAACGGAGGACCACGATTGCATCGACGGATCGCAATCGGGAGAGGTAGCAGGCGATACCCTTAAGAACTTGCGATTGGCGATGGCACAATTGTGTGCTGATCGTCGGATCCAGGTGATAGATCAACGGTGGAGGTTAAATCAGCGGGTCACAATCGCAAAAGGCAGTGGGTGGTGCGTTCTAAACTTGCGATTGTGATTGGTGCGGGAAAGCGCGGGCCGTTGGATCAACCAGGGGAATCGACGGTGGAGATTAGGTCAAAAGATCGCAATCGGGGTGTACCAAGGTGACACATTACAAAGGTTCCGATTGCGATGGGGCGGGGAGTGCGATTGTTGCTTGACCGTCAGATCGGAGTAGCAGATCAATGGTGTAAATCACATCACGGGTCTTCATAACAAAACCCAATCGCATTGGAAAATTTCAGTTAACACGTAGAAAGCGTTCGCCCGATGGTTGCGATTGCGATTAGCACCTTGGGCCTTTAGCACTTGTTTCTGGGTGCCGGTTACGTGGGGAAGTGGTTAAGGGCTGGTGGAAAAGGGGCTAGGCCCTTAATATAAGGTAAGAAAGTGGGTTTTTTCCCATTTTTAACATTTCCCAAGGCTAGGAAAAGGTAACAATAAGGGGAAAAAGGGGAAATTAGGCTGAAAAAAGGGGGCTCATGGGATTTAAAGGGAATCTTGGGTATGATTTAGAGGGTAAAAGGGGACTTAGAGGGAAAAAGGGGAACTTTGACAAAGGGGGGAAAAGGGGTAAAATGGGACACTCTGCAGGGATACAAGGGGCAAATAAAGGCCTTTTGGAGCACAATTTTTTGCAATCAGTGAGGCTTATTTACTCCAGAAAAGTAGGGGGAAAGGATTAAAGAGCAGGGAACATGAAGAGGCTTCAAGGATGCTATGTTTTCAAGAGAAATGCATTCCTTGAAGGCTCATAAAACAAATTATCCCCTTTCTTTCTTATCAAAAATTTATTAGGGGGGCTAACAGAATGTTGAATGTGAAATTGGATTACATCTTTTTAAGGCCGAGCAATATGAACATACAAAAGAACAAGAAAAAAGCCTAAATCCAAAATCATAAAAAATAAATAAAGATGTGGAATAATTAATAGAATAAGGCTAAAAGTATAATTAAAAATACTATGGCATTGAAAATTAGAAGTTTAAATAAATCCATATGCTCCAAAGGAATGCACACATACATGGACAGAGAGAGAGGCATATTAACTATAAATTTAACAAGAAAAGTTCTGACCATTTCCATGAAGCATCACAATGAAGTTTCCTCTGTCAAACTAATGTCATATAGAATTAATTAACAATTTAACAATCAAAATTTGGAGTTTCCTTAGAATATTTTATAAGGATACCAGTTATGGTGTTTGACACAACATATGGTACAATTTGTTTTCCAAATTCCCACAAATTGGTTAGATGCACATATTGCGAGGAACATAACTTCTCTAATTAATTTTACATTTTATCACTTAAGGAAGAGAATAATTGAAATATCAATAAATATCATTAATTAAAATGCCTAAATTTAACTTCCCAACAAAAAACATAGTACAGTAATGTACTCTTTGTTTCAAATAAATATACATTACAACAAAAAATCCAGAAAAATTTAATTCACAGAATTATAAAATATATCATGATTTTCACTTTTCCAAATAAATATGCAAAATATATTGGTCAAAAGTTCCATGGTCTTCTTGAGAGGCCCATCCATTAGAGAGCGACAATGTTTGATGATCCAAATTTCTGTTAGTAAAATGGATATGATTTTGGTTTTTTCTTGTATTGCCATATCAATATTAACCATAAAGGGAAATGGATCATGAGATACATAATCTTAAATTCCATGCTTGTCCAATGACATAAATAGATGCTTAAAATTTATTACAATATATATTTGAACTTGTCTCACCCCACCGTGTTTTCGAAGTACTCTAAGAAATGCACTATTCAAATCCAGCTATTAAAAAGTAAGAATTTGAAGCAGTTTCTGGATTTTTTTCACCCATGTCCCTTGGATCCATAGTATAAGACTTAATATGAGCGTCCCCATCATGATTAAGAGTGGCATACTCTTCTAGAATATTAGTTGATCCAACTTCCATTTCTTTGGGCTCAGAACTAGGCATTGACAATTGGTTCATTCTTCCATATAGTTATAATGCTTGCATGGCATCGATAAGAATTCCTATGGCTCCCATATCCCCTGCAGTAATAGGAAATTTGAGTTGACTTTTTGTTGCCACAAAAGTTTTAGGCTTTTCAGTTTTCTGGTAATCTTGATAAGAATCACCCAAAATAGAAGGGAAAAATGTATTCATATTCATAGAACATTCTATGCCACCAAATCTTCCAGCCAAGTTGGCATTGAAACTCCCCGAAAAATCAGTGATTTTCTCAATATCATTCCCCTCGTATTGATTTAATTATGTCCTCATAACAGGGTAAATTTTATCATCCTGTTCTAATGTTGTCTTATGAACAACCCTATTAGTCTCATATGACCTCTCATTAATATGACAATTAAGAGAAGGCTATTCATCTAAATTATCTCCACTCACTTGTTTAACTTCATCCCCTTGCATTCCAGAAAATATGGGTGAACCTATATTGATTTGATGAAAATTGTTATTTCTTCCATCACCCATCTCAGCATGGGGGTTTTGATCCACTAAATTTTTATGTAGAAATATGGTGATAGAATTGCAATTTCTCAAGAAATTTAATCTAAATCAAGAGACACAATCTACTCAATTTCTCTGCAAAAATTAATACACAATTTAGAACAACATGCATCAATCACATACACAAGTACACAGATTTATCTAAGGGAAACCAACTCGTAAAAACCCCTTAAGCTTATTTTCCTTAATCAGATGAATAGAGAATGTATTACAATTTGTTTCTTGCTCTGAGCACAACTTGAAAGTGAATAATTATTCTTTCTAATCAATGAGAAGCTCTAAATAAACTTAGTCAACTTCTGCCCTTGCTTGAGCTCATATTTCCTTGCACAGATCCTAAAGAATTAGGCCCCTATTTTTTATGATTTTCCTCCAATTTATTATGCAATTCCCAAGGATTAATCATTGATGGCATGCAACACCTGTGCACTCAAAAATAGTCTACAACTGATATTACATTGCCTTGGAATCTCGACCACTGCTGATCAATTCAAATGCCTTGCATGAATGAGCTATTATGGTTGATTGATCAGTTAATTATATTATCTCTGAGTTAAATTGTTGTCCCACTACACAAGTGACCTCCAACTAGTTTTATCAACAATTATAACTAGTTTAATTGAGTACAACTGGAAATAAGTGAACTAGATTGCTAAAAATTAGTAATCACACATGCTTAACTAAACTCCAAGCCCTTTAAATCAAATTTACCAAGTTAACTGAGTGATAAGATCCATTCCACCTCATTTAACTGCCTCCAAGTTGTATGCTCATGTGGAAATTTTGAGTTTTCTCAATTTTACCAAGGAAAAATCAAATTGAGCCTTTCTTGCTACACTTCTCAACACTCCCTCATAGCAAGAAAGGGATTATCAACCACACCTATCCTACACCTATGGAATTCAAACATCCTTTTCAAGATTCTAGCATCTTTTTCCTCTATCGGAATGTATTGTAGCAACATTATCCTCCTCTGCACACAGTCCTATAACTGGTGATACTGGATATCTATATGCTTGGATTGGTCATGAAATACCGTATTCTTAGAGAGCTTAATGCAACTCTTATTGTCATAATAAATTACAATTGGATCCATCTCCTAAAAAAATAGTCCCACAAGTATCTTTCTCATCCATATCTCCTCACATGTTTCTTGAATTACATTCATGTATTCAGATTCTGCCAAGCTCAACATCATAGACCTTTACTTCATATTATACCAGGAAATTGCTGTGGACCCAACACTGAAAAATTCCACCTGATGTACTCTTTCAGTCAGATGGACTCCCTGTCCAATATGCCTTTGTGAATCCACACAAATTCAATCCCTTTGTCTGTTTGTACCATAATCCATACTGGGTAGTGCCTCTTAAGTACCGTAAAACATGCTTTACTTCCTTCCAATACAATTTTTTCGGCCTAGCCATATCTTGGCTCAATCGGTTGACTGCATAGCACGTATATGGTCATGTGTTCTCAAGATACATTAGTGAACCCACTAGTTGTTGGTAAATGCTAGCATCAAGCTCTTCACCTGAAGTGGCATTCTCCTTCCTCCAGTTGGCTGCTAGAGGTGTCTACATGGGCTTATAACTCTCCATGTGAAATCTCAACAATATCTCGTTGGCAAACATTGCTTGAGATACAAAAAATTTCCCATCACCTTGCCATAATTCTAGCCCAAGGAAGTAGTGCATGAGACCCATGTCTTTCATCTCAAATTCCCTTGCAAGTTCCTCTTTACAAGAGGTGATAAATTTCTCATCACTTGTCAATATTAGATCACCAACATATAAAACAATGATAAGAAATTTACCTTCTAC
Organism: Pinus albicaulis; assembly: GCA_034641835.2. Classification (NCBI taxonomy): domain Eukaryota; kingdom Viridiplantae; phylum Streptophyta; class Pinopsida; order Pinales; family Pinaceae; genus Pinus; species Pinus albicaulis. The sequence goes on from CM076580.1 coordinate 1,440,512,282, forward strand.
CAAAATATTATAGAGGTTCGCATCCGTTTCACTTTTGGTGAAGCCCGATCGAGTGAGATAAATATAAATATGAATGTACCAAGATTTTGGTTCTTATTTAAGACCGTACAATGAATCGTACAAAATAACTAATTAGTTACTAAAAAAATGACTAAAATTTGCATATAAATGACCATTTTTCAGTCGATGACCAATAGTAGCTAATTTACAATATCTTATAACGCGATCAACTTTTAGCCATTTTTAGCTTATTCATTAATTGTTGTCTCAATTTTATCATCTATTAGTATATATAATCATAAATGTGTTCATTAATTTAGTCATTGATTTAGTCATTAATTTCTGCAATTAATGACCAAATATATTACTATATGATTACCCAAGAAAACCAATTAATGACCAAAATGTTGGTCGTGTTATAAGATATTGTAAATTAGCTACTAATAGTCATATATATGCAAATTTCAGTCATATTTTGAAACCAATTAATGACCAAATAAATATGACTAAATTTTAGTTGTGTTATAAGATATTGTAAATTAGCTACTAGTAGTCGTAAATATACAAAATTTGTCATCATTTGTAATCACAAATTTATCATTTGCAGTAGCCATTTTTTTTGTAGTTTCATATTCATTATATAAACGACTAATTTAGTAATTTATATTCATTTAATTTCATTTCATTCATGATCACTATAAATGACTAATTTAGTCATATATTCATTTTATTTGTGTTCATCATTAATAAATATAAACTACTAATTCAATAGTTTTAGATTGATTTTATGTGTTCATTATTAATCAACATAAATTAATTAGTATGATTTTGTGACATAGTTTATAAAAAAAAATTCATACAATGTGCATGTTCATCTAATATGACAACGCAATTACAAGACTAAATAATATCAAGTTCAAATAAAAATAATTTCAGCCATATAAATTTTATTATATAAAATGTCAAGTATTACAATATGAGTTTCCAACATAATATTGGTTGGACTACAATTTACACATGAAATATTGTTTCATCATTTCAAAACATTATCGTTGTGTTGCCAAAGAATTTCAAGTGAATTCACCAAATCTGAATACTTGACCATCAGTCTCTATGTGTGTTTATTATGCAAAATATTGGCTCTAAGGGTATCACTAGACTAGTTCTCTTCTCTCTCTCATTTTTCATTTGTCGCTCCAGTGTTATTGTTCTCCTTTTTCTTCAATTCCTTCTTCTTATAACCATCAATAATGAGTTCCTCTCTTAAAACTGAAAGAAGATACAATGTAGAGTATAAGACATGAAAGACGATGAATACATGAATATAAACTAAAGTAGACTATAAACTATTTATATGACATATACCTCAACATCACAATGTCAATGTCATTTTTCCCAATAAAAGCAAGAAAATCAAACAAGCTTTCTTCAGTTGGGGATAGTGGCCATTATGTGGCCATATGACTTGTATAAACAAATAAAATAAAACATCACCATAGAAAAGAACACCTTCGTAACTTAGTTATATTCAACCTTCATAGAAATATTAGGCACAATAATGCCAACTAAGTTACATGTTAAAAATCTCAGGTTGTAGATAACTTGTTAAAACAAATAATCATAGGTATGATGTTTAACCCTTGTCATTTTATTCGCAACAACATTTCATTCTCTGACGCGTGAACTTGGTCAAGTATATAGACAACCTATGCTCAAATAACAACATGAAAGTAAAATTTTTTAATAGCCATGAAAATATTTTAAGACAAAACACCTAAAAGGATTTCAATTAATATTGTGTAATACTAAACTCATCTTCAATATTTTGATGTTTTTTAAATGGTCATGATACCAAGTATTTTCAATTTCGTATTTAAAAGAAAATAAAATCGAAATAAACATTCAAAATTTAATTAAACAATAAAGAGAGGATATCATGGAATGAACATTGTAATTATAAGAAATGTGTTTACCTGTCCACCAGTGTCTTGTCTAGCATTCCTAAAACATTTTCTTGCCCAAAATAACCATGGGGTGAAAAAATAACTACATTAAAAACCATAGGAATCCCTACTAGAAAAATTTTCAAAGTTGATGGCTTAGTTGCCTGAAGGATCTCCAACAACAAATGAATAATATCCAAGACATGCTCTGCATTTTCTCCCCGTCCTTTTTCCAATCCCATTTCATGTAACCTACCCACACCGGAGTCAAGTAACAATCAAACGAAGGCATTGACATATTTTTTTTTATCTTTTATATCTATGAACTTTGAATCTATTTTTTTTAGGAACATATTAATTCATATTTAAAGCCTTCATGTCATGAGAAGGTATCAATTAAGTAGAACATCAAAAAAATTGACCTTAATGAGGTCCTTAAACAATTCCTACAATATCAACATTTTTCTTGTTTTTATATCTTGGGTAGAAAAAATAACATATATGCAAAAGACAAATTCATATATTACTTGTGTTCAAACTCTGTATATGGTGTATTCTTAGGAATATTTTTAGGATGTTTGTATGCCCTTACCAAAGAAAACTATAGCTTGGTTAAATTTTATATCCTTTCATTCAATGTCACACATTATTATTTTCCATTTCTCAACATGCTACAAATGATAAATTGAAAGTCACATAAAACCAATAGCAAACCCTTTTTCTAACCAAAACAAACAAACAAATAGTGCCTCTAATAAAAATTCACACCTCATAAATTACTCTACCATGTGCATGGGCTAAGCTGAGATTATTTGAAACAATTTTAGGTCATACTTAATGGGATATTTTTATTTTTACCATGATGTCAATTTGGTGTGAAAAGCAATATATAAATCTAGGTTATTATCAATGAAATTCAAGTATAATTAAAAAAAAATAACGTCATTGCAAGGTAGTGGATAGAGAAATATCTTCATAATTAGGCTTCTCTATTTTAGTTTGATTTGAATCGAGTTCATATTTCAATATATAATTATCTCTAAAGAAGTGGAATAGAAAGATGAGAATTGAAATATCCCAGACAATTTCAAACCTTCATTTCCTGGTTACCCATACCTATCTCCTAGCCTTGTTAAAATAATGTGCTTTAAATTATTCAAAGAGTAGAATGAATTTGCTACAAAAAAAAAATTGTCATCATGATTTTAATTATAAGCTCCACAAAGAAAGTTTTCAATTGGGTTTGTCTTTGGTGGTTGTGAGGAATTATTTTTATCCTTCTCACCCGGTTTCAATTTCCATAAGTGACGTGTTGATCTCATATCAATCATATTGGTGTAATGAAATTGAACCTTGTTGTTGACTAGCACTCAGAAAGGTAAATATTTTGGTCACCGTTCTTTCTATTTCACTCTAAGAACAATTGGCCAGTTGCTACATAAGTGATGTCATAGCTGTAACTTGTGAATTCTTTCCTAGCATATGGCTTGTTTCATCATGGCATTCATTTGCCGTACCAAAAAATTTGACTTATTTATTTCTTGTATTCAATAAAAAACGTATGTGGTATTGAAAGGTTCAATTCAACTAAATTGTCCATTTTCAGCTTCTCACAAGGACCGCTAACGATTTTGTGATTCACTCTTGACCTAAACTCTTATTGTATTGGCAAACAATAAGATGTAAAAAGTGAACTGCCATAAGTTATTTTGTCTAGAAAATCCTTCACAGTTGAATTTGGAGGTAGTTATTGCATAGTCATCTATTTAACAATAATAAGCAATACTTTATTCATGAAATTGATATGATGGTAGAAATTTCAAACAACATACATACAAAAATTGTGTAAAATATTAGAAAATGAATTTCAAAACAAGTATATTACAAAGAAACTACATCATATTATGGTGTTTTTAAGAATACCATGCTCAATTTATCATATTCCAACATAATTTGAAGGAGACTATCATTTGTGCCACATGGTGGGCTACATAATTTATCCATATGTGGGAAATCATCTTTATGGGAAGGGAAAGGGCTAAGTGGTCTCATGTATGCATCCTAGGGAGATAACCATAATTTATTGTTTATAATCTCAATGTTCCACATTAAAACCCATCATTCCCACTCGACCATATGAACAATGAAGGAAGAATTTGTTTCTTCACCCTCCTTGTACCTCCAATTGCAACAAGTCCAAACTCAGCTTGTTGATGCATTTCTTTAGTCGATATTTTTATTTCCAGTGCAATACCATCATCCCCAAAAACAACAATATGCAAATACCGATACCTAAAGAGTTTGGAGCACAACAATTATTAGGAGAGTAACCCAAAAAAACCCATTGGTTTGTGCCTAACCTAATCTACAAATGACGTAAACTCAATAGAGTGAAATGATGTATATCCTAAATCAAGGAAAGCATAAAATATATATCCTTTGTATACACAAATGTAGTGCTAAATTAAAATTCCTATATTTTGTGAGTGGTAGCAATGAAAAATATTATTGAAGGGGATGTTGACGAATGATGTAAGTAGAAGAATATGTTATCCAACATATCCAATGGAATTTTCAAAAAAATCAATAGTATCTTATCAAGAAATATTGCAAATTACGACACCGCCACCATGCAAAACATGTCAATATGCCACCATGAAAAACTTGTCGATATGATTGGTACTATGCAATTTAATTTTCACATTCTCCTATTATACCTCAAAAATGTCATCCACATATTTGCAGCAATTGATTTGAATTCCCTCTCTCACGAGAGATTTCAGAATATGATTTTATACTTCAGAATGTATGATGACCATCAATAATGGGTTTTTTAAAAGAACCTTCCTCACCTATACTACCACTATATGATCTCCCTTTTCATAATTTATCGACCTCCTTGAATCTCGGGCCTTTCATCTCAGGAACAAAAGCAAGGACAAAAGGAATACATCCCCAACAATAGCGACGGATAATATAAATGTTTTGGATGTGCCCAACACATCAATAAAAGATAGGAATCTCTTTGAAACAACCATATTAAGTATCCAACAAAATTTTGCAGCAATTCCTCCACATGATGCTTCTATATTTTGAAGGATAAATTTTAGAATTGATTGTCCATGGAACTGGTCCCATGCCAGGTGAGAAGAAATTTTTATATAAACCAAGCCATGAACAACAAGCCAACCATAGCTAATTGAACCCACGTCATCGTACCAAGAGCGAAAATCATGGGAATAGTATTGCTCGGTTGTTGGCCTTTTTATTAACGAGGCATGAGGGAATTAGTTCTGGCATAGCCCCCAATACAACACCCAACATCATATTTTTTTAGACATGACATATGGGTTGAAAACCCAAGCAAAAATGGAACCTTGGTAGGGAAGGCCTCATACTCTGTTGAACTCAACGTTGAACCGAGGCCCTATTGGCTATATAGAGCTACTAAAATAATGAGTTTTAAACCCTATATGATCTTTAAATCCCTAACACTCTCAACAATACACTTGCTAAGAAGGATTGAAATTCGAAATATTTTAGGGATATGGCAGGGGTTTCATGCCATAAGGATAGAATATTTTGATCACAAGATTGATTATTTTCTTGTTCATGATACCAAAACGAGATATTTTAGCAGAGGAAATCTCGTGGAAGCTCGACACTGAAATTTGTGAAGAACAAAAATAATGTTTTTGCACTCATATCTTGCTACAATTTGTAATTTGTTAAGGGACACTATTGGGATATGTTGGAGGAATTATCATCTGAATTGATTCCATGTGTTTTAATTCATGTATTTCTTGAAATCTAGGATAATGTTGGATTGGCATTGAAATTCTTTAGCTAGTTAGAAAAAAAACATATTTAGCAAACTATAAAATTTCACTTAACTTTGTTGAGAATTTTTTGCAAATCTTGCACATATAAGGTATGATTCTCATAAAACATCAAAAAATAGTCTTTTGAAGCCCCTAAATGGCTAAAGCTTCAACCTACATACCCTTCATTTACCCCTAATTCCATGTTTGTTCCACTAAAGCCTTCATTTTCCACCACCACGGCCATCATAAACAATGCCCTAAGCATGTCTCTTTGCCTTTCCTAATTTCAACTCTTAAAGGAGAAAAAAAATTCGCAGGGTTGCCTTTAAATCAACGCACAGGTGCCCGATCCATAAGAAAATAGCCTCCATATGCTCGCATAATTACAAAGATTCAGCATTTAACAATACCCCCTATCTTCTTGCAATGATATTGTGTTGGTTTTACCGAACCTAAGGATGCATGGTGTTACTAAAAATGTAATTTATTTAAGGCCTTACTAATTTCCCCAAATGGCCTATGGTTTTGTGTTCTATACTCCAGTACCACATGAAATCCAAAGCTATCACTTGGAGGAACACCAAGCTTAAGCTTATAATAATCAATGGTTTGACTGTAGCATACATTAGCATTGCCACTTATCTTAAATGAGCTTAGTTTCTTGATAAAAGTTGTATTGAATGGAACATGACCTGGAAAAATTATTTAACCTCTAATTTTGGTTCCTTACTGGAATTTTCTAAAGGAAATCTTCAAAAGAAAATTGTGCAAAATCTTGCTACAACACCAACAATGGTTTTTAGCCTTGTATATCTAGAAATACTCATTTTTATGACTAGTGTCTTGTAAGGACCTCAAGAATAGATTCGATGAATAAAAAAAGAAAGTGTAATGCTACCTCGATTGAAGATATGGAACCATGATTTACACCTTCAAAGCTTGGAAAACATTTCCAATATAACAAGAAGATTGCTTCTAATTTTCCTCAAACAAGGCAGCAAGCTTACTTTATGCTTACCAAATATGCTTGGCCATTACTTTCCATGTGAAATCAACCAATAAAATTGAAATCCATATATAAAATATCAAAGCCACGTGACATAGTGTCCAATGTACTAATAATTTATAAATGTTGGACAATAGATTTGGGTTCAAGTGTGAGAATATTGCTTCTACAAAATTCTATGTAAACATAAGCCATGTCATAAGGGTTTAAACCTTTTCTATCATATTCATACTAGAATGAATTAGGAATTAAAATCTTTAGATGAACAAGCATACAAAGTAACACCATGAATATGTGGCATACTCTATAACATCATGAGAATGACTTACCAATCAAAGGCACTAAAATGTGAAGAAAACTATGAGATGAACCATTGACCTAAACAGTGCACCAAGGAGAGATTTATTATCTCTCACTAAATTAGTATCCAATCAAGAGATAGTACTATATCCAAGTAAAAAATTTAAGTGTGTATTTCATGTCCACCAGTGTCCCAATATGTGATCCTACATTCTGCACTTAGTGTGAAAAATATGGATTGATGACTCATCCAATTCATAAGATCGAGTCAACTTGTATGATCTAAAATGAATTTGACAAGTGAATTGTTGTAATATTCAGTACATGAGTGATCAATTTTGTGCTTAATATCTTCCTAGAGATGGGAACAAACAAAATCAAAGGTCTGGAAACCATGGACGAAATGGACAACACATTTCAAGGAGAAAAATTTAACTATAGAACATAATTCTTAAATTTGAATCAATCTTATGTGTGTGAATGTTGAGATAAAAAACTACATGATGGAGAATGTAATTCCCCAACTTCCAAGGAAATATTTTTTTCAATCTTTCATGGAAAATATATTCCATACATAAAATATCAGAGACACATGACATAGTGTGTGAATGTACCAATACTTCATAAATGTTGGATAATAGATTTGGGCTCAAGTGTGAGAATACTGCTTCTATAAAATTGTATGTAAACATAAGCCATGTAATAAGGGTTGAAACTTTTTTTATCATCTTCATACTAAAATGAATTAGGATTTAAATATTTATATGAATAAGCATACAAAGTAACACCATGAATATGTGGAATTCTCTATAACATCATGATAATGACTTACCAATCAAAGGCATTGAAATGTTAAGAAAAATATGAGATGAACCATTGACCTCAACAGTGCACCAAGGAGATATTAATTATCCCTCATTAAATCATTATCCAATCAAGGAGAAAAATTTAACTGTAGAACATAATTCTAAAATTCGAATCAATCTTATTTTTGTGAATGTTGAGACCAAAAACTACAATATGGAGAATGTAATTATCGGTGATTTAGTAGTACCATTTATCATTTTTAACTCTCTTGTTGAAGCTAGATGATACACGTGCTCATATTGAAAAATACAGAGATAGAGTATTAACAAATGTATAATTTTCAAATGCAGATGATGCACATAATCCAGATGAAGGAGAGATGTGGACTTGCAATCATCAAGATCACCAACCCAATTGGAGTCAATATAACCAACTAGATTTTCATTACCATCGGAATAATATTGAATTTCACATGTGTGCCCCTCTAATGTTGTAAAGAAATCTCTTTTCATATTTTCAATGAGGCTCATGTGGTTCTTGCATGAGCTAGGAAACCAACCCAACTGCATAGAAGATATTGGGATGACTATAAGATTAGTACAAAAGGTTGTCAAAAATGTGCTAATACAGGGTAGCATCAACCAAAGGAGTGGAACACTTGGCTGGAAACCTGAACCCTAACAAAAATGGCATGGTTGCAAATTTGTAATCCTATATGTGAAATATACTTAAGAGATCCCAAGGCATACTTGGGCTGAGAGATACATATCCTAGATGCATACAGAGTTACCTGTAATCAAATAAAGTAGCAAAGGAGACCTAATTTTGTTGTGTTTAAATTTTGATGAAGGGTGGATTTTCACATGATAAATCAAGGTAGGTGAACTTCTATTGAGAATGAGATCATCCACATAGAGAGAAAGTAGGAGGATTTTGATCGACTTGCCACAAAATATAAACATTTTTCTCATAGTGGTAGTGAGAAAATCTTGAGAAGAAAAGAATCCATCTTCTCACACCAAGCCTCAAGTTCTTGTTTGAGTACAAGGAATTTTAATTTTGCAAGCAAATGAAAATTATTGAATAAAACCAAGAGGTGGCTTAGGTGGCTCCATGTATATCTCTTGCTGTAAATCCCCATAAATAAAGGTACCTTTGACATCCATTTAGTGTAGTACTACCCACTTTGAGATGCAACTAGAGAATGAGCAAGGAAAATAGAATTCATTTTAGCCACAAGGGCAAAGGTTTCAAAATAACAATGCCTTTAACTTGAGAAAAACCTCTAGCACCAAATCAAGCCTTATAGTTGTCTACAATACCATCTGCTACACATTTAGTTTGAAACTATGATATACCAACTTAAAAAAAATTAATTTTATACTTATCTAAAATACCATATTCTATTTTTCATCAAGGAAAGATATTAATATTCCATGGTCGTATTGCACTCGAAAACATTGTGTACCTCACTAAGGTACTTTGGATCTGAAGCACTGGCCACAAATAGTTCAGGAGTCTTTGAATGAAGGACCTAGTTGTTCGTTAACCCCAATTAGGAAGTGGTAGAAGAAATTCACACACGGTGCTTCAAGAGAATGATCATTAGCTGGAGAAGTTAACTTGAAAGAATAAAAATCATATGAAGATCCAAGAAGATGATGGGATTGCTCATCAAATCCAATACTGCCTCTTATGATTAACTTATGTGTCAGGATAAAGTAATATTTACCCTTTAATGTATTTCGGGTAGCCAACAAATATGTAAGGTTTATTTTGTATATCCATTGCCTTGCATTTTTATTTGGGGATGTGGGCCCAATCATTACACCCAAAGACTTTGAGATGGCCAATAGAGGTTTTTCCTCTTCAAGCTTCCTCTAGGGTCACCACTTGGACATCTTTGTGAGGTGTGCAACTGTGAACATCATTGGTACAATTGATGGCTTTAGCCAAAATTTTTGGGGTAATATCTGTAGAATGGATCATACATTTTTCCTTCTCCTTCAAAGTACATTTTTTTTTTCAGCAACATCATTTTGTTGTGGATAGAAGGGAAAAATATGTAGAAGTTGAATAACTTCAATGGCACAATAGTTCTCAAATAGTTGGTTGATGTATTGACAACCATTATCTGCATGTGAACATCTAGTAGATTTTCCGTATTACTTTAAAATTAAGACTTAAAACACAATAAAAATCTCAAAAAACCTCACTTTTGTTAATTATTGGTAGACCCAAGTGTTTCTGGAGTAGTCATCAATGAATGTAAGCAAATAGTGGGCTTTTTGAAAAAAAAATATAGGAAAAGGGCATGAAATATCATTGTGAACAAGTTGAATATATTTTGAAGCTCTCCAAAACATTTCTTTATCAAAAGTATTTTCAGGATGTACGCCAAGAACACATCCAGTGCAAACACAATAAAAAAATGATATAGGTGGAAAATAAATTCCCACCCGCCTCCCCAAAAAATCAAAAGAAATTAATTAGAGAGGCACCCAAGGAAATTAATTAACAGAAAAAAATTGTTTCTTAAAATATTAATTTAATGTTTATATCAAAAGGTCAAACTCTCAAAGTCTACTACTCAACAATTTTCTGGGAATTGAGCAGATAAATATGCAAGAGAAGGTGTAGCATTTTATAGGAAGGTTTCGATGTGTGAGGCCTGTGACAAGGAGAGCCAAACCATCTGCAAAAAAATCAATCAATAGCCAATGATGACCATGAGCAGTAGCTGCAAGAAATTCCAAGAAATCTAGCAAGCCACAAAGAGGGGAAACTAGTTAAATGGTGTTGTAGCGACCCAAAAATTCTCAGATCTTAAAATGAAGGTGCTCGGGGAATATGGAGGAAACTGATTCCCTGCAGCTCTGGTACCATGTAAAATAAAAATATATATAACAATATAATATCAGGCTTAAGAGTATACAAACAATAAAAAAAAGAAAATGAATAGAGACTCAAAACTAATATAAGGAACAAGATAATAATTGCATCTGTTAAATATGTTGTGTCCTAAAATAGAGAGTGAGGCCCTCTTTACAGAAGAGTGGGAGGAATCCATCATTAAATAAGGTGATTTGCGGGTATACCAACTGAGAATTTAATAATATACCTCAGGGAACTTAAAATGAGTGTGTACACTAACATGTCCAAATATTCAATGTAGTAATACATAATATAAGAATACTGAATGCAAAACTGCAAGTCAAAAGGTCCAAAATAACAAAAATTATCACCCAAAAGTTGTTATAGCTACCCTTCCCAAGCCCTAATCCTATATGATTGGTAAGTATATTGTTGTATAGATTCAGAGATTGTTTGAGAAAATAAACTACATGTTGGAACATGATAAAACCATAAATTCAAAGGTGAGGTGGAACCAACAAGAAATGAGTACATTCAAATAATTCAAGTACAAAAATGTAAATATATTCAATGCTCATATCCTTTTGTCATAAAGGTAATAATATTACTTTTAATACATTCTTGTTGGGTAGAGTGATCCTTTGAAACTCAAACCCATAGGGATCCAATTGACAAAATATTGTAAGGGAAATACAGATGGGGTACAAGAGACAACAGGAAGAAATAATATTATAAATCAACGCTTCAGATAGAAAAGGACCACACTATCTACAACTTTTTATGATAACGTTAGCATGTATATCCTCAACGCAACTTTGGGTGCCAAGTTTGAGTTCCATAGGGATCCCTAGGATCTTATTGAACCTCACTTAAAAAAGGAACATTTTGTACCAACCATTTCACTAAGAAGGAAAGCATGGAAAATTCATTCCCTCATTGCAGCAACAACAAAAGACTTGGATTTAGTTTATCTCTCATTATTAAGGCTCACTGAAGATGCCCATCTAATCACATCACCCAAACTCCTTTATAGTATAAAATCCTATTAGAGAGTCATTATAAAACAATTGGGAAAGGACAAAGAAACAAAGTATCCAAACATCCTTTCATTGTCCTTTCCTCCATGGTTTAGAAAAAAACCTATTTATCGAAATGGCACACCTGGGGCCTCTCAATTCCATAACGAGAACCCTCCAAATCCTCGACATAATAGCTCCAACATTGAGTCATAGATTGAGATGCCCCAATAGCTCTAGCTCTAAGTCAAAATTTGAGATGTCCCAACTAAACAAAATTTAGAAACCATTGCAATAGATCCATAGACAATTGATGATTAAATGAGGTAAGCTCTATGCCACCTGAACAACGTTAGAAAAATACCATATCAAAGTCAATATAAAAATATCACCAGATGGGGTTCCATCCAGAACACCCTAGGACAGATGAAGCATGACCACAATCCCTTAATAAATGGCATTAAGTGGTCAGGACTGATGGCATTGAGCAAGGTCAAGTTTGGGCATGCATTACACAAATTGATAATGATAATTTGTACCAAATTCAAGGTAACATTTCTCAAATATATCATAGGGATATAAACATACATAGGAGGCCACCGTTGATATTTTTATATGATGATAAGGTCAATGGAACTGTATTCCATATATAGGAACTAGCGGAGGAAATGTTTAAAATATACGTTCAAGCAGTTGACATATACTGACAAATAAAAACAATGGTGTTTAAGGTCCTAGTTGAAAGAATCAAATCATGACAAGAGATTTTGTTTTCTATAGATTCCATACATATACAGGTTTATAAGTTGGACAACAAGGTCATTCAACTCACAAAATAAGTAGCTAATCTAAGGCTCACAAAGTCTAAAGAAGAGGATAAACCAAAGAAGGCCAGTGATGTCACAATATACGATTAGGCATGAACAATATTTTACTTTTTGATATACTTCTATTTCATAGTATAAATGATATCTAAACTAGTATATTTATGATGGACATAACAAACTATGATTATGAAAACAATCTGGAAGCTATTTAGTTTAGTTTAGCATCTAAATTAAATATATCAAATTTTGTCTATAACAACATTCTAGAAGCTATGTTCTTTTGGACTAAAAGATTGGTTTAGTTTCCCTAGTAGAAGAGAAGTAGCCATGCATGTATTTTTTTATCATGCACTGGATTAATATATAATATCAAAAATGAAATTACACCCTTAAAAAAGACAAAAGAAATAAAAAATAGTCAAGAAAAAAATCTATAAAATATACTCTTCTATTGTGGATCAAGGGATGATGATAGAAGAAGAGAAGCCAGAGAAATAAGACCACCTCAAGAAGTAAGAAAATATGGCAAACATGTTCACTTGCACATTTTCACATGGATCAACAGGTTTTTCCTTGATAGGTCCAGGGTTAATATGGTTCTATGCTAATGAAAATATGAATATCCTTTGAAGGGTATGCACAACCTCATAGGATTGTTAATCAAGATTATGAAATTATGAAATTAAACTTTAAAATGTAGCTCCTAAATAAAAAATATCTAGATTGCAGCTCAATAGTTCTTGAAAAATCATTTGAGATGGTCTAATTGATTCCATTTAATTCTTAGTGGAAAATAGAAGCCAATCAAATGTGTGCATTTCTATTACCCCCATGTAGAACACTTTGGTTGACAGGTCCCTTGAGACAAATTCTCTGAAAAAAAAATATTCCTAAATTCATTATTTTCCATTCTAGAAACTAACTTACCAATGGTCCTTTAGCCTTGCAAGCATCATATAAAGAGTAAATTCACCAAATACATAGAATTGTCCCTAGATCATCAAATCCAACCAAAGATTCTAATAATGTGTCATATTACAGTATGGTGATATGCAAGTAAAAAATGCATTCGTAATTGGACAATTTTTAAATTATTTATGTTAATGTTCCCAAACAGAGACTTGGCATGAAATATTGGATTTGATCATTAGAATCATGCAGCTTTGATAATTAAAATACAAAACCACCAATTGTACCTTTGTATATGATATATTAATGTCCAAATTATCATCCACGCAGAGATGTCCCAATTGATACCTAGTATTCAAGTTACTAAAGACCATATTCGGGGACAACTGGATGTGTTTTACATGCAATAAAGAACATATGGGACAACAATATGCCTAGCACTCATTTCATTACAGTGGAAAAAGTGCTCCTTGGCAATGCTCCATGCTATTCTTACAGACTTGTAGATTTATAGATGAGATTTAGCCGATCCAAATCATGCTAGAATAAGAAATTTAAAAAATAATTGGATCTCTCAATGCATAAATTTTGGATCTTCTCACTTATGTTTAAATTTTAGAGGGGAAAATTCATAGTTCCTTTCTTCTTCCAAGTAAATGCATCTTTTTGTGAGCATGAACAAACAAGATAATACAAGATTTCCAAAAAATACAGTACAAGATTCCATGTAATAGACAAATTGAGCAATGATATCAAATGGCACCTATAAATCATATGCACATCTGGAAAGTTGGATCCCCATCATCAGGAATACTTCTATTTAAATTTATGTTGAAAAAGTATATTGCATTGGAACCATTCGAGTTGTTGTACCTTAAGATACAATTCCTTAGCTGTGATAAGGAGTCAGTGCTTAAGACATTATCTAATTATGTCACAAATGAGTATATATCTGTCTCTATCTTATAAACCCTTAAACATTGATTATTTAACCCTTAAATATCAAATCCATGCATGTTCTGCAATGCTATATTCCACTTATGCTGAAATGAATGAACGGAAGAAAAAGAGAAGAGGATTTCAATCTGATATGATGTTTCAAACAGAATCTATCATTTTAAAACCCTGAAGAATTAAGTAAAGATAAATTTAAAACAGAGGAGCGCACATTAAGGTTTGTTTAACTCTTAAATACATATGTATAAAGAGACCTGCTGCTCATTACTCTATTTTATTCACAGATAAGAAAACATTGTGTAAACTGGATAACTTTTCAGCATAAACAGAATGATAGAAACTTGCATACTCATTCATTAATTTTCCATTCTTGAGTACAACAATTTGGCTTCAAGGTTCAAAACTCGGAACCTTTTCCTTTCTTGGAATCTTCTTTAAATACAAAATAACAAAACAGTTTCCAGCAATGAAACTAATTCTAACTACTTTAACTACTTACAATTACGGAGCTACATGCCTCAAAAAGGTCCTATTACAATTTACATGATTTTGAGAAAATAACATAACGTGAAATTGAAAATTCCTAATCTATAAGAACAGCCGCTTCTGATACGGTTGCTGAGTCAACGACTAATTTTTGTTGAGATGCTGGGATTCCTTTTGCTGAGTCCATTGAGAATGTTTTTCACTTTTTCTATATCTCACTTTGGGTTGTTGATGAATTCTTGAAACTATGATATTCCAACCTGAATGCAACAATCTGATTGTGTGTAGGTATTTCTGTGAAGAGAGTCCACACCATCCATAACAAATTGAAATTCCTTTGCAAGAAATTAAACACTATTTATCCTTTTAAAATCTGCATCTTTTCATGCCTGTTATCCATCTTGCTTTTTGCCAGTATTAATGAATCTTCATAAAATTTCCATGACAGAATGTTTCCTTTCTCCGCCCAACATGAAGGTAAACCTATTCTTGTCAATTTATCAAATGATATATCAAACTTGTTCACTGTCTCTTTGATTCCCAGTAGTCTCTTTTCTGTAACTTTCCGGAGATCATTCCTCAAACACAAACCAATCCCCAAACCTGCAACTAGGTCCAAACTGTAAAAACTCCCTGGCTTTTGGTAGAAAACAAGGGGGAGAAACCCCATTCAATATTCTATAAGCAATTGACATATACTGACTGGAAAACTCAAACAACCCTGCTTCATTTCCCTCTCTTCTAATTATGTCAGTCCAAAATATAACTGATTACTTCTGTTTGTTGACATCCATTATATTTAACCCCAAACTCATAAATTCCTCAACATTTTGATATAAGAATAAATAAACAATCAATGAGGGGAATTTAAAGGAACCTGTGAGAGAAAATCTCATCAATTGAGAGTTGAAAATCTCTTTCCAGAAAGATGGAATATACCCGTAATAAATGCTTGACACTTTGCCTCATGACGTAATTGCGGAGGCTCTTGGAGTACGGTGGCAAACTTTGGCTAGTCCCCCCGCAATGAATCTACACCGTTGATCGTTGTTTACCCCGCGGTCAAACAGGACAACTACAGGGGCACTTGATTCAATAACTCATGAGCTCTTTGCACCTCCACACTTTATCATTTGGTTATAATCTTCAATACTTGCTACTTCCGCTCGAAGACTTGCTCAATGTTTAAACATGAAACTATAATATAAATCCAAATAAAGTTTAACAATAAACTTAATTTGCATCGATCTTTTAGAAACATTTCTTTTTTATGTTACAGTATAAAAAACATTATACTATAGCATATACTTTTTCTGAATTTCAAATTTTTTTGCCTCTTTTTTTTTTTTTTTCAAAATAAAATAGAAAAGGATATGCAGATGATCCAAAACATCTGGCTCCACCTGGGGATAGTGTTTTTGCCACAAAACACTAAGAACCTGCAGATCAGTGCCTTCACTTCGGGCATGGAGTCAAAAATTTCTAAATGAAAAATGTACAATGATAAAACCAGATATATACAATGATGGTCAAACAGCTCTTAGTGTTGGAAATAATGTTTTAGATATTGCCCATTCACAGGTATATCTATTACTTCTCCTTCAAGACTTTCCAGCATGAAGGTATTATTCATCCTAGCCCCACTAATTTTGAACGGACCATACCACAAAGGATCAAATTTTCCATGTTTCCCTTTGTCTTCCCTCCGGGTATCCCATCTTAATACCAGATCTCCATTCTGAAACATGATTTCTTTTTCTTTCTTGTCAAATATTGTCTTCATTTTTTGCTGGTAAGTAAGCAAATTCTCTCAAACTTTATTTCTTCTTTCACTTAACTCCATTACATTATTCATTCTTCTAATCATGGCATTAGGCTCTTCTTGAGCATCTTGAAGGAAAGAAATCATAGGTTTCACCAACTGGGTGGGAAACAATGCCTGAGTACCATATACTAGTTCATAAGGTGACTTACCAGTGGATCTCCTAGTGGTAATCCTTGTTGCCCATAGAGCAAAAACTAGCTTTGAATCCCAATTCTTCTGGTTTTCATTTATTGTCTTCTTCAAAATTTTTACTAATGTTTTGTTAGAAGATTCTGCCAATCCATTTCCTTGTGGATGATAAGTTGTAGAATGAGACAATATCACATTATAAGTCTGGCAGAAATTAATAAACCTGATTGAGTTGAAAACTTGGGCATTATCTATCACAATCTTTACTGGACATCCAAATCTGCTAAAGATGTTTTCTTCTAAAAAATTCATAACAACCAAATCATTTGCCTTCCTAGTAGGGATTGCCTCTACCCATTTTGTAAAATAATCTGTAGCAGTAAGGATCCACTTAAATTTCCCACTAGATGGTGGATTGATTTCTCCAATGAAATCCAATCCCCATTGTCTGAAAGGTTCTTCAACAAAAACAGGGAGAAGAGGTAAAGGGGCTAACCTTTTCTTTTCTGCGAACACCTGGCATTTTTGACAACTTCTGACTATTTTATATACATCAGCAAATACAGAGGGCCAATAAAAACCTGATTTGAGAACTTTATGAGCAGTTACCTTCCAATTGTAGTGACCCCCACACAAACATTCATGATATTCTTTAATTACTTCTGAAACTTCCTCCTCTGTCAAACATAACAATAGCACACCAGCAGGATCTTTCCAATATAGCTTTGGTTCAATTATGACATAAGGTTGAGCCTTGAGCTTTAAAGCTCTGTATTTAGCTCTATTTATTGAAGGAGGACAAGAAAGAAAGCATAAATAGTGAATAATATCCTTGTACCAATCTGAGCAGAGGAATTTATATTTAATTGCTGACTTTAACTGAATATTACCTGTTTCTCCATTGACTTCCTCTACAGGTGCCAATAAATTAATTCCCAGTGCTTGGAAATTTGACTCTGTTAATAATTTGGCCAGTCCCAATCCTTTGATCAATTTTTTTGGTTTAACATCTAGGTCGTATTCTTAGATTTTAGCAATCCATTTGCCTCTTTTCCCATCTACATTTCTCTGTACTAAAACATCCTTTACAGCAAAATTAGGAACATATGCTAAAATTTGGGAATGAAGAATATGGGTTCTGAATGCTTTCGATGCTTTCACCAGAGCATATACTTGTTTCTCCAATATATTATATTTTAATTCTGCATCTCGGAGCACCTTACTGAAATATGCTACAGGTTGTTGACACTTTTCTTCATTTATCTGTAATAACACAGTAGCAATTGTTGAGGAAGACGCAAATGAAAAAAATTGAAATGGCTTCGAATAATCTGGACTAATTAGAACAGGTGCTTCCTGTAGAGCTTCTTTAATCCTTTGAAAATATTCCCTTGATTCTTTGTCCCACTTCACCTCAGCATCCTTTTTCAACATGTCTGTTATTTTCTTGACAATCTCTGCGTAATTAGGAACAAATCTTCTTAGAAAATTAATTTTTCTAAGAAACCTCTGAATATCTTTCTTACTTCGGGGCAGTGGAATTAACTGTATTTCTTCGACCCTTGCTAGATCAATCTTCACTCCTTGTTTGGAAACAATATGGCCCAACAGTTTACCCTCCTCCAGAGCAAACAAATATTTTTTAGGATTCAGCGATAATCCATATTTCCTACACTTCAAGAAGGCTTTTTGCAAATGCTGTAGATGTTCCTCATCAGAGTTTGAAAAAATTGTGACATCATCCAGATAAATAACCACAAACTTATCTCCTACAAATTCAATATCCATTTCTCTTTGGAATGTGGCCCCTGCATTCATTAGGCAAAACGGCATCCTGGCATACACGAATTTTCCCCGGGGTGTAGTAAAAGTAGTTTTCTTTTGATCTTCCTTCTCCACAGCAACCTGGTTATACCCTGAAAAACCATCTACCATAGATAATATGTAAGATCCAATCACTTTTTGCAAGACAAAATCCATTTTCGGCAAAGGATAATTATCTTTCAATGAAGCCCTATTGAAGTTCCTGAAATCTACACACAGCCTTATCTCTCCATTTTTCTTTTTGACTGGTACAAGATTGGAAACCCAATATGAATATCTGAGAGGAACAATTATTTTAGCCTGCAGCAATTTCTTTACCTCCTTTTCAATCGGGGCCAACAACAATGGATTTATTTTTCTGAGTTTCTGTCTATGTGGTTTGACTCCATCTTTCAATGGGATTTTATGCTGAATAATATTCTTATCATAAGTCTTCAAATCATCATGTGACCAAGCAAATACATCCTCAAATTGTTTGAACAGATCTATGTACCTTTGTTTATAGTCCTTCGGAACGCCTTTGAACAATTTGACCATTTTAGGCTCATATTGAGTTCCTAAATTACAATCTTCCACATTCTCATTTTAATGTGATTTCTTCTGATTCACTGCAAAATCATTAGCATCAAACAGTCTTTTGAGAGGTACCAAACCTCTTGGTAAAATATTGTCTTTCAACTGAATAATCTGCTGATCACCAATCTTCTTTTTCAGAATCTTAGACATATCAACCAAGTCATTTTCATCAGTTTCCAAATTAATCTGATGATCTTCAAAATCTTCAATCATCAACAAAAATTTCTTAATCTGTTCATCATCCTCAAAAACCTACCAATGTTTGATATTTTCATGGATCGAAGGTCTGTGTCTCATCTCAATTTCATATCTTATTCTTGGATTGATCGGAGGTTTGAATGTACTGGCTGCAACTGCTAAAGAATCAACCATTCTATTCTCTTCTCTTGGGATAAACTGTAGGTTGAAATCTTCAAAGTACTTTTCAATTAAATCTCGTACCTCATTCCTATATGTTCTTAACCTGGGATGTTTAGTTTGACACAAATTCTTAACTTGTCTTATGATTAATTCAGAATCACCAAACACGGTCATAGACTGAATTCCCATTTGCTTAGCTTTCTGCAGACTAATGATTAATGCTTCATATTCATCTACATTATTGGTGAATTCAAACTCCAATTTGAAAGAGAAAGGTACAAGGTTACCTTCCGGAGATACAAAAATGAAACCAGCTCCAGTGCCTTCTTTATAAAACGCACCATCAAAATAGCAATTCCAAATCTTGTTTGAATGCAACTCCTTATGTAAAATGGCTGAAGGGAGCTGCCCTTGTGACTCTTCAGCAAATTCTGCACCTTCATGCATCATGAAGCAAGATAGGTCCTCCTTCTCTTGGCCATAAATAGGTGAATTACCTGCATCTTTCTTGGTAGTAGTTTTTTGAAATCTAGTTTCTCTATACAACCTCCTTTCTTCCCCATTAAAAATAGGAATGATGGCATATGTAAAATCTAACTTCAAAACTCCTCCAAGCTTTGCCCCCTAAGATCTAGATAATAACATACCAAATCTGGCTGGAATATCTTCCACTACCACATCCATCATAATGCTCTTGGCTGGTATTTGAGCCATTGAAACAACCATATCCTTAATAAGACCCACACACTTCACCCTTTTTGAATCAAAAGAATAAACGTCTTTGTATGGCTTAGTGATTTGTAAATTTAACTCTTTCATCACACACAATGGCATCAGATTGTGGGATGCACCAGAATCTAGCATGAAATTATGTAAAACAAAATCATGTAACAGAAGTGATATATAAAAAGGAGGGACAGACGAATCTACCTCTTCAACATGAGACCCAAAAGTAACCACTGGTTTTTCTTCTTGCAGATTTACTCTATCGCCTACTTCATCAGACTGAGATAAATTGATAAATTCTGCAATCTCCTTCTTATAACCAGGTGCTTTGATTAACTCAAGAAGAGGTATTTGAATTTTCAATTTTTCCAACTCTTTTGACAAACTGAAAGTTTGATTTTTTTTTTTTCAACTTTTCAGGTTCTTCTTGATTTTTATTGGAATTTAGACTTTGATTAGAAACAATAACAACTTTCTCCAAAATATTAGGATCTTTAATCCTTTTTTGAGAAGCCTCAACTTGTTGTTTTTCCTTCTATTTTTCTTCATTCATGGGTTGCTTCCCCTTATCTGATTTCTTGATCCGGTTTCTCTGTAATGGAGTCGCCATTGGAGTAGGTACTGATTCTGATTCTTTTTCCTCATCATCTTGAGTTCTTAACCTCTTCTTTGACCTCAAATCGTATTTTTTATGTAATTCTGATTGCATGAAGTCCGTAAACTGTTTGCAATAATCATCCATCTCTTCTTGATCGAATGAAAGATCAGTTTCTTCTTTTTCTTCCACTCTTTCTTCCTCAGTTTCTTCTTCTGTTTCATCATATTCCATGTAGACAGCAGAAATTTGAGCATCATCTTCTTTTTCATCATCATCATCTGCTGAGCGGGATGGAGCTGCCTCTATATACAAAGGTGCTTGCACCTGATCTTGATCTTTCCTTTCTCTTTGTAGAATCTGCAGGGGTTGTTTTTAAAATTGGGGATTAAAAACCCCTCTACTTTGTCTTGCAGGCTTATTATTATCTATTTCCAACTTCACCAGTTTATTAGACAAATTTTTTATGACTTTAGTCATATCGTCAATTCTCTGATCTTGAGATGAGGCTTCTTCTTTAGCTTTTCCTTTATCTTGAACTTTACTAGCAGTGAACATATTGGCCTCAATCTCCAGAGCATCAGTTTGAATCTGATCCAAAGTGGGGGACCTTCTTTCTCTCAATGTGAAACTGAAATATGGTTCAAATGCACCAGCAAAAATGACCCTTGCTCCAATAGGAGGAGGTTTCATTTCCAAAGGAAAACTATTATACAATTTGTTAAATCTTTTCAAAAAATCATTCATATTTTCATCAGATTTCTTCTTTATTGCATTGAATTCTGTCAAAGAATAACCATGGTCCCTTTTTTCACCCCATCTCTCGGTGAAACGTCTTTCAAGTCCATCCCAATCATTTATTGAACCATTAGGCAATCCTTTAAACCATTTCCTTGCCTCTCCACTTAGAGACTGAACAAAAAGTCTCCTTACAACATCTAAATGCTCAACATTTAAATTCTTAGCAAATGTGCAAAACAAGGGCAAGTGTTGTTCTGCAGTTATTTCATCTTCACCAGTAAATCTAGGGAGTAACTTAAGATACTCCTGAGGCATTTCATTCATTGGTTGAGGTAGATTTAATGGTGCATATCTATTCATCAAGAAAGCAGGGGCCGCCATGTTTATGCCTTGGTTAACTGCTCCTTGAGCGGGGCTAAAATGAATACCAGTTGTAGGTGGGGGTGAATGAGGTGGAACAACTGATATATGGATTGGTGTATGAACGATTGCAGAAGAGCTGGCAACTATATGAGGTTGAGTTTCTGTAAGAGGGAAAGACACAAACTCAAAAGATTGCTCTTCTAATGTAGGTTCTTGAAAATGAATGGGTGATGGTGAGGATTCTTTTTCCGAGAAAATGAGTTTCTTGTAAATATCCTTGGATGAGAAAGTGCGTGAACTGCTACCCGGTGCAAGCAATGTAATGTCTGGTGTATCAAATATTTTTGGTTTCTGGCCCTTCTTTGAAACAAGCTTCTCAGGATCAGACAAAATAGGAACTTTTTGCTGAGAGGTATCCGACCTTGTGTGAGGTTTCTTAGGAGCCAGAGCTATTTTAAAACAAACACAGCTTATTATTTCCTCCTCTCTGAACAACCAGAGGAAATGTAAAATAAAACCTAGGGAAAACCTTCGAATCTTCATTCCCCAGCAACGGCGCCAATTTATGTTGTACCTTAAGAGACAATTCCTTAGATGTGATAAGGAGTCAGTGCTTAAGACATTATCTGATTATGTCACAAATGAATATATATCTGTCTTTGTCTTATAAACCCTTAAACATTGATTATGTAACCCTTAAATATCAAATCTATGCATGTTCTGCAATGTTATATTCCACTTATGCTGAAATGAATGAACGGAAGAAAAAGAGAAGAGGATTTCAATCTGATATGTTGTTTAAAACATAATCTATCATTTTAAAACCCTGAAGAATTAAGTAAATATAAAGTTAAAATAGAGGAGCGCACATTAAGGTTTGTTTAACCCTTAAATACATATGTATAAAGAGACCTGCTGCTCATTACTCTGTTTTATTCACAGATAAGAAAACATTGTGTAAACTGGATAACTTTTCAGCATAAACAGAATGATAGAAATTTGCATACTCGTTCATTTATTTTGCATTCTTGAGTACAAAAATTTGGCTTCAAGGTTCAAAACTTGGAACCTTTTCCTTTCTTGGAATCTTCTTTAAATACAAAATAAAAAAATAGTTTCCAGCAATGAAACTAATTCTATCTGCTTTAACTACTTACAGTTATGGAGGTACATGCCTCAAAAAGGTCCTATTACAATTTACATGATTTTGAGAAAATAACATAACGTGAAATTGAAAATTCCTAATCTATAAGAATAGTCGCTTCTGATACGGTTGTTGAGTCAATGACTACTTTTTGTTGAGATGTTGGGATTCCTTTTGCTGAGTCCATTGAGAATGTTTTGCACTTTTTCCATATCTCACTTTGGGTTGTTGATGAAATCTTGAAACTATGATATTCCAACCTAAATGCAACAATATGACTGTGTGTAGGTATTTCTGTGAAGAGAGTCTTCACCATCCATAACAAATTTAAATGCCTTTGCAAGAAATTAAACATTGTTTCTCCTTTTAAAATCTGCGTCTTTTCATGCCTATTATCCATCTTTCTTTTTTCCAGTATTAATGAATCTTCATAAAATTTCCATGACAGAATGTTTCCTTTCTCTGTCCAACATGAAGGTAAACCTATTCTTGTCAATTTATCAAATGATATATCAAACTTGTTCACTGTCTCTTTGATTCCCAGTAGTCTCTTTTCTGTAACTTTCCGGAGATCATTCCTAAAAAAAAAACCACTCCCCAAACCTGCAACTAGGTCCCAACTGTAAAAACTCCCTGGATTTTGGTAGAAAACAAGGGGGAGAAACCCCATTCAATATTCTAAAAGAAATTGACATATACTAACTGGAAAACTCAAACAACCATGCTTCACTTCCCTCTCTTCTAATTATGTTAGTCCAAAATATAACTGAATGCTTCTGTTTGTTGACATCCATTATATTTAACCCCAAACTCATAAATTCCTCAACATTTTGATATAAGAATAAATAAACAATCAATGAGGGGAATTTAAAGGAACTTGTGAGAGAAAATCTCATCAATTGAGTGTTGACAATCTCTTGCCAGAAAGATGGAATATACCCATAATAAATGACTGACACTTTGCCTCATGACGTCATTGCGGAGGCTCCTGGAGTATGGAGACAAACTTTGGCTAGTCCCCCCGCAATGAATCTACACCGTTGATCATTTTTTACCCCGCGGTCAAACAGGTCAACTACGGGGGCACTTGATTCAATAACTCACGAGCTCTTTGCACCTCTGCACTTTATCATTCGGTTATAATCTTCAATACTTGCTACTTCCGCTCGGAGACTTGCTCGACGTTTAAACATGAAACTATAATATACATCCAAATAAATTTTAAAAATAAACTTAATTTGCATCGAGCTTTTAGAACCATTTATTTTTTATGTTACAGTATAAAAAACATTATACTATAGCATATACTTTTTCTGAATTTCAGATTTTTTTGCCTCTTTTTTTTTTTTTTTTTTTTTCAAAATAAAATAGAAAAGGATATGCAAATGATCCACAACACGAGTAATGGAGCATATTTTCTTTTGGAACACCAATCCCATAGAAAATGATTATACATCTGACTATTAATAATGAACACTAGTTCAACCAAAACTAGAAGATCGTGTGGATTCGAATAGCAATATAACCAAAATATTGAAAACATATCCCAACCACTCATTTTTTATGGATGAAAACAAAAGCATGCTTTCAGCAATAATTTTTCATCCCACCTTAACTTTTTGAAAATTCAAATAAGGGATATGAAAATTCTCCAAGGCAATCAAACTAACTTTGAAGGATTCTCATTCAACAAAAAAATGAATAGAGCATGTTGGGAAAAACTAATCATATCAAATGCCTTTTGAAATCCAAAAAATAAAAGCAGTTGCGCCCCTATGTACACTAACAATATCATGTGTATTGGTCAAAACCACAGGTGAAGAAATAATGATTTGATTCTATTTTGGCTTGATTTTATAAACTGGTGGCTAGATTGAATTCACTCCTTCAAGGAGTGGAAATTAAAAAAATAATGAAAACATATTGGAGTAAAAAAAATTCTCCATACCCCCTTGAAAAAACAATAGATCAACATTCACATTTAGCATTATTTTGTTTTTTTGGCTATGTGATTACCCCTTCCGTGTTTTAATTAAAATCAATGCCTTCCCAAAAATTCCCATTCCTGAAGGAAAATTTATGCCCAGAATTTAGACTGATCCATGTTATTTGCTCAACAGATAAATCTATACTCCCCCTTCTTATTGGTAACAAGAGTTCCAGTAACGCATCTCCATGTTGGACAACGAGCAAGAAGGTGATGTGGATAGAGAGAAGTAACCAACAAATAAAGAGACAAATGATGATTTCCCCACTTAGGGCCTTGAAATTAATATGATTGAAGGAAAAATATATGAATTAAGAAGTGAAGAAAAATTTAATTCCAGAGACATTGATGAAGACCATCTTTACGATGTGGATGATGGGAGTCATGGTGTAAATATTAATATGGGGGTTGATAATCACAATGGAAAACATGTAGAACCAAATGTAGTGAGATCCCTTGTCTTATATGACACACAATATGCACTAGAAACTAATTGAAGCATAATTAAATAGTCCATTGACCAAGAGGTTATAAATATTCGTGATCGAAAATATGTTTTTAGAATCAGAAACACAAAGAGACAATTTTTTATTTTTTAAATTTCAAAATAAAATTATTGCTGCAATGAAAATAGAGATTGGCCTTGGCAATTTCAACAATATATATCAAGAACATAAAGTGGTTGATATGGCAGGAGAATGTTTATTTTAATAGTTTGGGAGGTAGTCCAAGCCCGAGGGTTCGGGAATTGGAGGGAAAAGTGCCACAAGATTCACTTGTGGGCTTGGAACCCAAGCATGTGGTTTTACACCCATCAGGATTTGGGCCAAAACCATGAGTATTTTTAGCATGATAAAATTTGAGGTGATAAAGCTTGGCATGGTGATTCCAATGCTTTGAAAATCACCCAAATCGGAATTCTAGAACTTGAGATATGAATTTTTGAAATTGAAAATTAATTATGGATAGTCAAGTCATGTAGGCTAGGGACATGTCTCTTTAACAAAATCGTGGAGCCCTTGGATTTGGTATAAATACAAGGTGAGGGAGAATTCATTTAATCATCCACGTGCAATCATCTCTTGTGAAAACACATCTGAGGAAACGTAGGAGTGGATAAAAAAATGTGGAGGAGAAAGATCTTAGTTTTGGCATGATTTTTCCTCTACCACGGGTCTGAGTAACCTCAGGAGCTACCACATGAAGAAAGGTAAGTGTTCTTGGTTATTTTTGGGTAATATTGTGTGGGGTGACTCTCCAAAGAAGGTTGTCAGTTTAGTTGTGCCTTGTAGGTGTAATGTAGGCCTAAAAACACCTATACATAGAGCCTAGTTTGTGCTCTAATAAGTACAGAGAAGCCACAACTTTACAGGCCTGGTATGGAAAGCGTTGTTTAGGGGTTGATTCAAGCCCACAAATATAGCATATATTTAGGAGATTACTGTGAGAGAAAGTCGCAACAAGTGAGTGTTGTGTGGATGATTGTGTTATGGTTTTTGCAGCATCCCAAGGTGCCCTAACCACGAACAATTTAATAACAATAGTATACATCAACACTTTGTGACATGGAATTTGTATGGGTGACGTGTTTTGTGTAGGATTAAATGTTGGAGGATCGGTCCTAGTGTAGAACAATTCTAGGTTGATATGTGTGCAAGGTTTGGTGTGGATTTGTCTCAGTATTGTAGGCAGCAGATCCCCGATATGATTGTATAGATGGAAGATGTTGTAGTGGTTGTTGGAGGAGCCAAAACCACCTCAGACTTATCCCTAAGTGGTAACAAAGGGAGCATATTACAATGAGAAGAAAACCATAGCTAGAGGCAAGGATCTAGGGCTGAGGTGGACTAATATTATCCCTAGCCATATTGCAGACTCAGCAGCAGTGACACATCAGCTCATAATATAGATGTCCTAGAAAAGGACATGTTAGAGCCTAGATTTGTGCAATAGCTCCTCTATTGCAGAGCAAATGGCAGATTTTTATGAAGTTTGTTGGAAGCCAATAGAAGGTTCTTTGAGGTGTGAGGATTCCCTAGCTAGGTGCAGATGCTACAACATGGAATTGGTCACTCATGGACCCTTGGAGGGAAGTGTAATAGTGGACCAATTGTGGACGTGATTGGGAACTTATGGTCTACTAAAGGACAACATGATAGTGTCCAAGTTGGAGCCTGGTGTGCAACACCTTAGTGGAGAAAGGTAGTTTCTAGAGTGGAATTTGTTGCTCTCAAAGGTTGACGAACCAGAGGAGTAGTTTGTGAAGCCTTACACTTGTGTGTGGATAAGTAATTATACAATAGATGATGGGAAACCCTCCTAGACCGTGTTCATTGTGGGAGATGGACATATTGCAGTGATAGGTGGCAGCCTCCATGCCCTATGTTGGTCTTAATCAGAGCAATGTAGGAAGACCATAGTGGGATGAATTCCCTGAGTAGCTGAGGAGCAGCAGTGGGCGAATTGAGACTTTTTCACAAGTGGATCTGTGAACAAGTTTACAGGAGTCTTTCTGTGTTGATGCATTGGTGGATGAATGATCAACTAGTGAGAAGATTTAATAACTAAGGTTCAGTGGTTTGATAGACTTGGAGCATTGATAGAGGTGGGAGCTATAGATTGGGAGCCAAAAAATCGGGAAGGTACAGGGTATGACTGAGAGGAGCTAAGAGAGCATGCTACAGCCAGATGGTGAGAGTATCTTGTTGAGGGCAGATTGGTTTTTGATGTACTGACACCAAGCCCCAGTTTGTATCTTATACTAGTGGATGATTGAGGGCCATTATCCCTGGTACAGGAGCCCTAGACTATTGTATTATATTTTATTTAGTATAGCAAAGTTGGGTTTAAAAATGTAAAAATTTGTCTATATTTTGTGCATGTGTGATTTATTGTTGTTTATATTATGTTGTGCAAAGTAGTTTTGTTGAGATTCTTGGTTTGGTAGCTTCAAATATTTTAAGACTCTATCGTATATTACCCAAGATCATGGAAATTCAACATTGTATCAGATTGTATCTGAGCTACTTTGAGGGACAGTGAATCAGAGCGTGCACATTGATGCAACTCAGATGGAGTTGTGGGTGTCTAGATCATGGAGTAGAGGGTTCATCTGAAGACATGGAGATGTGGCATTGACTAGCTTGGTAGCGAGATTGGCTGGGAGTTTTGATGGATTGGTGGTGAGCCTGGTGAACAACAGTTTGTTGCAGGGCAGGTTGTTGATCACGGACTTCCTTTGAATTTCCATGGATGGTTGATACAGGTCGAAGATTTCTTTGTCATGGATGAGATCAAGTTGATCGAGATGGCTTCATGTGATGGACTATAGGTTGGCAGACTATATTCTTCATCATGTTGCGATGTTTCATATCCAATATTGGAGGGATTCACATGTATGGTATTTGATCTAGGAGGATGAGTGATTGTAGTACTAATCTAGTGGAGATAATATAGGCTCAAAGGGATTCTAGCCTCAAAGGGAGAAACCCTATGGAGGATCAAAATATTTAGGTTCAGATGAGATGAGTCAAAGATACTACCAAGATTACGGGGTTCATTCTATAGGGTATGCTACATTGATGGATGCCATATGGGCTAGTGTCATCGTCGGATGATTATGGTTACTTCATAGTCTTCGAAGTACCTCCATCGATAAGAGGGATTGTTGATTTTTGGTAGCTTGGGAGGTACTCCAAATTCAAGGGTTCAGAGATTGGAGGGAAAAATGCCACAAGAGTCACTTGTGGGCTTGGAACCCAAGCATGGGGTTTTTCACCCATCGGGATTTGGGACAAAACCATGAGGAATTTTAGCATGAGAAAATTTGAGGTGATATATCTTGGCGTGGTGATTCCAACTCTTCAAAAATAACCCAAATCAAAGCTCTAGAACTTGAGATATGAATTTTTGAAGTTGACAATTAATTATGGACAGTCAAGTCATGTAGGCTTGGTGCAAGAGACATGTCTCTTCAAAAAATTCGTGGAGCCCTTGGATTTGGTATAAATAAAAGGTGAGGGAGAATTCATATAATCATCCAAGTGCATTCATCTCTTGTGAAAACATGTCTGAGGTAGCATAGGAGTGGAGGACAAAATGTAGAGGAGAAAGAGCTGAGTTTTGGTGTGATTCTGACTCTACCACAGGTCTAAGTTACCTCAGGAGTTTCCACAGGAAGAAAGGTAAGTGTTGTTGGTTATTTGTAGGAAATCTTGTGTGGGTTGACTCTCCAAAGAATTCTACAGCTTTAGTTGTTCCTTATAGGTGTAACGTAGGCCTAAAAACACATGTACATGGAGCCTAGTCTTTGTTGTAAAGAGTACAGAGAATTTGTAGCTTTACAAGGGTATGGAAACGGTTGTTTAGGGGCTGATTCAAGCCCAAAAATATAGCCTAGAGCTAGGAGATCACTGTGAGAGGAAGCCATAGCAAGTGAGGGTTGTGTGGATGACTATGTTAGGGTTTTTGTAGCGTCCTAATGTTCCCTAACCAGGAACAGTTAATAACAACAGTATACATCAGCACTTTGTGACATGGAATTTGTATGGTTGACATGTTTTGTGTAAGATTGAATGCTGGAAGATTGGTCTTAGTGTAGGAAAATTCTGGGCTGATATGTGTGCAAGTTTTGGTGTGGATTTGTCTTAGTATTGTTGGAAGTAGATCCCTGGTATGATTGTAGATAGGGCATAAGTTTTAGTGGTTTATGGAAGAGACAAAACCACCTCATACTTATCCCCAAGTGGCAGCAAAGGGATCATGTTGCAGTGAGAAGAAAACCACAGCTATAGGAAAGGATCTAGGGTTGAGGTGGACTAATATTAGCCCTAGCCAGATTGCAAACTTAGAAATAGTGATACATCAGCTCATGATATAGATGTCCTAGTTGAGGATATGTTGTTGGAGTCGAGATTTGTGCTATAGCTCCTCTATTGCATAGAAAAGGGTAGATGTTGATGAAGTTTGTTGACAGCCAATTGAAGGGTCTACGAGGTGTGAGGATGCCCTAGCTAGGTGTAGATGCTACAATGTGGACTTGGTCAGTCATGGACCGTTGGAAGACAACGTGATATTGGACCAAGTGTGGGCATGATTAGGCACTTATGGTCTACTAGAGGAAAACGTGATAGTGTCCAAATTTGAGCGGAAATAAGCCCAAAATGCAAGGGAAAATTAATTGAAGATAGGGTGGTAATATTACCTTGACATGCACAAGTAGGAAACACCCTTAATTCGTTGTATTTTCCAAATGATATCAAACCCTTGATGTTGTTTCCACTTCTTCTACATTTGATTAATGCAAAATTTTCACCCTGACTCCTACTCCACCACAGTGCATGTAATTACACATTACAATCGCAATCCAGAGAAGTGTCGATCATTTATTTTACTTCCTTCCATCATTTTCCACTCACTTCTAGCTTCCAAGTTATTATGTAATGAGTGTGTCAGTGATATGAATAAAGTATGACTCATACACCAATCATTTTAATGTTTGAAAATTATTTATATTGAATGGAAAATTAATAAGTTCTACCACTTGGGGAAAGAGACAGTCGAAACATACAGTGAACTCTGGGATGTTGAAGCTCCCAAAAAAATAGTAAATGTGTAGAGGGAAATTTACTAGCAATTTCCCCTAAAGGTGAAAAGATACACCGAAGGAATAGAATATTTTGGAAGATCCCCTAACCAAGAATAGAGCCCATTTCTAATCAATGCTCACTATGTTTGCTCACAACCTATACTAAACCATAAGAAATGTTAAACAAAGAAAAAAAATCCATATATGTCTATAAATTTAGATAATAAAAATAGTCAAACAGAGAAAAAAATCCATATATGTATATGAAATTCGGTAAAAAGGGGAAAATACCTATGGAATTTATGTCGGGCAAGGAGGGAATTTGTTTTTTGGTGAATGTATAGTTTGGATAACTCTACCTAAAAAAATATTCAACTAATTTTATGGATTGAAGAATTAGAGATCAAGAGAAGACATTCTATCCAAAGTAAGGATAACAATAAAACATTGTCTTTTCTCCCCTAGGTTTAAATGTGAGCTTTCCACATTGTAACAGTATAATAAACAAAAATATATATAAACTTGTTATCCCTTATTTCCTCTATTTATTGGTAATATTTCCTTCGACCATTGAATTATTATGCCTTAATGACCATATTGAACACTTGTGAATCCTCTTATTTCCCTAATAACTTTTACACTAGGTACATTTTTTTTCTCTTTGTATCAAATCTGGTGAATATATCTATATTTTGATTGATTTTGGATCATTTTATACTCATCAGCAACTATGAGATTATTCTCATCTACCCAACAATATATCAAGGGTATATTTTTCTAACCCTCGATTAGGTGTCCTGGAGATCTTCGAGAGCTCAATACTCGTGTATCTGAAGGTTTTTTTTGAGTTTCATGCTTTAATAGGTGTTTTGTAGCAATGACTAGACATTCATGGAAAAAAAATTCATCACTCCTGTTTATAGTATTTTCTTTGTTGTTTTTGCTTGTGTAAGGATTGAAGACCCATCTTTTTCATTATTCGAGTTATGCTTGTGTAAGGAGTGATAACCCCTCTCTCTAGTGATTAGATTTCTTCCCTCGAAGGTTTGAAGCTAAGTTATTATCCCAGGACACCCATTTTCAACCACTAAAATTTGTATATATATGTGTGTGTGTATTTATTTATATATATTCTGCATATATATTTGTGGGTTGTTCTTTCAAGAATACATAGTTAAAGTTACAATGATAGTGTGTGTGAAGTAATATTTCATTGATTAGAAAGAGTAACTACTTGCACAAAAAAATAGTTGCTGTGAAATAAATCACCTATATTTCATTGATTACAAAGAGCATCTGTTAGGGTCCCGTGATTTGGCTGATTGGGAAGTCAAATGACAGTGTAACATCAAACCAAGCTTTGGAGCCCAAGGACCTAGCCTTCCTGGACGCAGAGAGGGCTCTCTCTATAAGTGTAAGGGATATCTGTGTGTTTGCTTATTGTGTTCTGATTTTAGGCTAGTTATGGAGTAATTTTTTTTGTTTTTTAAGTTGTGAGGGATGAAACTGATCAAAGATATAAAATAGGTAACAAGATGTTAGATTAACTGGGCTATGGGGTCAAAAGGTCAAGAAAGCTATTAGATGACGATACAAGGCTGTTGAAGGGCCGATTTGATTCAAGGTAGAAAGGATATTTGGGCAAAATGGAGTAAATGGACATCAAGTTTATGAACAACAAAGAGTTTCAAGCATAACTAGTTCAATAGATAACATAAACATGGTAGGGAAAACCATTAATCATGAAAAATGTAACTACAAGCTAATCAATACATAGAAATAAACATTCAAGCCATGCATAGAAGTATAAGACCCTCTAACTTTGGGAAATGGCTATCAGAATTTGGGGAAAACACTTAAGGAAGACAAACAACTTAACTTACTATGCCGAAACGCCTAAACACAGTACTTCAAGTTATTGGGCACTTTGAAGAACAAGATTTGCATAGTTTTAGGCAAAGGGCTAGATCGAAACTAGGCCTCCTTGGTTCAACAAGATGATAATCTAATCAGTCAAAGAGAAATTTCATGGATGGAACTATAGCTAGCCATAGGTAAGCAGGGCGTACCGTAAGTCATACTTAGCATGTATAGAACTATGAATGAAACAAGCAAAAATATCCTCAAGTTGTTAAAGAGCAGTTAAGAATTCTTTAATGCAACTAAGGAAGAAGAAAACATGAAGGCTATGAAGATTCAAGAAATTTGAGGTGCCTCCATGGGCATATCTCAAATTTGTTCTCTACTGATCTATAGCAAGCAAGAAACATGTATTCATGAATGAAAACTAGAAGACAACAACAAAGCAAGAGACATTATACCATTCTACCAAGTCATGGAATCCAACAACAATCCTTCTTCATTCATCCAAGAGCATCCAAGAGGCAATCCAAAAGCATAAGACAAGTATTTCTTCCAAAGCTTATATGACCATATATTGCTTATCTTCTCAAGTTCAGCCTTTTTTTACAATGAAAGCCTTTGGAATATATAGGCTCAAGTGAGGAAAACCTCATGGTTCAACTTGCTCTCCCATTGGCCTAATCAAAATATCTAAACTTGTCCTTGAGGCTTTGCAAAGCCCAAGGCATAAAATATCTCATAAAATATCTAGAAAATGCTAAAAAAGGAAAAATAATTGACTTTGCATCATTTTTCATGTGCAAAAATAGCTAAACGCACATTTGGAAAAAACAAATTTTAAAGGTTCAAAAATTACAAAAATATTCAAAATTTATATCAGCAAAAGGTCCCTTGACTTGCCGGCAACATTTGGCAGCCTTCCCGATGTCGAAATGAGGCTCATGATAGCTCGTTGGAAAGATATGAGTGTCTAATTTCCATAACAACTGAAATTTTCTCAATGCAATGCCTATAATTCCTCCAAAACTGAACCTGTGTGTAAGAAACCAGAATTTAAACCTTGCTGATAAACGGGGCAGAATGTTGAAAAAACGAGTGTTTTTCGCCATTTTGCAGAAGAAAATGATCTTCAAATGTTCCGAAAATCGCTGAGTATGTGCCCCTGAAAATATGGCATCCAATGATACCATTCTCATCCTATGACGATCTCCCAAACTGAAATGGGGAAGCCCATGAGTTTTGGCCAAAAACCCAAAAATGCCAAAAAACAAGATCGTGTCAAAATTAGCTCAATTTTGGTGAGCGAGTACCTCAAGGCCTTTTAGAAACATTTCTAGGAGCTTGGGCTAAAATTCCAAGCCTAGAGGTGTCTTTCTCCTTTTTCTCACCGGGCGCCCTCTTTGGGCAGTTTTGAGCCTTTCTTGGTTTCTTCTTTGTTGCTTGTCATTCTGGCTTTGGTGAAGAAGTCATGGCCCCTTGCCTAGGAGAGGCAGATAGCACATGCTTTGAATAATTCCCTTCACTATCCATGTTTTTTATTTTCTTGTCTTATCATTGCTTGCTTGAGGGCCACCTTGTCTGTCTCTGTCACTGCTTTCTTCATGTCTGTCATGCTCTTTCCCTGTATTGTCTGCCATAATGTTACTTTTCATCGCTGCCTCACTGCCCATCACTTTGCTCTTCATTGGAGGAATTGTGCTTCTAATACTCCTTACTTGCATACCAAGGCAAACTGATTCAAATTATCACTGGAAATAATCCTCAACACCAACTTTGTGTTCCTTCTAAATCACTTTTTTGTCTTCTTTTTGCCAGACAACAAGTACTTGTCAAAAAGAAACAAACTCAATCTTATCACTGTGTTTGGTCCTATTCCTTTGAAAAGAGATGCTTGTGGTTTTTTATTTGAACAAATATCCTTTATGCTTTGACAGAGACAAAACAGCCTTGTAAAACAAAACAACACCCTTCCTCAAACAATGCTTCTTTTGCTACTCACTGGTTTCTTATACAAAGGTAAACCAAACACCTTCAACTGATTTGAAAGATTTCATAGCATATCCTGCTTTATGGAACAATGGAAGGCATGCACTAGGTTTGCTTTTTACCATACCGAGATGGACTTTTGAAATGACCAAGCAGTTTATGTATGATCCCTGTAGTTTTAAATAGACACACTACTGCACTTTTCAAACTCTGTTTTTTCCTCCTTTTAAACAGTGCCTTTCCCCTTTTAACATTGTTTTGAGGGCAGCTATTAGGCTTTTGAAGCCAATATAACCACACCCTAGCCTCCTACTATAATAATTTTTGTCAATATATCAACAAATTATCTTGATTTTCCCACCAAGATCTCCATTTGTTAATCACTGTTTAGTTTTGAACAACAAGGCATTAGTCACCCCTTCAAAAATCAAAAATTACCACGAGAAAATGAAAAACATCTCATACATCCTCCTCGAGCTTTGGTTGATTGTTTGGGAGGCTTTGGACCGGCTTCCAGACTTAATGAGGGCGTTTGAAATGTGCGCGGCGCGTTGGCATGAGAGAGCATCGCGCAAACAATAGTCGGGTCGTTGGTCAGGCCAACGTGACCCAAACCTACAAGCGCACCGCGTGCCCGTGTATTCCTTTGGAAATTGTGCGCCCAAACGCGCCATGCGCCGCTACAGGCGCGCTGCGCAACCTTAAGACCTAAAAACTTTGTCCTTTTCAATCACAACTTCTTTCTCTGGTTTTGTAGAAAGCAAGAGGAGTTTTGTATTTGTTTCAAGAGATTCTAAGAAAGCTTGCAGCGGTCCTCTTACTCCTTTAAACAAAGAGAAACCAACTTCCTTTGAAATGAATTTGTGAGGGTTCGGAGGGCATCCTTTTCAAACCACTGTATGTTTGAAAGGTAACTTCCGCCACTGTTAGATCCCTTAGGTGACATTGTCAACATAGAAGCTCCACTTGAATAATACCAATGGTTTATGGACCACCTTTTACCACTGTTGACACCTTTGGTGACATTTTTAACATGGAAAAACCACTCAAGATCTGTCAAAGAGCATTGAAAACTACTTTGTCATTTTGCAAGGAGATGGCCTGTCTTATTCAACTTGGTTGATAGCTTCTGCTTCCAGGTGTTTCATCAGCTCTTCCTTCGACTGTAGGTGCCAAAATTATTTGCATTCATTTAGACTTTGTCATCCTCTGTCTATCAAGAATGGCACTTCTTTAAAACCTTTCCTCTGCTCAAAATATACCAGCAAGGTATTTTGGTCCTCTGCTATAAGAGCAAACCTCCTTTGGAAAACTTAAACATAATTTTCTTTCTTGTCCACTGTGATGAGCCATTTGAAAGACATCCTTTTATGAATAGGAAGATGAGTATTCTTTGAAACATATTTATCATCACTAGCCTATTGTAATGACCTATTCTTTTAACCAACAGTAGAGATTGTCAAGGAGGTGAGTTTTTGTAATTTTGACATGATTTTCCCTTTTCAGAAGCTTTCATTATCTTCTGTTGCTTTTACCATTTGTCTCTTGGTAAGTTAAAACCTAAAATCAGTCCCTGCTTTGGCCCTCTACTTATGAATGAAGGAGGCACTTTCAAAAACCTTTTGCTTATGAATGAAGGAGGTTCTTCAGTATTCAAACCCTCTGCTTATAGATGAAGGAGGTATTTCAGTCATGTTATATCAACAGCCTCTTGACAATTTTGTTTATCCTTTTACTGTCCTTTCAGGCTTCGAATGAGGTCGCAAGAGCTTGATGAAAAACTCTTTGCTTTGTAACTGTATCTCAGGCTCCAGATCACATTGAGAAGCAGTTGTCTTCTCATGTGGAGCCAAAAATTGTCTTCTGAGATGCTGGTAGGTTTCTGTCCTTGAAAGATCTATCAAACACTGTAAAAACCCCTAAAATCAACTTGACTTGTGATCTATGGATTGTTGAGACTTAAGGGTGTATTAGTGGTGCGACCTAGGGCTGTAACCAACTTCACTAGCAGAGTAGGAAGGTTTGTTATGATTGGTATATAGAAGATGGAGGTTTTTGGCTCTTTGATAGTTTGCCAGGGGTGAAATGTCTTAAAACACCACTTCCTAACTTAGGGGAGACTGTTTGAATAGATTTGGATTGTCTCTTTAGAGCTGATGGGCAGATTAGTATAGTTGAAGCTGGATAGGGTTTGATAATGGGGTTTCATCTCGTCATGGGCGGACTAAAAGGTAAGAAGGAAAAAAAGCTTATGGGTGTTTTCCCAGCTGGAAAATATGACAAATTTTGGATCAACTGTTGGAAAACTTGGCTATTAGAACTAGTCATCACCAACAAGTGAAAAATACTGATGACTAACAACATCTACTTGCACAAAACAAGCAGCAAGGAATATAATGGTTTTAGATGAACATTGATTACACTTTAGTTGTTTTTGTTAACACGAAAAGAGCAGGTAGCAGATCAAGTTGTCCATACAGGAAATTCACATACATTTCATTTAAAAGTGTTCATTTTTATTGACTTTTGCATACAACTAGAAAAAATCACATACATGTTATACTGGCGTCTTGTCTTCTCAGTCCACGCCACTCCTCGCACACACACTTCCTCTGGAAAAGCTCGTTGTGGTTCTTCCTACTACGAATCCT
Source organism: Pinus albicaulis (assembly GCA_034641835.2). Taxonomy (NCBI): domain Eukaryota; kingdom Viridiplantae; phylum Streptophyta; class Pinopsida; order Pinales; family Pinaceae; genus Pinus; species Pinus albicaulis. The sequence continues at coordinate 1,440,549,588 of CM076580.1, forward strand.
TGGTGTTCCCGACATCAACCTCTGATGACCTCATGAATCATTTAGCCATAGGGTAAAGCCGGCCAAACTATATAGCTCTGTAGCTGCCATAGTGAAATTGATTAACAACGTCTTCTGCACACCACTGCGATGCTTGAAGTTGTTCCAATGAAGAAACAACATGGAACTATTCATACATGTAAATGGAAGATTACCAAATAATTGTACTATAGAAAATAATATTAAAGTGAAAATTTCATCAAACAAATTGAGTTTTCAAATTTATAAATCCATTGGCTAGTTTATTTGACCGAATTTGGTTACTATGATTGAAGTGATTGAGAGAAATGGAATTTTCATTTTAAAACTTATGTGTGATTTTTACTAAATAGGAAAAATTAGGGAAACATATTTCATATTATGACTGTTTATGCTTGTGAAATGTATTAAAGTATATCATAATGATTTTAGAAAACAAGATGAGATCAATGAAACATATTTTGAATTGTGAATGTTTAAGAGGGAAAAATAGTTGGCACTCACGACAACGATCCTCGAGAATTATAAAAAACAATCCCAAAAGTTGCTTATAGTTCCATTTCAGGGCTTGATCCAATAGTTGGGACTGTAAAGGCTTGGAGGCCCATCAAAACCCCATTCTATTCAGTAAAATGGCTTCACGTATGTCCATATGTCACACCTCAAAGATTAGATCCGAACAACCCCAAAATTCAAAGCTAATGGATGATGACAATGCCACGCCTCCCTACACTCATTTGTCAAAAACCACTCACTCATATTCTTAGATAGACACATACACATCCACAAACAAAACTATGAGGCTCGAAAACACTCCTCTCCACATATAGATATGCATAAATGTTAGTTGCATCAAAGGAGGCTCCATTGAATACAAAACAAGAGTCCATATAACCTGCAAAAAAGAAGATACGCGGGTTTATAAATGCTCTTGAACACAACATGTTTACTCATACTCTTCAGGCACGGTCTATTTGGGATGAAATCAATTACATTAATGACACTTGTAGTGGTGCATCGTCTGGTGTTGTACGCTACGGAGAAAAAAAAAAAAGTGCCACACATCATTATTCGAATCCGATCATGATATCTGTGATAAATCAGGAGACATATGTGGCATGCCCATCCATCATATTCGTGGAGTTGTGGAGGACCAATCTAAAAATTATTTTGTCTAGTATGAGCATACACGTGGAAAGATGTCATTTGTGTATCATTGTGACAAATGTCAAATGGAGATGAAATTTGGTGTAAAAATGAAAAATAAATGTAAATGTGTAGAGGGAAATTTAAAATAAAAAATAAATGTAAATGTGTAGAGGGAAATTTAAAATGAAAAATAAATGTAAATGTGTAGATGGAAATTTAAAATGAAAAATAAAACAAATTTGTGATCACTAAAAAATATGGAGGGAAAGAAACAAACAAGGTTTTGTTATAGCTTCAGCAACACCATCTGTTGATAGTAAAAAAAGACCAATCTCCTATGTTTAAATGTTTATTCCACATTGATACATATATTTTCTCATTCTATGTATATTTATATATTGAATTCTTAAAAACTAAATTAGAGTGAAAATGTGGTGGTCATGATAGTCAATGAGAAGAACCGCACAAACAAACACACACACACACACAGATATATATATATATTATTTGATCTATTTATGAAAAGGATATTGGCTATGTTAATATATGTTGTGGTTAATCATTTTAATAACAACTTTTGTGTTGGTTTAGTAGTGATTGTATAAAAGTGTTATAAATTTAGCATTATAGATGGATTCATGGACCCCTTAAAGGGGGTCTTTGAATCCATCTACCTAAATTTCAACATTGCAAATGAGGGTCTCTAAATTTTAACACTTCATATGGAATCAGAGACCCCTTTGTCTCTAGATTTAACACTGCATATGGATTCAGAGAAGGGGGTCTCTGAATCCATCTGCAGTGTTAGACTTTAGAGACAAAAGGGTATTCATAATTTTAACACTGTAGATGGATTCAGAGACCCGTTTGTCTCTAATTTTAACACTACAGCTAGATTCAGAGACCCTTGTTGTGAAATGTAACACTTTAGTATCAAAATTGAAATTTTCCATTTCTTGAGTGACAGAATTTAAAATTACTAACATAAATGACTAATTCATATACTTTTGTACATGTTGTTTGGTCATATTTTTATTCTTGGACTATAATAATCATTTACATTAATCATTATTAATTTTTTCACTTATTATCTATTCATAATTTTAGTCCTAGACAAAATTAGTCATTCAAGTTAGTCACTTTTAGTTTAGTCACTTATTATCTAGTCGTATATTTTATCCCTGGAATAAATTAGTCATTTAAGTTATTCATTTTTAGTTCAATCACTTAAAATTTCTCAAATTTAGTAGTAATTCACTTGAAATAATTGTGGTGACTAACATTTTTAGTCACCTAGGCACCAATTTCATCATTTTCTACTAGTGATTTCTCACCTAAGTCTACACATATAAGACTCTCGATAAAATTTCTTGAAACCTTTTGGTTGATCGATGTACAATAACATCATTGAGAAATGTTTTTTTTTACATCTATCTGGTGGATATTCCACCCCATATTTTCAGCCAGTGCAATAATTGATCTAATGGGTGAATACATTACTACGGGAGAAAAGGTTTCGTCATAGTCAATTCCCTCAACTTGAGAGAATCCTTTGGCCAAAAATCTGGCCTTGTACTTCTCTATGCTTCCATTTGTTGCATTCTTAACTTCGAAGATCCATCTTGAACCCACAATTGATTTGTCTAACGGTCTTGGGACCACTTATGAGACATTGTTCTTCATGATGGATTCATATTCTTCTACAATTGCATGAACTCTGGTTGCTCAACTACTTCCTCAAAATAGGATGGATCAGTCTCTACATGCTGAGTCATTATAGCCATGTATCCATTGTAACTCTTAGGTGACCTCCTTTTCCTGCATAAATTTGAAGGATCTCCCACATTATCCTTTTCATCCTACACCAGTATTTCAACTTCCCTAGTTATTTTTCTACCTTCTCTGGATGGTTCTTTTTTATTCTATGTCTCCACTCTGCCTCCTCTTTTCTCCTCCATTTGTGGCTACTCCAAAAATTCCTGAAGATCCTCCTAAGGCTCCTCCTTTGGAGCTAAAATCTCCTCTTATGGTGGTATTTTTAACTCCATCTCAAGAGAGCATCTCATTGATTTCTCCTCATAAAAATTTGCATCCCTTCACACAACTGTCATTCTGAGAGAAGGTAATTACACCTAGTATCCGTGTGGAGTTTCAATGTAACCCACAAAAACTCCAAACTCTATTGTCAGCTCAAGTTTCTTCCTCTAATATTTGGAGACATGGCAATGAAAAGAGGCTACAAAAATTATGAAATGTGACACATCCGGATTTATCCTTGATAAATCCTCCTCCACTGTAATAACACAAAGAATACAATGAGGAATATAGTTCTACAAGTAATTTTTGTGTTACATGCATATTCCCACAAATGTAGTGCCATGGCTTGTTCATGTAGAATAGCTCTCGTGGCTCCTGCAATGCTCTAGGTCTTCCTCTCAGCTAACCCATTCTATTGTGGGTTGTGGCCAGCTGTTAGTTCTCTTCAAATTTCTTCTTTGGTACAAAATTCCTTGAATTCATTCAAAACATACTCACCTCCATTATCTCTCCTTAGAGCCTTCACCTTCTCGTCGATGTCTTTCTCAACTAGTGCCTTGAATTCTACAATTTTTGAGAATGTCACATCCTTATTTTGCATGAAGAATATCCAACACTTTCTTGAGAAATCATAAATAAAAATAACAAAAGTATTTATGTCTAGAAGTGGAGATTGTCAAGAAGATTCCACAAACATCAGAGTGGATTCTCTCTAATATCTCATTTTCTTTGTTGTCTCGATCATGGAATTTGGATTTTACATACTTCCCCAAGGTACAACCCTTGTAGACATATTGTCGCTCAAGTGATCCTTTAGGGAGCCAGTGGTTATTTTTGGCATAATTTTTAAGGTGCCATGATGCAAATGGCCCAATATCCTCTGCTAGAGTTCACTGAAATCATGACTCTGCAGTTTCTCTTCCTTACTACTTAATGCAACGCACTATTTCACATCAAGTTTACACAGGTTCTTCACATGTACCTTGATCTTCTTCACCTGCACAGTGGCTATGTGTCTTAGAAAGGATTTCCCTTTACTGAATATGACAACATAACCATGCTCTTAAAAAAATGCTATACAGATGATGTTCTTCTTCAGACCTGGTAGAAACATGAAATCTTTGAGGCAAAGAGGGTATCTCGACTCCCTCTTACTACCAATCCTGGTGGTACAGTACCTTCCATCGTCCCCAATATCAATATGCATCTGGAGATGTTTCTCCTTTAGGTCATTGAAAAATTCTCTACACCCTCTCATGCGGAATGAGGCTCCTAAGTCTAGGTACCACACACTCCCCATCACAGTTATTTCCATGCATGCAATAAGGGTTAAGTCTAGATCAAACGGTGAAGCCAATGCTTCACATGTTTCTCCTCCTGAGTTCCCTTGATAGACTTTTTGTGTGGACACTTTACAGCATAGTTCCTGAATTCATGACAATTGAATAATTTTATTATGGAAAAGTCTTTCTTCTTAGCCCCTTGGCTGGATTCTGATTTGGTTTGATATTTCTTCCCTTTTCCATTCTTTCCCTTTCCAACCAATGCAAAAATTTCTTCATCCTCTCCCTTACATGAACTTCCATATCTAGCATTTCACCTGATTTCTTATTATACCAAATCATACCATAAGCATTCCCAATTTGGTAATTTATCCCTCTCGTTCATTGATTCCTAGTAGGTATGCCAAATTTTGGGAAGGCTTAGAAGATCCAGGATCCCCAGATCATATTCTGCAACATTCACACCAACCCCTCCAAGCTCATCCTAAACTTATGGAAATGTTGTCAGATACTATGTAATAGTATAATTCTTCTACATATTATTGTTTCAAATTTTGTCTTTGAGAGCCAGTTTTCTATGGTCACTGATTCTTGAATAGCCCAATTAGTTCTTCCACATTGCGAAAGGAGTTTCTTTCCCATGGAGATTTGAGACAATGTGGTATGTCACTCCATCTAATTTTATTCTCCTTGCCTTGGCTACATCTTTATTCCATTGGGATATGTTCTAGGAATCAACTAATCCTGGTTTTGGAATGTTTTTCTTGACATATTCCAGCAATACATTGTCATCAAGCATTGCCTCCATGCAATCCTTCTAGGAAATGAAATATGAATTGCCTTCCAAAGCATATTATAATCTCATTCCATTGAAGGCCATTCTCCCAACTCTGATGAAATCCTGCTACAATAACATTGCAAATTCAAACCTCCTGAGGAACAACTTCAAAATTATTATTCTAATGTAAATCATGCTCTGATACCATGTATAAATATGGTGATATAATTGCAACTTCTCAAGAAATTTAATCTAAATCAAGAGACAAAATTCTACTCTACTGCTCTATGGAGATTAATTCATAATTTAGAACAACATTCGTAAACATTCATCAATCACATAAACAAGTACACGTATTTATCTATGGGAAACCAACTGGTAAAACCCCTTAAGCATACTTGCATTAATAAAATTAATAGAGAATGTATTACAATTTATTTCTTACTCTAAGCACAACCTGCAAGTGAATAATTGTTCTCTCCTCTCAATGACAAGCTATAACCCAGACTTAGTCAATTTATACCCCCACCTAAACTCATATTTCCTTGCAAAAATCCTGAGGAATTAGGACCCTATTTTTTAGGAATTTTCCTCCAATTGATTGCAAAATTCCTAAAGATTTATCATTGACTGCATGCAACACTTGTACACTCAAGACTAGTCTACAACTGATGTTAAACTGCCTTGGAATCTCCACCAAAATTGAGCAATTTGAATTCCTTGCATGCATGAGCTATTCTTGGTTGATTGATCAGTTAACTGGATGATCTCTAAGTTATATTATTGTCCCACTACGCAACTGACCTCCTACGAGTTCTATCAACAATAGTTTAACTAAGTAAAACTAGAAATAACTAAACTGAATTGCTATAAATTAGAAATAGCACATGCTTAAATAAACTCCAAGCCCTCTAACTCAAATTTACTAAGTGAAAAGAGTCATGTCATCTCATTTAACTGCCTCCAAGTTGACTGTTGATGTGGAAATTTTTAATTTTCTCAATTTAACCAAGGTAGAGTCAAATTGATCCTTTCTTGCTACACTTCTCAACATATTCAAGAATTGAATGTTGCTCAAAAGGATTGATTGGGCCATAACAAAAATGATTAGTTTAATAACATTCACTAATGAATAATAGGATTTGATTTTTCACAAAAGCACTTAACATATATGAATCCTTTGGTCAATGATGATATTTATCTTGATAATCAGAATGATAGGCTTCATAGCTATGTGCATACATGAAAGATACATATTTCAAACCCAAATTCGATACAAGATATTTGCATGGAGATGAATTAACTAAAGAAAAATATTTTATCTAATTTGAAACTCGATCTTGAGAATTAGAAAAACTATATCTTAAATATTGAAAATATTTAAAGAAGGAATTTGCCTCTAGTGAAACCATGCAAAGAAAATAATTTTGGGAGAAAATATAGATCTAACTTAGTTTGGGGATCTCATCAGGATAGTGATAACTTGACATAACCATCAACAAAAGTTGAAGTGCCTCAAATTCTTAATAAGTCCCAAAAATTTCAAGGTTTGTAGAATTAAATTTCGAAAATTGGATCAGATCATGCATGGTATGTGGATAACTATTATCAGTTGAATCAATAAGATCACTATTATCCAAATGGAAGCCATCTACATCACTAGTTTGATAAAATTTTACAATTTCAACAAAAATATCACTCAAATCATAATATCCTCCTAATTGCAGATCTAAATATGGATGGTGTTGAAAAATGCAGCAATAAATTCTCAATTTGATTTTTCCTTAACTAAATTGAGAAAATTTGAATTTCCACATCAGCAGACAACTTGGATGATGTTAACTTGTGGTACATGGTTTGTGTCACCCAGTTTACTCAGTAAATTCAAGTTGGAGGAGTTAGAGTTCAATTAAGCATGTGTGATTTCTAATTTGTAGCAATCAAAGTTAGATATCTTAGGTTGTTTTCAGTTAAAATACTTCTAATTGTTGGAGGAACTAGTGGAGGGTTAGTTGTGCAGTGGTACTTCAATAAAACTCAGTGACCATCTAGTTAACTTATAAATCAGCCAAAAATATCTAGTACATGCAAATAATTTGAGTTCCCCAGGCTTGGTGGAGATTCCATGGCAGTGTAACATCAGTTGTAGACTAGTATTGAGTATACATGTGTTGCATGTAGTTAGATGATCAACCTAAGGAATTTTGCAATCCATTTTGGATAAAATCCTAAATAATAAGGGAAAAAATTCTCAAGGAAAAACGCAAGGAAATAAGAGCTCAAGAAGAGGCAAAAATTGAATAAGTTTGGATCAGAAATTCTCAGTGGGTAGAGAGATAGGTTATGCACTTGTAGGTTGTGATCAGTTGAGAAAAGAAATTGTAATAAATCTCTATTCTTTTGATTTAATCCAAGAAGGCATTGGGGTTTTTATCATATTTATTTCCCTAGGAAAAATAATTATTGAATGCATGTGATTTCCTATGGCATGTCTGAGATTTTTGTTCTAAATTGTGAATTAATTTCTTCAGAGCAATAGATTAAGTTTGTGTCTTGTAATTTTGAGTAAAAATTCATGAGAAGTTGCAAATATACATCATAATTTCTAAATGGTATCAGAGTAGGATTCACAATAGAGTATGAACTTTGAATTTTTTTCTCAGGAGGCTCAAATTTGGAGGTCAGTGTAGTAGGATTTATTTAGAAATGAGAAGATGGCCTTCAATGGACTAAGTCTAGAATATGCCTTGGAAGGCACCTCTAATTTTGTTGCATGGAAGGATCAAATGGAGGTAGTATTGGATGAAAATGGATTGCTAGAATAAATCAAGACAAATGTTGCAAAACCATTAGAATCTGATACCCAAACCTTGCTTAGTGGAAGAAATATGTATCCAAGGGGAGGACAATAATCTCAGAGGGAGTATGGGATCACATTGTCTCAAATATCCACAAAAAAGAAACTTTGTTCACAATGTGGAAAGCAATGATAGAATTTTTTGAGAATAATAGTGACCATAGGAAGCTTTCACTCAAGGATAAGCTTCAAAGTATGAATATGCAAAAGAATGACATTATTCCTTAGTATCTAAGCAATTTCACACAATGTAGCGATGAACTTGGTGGGGTCATTATAAATGTTCTTGAAGAATACTTGGTAAGCCTAGCCCTTTCGAACCTTCCCAAGAGCTGGAATAACTATTAGGATTCGGTGAAAGAGAGGGAGAAACTACCAAATTGGTAGTTCTTATGGTATGATTTGGTATAGGAGGAAACAAGGTGAAATACCAGAGATGGAACCTCATACAAAGAAGAGGAAGAGAAATTTTCTCTAGTTAGAAAATGATTGAAGTCCAAGGGAAATAATTCACAAGGTAAGGAAAAATCCATCCAAGAGGGAAAGAAGAAAGACTTGTCCAAAATTAAATGCTTCAATTTTCATGAATTTGGGCACTATGATACTAAATGTCCACAAAAAAAGTCTAGCAAGAAAGAGTTTGTCTTAGAAACAACAGGTGAAGATTTGGCTTCACAGTTTTAGTTATGATTCACCCTTATCGCACGTATGGTCAGCACTGTGATGGGGAGTCTGCGGTACTTGGAATCGGGTGCCTCGTTCTACATGACTGGGTGTAGAGACTTTTTTAGTGACCTAGAGGAGAAATATCTCCAGATGAATATTGAGTTTGGAGATGAAAGAAGGTATAGAGTGACCAAAATTGGTACAATCACTTTTCAAAGGGAGTCGGGATCCCCTCTCAGACTCAAGGATGTCATGTTCGTTCCAGGCCTAAAGAAAAATATCATATTTGTTGCAGTTTTAGAACACCGTGGTTATTATATGATCTTAAACAAAGGGAAAGAATTCTTGGAACACATAACCATAGGATAGGTGAAGCAGATTAGGGTTTGAGTCAAGAACATGTATGCACTTGATGTAGAAGATGCATGTGCAACCTTGAGGATCAAGGTAGGGATAGTGATATGGTGGTTGAGAGGGAGAATTATTTACCTCTCAATGTGGAGCCTTAGAAGAAGCCTCGGGAAGTTGTGGAGCAGCCAAAAATGGAGAGGTAGATAGGAGGTAGAGTGGGGACATCCACTCAACCAGATACCTCCATTGGAGGGAAATTTTTAGTTAATTGGGCAGAGGGAGCGCATGCAACCATACCTCCAAGTGTGAGGTGGGGCGATGTGAAGCCCTAGTCTCAGAATTGCAAAAATTTGGGCAGGATCCATTGATGTGTTCTCCTCATGGATCATTACCTTGCTACAGGGGCCCATGGTATTTAGTAGCAGGAGGATCAATGTTAGTCATATACTAAGGAGTAAAGATAAGTGATGACAATAGAGTAGGAGGCTGAGTAGCAGAGTCAGCAGCAACACATTTCCAAGTAGACAGTTGCAAACACAATTCATTCAATGTTTTTTTTGGATGCTTCTTAGTTGCAGATGTTGCAGTAGTAGCTATTGTTATGTGGAATTTATGATTGCAAATAGAAGTATCTTCCCTAGACCTAGTGGACTGATCTAGAACAACAAAAATAAAAGAATATAATTTTTCCCTTAGGGAAATTGAAGAATGGAAAGAGGCTTACTTGGAATCTGTCGCAAGTGTTACTCTCCTCTTAGCTTGTAAGCTCTAGTCGTAGCTATGATTGCTATAATTAGAACCTGAACATATAATCACAATAAGAAAAATATCTACAACATCTATGTAGCATTATTCAATTACCCTATTCAATGCATCAACAAAGCATTGAAACATATGAATTTAAATATAACATAACATATATAGAAAAATTGTATACTCTTTGTATTAATATGAAAAGGAGAGAGTTTAAAATGAAGAATAGTAGTTTATATTGTAGATATCTCCCCAAGTTGACTTGTCCTTCATTGTCACAAAGCACACCTCAATGTCACCCTAACGCATGATGATGATGACTCTCTTATATTCAAGGAAATAGCATCAGGGCATGATCAATCTCCAAAATCCAACCTTGATGTTGTAGATGGTTATAGATTTATAAGAGAGTGTGGTAGTTTAGGAATTCTTATCAATTTACCAATATAGGTTTGAGATACACCCTTGATGGGAGGATGAGATCAAGGGATAAGATGTGAAATAACAAAGGTAGGATTAGATAGGGTTTGAAGTTCTTATCCAATGTAAATGGTTTGAACAACTCTTGAAAGCTTTTGGAAGAGGAAGCTTCAAGATTCTTTTTATTTCTCCCTAATTTCTAGAATCAACACACCCCAAACAAGGGACAACCTATTGTTGATCACTGCAGGTGTGGAATGGAACAACCTATTGGTGAACGTGGATCCCTATAGGGCTAGGGTGCATTGGGCCTTAAAAACACTATATTGAAGCAGTCATACTAAAAAATTCAGGTATTTGGAAGAGTAATGCTTAGGGATTTTTGTAGGGATGATGCAAAAGGTGTTCATGGATGTTGATTGATCCATTTTGCAGGCCTATTGACCAAATGCGAAAAAATGGCCTATAACGGATTTCCCCTAAAGCGCAAAGTTAGAAACAGTGGTTGATTATTGAAGTGTTTTACCTTGTGAAAAGTCTGGATCAAGAGAAACTGGTCGAGATCATCATCTATTACAATAAATTTTCATCATGATATCTTTGCTAAGGGTGGCATACCCATGCTCAACACATAAGGTAACATTACCTGTAAAATGATTAAAAAATGTGTCCACTCATGACAAAGTGTGGATCCATGATTAGATTAGTGTATGAGCATAGCCATCATGCCTTTTAATGTTGCATTAATCCTGAAAGCGCTGCCAGGATGGATGGAACTATATCCATAGTCTTCTATCTCATTCACTCGATCGACCTATGTATGAGTCTAACCATGTGAATAAAGGAGTTGAATTTGAACATGGTAGACACCATTTGATTACCGACCATTGATGTAAGTCATTAATAGACATGAGATAAATCATTGACGATGTCAATGGATGTCAATGGATCTCAAGGTAATGCAATACAATCTATATGGTTTGAATGAATGAGTTGAAGTCGAACACCACAAAAAATATTTTAGTTGAAGGCCAATGATGTAAAAATAAGTATTGCATGCATGTGATTTCCTATGGCATGTCTGAGATTTTTGTTCTAAATAGTGAATTAATTTCTTCAGAGCAATAGATTAAGTTTGTGTCTTGTAATTTTGAGTAAAAATTCATGAGCAGTTGCAAATATACATCGTAATTTCTAAATGGTATCAGAGTAGGATTCAAAATAGAGTATGAACTTTGAATTTGTTTCTCAGGAGGATCAAATTTGGAGGTCAATGTAGTAGGATTTATTTAGAACTGAGAAGATGGCCTTTAATGGACTAAGTCTAGAATATGCCTTGGAAGGCACCTCTAATTTTGTTGCATGGAAGGATCAAATGGAGGCAGTATTGGATGAAAATGGATTGCTAGAATACATCAAGACAAATGTTGCGAAACCATTAGAATGTGATGCCCAAAACCTTTCTCAGTGGAAGAAATATGTATCCAAGGGGAGGAAAATAATCTTAGAGGGAGTACGGGATCACATTGTCTCAAATATCCACAAAAAAGAAATTTTTTTCACAATGTGGAAAGCACTGATAGAATTGTTCAAGAATAATAGTGACCATAGGAAGCTTTCACTCAAGGATAAGTTCAAAGTATAAATATGCAAAAGAATGACATTATTCCTTAGTATCTGAGCAAGTTCACACAATGTAGCAATGAACTTGGTGGGGTCATTATAAATGTTCTTGAAGAATACTTGGTAAGCCTAACCCTTCCGAACCTTCCCAAGAGCTAGAATAACTATTAGGATTCGGTGAACGGGAGGGAGAAACTACCAAATTGGTAGTTCTTATGGTATGATTTGGTATAGGAGGAAATAAGGTGAAATACCAGAGATGGAACCTCATACAAAGAAGAGGAAGAGAAATTTTCTCTAGTCAGAAAATGATTGAAGTCCAAGGGAAATAATTCACAACGTAAGGAAAAATCCATCCAAGAGGGAAAGAAGAAAGACTTGTCCAAAATTAAATGCTTCAATTTTCATGAATTTGGGCACTATGATACTAAGTGTCCACATAAAAAGTCTAGCAAGAAAGAGTTTGTCATATTCACAGTTTGAGTTATGATTCACCCTTATCGCATGTATGGCTAGCACTATGATGGGGAGTCTGTGGTACTTGGAATAAGGTGCCTCGTTCTGCATGAATGGGTGTAGAGACTTTTTTAGTGACCTGGAGGAGAAAGATTTCCAGATGAATATTGAGTTTGGAGATGAAAGAAGGTATAGAGCGACCGAAAGTGGTACAATCACCTTTCAAAGGGAGTCGGGATCCCCTCTCAGACTCAAGGATGTCATGTTCGTTCTAGGCCTAAAGAAAAATATCATATTTGTTGCAGTTTTAGAACACCATGGTTATTATATGATCTTAAACAAAGGGAAAGCATTCCTGGAACACATAGGCATAGGACAGGTGAAGCAGATCAGGGTTTGAGTCAAGAACATGTATGCACTTGATGTAGAAGATGCATGCGCAACCTTGAGGATCAAGGTAGGGATAGTGATATGGTGGTTGAGAGGGAGAATTATTTACCTCTTAATGTGGAGCCTCGAGAAGTTGTGGAGCAGCCAAAAATGGAGAGGCGAACAGGAGGTAGAGTGGGGACATCCACTCAACCAGATACCTCCATTGGAGGGAAAGTTTTAGTTAAGTGGGCAGAGGGAGCGCATGCAACCATACCTCCAAGTGTGAGGTGGGGCGATGTGAAGCCCTAGTCTCAGAATTGTAAAAATTTGGGCAGGATCCATTAATGTGTTCTCCTCATGGATCATTACCTTGCTACAAGGGCCCATGGTATTTAGTAGCAGGAGGATCAGTGTTATTCATATACTAAGGCGTAAAGATAAGTGATGACAATAGAGTAGGAGGCTAATTAGCAGAGCCAGCAGCAACACATTTCCAAGTAGACAGTTGTAGACACAATTCATTCAATATTTTTTTTGGATGCTTCTTAGTTGCAGATGTTGCAGTAGTAGCTATTTTTATGCGGAATTTATGACTGCAGATAGAAGTATCTTCCCTAGACCTAGTGGACTGATCTAGAACAACAAAAATAAAAGAATATAAATTTTCCCTTAGGGAAATTGAAGAATGGAAAGAGGCTTACTTGGAATTTGTCACAAGCTTTACTCTCCTCTCATCTTGTAATCTCTAATCGTAGCTACGATTTCTGTAATTAGAACCTGCACATACAATCACAACAAGAAAAATATCTACAGCATCTATGTAGCATTATTCAATTACCCTATTCAATGCATTAGCAAAGCATTGAAACATATGAATTTAAATATAACATAACACATATAGGAAAATTGTATACTCTTTGTATTAATATGAAAAGGAGAGAGTTTACAACGAAGAATAGTTCTTTATCTTGTAGATATCTCCCCAAGTTGACTTGTCCTTCCTCGTCACAAAGCACACCTCAATGTCACCCTAATGCATGATAATGATGACTCTCTTATATTCAAGGAAATAGCATCAGGGCATGATTAGTCTCCAAAATCCAACCCTAATGTTGTAGATGGTTATAGATTTATAAGAGAGTGTGGTAGTTTAGGAATTCTTATCAATTTACCAATATAGGTTTGAGATACACCCTTGATGGGAGGATGAGATCAAGGGATAAGAGGTGAAACTGCCAAGGTAGGATTAGATAGGGTTTGAAGTTCTTATCCAATGTAAATGGTTTGAACAACTCCTGAAAGATTTTGGAAGAGGAAGCTTCAAGATTCTTTTTATTTCTCCCTAGTTTCTAGAATCAACACACCCCAAACAAAGGACAACCTATTTTTGATCATTGTAGGTGTGGAATGGAATAACCTGTTGGTGAATGTGGATCCCTGTAGGGCTAGGGTGCATTGGGCCTTAAAAACACTATATTGAAGCCGTTATACTCAAAAATTCAGGTATTTGGAAGAGTCATGCCTAGGGATTTTTGTAGGGATAATGACAAGGTGTTCATGGATGTTGATTGATCCATTTTGCAAGCCTATTGACCAAATGCGTAAAAATGGCCTATAACAGATTTCCCCCTAAAGCGCAAACTCATAAACAATGGTTGATTATTGAAGTGTTTTACCTTGTGAAAATTCTGGATCAAGAGCAACTGGTCGAGATCATCATCTATTACAATAAATTTTCATCATGATATCTTTGCTAAGGGTGGCATACCCATGCTCAACACATAAGGTAAAATTACGTGTAAAATGATTAAAAAATGTGTCCACTCATGACAAAGTGTGGATCCATGATTAGATTAGTGTATGACCATAGCCATCATGCCTTTTAATGTTGCATTAATCCTGAAAGCACGTCCAGGATGGATGGAACTATATCCATGGTCTTCTATCTCATTCACTCGATCGACCTATGTATGAGTCTAACCATGCGAATGAAGGAGTTGAATTCGAACATGGTAGACACCATCTGATTACCGACCATTGATGTAAGTCATTATTAGACATGAGAGAAATCATCGATGATGTCAATGGATCTCAAGGTACTGCAATACAATCTATATGGTGTGAATGAATGAGTTGAAGTCGAACACCACACAAAATATTTTAGTTTGAGGCCAATGATGTAAACCTATCGTCGAGAGCAAGTACACTTTACATTGATGTATGCAAAATCCAAGGTACTGAATGAAGGGTTTCTAAGTCAAATTCATGGATATTGAGCTGATGTCGATAGGAAGTGACTTGTCACTGGAGGGCCTTGATGTATTCCCCATCGATTACATGAAATGGGTATCATGATTTGAGACAGAATGTTGTTGATGCAGAACTGGTTCATGAATTACAAACATGAATGTAAGATTAAGAGTATCGTAGCAAAGATTAACTAGATGAATTCTCTTGAACACATCAGTGACACTAAATGGAGTTTCCATCATTGACCCAAAACCAAAAATGGAGGCTTTTAAATAGTGTAATGAACCAAAAGACAAGCAGATTTCCCAACCCAACAACCACAGAGATGAAGGGAAGAGTGTTGTGTTCAATAGCGACTCACTACCATTAATAGGTGGATTATCCCATTTTCCTAATTTCCCAACCATTTCTGGTGAGTACCTCTTTATTTTTTAACAATATTGAGAAGGATAACATATTGTTGATGTATAAATTCCTTGTAGATTCAAACTTCTAATTATAATTTGCTAAAACAATAAACTTGAATATATTCTACCAATTTCGAAAACAAATTTAAACGATCGCGAAATCATGAAGCATACAAGAGAAAGAATTCAAGCAACACATTACACAATGATTTCCTAGGGAAATCCACAACTAAAAACCTCTCTATCTTTATATTTTATTTGTCAAAAAATATGAGAATATTATAATGCTTTTCTCATGCTCGAGCAACCTATGCACTATCTATATTTGTCTCATTGCTTCCTAGACAAGCCTAGGCCAATACTTAGCCAAATTTTTTCTTTCCAAAATCCATATTTCCTTGTGTTGTTTCCTTGGGTAATTAGCCACTATTAATTAGGGAAATCCCCATCAAATACTACGCAATCCATCATAGTCCTTCCTCTCATTGCAATCACCAACTCTACAATTTGGATGATTATGCAACTGATAGTACACTTACCTTGAACATGAATCTCAACTAGGTAACTCTTAGTTCACACATGCATGAGTTATATATGGCTGATTTATTAGTTATCTAGTTGATCACTAAGTGTGGTTAAAGTTCCAATTCCACACTTTGACCTTCCACTAGTTCCTCTGACAATTGGAACTAGTTAAACTGACTTTAACTCAAATTAACTGAATTAATTAATTACAACTCAAAATAAACTCAAATAGGGCTCCTAAAAAGTAGGAACCACTCTAGATGACTCAAGTTAGATCCTCAACATTAATTAACTGAACCACCTAAGTCAAACTAACTTAGTTAACTCGTACAAGTTGTCATGATATGTGGAATTACAATTTTATTCTCATATAATTCAAGTGAAAATTAAATTAGAATTTTTCTTGGTTCCATTTTCAACACTCCCTCTCAAAAAGAAAAATAAAGAGGTTATCAGATACCCCGATCCTACCTCTATGGAATGAACTTTCCTCTTGACAGTGCCTCATCTCCTTGCCAAATTTCCAAACAAAGGAAATAATGCATGATCCCTGTTGTTCCTTGAGAAACAATTCTTGGCTGTGTACAAGAATCCGTGCTCAAGACATTAAAGATTATGTCACAAAAATGTAGATATGTGTCTCTGTTCTTAATCCTTTAAATATTAGTAATATATTTCTCAAATATCAAATCTTTAGGAGCCATGCAATGCCATATTCCCTTTATCTGAAGTGAAAAGATGAAAGCACGAGGAAAGGAAAGGATTTTTAACTTGTCATGTACGTTACACGAAGCTGTCATTATAAAATCCGGAGGAAGTGGAAAACATATAAGTTAAAGAAGAGGAGCGCCCATTAAGGATATTTAACTCTTAGACATATAAATATCAAGAGACACCATGACTCTAATCACTCTACTTTATTCACGAAATGCAAATGAAATGGAAACCAGGAAAACGTTCAACATAAATGGAATATTGGAAACTTGCAAAACTTCTTTATTCATTTCGAAATCTGCTTAGTACAAAATTTAGCCTTCAAAGAGGTTCAAAACTCGGAACTCGCTTCATTCTTTCAAATGTCTTTAAATACAAGTTGAACCAAAATGGTTTCGATTATAAAAGCTGATTTCTAGCTGATTAGTAACTACTTAACTACTTTATGTCACGGAGGTATATGCCTCGTTGACATGTCATTACATTGCATCATGTAGATTTGAAAATAAAATAAAAGATGATAAATCCTAATCTAAAGACGTGTTCACGGGAACAACAAATCGATTCAATGATTTCTTGCGGTACATGCCTGGTCACTTGTGGTACGCTTGGCATAAAATCCTTTTTACTGTATCAATAGTAAACTTCTTACATTCCTTCCAAAGCTTATCTGAGTTATTGGAGCACTCTTATAACGATGATATTCTCTTGTCGAAGGCAACAATATGACTGTGAGTGAGGTTACTTGTAAACAGCGTTTTCACCATCCATAGTAGAAGGAAATGTCTTTGTAAGAAATTGAAAGGCTTGTCTCTCCCTTTAATATCGCGTCTTCTCATGTCGACCATCTGCTTTGCTTTTTGCAAACACGCCCGATCTTCATAAAACTTCCAGGGACATAAATTCACCTCCTTCCTTCCGGCATGATGGCAAGCCAGTTCTTATCAATTTATCAAATGAAATGTCAAATTTCTTAATCACCTCTTTGATTACCTGTAGCCGCTTCTGCGATGCTTTCGAAGATCATTTTTAATGATCATCTTGCTTATTTCCTCGACATAAAAATACTGTCTTGTATCCCCATGTCTTATCGACTCTTCATCTCTGTTTTGGAATTAATAAAAAATTCATGAATCTTTTGGCCCAATTTGATCTCTTGATTGCAGAAATCAGCTTGTCGATGACAATTCCTTTTCGTGATCAGCAACAATGCCTTTCTCCCTGGCAATTACTTGTATGGAATTCCATTTTTCTTGTATTTCGGAAATGATCTCATTCCGGATGAGATCCTTAGCTTTAATAAGGGAAATATTTCCCTTCAATTTCTCCTTGAGTTCCTTAATTTCTTCTTCGACTTTATGTAGCTTACGCTCACTTTCGCCTACCTTTTCTTCCCATCCTCGCATTAATCTCGAGTCTGCATCCTTTTCGGGATCGGGCTCGTTTTGCAATCTCTCTCTCGCCATTCTTAACTCTCGTATTCAATTGAGCAACCCTGGACTGTGGATCGGTCGCACACTGCGGAAAAATCAAAAGTGCAAGTGTGGTTCTGAATTTGATTTTGTAAGGTTATGGCTGTTTGCTTTACCTTATCAAGCTCCTCATCTTTCTTTATCAATTGTTGTTGCGACTCTTCCTTTTCCTTTTCTACCTCCCTACTTCGGTTGCCAACGAATGCTACTGGAAGCGGCAATTTCGGCTTCTTCCTTAAGGAAGAGATTTGACCTTTCTGCGCCCTTGATCAATTTTTGCATTGCGCTCCTATCATCGGGATCAACGCCAATCTTCTTTATGATTTTCTTTAGTTCTTCATTTTGAATAGTCGATGCTCGGCGTTGGCTTTCTCCATCTTTACCTTTGTTTAACAACCTTATGCAAGCATATTCTCCGTCTTGACCGATGTAGCATGAGTCTTACTTAAATCATTAACAATTAACCGGCTTTCGTTTGCATATGTAGATTCATTTTGTCCCACGAAAGGATCTTCTTTACATCCATAACAATATTCACCTCCTTAAACACTGCTGAGGGTCCCGGGAGACATCCACCGTCCCGGATGCGATAGCGCCATTTTGAGCGAGTCTTTCTCCAAATCCATTACGGTCAAAAGTCTTGTTTGGTCGATGAGATACATGATGTTCTGCTTGTATCTCTATATTGGCCTTTATTCTTTGATTCTTTTCTTCAATTAAGGAGAACACCGCTTCATAGAAGGAGCTTTCTCTAGGCTGGAGTTACGATGCATTTAGGAGATGAAGCACCCCTGTTCTTCACCGACCCGGAGAGTGAAACCGGAGTGAATTGGAGGAGTGATCTTCTGCTAATTTTTGTCCTTTTCTCCTCTCGAGGCTCTTCCTCATCAATCTCAATAACATCATCTCTCACTCTCTTACCCATCTTCTCCAATATTACGAGGAGTTTGAATATTAATCCGCGATGAACCTGGCCCTCCTGGATTAGCCAACTTTTCTAAATCCGGTTTACTCACATGAGAAAAAGCGACATACCGTTCTCGATCCTTCTCCGTGAAATAATCGCATGTGGGTCATAGGCCCACTTCTCTCCCAATAATAGCTTGTGCTTTCTTCCAACATCTTTGTCACCTCCTCATAAGCTTGCCTTGTGTTAACAACAAAAGGACCTATACTCATGGGCGGCTTGTACATTAGCCCCTTCTTCATTGGAAGAAAATGAATTTGATCCACATTGAGACTTTGCCTTATAAATTCCAGAGCAAACGATCTCATGGGAACAAATGTTGGAAGCCTATAAGGCTCAACACCAACTCCATATAGCCTTATTTCGGAATAGTCTTCAAAAACAAAACCGAGTCTCCATATCTACAATTAGGTCCTAATTGCGGGAACTCTTGAGCCTTTGGCAAGAAACGGGGAGGCCGAGTTCCATTGAGAATTCTATAGGCGGTGGTCATAAAATTTTCCACAAATTCAAATAAACCGAGCTTCATTTTCTTCTCTTCGACCAAATCGGTCAAAGTAGGCGGCCCTTATTCTTGTTGATATCCATTATGTTTAAACCAATACCCATGAATTCTTCCACATTCGATATAAAAAGCGAGGTAAACTATTAATGAGGGAAATCTAAAATAACTCTGTTAGTGGGAGAGAAAGCAAGCGAGTATTCACCACTTCTTGCCAAAAGGATGGAATATCTAACACCCACTCCCAGGTTTCATCATAAGAGTAAACATTCCCGAGTTGCTTTGTCGGCTTCGCCATCATCTTCTTTCCCCGAATCTCCATAATACGGTGAGAAGCCGACTGTATTTGAACATTAAAAAACCTCCAAACCAAATTTTCCCGAACCAAAGCTGGGCCTTCTACGGACTTGGTACCAAAAATGACATGCGACGGTTAAATTCTTCAATTGAGAGCTCCTCGAAGTATTGAACCAGGCGAATCTTCGAGAATTGCAAAGGAGAATCATTCTGCGGGAAGCATAATGCACGACGCATTAATTGAGCTGAAACATCGCAAAACACTTTCTCACCCGCGAGTTCATGACATAACATTTACCGGGATACATGGACGAGACCAACCCAGAGAAGATGAATTCGGGGAAAAAACATGGGTCTTAGGATGCGGGCGAGCAACACTCCGGAACTGCGCATAGCGGAAAACACGGGTGAGCTGGTCGGTGTTCAAGGTCACTTGATAATGCAAGCGAGGGTGATTGACGAGAGGGAAACAGTATCGCGGACGTCTTTCTCACTATCTAGGAGAGGGCTCGGATTGAGACAAACCGGAACACGAGACGCTCGTTTGGCCATGGGCGACGAGAATTTTGAAAGCAATTCGGTGCGAAGGTGGCGGGGACGAGGTTTGAAACAGAACAACAATCACAAATAAACCGCAATGGAACGATGAAACTCGACTTTATAACAATGCATGAGCCGCAGTAATGCGAAGGGGACGTGGGATAACACGTGGCGAGTTTGCCAACTGTTTGACACTTCGGAGAATGACGTAATGCGGGGGTGCGTGAGTACGGTCGAGACCTTCGACCAATACCCCCCGCAATCCGTCCGAGCCGTTGATCAACGATTTTCTATAGATCCGACTAGTCAGCTGCGGGGGGTCGGGTTTTGATAGCCGACGAGCAAGTTGACCCCCCGCAGATTGACTCATCCAATAGCTTAGCACGCGATCACGACTTCCGCTCCGAGATCGCTCGAACTTTATGATTAATAAAATATATACCAAACTAATGTTTGCCGCTTCACAAATCATAATGAAAAATGTATTGCTTCTTCGTATTTCTCATACTAAAGTATAAACCTTATACTATAGCAGATTTTCGGATCTTTAGAAATATTTTTTTCAAAAAACATTTTCTTTTTTTCAAAATCTCAAAACTTAACATAAAAAGGATATGCGGATAGAATGATCCACAACATCCGAAGCTCCACACGATAGTGTTTTTACCACGAAACATCAAGAACCTGCAGATTAGTGCCTTCACTTCGGGCATGGAGTCAAAAATTGCTTGATGAGAAATATACAATGAACACTCCGGATATATACAATGATGAACCGATATACCGCTTAATGTCGGAAATAATGCTTGAGATATTGCCATATGATCGGACATATCCTGGCATTTCTCCTTCCAAATTTTCAACACAAAGGTGTTATTTCTTCGGCTTCATTAATTTTTGAATGGGCCATACCACAAAGGATCAAATTTTCACGTGTTTACCTTTATCTTCCCTTCGTGTATCCCATCTCAAAACTAAATCTCCTTCTGAAACAAAACTTCACTTTGCCTTTCTATCAAAAAGCTTGTCTTCATTTTTTCTTGATAAGAGAAGCAAGCGATCCCGAACTCTGATTTCTACTTTCACTTAATTCCATCACATTGTTCATTCTTCGTATCATGGGGTTTGGATTACGCTTGAGCATCCTGGAGGAAAGAAATTACGGGTTTTACCACTGTGTGGGGAAATAAAGCTTGAGTGCCGTACACAAGCTCATAAGGTGATTTGCCGGTAGACCTCCTTGTAGTCATCCCTTGTTGCCCACAAGGCGAAGACCAGCCTCGTGTCCCAATTCTTACGATTCTCAACGATCGTTTTCTTCAAAATCCTAACCAATGTTTTGTTAGAGGACTGCGCTTTAATCCATTGCCCTGTGGATGGTAAGTTGTGGAGTGAGACAACGTCACATTATTAGTTTGGCAAAAATTGATAAACTCGAGTGATCTGAAAACACGAGCATTATCGTCACAATCTTCACGGGGGCATCCAAACCTGCTTTGAAAATGTTCTCCTCTAAAAACTTCATTACTACCACATCATTGGCTTTTACGGTGGGAATTGCCTCCACCCACTTTGTAAAATAATCCGTAGCGAGTAGAGAATCCATTTAAATTGCCCACTGTGGATGGTGGATTAATCTCTCCAATGAAGTCCAATCCCCATTGTACGAAGGGTTCTTCAACGAAGACGGAGGGAAGAAGAGGTAGGGGAGCCGGCTTTTTCTTCTCTCGCAAATAATTGGCATTTTTGCCAGACATTACACGCCTTGTAAACATGCGAAAATACCGTCGGCCAATAAAAACCCTGATTTGAATATTTTGTGAGCCGTTACCTTCCAGGTGTAATGCCCTCCACACGAGCATTCATGATATTCTTGTATCACTTCTTGAATTTCTTCCCGCTGTAAGACACAACAACAACATACCAATTTGGATCCTTCCAATATAATTTGCTTCTATTATAACATAAGGCTGAGCTTTAAGTCTCGGGGCTACGTATTTTTGTTCTATTAATGGAAGGTGGACATGACGAGAAAACACGGATAATGTACAATATCTTTATACCACTGCGAACGAGAGATATTTATACTTAACTTTGTTGTTTTTTGATTGCACGTCACGCGTTTCTTCATTTGCTTCTTCTACGAGACGGCAAATTGATTCCCGACACTTGGAAATTAGATTACTGTCGCAATGGTGGCCAATCCCAATCCTTTAACAGACTTGGTTGAGCTCCATATCTAAATCATACTCCTGTATCTTTGCGATCCATTTTTCCTCTTTTTACCTTCCACATCACTTTGTACGAGCACATCTTTCACGGCCGAATTTGGAACATATGCCAAAATGCGAGAGTGAAGAACATAAGTTCTAAAGCCTTCAATGCTTTTACCGGAGCGTACTGTTTCTCTAATATGTTGTAGTTCGGTTCCGCGTCACGGAGAACTTTGCTGAAATATGCAGCTGATTTGTTCTCAGCTTCTCCTCATTCCTTTGTAACAAAGCATCTGCAATAGTTGATGGAGAAGCGAAATGAAAAAATTTGAAACGAGTTTCAAATAATGCGGACTTACCAAACAGGGAGCTTCTAAGCGCCTCTTTGATTCTCACCGAAACTTGATTCCCTCGCCTCCTTGTCCCACCCTTACCCTCGACATTCTTTTTAAGCATGTCGGTAATCTTTTAACGATTTCACGCATAATTTGGGACGAACGAGTCTCGGGAAATTAATCTTTCCAAGGAAGCGGCGGATATCCTTTTTCACATTGGCAAGGGAATTGTCGAATGGCTTCAACTCACGGCGGGATCAATCTTCACTCCTTTCTTCGAGACAATGTGGCCTAATAATTTACCCTCCTCCAGGCAAATAAAGACTTCTTCGGATCCCGACGATAAACCAAACTTCGCACTTCATGAAAGCCTTCGTAAATGTCGCAAATGCTCCTCATCGATTTTGAAAAAATTGTGACATCATCCAAGTATACCACTACAAATGTGTCTCCTACAAATGCGATATCCATCGCCCTTTTAGAAATGTGGCCCTTTGCGTTCATCGGGCCAAAAGGCATCATGGCGTACATGAACGTTCCCAAGGCGTAGTGAAAAGCGGTTTTCTTCGATCCTCCTTCTCCACTTTGCTACACGATTATAACACGAGAACCCATCCACCATAGGCAGGTCTATAAGCGCCCAGGGTCACTTTACTGCAGAACGCGAAATCCATTTTGGGACGGAGGATAATTGTCTTTTAATGAAGCCACTGTTCAAGTTTACGAAATCCACGCATAACCTTATTTCTCCATTTTTCTTTTGCAGAGTACAGGGTTAGATACCCAATCTGAATACCTTAGTGGGACAATTATCTTGGCTTTGCAACAACTTCTTAATTTCCTTCTCGATTGGAGCCAATAGCAATGGATTAATCGTCTTAATTTACATTTTATGTGATTTAACTCCCTCTTTGAGTGGAATCTTGTCTTTAGTATAATGTCCTTATCATATGTTTTTAAATCATCATATGACCAAGCAAAAACATCTTTAAACAGTTTAAACAACTCAACATACCTTTCTTTATATTCCTTCGGAAGCCCTTGAATAGCTTGACCATCTTAGGCTCTTGTGGAGTACCCAAATTGCAATCTTCCATCTAGCTCGTCTTGGTTCTTCGCGTTTTGATTCACAACAACATCATTAGCCCCGAACAATCTTTCGAGCGGTACTAAGCCTCGCGGGTAATACGTTGTCTTTTAAATGAATAATTTCCCGTCCACCAATTTCCTTTTGAAAAGTTTTTTCCGGCCAACTCGTCCTCATCACTTTCCCGGATCAATTTGATGATCCTCAAACTCCTCGGTCATCAACAAAAAGCTGCTGATCTGCTCATCATCTTCGAAGACACCGCCAATGCTTAACATTATCGAGAATTGACGGCCTATGTCTCATTTCTATCTCATACCTTAGTTTCACGCTCGATAGGCGGTTTGAATGTACTTACGCAGCGCAAGTAGAATACGCGATCTATTTTCTTCTCTCGGCACAAGCTGCAGAAATTGAATGCTTCAAAATAATTTTCAATCGAATCCCATACTTCATTCCGGTATGCTCGCAATCTAGGATGCTTGGTTTGTGCAGAATTCTTAATCCGCACTATATAATTAACTACGAATCTCCAAACACGGTTATAACTCAATCCCCATCAGCTTAGCTGTACGCAAGCCGATAATTAATGCTTCATACTACTGCTAACATTGTTAGTAGACTCGAACTCCAATTTGAAAGAAAAAAGGCACCCAAATTACCTTCGGAGAAACAAAGGTGAAACAGCTCCGAGTACCTTCTTTGGAAAATGCCCCATCGAAATAACACTACTGACTTTATTTGTAATTCCTTATTCACAAATTACGACTCAAACTTCCCCCGAGATTCTCTCAGGTAATCTCCAGACCTCTCGCAACATGAAACATGACGGGATCATCCTTTTCCGACCATAAATCGGTGAATTGCGGCACTCTTTCTTGGTGGCGATCTTTTCGGAATCCGGTCTCTCTACTACAGTCTTCTCTCTTCACCATTAAAAACGGGAATAATAGCATACGTAAAGTCCAGTTCAAAACTCCTCCCCAGATCTCGCTCCCCATGACCCTAGACAATAACATTCCAAACACAGTTGAATATCTGCCACTACAACATCCATCATAATACTTTTGGTCAGGATTTGAGCTAATGAAACAACCATATCTTTAATGAGGCCTACACATTTAACTCTTTTCGAATCAAAAGAATAAAGGTCTCTGCGTATGGCTTAGTAATTTGCAAATTTAACTCCTTCATCACGGCTCGGTGGCATCGGATTGTGTGATGCTCAGGAATCCAACATACAATTGTGCAAAACAAAATCATGCAAGAGAAGAGATATATAAAAGGAGAACGGACGAATCTACCTCTTCCACATGAGGTCCAAACGTCACCACAGGCTTTTCTTCTTGCGGGGTTGATCTGTATCACTTACTTCATCGGTCAGAGTCGGATTGATGAATTCAGCAATTTCCTTTTGTAACCCGGAGTTTTCATGAGTTCAAGAAGAGGCACTTGTATCTTGACTTTTTCTAATTCTCTTGGATAGACGTGAAAGTTTGATTTGATCTTGCTAACTTTTCGGGATCTTCTTGATCTTTTTTTAGAATTTAAACTACGATTAGCACTGTGATCACCTTCTCTAAAATATTAGAATCTTTTTCTTTCACCGGGATGTTTGCCAGCTGCTGCGCTTACCTTCTGCGCGAGTGGAGTCGCCTTTGCGGCGAGTCTTTGCTTTACAGTTCTCTTTCTTCATTTTCTTGCGTCCTCAATCTCTTTCTTCGACCTCAAAGTCGTATTTTTTATGCAACTCGGATTGCATAAAATCTGTGAATTGTTTACAATAATCATCCATCTCTTCTTGATCAAATGAGGTTCGACTTCTTCCTCTTCTTTCTCCTCTTCTTCATCAATCTCTTCTTCTGTTTCATCATCTTCCATATATACGGCAGAAATTCGAGCATCATCCTCTCTTGTCATCATCTTCGTCGCACGAGCGCAGACGGTGCCGCTTCTATGTACAAAGGTGCTTTGCACTCAGTCTTGATCTTTCCTTTCTCTTTGTAGAATGCATGTAAGGTTGTTTTTGAAATTGAGGATTAAAAAACTGTTTACTGTCTAGCGGGGCTTGCTATCTATTTCCAACTTTACCAACTTATTTGAAAGATTCTTAACAACCTTAGTCATGTCTTCAATTCTTTGGTCTGAATGGCTTCCTCCTTAGCTTTTCCTTTATACGAAACTTTACCAGCGCGGACATATTTGCTTCAATTTCCAAAGCATCGGTTTGAATGCGTTCAGTAGTAGAGACTGTCTTTCATAACGTGAGCTGAAATACGGTTCAAAGCATCGAGCAAAAACAACCCTTGCTCCACATCGGAGGGGTTTCATCTCGACGAGCAAACTATTATACAATTTATTGAATCTCCTAACAAAATCGTTCATATTTTCTTCGCATTTTTTCTTAATAGCATTAAACTACGTCGAAAGAATAACCATGGTCCCTTTTTTCGCCCCATCTCTCAATGAAACGTCTTTCTAGACCCTCCCAATCATTAATAGAACCATTCTGTAATCCTTTGAACCACTTCGCTTGCCTCTCCACTCAGAGGCGCAACAGAAAGAGTCTCGCTGACAACATCTAAATGTTCAACATTCAAATTTTCTACGAAAGTGCAAAACGAGGGCGAGTGCTGTTGCAGCGTTATCTCATCTTCACGGTAAATCTTGGGAGTAATTTGAGGTACTCTGTGGTAAATCATGCAATGGCTGACGGTAGATTTAAAGGTGCATATCTGTTCATCAAGAAAGCGAGGGGGTAGCGGAGACCGCATATTTGCGCACGGGTTATCTGCTCCTGTGAGCGGGGGTAAAATGAATACCGGTTGTGAAAAAGATGAATGAGGTGAAACAAACACGATATGGGAATGGGACTTTGAACAATAGCGAAGAGCTAGCTGACTTTGTATGTAGTCGGAGTTTCATGCGTAAAGAGAAAAAGGCACAAACTCCAATGATTCACTCTTCGATGTGGGTTCTTGAATGGGTGATGATGATGATTCTTCTTCCGAGAAAATAGGGTTTCTTGGAAGTTTTCTTGGATGACAAAACGTGTGAGCTGCTTTGCAGTGCGAGCGGTGTGGGTTCGAGTGTAACAACTATTTTTGGTTTACGGCCCTTCTTGGAGCGAGCTTCTCGGAGTTTGACAAAAGCGGGAACTTTTTACCGAGAGGTGTCGACCTCGTGTGAGGTTTTTTGGGAGCCGGGATCTGTTTTTCAAAAAACACGGCGTACTATTTCCTCCTCTCTACGAACAACCGGAGGAAATGTGAATCAAAACCCGGGGAAGAACTTCGACTCTTTCGATCCCGAGCAACGGCGCTAATTAATGTTGTTCCTTGAGAAACAATTCTTGCGTGTGTCAAAGAATCCGTGCTCAAGACATTAAAGATTATGTCACAAAAATGTAGATATGTGTCTTGTTCTTAATCCTTTAAATATTAGTAATATATTTCTCAAATATCAAATCTTTAGGAGCCATGCAATGCCATATTCCCCTTTATCCTGAAGTGAAAAGATGAAAGACGAGAGAAAGGAAAGGATTTTAACTTGTCATGCTTGCGTTACACTGAAGCTTGTCATTATAAAATCCGGAGGAAGTGGAAAACATATAAGTTAAAGAAGAGGAGCACCCATTAAGGATATTTAACTCTTAGACATATAAATATCAAGAGACACTGCAGACTCTAATCACTCTACTTTATTCACAGAAATGCAAATGAAATGGAAACCGAGAAAAACGCTTCAACATAAATGGAATATTAGAAACTTGCAAAACTTCTTTATTCATTCGATCGTTTTGCTTAGTACAAAATTTAGCCTTCAAAGGTTCAAAACTCGGAACTCTGCTTCATTCTTTCAAATGTCTTTAAATACAAGTTGAACCAAAATGGTCTGGGTTATACGCGATTCCTAATCTATTTAGTAACTACTTAACTACTTTATGTCACGGAGGTATATGCCTCGGTAACATGTCATTACATTGCATCATGTGATTTGAAAATAAAATAAAAGATGATAAATCCTAATCTAAAGAGGCTGATGTTCTGGAACAGTAGCTGATTCAATGATTTCTTACTTTATGTACGGTCACTTTTAGGGTACACTTTGCGAGGAAATCCTTTTTTCGTATCAATAGTAAAGCTTCTTACATTCCTTCCAAAGCTTGTCGTAGTTATTGGAGCACTCTTATAACGATGATATTCTCTTGTGAAGGCAACAATATACTGTGAGTGAGGTTACTTGTAAACAACGTTTTCACCATCCATAGTAGAAGGAAATGTCTTTGTAAGAAATTGAAGACTAGTCTCTCCTTTAATATGCAGCGTCTTCTCATGTCGACCATACGCTTTGCTTTTGCAAACACCAAGCTAGATCTTCATAAAACTTCAGGACATAAATTCACCTCCTTCCTTCCCTGGCATGATGGCAAGCCGAGTTCTTATCAATTTATCAAATGAAATGTCAAATTTCTTAATCACCTCTTTGATTACACTGGCAGACTTCATACGATGCTTTCGGAAGATCATTTTTAATGATCATCTTGCTTATTTCCCTCGACATAAAAAATACTGTCTTGTATCCCCATGTCTTGCAACTCTTCATCATTTTTGGAATTAATAAAATTCATGAATCTTTTGGCCCAATTTGATCTCTTGATTGCGGTGGCTTGTCCGATGACAATTCCTTTTCGTGATCAACAACAATGCCTTTCTCCACAGCAATTACTTGTGTGGAATTCCATTTTTCTTGTATTTCAGAAATGATCTCATTCCAGATGAGATCCTATAGCTTCTAATAAAGGGAAATATTTCCCTTCAATTTCTCCTTGAGTTCCTTAATTTCTTCTTCGACTTTATGTAGCTTCTGCTCACTTTCGCCTACCTTTTCTTCCCATCCTCGCATTAATCTCGGAGCGCATCCTTTTCGACTGGGCACATTTGCAATCTCTCCGCCATTCTTAACTCTTGTATTCAATTGAGCACCTGGACACGACTTGGATCGATCACTTTCAGAAAAAATCAAAAGTGCAAGTGTGGTTCGAATTTGATTTTGCAAGAGTTATGGCTGTTTGCTTTACCTTATCAAGCTCTCATCTTTCTTTATCAATTGTTGTTGCGGCTCTTCCTTTTCCTTTTCTACCTCTGCTACTTCGATTTGCCCAACGAATGCTACTGAAAGGCTGGCAATTTCCGAGCTTCTTCCTTAAGGAAGAGATTTACCTTACTGCGCCCTTGATCAATTTTTGCATTGCGCTCCATCATCATCGGGATCAACGCGATCTTCTTTATGATTTTCTTTAGTTCTTCATTTTGAATAGTCAATGCTCTCGGCATTGGCTTTCTCCATCTTGCAACATGTTTAACAACCTTAGCAAAGCATATTCTCTGTCTTGATCGATGTAGCATGAGTCTTACTTAAATCATTAACAATTAAGCGACTTTGTTTGCATATGTAGATTCATTTTGTCCCACAAGGGGATCTTCTTTACATCCATAACAATATTCACCTCCTTAAAAGCACGAGGGTCCCGGAGACATCCCTGTCGGATGCGATAGCGCCATTTTGAACTCGGTCTTTCTCCAAATCCATTACGGTCAAAAGTCTTGTTTGGTCGCGCGGATACATGATGTACTTTGCACTTGTATCTCTATATTGGCCTTTATTCTTTGATTCTTTTCTTCAATTAAGGAGAACACTGCTTCATAGAAGGAGCTTTCTCTAGGCACGGTTCGATCGCGGTAGGAGATGAAGCACCTCGTTCTTCAACGGCACGGAGAGTGAAACCAGGGTGAATTGGAGGAGTGATCTTCTACGCTAAATTTGTCCTTTTCTCCTCTCGAGGCTCTTCCTCATCAATCTCAATAACATCATCTCTCACTCTCTTACCCATCTCTCCAATATTGCAGGAGTTTGAATATTAATCCGCGATGAACTTTGGGCCCTCCGGGATTAGCCAACTTTTCTAAATACGGTTTACTCACATGAGAAAAAGCAACATGACCGTTCTCGATCCTTCTCGCATGAAATAATCGCATGTGGGTCACAGGCCCATTTCTCTCCCAATAATAACTCGTGTTTCTTCCAACATCTTTGTCACCTCCTCACTAAGCTTGCCTTGTGTTAACAACAAAAGGACCTATACTATGGGCGGCATGTACATTAGCCCCCTTCTTCATTGGAAGAAAATGAATTTGATCCACATTGAGACTTTGCCTTATAAATTCCGAGCAAAATCGAGTCTCATGGGAACAAATGTTGAAGCCTATAAGGCTCAACACCAACTCCATATAGCCTTATTTCGAGAATAGTCTTCAAAAAACAAACCGCTCTCCATATCTACAATTGGGTCCTAATTGCGGGAACTCTTGAGCCTTTGGCAAGAAACAGGGGAGGCCGAGTTCCATTGAGAATTCTCATAGGCGGTGTGTCATAAAATTTTTCCACAAATTCAAATAAAGCTGACTTCATTTTCTTCTCTTCGACCAAATCGGTCCAAAGTGAAGCTGATTTGCTTATTCTTGTTGATATCCATTATGTTTAAACCAATACCCATGAATTCTTCCACATTACGATATAAAAACGGGTAAACTATTAATGAGGGAAATCTAAAGAAATAACACATTGGTGAGAGAAATGCAGCCGAGTATTCACACACTTCTTGCTTAAAAGGATGGAGTATCTAACACCACTCCCGGTTTCATCATAAGAGTAAACATTCCCGAGTTTCTTTGTCAACTTCGCCATCATCTTCTTTCCCCCAGAATCTCCATAATACGATGCAGAAGCCGACTCGTATTGAACATTAAAAACCTCCAAACCAAATTTTCCCGAACCAAAGCCCCAGGCCCTCCTGCGGACTTGGTACCAAAAATGACATGCGGTTAAATTCTTCAATTGAGAGCTCCTCGAAGTATTGAACCAGTGAGTCTTACGAAATTGCCAAAAGGAGAATCATTCTGCGGGAAGCACTAATACGACGACAATTGGTAGTAAAACACCTGCAAAACACTTTCTCCACCGAGAGTTCATGACATAACATTTACCAGGATACATGGAATCGAGACCAACCGAGAAGATGAATTCGGGAAAAAACATGGGTCTTAGGGATGCGGGAGCGAGCAACACTCCAGAACTGCGCATAGCGGACACACGGTGGGCGGTCGGTAGGTGTTCAAGGTCACTTAATAATGCAAGCGAGGGTGATTGACGGAGGAAAACGATGATCGCGGACGTCTTTCTCACTATCTAGGAGAGGGCTCGGATTAGACAAACCGCGGACACGCGACGCTCGTTTGGCACGTGGTGCGACGAGATTTCTGAAAGCAATTCGGTGCGAAGGTGGCGGGACGAGGTTTGAAACGAGAACAACAATCACAAATAAACGCGATGGAACGATGAACAGCTACGACTTTATAACAATGCAAACCGCAATTAATGCGAAGGGGACGTGGGATAACACGTAGGCGAGTTTCCCAAGCTTGTTTGACACTTCGGAGAATGACGTAATGCGGGGGTCCGTGAGTACGGTCGAGACCTTCAACCAATACCCCCCGCAATCCATCGAGCCGTTGATCAACGATCGTAGATCGACTAGTCCGCTGCGGAGGGTCGGGTTTTCGATAGCCGACGAGCAAGTTGACCCCCGCGATTGCTCATCCAATAGCTTCGCACGCGATCACGACTTCCGCTCCGAGAAATCGCTCAGAACTTTCTATGATTAATAAAATATATACCAAACTAATGTTTGCCGCTTCACAAATCATAATGAAAAATGTATTGCTTCTTCGTATTTCTCCTATACTAAAGTATAAAACCTTATACTATAGCAGATTTCGGATCTTTAGAAATATTTTTTCAAAAACATTTTTTCTTTTTTTCAAAATCTCAAAACTTAACATAAAAAGGATATGCGGATAGAATGATCCACAACAATCCCCATGTCTTTCATCTCAAATTATCCTACCAAATATTATTTGCAAGATGTTATCATCTTCTCATCACCTGTTAAAATTAAATCATCAACATATAATACAATAGTCAATCATTTACCTTCAACCAAAATATGGTAAATTTTTTGCATGCTGTCACTTTTGGTGAAGCCCAACCTAGTGAAATAGTTGTTGATCCCTAGTGTACCAAGCACGATGGTGATTTTTATCAATCCATACAATGTCTCACTTGATTCTGCACACGTGTGACTCTCTTTCGAAGGTCTCAACTCCTTACGGCTGCTCTATGTACACCTTTTCCTCAATTAGTCTGTCGAGGAAAGTTGTCTTCACATCAATCTAATGTATCTTCCATCCCATCTACGTTGAAAGTGCAAGAATTGGTATGATTGAAGAGTACCTTGCTACTGGATCAAAAGCCTCCTCATAATCAATTCCCTCCACCTGAGAGAACCCCTTGGCCAAAAATTTGGCCTTTTTTTTCTCGAAACTCCCATTTATTGCTTGCTTCACCTTGTAGATCCACCTAGATCCTACAAATAACTTGTCCTCTAGTCTTGGGACAAATTCCCATGCATTTTTCCTGATAATGGAGTCATAATCCTCTACCATGGCATCAACCCATAGTGGTTGCTTCACTACTTCCTTGAATGAGGATGGTCAATCTCTACACTCTCTCTCATAAGAGCCATGGATCCAGTGTACCGATCTAGTGACCTCCTTTGTCTGCACTATGATGTGGGTGCTCCCACATTATCTATAGCATCTTGAATCAACCCCTCAACCTCTGTAGTGTGCTTCCTTCCATCTCTAGATGTCTATGCATGAGTGGGTTCTTCCACTCTCTGCTCCTCTACTTGTGGTTGCTCCACAACATTCTGAGGTTCATCATTTAGAGCTAAAAGCTCCTCATCTCCATGCAACTTAAGCTCCCTCTCAAGGGAACATCTCATGGCCTTCTCTTCATCAAATTTCAAATCTCTACAAACAAATTTCATCCTATGAGATGGAAGGTACACCCGATAGTTGTGAGGCGTATCATTGTACCCCAAGAATATGCCCAACTCAATCGTTGGTTCTAGATTTTTCCATGCATCCTTGGAACCGTAACAGTAAATTGATGAAACAAAGATTCTGAAGTGTGCAACATCTGGTTTCTTACCTGAAAAATATTGTTCTGGTGTACTCATCAAGATAATTTGATGAGGACTCATGTTCTTCACGTATACCACTGTGTTGCATGCTTCAGCCCACAAGTGCAACAGTAGGCCCTAATCATGCAACATCACCCATGCAACTCCCACAATACTTCTATTCTTTCTTTCTATGACCCCAATATGCTATGGGTTATGGAGTGCTATTAACTCCCGTTGAATTCCTTCTGATGCACATAATTTCTTGAACTCATTCTACACATATTCTCCATCATTATCGCTCTTGAGAGCCTTCACTTTATTTCTTGTGTCTTTCTCAACAAGTGCTTTGAATTCAAAAAAAATTGAGAACATATGGTCTTTCTTCTACATGAATAATATCCAACACTTATGTGAGAAATCATCTACAAATATCACATAATACATGTGCTTGGTCATGGAGGCTATCGAGAACATTACACACACATTTGAGTGAACTCTTTCAAGGATTTCTTGTGCTCACCTATCCTTATGGCTTTGGTGTACTTCCCCAATGCACACCCTTTGCATGTATCACGCTTATTTAGTGCACCCTTGGGAATTCCTATAGAAATATGTCGCATGATCTTCAAAGCTCCATGGTGTAGATGGCCTAATATTTTATGCCATAACTCACTCATGTCTCAACTTTTCACCTTCTCTTCTTTCATGCTTAGAGAAACACAATATTCTACATCTAATTTATAGAGTCTATTCACCTGAAATCCAACATTCTTTACCTGTCTCATTGATATGTGACAAAGGAAAGCCTTTCCTTTGATAAATGTCACATCGTAGCCATGGTATTCCAACATGGAAACTGAAACTAAATTATTCTTCTGACCTAGAACATACATGACATAGTTCAATGTGACAGGAGAGCCAGACTCCCTATGAAAAGTAACAGTAATGATGTCAGACTTGCTATACCTTCCATCATCTCCCATCTCGATGTGCATATGGAGGTCCTTCTTCTCCAAGTCGCTGAAGAATTATTATTTTTCAGTCATATGGAATGAGGCTCCACTATCCAAGTACCACACACTACCCATCACCAATGTCACCATGCATGTGATGAGGGTGAAATCCAACTCAAATTTTGAAGCAAGAGATTCACATGCTTCTCCTCCTAAGGGATTCTTGTAGAACTTATTGTGCATACACTTTATGGCATAGTGACCCAGCTCATGACAGTGAAAACATTTAGTCTTCAACAAGTCCTTCTTCTTGCCTACTTGACCAGAATCTGATTTGGAATGGTATGTATTCCCTTTACCTTTATTTTCATTTCCAGCGAAGGCACAATTCTCTTCATCATCATGCTTGGATGAGAATCCATCCCTGGTGTTTTTCCTAATCTCCTCTTGCACCAAGTCAGACCACAAATGCTTCCACTATGATAGCTTCTCCCTCCCATTTACCGAATCATGTTACTTGTGGCAGCTCTTAGGAAGGCTTAGAAGTATTAGGTTGACCATATCATCTTCAGAAATTGTAGCACCAATACTTCCAAGCTCATACCTACATTGGGTG
The DNA here is from genome assembly GCA_034641835.2 of Pinus albicaulis. Taxonomy (NCBI): domain Eukaryota; kingdom Viridiplantae; phylum Streptophyta; class Pinopsida; order Pinales; family Pinaceae; genus Pinus; species Pinus albicaulis. The sequence continues at coordinate 1,440,584,317 of CM076580.1, forward strand.
AACGTGGTCAAGTACTTTGGTATTGTGTCACCCTTCTCCATCTTGATTTTCCTAAGCTTGTCCTTCAGTACCAGCTTCATGTGATCACTGTTTTTCTAAAACAAATCTTTCAAGAAATTCCACATTGCATATGGAGTTTCCTTCCCATGGAGGTTTGAGACAATATGATCTTGAACACATTCCAATAGGATCCTTCTTGCCTTTGCTACATTCTTCTTCCAGTTCACCATATCTTGAGCATCAGTTGCTAGAGGCTTAGGAATATCACTGTATATGAATTCCTTTAACTCATTTCCTTCCAACATTTCCTCCGTCATGTCCTTCCAAGCTATGTAATTTGAGCTTCCCTCAAGGGCATACTCAAGTATCAGTCCATAGAATGACATCTTGTTGACCTCGAAGAATGATACTGTAAATTCAATTTACCAACACAAACAAAAGTCATATTCTTCTCTTCTATAGTGATTTCAAGTCTGATACCATGTAGAAATTACTTGTATATTCAAACTTCTCGTAGAAAATCCACATAGATTCAATTGACCTTGTAATATACTAAATAAAAATACTTGAATCTATTCTACAAATTGCAGAAACCAATTACGATCACACAATCATGTGAACAAGAAAGAGAAATAATTTCAATCACACAACACGAAGATGTATATGAGGAAAGCCTCGGCTAAAAACCCTGCTATATGTATATTTCATTAAGTCAAGAATATGAAAAAATACAATGCTTCTCTCAAGCTTGAGAGCTCTATGCACTATCTCTAACTCTCTCACACTGATCCAAGAAAGTTTGGTCCAATACTTAACCAATTTATTGCCTCTGGATGCTCAGTCTTGGTCACACATTCCTGAGGGAAATTGAGCCCCTATTAATTAGGAAATTCCCAATAATTGATTGCACAATTCATCCAACCATCATGTTGACCTAATGCATGACCTTTTTATAATTATATGACTGATAGTACACTTCCCTTTAACTCTCATCTCAATTGGGTATTCCTTATAAATGACATGCAACAACTGTTTGGAGAAATTATCAGTTATCTGATTAATCACTGCATGTGAATTAAATATTATTTAATTCACTGGACCTCTCACTAGCTCATCCATCAATTAGAACTAGTTAAAATTATTTTAACTCAAATACTTAAGTTAAACAATTACAACTCAAAATAAGCGCAAACTGGACCCCCCAAAAATTTGAGTGAACTCTACATGCCTCCATTTTGACCTGAAAATCGAATTGGTTGATCTAACTAAGTCTTCCCAACTCAGTTAACTCATACAAGCTATCATGTTATGCGGAATTAAAATTTCTTTCTAATAGGGAAAATTAAATTAGAAGCCTCTTCTTATTGTCAAATTCAACACTGCTAATTGTGATTTTCTAAAACTATAGAATTGAATCTACTCTACTCATTTTGGAAACCAATTTAAACAACCGCAAAATCACGAAGCATACAAGAGAAAGAATTCAATCAACACATTACACAATGATTTCCTGGGAAAATCCAAAGCTAAAAACCTCTCTATCTGTATATTGCATTAGTCAAAAAATATGATAATATTACAATGTTTTTATGCTCGAGAAACCTATGTTAGTGTTTTTGTGCCAATGGATTACCAAATAACATCTCCTTAACAGTTGGTTGTTCCTTGCAAAGGATCACAGAGATATTTGGTGTTGATAGTGGATAGACTTATACAAAACAAAGCATGACTATTATTGGAAGTAATGCATGAAGAAACATAATCCTAAACAAAAGAGACAAATAAAACGAAATACTCAGTGGAGCAAACATGTCAATATAACAAATGGAGAAAGACTCCCTTTATTGACTGCTGGTGGTATAAGAATAGAATAGAATACTAAAATTCTTGAAGAGAATTCTTTGAGCTATGGTGCTCAAATATCCTCAGCAAGGAGGTCCCTTTCCTTAGTCTCTTTGCAAGCTTCTCCTCTCTCTCAAAAGAAGTGTGAATACTCTCCAATGGTGGACTCTTCTTCTCTCACTAAGATGTTGGATTTCTTAGAAGCAATATGGACAACATGCTAGTGCTCTCACTTCCTTTGCTTCAACAATGAAATTTGGTGTTGCTCTAATAGCAATTTGGCCAGCATAATAATGTCTCATGTTTTTCTCTTCCCATGGCTTGTTTATATAAAAAAAATTGAACCCATCTTCCCTCACTTGGTTCAAGAGTGATAGTGACCCAAGAGGAGGACAAGATGATTACATTGAGGGTAGCATATATTCAGGGCCACTTCAAGTCAGTTTTCCTTGATTGGCCATGTCACATAATCACCTCCCCAAATGTGGGAAGTGGTCCCAGAATATGAATTTTTTCCCTTCCCTGAACCATGTGGCTTTCAAAGAAAAAGTCGAGCGGTCTGTTCGAATCTTATTTGTTTCTAGTGCAGGGTCCAATATTTTCTAAAATAACCTTAGGAAAAGTTAATTTTTTATCTTTCCATGATGTCTTCTACTAGAAAATATTGATTTGTACCTTTTTCTAGACAATTTCTAATGTCTCTTGCATTGTATGATTTTATGGTGTTAACAGTTTACATGAGGTCTAGGATAAAGCGCATATTTAAAATACATCACGTTTTTTCTTTATTTTTTCTTTATTTTTATTTTTATTTTTCTTCTGACTGAGAATCTTCATAACATCTTTGAGAGAGATAGAGAGTAACTTGTTGTGGAGATGAGTAGAGGGACCCCTTGACTGAAGATAAAGAGTAACCCTGCTCTACAGGAAACCTTGAGTGATAAAATAAGAAATGTTTCTACGAGGCGAGCATGTCCCATACTCGTTATGATGACTAGTTAATACAATATGGTGGATATTGGTTCTGCCAAGTCACATTGTGGTAAGTGACATGTTGTTGGCTGGTGTTGACAACTGTTGGTGACCTCAAGGGAATTTTTACTTTGAACAAATAGATTGAATTTGGTACCCCGGTGCATTTTTTGGGTGAAGCACTTATTTATTAGGTGTTAATGTATGCATGTATCTTCGAATTTTGGGAACCTCATGTAGATTATGGATTAATAATTGCTGAAATATATGCTTAGCAATGCATAGGTCTTTGACTAAATTCTAGAGATGCAACGTTTATGAATTACGATACCACCTTGACATGAAGACTGATGCTGATGTCAAATTTCAGGGGGGTTGATGACATCAATTGGAAATGTTGATTCCCATTGTTCCACCTGAGGATGTTCCTTAAAAGGGGGAAGCCATCCAAGGTAGTACCTCAATCATGGAATATGTTTGGTGAAGTCGACAAGAGAGACACATCAACCATCCAAAAAGGTGTTGATACAAGGGATCAAGGTTTTCTAGTGAATCAAATTGTAACATGGTGGGTCAACAAGGAATGATAATGAGAGATGGCTATAAGTGATGGTTATGGACAATTTTCTCGAGGCCAGAACTGTAATGCAATTGGGGGAAGTCAAAACAATTTCTAATAGGGGTAGCCCTGAATTCGGTAGGACATCCATGGTATGTGTAATTATGTTATAAATCGTGTGATAGGGATTGGTAAAAAATGTGCAAGCTATGACCAAGGGTGACTAGAAACTACTGCTAGAAATGAAACGTAAAAATATGGGTGGAATTATTTCTCCTAAAAAATATTTGTACACTTTCCAAAAGAATGTAAAAGTTGTTTGGAGGTACAAACATGAAGACGGGAGCCCCATTAACATGTGTGGGTCCTGCATGGTGATTCGGGGATGGTATTTTTTTGTTGAGGGTGGGGGCCCCATTGGTTGGTCTCGGTGTGGCAGTGACGAGGCAGATGAAGTGACACGGATGGGCTATATTCATGGGGGTGTGATAGGAAAAATGTGAAACGTTGTAATGCATCTTGTTGATCCGTCACAAAATATTAGTGGTGGCCCAAGAGTGGATTTTAGTATGTGATGAGTGAAGTAGAATGAGGCTGATCATCAAGGCATATAAATGAGGTGGTTCCTAAGCTTGAGTGGGTGTTCATGGATCCCGATAATGGATGGGGGTATATGAATATGAAGGGATCCATGAGTGGGGAGGCTCTATCAACCGACATGGGTGCTTATCATGTGCAAGGTGAGGTGATGATAAACATCGTCGAGATGATATACCTTATTGTGCACTTTGTAGAAATTATCTCAGGATATTCAAATCTTAAAAGGAAGCCTATCATTCTGAGTGTTTTATGATACATTCTCTAGTAATTTTTTTTTTGGGATGTTGATCGAAGCATGGTGTTTCTAATGTACCTCGAAGCATGGTGTTTTTAATGCACCTGTAATATCTGTAGCCAATACCCCAAGAGAAAACATATTTTTTTTAAACATATGAATAATCTGTGATGACATGAATTAAAAAACAAGAGAGGGTGTACCTGAGACGAAATTTCGGGTGTGCGACGGGACCAAAAATGAGTTTTGGTGTTAACTGGAATGGAGAGTTTTAGGTTGAATAAGATGAGGTATTGATCCTTGTGTCTCTCACGGTTTTGAGAAAGGAGGTCCCAAGCTCCAGTTATGGGCTCCAGAAAATGGAAAAAAGGGCGATGTAGAGGCAAAAAGGGCCCAATTTAAATTCATTTTGCACTAGTGAGCTTGAGAATTCAGAGGTTATCTTTGGAGAATTTCTTGCCATTATGGCCAGCAAGTTACTTCAGATGCACGCAGCGAGGGTCAAGTAGGAGCTAGCACCCTATACTTTTAATGTTTTCTGTTTGTAGGGTAGGTAGGTAATACAAGGGTCCCCTATATCACCTTTTAGGGTTACTTTTGGGGGACCGCTCCAGCCACTCGAAGAGAGTCATGTGGTCAACGTGTGAAGCCATAAGCTTCAAGAATTTTCCCCTCACAAATGCTTCAAATAGGTGCGTCAAACATCCCATATGTGTGAAGCATAGGTGTGACGACATTGCGTCTGTGTGAAGAATAGGTGAGTTGACTAGCCATGGTGGTCAGCGTGCCTTTTGGTTGAACAAACACATGCATAACATGCTTGTTCATCACACAGATGCACGATATGTGCACCTATGTAGGCTTAAAGCGCATGGTCCATTAAAAATATTATTTTCCTCATTTTTAGCTAAAGGGGCCAAAAGCTGATTTTTTTTTATATTTTTTTATGGCGGGATGATGTGGAGCGAGAGGGATTGAACTACCTTTCGTGATGAGGTGGCGCGAGATCTAGTATTATGTCAGAATCTGGCGTAGTGGGGGCTATTTAATTTTTTTGTGTACCTTTAGAGACAACCCTTGGTCGAGAAGAGGTTAGTTCCCAAGACATTTATTAAAAACCATGATGAAAAGAGTTGAATTCCAATAAGAAATTGCAGCACACACACTAGTGTGGGACCAATAGGTCCTAGCGATACATTAGTGTGATGGAGAAATTAATTAATTAATTTGGTGCAATGTCTAATTTAATTTTCCCTTAATTAAATTGGACAATAAAATGTAATCTTATCTCATGATCACTTGTAATAGTTAACTGAGCGTGATAAACTCAGTTAGCTAATGTATTTAGAATTGAGGGTGGCTGGTGAGGCATGTAGAGTAATTCTATTAGTTGTGGAGTTTGAATTGCAGTTGGTGCATTAGTTTAATGCATGTGTAATCAGTTAACTCAGGGAGGCGAGTTAGAGTCAGTTGAACTAGTTGTAATTGTTTGTGGCACTAGTGAGAGATCAAGGGAATTAAATATTATTTAATTCACAATTAGTGATCTGCCATGCAACTAATGATTTACTATTAATATTTTCATGCATGTCAGTTCCAGTGGAGACCAGTTGAGACAAAGGTTAAAGGGATGTTAACTATCAGTTGTGTGATTAGTAGGTTGCCTACATGCAACCAGACATCCATTGGAGTGCCCATGATCCTTGCACAGTTTTGAAAGGAAAAAATTCCTAAATAATAGGGATTGCATTCATCAGGAATTGCGCAAGCAAGGCAGACTGTTTAGAGGCTAAGAATTGGCTAAGTGTTGATCATTTTTGTCTAGGACAGTGTGAGACAGTTAGCAGAGTGGAGGAGACTCTTGTGAGAAGAGTGCATTGTAATTGTTTCATGATTCCATGGTTAATATACAATAGAAGATAGAGGGGTTTTGAGCAGCAAGCTTTCCTCGGGAAATTATCTATTTTGTGGTTTGATTTTATTCTTTCTTTGCTTCATGTTATTTGTGATTTTGTTTAATTTCCAAATTTTATTTATAGAAGGATTCAGTATCTAGATTTAGTAAATTGTTAGATAGGATTGAATCCATTGATATACATATGTTTTTATAATTTCTACATGGTATCTGTTATAGGTCAATTTGGGCACCATTCCCAATGACTTGGTTAACTGGGCATCATCTCCAGGACCGATTATCAAGGGTCTATCATTCCCTATCATCTCAGTTGCCATATGCCCTAAGACAGGAAAAAAAATAAATCAAACAAGACTTTCATCAAACAAGGGTTTTCCATGGTTTGAAGCTTATTATTAAACATGTGGGAGCTCACCAACACAGGCTCTAAGGGGCCTAAGTGCATTGCATATGCAGGTAGCCCCATTCAAGGCTGCTCTACAAAGCACTTCCCCACATTCAAAGGTGCGTTGGTCACATTGGGAGCGAAATTCTCATTGTTCTGGAATCTCCACTTGGCCAATGCCTTCTAGAAGGGTTCACATGTGTCAAGCTTCAGATCCAAGAGTCCATTTGACATCTACATGAATGGAAACATGTCTTGCTTATTTTTGGAATGTTATTGATTACAAAACAACCTACAGTTCATCTATAATTTGAACACAGATCTAAGTGTTTGAGAGGAAGAATTTGAGTAGGGAAATACTGGAGAATTTTCAATAGAGAGTTTGATTTTTGGAGCTGCTGCTAGAGGGATTTATGTTGTGATGAGACTTGGGAATTCTACTGGAAGGTCACTTCAAATCAGTCACTAGGTTGTAACCTCTCCTTCTATCATCAATAAAGAGTACTTCTTGTTTTTCCCTAGATGCATCTATGTTTACTTTGATTTTCCATATTGCAAAATCTTGGTTGATGAATGTAGTTTATGCTTAACTGATTTAGCTAACTTGCTTGAATAGATATCTATATTATTGCATCTTCTGTTGTTTCAGTGTTCTTTCTTGCAGGAAGAATTCAGCCAACAAAACCACTTGAATTTGAAGCTGTAGTGGAAGCGACAGAAAGGAGCCATTTGGAAGCGACTGAAACAAGTAAGCATCCAATCCTCTTTGTGTATCTTTTCTGAGTTAGGAGAAACAGTAGTATAGATTCTAGGCTAACGCTTGCCTAGGGAAGTGTAATTTATCCATAGATTACAATTCTGGCCCAACAAACTAGCGACTCTGCTGGGGATAACCTCTCTTGTTTCTAGGCGTTTTAGCCTCTGATCTACTTTCTAAATCCACCCAGTAGCTATTTCACATAAATATTAGACTTTTTCAGAGCTTAATTTGCAAAGTTAATGAGCCAAACAATAGCTTTTTCTTTGTTTACTATGCCCAATGCACCCTTGGTCAGGGCACAGTGATTTGCAGAGCACTGTCTCCCTTCTCAGCCTGCATTGTAGAGCATTGTCTCCCCTTGGAGACTACGTTGGCTCCTGAAAGGGACCAAATCCCCTTGAATCTGACTTTGCACTTTGATTCAGTTTTGTTTGTTGATTTTTTCTGAAAATTTTTATGCTCAATTGACCAATAACTCTATATATTTCTTCTCCTTTGACTGAAAATTTGTTCAATGTTGTTTTAAAATGTTTTTCATTATCATTGACAAGTTGATTTCAAAGTACTTTTTATGGTCGCATTAAGAATCGTTTGCTTTTGAAATAGGAAATTGTCGTAAAATCTTCATTTCCTTGATAGGAGAAATTATTGTTGAAATCCTCGTTTTGTCTTCAAAAGAGAAATTTTTGTTTGCATTCTTTGTTTCTTGAAAGTAAAAAGCATTTCGATTATTGTTCTAGTGCACCTAGTTTCTTTTTTGCATTCATAACATTAAGGAAACTGAAAAGAAAATCTTGTATTTGCATGTAGGATTGTGTGTTTTTTGCAAAAGGAACATTAGGAAATCTGCATTTAGTTTATGATTCAATGATTTTTTTTTTTGTTCATTGATTTGTTTGCTCACAAATTATTTTCTCTCTTTCCAAAAAACTAGCGTTCTCTTACCTTAGTAGCTAGGTTCTTCATTGAAAAAGCTGAAAGTGAAAGTTATTTTATCATTCGTAGCTCCATTTTAGGAATTTTATATACATCATCATGGTGAACCTGAAAGGAAAATTGTTAAGCAAGATCAACATAAAATAAATCTCAATCTACTTAACAACGCACTGGAACATTAACGATAACATTTAGAAGGTCTAGGCTAGAGACGTGTTCCGACGTCATAAAACATAGCAGCTGTCGTTAACTTGTCTGCGATACATTCTGAGTGTGATACGTCACTCCACGTACATAAGTATATCGTAGCTCGTCCACGTAATTTCGGGTATATAGGGCGGTGTTACAGTACGATAAGTATAAAGGGGTGCTCTCAGTGTGTAGTTTCGCATTAGACAGCGCTAATACAGACTTGGGCCTCCACGTACCTTCGGGTATATTTGGGAGGAAAAATTTTAGGTGCTATCCATCTATAGTGAACCGAGTCGGCCGCCCTAAAATTGTGATACACCGAACACAACATTCGGGGAGATTACCCACCCATACTTCTTGGTTCGCCAAGAGGTATTCTGCAGTTCACAGTTTCTTGGTAAACCCTTTTGCCTAGCATTACCCTCTTTTTTTTAATTTTTTTTTGAATAAAATAAATCAGTAATTTTGGAAGAACACAATCCTACCCCTCGTCGTTCACGTAGATTAGCTTTGAAACCACCTTTACCACTGGAAGTTATTTCTAGTAGGCAAAGGCGATCACGATCTGCCGAATCAAGTATAATTCGTACCTCTGGTGAAACATCATCATTTAAACTAGAGTTATCTCAAATTGTTTCAAAACATCTCGATTCTTCTACCGTTGCCGAAACGGATTCTTCACAGCTAACATGGTCACGATCCATTCAATTGTTGAGACCATTCCTCCTGGACCCGACGTTGTTCAATCACAAATTGATCTAGATCTTGTCTCTTCTTTGCCAGAAAATCTGAATCCTGAACAGTCGGAAGTTGTTCCTACTTTGGTCACTCCACAAATATCTGTAGCCACTGAAACTCCTATATCACACAGTCAACCGTCTGAAATATATTTTGGGCCTAATGGTGAAGTTCTTCCTCCTGGTTTAATTGCGATTGAAGAAATCCCACAACCTGATACACCTTTAGGTCAAACCCACTTTGGGGGAGACCTTTACTTGTACCAGCCATTTCCTCAATCGTTTCCATCTGCTTTTGTTGATCCCATTTCCATTCAATCTCCTGTTGATTTCAGAGAGTATACATTTGGTCATAAAACCATGCCTGAACCAACATCTTCAGTTGGGTCTGCTATTCCAATTATGTCAGCTCCTACCCTTGCTACTCCTTCGATGTTCACAACCTCACCAGAGTCATATTTTCACGGTGGCCCTTCGGTCCCAACCTACTACAAATCATTATCTCGCACTTTCTCTGGTCAATCTTCAAGACCATGGTCATTACCAATGTCATCATCTGGTGTTTTAACTGGTAGTCATATAGTTTGTACTGAATGACTTGAATCATTACATCCATCATCATGGCAATATCAAGTCGGTCCTTATGGGTAAATTCCTTAAAGTACCATGTCAATTGGACTCCCAGCATTTGGAGAACAATATTTTCCATATTATTATCCTTCTTATGCTGGGGGGAAACCTATGGTCACCCAATATCACAGCACTTAGTCACATTTCGGTCAAACTAATGTTGACATGAATGTTTGTCAATGGCAGCCCACTTTGCCTATCCAACCACAAACGGTTGTCCAATTGTATCAACCAATTCAACCTGTTACACCCACTTCAATACAACTTGTTAATACATCTATACCCCTATTACAGAATCAAAATCTTATACATCAACCTTATCAGGCGAGTTATTCAACTCAATATCATCAAATGTTGGGTCCACAAACTCAAAATCCTTTGGTTAATTTATAACAACCTGTATCAAGAATTATTTATTCACAAGTTGGTGTGCCATTTTATGGGGTGTCACAAACACAATCTAGTTATACATATCAACCAAATCCAACTTACACTAACTGAGGTTATAACATTGGTGGACAGACCCCTTGGCAGCCATAGGCGCAATATCCTCAAACTTCATATCAACAAGTACCATATCCAGGTTTTGGTCAACATAACTCTCAAGCGTTTGCCATGCAAAACAACCCCTATCTGGATTACCAGCAACAAATCCCATATGTTGGTGCTCAAAGACCTGTTTCCCAAGTAATTCTATCTTATCCTGGCTATGCTCAACCTAACCTTAATAGACAATTTCCTTTTGTTGCAACCTTGGAATTACCAGATTTAAACCGGTTAACCAATGATCCTATCAATTATGCTCCTTGGTGGCTGGTGATACCACATAAATTACCCTCTAACATTCCTAAATTCAATGGAAAACCTGGAGAAGACCCATCAACTCATGTTATGACTTATCATTTATGGTGTTCATCAAATTCCCTAAATGATGATTCTGTTCGATTACATCTTTTCCAGCAAAAGCTCACAGGTCCGGCAGCTAAATGGTACATTGAATTACCTACGGATTCTTTCGACAATTTCACTGCCTTGGCTATTGTCTTTTTGACCCATTTCCAGTTACCGATCAGATACGAAACTGGAATGAACCTCTTGACCAACTTAAAACAGAGTAATGTTACTCACATTTTAGATCATATTCATGAGTGGCATCACCGTCGACAAATGGTTAAGACATTTGTTCCCAATCAGTTCCTTACTGAATGGTTCATCAAATCCTTGTTACCATCTATAACAGAGGATGTGGCTAAAGGTGGCATTGTCACAGAAGAGCAAGTTATCACTCATGCCCAATATTTAGACTTGATTTACACTCAGTCTGGCATGCTCTATGAGAAAATCCCAAATGCACCGCGATCTAATTTCAATGTTCCTCCTCAAATAAAGGACTCTCATGCCGAAGACGACTTGATAGGCACTGTAAACACACACAAAAATACTGCATCTTATCCTGCTCCTACTTCTGAAATCAATGTCATCTCATTCGATAAAGGAAAAAGTGATAAGCAACCAGGAACTAAGAAAAAGGGGAAATCAAAGAAAAAGCAAACTTCTAACCTGCAGGAATGATCATCTGATCAACCGTCAGGACCACGGAAACCTCACTATCTATGCATGATATGTAACAAGGAACATTTTGTTAGGGATTGTCCTCACCGTGCTGAAGTCTCAAAAATCGTCAAGACTTCTCATGCATTAGCTATGTTGATAGACCCATTTCCAAATCCAAACACAAATTTGGTTGCTACAGATCTAGCTCCTAGTTCCTAAGTGTTAATGTTATCCACTACAATACCTTCACAAGATATTTTGGTGTCAATGCAGAATAAAGACTATGGTAGTCCGGCTATTGATCAACCTACTACCTCAACAACGAATCCATCTAATGAATCGGTACCACCTCCTGTTATTCCTGAATTGATGACTAAGCCACCGAAGGGACTAATTCATAAATCAACATATAATCCTCGAGCAAGAGCTACAAAAAATTATAATATAGTTGAATATTTGGCTCAATACCCTTTAGCTATGTCTGCTCTTGAGGTATTACAAAATTGTCCCTCCCAAAAGCAGGCTTTATTGTCAGCCACTAGTGGAATTGATCCGACTGATTCTAATCTTGTCATCTTTAATCATATGAGCTATGTGCCGCAATTACTAGCAGAATTGGCATTCTCCATCCAAGTTAATGTTCTCAATCACCTTGTTCATCACACTATTATTGATGAGGGAGCATCTACGTGCATTATGTCTCTAAACTATTTGAAGTCACTTGGCTCGCCGTGATTATCACAACCATCAATGACGTTGAAGGCTTTTGATGGAAGAACATATAAACCTTGTGGTATTATCAATACCCTGCAAGTTGAATTAGGGGGAAAAATAGTAAGTATTGATGTTGAGGTTGTTGACAGACCCCTTGACTATAATATTTTACTCGGGATACCATGGGTATATGCAATGACTGCTATTTTTTCTACATATTTTAGGATGGTTGCCTTTCCTCATAAAGGTACTATTATATTCATTAATCAATTATCCTTTTTTCCCTCCACTTCACAGGTAACTGGAAGCGTTCTGTATATTCACTTAGCCCAATTAGAAATCCAAAACATTGGTGTAGGGCTCTTAAAGGATTCCACTCTTATGGGAACCTTTGCATTATCGCCACCCACGACGTCGGCAAAAATTGCAAGCATAGAGACATGCTACATGATCTCTTCCACTCTATCTGGCTTAAGGAAGAGTACGAGTGATTCTGATATTTCCACGTTGGATGATGTTTTTCCGCTCAGCCCTATTCAGCTACAATAGAAATCAATATATTTGGCTTGGGCGGAAAATCCGAAATCAGCGTCGCTGAGTGTTTGGGTTGATCGTTCATTAGATTTTGGTACTCCATCTGATCCATTTTCCTAAAAAAAATTGACAGATGAAAATATTTTGGAAGCTATGATGGCAGAAGGAGAACCATGGGAATATTATCATCATCGTTTCCATCTTCCTGATTATGAAGAAAATAATCTTAGTGAACTATATCACCCATCCATTCAAAACTTCTTTTTTAACTCTTTTCCGATTAATGCAATTGAATCTAAGAAAAATTTATCAAATATTGAGGAAACGATTTCTAACGATATTTCAACTAAACCTGACGTTGTAGAAAATATTCATGTCGGTTTATCTTGTTCTCCATCAGAACTTGATTCATATTGCTCTCTTTTTCATGAATTTCGTGACGTATTCACTTGATCTTACGAGGAAATTCCAGGCATAGATACTAGTATAGTTGAACACACTATTAATATGTATCCTAATGTCAAACCGGTGCATCAACGGCTTCGTCCTGTTCATCCAAAGAAAGTCGTTGCCATCAAAGCAGAAGTTGAAAATTTTTTGCATGCTGGTTTCATTTACCCTGTTTCACTTACTGAGTGGGTTTCCAATATCATTCCTTTTATGAAAAAATAGGGAACCATTAGAGTGTGCGTCGATTATCGAGATTTCAATCAGGCTTGTCCAAAAGACAACTATCCTACTCCCTTTATCGACCATATTATTGACGATTGTGCTGGATGTGAAATATTTTCTTTCATGGATGGATTTTCTAGCTACAATCAAATCAATATCCACCCAGATGACCAACATAAGACAACATTCATCTGTCCCTGGGGCACATTTGCATATTAGAAACTCCCGTTTGGTTTAAAGAACGTTGGGGAAAATTTTCAGAGAGCAATGGATTATGCTTTCAATGACATCAGGCACATTTTTCAACCATATCTAGATGATTTACCAGCGCATTCACGAAAATGGACTTATCACCCGATGCATTTGAGAGCCATTTTCTTACGATGCCGACACTACAAGATACGCCTCAATTCGAACAAATGTGTGTTTTGTGTTGGTTGTGGTCGATTGCTCGGATTCGTAGTCTCAAAATAAGGAATTCGAATAGACCCACTGAAAGTACAAGCCATTCTTTATTTTCATGCACCATCAAACTTACTTCAGATATAGAAACTTAAAGGAAAGGCTAACTTCTTGAGAAGGTTCATTCCAAACTACGTCGAAATGGCTAAAGGATTTACTCAATTATTGAAAAAGGGGGTTTCCTTCCATTGGGACCAAGTTGTGCAAGCTTCTTTTGATGTTGTCAAGGACCATCTTGTCCGAGCGTCATTAATGTATCCTCCAAATTATGAAAATGATTATTTCCTATATATCGCCGTGACTGAAACGACCATCGCTATGGTTTTGGTCCAAGTAGAAGATGGAATTGAACATTCGATCTATTAGTGTGAGTCTTTGCAGCCTTCCTCCAGTGATCAAACATGCTCTTACAAGGTGATTTTAAGGTGTCAAGGTCAAATTTTGTCATTTCAGTGAGTCTTCAAGTAAAATTTGGTCACTAGGTATTAGGTCTGGGGTTTGTTTTCACTCTTTTCAAAGTTGTCCAAATGTTGGTCCATGTCACCATTCAGCTGAGTGTACCTCCATTCAGAGGGTTTTCATCATCATTTCGGGTTCCAATGGGTCATTTTACATCTTGTTCATGCTTCAGTTGTGCCTTGGTAAGTTTCATTTCCCTCTCCTAGGGTTTTGAAGGTAATTTATCTTGGATGGTCAAATCATCAGCAAAAATTGTATCCTAATTTTCATACACCTTTCCCTATCCTTGATGTACCTTATTAAACACTTCCCATCACTGATATCCCCCAAATTCCTCATTTTCCCACAAACCCTAGTTTCTTGCTACAACTTGGCAATTTTCTAGGCTAGGCCTGTGTTTTTCCCTTTTGGACCCCTTCCCCTTACTCAATATTTGAAATTCCACTTTCCCCTACTTCCTAACATCCCTCCCTACTTCCAAAAATTTTATCAAGAATTTGGAAGCCCCTTATCCCCTTCATTTCGCTTCATTCAGACAAATCCCTTGTTCCACACATCGGGATAGGTTTTACTCCAATGTTGTTTCTAACAAATTAAAGATGAATTTGGGGACAATGAGAGAGGTTTTTGTCCAAAATATGCCAAGGAAGAAAAACCTCCTTCAATTTTTACACATGTGTCATGGGTTAAGAGAAATTTAAAAAATACAGTTGCCTCAGGAGAATTGATGTACCTCTAAAGTGACCTTGGGAAAATCAAGCTTTCTCCCAGCTTGGTTGGCCAAATGACTTGTTGGATGAGTCAAATGATAACTAGACTAAAAAATATTTCCAACAAGCTATCATGTGCCCAATTTGGACATCAGGAAGGTCTCTAAAATTCTCCTTCAAAAGGGCGCGACGCATTAGGTTTGTGGCGTGACGCATTGGGTTTGTGGCGCAGCGCGTTGGGTTGTGCCGCGGCGCATAGAGCTGCAAGCTCTTTTCACCATAATTTCATTCAAAAATTCAATTTTCTTGGTTTCCTCTGGTTCAAATTAAGTCAAACAACTCTTCCATTGCCAATAAACGTGTGTCTTATGATGTTTATGAGGATTTAATAAAACAAATTCAAACCCTACTTCCTTGCTCAAGAAATGTTTCCTTAGGGTTTATACATTGGTTTTTTGTGGCCATCACTCCCTCACTTTTTTTCCCTCACTATTTTAATAGTTTCATCAAACCTTTTCCCTATCCCCCATATCCCAAATTCATCTACCCCTATCCCATATTCCCATTATCCCAAAAGCCTAGAGACTATCCCTAAAACCCTTTAATTCCCCAAATTTTAATTGGAAATATCCAAAAATTCCCCTCATCCTCTCCCTTCATAGTCCCTCACACATTTTCATACATTTTTCAGCCAAAACCAAAGACACCTAAATTCTTCATACTCATCTAAGACAATATAGAGTTTGGCAAACATGGAGACAGATTCCTCTTATGACAGAGTTGAATAAGGCCTCAAAGCGTCGGAAAAGGCAAGATAGACTTCAGATTTTGGCCGAGGCTTCCTTGGCCCAGCATATTACATGATGGATGAAACTCAGCCCAAATTTCAAGAAATTTGGGACACATTTTGAAAATTTTGTTTTTTTTTTTTGCCTAAACACAAATTTTTCAGCTCTACGCATTGCGCCACTTGGCGCGCGCTTTTGATGGGAGGCTCCTCTTGGGGAAAAATTTATATTTTTGAATTTTTCATGAAAATTTATGCATGCCTACCCATTTCCAAGAAATTTTGACAGGTTTTGGGCCTCCAGAAGGGTCAAAAACACCCTAAAAATGACCTTGCTGCCCCTTTTTGGACACACGGGAAGCAGTGTTGGGAGAACTCATTTTTGGAGGGGGAAATGGAAGCCAAATTCAGAAATTCCACTTGTGTTGGAAAGTCGACAGGCAGACATTTCCAACAAGCCCACTTGGAGCTAATTTGGACACCGTGAAGGCCTTCAAAATCAGCTCCAAACTGGCACGATACATAGAGAAATCAGGCACGACGCATTGGGGATTTTTTCTCATTTTGGACTCAGTAACTCTGTTTTTCGCCTAGTTTTTGACATTTTGACTTTCTTACTTCCAAATGTTAAAATCATGATGTAATTGGATGTATTTTTATGGATCTTGATGTAATTTTGTTAAATTTTTACTCATGGAGGTAGATTCATCCATCAAAAGGTGAATTGCAACTAAATGAATCAGTTTCCTATCTTATAGAGGCAAGTTGTTCCACTCCCTATTTTATAGTTCTCAGTTTAGATCTTGTTGAAACAACTCCTAAAATTGTGATCTCGACCCCTAGAGGCTAGGATGATTTTTTTGTTTCTTATATCTTGTAATTTTTCAGTCATTAGCATAGGTTGGACACTTGGGATTGCTTTGAGCATCATTGTACATTTCATCTCTGCAGTTTGGCAAAGGAATAGACTAGGGTTTGTAGCACTCCTTGGGATTCATGTGGCTCTTTGTTTTGATTATGTGTTTCTCTCTGTTAATGTAAGTTTACTATTTCTTTATGTGTATCATCTTCCCTCTTATTTCTTCTTAAGTTAAACAAACAAGGATAAAGGTTGAATCCATTAAAATTTACAGTGCTCTACCTAGGGTTTGTTTAATTTTCTATGTTTTCAACTGTTTGAAGAGGATTCCTGAAATTTTTTTTCCCTCTTCAACTCCTCACCATTCTGAGCTATCCATTTCATTTAAAATTGAAGTGTCAAAAAAATTTCTTACCTTGCCCCATTCAAATCTCTGTAAAAACTAGGCCTCATTCCCCAGACCCAAAATCTGCCCTTCCCTTTGATCCAAAAAACACCCTCAAAATCAAATAAAACTCTTTTACATATATACCTAGCCTAAAATCAGCCTTTATTCAATTCATCTCAAGCCTTACTGATTATTTTTGCTAAGATTCACCAGGAGAGAGACCTCTCCCGATCTAGTAGGGCTAGCTACCAGATTAAGCGTGGTTTGATGTTACCCTAGATTCTGCCTTTCTTAGCCCGAGGTAGATTTAGGCAATAACATAGTGGCGACCATACTGGGGATGAAATTTTTTTTGTTTTCTTTATAAACTACAGATGAAGCTTGAAGTTAGCCAAGTAGCCTTCGAAACGCTCTTGCTTTGCTTTAGCAAAAGTAGATGAATGTTGCTTCAGTCAATCTCCGGTCTAGTTTATGAACTGAACATCTAGTTTCCTCAGTTAAATATAATCAATTTCAAATCTGATTTTTGATGTTGGACAACGATCAGACATCAGAAGGCTGAAATCATTCACCTAGTGACTCTAAATCAGTTTCGATATCAGATCCAATGACTCCATTGGAGGATGAACCTGACCAGCAGAAACATGAAAGGACAATATGGAAATATCAGGTATTCAGGTTGGAATTTCATCCAAGACATTTTGTTCTTTGTCATAAATTATTTCTTCTCTTTTCCCGAGAATTTCAAGAAGGCTTTGCAAAGTATATTGTATTTGAGAAAAGATCCTCGGCCTGCAGTTGACTCTTTCCCTTTGAAGATTGTAAATACCAAAGATTTGCATGCCTTTGAGCTTGATCAAGACCCTTTTTCTGAATCTTGTGATGACCGTCTTCAAAATGATGAGCCTCAAGAGACCAAGACTGATTCTGCAGCATTTTTACATACCCCTATACCTTGTAAAATTCTAGATCGATACAAGCCTCTGATTTTACCTCCTATATCGCATGCTTTCCCTAAAAATCATGACCTATATCTACCAAGATTTGATGATGAACGCGACAACATCACTGCTGAGAGACATGTTCTGAATTTTGAGTATTTTCTTGACCTTTTTGAAGTTGATGAAGAGGATGTCATTATTAGGCTTTTTGCTCTTTCTTTGCAAGAAAAAGTCAAGAGTTGGTTCAAAACCCTGTCTGATGCGAGCATCTCATATTTCCGACAGTTCGTCAAAGTTTTCCTCGACAAGTGGGTGATCAGACAAAACCTTTTCTTGATTATAGAAGAATATAACCAACTGAAAAGACTACCAGGGGAGACAGTACAATAGTTTTCTGCCAGATTTAACCAAGTTTATTATTTGATGCCAGTTAATATAATACCTCCTCTTGGATCCGCTCTCTTGCACTACCCGGGTGCCTTTGATCCAGAAATGGAGTTTCAGCTGAGAGAAAGGAATCTTGCAACACTTGAAGAGATGCAGAACAGTGCAGTAGATGTAGAGGCTCATTTGCTGATCCGAAGGGAAAATTTGAAGGAAGAAGAGATGAAAAACATAGATCCGAAGTAATTGACATCTCTAGAGGTAAAGCTTGACATTTTGGTAAGTGCAGTGGAAGAGATGATGCATAAGATCACCACAAGGAATGAGTATAATGTTCAAGCCCATGGCTCACTGATTGAAGAAGAACAAGTTGTTGATCCAAAACATTTTGTTTCTTATCCCAGTTGTCATAGATCTAATAATGATTGTTTTATAGATCATCTTGGAGAAGAGAGAGTTGTTGATATGATATGTATTCTTGATGATGTGTTTTATACTGATGATTTTCCTTAGTTTGATCAGTATGATGATGATTATGTTCTCCAAACATAAGCTAATCTTGGAGACAAATCAACAGCTAGTTTGTGGAAGGAGGCAGTTCACTTTCAGCAGCTTGAGTACAGTGATCAACCGATGCATATCAGCTATGGAAATGATGAGGAAAGTGCAGCAAATTTTGAAGTAAGTGAAGGATCTTTGCCTTTTTGTTTTGATTCGTTTCAGTTCATCAGAGACAACATTCATGCAATCCGAAATCAACTGTCGACAAGTCTTGATCTAGACCATCTTGAGGGCAATGAAAACCTTGTTCAAGACTTCTCATATCCAGATTTTCATCCCCCGAATGCCATTGATTTTCAAGTTGCAGATGAGGACTTGGAAGCTGGCACATACGATCAAATGATGCAAGATGATTCTGTACCTTTCTGTTTTGAATCATTTCAGTTTTTGAAGGGAAATTGGCATAGTATATCTTCAAATGAGAAGCTTGTAGAAAATCATGTAATCTCATCAGAAACAATAGAAAATGGGTTGCAGCAGTCTTTTCAAGTTTTTCATGACCCGATAGCTGATGTGTTGGATGATGTTTGTAGTCAAAGTCTTTCTCCATTTACTACATGTGAGCTTGAAACGTGTGCTGATATAAACTTGATCGAGCAACCGGTCTTTTTGTCATTTTTAGCAGGAGTCTCGTCACAAAGCTCAAATAAAAGTTTGCATTCATGGTATGAAGAGAAGAGAAGTAATTCATTGGATGAGCTAAGTCCCAGTGTGCATGAACTTCAAGATCCTTATGCAGTGTTTTTGGAGGCGGATAGAAAATCCATATCATTCAACGGATCTGTTTCCAAGTTTTCATGGGAGTTTCCTTTCGGTAGTTCTCTCTTATTGTTCATAAGCGAGCACTTATAGAGAATTCAAATAGAATCCAAATACTTACTTGGTTGCATTGGTTGTTTCATTTCACTTGATCAGGTGATGAATGAAACTGTTAGAGTAGGTTTTGATGAATAAGCTCTACTTTGAACATCAGTTCCAGTTTTTCGGTTGTGTTTACGTATCGAGTCAATTTTTAGTTGAGTGAGAGTCAATTTGTGTCATCAAGTCATTAGTTTTCAGTCATGCATTTCAGCTTGATTTTTTGACTCCATTGCCCAATGGATGAAGGCACTGTCTTCTTTCCAAAGATATATAGTTCTTGGCATCTCCAAGGAGCTACCATCCCCATTGGAGACAATGTTAGTGTCAGTATTTGCAGCCTTCCTCCAGTGATCAAACATGCTCTTACAAGGTGATTTTAAGGTTTCAAGGTCAAATTTTGTCATTTCAGTGAGTCTTCAAGTAAAATTTGGTCACTAGGTATTAGATCTGGGGATTGTTTTCACTCTTTTCAAAGTTTTCCAAATGTCGGTCCATGTCACCATTCAACTGAGTGTACTATCATTCAGAGGGTTTTCATCATCATTTCAGGTTCCAATGGGTAATTTTACATCTTGTTCATGCCTCAGTTGTGCCTGAGGTTCATTTCCCTCTCCTAGGGTTTTGAAGGTAATTTCTCTTGGATGGTAAAATCATCAGAAAAACTTGTATCCTGATGTTACTACACCTTTCCCTATCCATAATGTACCTTATTAAACACTTCCCATCACTGAGATCCCCCAAATTCCTCATTTTCGCACAAACCCTATTTTATTGCTACAACTTGGCAATTTTCTAGGCTAGGCCTGTGTTTTTCCCTTTTGGACCCCTTCCCCCTACTCAATCTTTGAAATTTTACTTTCCCCTACTTCCTAATATCTCTCCCTACTTCCAAAAATTTTCTCAATAATTTAGAAGCCCCTTATCACCTTCATTTCGCTTCATTTTGACAAATCCCTTGTTCCACACATCAGGATAGGTTTTACTCCAATGATGTTTCTGAGAAATAAAAGATGATTTTTGGAAAAATGAGAGAGGTTTTTGTCCAAAATAGACCAAGGAAGAAAAACCTCCTTCAATTTTTACACAGGTATCATGGTTTTATTGAAATTTAAAACATACAGTTGCCTCAGGAGAATTGATGTACCTCTAAAGTGACCTTGGGAAAATCAAGCTTTCTCCCAGCTTGGTTGGCCAAATGACTTGTTGGATGAGTCAAATGATAACTAGACTAAACAATATTTCCAACAAGCTATCCTATGCCCAATTTGGACATCAGGAAGGTCTCTAAAATTCTCCTTCAAAAGGGCGCGACGCGTTGGGTTTGTGGCGTGACGCGTTGGGTTGTGGCGCGGCGCATAGATCTGCAAGCTCTTTTCACCACAATTTAATTCAAAACTTCAATTTTCTCGGTTTCCTATGGTCCAAATTAAGTCAAACAACTCTTCCATTGCCAATAAACGTGTGTCTTATGATGTTTATGAGGATTTAATAAAACAAATTCAAACCCTACTTCCTTGCTCAAGAAATGTTTCCTTAGGGTTTATACATTGGTTTTTTGTGGCCATCACTCCCTCACTTTTATTCCCTCACTATTTTTATAGTTTCATCAAACCTTTTCCCTATCCCCCATATCCCTAAATTCATCTACCCCTATCCATATTCCCATTATCCCAAAAGCCTAGAGACTATCCCTAAAACCCTTTAATTCCCCAAATTTTAATTGGCAATATCCAAAAATTCCCCTCATCCTTTCCCTTCATAGTCCCTCACACATTTTCATACATTTGGCAGCCAAAACCAAAGACACCTAAATTCTTCATACTCATCTAAGACAATATAGAGTTTGGCAAACATGGAGACATATTCCTCTTATGACAGAGTTGAATAAGGCCTCAAAGTGTCGGAAAAGGAAAGATAGACTTCAGATTTTGGCCGAGGCTTCCTTGGCCCAGAATAGTACATGATGGAGGAAAATATGCCCAAATTTCAAGAAATTTGGGACACATTTTATTTTTTTTGGCCTAAACACAAATGTTTCAGCTCTACGCGTCGCGCCACTTGGCGCGCGCTTTTGATGGGAGGATCCTCTTGGGGAAAACTTTATATTTTTAGATTTTTCATGAAAATTTATGCATGCTTACCCATGTCCAAGATATTTTGACAGGTTTTGGGCCTCCATAAGGGTCAAAAACACCCTAAAAATTACCTTTATGCCCCTTTTTGGACACACAGGAAGCAGTGTTGGGAGAACTCATTTTTGGAGGGGAAAATGGAAGCCAAATTCAGAAATTCCACTTTTGTTGGAAATTAGACAGGAAGAAATTTCCAACAAGCCCACGTGGAGCTAATTTGGACACTAGGAAGGCCTTTGAAATCATCTCCAAACTGGCGCGACGCATAGAGAAATCAAGCGCGGCGCATTGGGGATTTTTGCTCATTTTGGACTCAGTAACTCTGTTTTTCACCTAGTTTTTGACATTTTGACTTTGTTACTTCCAAATTTTAAACTCATGATGTAATTGGATGTATTTTGATGGATCTTGATGTAATTTTGTTCAATTTTTACTCATGGAGATAGATTCATCCATCAAAAGGTGAATTGCAATTGAATGAATCAGTTTCCTATCTTATAGAGGCAAGCTGTTCCACCGCCTATTTTCCAGTTCTCAGTTTAGATCTTGTTGAAACAACTCCTGAACTTGTGATCTCGACCCCTAGAGGCTAGGATGAGTTTTTTGTTGCTTATATCTTGTAATTTTTCAGTCATTAGCATAGGTTGGGCACTTGGGATTGCTTTGAGCATCATTGTACATTTCATCTCTGTAGTTTGGCAAAGGAATAGACCAGGGTTTGCAGCACTCCTTGGGATTCATGTGGATCTTTGTTTTGATGATGTGTTTCTCTTTGTTAATGTAAGTTTACTAGTGCTTTATGTATATCGTCTTCCCTCTTATTTCTTCTTAAGTTAAACAAACAAGGATAAAGGTGGAATCCATTAAAATTTGCAGTGCTCTACCTAGGGTTTGTTTAATTTTCTATGTTTTCAACTATTTGAAGAGGATTCTTGAAAGTTTATTTCCCTCTTCAACTCCTCACTGGTCTAAGCTATCCATTTAATTTAAAATTGAAGTTTCAAAACAATTGCTTACCTTTCCCCATTCAGATCTCTACAAAAACTAGGCCTCATTCCCCAGACCCAAAATCTGCCCTTCCCTTTGATCCAACAAACACCCTCAAAATCAAATCAAACTCTTTTACATATATAACTAGCCTAAAATCAGCCTTTATTCAAGTTATCTCAAGCCTCACTGATTATTTTTTCTGAGATTGACCAGGAGAGAGCCATCTCCTGATCTGGTAGGGCTAGCTACCAGATTAAGCATGGTTTGATGTTACCCTAGATTCTACCTTTCTCAGCCTGAGGTAGATTTAGGCAATAACACGATCTATTATTTGAGTCATAATCTCAATGATACTAAAGTTAAGTACTCGTACGTGGAAATTATTTCCTTGGCAGCCATTCAAGCTGTCCAAAGATTTCGCCATTATATCCTGCTCCGAAAAACAACAATAGTTTCGGTTGCAACCCCATGAATTACATTTTATCACATCAATTGCTAGGGAGAAAATATTCAAAATGGATTGTCATTTTGCAGGAATTTGATTTGGAATTCATCAAATCCAAGTCAAAGAAGTCTTTATTTTTGGCTGAGCTTCTATGTGACCTTCCCTCTAATAGTACTGCTACTACGTTGGAACCATCTATTCCAGATGAGTCTCTATTTCTGATCGGATCATCTAATCCCTGGTATGGAGATTTCATCATTTATCTCCAAACCCAAACTTTTTGACCTAATACCTCTTGCTCTGATCAGCGACGTATTCAATACCAAGCCAAAGATTATCTGATCGTCAGTGATACACTTATCGTCGTGGTGTCGATACCATTTTAAGGAGGTGCCTCACTCATGAGGAGGCTGAAAAAGTGTTAAATGATTACCATGTTGGGACTTGTGGTGGAAATTTATCTTGTTATGCTACCGTGCAAAAGATACTCTGCACCGGTTACTTTTGTTCTACTATTTTTCGAGATTGTATCCTCACAGTCAGAATTTGTCATGCATGCCAGATTTATGACCGTAAAATCCACAAACCGCTAGTGCCAATGCATCCTGTTGTCTCTAGTAGACCATTTATGAAATGGGGTATTGATTTCATGACCTGTAACCCTCCTTTGTCTAGGGGGCATGGTTATATTATTGTCGCAGTCGACTATTTTACCAAATGGGCCGAAGCGATGCCTACATTCAATAACACAGGATGAACAACTGCATTTTTTTTCTTCAATCATGTCATTGCACGGTTTGGGGACCCAAAAGCTATAGTTACGGATCATGTGAAGCATTTTCGCAACAATATGATGTCTGAATTGAAAGCAAAGTTAGGATTGTCGCGTGATAATTCTACTCCTTATTATCCACAATCAAATGGACAAGTTGAGGTTATTAATAAAATTCTTAATCGAATGCTTCAATGAATGATAGGGGTCCGTAAAAGGAACTAGCACTTGATCCTATACTCTGCCTTGTGGGTGTATCGAATCTCAGTGAGAAATGCAGCTGGATTCACTCCTTTTCAATTGGTGTGTGGTCCAGAAGCTATCTTACCAATCCAATGTGAAATATCATCATTAAAACTTGCAATAGACTTGTTACCTGACACCTCAGAAGAAGAAGCGTGTCTCCTTGACCTCATCCATCTAGATGAAACGCGTCGTGAATCCCAATTAGGCAACGAAACGCATAAGAGACGTATAAAGGTGCAATACGACAAAAATTTCCATCCTCGCATCTACTCAGAGGGCGACTTGGTCCTTCTTTATGACCAAGAAGCTGATGTAATTGGTACAGGGAAATTCGAGCCATTATGGCATGGTCCCTATATTGTCAAAAGAGTTCTTGCTGAGGGTGCCTATGAGTTAGTTGATTATGATGGGATTCCATTAGCATAGCCTAGAAATGGGTTTTATTTGAAACGTTACTATGCTTAATCATGAGCATGGTAATTTTTTATATTATATTGTTTATATGTTGTTTATTTGCATTCACTATCTTAATTTGCTTTTAAGAGTTTTCTTGATGTTATTAATTCGCTTTAAATTTCATCGCAGATGACTGAATCTTCGGAACCATTTGTTGGATATGTTGATGGTGCTAATCGTAGTACGCAGAATCTATCCTCTGAAGCGTGGGCCATTTTCGCTCTGAACGGCGAGTTAGTGAGTTTTCAATGGATTTGTATCGGTAGATAAAAGAATAATATCGGTGAATATAGTGTGTTGATCAAACTTCTCTCTGATGCCATTTCATTTGGTATTAACCACATAATCATAAGGTTAGACTCACAACTTGTGGTACTACAACTTACTAGTATGTATTATGTTAGAAATCCAACACTTCTTAGATTGTTCCTAAGAGTTTGACTTTTGGAGAGACATTTTGATTTCATTCAATATCAACACATTTCCATAAATCTGAACACTTAACTAATTCATTAGCTAATCAAGTTTTAGACATACATTTGCGACATAGGTAAAGAAAACATTCACATCATTGAATAATATTGCGCGTTAAACATAGGAAAAACTTTGAAAACATATAGATAGATAGTTATAGGTTTTTTACAAAATTTGTGCCCAAGACACATTGGTCATCTAACCTAAAAATGTATGAAAAATTCATAAGTAAACTAGTGGTGCTCACGATAGCATGCTATAGATCTAGCAATCCTATGAAGCAACCGCATCCAACAGTTAGGAACCCCAATTGTGTGTCACTGCAGTCACATGGGAAGCTCTTCGATCCAGAAATTCGGAATCCCGAAGGTCGACCCCTCTATGTGCTACTAGAGCTTAGCAAGAGTCTTAGCCATATCAAGGTCCTAAAGGACTACTCTCCTAACAGCCCTCTCTGCTGGCACATCCGCTTCGCACTCTGGTTCCTCTACTGGTTGAACGTGACCGATATCTCCATTACATTAAACATTTAGTTTAGTCTTGGAAAGAAATCAAAACAAAAAAACATTTGTATAAAATTTATAAAAATCTAAAAACATGGTCAAATCAATCTTACCTATTTCACCCCACTGAGCGCCTTCTCGTAAAACTAGATTTGGATCTCATTGGAAGTCGACACCTGCATATGCATACTCATCGATGGTGATAATCTGTCGCCTGAACTAGGTGAAGAATGTAGTTGAGAACACAATGGTTGATTGGCCTAAATGCCGACCCATGAGTTCTACCCATCTCTACATTCAAGAATCTCTAGGACTGGATATATCCAATGTAACATGTTGTGGTTTCATCAGTGGAATCTGTTCCAAAGCGAAGGAGATAAGGATCGAACCATAACTGAAATTTTTCTTCCTTCCTTCCTTTGCTTTATTCAGTTGTTCCTTTATCTGAGATAGAATAGCTTCAGACCAGTTGAAAACTATTGGCTCCAAACATTCCAGCCCATACTGCATTTATGATCTGTTCGCTACATGGAGTGTAACGATGCCAGCTAGTTTAGCGATCGTGAATAGGATGGTTCTCAAAGGAAAATCCCTGACATCATAGATGTTTATTTTTCCATCTTTGCTAGGTTCTAACCCTAGATAGCAATACTGCATAACATAATCCCTCACTGTTTCTCCTCCAACGGTAGATCCCGTGAGTAAAATGGGAAAACCTCTCCTCGACAAACCTATGAGAAAATACACATCCTCAAATTTTATGGAAAACATTTGATTTTTTATGTGAAATGCCTCTATTTCTAGATCCCATGCTCAAACAAGGAATTCTAGGAGTTCTATTTGTTGCCTCATTCCCGACAATTTGAAGTACTTAAGTAGCCCGCAATCTCTTAAAGCTCTTACAGTACACGGATCATTCAAGGAAATCATATCTTATTCTTCATGTTCTCTTTCTCTCCATGAAATCATCATGGAAACCTGAAAATCAACCATAAGATCCATTAGATACCATCCATTGCAAAAAACTAGGAAATTTTGGACACAACATGAAAACAAAAAACTTCAACTACGCCCAATGCAATCCCTGGGCTGAGACAATGCATTGAAAATGCAGGTACACTTCATTGTACCTGCTATGCAACGTAGGTTTCGATGTCAAAGGGTGCATTTCCCTCAATTTGAGAAAAAATTTACCTAGGGGCCTCAAAACCCTTAAAAATTGCAAGGAATGGTAATGAAAAGAATACTGAAAGAAAGAGGAGGTTTCTGCTACTGACCTAGATCAAACGGTGATGAAATCCGTCAACTGAAATGATCACAATCAAAGACTGAAGTTTGGGGGCAAAATCAGGTTCAGAGCTCCAAAATGCAAATGGTAACTATGGAATGGTAAAAATGAATAGTGAAACTGCTTTATAAGTCATTTAATTACTTGCAAGTCAAATTTATTGCTATGACTATGGTTTTATTATGTTTTTATCATGAAACGGGTATTTTTAATCCATTTGATGTTGTTATGAACAGGAAATACAACTGACGAACAGGTTAGTCGTGCAGATTTATTTCAAGAAAGACTTGACCACAAAGCATGCTTTTTCTCCTTATTTTTCAAGCTTTGATAAAAATGAAAAAGGATTTGAAGCGCACTTTTTCTTCTATAACAGCGAAAAAGGAACCCCTGGAGTCTTCTTTCAGCTCTTTTCAGACTCTGATAATGTGAAAATATCGTCGAGCACTTGTCATTTCGATCTCGTTAAAGTAAATGAATCGATATCTACTCAGTATAAGTTTAACCCTTTTCCTTACTGAGATGGATTATTTATGAAAAAGGAATACCTTGGTTAAACATGACCAAAGAATTTATTTTAGATATTATTTTACACTTTTTCAGATCTGAGAGACAAATTTACGAAAAATTACTTTTGGAGTCCTCTTTTTCAAACTCTCTAAACATGAAAAAGGACCGGCTATCACTGTCGTTAAGCTCGTTAAAACATAAAATAGCGATGGGCTTGTTAATCATGGCAAGAATCGAGTTTCATTCATTACTAGACTCGTTAAATTATTAAATAGCGATAATTTATTCTTTGTTTGCCTGAAGGGTTGAATTATATATCAAGAAAATGTTATCCTCCTCAATATTCTTAAAAAATAAAGAGGTACTGGTTAACAAATGACCAGGGAAAATTTGGGAAAATAAAGCAAAGTTTCTTTTTGGTAGCAAGTCGCTCTTGAACATGACACTTCTTTCACTCCATGTCCATGACTGTTTGGGTTGGGTAATCATCTTGACGGTTCATTCACACCTATGGTTCATCATACCTTCACTTCGGTTTTGGGTCAATGTTGCCAACTCATCACAATGTCGCTGATATGTTCAAGAGAAGTCATCTAGTGATTAAGAACTCATCCATCTGCAATACTCATAAACCTTCATTTTCATGACCATCATCCCTGAAAATTGCTATATCAAGTCATACCCTTGTCTCTGAAATCAGTAACTCCAGTTTTGCAATAAGGTGACTTCCTGTCGACTACAAATCAATATCTAGGAATTTCACTTAGAAACATCAGATTCCAGTACCATGAGGCTTGTTACAGCATCGACAAGATCCTTGCTTTCGGACCTTTAACCGAAAGATTTTGTTTGTCGTTCGACACCAAATCATCTATTCACGCCTTACGTAATGTACTGCAGTACCTTGAGGGCCATTGAAATTAATGGTGGTTCTCTCGCGTTTTTTAACAGCTCACATCATTGGCTAGTAATCAAATGATGTCTTTCCATGTTCAACGATAAATCATATATTTGCATGGCTAGACTTGTACTCGAATGAGCAAGTGAATGACATAAGAAGAACCCGGATCTAGTTTCAACCATCTGGGCTGCGATTTTAGGATTGTTGTACACATCATCTGTATGGTGACCTTACATACATGGGCCTATATCTATAGGCGTGTCTGCATTTGGGCAACATTCCAATGTAGACAACTTTTTGAATTATGTACATGTTATTAGATTGTTTTATGTGTTGACTATGGGAATTCCTACCCTCAGAAATTATGATCCATATAGGATATATCATGATGTAATGTATTGTAATATTGATGCAGGTGACCATTCCGCTTTGTTTCCAGGCTCATCACAGTGTAAAACATCTTAATCAAATGTTCTTATTATTTGGACCTCATGCTTTAGGGGGAAATTGTTATAGGTAAATTTGGGCACCATTCCCAATGACCTGGTTAACTGGGCATCATCTCTAGGACCAATGATCAAGGGTCTATCATTCCCTATCATCTCAGTTGCTATATGCCCTAAGATAGGAAACAACATAAATCAAACAAGACTTTCATCAAGCAAGGATTTTCCATGGTTTGAAGCTTATTATTAAACATGTGGGAGCTCACCAACGCAGGCTCTAAGGGGCCTAAGTGCATTTCATATGCAGGTAGCCCCATTCAAGGCTACTTTGCAAAGCACTTCCCAACATTCAAAGGTGTGTTGGTCACATTGGGAGTGAAATTCTCATTGTTCAGGAATCTCCACTTGGCCAGTGTCTTCTAGAAGGGTTCACATGTGTCAAGCTTCAGATCCAAGTGTCCATTTGACATCTACATGAATGAAAACATGTCTTACCTATTTTTGGAATGTTATTTATTACAAAAAAACCTACAGTTCATCTATAATTTGAACACAGATCTAAGTGTTTGAGAGGAAGAATTTGAGTAGGGAAATGTTGGAGAATTTTCAATAGAGAGTTTGATTTGTGGAGCTATTGCTAGAGGGATTTATGCTGTGATGAGACTTGGGAACTCTATTGGAAGGTCAGTTCAAATCAGTCACTAGGTTGTAACCTCTCCTTCTATCATCAATAAAGAGTACTTCTTGTTTTTTCCTACATGCATCTATGTTTACTTTGATTTTCCATATTTCAAAATCTTGATTGATGAATGTAGTTTATGCTTAATTGATTTAGCTAACTAGCTTGAATAGATATCTATATTATTGAATCTTTTGTTCTTCCAGTGCTCTTTCTTGTAGGAAGCATTCAGCCAACAAAACCGCTTAAATTTGAAGCTATAGTGGAAGCGACATAAAGGATCCATTTGGAAGCGACTGAAACAAGTAAGCATCCAATTCTCTCTATGTATCTGTTCTAAGTTAGGAGAAACGGTAGTATAGTCTTTCACCTGTTGTTCTAGGCTAACACCTGCCTAGGGAAGCGTAATTTATCCATAGATTACAATTCTGGCCCAACAGTATCAGAGCACAGGAAATCACTATAGTGGAGGAGAATTTTAGTTTGTGACTGAATAGAATTAGAATTTGCAAAAGACATTCTTGGTGCGACAAGCAATTCAGGATCGAAATGGCTTTCAATGGATTGAGATTGGAGTATGCACTTGAGGGCAGCTCTAAATATATTGCTTAGAAAGACAGGATGGAAGTATTATTGGAGGACAATGGGTTGAAATAATTCATTGACAATGATATTCCCAAACCTGTTGTAGCAGACGCTGCAAATATTGATGCTTGGAAAAATAAGATTGCAAAGGCAAGGAGGATCTTATTGGAGGGAGTGCGAGACCACATTGTCTCAATTCTCCATGGAAAAGTGACACCATATGAAATTTGGAAGGCTTTGACAGATCTATTTTAGAGCAGCAGTGATCATAGAAAATTGGCACTAAAGGATAAACTCAGGAAAATCAAAATGGAGAAAGGTGACACCATGCCGAAATCTTAAACAAAGTTTTTCCAATGTCGGGATGAGCTTGGGAGCTTCGGCATTACTATCGCGGATGATGACTTGGTGAGCCTATCTCTTCTAGGACTTCCCAAGAGTTGGCACAGTTATCAGGATTCTGTCAATGGAAGGGAAAAGTTGTCAGATAGGGAATGACTTTGGTCGGATTTGGTGTAAAAAGAATTCAGTCGAAATACCAAGGATGGATCTTCATCTAAGATTGAATATGAAGAATATTGTGTTTTGGATTCCAAGGCAAATAAGGGGAAAGGAAAGAAATTTCATTCCAAATCTGAGTTCGGAAAATATGGAAAGAAGCACGACATGTCTAGAGTGAGGTGTTTTCACTGTCACGATCATGGACATTATGCCACTAATTTTCCACAAAAGAAGAAGAAAAAGAAGGCTTCAGAATCTATAGTTGGTGATATAAATGTGATCAAAATTATTTGCTGAGGTAGAATTGATTAATTTCCATTAGTGAATTGATTGATAACTGAACTGCTTAATGTGGAAGACTGAAGGAAATCGAAATCATTTACTTAAACCAGCATCATATTAAGAAATAAAATAAAACAAATAATAAAGAGAAGAGACAAAAAACATTGATTATGGAGTTCGTCCCTGGTTGATTATGTCTCTAGGTCCGCTTTCAAGTTGGGCTTCCGCTTTATCAGGATTGATCTAATGAAGTATTTACATAGAAAATACACTAGACTGAATTTTCTCACAGGCACCTGTGGTCATTGGCAACAGAAAGCTATCTCTCCCATCTTTCCAACGTCTGTCTCTATGCTCAATTCCATCTCCGGACGACCAAGAAACACTGAAAACAAATATGCCTCTCTTGCTCCAATTCTAAATAAAAAATCACTCATGTTTCCTTCATGGAGGAAAATGTCATGGTTTTATAAGTTTGGTCTCGAATTCCTCGATGCCAAATTAGGAAAATTGGTTAAGAAAATATATGTTTTGGGTCTCTTTCTTCTCATATGGTGACACCTATTGGGTAAAGGATAAGGTGGATAACATTACACCTTGGCGCAAATAAATACAAAACCCAAAATAGCATCATAGGATAAAATTTACCCCCGAAGGTCAGCTAACAGCGTGGAGGACGAGGGTGGTTTGGTATGTGATCACATCCGGTGGCTACATCTGTGGTCTGATCTCGGCGGCTTCGGCTGATAATTGGTGGTCAATCATTATCATGTGACAGCTACCCCTAGATAGTTAAATCCAACAGTTGTGGACAATTGTCTAACTCTGAAAGTTTTCTGTAGTGATTACTATTGATGTTTCCTCCTATTCACATGTTTCTCCAACACAGTCAATGGTAAGTGCTAGCCTTGATGATGTTTTAACCATTGCGGCTTCTGTTGCACTTGTCACATGTGTTAACAACTCTGACATGGTTTAACTGATGCGGTTAAGACTGTGGGTTTTACATTTGTTTTAATATAAGGTCTGAAACCTTATGGTTTAATACCATAGGTTATTACAAAGTAATTTGTGCTAGGGTTTAGGTTTTAGGTTTAGGCCTTAGGACCACCACCTTTTACATTATTTCACCATAGTTTTAGACTTAGTCCACTTAGGATTTAATTACACCAATATTTTGCCAACGTCACAAATACCACACACCATCACATCATTTTACATAACCATGACGAAGTACTTTTATCTGGAATATTGGAGGACGTGGCGCTCTAAAGACTGAACTGGACATCAGACAAACTGGAGCTAACTGGACCTCACTGTCGATCTGTATTGAAACAAGATCCTCCTAGCTTAATCATCTCCACTTGAAATATTTTGGACCACAAAATTTTGATTTAATCAGACATCAGGTGAGGGTAAAACTCCCTCACTTTTCCGATCTCTATCCACCACGCCTTGCTCAGATTCATGCCCTTGATTCCCACTCGAAGATATTCAACATCTCCTCATATGGAAGTGTTAACTCTCCCATCCAAGATGGTATCTTCCTGCAACTCATTCATATAATTGGGTGCTAAATCATCAATAGTAGGAATCTGTGTATCTTCCTCGGGATCAATGATCATCGGAGGTTCATACAACTTCATATTTTCTACATTCACAACTAAATATATACACATGTAAGGCAGTAAATCTAATCGGAATGAATTATTTCAAACCTTTTCAACAATATTGAAAGTACCATACCTAATGGATTTCAGTTTCTTACCTTCTCCTTTCAACCTGTCTTTAGTGATATAAAATCATACCTGATCACCGACCTGAAAATGATGATTGACTGAGAGCTTGTCATGGCACATTTTGTACTTGGCTTGAATGTTCTCTAACTGATCCTGCACTGCTTCATGCATCTGTTGTATCCGTTGAATGAAGTTAACTGCTTTTTTTGAATTTTCGTATCCAACCACTTTATCTTCTTCACCAAACATGAAGTACATCGGTGACTTTGGTAGATACCCAAAAAATGTTTCAAATGGCAATCGATGAGTAGAAGAATGTAAGGCTTGATTGTAAGCATGCTACACATAAGGTAAATATTCATCCCACAACTAAGATGTTTATTGCAGTAACCTCGAAGAATATGTATCACTGTCCTATTCACCACTTTTTTTAGTTGGTCAGTATGTGGATGAAAATTTGTGTTATTATTTAGCTTTGTGTCCATGATTCCCCACAAACTAGACCAAAATTCTCCTACAAATCAAGTATCTCGGTCAAAAATAATAGAAGTAGGTAAACCAAAGTGAACCCATACATGTTGAAAGAACATCTGTGTCGTCTGTTCTGCAGTCACTTGCTTTTTTCACGAAACAAGAATGCACATCTTGTTGAATCGATCAACCATGACATATATGTAATAATTTCCTCTCGTGGAAATAGGTAGTCCTCCAAAAAAAATCCATGGAAATTTTTTCCAATGGTCGCAGAGGAACTGGAAGTGGCATGTAAAAACCAATCTTTCAATTGCTTAGCTTACTTTTCGAACACATCACACATCCTTTAATGTACTTTTCAATTGTTTCATACATGTGAGGCTAGTAACAATACCATTGAATTTGTGTCAAAGTCTTGCTTACACCAAAATTTCCTACAGTCCGAGAAGAATGAGCTTCATGAATAACTTGCGCCCTTTCTGTATGTGGTATGCACAACTTACCCAAATGATATAACAACCTGTCATGAATATGATAATTAACTTATTCTATTTGAGTACCATGAGTAAGTGATTCATAAATATCTTTGAAATCAGCATCAGTACTATATTTTTCTACATAAATTTCATGTTTCAATGAACTATTATGTAGTACTAATGAAGCATTCAAAGATGGTCTAGACAACATATTAGCTACTTTATTTGTTACACCTTTATGGTACTTAATTAGTAAGTGAAATTTCTGAAGAAATCCCATCCATCTGTAGTGGAGAGATTGTTGCAACTTATTTTGTGATTGAAGGTATTGAAGCGGTTGATGATATGTGTGAATCATTGTTTCCTTACCCATTATGTAGTGGTTCCATTTCTTTACACTTTCAACCAAAGAAAAAAGTTATTTATCATATGTCGGATAATTGATTACTACCTTAGAAAAAGTTTCAGAATGAAAACAAATTGGTTTCCCATTTTGAAGTAATACTGCACCCATTGCATAACCACTTGCATCTGTTTCAATTTTGAATGGTTGTTGAAGATCGGGTAGAGCTAAGATTAGTGATGTGACAAGTTTTTGCTTAAGTGTATCAAAAGATTTTTTTTTTTTCCCTCCCCACTGAAAGGAAAATTTAGATCTTGTTAAAGCATGTAACAGTGATGCAATCAAAGAAAACTGAGCAATAAATTTTCTCCAATACTGAACTACTCCTAGAAAACTCCTAACTTCAATCACATTAAATGGTCTCAGCCACTTAACAATCACATCTATATTCACTGGATCAATATTTAAATGATCACCTCCAACTATGTAACCAACATAAACCAATGAAGTTTTCCCAAATTCATATTTTGACAGCTTAATGTATAATTTTTCCCTGTGCAACACATCAAAAACATGTTTAACATGCCTAACATGTTCTTCCTTACTGGAACTGAATATCAGGATATCATCTGAGTAGATTATGACAAACTTATCAATGTATGGATGGAAGACATCATTCATAACATGCATGAAAGTTGCTGGTGCATTACAGAAACCAAAAGGAATTATTAACCACTCAAATAGTCCTTGCCTAGTTTTGAATGTAGTTTTCCAGATGTCATTTTCTGCTATCCAAATTTGTTGATACCCACTACAAAAATCCAACTTAGTGAAATTGACAGAATTTTTTAATTGGTCAAGTAAATCATCAATATTGGAAATAGGATACCTGTTCTTGATTGTGATTTTATTTAAGGCCCTAAAGTCGACACACATTCTCCATGTCCTTTATTTCGTAGGAACTAAAATTATGGGTGAACTACATGGAGATGAACTAGGTCGAATTAAACCTTTTTCAACCAGCTCTTGGATTTGTTTCTTTATTTCTTCATTCTCTATTACTGACATGTGATACATTCTGACATTAGGAAGAGGGGCATCAGACATCAACTATATCTCATGTTGTATTTCTCATTTAGGAGATAGATGTTTTGGTTCTTTAAATAGACTTTTAAATGAATCTACCACTTTAATCAAACTATCTTTAAACTGATATTAACAACCTAAAAAAGCATCACGAATATCATTATGTTGTTATTTTACAACCATGAGTATATATCTCTTACTTGAACTTATTAATCGCTTCATTTGATTAGCATTAACTAAATCCAAGTGAGTTTTTATTTTATGGGCCCGTATGATGTATTCAATGCCATCTTTCTGAAGATGATACTTATGCTCGTTCCTATCAAATACTGGATCATGATCATAGAGATAAGGACTCCCTAGCACTATTCCACATATGTCTAACAATATCACATCTAAATCCACTTCATCAATGTAATTAACTATGATGGAAAATTTTAAATGACACTACTTTGTGACATTAATCTGAGTCTGTCCCTTTCGCCAACCTAATGGGTATGGTCTTGGATGATTATGTGTTTCTAGACCCAATTTATTAACCAATTATTTAGATATTTAATTTCCTGTGACCCACTATCAAACAATGTATCTATTTTCGTGTGCTTAGAAGTTACCCTTATGTGAAATAACTCAAATATTTTATCTTCATCCAGTTTTTTAATATTTGAAGAAGCAGAAGTGCTTGAACTTGAACTAGCATCATAATTTTTACCTATCGTAACCATTTCAATTATTTTCCCTTCATCACCTGAATCGGATCCCAAGTCTTGTTGGATTGCTACATAAACCTCCTTTTCCTCCATCATCTCCATCATCATATTCTTCTTCTTCTTTTACTTCTAGTTCAGATTATGAAACAGAAAAGAAACCTCAGTAATATCTTTCAACAGTTTATTTAAAGTTTGAATTACTTGTTTATGATGGCGAAATGAACCCAAAGAAACTAGATAACTGGATTAAGAAGTTAGAAGTGTATTTTAGGATCCACAACATTTATGATGATAAGACAAAAATCCAGCTAGCTACTCTTAGGATGGGGGGAACTTCTTTAATCTGGTGGGAGAGTAAAACACAAATAGATCTAAAGCGTAAAGGTAAAATTATCTCCTCATGGTCTAAGTCATTGAAAGCTTTAAGGAAACCATTCTATTCGTTGCGATACACACAACTAGTTGTTATTGATTGGAAGCGTTTGCGACAAGGTAAGGGACAGAATGTTCAAGAGTTTACTCTGGAGTTCAGGAAGAAAGCGTTGGAGCTTGGTATTCATTTGGATACACGTGAAAATTTATTACATTACATTGGCAGTTTACATTCATATTTACAACATACATTATTGATGTTCAATCCTAATGAATTTGATGAATTATGTATTCAATCCATAAATGTCGAATCAGGTGGCAGGCCATTCAATTTTTCATTGAAGACATCCAAACAGTTGGAAACCAAAGAAAGCAAGAAGAAGGGCAGTTTGAAGAGAAAGAAGACATAGTATAGCTCAAAAGGAAGGTGAAAGACCTACCTGTACTCACTTCCATAAGATCATTCATGATGAAGCTAGATGTTGGAAACTTCACCTGAAACTTAAACCAAAGAAGTTCTAGAAGAAGAAAGGTGAAAATAAGGAAAGCTAGGAGATAGAGCTTTTTGTTTCAGTGACCAGAGGTGCCTGCAAGCACATTCAGTTTGGTGTATTTTCTATGTAAATAATTCCTCGAATCAATCCTAATAAAGCGGTCACCCAACTTGAAAGCGGACTCGAAGATGTATTCCACTAGGGACAAAATCTGTAATCAATGTTTGTTATCTCTTCTCTATGTTATTTGTTGTATTTTCTTTCTTAATATGTTGCTGGTTTAAGTCATAAATTATTTCAATTTCATTCAATCTTCCACATTAAGTAGTTTGGTTAACAATAAATTCACTAATGGAAATTAATCAATTCTACCTCAGTACATAATTTTTATCACATTCAAATAATATATTTTGGTATCAGAGCTCCTTGATGCCAAATTAGGAAAAGTGGTTGAGAAAATATGTGTTTGGGGTCTCAGTATTCTCATACGGTGACACCTAGTGGGTAAAGGATAAGGTGGATTACAATACACCTTGGCACAAATAAATACAAAACCCAAAATAGTATCATAGGATAAAATTTATCCCCGACGGTTAGCTAACATCGCAGAGGACGAGGGCAGTTTGGCATGTGATCACATCCGGCGGCTACATCTGCGGTCTGATCCTAGTCGCTTTGGCTGACAATTGGTGGGTAATCATTATCATGTGATAGCTACCCATGGATAGTTAACTCTGATAGTTGTGGACAACTCTCTAACTCCGATGGTTTTCTACAGCGGTGATGGTTAATGTTTCCTCCAATTCACATGTTTCTCCGATATAGTCAACGATAAGTGCTAACCCCGATGATGTTTTAACCGTTGCAGCTTATGTTGCACTTTTCACATGTGTTAACAGCTCCGAAATATTTTAACTGATGCGGTTCGGACTGTGTGTTTTACATTTGTTTTAATATAAGGTCTGAAACCTTATGGTTTAATACCATAGGTTATTTCAAAGTAATTTGTGCTAGGGTTTAGGTTTTAGGTTTAGGCCTTAGGACCACCACCTTTTACATTATTTCACCATAGTTTTAGACTTAGTCCACTTAGGATTTAATTACACCAAGATTTTCCAACACCGCAAATACCACACACCATGAAATAATTTTACATAACCATGAAGAAGTGCTTTCATCAGGAATACTAGAGGATGTGGTGATTTAAAGACTAAACTGGACATCGGACAAAATGGAGCTGACTGGACCTCACTGTTGATCTGTATTGAAACAAGATCCTCCTAGATTAGCTGGTGAGGATTTGGCCTCGCAATTTGAGCTTGAATTCTCACTCATTGCATGCATGGTGTCAAGTGCAATGGGATCGGTGTGGTACTTGGATAGTCGTGCATCCTTTCACATGACAGGAGACAAATAAATTTTCAGTAGCTTGTAGGAGAAGGACCTCCAGATTCTTATCAAAAATGGGTGATGACAAGGGGTACAGTGCTACCGGGATTGGTACAATTACCTTCTAGAGACATTCAGGTAAACCCTTTCAATTAAAAGATGTAATTCATGTACCAAGCTTGAAGAAAAATTTTGTCTCATTCACAATGTTGGAGGACAGAGGCTATGATGTTGTTTTCAATGAGGGAAAATTTTTCTTATGACATAAAACAACAAGACAAGCCAAGAAGATTGGGATTCAAGTTAATAATCTCTATAAACTTGATGTAGATGGCTGCATGGCATTGATGGGTAAGGCAGACAAAGTGGTGAGCCAGGATGAGGATGAGTTATGGCACAGGATATTGAGCCATCTTCACCACAAAGCCTTGAAGTTCATGCAGCAGATTTCTACCGGTCTTACCAAGGGTACTCTTGCATAGTCAGACACATTCAAGGGATGTACTATGGGGAAGTATGCAAAGGCCACTTTTCATGAGAAGGAGAATCGAGCCTCGGAGCTCCTTAAGAGAGTTTACTCAGACGTGTGTGGACCATTCTCTACTTCTTCGATAGAAAAGAATAAGTACTATGTGATATTTTTTGATGATTTTTCTAGAAAGTGTTGGATCTACTTCATGCAGAAGAAAGATCAGATGTTCTCAAAATTTCTTAAGTTCAAAGCACTGGTGGAGAAAGACATGGGGAAGCAGGTGAAGGATCTTAGGAGCGACAATGGTGGTGATTACATCTCCAATGAATTCAATAAATTCTGCAGCAATGAAGAAATTCAGAGAGAGTTGATTGTGCCTCATAACCCACAGCAGAATGGGGTCATTGAAAGAAATAACATAACAATTGTGGGTGCAGCACGAGCGATGTTGAACGATCGGGACCTACTGTTACATTTGTGGGCAGAGGCATGCAACACAATGGTATTTGTGCAAAACTATTATCCTCATTAGATACTTGGCATGAGTACACCAGAAGAGGTTTTTACTGGTAAGAAACCTGATGTTTCATATTTTAAGATTTTTGGCTCATCTGTTTATGTGCATGTGAGCAAAGTCTCCAGGAAGAAGCTTGAACCAACAACTGAGATTGGGATATTTTTGGGGTACAGTGAAACTCCCCACAACTATTAGGTGTATTTTCCAAACAAAATAATGCATGTTGTGCGACGGGATATAAAATTTGACGAGGAGAAATCCATGCGATTGTCACTTGAGAGGGAGCTGTATTTGCATGCAGAGGAGGAACTCTTGGTTCCAAAGAATGAACCTCAAGATGTGGAGCAGCCACATGCAAAGGATCATGGAGTGGCAGAAAATAGTCATGCAGATCCATAAACCAAAAATGGTAGAAGGTGCATCACTGAAGCTGATATATTGAGATTTGATGCAACAGAGAATGTAGGAGCCCCTACTTCACTGCGTAAACAAAGACAGCCCCCAGAAAATTTTATTGGATACATGGCTCTTATGAGCAAGTGTATTGTGACAGAACCATCTTCCTTTTAGGAAGCAGTGTAGCAACCAATTTGGGTTGATTCTATGGTAGAGGAGTATGACTCCATTTTCAAGAACAGTGCATGGGAGGTGGTCCCAAGACCGGTCAGAAAATCAGTGGTTGGATCTAGATGGATCTATAATGTGAAGTAGGCAGTGGATAGGAGTGTGGAGAAGTACAAGGCCAGATTTTTGACTTGGGGATCCTCACAAGTTGAGGGGATCGACTATGAAGAGACTTTCACACCAGTCGCGATGTACTCTTCAATTAGATCTATCCTTGCACTCTCAGCGCATATGGGGTGGTACATTCATCAGATGGATGTGAAAACTATGTTTCTCAATGGATTCAATGAGGAATAAGTGTACATAGAACAGCGAAAAGGCTTCGAGATCTTTTATAGTGAGTCGCATGTTTTTCAACTCAAGAGAGAATTGTATGGGTTGAAGCAAGCACCTCGTGCTTGGTACACTCGGATTAGCAGCTATTTCACCGAGTTGGAATTCACCAAAAATGAAGTGGATCAAAACATGAACCAGATTTTGGTTGATGGTAAGCTCTTGATTATCGTACTTTATGTTGATGATCTAATTTTTACAGGTGATTCGCAGTTGATGAACTCATGCAAGGAGGATCTTGCAAGAGAGTTCAAAATGAAGGACATGGGACTCCTTCACTATTTCCTTGGTTTGGAAATATGGCAGCGAGATGGTGAACTTTTTGTTTCTCAAGGCAAGTATGCCAAAGAGATATTGGGTAAGTTTCACATGGAGAGTTGTAAGCCCATGGACACTCCTCTTCCAAGAAATTGGAGGAAAGAGGATGCTACTTCTGGAGAAGTAATGGACACTATTGTCTATAGGCAATTAGTGGGTTCACTTATGTACTTGGTGAACACTAGACCAGACATTTTCTACGCAGTTAACCAGCTGAGTCAAGTTATGGTTAAGCCAACTAAGCTCTTTTGGAAGGTGGGGAAGCATGTCTTGAGATATCTCAGGGTCACTACATAGTATGGATTATGGTATAGACAGACACAGCAAGTGAAGCTTCAAGGCTTCATGGATGCAAATTGGGTAGGCAATCCATCAGACCAAAAGAGCACATCAGGAGGGATCTTCAGCATAGGATTGACAACATTTTCTTGGTATAACAGAAATCAGTGATCTGTGGCACTCAGTTCAGCTGAGGTTGAGAACATGCTAGCAAGTCAAGCTACATGTGAGGCCATCTAGATGAGAAAGATCCTGGTTGGTTTGTTTGGTTCTCAGATGGATCCGACAATGGTACATTGTGATAACTAGAGTTGCATTAAACTCTCGGTTAATCTGGTGTTTCATGATAGGTCCAAGCACATAGACATCTGGTACCATCATCTCATGGATTTTTTTCAGAGGTTCATTATGTTACTTTAGTACATTCCCACAGAGGATCAGGATTTAGATATTTCGACAAAGGTACTCACCAAGAGAAAATTTGAATACCATAGAGGAAGGATCGAAGTGGAAGATAATCCCTTTCTTGTTGAGAGGGAGTGTTGAAGTCCAACAAGAAATTGTAGCACACACACTAGTGTGGAACCAATAGGTCCTAGTGATACATTAGTGAGATGTTCAAATTAATTAATTAATTTGGTGCAACATCTAATTTAATTTTCCCTTAATTAAATTGGACAATAAAATGTAATATTATCTCATGATCACTTCTAATAGTTAACTGAGTTTGAAAAACTCAGTTATCTCATGTATGTCGAGTTGAGGGTGGTTGGTGAGGCATGCAGAGTAATTATATTATTTATGGAGTTCAAATTGCAATTGGTGCATTAGTTTAATGCATGTGTAATTAGTTAACTCAGTTAGGTGAGTTAGAGTTAGTTGAACTAGTTGTAACTGTTAGTTGCACTGGTGAGAGATCAAGTGAATTAAATATTATTTAATTCAAAATCAGTGATCTGCCATGCAACTGATGATTTACTATTAATAGCTACATGCATGTTAGTTCCAGTGGAGAACCAGTTGAGACAAAGGTTAAAGGGATGTTAACTATCAGTTGTGTGATTAGTAGGTTTCTTGCA
Organism: Pinus albicaulis; assembly: GCA_034641835.2. Lineage (NCBI taxonomy): Eukaryota > Viridiplantae > Streptophyta > Pinopsida > Pinales > Pinaceae > Pinus > Pinus albicaulis. Next base: position 1,440,625,881 of record CM076580.1, read on the forward strand.
TGCAACCAGACATCCATTGGAGTGCCCATTATCCTTGCACATTTTTTAAAGGCAAAAATTCCTAAAGAATAGGGATTTCATTCATTAGGAATTTCCCAAGCAAGGCAGGTTGTTTAGAGGCTAAGAAGTGGCTAAGTGTTTGTCAGTTTTGTCCAGGACAGTGTGCAACGGTTAGCAGTTGCAAGAGACTCTTGTGAGAAGAGTGCATTGTGATTGTTTCATGATTCCATGGTTAATATACAATAGAAGATAGAGGGGTTTTGAGCAGCAAGCTTTCCCCGGGAAATTATCTGTGTTGTGGTTTGATTTGATTCTTTCTTTGCTTCATGCGATTGGTGATTGTGTTAAATTTCCGCAATTGATTTGTAGAAGGATTCAGTATCTAGCTTTAGTACATTGTTAGATCCGATTGAATCCATTGATATACATATTTTTGTATAATTTCTCCAAAAATATTGTATTGTCCCAATGTTCTTAAACCACAGAGATTTAATCCTTATCAGTATTCATTGTGAGAACAATGTTTCAACTGGCCTTCTAGCGATGAATAAAAATGGAAAAGATAAGACAAAAATAAATGACGGTGGAAAGTCTTTAACAATAGGTTTCTTGTGTAGAATCTCTTGTTTCCAACTTTAGAATAAAAATGTAAGTATTAGGAAGTGAAAAATAGAAAAGAGGAGCGCATCATTAATCATTTTAAATTTAACTTACAAAGCTGTAAAATTAAAGACCAAAAGCACCATTACTCAATTCTAAAGAATACTGACATAAAAATAATATGTTACTGGAAAGAAAAATCATACTCAAGAAATTAGGGAATCACTTCAAATATTTATTCATATGCAAATGGTGATCCAAAATACAAAAAGCTCTGCTTCTGAGGCCAAAAACTTGGAACCCCTTCTCGTCTTCTTAAATGTATTTTTATAAAAAAATTCAAAAGGGACAATTATAAAACTGTCAAATTCCTATAACTAATAACTTCCTAACTTCCGAAACTACTTTGAAACTAATAGTTATTTTGAAATTTACATTTTAAAACATGGAAATATAATTACATCACTTCAAAATATTAAATAACTTCTTCATGACAAGTGGTGTTGTTTCATTGAGTGATTTGAGACTCGGGTGCATTCGAAGGTCCAACTTTTGCATTCATTGCTACTCGTGACATCCATTCCCTGCATTTTTCCCAAATGTTTTTATCTAGACTTGTAATTTTGACAAATTTTGTATGTGCCATTCTGAAGTTGGTGATCTTGTTGTACATTGGTTTATCAACAAAAATGGTTCTCATCAACCATAAAAGTTGAAAATCCCTGTGTAAATAATTAACAATGGTTGTTCCTTTTAATATTGATGTTCTTGCATGAGATGAACTGATTTTTATTTTAGCCTCCACCAACAATGTTTCATAAGTTTTCCAGGGTAACAAATTTCCTTGTTGGTCCTAACATGAAGGAAAACCTACTGTATTTCTTTTATCAAATTTAGAATCAAACTTCCTTACAACTTATTTTACCTCTATCAATTATGTCTATGTTGTCTTCCTGTATAGGTTTTTAATAATCATCTGATTTATCTCTAAAACATACTCAGTTATATCCTCAACTCCTAATTCCATTAATTTTTCTGCAAATCTCGAATTAAGGAAATCAACCATTATTTTTTCAAATTGAGCTCGTTGTTAATTTTTGTTTATTGGCAAGAGTCAAATGTTCTAGATCTCTGATGATAACATTTTCTTCCTCTATTATGCATAATGATTCCCATATGTCCCTCACAGTTTGGATAATATCATTCCATATAATTTCCCTAGCTTGAATAAGGGACGGATTCCCCTTCATTTTCTCCTTCAATTCTTGTATTTCTTGAGAAGCGATCTAGAAGTCATTTATGTACTTATTAGCATTTTCTTTGTTCATTTCCACCTCACTTTCAGTAGCCTTTATAATCTTAAAGGCACTTTCATAGTCCCTTTGAATTTTATTCATCTCACTCTCTGAAATCTTCAACTTAGTCATAACCTTTGTCAACTTGTTAGTTGCGGCTTCAAAATTTGATTACATTATAAAAATACATACATGAGAGTCGATTTTCTATTTTAGAGCATAATTCATTTCTTTCAACTCATCAATCTCATTATTCCTTTGTATAAGACGATCATTTAATGTTTCCTTCTCTTTTTCCACTTGTGCCACTTTTGTAGACATAGGATGCTATATGGAGGGCATCTTCAATTTCTTCCTTAATACCTGAACTTTTGTCTCAGCTCCCTGCAACAACTTTTGCACAACACTTCTATCTTCTCTATTTACTCAAATTTTAATTATCATATTCATTAGCTACCTGGAGTTTTCCTTTTCTAATTTTAACTGGCCAATCACTTTTTCTAACAAATCTTTGGCTTTTCTAGCAGCGAAGGAACTCTTTTTCAAATCACTTAGATTAGTTCACCATTTTTCCTGTGTAAATTGATTTTATCAGGCAGTGGAATTTTTCTAGCATCTACAGTCAAATTTATAGTCTTGAATCTCGATGAGGTATTTAATGCTAAAGAAGAAGGATGAGAGAGAGATGGTTTAATTTGATTCCTTTCCAAATTCATAGTTGAAAGCAACCTAGTTTGGTAATCTGAAACAAATTATGCCTCCAATTAAGACTCCATGCATTCCTTGACCTTCCTATTCTTCTCTTCAATTTGAGAAAATATATGTTTAATCATTGAGACACAATTCTTGGTAGTCTCTTTTGGAATAGGAGAAGATGGTATACAAACCACTTCTCCTAGTTGTAATTGAAAACCTGTAGCACATGATGAGCTTCCTTCCTCAGATAATTTAGCTCTTTTAGAGCTTCTATCAGTTTCCTATTCCAAATCGATAAATTCCTCACTTCGTATTTTAAACTCTTTTTTTAGTTTTTAGAGGGGTTTCAACCTCCATCCCTCTGGTTTATCCTCCATTGGCCAGCTTTTCAATCTCTAGTCAAACTTCATGAACATAGGGAGCATAATATTTCTCTACTCTTCTGTCTGAAATAACATGATAAGGGTCATATCCCCATTTTTCCCCCAACTGCAAATTCATATCTTCCAGATATTTCTGCACCTCCATAATAGCTTTCTTGTTGTTTACAACAAAGGGTCATACTATCCATGGAAACTTTAAAAAATCCCTTTCTTGGCTGGAACAAAATGTATTTGGTCCACATTTAAACTTTTTCTAATGAACTCCAATGAAAATAGCCTCATAGGCACAAATGTAGGCAACCTAAAAGGGGAAACTTCAGCTCCATACAATCTAATCTCTGCATAATTTTCAAATAAGAACCAATCCCCTACATTTCCTTCCTTGTTGAGATGAAGGAAAGATTGGGCCTTTGGTAATATACAAGGTGCAGGTTAGTAGTTGATAATAGAATATGGAACTGGTAAAAATTCAGTTATGAAATGCATCAAACCTTCACCCTTTGGATCACTTCTTACTATATCAGTAAAAAAAACCACTAACTACTTGTTCTTATGTGGATCCATAATGTTCAACCCCAGGTGCATGAATTTTTCTACATGGGTATATAGAAAGAGATAGAGATAAGTAATTAAGGATGGGAATCTGAAACACCTAGTGAGAGAAAGATCAGTCAATTGAGAATTAACCACCTTTTCCTAGAATTCGATTATATCAAAAAGTGTTTCAGGATTCATCATCAAGCTGAACATTCCTAAAATAGATTTATCAATAGTATTAGTCTCTTCCCTTCCTAATATTTTGGCCAGAATTTGAAGAATAGGTATACCATCCTCAACAAAAGTATCTAAAGGGAAATGAGAAGGTTCCATAGGTAAATTTTTCCCATCAAACATTAAAAACAAGGACAATGGAGCATAATCAGCTGCTGACAAGTCTTGAAAAGTAGAAAGCAGGGTTTCTTTGGAGAAATGGAGGTAAGAACTTACAGAAGGAAAGAATAATGCTTGTTGAACCGGCAAAGAGGACACCTGTAAGACATTTTGTTCTTGTTTATTCATCACAAAAAAAATTGAGGATATAATGTAGAGGATAGACAATATATAAACTTTGGAAACACATGGGTTTGAGGAATCATAGCAGCTAACACACTCGACCTAACAACAACTGCATACACAGGAACCTCTGCTTGGTTGTTAAGAATGTGCTGTTAGGTTTCTATATAATTCATGGAGAAAATTGGATTGAATATATCTATTTCGGTATCCATTAAAGGAATATGGGAGGAAGAACCCTCTAAAACAACCTTCTTAAACATTTTGATGATTGGTGAAGGAGAAAAGGTCGTATAAATACCTAGGTAATAGTGGTGATTTTTATTGGAGATGAAATTGTGCACAATTGGATCCATGGAAGCGAGAGAAAAGGATGACAATGATTAAAATGAAGGAATAACTAGGTTTTATAAGTTTAAAAAAAAAACAACAGGTGGGAAATGAAAATTAAATGCAATTCATGGGAAATTTGAAAAAATAGCAAGGTGATAAGACGATTGATGAGCTGGTAGGTGACATGGATGATGTGGTGGAAGAGAAATGACAGATGATAATAGAATGGACAGAACAGTTATAACACTCATGCTCGCTTGTTGTCATCATACAGGGGAAAAATCCCATAAGGGAGAAACCTAACTGGCTCCCCCCACAACCAACATATTTCATCGATCTTTGGTCATAGTTGATTGCAAAAATTCCATGTGGAGGCACTGGAAGGGCTAACCATCGGTCACTTTGTGTCGTCGGGTTTGCTCTATCTGTTAGGCCCTGCTCCCTTTTAACATCACACCTTGAAACATAGCCAATGTTTAAATCACCACAAATTAACCATTAACGAATTTAATTGAGGGACCCACCTTTGAATATTTCGTGATTAACCTAAAATATGATTAGTGCAGCTTAATGCACAGTCATAGTTTAAACAAAATTTCAAAAAGAAAAATTTTGACTGTTAGGTCCATATAATACTAGTGTATCCCCTTATTTTTATTGTTAGTGTAGCCCCTTATTGTTATTTTTGTGCCCATGTAGTCCCCATATTTTTATTATTGTGCCCCATAGAATCCCACTATTGTTATTTTTGTGCCCTTACATTGTTATTGTTATGTCAGCTAGGATTATATTGTGACCCTTTGGACTCTTGTATATAGAAATGAGGTTTTTTCATTTGTATCATCCAAGAATTGTTCATTTATGTAATGTAAAGGAGGTTTCCCCCTCGAAGAGGATTATTTCTAAGTCATTGATCTATCTTTTCTTCTTTTTTATGAGTTGGTTTCATAACATTTAGTATCAGAGCTTTGGATTCTAGGGTTTCATTGTTGCAAACAGGTCATCGTGAAATTTTCACTATAATTTTTTTTCTACAGAGGTTCAGAAGCTAAAAAGAAAAAACGTTTGAGTTGAAATCCAGAGGAATGTTTTGTAACAATTTCAGAACTTGGTTCACAATATTTGAGGAGATATCATCTGTGGAAGTTAGGGTTTTTACAGGCTCCAGAATTTCATCTCAAACAAGTGACTAAGGGAAAATCGTCATAACTTTTGTTTCAAGCATCGGTTTCAAATTCTATAAATATTAGAAAAAATTGCATGGAATTTGGTTTCTTTTTTATTTATTTCATTGCCTAAGGATAAAACAATGACATGTAGAACTCCATACAAGTTATCTCTACTGAACTAGTCCATAATTAGGTCATTGTGGGAGATTGGGAATAATTTTGTCTTGAAGAATCCAAATCAGGTCTGACCTATGGCATTAGAAAGAGGACTTAGAGGGATACTACAAAACCAAAGTTCAGATATTGAAGATCCAAAATCACAGAGATAATCATGTTTAATATAGACCTTCTAAACAACAATAAAAAGGTGTGTTTTTGTTTTTTTTTAATTGCATAACATTTGTTTGAAAAATAAGTTTGAAGTGATTCCAAGGGAATATTGAAGCATTAATATAAGTATTTGATTATAAAATGCCTCCAAATAAGAATTATACACCCATTAAGTCCTCATAAATCTCCAATATGATGCATGAAGAGGAATAATTGCAACACAATATATCAAAATTGTGGGATCAAGTGCAACAATTTTCGCTCTCACAAAGAGCAACCAAAGATGAACTAAAAGGTGACATGGATGGTTTCAAAGGCAAAATGGGTCGTTTAAAGGTAGAAATGGAAGCTAATATGGATGCCATGGAAGCTAAGATCTATGGTATAGAATAAAAACTTGAAGATTTGAAGGAAGGTTTGACAAAATTACTACAAGAAAAGCTTCCTAATGGTGAAAATCTAGTAGAGGAAACTCATGATGAGAACAAAAGAAATGTTAATCATGCTTTCATAGACTCTAACGTTGGATCAATAACTCACCATATTCCAAAGATCAATATAAGGAATTTTTATGGCAAGGATCCTATAACATGGATACTATAAATGGAGCAATAATTAGAGCTCCTGAATGTGCAACCCACACAAAAGGTACGCATTGCAACTTTATATTTAGAACAAAATTAGTTTGTATGGTATTGATGGCTTTTTTCTCGTAAACCACTTTTCACTTGGTCAATTTTTATGGAGGAAATGATAGCACATTATGAGGATACAAAGAGCAACACCTTCTTTAGCCAATTCGTATGAATCTCAAACAAAAGGGTTCAATGATGGAGCACATTGAGGACTTCCAAAAAGTGAATATAAGGGTAAAATATATTCCAGAGGAACATAAGATTGATGTCTTCATAAGGAATTTAAAGGATAACATCCAACATGAGGTTCACCTTTGGGAACTTGATACATTGGAGAAGGCATTCATGTTGTCAAGAAAAATTGAAAGAAAAACTATGGCAACAAGCAAGCCTACCACTCACAACCATAAATATGGAAGTGTTGCTACTCCTAGCCACACACAACCTACAAGGTTGACACCACAATAGTTGGAAAAAATGAGAGAAAAAAATATTTGTTACAATTGTGATATTAAATACACTAAAGATCACAAGTGTGTTGAGAAGAAATTATTTTACATAGATTTTGAAGAAGAGGAAGAAAAGGAACAATAAACTTCAAAAGAAGAGGATATACACCACGAAATGGCCTTAGAGAAAGAAGATATGAATCCAACCACATCTTATAATGCATTGGAAGGAATTAACACTCCTAAAACTCTCAAGATAGAAGGACATATCAAGAAGAAAAATGTAATAATGTTGATTGATTCAAGTAGTACTCATAATTTTATTCATTGTAAGATAGCCAAGGAATTGAATTTCTTCCTATATCCAGCACTAGAGTGTCAAGTGATGGTTGCAAATGTTAAATTTTGGCTACCAGAGGACAAGTGGTTCCCCATGGCTTTGATTTTTTACCTAGCGAAAAGTGTCCACTCTATTGTACTTCTTCTCCTAAAAGTGACTTTATAAGTGGTAAATTTAGTCTAATTTAAAATTTATTTTATAAGATGTTAGTCATCAGTAATTTTTTCTATTTTTAGATGACTAAATATTGATCCTAGATTTTTAAAAACAAGATTCATGAATATTCTGAGTTTTAGAAATCTCACTACCTTCATTATCCTTAAGCCAAAATTTTCACTATTCTACTGTTTTTCCATTCCATGGTTACCCTACCACTCCTCAAAGACCCCTCATGGGCCTATGCCACTCATCTATATCCTATTTTCCACCTATAACCTCAACACTCTTTTTTTCCTTTGCCTCACCCCTCCACTTTCCATCTAGGGTTACCAAACAGCCTGTTTATTCCCATGTTCACCAAGTCCCTCAAGCATTGATGGTCTCAAAACTATCTCTGTAGGCTCTTTAGATAAATCAAGTACATTGGATTTTGGATTTTCATTACATCAATTTGTTATACTATATTTTTAGACTTGAAGCCTCCAAAGCCAATTGTCAGCCAAAGAGAGGTCAAAGGACCCCAACTAGGTCAATCAGGGTTTCATGTTTTCTAAGGTTATCATTTCCAAAGAAGATTACCACTCATTTTCAAAGTATGCACATGAGGTAATGAACAAGCTTAACATTTTTGCAAAAGTGTTAAGAGGTCAATCAGTAGGAGAAATTGATGAGGTAAATGGTTTGTTCCTAAAATATGACATCTTGTAGCAATTAAGACAGGAAAGTTATGGTTTTAGAATTTACAGTCCAACAAAGTGCCAAACAGTGATCAAATTGCAGAAAATAACATGGAGGAGGCACTAAACCCTAATTCCCTCTTCCACTAGGCTAGGGTTTGCTATGGAAAAGAGGCATAGGATCAGAATATCCATATTTTAGGTCATATCAGCAATCATTAAGCCATACCAACTCATAAACATCATGCCTCCATCTTTTTCTAGGAATTCTTTCCAAGAGCCAAGCCATTTGTCACACCTAGCGCCAATTTTTATTCAAACTATGTTTATGACCAAACAGAGATGAATTTGACAAAAGTGAGACAGGTTGATGTCCATCATAGGTATAATAAGAAAAAATTCCGTCATATTTTACACAGGTGTCATGGTTTTAGAGAAATGTCAAAAATACAGGTGTCACAGGAGGATTGTTGCACTTCTAGAGTGACCTTGGGAAAATCAGGTTTTCTCATAGCTGGAGTGTCCAAATGACTCTTTTGATGAGTCAAATGATAACTATACTAGAATATATTTCCAATGAGATATCATGAGCTCAATTTTGAGTTGAGGAAGGCCTACAAAAACGTTTTTCACCAGCACTCTGCATTTCTGCACCGTCGTTTAGCACTTTTTGACCAGTCTTGGGAGAATCATCTTTTGATAGGTCAAATAAACTCCAATCAGAGACAAAATGGTATATTGGGAACATGATAATATTTCCAACGAGCTATCATGGGCCCAATTTGGACACTTGGAAGGCCTCCAAATTCCCTCTACAAAAAGGCATTGTGCCTTCAGAAACTGGCGCTGTGCCTTTAGACAGGAAAAGCTTCTAAGCCCTCTAACAACTCAAATCACCTCAAAAGCTTCCAAACTCTTTCTGAGGGTCCCCCAAACATATTGAGGGCTAAGTACAAGTTATCCACCCATCCTTCAATAAATTTTTCATTATTTAAATGAATTAACTTGAAAGGGCTTTAGAGAACTTAGAAGACAACATTGATAATTGTTCTCAAGCAGCCCAGAAACCTATATTTTTGGAAAGATAGTCAAAGGAGGTAAAATGAAGATGCTAGGCCTCCATGATGACAGCAGAAGGTAGATTTGAAGGGATTGTTGTAAGTGATATTCCAGAGTTGTCTAAGGTAAAGTGTCTCACTGCCTCAAAGAACAAGGATGCAAAGAGTATCAATGAAAGGAAGGTCAACCTCTTATTTTAGTCATTTACACTCATTGTTCAAAGATAGAAGAAACATGATATGACCTCCAAGGTGGAAACCAAAGGTAATTATAAGGTTGTTTCTGTGTGAATGAATGCGTCAAGCTTCAGGAACAAAAGGAAAGGCCACTTCAATGTTTTAAGGCACCTGCAAATCAGCAGTGACCAACGAAGGGAAAGAGCCATTTAAATAATTTTAGGCCACCTACAGCAAAAGAAAAATAAAATATCAGTGACAGTGTCAAAGGGTTAGTGAGTATCAGTGATAAAGGTAAGTTCATTATTTTCAGTCACTTACAAAGCAAAGGTTGAGTTGAAAGGCACAATGGGAAACCACAAGAAATTGGAGAATGCTAATCTGTGCAATCATCATAATGTATCAAAGTCATTTTTTCATGCCTCAAGGAACAAAGGGAAAAGACCAAATCACCTTTTTCAGCCACCTATAAACAAAAGCTCAAACATATCAGTAAAAGGGTTTGTAAATATTGGGATATGGGTTACAAAGATAAACCAATGCCATATGCCAAAAGGAGCTCTTTCACACTTCATCTAAATCATTGTTCACTTGTAGAGCATTAGAATTTCAAAAAGATGAAAATTTGGATTTTACAAGGCAAAATTGCCTGGTGCTGCGCGTTCAGAGGATTTTCCTATCTAAATTTGCACTGCGCTACGCATTCAGAGGCATGTGCTACGTGTTCGCCCAGGAAGCCCCACAGGCCTGGCAACCCACTACGTTGCGCATTCAGTGCTACATTTTTAGTAGAGCCGATAGGCCCAAGAGGTGTGTAGGCACTGCACTTTGGGTGGGGAAGCGCGACACCTCGTGCAGAGGCATGCAGGCACTACGCTTTCGGCAGGGAAGCCCGACCGACCCGACAGCTCGAGCAAGTGTTGTGCCTTTGGCCAGAAAGCCTTCTAAGCCATAAAAACTCTCCAAATCACCTCTGATCACCTAAAAATCACTGCCAAGGGTCTTCTAAGCACAATAAAGGCGGTTTTTTTTGTACATGTCCTAGGGTTTTGTTCAAAACAGAGTGACATCACATGCCCTCTTTCCTATCAGTTTGACATTAGTGGAATGAAGAGGAAGATATCAATAAGACAGAGTGTGATAAGGCAAACAGAAATGCAGAAGAAAGTAAATATGCTAGTACAAACGTAAAGGAAGAAGAAAATCATAATGATAGTAGGTCAAAGGAGCATTGAGGCTCATGGCAGAGATAAAGACAGTAAAGGAAAGAGCAATGAGGTTAGAATGGAGAGTGTAAATGAGGAGAAAACATGGAAACAAAGGACAGTGGAACAAATACTGATAAGGCACAAGTCAACAGATAAGGTGAGTACAAAAATGAAGATAATAACAATAGAGATATTAGTGAGGCTAACAATGAGGCACACAACTATGGTGATAAGGATAACGACAACAGTCATAATGGCCATGAGGACAGTGAAGACAATGAAACCCACAATGGAAATGATGATGGTGCAAAGAGAAGTGCAAATTAAGAAGAGAACAGAAATCATGATGATCATGATATAAGTGGAGATAATGATGATGATGAGGATGATGTTGACAATGATCAAAACAGCAAGGACAACAGAGATAATATTGAACACAGTGAGGCAGGTGCTAATGAGGGAAAGTCCTCAAGAAGACAAAAAAACAAAGGAAGTCTTGAAATTCTTGTTGATCCATCCCCTACAAGACATTCCAAACATAATCAGCAAAACAATTTCAAGTTTTGGCATCATTTTTGCACTTACACATTTTTTACTGATATTAAGGGCCGAAAGCACAACACCCTTGGCACTACGCTTTTCCTACAAGAATCCTCAGGAGGAAAACTTTAAAGTTTTGGAATCCTCAGCTCAAGTACAACATGCTCACCAAATTTCAGGTCATTTGGAGTTGATTTGGTCCTCCAAAAGGGTCAAAAACACCCCAAATTTCACCTTTCTGCCTAGTTTTCAGGATTGGCGCTGCGCCTTGAGCAGCCTTGGGAGATTTAATTTTTAAACAATTTAATGGAGTCTAATCAGAAAACCAAGGGAATTTTTAGAAATTAGACTCGCTAGGCTTTCCAACGAGCCATCACGGAGCAAATTTTGACATTGGGAAGGCCATCAAAACTTGGCTGCAAGTGGACTCAATTTTCCTGTGCAGGCGCTACGCCTTCAAACCTCACTGTTGCGCCCTTTTGTGAAAAAGTCAACAAAAGACACTCATTTATGGAAAAAATATATTTTAGTGTTTTTTGGGGCAAATCACACCAAATTTGGGTGTTATGATTTATTTTTGCATTTATTTCATTAGATAATTTATGTCTTGAGCCTTGCATGGTCTCTTAGACATAAATGACATTTATGGGTATTTATGACATTTTCAGACCCTATTTAGGGTTTTTTCCCTCATTTTCTAGATAAATAGAGCATGAAGGCCTTATTTTAAAACGTTGGCATTTGATGACTCTTGAGAGAAATACATGGTTTTTTGGAGATTGAAGAGAAATTAGTGTTGTGGAGTTTGTGGATGGCCTGTTTTGATTAATGATGGAGAAGGCTTACTTGCAGGATCCCTGAGCATGGTTAATGATGATGTGTCTCTATTCAGTTCTTGTTTTCTTATGTATCATTTTGTTACATCGTTCTATGCTGCAGTATGACAAAATTTTTAAACTAAGAAATGTTGTTCAGAGGGACCTTAGCTCTGTTTGTCCTTACTGCATTTATGTTTTCCTTTGCTAGGTCAGTTTAGAGAATTCTTAGCTTTTCTCTAGACCCACTTATGCTTTTTTATTTCATGAATGATTCAATACAATAGATGTCAAATATGTTTTATGGTTATCCCTACTTGTTTTATGTTACTTAAATATTTTTCTTGAGATCTTTCTTTGAAGTATCACTGATTAAGTTTCGCCAAAGAGGTTATGTTTTGATCATGCCCTTTGTCCATTCTTGAAAGGTTGCCTTAAAGGTCTTTATATATTGATCAATGATGTTTAGTAGTTCCCTCTTCCTTGATCTATGTTATGTGTCTATCTTAAATGTTTTCTAAACCTTGAAGGTGAAATCACTAGAAGTTATACAAGTTTCTTGCCTTCTATAGTTCACTAGATCATTTGTTTTAAATGCTTACTTGCTTGAGTTTAATCAAAGAGTTATTGGTTTGCCATGTCTTATGATTATTTCTTCATGCTTAGTAGTATTAAAGACCATTCTTGTTTAAAGGTATTTGTTTAAGGATTCTTAACTACCCTTCTACACCTGCTATGTTGACAAAATTATGTTCATTTCATCTCATACAAACTTTGAAGATCCATTTGACCACGTTATATTTTCCCTATGATGTACCCTGATCTATTGTTGAAATTTCCATGACCTTTGTAGACTCCATCGCCCAATGAATTAAATATCTCCAGCTCCATCTATTCTACTTGATCACTTACCCAACCAAACAAACAAACAAAACCTAAACTTAACAACTAGCCTAAAATCAAACCCTAAAAGCAAACAAGTTCACATCATTTGCACAAAATAGAGAGAGCCCTCTCTGAGTCTAGGAAGGCTAGGTCCTAGGACTCTAAAGATTGGTCTGATCTTACCCCTGTTTATTTTTTCTCACCAATCTAACAAATTACGAGGACCTAACATAATGGTGATCATGGCGGGACCTTCTGAGTAAGTAACAAGCTTAGAAATCCTTAGAGAATCTAGAAACCCTTGTTAAATAGTACCCAGTGATTCATCGCCACCTCATCGTCCTAACATAATGGCGATCACGGTGGTACTTTCTGATTCAGTGATAATCTAAGTATTCCTTAGGACCTCAGAAAACCCACAAACATCCTTAGATTGGTATTTAATTGTTGATGGTGGACAACAAGTACATCCTTAAAAATGTAATCATCATCCACCTGGTGACTCCGCTGGTCTTCAGTAGCCCTGTTGACCCCACTAGTCTTCACAGACTCCCCTAGGAATGCATTAATCAATCCTAGTATTGTTGATGGTGGACAGCAAAGTTGAAATATTCCACCTGGAAACTTCACAAATCTCAATAGACCTAAAGACTCCACTGGTAGAGAACTCTAGACAGGTTGAAAAGATACAGTGACCCTTTCTAATTTACAAACATGGATCCAAGGATACAAAGGAGATATGCTCCAATGAACAGAGATCACATCCCTGGATTTCCACACAAAATGCCTCAGATAAATTGGTTTTCAAACATGCCTATATTTCAAGATGAAAAAATTGATGACCCCTTGTTACATCTCATCAAATTTCATATACATGTATGGAGGTAAAAAATTGAATGGCATGAGTACTGTCTCATGAAAATGTTCATGGGGACATTAGAAGGTAAGGCAAGAGAATGGTATGAAGGTCTGAAACCAAGTAGTTTGTTTTCCTTAAAAGACCTCCACAAGCTGTTTTATGAGCATTATAAATAAAATTGTCCATCTCTATCATTAGCTGAGAATTGTTGTGATCAATATGAAGACTTCATGTAATACCTTGTAGACATTGATGAAGACCTGGGAAATTGGCATCCTGAAGATCTATTAGAAGAGATTCAGGAATTCCATACTCAACACACCTATCATGGCAACCAAGAGGAGTTGTTTGAGGATGTAATCAATTAGGAAATAAAGAATGATCCACAGGATCTCTCTAAAGCCACAAGTGATGACTCACCATCTCTTCTAGATGAGGCTCAAGAAGGCATTCAGCCTCAGGATCAACCTAAAAAAGAGGAAGAGAAACATCATGGTTTGTCCAAAGAAAGAGAAAAATGCCTCCTCTTTTAACTGAAGAGGAAATAAATCAGATTCTATACATGTAGCCAGCCTCTAAACCTTCATATGATTAGAACATTTCTATTCACTCTCCTACTAATCCCAACTACCACAGATTAGAAAACATATGTGTACAACAATCCAAAGAAAAACAATCTGATAATCAAATGTGTTTTATTGGTGACATTACTTGTTTTGATTATTTTCCAAAGTTTGATCAGTATTATGATGGTCATGTTCTCCAAACATAAGCTAATCTTTCAGAGCAATCAACAGTTAGTTTGTGGGAGGAAGTTCAGTTTCATCAACTTGAAAGCAGTAATCAACCAATACATACCATCTCTGACACTGATGAAGAAAGCCTTGAAATTTTTATCACTCTAGTAATTCTCTAGGTTGTCAGATTTTGATTTAAAGTTCAAAGAACACTAGAGGTAACTACAAACAAACTTTTAAACTCTAGGATCTAGCCTTCCTAGGTTGTGATATTTTGATTTAAAGTTCTCTCTGAACCCTATGAAGGCTAGATCCTAGAGTTTAAAAGTTGTTCTGTAGTTAAATCTAGTGTTCTTTGAACTTTAAATCAAAATCTCACAACCTAGATAATTACTAGAGTGATAACATATTGGCGACCATATTGGGGAACTAACCAATCCTCAGTTTTAAAATAGATCTTAAAGGAAATCATTTCATCATCCTTTCACCTTAGGACTGTTTTATAGGTTGAGAGTATATAAAAAAATATAATTCTAGCTTCTAAAAAAATCTACTATACCAGGTCAAACCTGGATCCTCAACCTGTTGTTATAGTAGACAATCCAGACAGAATTGGGAAAAAGAATAAACAAGTAGAAGATTTAGATGCCAAAATTTCATTAGATAGAGAAAATTCATTACCAAAAGAGTTAGTGAGTTTACAAGACATGGAGTTTGACCTGAATTTTGAACATTCTTTATTCAGAAGTAAATCAGAAGGTATTTTAATTAGTGTTGTTATAGACCCTATTTTTATTTCATTTCTTGAAACAAAGAAGGAAAATATTTCAGTAGATTCTGAATTAAAGATATTTAAAGCTCATGATAAACTTGAAGAAATAAATGCTACTATTCTTAAGGAAATAGATGAAGCTATTGAATTAGATCAATTATTAGCATATACATCTAAGCCTTCTACTTCTCATTTAGATACCACTACATCATCTATAATTTCCACTACCATCCAATCTACAGATCCATTTATCCTTAGACAACCCTTCCAACCTAGAATACTAATTCCATCATCCCCCACTTCAACTCCATCCACTAGTTTACCTTCCACATTTTCAAACACATCATTCTCATTTCCAAGTAGTTCTTTATATATTCTAGTTTCATTTCCTAGCACCTCAACTTCATATTTTAGTTCATCCACCACTTTTTCTAGTACAACATCTTATATTCCAGTTTCATCAGTCACTTCTTCAACTGCATCAGCTACTACTTCTAGTTCAACCCCAAGCACTTTCAATCTACCTCCTAGCCAAGCTAGAATTCAAGCTATGGTTGCTAGATATGCTCCTCGAATCCTTCCAGGACAGTTACATGATATGCCTTAGGATTACCAAAGTAAAATACCCCAATTTCATGCTACTACTCATTACACTGCTCAGCAGCACATTAATAAAATGAAAAATTATTTTGAGCTTCATGAAATAGATGATTTTGATGTACAAATGAGACTCTTTAAACAAACATTAACAGGGGAAGTTAAAAAATGGTTTAAAGGTCTTAATCATGTTAGTATAGCTGATTTATCAGTATTTCATATATTATTTTTAAATAAATGGGAAAAGAGGAAAAATCCACTCCAAATATTGTCTGAATTTGATGCTATGAAAAGAGCTCCTAATGAATCAGCCCAAGACTACTACACTAGATACAACAGTGTTTACAACTCAATTCCTGCAAATCTCAAATCCACTCCTGACTCTGTCCTACTCAAATTCCCTGATGGATTTGACACAGACATGGCTTATTAGCTGAGGGAGAGAAATTTTGAAACTTTAGAAAGAATGAAAACAGATGATGTACGTGTAGAGGTAATATTTGGATAAAAAAGCTAGATTAAGGAATGAAAGGAGAGTAAATATGAAAGAAGAAGCTTCTAGTTTAGATGGAAAAATAGATCATCTAGCTAAGACTTTAGAGATAATTATGGATATATTAGACAACGTAGAAAGGAGACCACAGTGGGATAATCAACAACAAATCAAGAATCCCAACTTCAGGAAAAATACAAACTCAGGAAAATCCAAAGAATCAGCCCCTGATCAGACAATAAGACCTCCATTTCAAGAGAACTATGTTGAAAGTTCTCAACAAAATGATGATGATGAGGATACCATAAATCTAATGGGAATAGATGATAATAATAATATCTTTCTCACACAGGAAGACCAAGAGTTATTTGAACTCCAACAAATTCAGTTAGATTAAGGTGAATCATTCGACTACAAACAAGGTTATGAGTTTCCTATCAATGAAGTACATATTCAATATAACCTTAGAAGCAAGAAAAACACAGAACCTTCTACTAAGAAAACTACTCAAACACAAAATAAGAAAATGGTAGAAGCTTCCAATATAAAAGTTCTGCAAGTTCTCCCTAGGGAAAACAAGCAAAACTCAAATTCTTCCCAAAAAGTTTCCAGCCCCAAAATTTCATCCAGCCCCAAGATTGTTGACATAACAGATGAAGTTGCTCAAGCTTCAAAAGATTCACAAAAATTTGCTTCTCTAAAAGCACCTAATTCTGCTACAACAACAAACTTAGATTCTAAAACATCCACTGTTGATCCAAAATCAGTAAATCCAAAATTTTCCATTGCAAAAATAGCTTCTAACAATTCAAAATCTGAAAAAAACATCTACTACTTCTCAAACCATTCCTGAAAAGAAAACTAGGAGTAGTAAAACACAAGAAACACAAACTGAAAATGAAAAGATAATTGTAGAAAAACAAGATAAACCTACTCAAACTACAGTTACTAAAGAAGAGTTAATTCAGCTTAGTAAATCACAACCCTCATTCAATATACAACCTGAAATTGCAAAATTAAAAATACCAATTCCTTTGACAGAATTGGTAAAACATGATTTCTATAAATCAACTATCACTGAAACATTAAACATGAATGATGGAGAAGACTCAGTGAACTTGAATGATGATCAACCAAAGTTGATTTTTGGTCCTGATGTTAATGGAAAGTACCAAGATGGAGCAGTTCCACCATTTTACATTAGTTTAATAATTCATGACCAAATTTTACACAATGCAATGTTAGATTCAGGAGCTTCACATAATATAATGCCAAAAGAAATAATGGAAACCCTGAACTTAGACATCACAAGGCTTTACAAAGATCTCTTTTCATTTGATTCAAGAAAAGTGAAATGCCTAGGTTTAATTAAAGATTTGTGTGTCACATTAGTTAAATATCCTGGTAAAATTATACTCATGGACATTGTACTAGCTGATATCCCACCCAAATATGGAATGTTATTATCTCACTTGTGGGGAGCAAAATTATAGGGATCTCTACAATTGGACATTTCATATGCTACTATATCAGTTTTTGGCCAACCAAATAAACTCTATAGGGAAACATTGATGAAATATATGGTGAGTAGTGCAGAAAGATCAATAAATTACCCAATTTACACTACACCTACTGACCTAGATTCATTCATCTTATGTAACTCTGAAACTGATAATGAAATCAAAACTGAACTAAAGGAGAAAAACAAAGCACATAACAATGAAAATATCTTTCATGAATCTTTATGGCACTTAGATTTTGATGGATCAGTCAATAAGCTAGGAGCAGGAGCAGGAGTTTGGATAACTAATATGGAAAATAATCATGCAGAAGGCCATGCTTTCAGGCTAAATTTCCAATGCACCAACAATGTGGCTAAGTATGAAGCCCTCATTTTAGGACTCCAGATTATCAGAAAATTAGGAGGTAAAAGAATAGCAATTATGGGAGATTCAGAGTTGATTATAAAACAAATAAATGGAGAGTATTCTGTTTATAATCCTAGATTAGGCCGATATAGAGAAAATTTGTTAGATTTGATAGATGATTTGTTGGAATGTGATTTCTCTGCCATACCAAGAAAACAAAATATACAGGCTCACAACTTAGCAACATTTGCTAGTACCTGTAATTTACCATTCCAACCAAATCATAAGTACAATGCAAAAGTAAAACACAGACCAGTAATTCCAAATAACCTCAAATATTGGAAAAATTTCTCACAAGATGAACAGATTTACCATTTTATGAACAATGAAGGTGAATTTCAGAACTGTAAAATAGACACAGACTGTACAGTAGATCAGGATTTAGATAGTGAAATTGATTTGAATAATATAGATGTAAATAAAGTAAAGCTTACTAGACCTACTAAATTTATTCAATCAGATATAGATAACTTAGAGAAAGTAGAAATTGATGAGATAATTGATGATGAATCTGATGTATTAAATCTCAAAGATAATTTCTTACCAAAAGGCTTAACCCCTTTAGAAGATTTATTTGACTCAAATGATATTGCTAAAAAGCCTAAAATGGAGCCACTTAGATATGATATTGAGGAATGTAAAATTGGCACAAAGTTAAAACCTAAGATGATTAAACTTTCCAAATCTTTACCTCAGCAAGAAAAAGAAAAATGCATAGCCCTTTTAAAGGAATTTTAGGATGTTTTTGCCTGGAGCTATGAGGACCTAAAATCCTATGACACTATCATAATTCAACACAAAATCCCTATAAAAGAATACCAAAAGCCTTTTAAACAAAATTTAAGAAGGATCAATCCTGTTTTGATGCCTTTGATTGAAAAAGAGGTAAAAAGAATGTACGATGCATAGATAATTGCACCAATCAGATATTCTGATTGGGTTTCCAATCTAGTTCCAACCAAAAAAAAGACAAGAGAAATTAGATTATGTGTTGATTTTAGGAATCTAAACAAAGTATCCTTAAAAGATAATTATCCTTTATCAAATATGGATCACATTTTACAAAGGGTAGTTGGTTCTTCTAGGATTTCACTTTTAGATAGATTTTTAGGGCACAACCAAATTTTAATTCAAAAAGAAGATCAAGCCAAAACAACTTTTACTACTCCTCAGGGCACTTTTATGTATGTAAAAATGCCTTTTGGCTTAATAAATGCAGGGGCTACTTTTCAAAGAGCTATGGATATAGCCCTTGCAAAGGAAATTCATGAATTCTTAGTGATTTACTTAGATGACATTACTATATTTTCTAAGACTAATAATGAACACTTGGATCATCTTAGACAAGTTTTTATTAAATGCAGAAAGTTTGGCATCTCCCTAAATCCTAAGAAAACCTTATTTGGATTAGAAGAAGGTAAGTTACTAGGACACATAATATCTAAGGAAGGAATTAGAATAGATCCTGCTAGAATAGAAGCAATTCTTAACTTTAGTCCTCCAAGGAACATAAAAGAGTTACAAGCCTTTCTAGGTAAAATTAACTTTTTAAGAAGATTTATTTCCAATTTAGCAGAAATAATTAGAGAATTAAATAATATGCTGAAAAAAGATTCAGTTGTTAAATGGACTATTGAGGCCAAACAATCATTTGAATCTATCAAACAAGCCTTAACAAAAACCTCAATCCTTATAAGTCCTGACTTTAAAAAGGATTTCATAATTTTCTCCTTTGCTTCATAACACACCATTGCTTCAGCTTTACTGCAGATAAATTACCAGGGCTATGAGTAGCCCATAGCTTTGTTTAGCAAAAAACTTAGAGATGCCACTTTGAAATACAATATCATGCAAAAATAAGCCCTAGCTTTGGTAAAGTTCAATAAAGACTTTAGAGTGTACATTATTTATTCTCACATCATTGCCTATGTTCCAAATTCAGTAGTAAAAGACATTCTAACTCAGGATGGTCCTGATGGTAGAAGAGGCAAGTGGATTGCCACAATTTTTTAATATTACATAGAGATAAAACCCACTAAACTTATAAAAGCTCAAGGTTTATCCGAACTCATGGCTGAATCAAATTGTCATGCCCTAGACATAAATTTTATTGCCCAAGTAGATGATCAGGAAGAAATGGCGACTCCAGAGATCAGTGAAACCTTTTCAGACTCACCATGGTATGCAGATATTATATTTGTATTACTAAACTTACAAGCTCCTCCTAGATTATCAAGAACAAAAGCTAGATTCTTAAAGCTAAAAGCAGTAAGATTTTGTATATTAGACAATGTACTTTTTTGGAAAGATCATAGTGGAATTTTGTTAAATTGTTTGCTAAAAGAAGAAGCTGACAAAATTTTAGAATAATTTCATGCAGGTGACTGTGGAGGACATATCTACTGGAAGACTACTGCAAACAAAATCCTGAGAGCTGGTTTTTACAGGTCTACTATGTTTGCATATGTAAAAAGGTATGTGAATTCCTGTCACAAGTGTCAAATATTTGAGGGTAAGAAATTGTTGTTACCCTTGCCCTTAAATCCCATCTCAACATAAATGCCATTTCAACAATGGGGTCTTGACTTCATTGTTGAAATTCACCTTCCATCATCAGCCCAACACAAGTAGATTCTGACAGCCATTGACTATTTTACTAAGTGGATTGAAGCCATCCCCTCTAGGAAAGCCACTGACACTGTCATTATCTCCTTTTTAGAAAGCAACATACTTTCAAGATTTGGATGTCCCCAAAATATTATTACTGAAAATGAAGCTGCATTCAAATCCAAAAATATGATTGACTTTTTTCATAAATACGACATTACCCTAGGCCATTCTACTGCATATTACCCTCAAGGTAATGGCCTTGTTGAATCTTCAAATAAGAGCCTTGTAAAAATCATCAAAAAGTTACTAGAAGATAACAAAAAGACTTGGAACAAGAAATTAGTCAACGCCTTATGGGCAGATAGACTTACCACCAAAAAATCTATTGGTACATCCCCTTACCAGCTTTTCTATGGAATGGATGTTGTTTTTCCATCTTTTTTTGGAGTACCAGTAATGAATATTATCCAAGAATTACAAGTTGAGACAAATGACATTCAAAGAAGGATTAATCAAACCATTCACTTGCAGCAAACAAGAGAATATTTTTATCTTAAGTCACAAGTTATCCAGGATAATATAAAGAAATTTTTTGACAGAAAGAGTAAAGAAAATGATTTCTACATTGGAGACAAAGTGTTAAAATGGGATTCAAGAAGAGAAGAGAAAGGCAAACACGGAAAATTTTATTTTATGTGGAAAGGACCTTATGTTATTTATGGTTACAAAGGTAATAATGCTTTATTTTTCAAAGAAATTGATGGATCATATCTGCTAGATGGACCAGTCAATGGCATAATGTTGAAGCACTATTACTCCTTAGAGATAATAGATAGATAGTTTTATTTTCTTTGACCATTGTACATAAACATTTAATATTTTAGATTGGATTGGATGTTTTCCTATAAGAGTTGAAGCCTGGAGTGAAGGCCCTAAGCTTTGAGAGGTAAAATATCATAAGTATGAATAATTGCAGAGATCAGAAACACTTACAGGGTCATCACAGTCAAAATTCAAAGGCTACTAGTCTTAAAGTTCTAGACATTTCACTAGGAAATTCCATCCCCATGTGGAGTCACTGTTAAGGTCCTATAATAATAGGGTTTATAATTTTTGAATTGAATTTGATAGTCTTGTAAATATGTACATACCTTTCTTTCTGTAAGTTGTTTTCCCATATTTGAAATAATAAAAGAATGAAAAGAGGGTAAAAGTCCTAAAAGAAAGGTCAAAGGACTTAGAAAAGAAAAGATAAAAAAGAATAAAAAATGGACCCCAAAAGAAAAAAGAGATAAAATAAAACATGAAAGTGAGCAAGTCAAAATGCCACTACTATTTACTTTTACTGCAAAAATAATGATTATGTGTAGATTGTTCAAAATGCCATAATCCATGATCAATTAAATATTTTAATCTTAACTTTTCATGATTTGAATTTCATGTTTTAGATAGAGAATAAAGACATTTAAAACAATATAAACTTGAAAAATCAGTAGATAGTTAGAGAATAAATGAGGAGCTCAACATTTTAATCTGAGCCCTCGGATGAAATAAGGTTAGACTTAGATATTTTAAATGATTTAAAAGAAAAATGGATTTAAGGTTGCAAGCTTAAATGCACCCATGCAAATGAAGTAAAAAATGTTAGAATAATGATGGGTAGGTAGAAATTAGTTGTGCAAGGCATGTAATAAAGCATCGTCGAGAAAATTACTAATTTCCCCTCCCCCACAATGATCCATTATTCAAAACCTTCAGTTAAAGAGGCTGAGAGCATTTCTCTGACTTCTGTTGGGACCGGACCCAAGGCTTCATAACTGATTGGTTAAAAATATTGGATTCCTTTCATAAAAACCCATTTCCTCAGCATATTCACCCTTTTCCAAAAATACAAATCCTTTTCCTAAGTAAAACACCTTTTTTCTTAGAAAAAGTAAAAACCCCCTTAATTAATTTCATTTCATCCAAAAACACTCAAAAACCCACAAAATACATGTTATCCTAATTTTATGTGTAAATATTAAAATGGGATCATTTTATGCTAAAATGCATATTTTACACTTTACTTAGTCTATTTCTATGTATTTTCATCTCATTACATTTCATTTCATACTAATTTTTAACATAAAGTATTAACACCCTTATAATACCCCTTCCCGTATATGTTTATTAATTTCTTTATTTTAATATCCCAAATACCTATTATTTAAACATTAACCTATGGTTCTAAATTATCCCATGTGTTGAAATATAAACCCCACCTTATCCCCATAGATTAAAAATATGTCATATTATAATCCCGCCCCTAATGGTTATAAAGCATCTGTAAGTGTTTTATTTACCATGTAAATTTATGCCTCACTAATCATAAAACATTGGTATTATATTTAAAAACAAAGGTTTTTAATGTTAAAATACACATCGTCATATCATAAATAAAACATTGATTTTATATTAAAAACATACGTTTTTAACATTAAAATTAATCCTGTCGCAAACACAAAAGCCCGGGCCCCATGCCCCACTGCCGAGCAACTTCTAATCTAATATCCACTATTCGCATCCATATCCTCCAATCCGATGATCCAAAAGCAATATCGCATTTTAAATTGCGCGATCAAACAACCATTTCAACATTTGTGAAATGGGTGGTTTGGCTTCCTTATCTCTCCTCCACGCGGCAACATTTCATTGGATTGCATTCGATCCCACAAAACCATTTAACGCCCAAAACTGATGCGATAACCACCTCCGGTTTTCTGCCTTCAGTGCCAAACCGCCTCTGCTCTGATATGACATGCATTCAATGCCGACATGCATTAAACTTAAAAAACCTTATAAAATTTCATACAACACCCATTAAGCCCTTTTTTGCATGTTATATGTGTGTTCATCCTTCCGACTGAGAAAAAAATACATGTACACTG
The DNA here is from genome assembly GCA_034641835.2 of Pinus albicaulis. Lineage (NCBI taxonomy): Eukaryota > Viridiplantae > Streptophyta > Pinopsida > Pinales > Pinaceae > Pinus > Pinus albicaulis. The sequence continues at coordinate 1,440,649,606 of CM076580.1, forward strand.
GTTTCATGCCCAGAGAGCCAAAGAAATACACTGCATTTGCTGTCAAGACCACTGTAAGTGTCCAGTTTGCTTCCAGAGACTTTCAAAATCCATCAGAGCTTGTTTGACACCTTGAAACCCAGTTAAAGAGAAAATACCTGCACAAACAGGTATTTTTTGAAGAAAAACAAACCTGTTTATCATTGAAAATAAGTATTTCTGAGAAATTAAGCTTTGAAAAACCTATTTATCGACATAAAAACCCTTTAGTTGCCCGAAAAGAAAAAATTCACTGTGAAAACTATGATAAACCCCACTACAATACTGCAAACTAGTTTTTAAAGAAAAATTAAATATTTTTAGTCTTTGCAAACCTTGAAAAGACTCCTAATTGATCTAGAAACCCTTTGCAAAAGATTCCCAGTCCTTCTATGCCCAATTTGAACCAGTTTCAGTCTAGTTTGTCTGAAAAAAGCAAAGGAAACCCTTGTCTATCATTTCTGAATCTGTAAAGAGTCTGAAGAACAGTTTGAAACCAAAATATGAAGGTTTAAACCCAAGAAAAAACCAGTGTCTACCTATTTTTGTTTAAATAACCTCTATTAAAGTCAAAAACACTTCTGAAAACAATTTAAACTTACAAAAGAGTCCAAAAAAACCCAAATACAGAGTTTCAGGTACCCAGAAAGTCTAAAAATGTCAAAATCAAACCTAACAATGTCTTCCAAGACTTCAATTGTTGTAAATACTCTACAACATCCTATTGTATACATTGAACATACACCCTTAGTAGATGTGGATTATAAAATAGCAGATCCAGTGGTAGAATTTAATCTGTTAGACCTCCACTGCTGGAGTCTTGAAAAGTCATTAGATCAGGTTGAGTAAGTCTAAACTTGGGAGTCAAACCTACCCAAATATGTTGTTCCACTCACTCATCAATGCCCAGAGGTCATTAGGATATGTCAGACCTATTATTCACCTGAACAATGAGTAATGGTAAATGCAAATAAAGAAGTATTGTTTACAATTACTGCTGAGTCAATAAACCAAATGATTTAGCTCAAACCAGATCCCAATGTTGTTCCCTTATCCATAGAAGCACTCAAAAATCTATACATTGGTCTAGAATTTCCCAAAATGTTTCAAATTTTCCAAAAATTCATGCCTTTACATGTTGAAATTCCACAGATTAACCCTCCTTATTCTACTTCAAAATTTCCAAAAGGGATAAGGCATGTCATATCCATGTTTTCCTTTATCCTAGGATACTTTACATATGAACATACAGATGAGTCAATCCTAGGTTTTCTATCTACCTTTGCACCAAGACAGCCTCCTTCTATCATTTTCAATTATGTTGAATACATAGCTAATAATATCCATGATCAGCTTGTCAAATTTCCAAATGAAGGAGTATTTAGGTATAATTCCTTTCTTTTCCATATGTTCTTATATTTTCAAGCAGAAAAGTTCCCAATAAAACTTCAGAAGCTTGATATAGAAGAGAACCCACTCTCAGTCATCTTTTGGACATCTTTGATCAGAAAATATTCCACAGAGTTCAATTATGTAGAGTTTACAGATTACTTTGTTCACCCATTGATAAACATGTTGACAAACACACTACAACCAAGAATTAGTGATGAAATAAAGAAATTTCTACAGCTATCAGAGCAAACTAGAACTCGATATTGGTACTTATATGAGAAACATACAGAAATCGGAGTTTTTTGGGTCAAATATTTTACCCTATAAACTACCCAAGTATGTACCAATGAGAGTTTTTGCCTTGGAGTACATCAGGAAAATCCTAAATTCATATTCTATCAACTTCCTAGCTACCAAAAAGAAGACCCAATTTAAGTTGAAGAATCAGGTGGGACCTTTTATTTGTAATCATGGAGATGCAGGACTAGAAGCAGCAAAACAGTTACTTGAGTACAAATTTGAAGAAAGCTTCTCATGGAACTATGATCCAAACGGAATACTAAGCAAAATGAGGATGAAGTGAAAACTAACACCTTATATTCATGAAAAAGGACCAGAGATTGAAAAATTTGGAAATCAAACAGAGTGGCTAGAAAATACCTTGGTAGAATAAGTTAAACAGGGTGATACTAGTCACACCTTGCAAACTACAAATCAAGGAGATAAAGCTACTAAAAGAGTCAAAGAATAAGGTACCTACACTGCTGAAACAACTGAGACTAGGTTTAAAATCAGATACAATAAAAAGCCTAAGATCAATCCAGTTGATAAAGAAAAAGTGACCATAGAAGTGGAAGATGCAGATGTTCCAGAGAAAAATATAGATGCTGCTACAGTCATTACAAATGAGCCAGCCACAGAGATTCTAAATGAAGAACACCTGATAATTCAAATACACAGGTAGTAGAAAAGCAGCAAAATATGGAGGCATCCTCCTCACATTCAGCAGAAGATAAAGATATTTACATTAGAGAAAAATATAAGCAGATAAAGACAAAGAATGAAGAAATAAAAAATGAGATCTATTCTCAGTATTTGAAACAAACACCAGGTATCCAGAACAGACTTTTATCAGCTTTCGATTATTCAAACAAGAAGTTGATTATGTCAGTGCTTCAACCAACAATTAAGACTCCCAAGACAGTGGCAGATTATAAAAAAGTTGCTCTTGAAGTTCCTACAGAAAGTACCCATGCATTAGATCAAATTGAGTTTCATAGGAAAACTTCTGAGATGATTTATTATACCATAACTACAAAGGCCATGAGTGTCCAAAAGCTCCATAATACAATAATAAATATGAGAGATCAAATGAAAGTTGACAAGGTTTCCTCGTATGCTAAAGATCTTAGGATTAAATATTTAGAAGAGTTGGTTATTCAAGTTGGATATGATTCTGCCAATGTTAAAGTTGCAAAGGAGTTAGTGAAGAAAAAGAATGTTGATATTATCTTCACGTTGATTCACACCACTACCCGGCCCAAAAGACAGGGGTTCTGCTGACTCTTTTTATGCGAGCTTTTAGAATATCAGACAAAACTCATGTGGAGGAAGAAATTGAATATCTAATAAAATCCTTCATAAAATTGGGATATAGCAATAGGGACATAAACAAAGCTATTCAAAGAGCCAGATCCAGAAACAAAAGAATGATTACTGACAATTCCTCAACTACAAAAGCATACTTCCCCTATATTCAAGGAGTCACGGACAACATAGCCAAAGTTCTAGCTAAAAAGGACATTAAATCATCCTTCAAACCTCTAGTGACCATCAGGCAAAGAATGAAATCGGTCAAAGACGACCCCAACCACCTCCAACAAAAAGGTGTTTACAAAAGCCTTGGAAATCATCAAACACCCTCACAACCTAAATAGAGATGGAGGTTTAGAAGTTAGCAGAAATTGGGTCCACGTTCTTTCCCAATAAATAACTTGCACCCTTGAGTCGTTGTTCTCCATGAACCCCTTCTCTTCCTTCATCCTTTTAGGATCTTTAATGACATTTACTTACTATTCCTTTTACCCTTTCCCCTTCCCTCTATTTGCTTGTTCGTATCAACCCCTTGCCCTTCTCCTTGCCTATACCTTTCTACCCTTCTTTAGCCTTAAAAAGTAAAAATTATATGTATAAAATCACCCTTGTAAATCTCTTAACATTAACTTACACCTTAAATAAATCCTAACTCACTCCAAACCTTAGTTTATAGGATTAATTGGTTACAATCATTTGATTATATCTATGTGTTATAATCATTTGATTTATTAATATTACTAAATATATTATAATTAAATAACTACACCAATATCATTAATATAATCTACATAGAGCCTTATAACACAAAATAATTATAGAGAAAATACTTAAAATTAGTATCATTATAATTGGGCTTTATAACATTTTATATAATAATTATAAATAAAATAATTAATCTAAATTAAAAATAAATATAGATAAAAAACATAGGACTTTATAACAAAGATAAATAATTAATATTAAAATATTAAACATTATTATCATTAACATAGACCGATATAACATATTATATGATATTTTTAAATAAAATAATTAATCTAAATCAAATAAATATGGATAAAAATAATTAAAAATATTTAGAACAAATTAAATTATAAAGTTAGTAACTGGTCGACTCTCTTTTTTCCTATCATCTTTTCCTCTATTTATTTAACCTAATCGTTTCTCTTATTTGCAAATTTGTCCTGAAGATGGGTCTTATTTTAGACCTGAAGCGTAGACTGAAAAATGAGAACTGTGGAGATTCCTAGTTTTGTATCTAAAAATGTCGATATTGCAGTACTAAGGAAACAACTCAAGCTTCCACCAACAGAACATCCACAAGCCAAGGAAATAGTACAAGAGGAAAGCCAGAAAGATGATATGATGAACTTGATTTTTCAATTAACAGGACAGATAAAAGAGATGGAAATCCAAATGGACAAGCTTGTTCATGAAAGAGAAACTACAAAATCACAAAAGCTCCTACAGTGATTCCCATGGTTACTACAGTTGTGCCTTCAACTCTGGCAGAAGAGTTGGCACCAAAAGTACCACTGGCTACTGCAATGCTAGTGACATCATCCACTACTTCACCTACAAAATCCTCTACCACAGTAGCACGACAGTTTGATGAAGCTAATAAACTTGTTAAAGCCATGGAGGAAATGACACTTCAAACCAATGAGATAAATAAGTTGAAGAAAGTAATTGAAAACCTTGAAGACACAAATAAACTAGCCCAAATAAATGCTAAAACTCAGAAACAAAGGGCTAACAAGTTAAATGTTGAACTGGAAAATCTACAAAAGGAGTTAACCTTGAAAGAGCCAATGTCCTATGTGAGGAATCAGTTATGGAACAAAATGATTGAATCCATCTATGATGTGTGGCCATCAATACAAGTAATTTATGAGCAAAAATATTTGCTAAAGGCATCCCAAGAGGAAATTTAGAAAACAAAGGATGAACTAGGTGCCAAACCTGAACAAGCCCTAGGACTAATCAAATTTTTCAACCGTAAGAATAAGCAAGAGTTGGAGGAAATAGAAATTACTGATAGAAAAGATACAATCCTTGAAATAAGGAAAGTCATTTCAAAGAATAATTTGATGAAGCAACTTGAAGAAAAATGTGGAAACATGAACATAGCCATAACCAAGTTTATGGTTAAATTTGATATTTTTAGGCAAAGAGTTTTGCCAAACATCCTGGTTCTTAATGATAAAATTATGCCAGAAGAACTACAACAAGAAGATTAGATATTATGCAAAAGAGCAAGTAAACAAAACAGAAGGACAAGGAATTCCTACAGGAAAGGTTTTACATAGAAGTTTTGAAGACTTGTTTTATCTACAACATGAGATAAAACACTTATTTTTTATAAAACCAACATTTGCTAGGTTCACTGAGGTAGATGAGAATTTTAGGAAGCTGAAAAAGATAAAAATTCCTAATGAAGAATCATGGGAATCACTTACTGACTTATTGTAAAAGTCAAAATGGCAGAGAAAAGGATAAAAAATGTTTGTTGATTTTACACAGTCAAAATAGAAAATTACTGCAGTAAGGTAGTTAATAGTGGTTAAAGAGTATCAGAGGTAAAGAGTATCAGAGATAAAGAGTATTAGATAAAGAAGATAATATTTCAAAACAAATTTGAAATATCTTTGCTAGCAAAGAGGACAACAAGGCAGCCAGCTAAACCCAATCCAAAATAGCACTGCTATTTTATTTGGATAAATAGGACAGCTTGCTAAGTTGTTCAGCAGCTGTCACTATTTTGTTGTAAAAGATATTTTATTTCCCTTAGAAAAATCCTATGAGTATTATAGGATATTTTGTAAACATTTTTGTATATATACTTCATCTTTTGAAATATTATTGTGAAATAAATTGCTGAAGATTTCTATAGTCAATACTTTTGTACTTGAAGGCTTTTTGTAGCAAGTTGGAGTAGCAGACTGGATCAAATCATCTAGCATCATATTTCACGATTCATGTGATAAGCCATTGAAGTGAAGTAATTTATACTTGTCATTGTTTATCTTCTTACATTTACATGCATCCATATATGTGTTCTAAATTTGAATGATAAATCAGGAGTATTATTACAGGATTTGTTAAAAGCACCCTGTCTTTAATTGTTTATCATTTCTATGTTTTCTACTGATTTCCAGAGTAGGGAACCCTTAATTTCTCCCTCTTTCGAATGACCTTTGTCTACTCCTTCCTTATCTGGATCAAATAATTCTTGATTTCTCTTTATCCCAATCAAACCACTTCACCAAACAACCTTCCAAGATCTTCAATGACTTGTCTATCTTGCCCTGAAAATATTTGACTTTTTGACCTTGATCCTAGTCCTGTCTACCTGACATTTGACTCCTTAGCCCAATGGACAAACAGATCTGTCACTATCCATCTCATTATTTGATTTTTTCTCTCCAAACCAAACCAAACCAGTTTTCACAATCATAACTAGCCTAATATATTATAATCAAAACAAAGTCAAATCTTATAGATAGAGCCCTCTCTGAACCCTAGGAAGGCTAGATCCTAGAGTTTAAAAATTTGTCTATAGTTACCTCTAGTGTTCTTTGAACTTTAAATCAAAATCTCACAACTTAGAGGATTACTAGAGTGATAACAGAAAGGTTAGAAGTAAGTGAAGGATCTCTAACTCTTTGCTCTACTTCATTTTATTCCATCAGAAATAATTTTCTTGTGATTGGAAATCAATCGCCTTTCAGTTTTGATGTCGAGGTTGAGGAAGATAATGAACTTCTTGAGAAATTTGTTAATGAGAAACATTTTCTTGAGATAGTTGAGGAAATCATTTATGACATAGAATCTTCCTTAGCTCTAGATTTGCAGCCACCAAGTTCCATTGAATCACAAATTGCAGATGAAGGCTTAGAAATTGATAATCACATGAGAGTTGTTGCACTAACTTCTCGGGAAGATTTATTGTCAAAGAGCACTCCTACTCATCAACATGATAGCCTTCACACACACTTTAGCCCACTCAATCAGAACATACTAGGTTTGCTAGAGGATAACATGGCAATATATGATGAAGCTCCCAGTTCAGATGATCATGAGGAAGAGGAAGAGATTCTTTCTCAAAAGAGTTCCAAGTTTAGTCAAGTGGAGGAAGGAGTAGTCTGGGATGAAGGCTATTCAAATCCTTAGAGCCAGGTATTGTTTCAAGATCCCTTTGCTGATTTCTTAGAGACATTTGAAGAGGGAGTAAAATATGTCAGAAGCAGTTTGATGCAAGGTTTAAAGAAAATTTTAGGCACTATTGTTCAAACACAAGTAAGGTGGGAGTGGCTTTTTGATTTTTTCAACACACTAAAAGAGCTGAACAAATATCACTCATGGAATTATCTGCTTGATTGGTTGTATTGGAAAAGAGAGTTCACCAGCTGAATGTATGCCTCCAAGTTATATTAGGATAGATAGGTATGCAAATAAGCTCATCACTGTGAGCATATTTCTAGTTTTTAGTCTTGGAATGCTAATATAAAAAAGGTACAAAAACAAAGAAAAAGATGAAAAAGAGGGTAGGTTTAAAGAAGAGGTACAACCCCATACCCAAAAAAGAGTATTGCTGAAAGTGTGTAAGCCTAAATGCCACTACTTGTTAAGAAAAAAGAGTCTTGTTTGGTCATCTAGCCTAATAATGGCTGAACATGTTTTGAATTTCTGCTGATAGGTTAGTAAAAGAAGACTTGTCAAATAATTTAAGCTTGACTTGTCAGTAGGATATATTAGGAAGAAAAGATGTTGGTTCTCAATGCTCAAATCTGAACCAAAATGAAAGATAGGGATGACTAACAAATGATAAAACACAACCCTCTCGTTTTATAGTTTTTTATTGAAGAAAATAATGTCTGTGTGTAGCTTGTCCAAATGCCACAGCCCATGGTAAATCAAATTGTTTAATCCTGGTTTGATCATATTTTCAATTTCATGTCAATAGATTAGAGAATAGACTCTGTCAAATAGCTTAATCTTGACAGATGATTAAACTAGGTAGATAATAAAATATTTCATTAGCATAATCTGAACTCTTGGGAGTGATAAGGGTACAAGTAGATAGTTTGTTTTTCTATAAAAAGAAAAGAATTTCAAGGGTTTGCCAGTCCAAGTGCACCCAAAAGAAAAAAAAAATGTTACGGAAAATTATGATGGGTAGGTAGAAATGAGGTTGAAGAAATCATGTCTTTCAGATTCTTAATATCATAGCTTCAAGAGAAACATCAGCAAATGAAAGAAGAGAGATCTGCCCAATGGATAAGGCATTGGTCTTCAAAACTCAGAGATTTGATATCTGAGGTTCTTGACACCTCCTAAGAAGGAGCTGCCCTCCCCAAGTGGAGCCATTGTTAGTCATCAATAATTTTCGATATTTGTAGATGACTAGATATTGATCCTAGATTTCTAAAAACAAGATTCATGAATATTGTGAGTTTTAGAAATCTCACTACCTTCATTATCCTTAAACCAAATTTTTCACTATTCTACTATTTTGTCATTCCATGGTTAACCTACCACTCCTCAAAGACCCCTCATGGGCTTATGCCACTCATCTATATCCTATTTTCCACCTACAGCCTCAACACTCCTTTTTGCCTTTGCCTCACCCCTCCAATTTCCATCTAGGGTTACCAAACAGCCTGTTTCTTCCCATGTTCACCAAGTCCCTCAAGCATTGATGGTCTCAAAACTATCTCTGTAGGCTCTTTAGATAAATCAAGTACATTGGATTTTGGATTTTCATTACATCAATTTGTTATACTCTATTTTTAGACTTGAAGCCTCCAAAGCCAATTTTCAGCCAAAGAGAGGTCAAAGGACCCCAACTAGGTCAATCAAGGTTTCATATTTTCTAAGGTTATCCTTTCCAAAGAAGATTACCACTCATTTTCAAAGTCTGCACATGAGGTAATGAACAAGCTTAACATTTTTTCAAAAGTGTTACGAGGTCAATCAGAAGGATAAATTGATGAGGTAAATTGTTTGTTCCTAAAATATGACATCTTGTAGCAATTAAGACAGGAAATTTATGGTTTTACAATTTACAGTCCAACAAAGTGCCAAACAGTGATCAAATTGCAGAAAATAACATGGAGGAGGCACTAAACCCTAATTCCCTCTTCCACTAGGCTAGGGTTTGCTATGAAAAATAGGTATAGGAGACGAATATACATATAGTAGGTCATATCAGAAATCATTAAGCCATACCAACTCATAAACATCATGCCATCTTTTTCCAGGAATTATTTCCAAGATCCAAGCCATTTATCACACCTAGGGCCAGTTTTGATTCAAACTATGTTTCTAACCAAACAGAGACGTATTTAAAAAAAGCGAGAGATTTTTTTGTCCATAATAGGTCCAAGAATAAAAACCTCCTTCATAATTTACAAAGGTGTCATGGTTTTAGAGCAATGTCAAAAATACATGTGTCACGGGAGGATTGTTTCACTTCTGTAGTGACCTTGGGAAAATCCAGTTTTCTCATACCTAGGGTGTCCAAATGACTTTCTTGATGCATAAGATGATAACTAGACTGGAATACATTTCTAATGAGCTACCATGAGCTCAATTTGGAGTTGAGGAACGCCTCCAAAAATTGTCTGCACCATCACTTTTCATTTCTGCACCGTCGTTCGACACGTTTCGACCAATCTTGGGAGAATCAACTTTTGACAGGTCAAATCAACTTTAATAAAATATAAAATGGTATATTTGGAGATTATATAGGATAATATTTCCAACGAGCTATCATGGGCCCAATTTGGACACCAAGAAGGCCTCCAAATTCCCTCTACAAAACGGCGTTGCGCCTTAAGAAATTGGCGATGCGCCTTTGGACAGGAAAAGCTTCTAGGCCCTCTAACAACTCAAATCACCTCAAAAGATTCCAAAATCTTGCTGAGGGTCCTCCAAACATATTTAGGGCTAAGAAAAAGTTATTCACCCATCCTTCAAGCATTTTTTCATTATTTAAATGAATGAAATTGAAAGGGCTATAAAGAACTTAGAAGACAACACTAATAATTGTTCTCATGCAGCACAGAAACCTAGGGTTTTGGAAAGATATTCAAAGGACGTAAAATGAAGATGTTAGGCCTCCATGATGATAGAAGAAGGAAGATTTGAAGGGACTATTGTAAGTGATATTCCATAGTTTTCCAAGGTAAAGTGTCTCACTGCCTCAAATAACAAGGATGCAAAGAGTATTAGTGAAAGGAAGGTCAAGCTCTCATTTCAGTCATTTACACTTAGTGGTCAAAAAAAAAAGAAACATGATATGACCACCAAGGTGGAAACAAAATGTAATTATAAGGTTTTTCTGTGTGAATGAGTGCATCAAGCTTCAGGAATAAAATGAAAGGTCACTTCAATGTTTTAAGGCACCTGCAAATCAGCAGTGACCAATGAAGGGAAATGGCCATTTAAATATTTTTAGGCCGCCTACAGCAAAAGACAAATAAAATATTAGTGACAATGTAAAAGGGTTAGTGAGTATCAGTGAGAAAGGTAAGTCCATGATTTTCAATCACTTACAAAGCAAAGGTTGAATTGAAATGCACAATGGGAATCCACAGGAAATTGGAGAATGCTTGTCTGTGCAATCATCACAATGTATCAAAATCAGTTTGTCATGCCTCAAGGAACAAAGGGAAAAGCCCAAATCACCTTTTTCAGCCACCTGCAAACAAAAGGTCAAACATATCAATAAAAAGGTCTTGTAAATATTAGGAAATGGGTTACAAAGATAAACCATTGCCATATTCCTAAAGGAGCTCTTTCACACTTCATCTAAATCATTGTTCACTTGCAGAGCATTAGAATCTCAAAAAGATGAAAATCTGGATTTTACAAGGCAAAATTGTCTGGCGCTGTGCGTTCAGGTCGGCTCTGCGCGTTCAGGGTTAGGCGCTACACATTCGGAGGATTTTCCTGTGCAAATTTTCACTGTGCTACGCATTCAGAGGCACACGTTGCATGTTCAGAGGCGCATTGTGCGTTCACCTAGGAAGCCCAACAGGCCCGACAACCCACTGTGTTGTGCGTTCAACACTACATTTTTAGCAGACCCGACAGGCCTGAGAGGTGTTCAGGTGTTGCGCTTTGGGCAGAGAAGCCCGACACCTCGTGCAGAGGTGTACAAGTGCTACGATTTTGTCAGGAAAGTCCGACTGACCCGATAGCTAGGGCAGGCACTGTGCCTTTGGCCAGAAAGCCTTTTAAGCCCTAAAAACTCTCAAAATCACCTCTGATCACCTGAAAATCATTGCCAAGGGTCTTCTAAGTAGAATCAAAGGTTTTTTTTTGGTGCAAGTCCTATAATTTTGTTGAAAATAGAGTGACATCACATGCCCTCTTTCCTATCAGTTTGACATCAGTGGAATGAAGAGGCAGATATCAATAAGATAAAGTGTGACAAGGCAAACAGTAATGCAGAAGATAGTAAAGATGCCAGTACAAAGGTAAATGAATAAGAAAATCATAATGACAATAGGTAAAAGGAGCATCGAGGCTCATGACAGAGATAAAGACAGTAAAGGAAAGAGCAATGAGGTCAGCATGGAGAGTGTAAATGAGGTAGAAAACATGGAAACAAAGGACAGTGAAAAAAATACTGATAAGGCACAAGTCAGTAGATAAGCTGAGTACAAAAATGAAGATAATAACAACAAATATATTAGTGAGGCTACCAATGAGGCACACAACTATGGTGATGAGGATAATGACAACAGTCATAATGGCCATGAGGACAGTGAAGACAATGAAACCCATAGTGGAAATGATGATGGTGCAGAGAGCAGTGCAAATGAAAAAGAGAGAATCAATCATGATGATCATGATATCAATGGAGATAATGATGATGATGAGGATGATGTTGGCACTGATCAAAACAGCAAGGAAAACAAAGATAATATTGAACACAATGAGGCAGGTGCCAATGAGGGAAAGTCCTCAAGAAGACAAAATAACAAAGGAAGCCTTGAAATTCTTATTGATCCATCCCCTACAAGACATTCCAAACATAATCAGTAAAACAATTTCAAGTTTTGGCATCATTTTTGCAATTATGCATTTTTTACTGATATTAAGGGCCAAAAGCGCAACACCCTTGGCGCTACGCTTTTCCTACGCTTTTATATTTTTGGAATCCTTAGCTCAAGTATAGCATGCTCACCAAAATTTAGGTCATTTAGAGTTGAGTTGGTCCTCCAAAAGGGACAAAACCACCCCAAATTTCACCTTTCTGCCTAGTTTTCAGGACTGGTGCTGTGCCTTGAGAAGCCTTGGGAGATTTAATTTTTGAACAGGTTAATTGAGCCCAGTCAGAAAACCAAGGGATTTTATAGAAAGTAGACTTGATATGATTTCCAACGAGCCATCACAGAGAAGATTCCAACATTGGAAAGGCCATCAAAAGCTGGCTGCAAGTGGACCCAGTTTTCTTGTGCACGCGGTGCGCCTTCAAACCTCACTGTTGCACCCTTTTATGCAAAAGCAACAAAAGACACTCATTTATGGCAAAAATATATTTTAGTGTTTTTCGGGGAAAATCACTCCAAATTTAGGTGTTAGGATTTATTTTTGCTCTTATAGGTCAATTTGGGCACCATTCTCAATGACCTGGTTAACTGGGCATCATCTCCAGGACCAATGATCAAGGGTCTATCATTCCCTATCATTTCAATTGCTACATGCCCTAAGACAAGAAATAAGACAAATCAAGCAAGACTTTCATCAAGCAAAGGTTTCCATGGTTTGAAGCTTATTATATAACATATGAGAGCTCACCAACACAGGCTCTAAGGGGCCTAAGTGCGTTGCATATGCAGGCAGCCCCATGCAAGGCTGCTCTGCAAAGCACTTCCCGAAATTCACAGGTGCATTGGTCACATTGGGAGTGAAATTCTCATTGTTCCAGAATCTTCACTTGGCTAGTGCCTTCTAGAAGAGTTCACATGTGTCAAGCTTCGGATCGAAGTGTCCATTTGACATCTACATGACTGGAAACATGTCTTGCCTATTATTGGAAAGTCATTGATTGCAAAACAACCTACAGTTCATCTATAAATTGAGCACAAATCTAAGTGCTTGATAGGAAGAATTTGAGTAGAGAAATGCTGGAGAATTTTCAATTGAGAGCTAGATTTGTGTAGCTACTACTGGAGATATTTATACTGTGATGAAGCTTGGGAATGTTGCTAGAAGGTCACTTCAAATCAGTCACTAGGTTGTAACCTCTCCTTCTATCATCAATAAAGAGTACTGCTTATTTTTCCCTATATGCATCTGTATTGGCTTTGATTTTCCATATTGCAAGATCTTGGTTGATGTATATGGTTTATGCTTTACTGATTTAGCTAACTAGTTTGAATAGATATCTATATTATTGCATATTTTTTTGTTTCAGTGTTCTTTCTTGCAGGAAGCATTCAGCTCACAAACCACTTGAATTTGAAGCTGCAACAGAAGTGATAGAAGGAGCCATTTGGAAGCGACTAAACAATTAAGTCTCCAATCCTCTCTGTATATCTATTCTAAGTTAGGATAAATAGTCATATAGTCTTTCACTTGTTGTTCTAGACTAGCAGTTGTCTAGGGAAGTGTGATTTATCCATAATTCACAATTATGGCCCAAAAAATTGGAGACTCCAATGGGGATAATTTCTCTTAGTTTTAGGTGTTTAAGCCTCTGATCTATTTTTTTTATCCACCCAGTAGTTGTTACACAAAAATATTAAACTTTTTCAGAACTTAATTTGCAAAGACAGTGAGTTAAATAGTATTATTTTTCTTTGTATAATGTGCCCAATGCACTCTTATACTGGACATGGTGCTTTGCAGAGCACTGTCTCCCTTCCAAGCCTACGTTGCAGAGCACTGTCTCCCCTTGGAGACTGTGTTGACTCTTGAAAGTGCCCAAATTCCCTTGAATTTGACTTTGCAACTTGCTTCAGTTTTGTTTGCTACTGTGTTCTGAAAATTTTGATGCTCAATTGACCAGTGACTCTATATACTTCTTCCTCCTTTGGCTGAAAATTTGTTCAATGTTGTTTTAAAAAATCCTTTCTTTATCATTGACAAGTTGATTTCAAAGTACTTTTTATGGTCGCATTAAGAATCATTTTCTTTCGAAATAGGAAATTGTCGTAAAATCTTCATTTCCTTGATAGGAGAAATTGTTGTTGAAATCCTCTTTTTTCCTTCAAAAGAGAAATTGTTGTTTGTATTCTTCGTTTCTCGAAAGTAAAAGGCATTTGAATTATTGATTTAGTGCACCTAGTTTCTTTTCTGCATTCACAACATTAAGGAAATTGAAAAGAAAAACTTGCATTTGCATGTAGGATTGTGTGTGTTTTGCAAAAGGAACATTAGGAAAACTGCATTTAGTTTGAGATTCATTGATTTGTTTTGTTCATTGATTTGTTTTCTCTCAAATTATTTTCTCTCTTTCCTTAGTAGCTAGGTTCTTCATTGAAAAAGTTGAAAGTGAAAGCTTGTCTATCATTCTTAGCTTGCATTTTAGGAATTTCATACACATCATCATGGTGAACCTTTGAAAGGCAAATTGTTAAGCAAGATCAACATAAAATTAATCTCAATTTACTTAACAACGCATTGGAACCATAACAATAACATTTAGAAGGTCTAGGCTAGAGACGTGTTCTGGCATCGTAAAACATAGCAGTTGTCGTTAACTTGTCTGTGATACATTCCGAGTGTGATACCTCGCTCCACATACGTAATTATATCGTAGCTCGTCCACATACTTTTGGGTATTTTAGGCGGTGTTACAATACGATAAGTATAAAGGGGTGTTCTCACTGTGCAGTTTAGCATCAAACAGCGCTAATATGGACTTGGGCCTCCACGTACCTTTGGGTATATTTTGGAGGAAAAATTTTAGGTGATATCCATCGATAGTGAACCGATTCATCCACCTTGAAATTGTGATACACTGAACACAACATTCGGGGAGATTACCTGCCCGTACTTCTTGGTTCGCCAGGAGGTATTCCGCAGTTCACAGTTTCTTGGTAAACCCTTTTTCCTAGCATTACCCTCTTTTTGTTTATTTGTTTTTTTGGATAAAATAAATCAGTAATCGTGGAATAACAAAATCCTATCCCCCGTCGTTCGCATAGATTAGCTTTAAAACCACCTTTACCACCAGAAGTTACTTCTGGTAGGCGAAAGTGATCACGATCTGCCGAATCAAGTACAATATGTACCTCTGGAGAAACATCATTTTTTAAACTAGAGTTAGCTCAAATTTTTTCCCCACATCTTGTTTCATTTACTGTTTTCGAGACAGAGTCCTCACAGCTACTCGTGGTCACGATCCATCCAGTTTGTGAGACCATACCTCCCGAACCTGACGTTGTTCAATTGGAAGTTGATCCAAATACCATTGTGCTTTAGGGGGTAGATATTATTGGTCAAACTGGACATCATCCCCAGGACCAATGAAATAGGTTCTATCATCCCCTTATATTTCAGTTGCTATATTCCCTAAGTGGAGAAAATCTTGATCCCGAAGTCGAATAACCAGAAGTTGTTCCTGTATTGGTCACTCCAAAATCTATTGTAGCCATTAAGTCTCCCATATTGCACAGTCAACCACCTGAAATATAATTTTGGCCTGATGGAAAATTTCTTCCACCTGGTTTGATTTTCATTGAAGAAATATCACAAGACGAGACACCTTTAACTCCAACTCATTTCTGGTAGGAGCTTTACCTCTATGAGTCTTTTCCTCAATCACCTTCCTCTGCTTTTGTTGATTCTATTTCATTTCGAGTTCCCGTAGATTCTATAGGGTATAAATTGGGTCATTTGACCATGGCTGAGATAACATCCCAGACTGAACCATTTATTTCAGTTGTGACAGCATATACTATTACTTCATCTTCAATGTTTTGTCCATTGAATTCACCCATGTCATCATCTAGAATACTATCTGGTTCCTCCTTTATGAGTATTGAATGGATTGATCCTTTATTCACATATTTAGTGCAATATCAAGTTGATCCCATTAGTTATTCTCCTTGGTGGCTAGTGATACCACAGAAATTACCCTTGGAAATTCCAAAATTCATTGAAAACCCTGGAGAAGTCCCGTCAACGCATATTATAACTTGTCATTTGTGGTGCTAATCAAACTCCTTAAATGATGACTCTGTTAGACTACATCTTTTCCAGCGCACACTCACTATTCCAACTGCACAATGAGGATGGTTATTTTTAATGTGTCAACCTTGTTAAAAAATGAAACAGGTTATGAGGATGGTTCTTTTTTCCTGTGTCAACCTCGTTAAAAAATGAAACAGGTGTTGAGGATAGTTCTTTTCCTGTGTCAACCTCGATAAATGAAACAGGTTCCCATGAGGATGGTTCTTTTTCTATGTCAACCTTGTTAAAAAATGAAACAGGTGTTGAGGATATTTCTTTTCCTGTGTCAACCTCAATAAATGAAACAGGTTCCCATGAGGATAGTTATTTTTTCTTGTGTCAACCTCGTTAAAAAATGAAACAAGTACCTATTGAGGATAGTTCTTTTTTCTTATGTCAACCTTGTTAAAAAATGAAACAAGTGCCCTTGATACCTCGTTAAAAAATGAAACAGGTCATGAGCATAGTTCTTTTCCTGTGTCAAGCTCGTTAAAAAATGAAACAAATCCTCTCCAAATGAACCTTCATTCCATCCATCTATCAGTAACCAGTAATATACTTAGGTGAATGCAATGAAGCTCGGGGGGCGTATTCTCTTGCAGGGGGCATTCGACGTGTGCTCTTGTAGGGGGCATTCAAAACATTATTACCAATTGCATGCAATCGATTGCTGAAGTTTGGGGGAAAAATCAGGTTCAGAGCTCCAAAATGCAAATGGTAACTAGTGAATGGTAAACATGAATAGTAAAACTCTTTTTATTTAGTCATTTAATTGTTTGCAACGAATATTTATTGTTATGACTATGGTTTTATTATTTTTTTTATCATGAAATAGGTATTTTTAATCCATTTGATGTTGCTCTGAAATAGATCTTACAACTAACGATCAGATTAGTCATGCAGATTTATTTCAAGAATGATTTGACCACAAAGCAAAAATTTTCTCCTTATTTTTCAAGCTTTGTTAAAAACAAAAAGGGATTTGAAGCGCACTTTTATCTCTTTTTCGAGCTTCGATAATAGTGAAAAAGGAACCCCTGGAGTCTTCTTTCATCTCTTTTCAGACTCCGATAATGTGAAAATATTTCCCAACACTTGTCTTTTCGAGCTTGTTAA
Organism: Pinus albicaulis; assembly: GCA_034641835.2. NCBI lineage: Eukaryota > Viridiplantae > Streptophyta > Pinopsida > Pinales > Pinaceae > Pinus > Pinus albicaulis. The sequence goes on from CM076580.1 coordinate 1,440,666,922, forward strand.
AGTAAATGAATCGATATCTACTCAGTATAAGTTTAACCCTTTTCCAGACTTAGATGTACCTCTTCCTTCTACATATATATATATATATACATGACTAGCATTTGGGTTCCCGTCTTGTGTTATATTCGTTTGATTTAATACAACATGCTATCCCTCTTTGACTGGTTAGTGATTGCAAATGAAATTATTATGTTGTATGCTTCTCTTGTGTACTATGTTATGTGCAGGTATCTGAGTGTGACTATGAGTAGATTGTGACTTGCCAAGGCAGGAGAGAGAGTTCACCATCATCACAACTGCAACAACAGCATTGGATCATAGGTAGGTCAATCTACCATGTCTTATTTCATTTTTTAGTTAGGAACCTACGTTCTAGCATGTCTCCCTGTTTCCAGACCCACCCTAGGGCTAGAGGGATCGTCTCTGTCCGCAGAGAGGATTTACCTTCATAGAAAATTGGCGACTCCGCTGGGGATCAATGTGATTTTATCATCTTGGCTTGTTGGGTCATTTTTCGGTTGATTGGTTTTCTTGTTTTCCTCGTTTCTAGTTTTTTAGCTTGCTTTCCATCCTCTGTTCAGCTCCAGAGTGTTAGATTTGACCTCTGCTCATTGAATTTGCCTTGTTTCTATAGTTATCTAGCTTAGCACTCTTTTCATTTGAAAATTCATGCCAATTGACGCAGGTTGCTCTTGGTGCAATCGTGCCAACCTCTATTTGGCACTGAATACAACCTTACAGTGGCGCCCATTCCTGTAGATGTAGGTTTACCCTTTTTTGATGAGTTTTTGGTCAATTTTTCCTGCCTCTGGGTTTTTTATTAAGTGTAATTAATCCTTGGAGATTGTTTTTATCATTGTAGGCTTGTCTTTTCTCATTCATCTATCCATCTTCTTATCGGTGCAGTTTAAGGCCTTAGGGTTTCTACGTGTCTTTTTGCACTGAGCCTTCTACTTGAAGATCAAGTCTCTTTGATTGTTGTCTATCTTGTTTTGGGTCGATTGCGTTGATTTTTTCGTGATCCTTTTGAGTGTTTTGTTGGTTGAATGGTATTTTCATTTTATCGATTGATCCTTCCCCTTATTGCTCCAAGCATCGATTACATTTCTTGTGTTGGGTCGTTTTGGAAAACTCTCTCTTTTTTATTGGAAGATTGCAGCATTCGTTTGATTATTCTCTTGTGTTTGTTTTGTATTTGGTTGAGTTATTCAATTCCAATTCATACATTAATATACTCAAGCTCATGCTTATTTTTCATTTGGGTTAGTGCATTTTGTACTTTGTTTCATTTGAAAAATTAAAAAAAATATATGTTTTTCATTCTTTGCATCGAAATTGAAATGTTATTTTTCATAACTAGAATTTATTTAATCTAGGAAAGGATTTCATTTTCGATTAGTTACATTAGAGGCATTAGAGGTTTTATTAGTATACTTTCCTTGTTTGTTATTGTTTGAAAGATTTCCATCCTTCTCATAACTAGCATTCATCGAATTGGAAAAGATGTTCATTTGCATGTAGTTTGCATCTAGGAAGTTGAGCTCCACATTCGATAGGGCCTTAAAATTGAAACATGATCCAAGATCAACTGTTAAAATTCATTCAATGAACCTAAGGCAACATTTAAACCTAACATAATATTCTAGTGATCTAGGCTAGAGACGTGTTCCAGCGTCTTAAAACCTAGTAGTTTTCATTCGCTTCTTGGCTTCAAACAATGCTAGTATGGACTTGTGCTCCCCGTACCGTCGCGTATATAAAGGGAGACCCCTCTAGGTTGCAATACTTTATCCATAGGAAGCCGAGTTTGCCACCTTGTAACCGTGATACACCGAACATAGCATTCGGGGAGACTACCTCCACGTACGTTAATTCCTTGGTCATTTCTATTTCATTTGATCACCAAGGTGTATATGGAAGTTCACGAAAACCTGGTACACCCTCTTGCTTAGAGTACCTGAGTAGTCATTTCAATCTTTTCGTGACTATTTAAATAAGAGAAGAGATCATCGAGCACTTGTCCTTTCACGCTCATTTCAAATTGAAAGTGACTAGAGTCACCTTTTGCCTCTTTCTCGACTCTTAAAACATGAAACAATGAATTTGGTTTCAATGTCATAAAATAAATCACCTACGACTACACGCCCATTAAAATTTTTTATACTTGGCCTCTTATTGTTTTCCTTAGTTTTGATCTTGGAGCCTTCGATTGGTTTTCTCTTTTCCTTCTTGTTTTGATTTACAATCAAAGTGGCATAACCTCTAGTTTCATCGTCCTCACTACCTCCTAGTGGTGGTTCTTCTCCGGACATTTCTTTTGAAACCCCTCAATCCACTAGGTCTGCTGAGTTTTCGTAGCCTATCCTCCCGTTTATCCATCCTCTTGCTACTCGATCTCCACTTAACGAGTCAGTTGAGTTCAATTGACCTCCTTCAAGTGCTTGGTCTGGTTTTGGGGAAGAAGGAGACTTCCCTCCTCTCACATTGGGATCACCATTTATTGTTGTTGTGATACCTCCTAGTCCCCGTAGTCTTTTTGAAGATCTTATGGCATAGTTAGATATGGATTCTTCGAGTCCATTTGGTAGTGGTGAAATGCTTGTTTCCTGAGGAGAATATCATCTTTTTCCTGAAGATCTCCCTCATGTCTCTATCCAATCTTCTCCACCATCGGCGTCACTTCTGCTTGGATATATTTCATTTAGTCAGATTATGTCTGGTGTTGCTTCTATAGCACAATCCAGCACAATGACTCCTCCTCGGAATTCAGTCCTCCCTTCATTAGGATTGTCACCTTTGGCATCCGATCTGTTGGTTACTATTACATCTGTCCCAGTTCAACCTATTTTTTGTGTGGCCTCTTCTACACCGGTTGTTACATCTCGGTCTTTTGGATCTTTTCACACTCATAGATCCATTAATCCTACGTGGCTCATTAATCCTGGCCTGGGCAGATCACAACCCTGCCCCATAGAAACCCCACTTACTTCTATCATGCCTATGGTATCTACCTATGAGTTTGACGAGCAGATGTTAGATATTCATCGACATTATGCTCCCTCCATGGAGGCCACACCTGCTTCTAGTATTGTTTCCACTACCCCCGTGATTCTAGTCGGCCTTACTTTTGAGGAGTATCTGTTGGCTGTTCAGCAGCAGGGCTCTCAGGGTTCTCAGCAGTCCCAGACTCCTGGAAATCCTTTTTTTCATCACTATGATGTTGTTGGTAACCCTATTTACTAATTTTCGCTTCATTATGATGAACATGGTAATCCTATTTATTGCCTCTCGTTGATCCTCATCAGACTGTTTCTCAGTTTAGACCTACGTTACCTATGCAACCCTCTAGCTTGCAAGGACAACCCTCTATGGGACAACCTTTAGCTCAACAGGGCCCTGCCTTTGGTCCACGGGGACAAAAATATGGTACACAAGGCCAACCTTTACAAGGACAACCTATGTTCCAACATGGACAACCCTCCAGTCTTTCGGGTCAACCTCTGAATCAGTCAGGTCCATCCTATGGTCCTAGGGGGGAAATCTATCCACCACAGGGACAACCTATTGCACCTCAATCACAACCACATGTTCAGTATGGCCCCAACTTTTTGCAACCAGGAAAACCCTACGGTCTTGCTCCGGGTCAACCTAGCTATGACAACCTGGTCCATCGCAACCTTCAGGCCAACCTTTCCCACAAGGGCAACTCGGTGGTCCTCAATATCCCATTCAACAGCCAATTCAACCAACTCAATAGCTGTTTCAACCTACCCACCAGTAGTTTCCTTCGGTTCCACGACCAGTTCTACCTGTTTACCCTATTCAATCAGGTCCACTTGCTCAGTAGCCTACTCAACCTACTCAACCGCAAGGTGCTTATTACCCTCAAAGTCAATCTCGACCGATATATAATGCGCCCCAAGGTTTTTACCCTGCAAATAAACCGCAGAGTCATGGTTACATTCTGCAACAAAATCCTTGCATTGCTCAGCCAGGGCCTCAATGGTCTCCTCTTACTTCATATCCTAGTCCTCAACCCTAGTATCAATAGACTTATCCTACTTCCAAACCTTATGGTCAGAATCCTTCGGGATAGAATCCCTGGGGGCAGAACTTCTCTCTAACTACGTGGAATGTGAATATGGGTCCTTATTAGAGACACCCCATCATTTTCAACCTTCAATTACCATTTCTTGCCACATTGGAATTACCGGATGTGTCAAAGTTAACGAATGATCCTATTTTCCATAACCCGTATTGGCCTCCGGTTCCGACCAAGATTCCTGGTGACTGTCCTAAATTCGAGGGTAAGCCTCGCAAAGACCCCCAAGCACATGTTATGACTTACCATTTTTTGTGTTCTTCTAACTCTTGGGTTGACGATTCTATTCAGCTCTATCTTTTCCAGTGAACTCTTAGTGGTGTCGCTGCAAAGTGGTACATTGAGCTGTCTCGTGGATTTTTCCAAGATTTCAATTCCTTATCCATGGCATTCCTTACACATTTCCAGTTACCGATCCGCTATGAGACCGGGAAACATCTCCTCACTTCATTGAAATAGGACTGAGCTACTCATATCTCGAATCATATTCATGAGTGGCAGCGTCGTCATCGTATGATCAAATTTGTTATGAAGGTAAATCCTCTCTGCGAACAGAGATGATCCCTCTAGCCCTAGGGTGGGTCTAGAAACAAGCAGACATGCTAGAACGTAGGTTCCTAAATACAAATGAAACAAGACATAGTAGATATGGCCCCGAGACTTTGTGCAACTAGGACAACTCTACAGTCCTACTCTGGGTCAACCTGGTTATCAGGGACAACCTGGTCCATTGCAACCTTCGGGCCAGCCTTTCCCACAAGGGCAACCTAGTGGTCCTCAATATCCCATTCAACAACTAGTTCAACCAGCTCAACAATCATTTCAACCTGCCCACCAGGATTTTCCTTCAGTTCCGCAACTGGTTCTACCTGTCTATCCTATTCAGTCAAGTTCACTTGCTCAGCAGCCTACTCAACCTACTCCACAAAGTCAACCTACTCAACTGCAAGGCGTTCATCACCCTTAAAGTCAATCTCAACTGGTATATAATGCACCCCAAGGTTTTTACCTTGCAAATCAACCGCAGAGCCATGGTTACATTCCACAACTAAATCCTTACGTTGCTCATCCAGGGCCTCAATGGTCTCCTCAGACTTCATACCCTAGTCATCAACCCCAGTATCAGCATACTTATCCTACTTCCAACCCTTATGGTCAGAATCCTTCAGGACAGAATCCCTGGGGGCAGAATTTCTCTCGAACTAGGAGGAATGCGAATATGGGTCCTTATCAAAGACCCCCCATGACTTTCAACCTTCAATTACCATTTCTTGCCACATTGGAATTACCGGATGTGTCAAATTTAACGAATGATCCTATTCTCCATAACCCATATTGGCCTCCGGTTCTGACCAAGATTCCTGGTGATTGTCCTAAATTCGAGGGTAAGCTTGGCGAAGACCCCCAAGAACATGTTATGACTTACCATTTGTGGTGTTCTTCTAACTTTGGGGTTGGCAATTCTATTCGGCTCCATATTTTCCAGTGAACTCTTATTGGTGCCGCTGCAAAGTGGTACATTGAATTGTCTCGTGGAGTTTTCCAAGATTTCAATTTCTTAGCCATGGCATTCCTTACACATTTTCAGTTACCGATCCGCTATGAGACCAGGACACATCTCCTCACTTCATTGAAACAGGACCGAGCTACTCATATCTCGGGATCATAATCATGAGTGGCGGCGTCGTAGTCGTATGATCAAATTTTAAATTTCAGATTAGCTTCTGACTCATTGTTTCACTACCTCCTTTGTCAATCAGATTGCGAAAGACATAACTATGGGAGCATGTGTAACTGAGGAACAAGCCATTTCTTACGCCCAGTACCTTGAACTTGTGTACTCTTAGTCCGGCGCATTATACGATATCTTTTCTAATGCTCCTCGACCTGGAACTTCTAAACCACCAGCGACTCCATTCATCGATGGTATTATTGGTTCTGTATCTCAGACTTCTCAGAAGTATTCTTCATCCAACCTTGCGAAGCAGAAGTCTACTTCTTCCAATAACGTTGCTTCTCAGCCAAATTTGAATTCTAGTAAACCCGCAGAGGTGAATGTCGTTTAGGAAAATCCTACGGATAACACTTCTAAAGGTAAGAAGAAGGGTAAAGGTAAGGCCAAAGCCGATACCTCGAGGCAGGATTCTCCAAAACCTTGTGCTGCTAATAGTTCTCAACGTAAACCGAAGTATCCTTATCTGATTTGTGATGAAGAGCACTTTACCAAAGACTGTCCTCGACGGTCCGAAGTGAGTCGAATTTCTCAAAGGCACCCAAGGAGCTCCGGTCGTTCTTAAATAACCTTTCCCGTCACAACAAACCTAGATGGTAGAGCAACCTCAGTCCTCTGCCCCTTTTGGCTCTCAGGTGTTCATGATGAATGGTTCTGCACCTGTTTCCATTGCGACTTGATTGAAATATTATTTCGGCTCGCGTCAAGCAGCGGGGAAGGAGATCGCTGATGGTCCTCCACCTCCACCTGCTTCTGGCCCTCTTGAGAATGAATGGCCTAGTGCCTAATCCGTTGTACGGGCACCTTCCAAAGGTGTACTCCGTAAGTCTTCTTACAATCCTAACACCCGTGCCGCTTAGAATTACAGTATTGTTGAGGATTTGGCTCAAGCGCCATCTGCTATGTCTGCTCTAGAAGTACTTCATAGTTGTCCGTATCAATGGAAGGCTTTGCTCTCTACGATAGGTGGCGTTGATCCTGCCGATACTAGCCTTCTGGATTTCGATTTAGAGAATTGTGTCCCACGACTTCCGCACCAAATTGCGCTCATTATCCAAGTTGGTATTAATGGTTTGAATATTCACCGAGCAGTTGTGGAAGAGGGTGCATCTACCTGTGTCATGTCATCTACTTGTTGGAAAGCCATTGTTTCTCCATCTCTTACTTCTTCACCCAATTCCCTTGAAGCATTTGATGGAAGGGAATCTAAACCTCTAGGTGTTCTTGCTAGTTTACCAATTACATTGGAAGGAAAGATAGTCAATTTCGAGGTTGAAATCATTGATGCTAAACTCAATTATAATCTTCTCCTTGGATGCAGTTGGACTCACGCCATGCTGTGTGTTCCGTCCACTCTCTTTCGTGTTTTGAAATTTCTGCACGAAGGAAAAATTATTACTGTTGATCAATTGTCTTGTTTCACTTCTACTTCTGAGAACAACGTTCCATATGTGGATCAGATTCCTACTCCCTATGAGAGCATAGGGCCGGGCCTTTTCAAGGACCCTGCCCTCATGGGTATTTTTTCCCTTCCACCACCAAATACTAATTAGGTTGTTTAGTCAATTTAGTGTCCTAAATTGCTAACATAAATTATAGACCAGGGCTAGTAAATTGATGAAGTGTGATGCACTATATTTGCCTAAGTATCCATTTTTCTTACTTCGTTGTTTTTAGTGTTTTATTGATGTTTTGGGGGTTTTATGTTTGATGCTTAGTATGCTAATATATGCTAAAAATATGAAGTTATATCTATGTCAAAAGGGAGAAAAGGAAATGTTAATAAATGAATTAAAACGGATTTTATTTGCAAATTTTGTTCCTAACTAGAAAATGATGAAAACAGAGAGTCCTAATCCATGGATATTACAGCTTCTAAATGAACATTCATGAAATGAAAAGTCACTCAAAACACTACAACTTAATCTGATTCATTTAGTTAGAGATTTGTTGGAAGTGCTTGTGAAAAAGGTTAATTCTAATGCAATGAGGATCTCCTAAAACATAAAAGGAAATGCCGAAACAAACAGTAACTTAAAACATTATAGTGAAATCTCATTCATTTGATAGAAGTTTATTGGAAGAGCTTGAGAAAAAAATTACTATAATGTAGTAAGAATCTCCTATGAAATGCTGAAACAACTTATAACATTACAACTAAATCTCATTCATGAGTTAGAGGTTTATTGGAAGAGCTTTTGAAAGAGATTAATCATAATGTGATAAGGAAAAACAATCAATAACTCACAATATTACAACTAAGTCTCATTCATGAATTAGAGGTTTATTGGAAGAGCTTTTGAAAGAGCCTAAGTGTAGTATAATGAGGATCTTCCTTTTAACTAAGTAACATAAAATGAAATTCTAATAACTCAGAACATTACAATTGAATCCCATTCATTTAATAGAGATGTAGTGGAAGAGCTTGAGAAAGAGACTAACTGCAATATCATGAGGATCCTTTATCCAAGAAAATGACATGAAACATAATGCTAAAAGTTATGATTTCATAAAGTAGTCTAATTAAGGAAATATGACAAAATAGAATTGAAAATGACTTATCTAGAAAACATGTAAAACCTCCTCGAATAGCAGGGGCCCTCTGCTACCAATTTGGAGAAATTCTTCAGCTTCTTAAAGTTGTAATCAAAATAGCATCAATGAACTGAACTTCTTTATTGATAAACTCACAAATCTACATCCCATTCCATCTCAAGCTTTGTTACAAAACACTCTCTAATCCTTTCTCTTATTCTCCTATTTTTCACTACCCTTGATAGGAAAAAGCTTCCCGTATTTATACAAAAATATGAGAATTTATCTCATTAATGAGAGTCCATGAATCTCTCCCTCTATCTCTAGAGTTACAATCAAAATAGGAAATGATAAGACACGTGTCTTTTTAGAGTTTCAATAAAAATAAGAAATGAGACACATATCTTCGTAGAGTTTCAATACAAAAAGGAAATGAGACACATGTCCTCATGATCCCATGATATTCTCCACTCAAATTCGAATTTGGTTTTGGGAGGCCACATAAAGGCCTTTTAGAAGCTTCCTTTTGACCTACACATGTCACAAAACTCATAACACATATATAGATATATGAAACTATGTTAATTTTCTAGTTTCTAATCATAAATTCACTTTAAACACATAAAATAAATAACTTTGGAAGACAAAGATCCTAACCCATATATTTATGAAAATGGTTACTTGATGTAGGGTTTTAGGTCAGATAGTTATGAAATGAGAGCTAAATGGTAATGACATAATGGAAATATATATGAATATGGAAAACACTTTTGAGACTCAACACAGGTCAACATGATTTCTCGCACCAATGACCCATGGGTTATCCCTTCACCTGAACAAATCGATTCCTTTGGAGATTCGATGCCATTAAGTCCGATTGAGAGTGATTATTGTGAAATTATAGCAACTTCAAATCCTCCACCTTCTAATTTTGCTCCGTTGAGCTTGTCTCTTAACATTTATTCTCAATCCCCTTGGCTTGGTGATTCTGATTCACCTAATCCTTTAAAATAAGTGTTTCCTTTAGATGAAGCCATCGTGGAAACCATGTCTCTTGAAGATCTTTTTTGGGAATATGGTCATCATTGTTCCTCGTTTCTGCCAAGTCTCTAGGCCATGTCTACCTGTCTTGAGCAGTTTTCTTCTCAGGCTCCCTCTCCTCCGCTTCAAACACCTATTCAGATACATGAAGTCTTTTTGGAAGGTAACTTGAGCAACATTACACAGATGATGCCTATTGACATTTTCGTTAAACCGGGAATCATCGAGAACATCCATATTGGGGTCACTTGTTCTTTAGATGAAGTACAAGTTTATACTAGCCTTTTCCATGAATTCCATGATGTCTTTGCATGGTCCTACAAGGAAATTCCTGGCATTGATCCTAGCATCATGGTACATGAGATTCCTACCTACCACGGTTCAAAACTTGTTCGCCAGCATCTTCGTCTGGTGCATCCTAGGAAAGCTGCTGCCATTAAGGCTGAAGTTGAAAAGCTTCTTAAAGCTGGTTTCATTTATCTGATTCCATTGACAGAATGGGTTTCTAATATTGTCCCTGTAGATAAGAAATAGGGCACTATTCATGTTTGTGTTTACTATCGTGATATCAATCATGCTTGTCCTAAGGATAATTATCCTACTCCCTTCATCGATCAAATCATTGATGATTGTGGCGGGAGCGAGATTTTTTCCCTCATGGACGGTTTTTCTGGCTATAATCAGATTAACTTTCTCTCGACTGATCAAAAAAAAACTACCTTCATTTTTCCTTGGGGTACCTTTGTGTATAAGAAGCTTCCTTTTGGTTTAAATAATGTTGGGGCTACATTTTAGCGCGCGATGTCCTATGCCTTTCATGATATTTTTCACATCGTGCAACTCTATCTGGATGACCTTTCGGCTCATTCAGCTAAGCATAGAGATCATCCGGACCATCTTCATCAAAAAAAAAAAAATTGTAGGCGCTACTATTGGGTATGTGTTATATTCTTTCCACAACTAGTCCCGCGTGTTGTACATTGCGCCGGGCGCAGTAGGGGGGTCACAGGGGGGGCGGCAGCCCCCCCTGTCAGTGTCTGGGGCAGCGCCCCGGCAAAAAAAAAATTTAGTGTACAGTCCCACTCATAGGCGAACCCACCCATGTTTTGTGCATGATTTTTCACATGGTTTTTTTGGGTACGATGGTTTTCGACCCCTGGTATTTTATAGATCTAGTCAAGGGAACTACGGTTATGTTCTAATCCAGGGTTAATAGATTGGGGTTTATGTATGCTTCGGCATGTACATATATGTGTTGTAACACTAAAAGGAATATAATGAAAAATCAAGCTGGTCATCCCGATTTGGGATCCAGGGGAAAAATATCTGTGTTTATCTGTTTTATGTTTTATGCTCTCGCTATTGTTTATTTTCTGTTATAAGATTCGTGTGTAGATAATTTATGTTCAAGGTTAAAACCTACAGCTACAATATTCAGCTTAATCCACGCAAGTGCGTCTTCTCTGTTGATTCTGGTAGACTTTTGGGGTTTATCGTGTCTAAAGACGGAATTCGCCTCGATCCTCTCAAGGTTGAGGATATTGTCAATCTCCCCTCTCCGTCCTCATTGCATCAGCTGCAGAGTCTACAAGGGAAGGCTAATTTTCTATGTTGTTTTATACCTAACTATGCTGAAGTAGCTAAAGGATTCACACGGTTGTTGAAGCAGGGCATCCCTTTTTGTTGGGATGAAATCGCTCAGAAATATTTTGATGCGTTGAAGACATTGCTTGTCAATGCTCCTCTACTCCGCCCTCCAAATTATCATTGTGATTTTTCCCTCTATTTAGTTGTCGCTTTTAGCATGATCACCATGGTTTTGGTACAAGACGATGATGATGATCATGAGCATGTTATTTATTACTTGTCCCATAACCTTCTTGACCCAGAAACGCGTTATGCTCATGTTGAGAAGTTAGCGTTGGCTGCGGTTAAGGCAGTCCAGCATTTTCGTCATTGTATTCTTTTGCGTACTATGACTGTGATTTATGATTTCAACCCTATGACCTACATATTGTCTTGACAATTGTTGGGGGGCAAATAATCGAAGTGTATTTTCATCCTCCAAGAGTTTGATTTTGAATTTACTACTGCCAAGTCTAGGAAATCATTGGTCTTTGCTGATTTACTCTGTTCTCTCCCTTCTAAATCTGCTCCTTCTTGTTCTAAGGAGTCCACTCCAGACGATTCGCTTTTCTTGATTAGCACCCTCGATCCTTGGTATGGTGATATCATCATCTATCTCTGAACTTCATCTTTTAGATCTGAGTTGACGAAGGATGCCCGCCGACACATCTGCCATCAGTCGCAACCTTATCGTATAGTTGGAGATATGCTCTATCTCATCGAGGTCAATTCTGTACTTCGTCGATGTTTGACTCTTGAGGAGGCTAAGAAAGCCCTGAATGATTGTTAAAGTGGCACCTGTAGCAGTCACATGTCTGGTTATGCTACTACACAAAAAATTCTTCGCGCTAGTTATTTTTGGCCTTCTATTTTCAAATGTTGCATTGTCACAGTTCGTAAATGCCTTGATTGCTAGATTTACAAACACAAGATGCATGTGCCACCCGTTCCTCTTCATCCTGTAATTACCGTTGGTCCCTTTGCGAAGTGGGGCATCGGATTTATGATGTGTAACCCTCACTCGGCTGGGGGGCATGCCTATATTATCATAGCTATAGACTACTTCACCAAATGGGCCGAAGCAATGCCTACACTTGCCACCGACGGTAAAACAACTGCTCAATTCATATTCAATCACATCATTGCTAGGTTTGGTGTCCCTCAATCCATCATTATCGATCAGCGTTCTCATTTTCGGCATTATATGGTGGCGGAGTTAACTTCTAGGTTGGGTCTGCGTCACGACAGCTCAACATCGTACTACTCTCAGGCCAATCAATAGGTTGAAGTTGTAAACAAAGTTCTGCGTCACTATGATTCAATGTATGATTGGGATCCACAAATACAAATAGCATCTCATGTTATTTTTAGCTCTTTAGGCGTACCGAATCTTAGTTAAGAATGCAACTGGGCTCACTCATTTCCATTTGGTGTATGGTCTCGAAGCTATGCTTCTGATTGAATGTGAAATACCTTCGCTCAATTTGGTTGTTGAATTACTGCCAAATACTTCACCAGAAGAAGAGAATCTCCTTTATCTAGAAAGGATGGATTAAACCCACCGCTTTGCTGCTTTGGTTATCGAGGCACAGAAAAATCGAGTCAAAGCTCATTTTGACCAGTCAGTTTCCCCTCGTTCCTTCATTGAAGGAGATCTCGTCCTCCTGTACGACCAAGCTCATGACAAGCTGGGGATAGGAAAATTTCAACCCATGTGGCATGGGCCCTACATCATTAAGCGTGTATTGCAGAATGGGGCTTATGAGCTCATAGATTACGAAGGTCATCCTCTTGAACAACCTAGATATGGGTTGTATCTCAAAAAGTATTATGCGTGAGGCATTCATGCATAATTTGTGTACATAGGTGTTGTTTTAATTTTTGTACATGTTTTTGGTTTGGTGTGCTTTGCGAGCATTTTCCTGCTTATTGTGCAGATGTCTATTACCCCTTATGTCAGTTTCGTGGATGGTGCTTCCCGCAATACCAGGAATTTGTCTTCAGCAGCTTGGGTAATTTATGATCCTGCTGGTGAGTTGATAGATTTGCAAGGTATTTTTCTAGGAAACACTACAAACAATGTTGTTGAATATAGCGCTGTCATTGAACTGTTAATCGAGGCAATCAACCTCGGCATACACACATTTCTTGTAAATCTAGATTCGCAGCTTATTGTTCTACAACTCAATGGTCATTATTCAGTTAGAAATCCGCACATTCTGAGATTGTATTTGCGTATTCATTTGTTGGAAAGAAATTTTGATTTGATCACATATCAACATATTCCTAGACAAATGAATACATTAACTGATACAGTAACATTGTATTAGATAGACATTTGCATAATTTGTAAAGACATCATCATATGTAAAAGATCCATGTAGGAAAATATATATATATATATATATATATATATATATATATATATATATATATATATATATATATATATATATATATATATATCGAATGTTTTTATCAGTGTGCATCATAACTTCAAAAAATATGTGTGTTTCTGATACATCCTAAGACATCATGTCTCTCAAAATTTTCAGATAAAACCTAGGTGTCTAATCGGAATGATGTTGATGGTAGCATGTCACTCTCCGTACAAGCCGCCTCAACAAGCAGTGAATTCGGCTAGGCACCCCTATGGTATGCCTCTGGTAGGCACGAGGAATATTGTCAAATCATGTATAGTCTAGTACTCCACATGTGATTCCCTCCAGATTGCACACAATCTCGTCTTCCTCGCCACCCTCACCTTGAGGGTCGAAATCATGAGGGATTTGTCTTGCTATTGGTGACATAATTGCGGGTCTCTCTGGGCCAACATCCAAAAACACGTGGATTTAATGTCAGAACATGCATAAGTAAGAAAATCATAATACTCATGAAAATTAAAAAATGAGTCTCACCCAAATATTCATCCCAATGCTCTCCCTCCAGGAGTGGGAGGTCTGGATCATCAGTAAAATCTGTACCAAAGTAGGGCTAGTCCTCCACGACAATCAATTGTCGGCAGAGCCAATAAAAAAATTCCAGTCTCGAGGACATCTGTTGGCTGCCCCCTACCCTTGGCATCAGATCTGCCCATCGGGCCATCCATGGTTCCCTCGCTGGTGGTGTCGGAACTATGACCTCCTGCCACTGAAATATTAGTAGTCGTTCCAAGAAGAACGATACCAGAATAGACCCATAACTGAATTGTTTCAATTTTCCCTTCTTGAATTTTGTTAGTTGGCATTTCATGTTTATTGTCACGGCCTCTGCCCAGTTGTATATGATCGGTGACAAGCATTCTACAGCATGAAGAAATTGTGTCTTTGTTGCTTTGTGCGGTGCTTGCGATCCCATAGCTTGTGTGATGATATGTAACACTACTTTTAGTGTCAAGTCTGGGATAGTCTGGATATCAACATTCCCACTACCTGATCCCTTTTGTGCTCCTGGACATACCCTTTCTATCACCATGGTCATGTTCTCCATGCAAGGTCGGGTGCCAATTAGGATTGGTGTTGCTCCCCTCCGCGATAATCCTATTATGAAATAGACGTCAGAGACTTCAATCTCAAGTTCCCGATCTCGAAGGATGAACTTTTCTTGATTTTCGTCCCATATGCTAACCAAATATTGTAGAAGCTCTGGTTGATCTCGGAGGCATGGTGTTAGGAAGAACATTTTTAGTCCATAGTTTCTGAGAGCTTCCATGACTCTCTCATTTTCCATGGCGAGCTCATATTCTTCGCTATGTTCCCATTCTTTCCATAATATGACCATTTTTCTGCTTTATACCTGCAAATATTGTTACATGGACATTGTTAGCCTAATGAGAACATCAGAATTTGTGAAAATTTGGTCTATCACTTGGGATTTTTGACATAAAATGGTTTGCGCCATTGGCGTTACTGTTTCTCAAACATTCACACCAATGGGTGTGCCCTAGTGTATAAAATCGGGCGGTTAGCGCAACTCTGTGCTCAAAACCCGTGCCAACCACCATGCCCTAATTTTCACACTTCCTCCTCCAGAATTCAAAACTGGAAATTGCAGGTAGAAATGAATGACTCAAAATGAAGGGAAAGGTATCAGCTCTTACCTGGAACTGACAGAATCGATATTGGACTGTCGGATCGTCCGCTATTGTCGCCGCAAAATCACAATGCTAAATGGGTAACTATTGCTCCACAAGAGGTAAAAAGTGAAAAGTAATTATTTTTACCATTTTTGGAATTTTATAACTTTTTCACAACCCTAATTAGGTTTTAAGACATATTTTTCGATTATTTTAGGATATTATTTCAAAAAATGGGTTTTACATGTGTCTCTTGTGTAGCAGCAAGTTTTCACACAACAGTGATGAAGTAACGAGTTATATTTTATAATTTTTCAGACTCGGTAAAAACACAAAAAAGTCACTACTGGAGTCATCTTTCAGCTCTTTTCTAACTCTCTAAAATTGAAAATATTGTCGAGATTCTTGTCATTTTGAACTCTTTAAATGGTTTTGAAACGATATCTACCCAGTATACGTTTAACCCTTTTTCAGGCTGGAATGGATTATTTACGAAAAAGGAATACCTTAGCCTATCGCGACTAAGAGCTTCTCACAGATATTGTTTTCTACCTTTTTGGATCTATGAGACTAACTACGAGAAGGGACTACTAGAGTTTTCTTTTATTCATTCTTTTCAAACTCTCTAAACATGAAAATATGCCGAGTTCTCCCTTTGTTAGACTCGTTAAACCCTAATGACATCGAATTTCGTCACCATGACGTTACTCGAGTTCCTCCTTCCTAGGGCTCATAAAATGTACTAGGTTGTATTTTTCTAAAGGAAAAAATTATAGTGCAAGCATATGCTATCCCCTTCAAGCTTTTTTTAAAAAATAAATGGGGTACTCACCAGAAATGGTGGGGGAAATGGAATCTAGTTCTAGTTATGTTGGCAGTATGTCGCTCTTGAACATGACACTTGTCTGCATTCGTGTCAAGTTGGGGACATCTAATTTTGTCATTTTTACCTTCATGGGTTTGGGTAATATCTTTTGACCTCTCATTTTCTCTCTGCCTCGTCATCATGACCTCAGATCCCTTGATGTCAAATACTTCCAAACCTAGTGTCGTGTTGCTGATATGTTCAAGAGAAGTTTTGCCTCTGCAGTTGTCAACCTTCCTCTGATTCCCTGTTGGTCCTGATTCACTTTCATCATGTTCCTCTGTCTTGTGTCAATGATGTGGGAAACATTATGGCCCTCCTTCGACCACGTCTCTTCCTGTCGACTTGAGCTCATTATCCAGGAATTTAATGTACAGAATCCCTTCTGGTGCCTTGGAGCCTGCATGCCTCAATGGCAGGGTTTTTGCATTCGATGCAAGGTTCACATCATTGGCCTTCAATCGAGTGATTCTGCGGGTGTTCGACGTCAGATCATTATTCACATTCTGTAGATTGTACCTTTTTTACCTTGAGGGCCATCACCATCATTGGTGGTTTCTCTCGCGTCTATTAACGACTTTCATCATTGGCTGGTAATCAAACGATTTTCTTGCATGTTCGACTTCAACTCATATATTCACATGCTTGGAATTGTACTTGTTTGGGTCGAGATGGAGCGCAAGAACCTGGGTTTTTGTGTGATAAAATCTAGGCTGCGGATTTTTGTGGATTATCATGACTTAGTACATGACTCTATTGATTGGATGACTGCAACCATACCTAAGTCTACTTGTTGATCCTTACTGCTGGATGGTTGCGTCCATACCTCAGATCTCAGTTTTATTGTATTTGATTATGGATGGTTGTGCCCTTGCCACATGTTCATGTATCACAGATATCAGTTGTATTTGTAATTGCAGGTTTTCTGACAGCAATGTTTGGTTCGAACGCGTTCTCATAAAGCATTTCGCCCCTCCCTCTCCCTCGGACCTTACGCTTTAGGGGGCATCTGTTACACAGCATTTTTCACTGTCCCTACAATCCCCAACTCACACATTAGAGGGTCATTTCTATGACTAATAAGAAGTTTCATGCCTTGCAAAGACCATCATTGCATCCCTTTACATGAGAGCAATATTCCTCCTGTTGACAATTCCCTGAGCAGGACTATAAAAACCCCTATTTTTTCCTTGGCGCGAGTAGCCAATTACACTCTCACGTCGAGCTGGAAAATTAACATTGAGCCCACACCAGTTGTCTCTCTATCCCAGTTAAGCACCCGTGCCTTTAAAAAATATAAAGGCGGAGGTTCCATTCCAACCACCTCGAGGATGAGTCATTGGGAGTGGTTGAACTGAAAAAAACACAAATTCCCTCCTTTAGTTAGTATTTTCCACCTCCCTTGGAACTCTCCTAAAGGATAGGACTCCCTCCCACCTTTTTAGGGATCCCAACCTCCTCCTTTTCCTCTATAAAATAAACTATCTCTCTTCTCATCAACTAGCTGAACTTGGAGAACTAATACTATAGCTGAATAACTGAGCATAGATTGAAGAGTTGCATTAAGAAAGAGATATAACAAGGAGGAATTTGGTTGAGAGAGCTTGAGTGCATTCCCTCATCCCGTCTGAATCCCTCGACAAGTACTGAGACATGCTTCGGTTGAACCCCACTGGAGGAGACTATGACGTCAAAGCATCTGTTGTACCTCTTCCTTCTACATATATATATATATATATATATATATATATATATATATATATATATATATATATATATATATATATACATGACTAGCATTTGGGTTCTCGTCTTGTGTTATATTCGTTTGATTTAATACAACATGCTATCCCTCTTTGATTGGTTAGTGATTGCAAATGAAATTATTATGCTATATGCTTCTCTTGTGTATTGTGTTATGTGCAGGTATCCGAGCATGACTACAAGTGAATTGTTGCTTTCCAAGGTAGGAGAGGGAGGTCACCATCATCACAACTGCAACAACAGCATTGGACCACAAGTAGGTTGATATACCGTGTCTTATTTCATTTTGTAGTTAGGAACCTACGTTCTAGCATGTCTCCTTATTTCTAGACCCACCCTAGGGCTAGAGGGATCGTCTCTGTCCGCAGAGAGGATTTACCTTCAGAACAAGGTCTCACCTATGGATTAGGTTGGTTTCTATTCTCTTGGCCTTTTTTTATTTTTAGGCCTCCTAAATTGAGGATTTCTGATATGTGTCTCTTGTTGTTTAGGAGGCAAAGGAGTAGCACCAAGAACAATTATGTCCATAAGTTTCTCCATGGTATTCATCATGGTGTCAAATTTCACATATGAGTATGAAGAAGGCTTCTATTCTTCTTTTAATTTAGTTTTACCCATCTTAGACCTCTTGGATGCAACCATGTTCACCTCAAATTTTACTGCATCATTCTGCATGTCAACCAAAGAATCAGATTCTCTTTCCCTTAGCAAGATGGAAAATTCATAATCAAAAGCTTCATCATAGTGTCCTTAAGCATCTCCTGGGGGAGGTTTGATATGAGAAGGTATGGAGTTGTAACCCTTGTTAAACCTCTTATAAAATTCTTGGACTGATTCATCTAAGGCTCTTATCAAATTGTTATACTCAGTTAAAGCTTGAACAAGGTTCACTTTACTCCCCCACTTTGTCAAAAAACTATCTTCCAACTTATCCCAATTTTGTAAACTAGATAGGGCTAAAGCTTTAAACCATTTTCTTACTTCACCTATGAAATTTTGAGAAAACAACCTCATTTTCACATCCTCGTCATCCACCTCCTCTCGGTCAATTAAGTCATTAAATTTATCTACATGTTGCCCATATGTTATTTCTTCCTCACTCCCAAAGGTTTTAATCCTAGTAGAATATCCATCTCGAATGTCCTTAAGAACAAAAGGAAGTACAAGAGTAGCATATCTTGCAGGTCCTGCAGGAGGAGGAACTACAACCATAATGACAGGGACTGTGGTACTTGGAAAAGTAGTGGATGAACTCAAATTCTGACTTTGGAAAAAAATAGTGAATGAGGGTGAAATGTTAGGAGGTGATGTAAAGGGAATTTGGAATCTAAATACAAAGGAACTCCATTCAGGTAAGGGTATACCAAAATTTATCTTTAACAAAAAATCAAAAGGGTATAACTCTTTTAATCTTTCGAAAGGCTATTTTTCCAATAACAACTCTGATGTGATAGTCTTCCAAAAACAAAACAAAAATCTTCTTTTGACACTAAGGAAGATGTATCAATTCCTAGTCTTTGTGGGACTAGTATTATATCATTCAGTTCATTTTCAGTCTTAGACCTAAACAACACCTCTTCTATATTTTCATCAAACTATTTATCTTCAGGAATTCGAATAACCTCAGAGGAAAAAACTCGTAAATGTGATGGAATACCTGATTTTGAAGAACTGCCTCCAATGCCTCTGAGAATCATTTCTAGATTATCAACAATTTTAGGTGGGTTAGGATCTAGACTGCTCCTTGTCTGTATATTTTTAAAATCCACATTTAAAAATGAAAATTTTTAGTTGAGTGACCAAGGCAGTATGCAACCTTGAAAGCTTCTAAGCTCCTGCTACCTCCAAGAGCTTAGCATTTCTATTTGAGCACAAAATTTGGGAAATATGTCTTCAAACTCCCAGCAAACAAACCAAAATTTTATCACTAAATTGAATACTGATGGGTTGCTTCAATAGTCAACCTAGAGTAACTATTTCAAACCTACCTCTAGCTGAAAATTAGCCTTTTCAGCCTGAGAGGGCTCTCTCAAGGATATAGAATGATATTATCTAAATGAATTTCAACAAATGGCTAACTTTGAAATTGTTTTTTAAGTGTGTTTCTTTTATAGAGGTGAAATATGTGGACAAATCACTACCTTTGGGCATATGGATTCAGTGTAAAGAATTCAATGACATGTGAAACTCCTCTCATGGAAGTTGAGGCATATAGATATTCTGATGAAAAGATAGCATTCACAGTAGACTAAGTGTGTGAAGGAAGTTAGAGCATGCAAGACATGAATTCTAAGTAGTCAAACACTAGAACGTTGAAGATAAAATTGTAGAATACAAAATACAAATACGCATGAGAACATCAAAGAATCACAGGTGAAAAGAAGCAAGTTGTCACTGTATATTATTCATGAAAAGTTTTACAATATTAGTATGTCATAAACATCAATCAAACCTCTATCCTTCAATAATATGCCTGTTTATAAGTTTAGGCCTCTTTAAATTGAGTCTTCCAACAAGGCTAGACCTTTGAATACTTTTTTTGACACCTAATCTAACCAAAATCATATTACAAGGAGATAAAACTGACAACTATTATTTTTAGGACTTAAAACCCTAATAGGACTCTAAAACATCTTTATTACATTAACAGAATTTTAAAGATACATATTTACATCGACAAAGTCATGTGCCTGGGTGGAATCGACCATTACTGAAAACATAAATACTCCCACCAAGTCAGGAGACCTGTCTTCTGAAATTTTAGGAGGTGGTGTTATATTTGGTGATGAAGCCTCCACGATGAGATGGCAATTTAAAAGCCTTTGTTGAAGAATATGTCTTCATCATAACATTCACCTGATGACCATTGACCTTTCCACGTGACTGGATTATCTCAAAAAGAAAATCAAAACTTGAAAAATCTTCAAAATCTTCTTCACTACAGAAACAGGGGACTTTAGGCAAGTCCTTAGCGAGAGTTCGTAGCACCTTTGACTTTGACCATTTCTGCAAAATATCTACTCACATTGTTGATCTGAGGTTTTTTAATAAGTCAAAATAACTAAATAAAAGCCTTTACCTGCCTCCTTCATGAAAAAACCTGTGATATATAGCAAAAAAGAATCTATAGCGAGTTCATAGCATTTTCTAGGCTTCAAGCCTGAGACACGCTATGAACTTGCCTAATTGACAGCAGACTTGAAAAATCTGCATTTTTTCTTCAAAATTTTACCATGGCTCTGCAAGTGATGATCTGAAATGATGCAAAAAATATTTAAAAGGTATTTTATCCCATTTTCAAACCTTAGAGGCTTCACCTTTAGAAGCAGAGTCTTCAGTTTCCACAGGTTCATCTATGATTGTTATTTTTAAACCCTTTTTCTTAATCTCTTACTGTATCATTTCCATTTTCAGCTCTAACTCTTTCACTTTACCTTTAAGTTTCTTTCTCTCTACCTAGAACCAAATATTCATCTTCCTTGTATGTGTCATCACCCTCCATAGAGGAAGGGTTCTCTTCAAAAATTTATTTTCATTGGTCAAAGCCTCATCAAAATAATTAATTTTCTCATTGATCTTTTCTTTGAACTCCTCCACCATTTTTATTTCTAGCTTAGCTTCCTCCAATTCCAATTTTTTTTCAATAAATTCCTCCCTGGCTTCTCTCAACTGCTCCTTTAAAAGTTGCATTTCACATTTTCCAATGACTTTCTCTTTGCCTTTCCTCTGCTTAATGATTTCTTCCTTATTTGGAGCTAATTCAATGGTGTCTTCTGCCAAAGGTTTTTTTCCCTTTTCTGTCACTTCAGTGCTTTTTTCAGCCTTGACACCTTTGGCAAGCTGTAATCTGGTGAGTGGTTTCCTTGGTTTGAACACAAAACATGCATCTTCTCTTGAGAATTCAATTTTTTTGGTAGTGAGGCCCTTATTTTTCTTCTTGCTTCCTTTCAAATCCACAGCTTTGACCACTAGAGTTTATTCTATATCTATAGTTTGTATAATGTCCTCAAGGTTACCTTTCCCCAGTGTTTGGCTCCTTGTTATTCTTCCATGAATATTTTTTGTTGCGATTTGGTTTGATACTTGTAGGTATAAGTTGAGGCATCTCTGTTTCCTGTGCATGCTCTATTTCAATCTCCATGGTCTTTACAATGGGCTCCATTTCTTCTTCATGTACACCCTCTGCTTTAGCTATAGTTTTATCATTCTTTCTTGAAGGACTGGATTTTGATTTAGGTGTCTTCTTGGGTGTTAATGCATCTACTTCATAACCACTAAGAAACAAGAATGTAGCCCAATATTTATTTAAATTTTTCAATTCCTCCAAAACCAGTAGCTTGATTAATCCATGATGAAAAATTGAAGTTTCACTACCTTCATGCCTAGCTTTAACTTTATCTGCCATCTTGCCTAGGATTCTAAATAAGAAGAATTGAAGGTCTAAAGGTTGACTACCAGTGAAATGTAGCACGATTATGAAGTGATACTGATAAAACATATGGAACCTCCATTCACATGTGAAGTATTTCTAAATTACCAGCAGGAGTTTGGAGTAATTTTCTTTTGAAGAAGCTCCTTGGGATCCCTGATGTCATATCCATTCCAATGTGTTCAACTTTCATGAACTCATCACAATTAAGTAATTTGAATTTAGTGGCTTTAAACCACTCTTCTCCCATCCTTGGAATCTTTGTAGCTTGGGAAATTGTTTCAAGAGACACCACGAAACTCATCACTCCCACATTTGATGCAGTGCCCACAAAATTCATTGCAAAGTTCTTTGAAACTTGGGCATGAAAACCTTGTATTTTATGGCAGAAACTCATGCAACCATCACTGGTGAAGGCTTCTACAAAGCTATGATCCTCATTGAGAAATATTAAGTCCATGGGATCATACCTGACAAGTGAGCCCCCTTTATTAGTCTTCTTATGCATGCCCATCTCTCTTATCACAATGTTGGCCTCCTTGATACTATGACACCTGCAAAGAATAAAGTCAAACAAAAAGGTGCTTGCAGATAAATATGGACCTTTCTGAAGATGATACAATAGCTACAACCAGAGGTAAGAGGGAAAGATGACAGAAAACAACTCTCAAGGATGAATTTAAAAGGTAATTTTCGAATATGAGAGGGATAAAGACAAATAATGGGGGTTAAATGAAATGATGGATGACAAATGATGATCATTCATGTTGCATGACTCTAAATAAATAATCACATGACCTCGGACTGAATCCTAACCTCTAAAAACTTGACACCTCACCCTTTCCCTTACCGGTGTAGAAAAACATGAGTTCATAGCACTTTCTATTATAAGTTTGGCATATTCGCTACAAACTAGTCAAGCGAGTTCGTAGCAAAAACAACATTTTTTCTATTGATTTTTCTGCGGACTCAGGAAAAAATAGACAGGTGGCTAAAACAAAATTTTGAACCAATGCATGGAGATTTTTGATGGATTTTTATGGATTTGACCATGATGACATGACATGTGGGACTCTTCAAACTTAATATTATGAACAATTCATAAAATTTTATCAATTTCATGAATTAATTTACCAAGAAAATAAAACCTATGCCTAATGACCTTCCTAATCAAAAAATGAAATTTTATTGGTGATAACAGTGTGGACACTCATTCAAAATTTGTTGCAAGATCCCAGTACATATGATACATTTAGCTGGAAAAATGATTCATTATGGTACAAATATCACTTATATATTTGTAAGAATTTCCAATTAAAACAAAACATTGTTTTGGAATTGCACACCTCTCCCTTAGGAGGACACTCGGGATTTTAAAAAACTTACCACAGGGTCAAGAAATATTTTTTTCCAGATGGCCTTAAATCTGATATTCAAAAGTTTGTGGCAAAATGTTTTGTCTACCAACAAAATAAAGTTGATACAATTAAGACCCCAAGTATTCTACAATCTTTATCCATTCCAAGTCAACGTTGGGAGGAGATTTCAATGGATTTTATCACAGGTTTACCCAAGTCTAAAGGAAATAGTGTCATCATGGTGGTAGTTGGAAAAATTACCAAGTATGCACACTTTTATGCATTATCTCATCCATTTAAAGCCAGTATAGTTGCTACTGCATTTATGGAAACAATTCAAAAGATACATAGAAACCCAAAGATTATTGTAAGTGACAGAGATCCCATTTTCACTGGAAATTTTTGGATAGAATTATTTTCTTGTTTGAGTACTCAAATATCTCATAGTTCATCTTATCATCCTCAATCTAATGGGAAAACTAAGATAGTGAACAAGTTTTTGGAAAGATATCTTTGTTGCTTTGCATCTGATAAACTAACACAATGGGTCAAGTGGTTACCTCTGGCAGAATGATGGTATAACACTTCCTTCCATACTGCAACAAAAATGAATCCATTTATGGAACTTTATGGATATCATCCACCGTCCATCACATCATATTTAAGAGAAAATTATAGGGTTGAAGTAGTGGAAGATCACATTGAGCATCAACAACAAGTTCTCCAACTCTTAAAGGATAACCTCACTTTGGCATAGAATCGAATGAAACAACAGGCATATCAACATCGCAGCGAAATAATTTTTAATGTAGGCGACTGGGTATTTTTATGTCTACAACCATACAAACAATATCCCTCAAGCAAGCTAAGAAGGATAATAAATTATCACCAAAGTACTATGGTCCTTACAAGGTGGTGCAAAATATTGGTACTATGGAATACAAATTGAAGCTTCCTGCATCTTCTTGAGTGCACCTAGTTTTCCATGTTTCATGCTTAAATAAGGTTATACGTGACAAGCTCCCAATTCAAACAATATTGCAAAAACTTGACAAGGAAATAAAAATAATATTGGAACCTGAAGCTGTCACGGAAACAAGAAGTTGAAAACTACAAAATCAATCAATTTCATAGTATCTCATCAAGTGGAAGAACTTAGCCGCTAAAGATTCAACATGGGAGGATGAAAATTTTATACAGAGGCATCATGAACTACTCAATCGTTGAGTACAACAATTTTTTGAAGGAGAGGGGCATGTTAGGTCCCTATAATACTAGGGTATCCCCTTATTGTTATTGTTAATGTAGCCCCCTTTTTTTTTATTTTTGTGCCCATGTAGTCCCTATATTGTTATTATTGTGTCCCATAGAAGCCCACTATTTTTATTGTTGTTCCCTTACATTGTTATTGTTATGTCGGCTAGGATTATATTGTGACCCTTTGGACTCCTATATATAGAAATAAGGTTTTTTCATTTGTATCATCCTATAATTGTTCATTTATGTAATGTAAAGGAGGTTTCCCCCTCGAAGAGGCTTATTTCAAAGTCATTGATCTATCTTTTCTTATATTTTATGAGTTGGTTTCATAAAATTGACCCTGCGATTTTCTTATTCCTTTGACCATAGAGGAAAATCAAGATGAGTTACAACAGTTTCTTCAAAACCCCATCCTGAGATCGCAAGATCAATTTTTACGATTCTTGGTTCGTTGTTGGGATAATTCCTGACAGACCATGGTCGTGAGGCGAGCTGATTTGTCGATATCAGCTCAACTAGATGTTTAATTTGTGACTGGCCTGCTACCTCGTGGGGAGGTGTTACCTTATCCACTACCACCTGGGCATGTGGACATTCGTCTTTGGACACAACATGAGGACCATTGTGGGCCCAATGCTATTGAGGATGGTTGTATCAACATATCCTCTATTGTGAGCTTGACTGAGCATGTGGTTATTTCTATGATTGTGTGATTGGTGGGGTCATCTTTGCCCCATAGAGTATTAGGGTCGCATATAGTGGTTTTGCAGCTGCGGGCAGGACATTTCTTTGATTAGGCTCAGTTGGTATACTAAGGTATGACGTCCCATCTCACACAGGTGAAGTTGGGGGAGCTTCAGTGATTTTTCTATGCAATTATTTTGTGTAGCATTTGGTACGAGAGGGTGGTCATGTTACGACCCTTTATTACAGTTCCAGTTGCACCTCCAAGGGACCCTAGGATATGGAGGTGGGATCCTATCATGCCCTATGTTTGAGGTGGAGCTGCGTGGAGGTACTGGAACAACATTATGGAGGGTTGGTTTAACTCCAAACCTCAGTTTATTTTGGAGTACCCTTATTATGGTGTAGACTTTTGGGGTGATCCAAACATGGGTCTCCCTCCTGGTTATGCATAGGGACCAACAGGTATGATATCTATTTTTTCTGCATTTGAGTATTGTTTACATGTATATATGTATATGTTTTTTATGACGAAATTGATATCATGTTTGTTTACTTGCAGATGTGGGGCCTGGGGGACTATCATTAACCTACTTTTTAGGCAATGACTCATGACGTATTGGTGTACCAGGGGGGACACCCCCTCCACAGAAGCCAAGAGATGATAGGCCTCCTCCTAGGCCTACACAGACACTTCCATCGCACTAGTTAGAGATAGGTGGAGCCTCCAGGGAGGGTAGCACAAATGCGACAGTTGGGGATTTTGATGGATAGAACGAGCATGTTGAGGCTGCATAGGCTCGCTCGACTACATTGGAGGCCCAACTGTGGGAATATCGTGATACCTGGGAGAGGGTAGAGGCCCTGGCCCGGGGGATGCCCACTAGGGGCTTTGATGACTTTCTGGAGCTTTCCATGGAGACAGTGATAGCTCGTGAGTAGGTGCATCATCCAAAATTGCGCCATGTAGTCTTTGCGATGGCTAGAACTGCTCCTATTGTGGCTCTTGGTGCAAATTTTGGTCTGCGAGACCCATTTAGAGGGGCTCAAACTTAGACTTTACTTATGAATATACTAGGGAAAGCACTCATTATGAGGATGCTCCCATGTCTTTTTGATGACATATTGTTTTCCTAGCGATGAGCCAGTGGACCCATTTTTTGTATACTGGGACATACACATATTTTTTGATATATATATGCAATATGTATTTTGATGATTCTCAAGATGTGTACATGGATACTTTTATGGTGTTTTTATGGTTTGTTTTTATGTGTATGATGGATTTTATGCTCTTATGGTCAATGATTTATATGTGATGCATTCCAGTCTAAAATATGGTTATCTATGTGATCAGCTACATGATTTTTATCTCTTGGTATATGTGTAAATGTGATGTGATCAAAATTGTGGGGTGATATTTGTGCATGCGGATATTTCCTAAATAGGCATGGGTCACGCACTTGAAAGGTTTGGTTTAACTGTGATACCAGTATCTGGGAATCAAGGAAGACATGTAGATGGTGGATTCCTTAGAGGGATGTGTCAATAAACAGTCCTATGAAAATGTCATATTTAGCTTGATTATTGGTGGGTGATCTGATACAAAGTTTGTTAGTGAGGTACGGGGACCGATCATGAGAGTATATGGCCTAGGCGGCAGCAGCTAAGTTTTGCGACCATTGAGAGGCACCATCAAAAAATCTGAAATGGTATATTGGTGAATGATACATCTACAACACAGGATGATATAGTGTGTTTTTAGAACAATTCCATGATGATGTGAGCATCATAAAAATTTATGGTGCATACATATTCATTCTAGGGTATTGAGGCCCTTCTTTTATGGGTGAATTTTGTTTAGGTAGAGTCCAGTGACGTGGTTTTTTAGGCATGTCGCGTCGAGCTCTGATAAAATGTATGCCCCTTCAAGGAGGCAGTGTTTGACAATGTATGGACCTTTCCATAATGTCTCGAACTTCCTAGGTCTTAAAGCTTCTTATGTGACATCATAGTGTAGGACTAGTTCTCCCTTAGAAAATGACTGAGGGGTGATGTTGCGATCGAACGATGATTTGACCCTCTTCTTGTGGGCTTTGTTATGTTGGAGAGACTCTCTTCATATTTCATCAACAAGTTCTAATTGTACCAACCAGTGCTCCAACGGTTTAGTATTGGTGAGAAGTTTGATAGCCGAATGGAGGGTGAGATTTTCATGTTTGATGGGAAGCATGACCTCCACTCCATAGACTAACTGGAAGGGTGTGAACCATGTTTACACTTTGACCGTTGAGCAGTATGCCCACAGGGCTAAGAACACCATGTGCTGCCAATTGGTTTTGTGGTTATTCACCATACGCTGCAACATTGTTTTAAGGACAGAGTTGACAACTTCTACCTGACCGTTAGACTGGGGGAAGTATGGTGATGTAAACTTGTGAGAAAAACCCCAAGTGTTGGGACGGTTCTTGGAATATTTTGATTCCAAAATTTTTCCCGTGATCTGACACCAACTCCTTTGGGACACCAAACTGTGTGATGACATGTTTGAAGAAAACCCGTGCAGTAGTTTTCATGGTGTTGTTGTAACTAGGCATGGCTTCTGCCCATTTGGTGAAATAATCGATGGCCACAACTATGTACTTGTGGTTTTCAGATAATGTGGGGTTGCATGTCATGAAGTTTATGCCCCGTTTACAAAAGGGGCCTGCTACAATGACATGGTGCAGGGGAGCAGGAGGGGCTAATGCCTTGTGAGTGTAATGTTGGCATAACTCGCATCTTTTGACTGCTTTGATGCAATTGTGGAAATGGGTGGGCTAGAAGTAATTGGAATATAGTGGACATCCCCAAGAGGTGGCCTCCCCAAGCCCCACTGTGATAGTCATTCAATACTTGCTCGACTTGGTCATGAGTGAGGCATTGATGAAGGATAGTGTCGATGCCTCATTGGTAAAGTACGTCCCCTTAAAAAAGGTATCAGGGGGCCTAATGGAGTATGCACCTTTGGTCGTCACGAGTGATCTGAGGTTTGAAATTTTGATTTCATAAGAATAATAGGATATCATCGTACCAAGGGTCATTTATTTTCACTAAGAACATATGCTCATCATGTAGTGCATCATTAATGGCCGATCCTTGGGTCCCTATTGGTAGATCTGTGATGAATTTAGCAAGGATGGGTGCATTTTTTTTTTTTAGGGGAGCTAAATTGTAGATCAAATTATTATATTATAACTACCCATCAGGTGTATTTATGATTCATCATATGGCGAGTGATCAAATATCGCATGGGGTTGATAGCTGCTATGACAGTGGTGGCTCGAATGATGATATATTGTTGAAGCTTTTATACTGCATGTACTAGGGCTAAGGTTGTTTTCTCTTCTGGCTCATACTTTAATGCAGGCTTAGTTAATTTCTGGTTTACGTAATAAATTACGTCTTCCCTGTTGTCTGGTCTGTCTTGGGCTAGGACCCCCACAATGGCTACATCTGACACAGATAGATATGGTGTAATATTTATTGTGGTTGGGTGGGCTGATCAAAGGATTTGAATAAAATTTTTCTTTTAATGATTCAAATGATTTTTGGTAATTTTCATCCCATTAGAAAGGGGTGTCTTCATGAAGGAGACGCAGGAATCCCTATGCACAAGTGGCATAGTAGGGGACTAAGCATCGTAAGAAGTTGGCCTTACCCTACAGGCTTTGTAACTAATCAATGTTTTTGGAGGTGATACTTCTTTGATAGCCTGGACTTTGAGAGGGTCGACACTAATACCTTGCTGGTGTTAGTTATTAGTAATTTTTACCTGTTTAGATGACTAAATGCTTTGTCCTAGATTTCTCGAAACAAATTTCAAGAATCATGTGAGTTCTAGAAATCTCCTCAAAAAGAAAATTTTCACTATCCTGCTTCTCTGTCAAAGCATGGACAATCTATCATCCAGACAAGACCAAATCCTAGACTAATGTCCCTCACTCTCACTATGTTTTCCACCTCTGCCTATAACACTCTGTCTCTATTTGCCTAAGCCCTCTACTTTCACACTTTGTTTCGCCAAGTAAACAAAACTTTTTCCCCTACTCACCAAGTGCCTCAAGAAATGGTGATTTCAAAACTCCCTTTATAAAGCCCTCTAAAGTAAACAAGGTTTTCTAGTTGTCTAGGATGATAGTGCATAATATAGTGTCAAAACCTTGTCCCCTCATCCAAACCATGATTCAAGCTTTTTCAGTCAAAAACCTATTCCAAGGACACTACAATGAGTCAAATAGGGTCACCTAGGTTATGCACTATCATGGTTATAAATTCACTTTTTCCATAGATATTCAAAGGTGAAGTAAATATAACACAAGGATGAAGCTTATCATTGTCCAAAGAATATCAAAGACCTCCAAAGATATCCTCTTGATCAAGCAGTAAGCCTGCAAAGGAGAAATTTACCATGTCCAAGCATTTCTGCAGGAATGTTTTGTAAATGGTCAACAGTAGAACAGAGTCAAAGGAGGAGGCATAAAAAACTTATAAAGGCATCCACAATAGGTAGTGAGATACAACAAGCTTAAGTTCATAGAGCAGATCATTCAAAAGGTATTTTTCCTGAAGCACAAGTTTTGTAGGGGGCCAGTTGTCCCTTACTTACTTTTCTGCAAAAGAGTCAAAAAGCTATCAACCTAGCAAGAGGTAAGGTAATGAGAGGCACCATCACAAGAAAAACACTCATAACCAAGACGAAAGTAGAAGGTATGGGTTTGATGGAAATCAGGATTTATGATTGTTTTTACCAAACAATAAAGCAATACTAGGGTTACAAAGGCAAAGGACACCTCAACCCCTCCAAATGATCATTGAATGATTTTTAGACATAAGTAATGAGTTTGATAAGTGTTTCTTTGAGAACTTAGAGGATAACACTGTTTTTTTTTCTAAGTGCCCCTAAAAAACTCATAAGTTTGGGAAGATGGACAAAGATGGTCCAAATAGTGACAAAGAAACCTCCTTCATCACAGCAAATGGTTTCAAGGGTTTTCAAACTACATTCTAAGGTTTGGCAGACATGAATATCAATACTCCACTACACCAAAGGCATAAATATGATGAAGAGTATCAGTAGGAAGAGGCAAGAAATGTCATTTCAAAGGCCTCTTTTCTCTAAATAACAGCTAGAGACATATTCCAGTGGTCAAAAGGGACAAACATGGGTAGAAGTTGCCAAAGAAAGCAACTATGACAAACATGGGTCATCATTGATAAGGGGAGTTGTCCAAACTTCAAAAGAAACAGTGATCAAAAGATAAAGACTATGTAGGCAACTGCAAGATCAGAAGTGGCTAGTAAAACACAAAAATGTTTCAAGATCTCACCCCCCTCACTAGACATATATCATTGTTAAAGTGGCCTAAGAAACAGATATAACCCTAGTTTACTTTCCCATAAAGGTGGCACATCTAAAAAAACCAAGTTGTTTTTTATACTTACTACTAGGTTATTTCTCCCACCAATAGGTATTTTCCTCATTTCTTAAAAATAAAAACATGGCAAACTATCAGTCAAAAGGAGAAATAGAAAAAATAATGAGTTTGTTGTGTATAGGTGTTAAATTCAAAAACAGTTATTTTTCCAAAAATAGGCTGAGAGGCATAGGCTTGGTTTCTTCAGAAAGGTTGTCAAATTAAAAATAACCTTAAGAGGCCTCCAACAATGAAAAAATAACAATGTTTTAATCAAATTTCCCACCTACAGGACCAAAAGCAGTCAAAGGCACAGTGAGAAAAAGTGAAAAGATATGAACATTATAAAAGTGGGTTTGGCTTCAAATTTATTTTTCAAAAGGTTATAAAGACCTTTTTGGATATTCTTCCACATCATTTGTCATCTTCAGGCAAGAGAAAACCGTTGGGAGAGAGTTTGAGGGTTTCTGTGCAAAATTGGTAAATTTTCGCAGGCGCTATGCACCGAGGCTGGCACTATGCACCTAACCTTCGGCGCTACACACAGGAGAAGTGGCCACAGTGTTATTTAACACTCCACTCCGCACCTAGGCCCCCCCGCTACACACTTGGGTAGGCGCTACACATAGGCACAAGAAAGCACTCGAGCTACCTATCAGTCACCCGATGCTACGCTCCGACGGGCCCAATTGACCCATCTCCGGCCCGAGTCGACCCAGGCATTATGCACAGACGCTATGCACAGGCAGAGTGTGTCTCGATTTGCTGAAAGGGGCCAAAAAAATCAAATTTTCAACTCCAAACCTCTTGCAATCAAAGAAACAACATTGGTGGTTCATTTTCTTGCCTTCCAAACTTTCATTTTACTAAGAAAAAGAGACATTTAAAGGCTTAATTAGACTAAACCCTAGGCTACATAAAAAGTAAGTTTTGAATCTCTTAGGTTAGGGTTTGCAAAGGAAAAAAGTTGTTATGTATGTAAGACGGGACTAAGTGACAGCAAACAAACCTATAAACATTGAGTACACTCCTTGAAAGCTTCATCTTGGCCCCCATTTGAAAAAGTTTCCCTCACCTCACTAATTTTCATCTTTTGACCTAAAGGTTCCCAAACAAAATCTAAAAATCTTGTTGTGCTAGAACCGGTCACCATTTCTGAAGAAGAAATTCATACCAACAGTGATGAGAGCCAAAGGCCTACCAAGCCTAAACACAAGGGGGGAAGGGCCAATAGGTTTGATCCCTTAGACACCATTCAAATTACCTCCTCTCCCACGATTCTTTCATGTTTTCAGAATGTTGGGTGTCATCAGTTTTGTGAAAAGGTCAAGCAAGTCAAAATTCACTCAGACTTGACTAGATTGTTCATCCTTGGCTTACAAAATCACCAAGTTAACCTAGCAGGAGTGGAATTTGAACTCTCATCTGAATCCATTTCCAAAGCAACAAGTATACTAGAAATCGATGAGATATGGTTTAAATAAAAGACGATGGATTTGAGCTATTATGAGCCCTACCTAAAACCTAGCTGTCAACAAGGTTGCAAGGTTGTTTTCCCTTTCTCCCACCTACTAGAGAGTTATGCCCTACTTATGAGGTAGATTATCAGGTATTTCACCTGTGAGGGGAGATACTGCAGGATTTACTCATATCGTATAAGGTTACTAATGCACTTCACCAAAGTCAAAATTATGAACCTACTATACTACCTTTTCTGGAGCATTGACAAGATGGCCTCAGTTGTCAAGAAAAGAAGCTATGATCGCCAAATGTTGAGCCTTTTCCACCACTCCTTGATCAAAATGATTGTCTTACACCAGCTAGAGTAGCAAGGAATCCCTTGGGAAGTCTTCATCTCACATAATGTGTTTACAAATCCCCAAGCCTTCATTCAGCAGAATCTACCTTCCACTTCACAACCACCTACCTCCACTCCTCCATCATCTCTACATATGCCTTCTCCACAAATAAATTCACCTCTTGTCTCCTCTCCTAATGTACCAAGTGAAGAAGCTCACAATAGCTCTAATGAAGAGAAAACATATGACAATAATGAGGAAGAGTACAGTGAGGTAGAAATTGAGGAAGATGAAAAAAGTAAAGAAGAGGACGGTAGTGAGCAGGAAAGTGATAATAGACACAACAAACAAGAAGGTGATGACAACAGAAATAAGGAGAGAGATGAAAATGAGGAAAAGGTTGAAAACATTGAGGCAAGTACAAAGCTTAATAAAGATGATGAAGTTGGTAAAAATGATGAAGATTATGGGACAGAAACAGAGTTTAAAGAAGAAGAAGAACAGAGTGATGATGACCAAGAAGAGGCAGCTTCCCAAGAAGGAAACAGTGAGCAAGAAAACAGAGTTGAAATCAGTGAGCCCCATGATGAGAAAAAGGGCCAAAACAGTGAGGGAAGAAAGGATGATGATGAGGTTAAAGATCAAGAAATAAATGACCCTATGGAGCATCAAGTGGCTAATGAAAGCCATGACAAAGATGAAAAGGCTTGTGACACCTGTAAAGGTAAAAACACCCTCATCAATCCTCTCACGTGCACCTATCATAGAGGCAGAAGAGATGTGTTTGCTGCCTCAAAAAGGAAAAGGGCCATCTCTCCTCCAGAAATCAAGCATCAGGAAAAAGGAAAGGAAAATATGGACAAAGGTGAGCATAAGGTTCAGGTAAGAAGGAGCAAAAGGATCAACAAGACTTCTCAAGGGCCTCAATTCATTGATCGAGACAATGACAATGAGGACCAGGAGATGAAAACTAGGTTGCTCCTGTTGGAAAAAGATGCACAACTTCGGGAGTGGAAAGGGGATTTTGAGAGAGCACAAAGAATCATCTACTATTACAAGGATGAGCATAAGCATTTCAAAGAGGTGAAGAGGGGCCTTTCCCTACAAAGAAAATGGTCAAGCATTATGCAAGGAAAAGCATGCTTACTAGTGCCAAGCTAAAAAAGGCCCTCATTGAGCTAGAAGACCTAGAAAAGGCCAAAGTGCATGAAAAACTTGGTATTTTGGCCCAGGCTTCTCAATAGGTGTCCAAAACCTCTTGAGGGTTCTCTCCACAAATTTTGAGGCAAATTGGACAACTTTTTGTTTTTTCCAAATTTTGACCCTTAGGAGCGCAGTACCCTAGGCGCTATGCACCAAATTGGTGCATCCTCAACTCTCAAAGCTTACATTTTTTTATTTTTCACGTCAGCAACAGTCTACTCACCAATTTTCAGATCATTTGGAGCATTTTTACCCCCTCAAAAGGTCAAAAAACATCAAAAATTTGACCTTTCTGCCTCCTTTTCAGACCAGGTGCTACGCACAGAGCAGTGTTTAGAGATTTGATTTTTGAGCAGGTAAATGGCATCCACTCAGCATAAATCAAAAAAATTTGGAAATTAGACTCATCAGGATTTCCAACGAGCCATCACGGAGCCAAATATGGTGTCGGGAAGACCTCCAAAAGAGTGCTGAAAAAAGGCCTATTTCTGCACTACGCACTGGCATTTTTTCACCGTTTCACACAATGTGCTACGCTCCTGTAGATGACTAGGAAGAATGTGCGTTTGGAAAGTTTTCACATGCTTTTCAAGGCCTAAAAGTCAATATAATTTCTATTTTGGGCCGGAAAAGATATTTTGTTAGATATTTTTGTGCCTTGGACCTTGTAAGGCCTCAAGGACAACTTAGGATATTTCTGATGGGCCAATAGGCTTCTAGATGCTCTAGTGGGCTCTCCTCTTCCTTTTTTGTTATATAAGGCATGAGGATTCATTGTAAACATTGGGACTTGATGTGTTTAAGAAAAATACATGGTTTTATGAGCTTGGAGAAGAAATTGGTTTTGTGAAGTGGATGAATGGTTTGTTTGGCTTGATGATGGAGAAGCATGTTTGCAGTATTCCATAGCTTGGTGAATGGTGATGTTTTCTTAACTTGTTAATTTTTTCTTTTCCTCACTTTTTTTTCATTCTTCTTGGTTGGTATAGATCAGAAAAGTATAGGTTGAGACATGCTCATGGAAGCACTCTCAAACCTCCTTTTTGCTATAGCTTTGATGTTTTTGTTTCATGAATGGTTAGTATGCTATCTCACAAGTATGATTCATGGTATGCCCTGTTTATTTGAAGTTTTCAAAACCCTATCTTGAAGATTTTCTATGGAATATTGATTGATTAGGTTAGTTCAAAGAGGTCTCGTTCAATCTTGCCCTTTTCCCATGCTTACCAACTTATTTCAGAGTTCCCAGTAGCTTGATATATTTTGCTTAGGATTTCCCTCTCCATAAATTGAGTTATTTGTTTATCTTATGTGTTTTCCCAAAATCTGAAGGTGAATTTCTAAAGTTAGGAGTTCTAATGCTTCTATGTTTCATGGGAATTTTTATCTTACATGTTTATCAGTTTGAGTATTATTCATAGAGATTAATGGTTTTCCCTACCTCATGAGTTGTTGCTACAGACTATATATGTTTAAGATCTCTTAGTTTTTCCCAAACTTAGTGTTCATTACATCTCATACATCACCTAAATGATCCATTAACCTTGCTAAATCGGCCCTACAGTACACCCTGTTTCATCATTTAGACACCCTTGACTTCATCTGACCCCATAGCCCTATTGATTTGATAACCTCTCTTTCCACCTATTCCTACTTGATCATATTACCCCAACCCAAAACAAACAAACAAACCTACACTTAAAAACTAGCCTAGAATCAATCATCCAAAGTGAACAAGTTCACATCCTTATCATAATAGAGAGAGCCCTCTCTAAGTCGAGGAAGGCTAGGTCCTAAGACTCCAAAGAATGGTCTGATGTTACCCTGTCATTTGGTTTAGCCAATCTGCCAAATCACGGGACTCTAACATAATGGTGATCACGATGGGACTTTGAGTCAAAAACACCCTAGGTACCCCTTAGGAACTCTCAAAATGTCAGTCAAACTTATAAGAGCTTAACTGATAGCCTAAGAGTAGAATCTAGCTTTTTCACCATCCTAGAAAATTGATGACTCAGCCATAGGACACTCTTACAAACCTTTGGGCTACGTATATAAACTCAGAAAAACCCCAAAACATTTCTATATTGGCTTTTTGTCAGTATTGGTGGTGGACCATAGACACTTATCTTAAAAACAAATAAAAATATCCACCTGGCGACTCCACTAGCCTCCAGTAGGCCTTCTAACTTTACTAGTATCCATAGAATCCTGTAGGACTACATCAAACCAGCCCTGAGAAGTCTAGAAGCCTAGTTACACACTGTGTGAGTTTTATAGAACCTAGAGAGGTCAACCTTCCGAAAGCAGTCATAAACTTTCATCCTCTCTAAATTTTGAGTTTCAAATCTTGATTCGCAAAGAATCAATACCAGATCTCATCCGAACCCAAACCCTCCTACTATAGTTGATGACCCAAAAAATATTTTGTGGCAAACTTCTAAAATTGGAAACTTAACTACTGATAGAACTACTCACAAAGCAAGCTTTGTACCCAAACATCTTACATCCTTGCAAGATCCCGAGTTTGACTTGCACCATACAAAAAACCTTTTCAAAACCAAGTCACAAAGTAGAATCGACCATACCAATCTTGAGCCCATAGACTTACAGCAGAGAAGCTTCTCCTTCCACACCCCTTGATTTCCAACTTCTCCACCACTTTGGCTCTTTTCACCCCAAGTCTACTCAGAATCAGTTTATTGGCCCAAGTACTTGTGCCACACCCATTCACACCACAACTGTGCAAATCACTCCATCTCATATCACAAATCCTCCACTTTTAAATCCACCATCAACTCCCATCGTGGCAACATGGTATGCACCCTTAGTGTTACCACAACCTTTGGTGCCTTTACCGAATGATTACCAATCCAGAATCCCACACTTCACCTTTGAATGATGCCTTTGACTAGATGGAATTAGAAGAGGAAACCATGAAGATGAGAATGTTTTCCCAAAGCCTAGGTGGAGAAGAAAAAAAATGGTTTAAAAACTTAACTCCCAACAATATACATGATCTCCCATCCCTTTACCAAACTTTCATAAACAAGTGGGAAATCAAGAAAATCCCCCTCCAAATCCTTTCTGAATATAACAATATTAAGAGGAACACTGGGAAAAGTGTCCAAGATTATTTCACCAGGTTTAACAGTGTCTACAATGCCCTCCCGCCTCACATGAAACCTCCACCGGGTCTAGCACTAGTGAAATTTCCGGAAGGTTTCGATCTGGACATGACATGCCAGTTAAGAAAAAGAGACCCCGCGACTTTAGAGGAAATGCAAAGGAGGGCTATTAGTGTAGAAGCCAACCTCACTGAAAAGAGGGCTAGGATGAGGTCAGAAAAGAAGGTCACCTACAGAGATGAAACCATGCCTTCCACCTCCTCTTCAGATTCCAAAATTGACAACCTGTTAGCCATCAATAAAAGTTTGTCATATCAGATTATGGCTAAATAAGTCCTTAGATTCCCAAAAACAATATTTTTATGAAAAAATTGTGAGTTTTGGAAATCTCATTGAGTTCATTATCCTCAAAGTTATCCATTTACTAAATTCTTCACTCAAAACCTTCCAAGTTATCCTGTTGTTTACAAAAAGAAACTAATTTCAGAAAATTCTCCATCATTTTACCTTCAAGACCCTTTCCTTTTTTCCATTTTTACTCCTATCCTAACAGTCCTTTTCCCCTTCTGAAAAGCCCATTTCCCCTCATTTATCCTCCATTCTCCAAAAAAAATGCCTTTTAAACCATAAAAACCTTGGTTTAGAATACCCTCTTTACCTTACTGAAAACTTCAAAAGGCTTAAAAAACCTGTTTTAGGCCTAATCTCTACCCAATTTTAACTATTAGGCCTTAAGCCCTTTGGGCTTAAGTTTTCTGCCCCTCCCTCATGCGACCCGACGCCCACAACCATTCGCTATCCCTCAGGCCCTTATCACCCTAGCCTCCGGTCTCCTTCACTCCCACTGGACCATACCTATGCCCCCGTGCTTAAAAGCTTCAGTCCTTTTCTCCATTTCTCCGCCTTGCCATTGCTTTCCCCTCCAAATCAAATCCCAACTGTCGATCCTCCAGATCCAACGATTGTGGCACTCCTACCCATCATTGGCCCTCCCGCCATTCCCCATTCACCTTTTCCTTTCCGCTCTTAGTCTTCCCACTACCTGAAAAAATATCTTACCTCATCAACGTTGGTCCCACTTTCCACCCATGCCTTCGTACTCAACCTCCATCTCCCACCTGTCCACCAGGTCCCGCACCTTCAAACCTGTGCACTGATCTCACGGCCTTTCCACACCGTTGATGTCACCGTTTGAGATCTAAGGGTCCAAATCCGATATCGCGCAGAAATCAACACCAAGGTTTAACAGCCCATATCTGCGCGAAATAGGTGGTATTCGCCTGGACACGTGGCGGCCATTCTATGGAATCGCGTGCCCTCCGCCCTTTACCACTTACCGCACATTGACTACGTGAAAACCACCCAGTTTCGCACAAAACCGCCCTCTTTCATTTCACGCCCATATTCAAATTTCCATTGTTTCTTCCTGGTTCCACCATGGAACCCCTCCTCTGTGCATTTTCCTCCTCTGATACATCGCTCCCATGCCCTCGCCAAGCCTCTGAATTCAGTTTAATCTTAAAAACGCAAGTTTTAAGTAACATTTTTGTTTAAATTGTGCAATTTTAATGGTGGCCCAAGCCTAAGGGACCATCCCACAGTCAACTGAAGTGAAAAACACCTATGGATGACGATCCATGAGGCCAAATGCATAAATAAAGGGATAAAGGTTTAATCTGAAGGGCAAAGTCAATGATTCATGACCATTGATCGAATCACAAGAAACCCTAAAGCACCACGAAGAAGAGCATCCCTGCAGATAGTAAATAAAATCAGTTAGAAGATCAGTGAAAGAAATAGAGAACAGAGGATTAAGCCTGAGCAAAGAATTAAAAGGATTAGTCTTTTAAAAAGTGATTAAAGGCTGAAGGTTAAAGGATAAAGAAATAGAACAAATTGTTTAAATAGTGAGAAAGCATAGACAACAAAGAAGATTAATTAAAGAACAGATCAAGGCTAAAAGGCCTAAAGACATGGTTTATTGGTTAAACCAAAGGAAACATAGACCAAAGGTAGCCTCGAATAAATAAAACAGAGGCAGTCATTCATCCAAAATATCCAAACTGCCACCTGTGGCCTACTTTCTTTTGTAAAGGAAAATTGACAGTTATTACACCCTTAGAATATATTTTAATATGTGAAGGCAGTTATTGTAAAAAATGAAGACATGCCTCAAAGTCAAACTTTTCACCTATTTTCCCTCAGAAGTTAAGACAAAGTTATTGAAACAGAGAAGTAGTTGCAGATATTCTTGCCTTAAGCCTTGCACGGTTTTCAAGGTCAGGAGTGCATTTACTCTGTAATTAATGATACCCAAACCCTATCTTAACCTCACCTCCTCATTTTCAGCATAAATATTGCATTTCAACTCATTGTATTGTTGGCATTTAATGACTCTTTGAAATAATACATAGTCTTGTGGAAGTTAAGAAGAAATTGAGGTTTTGAAACTTGTGGATTTCTCGATCTGTTTTTTGATGGAGGAGGCTAGATCATTGGATCCCTAAGCTTGGATGTTGGTGAAGTACTCTAAATATGTTATTGTTATTTCCTATTTCATTATGTTTACGTAATTCTCTATTGTAGTAGAGCAAAAGGTTTAGGCTAAGAAATGTCTTTCGAAAGCACCTTAGATCTGTCTACTTTCTCTACTCTTCATCCTAGGCATCATAATTTTTCTTAAAAGGATATTTACCTTAAATTATTAATTTCTCTCTAGAAAACCTATGCTTGTTTATTTCTTAAATAGTTCAATACAATTGGTCTCAAGAATGATTTATGGTTTTCCCTACTTACTTGCTGCCACTTGAAAATTGTTTCTGAAGTCACCCTTCAAAGTACCATTGTTTAAAGTCTGCCAAAGAGGTTTTGTTCCGATCATACCCTTTGTACTTTCTTAGGTAATTTTTTTGAAGGTCTTTATGACTGTAATCAAAGATGTTTAGGAGTTCCCTCTTCTATGAATGTAGTTATTTGTGAATCTTGAATGTTTCTTATCCTTGAAGGTGAAATCACTGGAAGTTAAATGAGTTTCTTGCCTTCTATATTTCATTGGAGAAGTTTGTCTTGGAATTAATATTTTTTGAAGTGTGGTTTGTAGAATTTATGGTTAGCCCTGTCTATTGAATGTCTCTTTATGTTCAGATAATGTTTTAAGTCCCTTTGTTGAGAAGTACATATAATTAAGGATTCTTAATTGCCCTTAGTTCTACTTTTCCTTCGAAAACACTTGATGTTCATTTCATTTCACCTGAAAGACCTTAAAAATCCATTGGCCATGTTAGATTTTCCCTTTGATACCCCTGATCCATTGACTGACTTTCCATGACTTTCATTTAACTCCATTTCCCAATGACTTAGGAATTTCCTCTTTCTATATATACTACCTACATCATCATGTCCAACCAAACAATCAAACAAACTCATACTTACTAACTAGCCTAAAATCAATCTTTAAAAAGCAAACAAGTCTTATCTTTGCAAACAAATTGAGAGATCCCCCTCTGAGACTAGGAAGGCTAGATCCTAGAACTCTAAATACTGGTTTTGACGTTGCCTTGTCACTTGGTATCCCAATCTGCCAAATCATAGGACTACAACATTATTGGCGATCACGGTGGGACATCTGAGTCATTGACAAACTAATTACACCTCAGGACTCTAGAAACCATTATCAAGCTTAAGAAAATCAGAATATCAGCCATAGAGTAGACTGTGTTTGCTTCACCATCTTAGCTAAATGATGAATCAGGTATAGGACACTCTTACAAACCATAGAACCATATAAAAACTCAGAAAACCCAAAACATTTCAGATTGGCCTTTATCACTTATCGGTGGTGGACCATGACATATTTTACCTTAAAAAGGGCTAAAAATTTCCACTTGGCAACTCCACTAGCCCAGTAGGCCTATTAATCCACTAGTACTCTTAGATTCCCTTAATATTGTTTCAAATCATTCCTTGAAAATCTAAAGGTCCTAGTCCCATATTTTAGAAAGATACTAAACACCAAGAGAGGTCAATCTTTGAAAACATTCCTTAAGCTTTTAGCCTCTCCAAATTTTGAAATTGAAATCTGGCTTCACATAGGATCTATACCAAATCTCATCCAGACCCTAATCTTCCTAAAATAGTTGATGATCCAAAAAATATCTTGTGGCAAACTTCTAGATCTGGAAATTTAACTACTGTTAGGACTATCCAAAGAACAAGATATGTCCTTGAGAACCTTACAGTCTTGAAAGATCCTCACTTTGACTTGCCTCATACAAATAACTTATTTAGAACCAAGTCATATAGTG
Source organism: Pinus albicaulis (assembly GCA_034641835.2). Classification (NCBI taxonomy): domain Eukaryota; kingdom Viridiplantae; phylum Streptophyta; class Pinopsida; order Pinales; family Pinaceae; genus Pinus; species Pinus albicaulis. The sequence goes on from CM076580.1 coordinate 1,440,708,283, forward strand.
ATATAGACGAAGCTGACCTTGAGCCCACAGATTTGCAACAGAGCTCCAATAGAGAAGCCTCACCTTCTACTCCACCTGATTCTCAGTTTCTTCATCACTTCAGCTCCTTTCATAAAAAATCTGCTCAAAATCAGTTTGTTGGCCCAAGTGTTTCCTCCACTCCCATTCACACATCCATTGTTCAAAACACTCCAATTCAGCCCACATTTCCTCTTGTAAACTCACCTTTTGTAAATCCCCCATTATTTCCTACCATGGCTACATGTTATGCCCAATTAGTGTTACCACAACCTCTGGTTCCTTTACCAAATTATTATCAATCCAGAATTCCCCATTTCACTGGAACTAAATCTACTACTGCCTAACAGCATGTAGATAAAATGGATGATGCTTTTGATTACATGGAAATAGAATAAGATACTATTAAGATGAGAATATTTGCCCAAAGTTTAGGAGGAGAAGCCAAGAAATGGTTTATAAACTTAACTCCTAATAGCATAAATTATCTCCCTTATTTATATCAAACATTCATAAACAAATGGGAAATAAAAAAAAACCCTCTCCAAATCCTTTCAGAATATAACAATCTCAAAAGAAACATAGGGGAAAGTGTTCAATATTATTGCAGTAGATTCAATAGTGTTTACAATGCACTTCCCCCAAACATGAAACCTCCACTGGGCCTAGCCTGAGCTAAATTTCCCGAAGGCTTTGATCCAGACATGGCCTACCAGCTAAGTGAAAGAGATCCCTTAACCTTAGAAGATATGAAAATGGGAGCCATAAGTGTAGAGGCAAATATGATTGAGAAAAGAGCTAGGTTGAAATCAGAGAAAAGAGTTACATACAAAGATGAAACAATAGCCTCAACCTCATCATCTGATGCCAAAATTGACAACCTAGTAAGGGTAATGGAGAGAATGCTTGAAAAGATAAATATAAATGATAGAGTGCCTCCTAGAGAAAACCAAACCAACCCCGAAAACAGAAATAGAAATCCAAATTTCAGAAGAGACCCTATGCAAGATAGACAAAGAGATAATGATCAGCAAATTAGGCCTCCCTTTCAGCAAAACTATGTAGATCAAGAGGAAGAAAGGGAAACCAAAAGGTTGGAAGAAAATCATGTAAATATGATAGGATCTAACAGTGAGACAGATGCTTTTCTCACTAAAGAAGAACAAGGGTTCTTCTCCTCAGAACAAACTAACATGACCTATGAGAATTCTGAAGATCATAGATTGGGGTTTGAAAATGCAATAATGGAGGTCCACAAACAATATGATCTTAGAAGCAAAGGGAATCCAGGAATTTCAAATGATATAAACACTAATACTACTATTAGGAAAACTTCAAAAAATCAGCCTAAAAGGACAGCAAATAATACCAACACAGTGGCCAAGAAAACTGATCTAGAGAAAGATAAAAATGGCCAGCAAAGTGTTGAACAAAGCTGCCCTGGTACTTCTGCTAGTAGCCCTGAAAAATCTGTCCTAAATAACAGTCCAAATAAAACTTAGCAAATCAGAATTGCTGAAAAGACTACAGGGAACAAAACAGATGTAAATATCTCAAAATCATAGGTCCCTTTCAGCCTTGAGGGTGAGATTTCCGAGATCAAAATTAGCATACCTCTAGCTGAATTAGTAACCCAAAATGTATATAAAAACCAATTTTTGAAAGCTTTGAATATAGGCAGTGATACTGATACTTTAAACTTGACAGATGACTAACCAGAATTGTTGTTTGGTCCTGAAGTTGAAGGAAAATACCAAGAAGGGGTTGTCCCTCCCTTCTATGTTAGCTTGAAAATACATGATAAGATCTTGCACAATGCCATGCTAGACTCAGGTGCTTCTCATAACCTTATGCCCAAATTAGTAATGGAAAGCCTAGGCCTAGAAATTACTAAACCATATAAGGACCTCTAGTCCTTTGACTCAAGTAGGGTCAAATGCTTAGGTCTAATCAAAGATTTATGTGTCAACTTGGCACAAATTCCTGCTAAAGTTCTAGTTATGGACATAGTAGTAGCTGACATTCCCCCACAATATGGTATGCTTCTATCTAGATCATGGGGAGCCAAACTTCAGGGGAGCCTTCAAATGGACGTGTCCTATGCCACCATCCCAGTATTTAACCAAACCAAAAGATTATATAGGTAATCCCATATGAAATATATGGTGAGAAATATAGATAGGCCCAACAACAATCCTATATACTCCATTCATTCAGATATAGACTCCTTTATCTTGTATAATGAAGATGAAATCAACAAACAAGAAAATGAAAACAAGAAAAAATTCAGTCCACCAGAACAGTCAAATCTGCCCTCAACTCAAACGCATAATAGCTCAAACCTTAGCAGCCTTGAACAACACAAAGAAAGTGAAAATAAAATAAAAACACTGTGGGAAATGAGCTTTGATGGCTCTTGCAGCAAAAGAAGTTCTGGAGCAGGTGTATGGATACAAAATATAAACAAAGGACATTCTTATAGACTTGATTTTCCATGCACAAATAGCATTCCAGAGTATGAAGCCCTCCTCCTTGGCCTACATTTTCTTAAAGACTTAGGAGCCAAGAAAATATCAGTCCAAGGAGATTCAGAATTGATTATTAGTCAAATAAAAGGGGAGTATTCAACTAAAAACCTAAGATTAAGAGAATATAGGAATGTTGCCCTTGAGCTCTTAAAAACCTTTGAAAAATATGAACTCACCTTCATTCCTAGAGCTCAAAACCACCTTGCAAATGAACTTGCCTTTGCTGCTAGCAATTGCCAAATACCCCAGATAAATGAACAATCCAATGTCAAAGTAAAAAAAAGACCTGCAGTCTTTGAAAATGAAGACTATTGGCAAGTGTTTGAAGGTGAAAAACACATAGATGATTTTCTGCAATCAATGAATGATTTTTCCATACCAACACCTAGCTTAAGCCATGAAGAAAACTATTTTAAAGAAGAACAAATCCCTGAAGCAGAGTTGTCCTCTTCTGCCGATATAAATCAATTTGAAAATATTTTTAAGACAAAATCATTTGATAATCCAGACCAAAAGGACCTTGAGGTTTTACAATGTAAAGATGATATAATACTAAGGGGCCTTTCACCATTAGAGCAGCTCTTTGATTTCAATGATGTATCCAAAGAACCAAAGATAGAGCCTACAGAAACTAATGTTGAAGAACATAACATAGGCAGCATAAATGAATCCAAAATGATCAAGTTATCTAGCATTCTCCCTACTCATATCAAACAAGAATACATTGAACTTTTCAAGGAGTACAGAGATGTGTTTGCATGGGGTTACAAAGATCTGAAATCATATGATACCAGCATCATTCAACACAAAATTCCTCTTAAGGAAAATTAGAAACCTTTCAAACAAAAACTAAGAAGGATAAACCCTATTTTATTACCTTTAGTTGAAAAAGAGATCAAGAAGATGTATGATGCTGAGATTATAGTATCCCTTAGATATTCAGAATGGGTTTCCAATCTAATATCTGTTAGGAAGAATATTGGGGAAATCAGGCTTTGCATTGACTATAGAAATCTGAAAAGAGCCTCCCTGAAAGATAACTATCCCTTGCCTAAAATGGATCACATACTCCAAAGGGTGGTTGGGTCTAAAATAATATCACTATTGGATGGGTTCTCAGGCTACAATCAAGTATTAGTACTCCCAAGTGATCAACATCAAACTGATTTTACTACACCTTGGGGTACATTCATGTATGTTAAAATTCCATTTGGTTTGATGAATGCAGGAGCCACATTCCAAAGGGCCATGGACATAGCTTTTTTAGAAGACATAGGCTATTTCATAATCATTTACCTTGATGACATCACTATTTTCTCTAAGACTGATAGGGAAAATTTGATTCATTTAAGAAATTTTTTTGAGAAATGTGGAAAATATGGCTTATCTTTGAATCCCAAAAATACACTCTTTAGTCTCCAAGAAGGGAAACTTCTTGGCCACATAATTTCTGAAGAGGGAATCACACTAGACCCCAAAAGGATTGAAGGCATTTTGAAAATCAGCCATCCTAGGAACCTCCAGGAATTGCAATCTTTCATTGGAAAGATCAATTTTTTGAGGAGGTTCATCCCCAACCTTATCAAATTTTTAAGGAGTATCACAAATATGCTCAAAAAGGAAACAGGGTTTAAATGGACCATAGAAGCCAAAAATTCATTTGAACTAGTTAAACAAGCTCTTACTCAAACACCAATTCTTATTAGTCCTGATTTCACTAAAGATTTATACATTTTCTCTTTTGCCTCAGAACATACAATTGCTATAGTATTACTGCAAAAGAATGATGCAGGGCAAGAACAACCAATATCCTTTTTTAGTAGAGCTTTAAGAGATTCTCCATTCAAATATAATATCATGGAGAAACAAGCCTTAGCATTGGTAAAAGCATTGAAAGTCTTTCGAGTCTACATTTTACATTCTCACATCATTTCTTTTGTTCCACTTACTATTGTCAAGGACATTCTAAATCAAGACCCCGATGGTAAAAGGGGAAAATGGATTGCAATCATCTTAGAATATGATTTAGAAATTATGCATACCAAACTAATTAAAGGACGGGGATTAGAAAAACTCATGGCTGAGTCAAAATTCCAAGCATTAGATATGAATATGGTTAACATTTTGGAAGAAACAGAAGAATTCACAGCTCCATACATTGAAGAAACATTTTTGAAATCACCTTGGTATGTTGATATCATATATGTGCTTCTCTATCTCAATACCCCTCCTTCTCTATCAAAAACTAAAGCTAGATTTTTAAAACAAAAGGCTTTAAATTATTGCATCTTAGATGGGGTTTTATATTGGAAAAATACTGTTGGAATACTGCTTAAATTTTTGCTTGATAATGATGCAGGAAAAATCATGCATGAGCTACATGAGGGAGAATGTGGAGGCCATCTTTACTGGAAGACCACAGTAAACAAGATTCTCAGAGTTGGCTACTATTGGCCCACCCTTTTCCCAGATACTCAAAGACTAGTCATGACTTGCCATAAGTGTCAAATTTTTGATGGCAAGAGAAAACTCCTACCTTTACCCTTGCATCCCATCAGTGTTGAGGCTCCCTTTCAACAATGGGGTTTAGACTTCATTGGGGAAATTCATCCTTACTCTTCTGCCCAACTTAAGTGGATCCTTACTGCCACTGATTATTTTACCAAATGGATAGAGGCCATACCTTCTAGGAATGCTACTGACTCTGTCATTATCAAGTTCCTTGAAACCAACATACTATCTAGATTTGGTTGTCCTAGGAAAATTATCACGGACAATGTTGATGCCTTCAAATCTAAAAGAATGGTTGAATTCTGCTACAAATATCATATCACATTGGGTCATTCCACAGCTTACTATCCCCAAGGTAATGGATTAGCTGAATCCTCCAACAAAATTCTTGTCAATATCATCAAAAATTGTTTGAAAAAAATCAGAAAACATGGCATAGTAAGCTAATTCATTGTAATGTTCCTTTTTCAGGATTGCTCATAAATCATGCACTGAAAAATGTATTTTCAGGAAAATATGCAATGGAATAGGAAAATGACTCTTGGATCCTTTAGATCAGTCAATAAACAAACTAAATCCAATATTTCAGCATAAACAAATAAGACTAGGTGGGTTAAACAGATCTCCCACACGTAGTTATCTTCAAGAGAAGGCCCAATGAGGGGCTGCAGCAAAGTAAAACACTCTACTGGAAGTGTAGAGAGCTATCAGTACATAAAATGTGTTGATAGACACTTAGAAACTGATTCCAAGTACAGCATCAACTTAGATCTGAGTTTAGGATCCAAAGAGTGAGGAAAAGCAGTGATTTTGACCCGAAAATATATGTATTCAGAAATATGCGTAAAATTAAGGGAAATACTGGGAGGTTATTTTATATTAGGTCATGGGGGAACTATCCTCCAAATTTCAGCTCAAACAAAGCATTCTATCTATGTTAAACAGTTCCTCCATCCCCGGATATGCTTAAAAATGTTGATTTCCCATGACTTTGAGTATGCAGAAAATGGTTGAAGCATGTAGAGAATAATTTCAGAATATATTAGACAAAATATGTCTAAAACATCAGATCTAAAGTTTATTATCACTGAGCATGAATAAAAATGGAGATTCAGCTCCTTTTATACATCAAAAGATCACCCGGCAAGGGGATTTCATGAAAGAACAAAATACAAGTATCAGATATGTAGAATATGGATCTAAAAGAGCTTCTGAATGAAGGAGGAGGAATTCCTAAACAGGAAATTCCTCTCTCTAGCTAAACAGCCAAGAGAGTTTGAGTTGCCCAAGTAATCTCAAAATTGAATTATCTTCAACAACTATTCCTTGTGGCCTTCCTCTTTCTTTTATAACATTAGGGTTTGGAAAAACCCTAAACCACATCCAATGAGTTAACCCTTTTCACATGAAGGGTATCCATCTAAAACTGCGTTGATCAATTAGGAGGTTCAATGCATCTAGACACTACTGTGATTTGGCCCTGTTGACCTAGTCAACCTTCTTCATTCCCTTTCACACCTAAGTGTATTTTATTGAAATGGCCCAGATTTGTCCATGTTCACCGATGCAAAATACCGAATTCCTCGACCCCTAAGGAGAGATGATCAACCGTATTCATGACTCACAAGATTTCCCTTGGTTTACCCCACGTGGCTCTTGAATCTTCTTTTTTTAATTTATTTATCAATTCTCAAAGAAATTGACAAATACTCCCATTCCTAGCTTTTGAATTCCCAATGGCCCTTGAACTTATTTTTGCCTCCAACTCTTAGGACTAAGGTTATAACCCTTCGCACTCATACACGTTTAACTTACAGGAATTCAATTTATTTATAAAAGCATGCCTATAACCAACGTTTATACTAACTTTCTATATTAATACTCCATGCCTTTTAAACAAATGGCTTATAATAAACCGTGGCTCCGGTCCCCACCTATATATCGATGGTCAATCCAACACACGCACCGTACCTCGTTATCCTCCGCGCATCTATAGCAAGCGATCACCGTCCGATGGCCCCTTCCCAAATCAACGGCATGCACGCATATCGCTCGGCGTCCTGATACGAATTTTAACATGCGATGGCGCGCAGCAACGGTGGTTTTCCGTGGGTCTACCTCGCCACGTGTCGACAGATCTGTGGAATTGCTTCTCAACCGGGAAATACCGCTCATTCACCAAAAGCAGTGTGATATGGGCAATCCGCCTTTGTAAATCCACTTGTGGTTTTTGAACAGTGACTAACCAATGTTCATCCGGGGTTGCACGATCCTTTTGGGTCCTTAACTCAGGTCAGGGTCCCGATAGTAAAACGAAATTATCTCATTATGAAGCGGTATTCTATTATCATCAAACATAGTTAAATGACCACGGGTTTTCGCAGACTTCTTTTATGAGTGGGGATTTATTCAACAGACTCTGTTCGAACAAATTGAGGGAAATGATAGACAGAGATATGGAGGATCTATACAACAGTTCAACCCAGTAATTATATGTGCACAGAGTTCAATCACCTCACAATTAAACAATCTCTTCACAATCAAGGATTCGAAACAACTCGATGACCAATGCATACAGAATTTATTTAACTGGAAGCAATTGTGAACACACAGATTTTATTGCAGAAATATCTCTTCCCCTTCCTTTCTTCAATACATCCGAGGGATTACATTTATATACATAAAAATTTGTCTGTTCGGTTCCTCTGCGAGGACCGTTTAGGAAAACCAAAAGCCTAATTACAATTATTCACTTAACTGAAACAAGAAAGATAGATCGAATCCAAACCTATTCGACTTCTATGGACTCTAACTAGTCTAAATGAAATAGTCAGCTGAGGTATTGACACCTAGCTATTACAATTCGATGAATTCGAACTCCCCTAACCACAACATGTGGAAAAAACCTCCTACATTGCTGGCTAGTGTCTAATGCCCCTGCATCTATTCACATTGGGAATTGATTTATTTTTCTAATTAGGAGTTTTAGAGTTCCTCCTTTACACTTTTATTCATGAGTTAAGCAAAATTCAATATTCCCATTAGCTACAAAAATTGGGAATATTACAGTCTCCCCCGGCAAAATGTTGTTTTCCCTCAAGCAACTCTTATTGCAGATGCAAACCATCTATTCCCCTCCAAATGGCATCCACATAAGGAATGGTTCCTCCATTTGCTGCAATAGTTTATGTATGTTTGGTTCTGAAGTTGTCTTCCAAAAATGCATGAGGTGACTCCCAACTATAAGGTTAGATGTCCTCTTCTTAACATGAAGTACAAAATGGCAATTACATGATGTCCAACATCATCATAAACACATGAGAGACATAAAATAAGTAGCTCATTCCATAAAGGAAAAGCTTCAACATGCAAGAACATTTCTCCATCCATGTTTTATGAACTTTATTAAGCATTGTTATGCTTTCATTCTTAGCCCCATTGGCCTTGTTGGATCCAAACTCCATCATTCCAGTTTTATGCAAAAGAAGAAGTGAAGGAGCAACATGGGTGGACAAAGATGTCAAACCATATTCTCCTAATAATAGCCACCGAAGCAAGGCCCTTTGCTACCATCCTCCATCTCCTCCATGTAATATGGGCAAGCTAAGCTTTCCAAAAGATGATGTACATGCCCTCCCTTGCTGCAATTCATCTTTAATACATAGAGCATGAATCAGAAATTATGAGCTATGGGGTGGTCACCACACTCATTTAAAAGAAACCAAAGCAACAAGAGGTCTTGTTGCCTTCTTTCCTCCTCATGTGCATCATGAAACCAAACCATACTAATGGACATATGATATGTCACATCAGCCCAATACATAATATCATCATCAATGCACATCATGGGATCAATATGCCAAATTCTACACATTGCAAAACACATAGACATAGGAGATGTCATGTGGTGGCCATACTCTCCCGATGTGAGTCAAAATTGTACATGCCTTCTCTTGCTGCAACATATCATTGAAATCAAAGGCATGCTTCAAAAAATGATGAGCTATTGGGTAGTAATCATACTCACCCAAGAGCAGCCATAGCAACAAGGACCTCTGTAGCCCTCTTTCCTTATCAGCATGTGGGTCTTGGAGCAACAACACAATGATGGACTTGTGAAATGTCTCATCAACATAGTACAAGCAAGCTCCCTCATACCACATCATGTGGGAGTCATTTCTCCTCCCAAACCAAAGTACATGCATGAAATATCCCTCCAACAGAAATACATGTGGATAAATGAGACATATTTCAAACATGGGTGAATACATGGACATGAGATTTAACATGTTATGTCCAAATTCTCCTTTTGAAAACTACGTCAACCATGCTTCCCTTTCATATACTCTATTAATGGTGAGAGAATGAGAATCTTTGGGTAATGATCATGCTTACCCCAGAGAAACCAGCGTTGCCATGCCTCCTTATTCATTTCATGACCATTCTTCAAGGCATAGATCAGAAAAATAGGTGCCTTTGGAGAGTGATAGGAGTCTCCCAAGGGAAACCAGCGTAACCAAGCTTGTTGGTCCATACATGTCTGCAAGTGATCATGTGATCTCTTTCTCATCATCCTCATCCACTCACTCCAATATGGAAGATGAGTGATGTGTTGCATAATCATGGCATCCTCCCTTTGTAGAATAACATCTCCTTTGAACCAATGAAAAACCTTGCATCTCATGAAATATTGAAATGCATCTTTGTTGAGATCTCTTAGTGAGACCTTTCTTCCATCTATGGCCTTCCAAAACCAACTAGGCTTTGAATCTACAGTAAGTAGAAATCTCTCTTTGAGCTATAGCATGCTCATTGAGAGAGTGACATCTAGAGGGGAGAAAATGCTTCTCATCTCAAGATGTCTACTCTTCATCTTCTTCTTCTCCAATGCTTCAAGGTTGAAGTTGCCTTTATAATGCTCCAAGAGATTTGAAGCCTCTTTGTCACAGTCACTAAGTGACAGCGTTGTAGATCTGCAAAGTGATGCATGTACAGTTTCAAAGCAAGTTTCATTACTGATCTCACAATCAGCCATTGAACATAGGATAGTACTAATCCCCTTTCTTGAGACCCTACATCTCAACCCAAGAGATTGAATGCAGCTCAACAATGATGCATAGGGATAGTTTCTAGTCTCATCCTTGATTAGATCAAGGGTCCTCTACGCTGTGACATGTCTTTGCTTCAAATTAGCATTTCGTTTTAATCCTTGGCTATGCATTAATCTTGAAACAATATGTGCTGAAATTTCATGCGTACCTTGGATCAACTGATATGTGGGAACCTCTTGATAGAACATAAGAGTTACTCCACTCGGATCAATGATGCCTCCAACTGCTGGCAAGAATGATGGCCTCCTTTATTCAAGCATACCAGCGCTGGTATCTTCCTTCTCCTCCTCATGCATCTCCTGATTCATGCATGGGTCTCCATATGTTAAGAGCTCAAGAATACCTTGCAAAGATGCAAGTTCCTCTTCTCTAGATACAAGAATTTTAGTAGCAGATGGTGAAAATGGAGATCTCTTGCCTAAAGTGACAAGATTGACGTTCTCCTTTGCTTTGTGATGATAGGAAGTGTGTAGTTCTTCCTCTCCATCTTGAAACCCTTTATGATTTTCTTTGCATCTCTTTTCTTCATTGCTATACCCCTCACCTTCTTCAAAGAAAGTGGGCATAGTGGATCTATGAGGAGATCTAGGATTCTCCTTTCTTCTGCTTTGCTGATAGGAAGTGCTAGGGCTTCCTTCTTCTTTTTGAAACCTTATGCAAGTCTCATTCCAGCCTGCTTCTTCTTGAAACCCTCTAGGAGTCTTGATGCATCTTCTTTCTCTCTTCTGATTTACCTCTTTGGAGAGGCTCTTCTTAGATCTAAACACTGATGAGAGTAAACTCCTCTCCATCATTCTGATCTCTGCTTCTTCTCTTCTCTGATACTACTATAAATTTCCCTCTTCAGGAATATCAAAATTCTATTCCACAGATTGACTGCAGGGGCATTTACTGGATATGTCACCTTTGAGAAAAGGATGAGATCCAGAGGCTACCTGGCCATCTGTAGACTCTGTCTATAGAGTTTGAAATCTTCCTCTTTTAGGGATTCATCACTTTGGCTTGAAGCCACAGGCTGAGCCAAATATCATGCTCTGATACCACTGTAATGTTCCTTTTTCAGGATTGCTCACAAATCATGCACTGACAAATGAATTTTCATGAAAATATGCGATTGAACAGGAAAATGAATCTTGGATCCTTTATATCAGTCAATAAACAAACTAAATCCAATATTTCAGCAGAAACAAATAAGACTAGGTGGGTTAAACAGATCTCCCACACCTAGTTATCTTCAAGAGAAGGCCCAATGAGGGGCTGTAGCAAATTAAAATGCTATACTGGAAGTAAAAAGAGCTATCAGTACATAAAATGTGTTGATATACACTTATAAACTAATTCCAAGTACAGCAGCAACTTAGGTCTGAGTTTAGGATCCAAAGAGTGAGGAAAAGTTGTGATTTTGACCCTAAAATAGATGTATTTAGAACTCTGCGTAAAATTAAGGGAAATTCCAGGATTTTATTTTATATTAGGTCATTAGGGACCTATTCTCTGAATTTCAGCTCAAAAAAATCATTCTAGCTATGTTAAACAGTTCCTCCATCCCTGGATATGCTTAAAAATGTTGATTTCCCATGACTTTGAGTATGCAGAAAATGGTTGACGCATGAAAACCATAATTTCTGAATAAATTAGACAAAATATGTCTAAAACATCAAATATAAAGTTTATTATCACTGAGCATGAAGAAAAATGGAGATTCGGCTCCTTTTATACATCAAAAGATCACCCGGCAAGGGGATTTCATGAAAAAACAAAATAAAAGTATTAGATCTGCAGAATATGAATCTAGAAAATGTAGAATCACTAAAAATATGATTACATGAGCTGAAATGTACAAAATACAAAAGAATACTGAAATACAAATTTTTTGAAAGAAGGGATGGCCCTTCCTCAAGGAAATGAGCACCAAACTAGGGTAGAAACCCTGCTACAGCAATGCACTAGCAAAATAATGCAGTTTCTGAAGTATATTGTGTAGATGATGATGGAAGGCCCTTTTTCCTGATGCCAAGATCTAAAACTGAAGCTCAAATTTTCCTCACTAATCTTCCAAAGAAAGGAATGCTCCCTTTCCGGTAAAACTAGATTTGGAAGTGGTGTTGAAAACCGCTCACTGCAACACCCAGCAACACAGTATTATTCTGATGCAGAAATAACGTTGTCTTGATGGAGGATTCTTGGCCTTGAGCCTAGATGTGAGGCATTTCAGAACATACTCCTTCAAGAGCTTCTTAATGAAGGAGGAGGAATTCCTAAACAGGAAATTCCTCTCTCTAGCTAAACAGCCAAGAGAGTTTGAGTTGCCCAAGAAATCTCAAAATTGAATTATCTTCAACAACCATTCCTTGTGGCCTTCTTCTTTATTTTATAACATTATGATTTGGAAAACCCTAAACCACCTCCAATGAGTTAACCCTTTTCACATGAAGGGTCTCCATCTAAAACTGCGCTGATCAATTAGGAGGTTCAATGCATCTAGACACTGCTGTGATTTGGCCCTGTTGACCTAGTCAACCTTATTCATTCCCTTTCACACCTAAGTTTATTTTATTTAAATGGCCCAAATTTTTCCACGTTCACATTGGGAATTGATTTATTTTGCTTATTAGGAGTTTTATAGTTCCTCCTTTACACTTTAATTCATGAGTTAAGCAAAATTCAATATTCCCATTAGCTGCAAAATTTGGGAATATTACATTCATGCTTTATTGGTTGATAGATTAACCACCAAAAAATCAATTAATATGTCTCCATATCAGCTAGTGTATGGCATGGATGTTGTCTTCACAACATATTTAGGAGTTCCAGTCATGAAACTCCTTCAAGAAGTAAAATTTGAAGAAAATGATATGCAGAGAAGGGTAAATCAAACCATTCATTTACAACAGTCTAGAGATGAAGTGTACAAGAGTACACAAATAGTCCAAGAAGGCATCAAGAAAATATTTTATAGAAGGACTAAATCTAATGATTTCCAAGTTGGAAATATAGTTCTAAAATGGGATTCCAGAAGAGAAGAAAATGGTAAACATGGCAAGTTTGAGAATTTATGGAAAGGGCCTTATATCATTCACTCAATTAGGGGTCATAATGCATTATTTTTGCAAGAGTTGAATGGAGAAGATCTATTTGGAGTCCTGTCAATGGCAGGATGCTCAAACACTATTTATGTCAAGAGTCCTAGTTTCACAGTTTTCATTCATTATACATAACCTTGCATAATAAAAATCACCAAAAATGCAAAAAAAAATAAAAGAAAAGAAAAGGAAAAGAGGTATAGCCCCATACCCAAAAAAGAGAATTTTCTGAAATTGAGCAAGTCTAAACACCACTTCTAATTCAAAATGATATCTTGTTCAGTCATCTAGCATAATCATGGTTGAACATGCTTTAAATTTATGTTGATAAGTTAGTAGAAACACTAATTGATAAGATTATTCCAGACTTGACTTATTCAAGAAAGATAGATTAGGAAAATATAAATATATTGGTTCCACATGATCAAAAAAGAACCAAAGACATAGATAAGGATGCCTCAAAAAGGATGGATCATAGCCTTATCTTTCATTTACTTTTATGCAAATAAATTTTTTTGTGCAGCAAGTTCCTAATGCCACAACCATGGTTAATCAGACTGTCTAAATCTTGATTTAAGCCATTCTTTAAATTTTCATGTCAAATAGTTAGAGAATCAAGATTGCCAAACAGTTTAATCTTGGTAGTCAAATAGTTGAGGCAGGAAATAAAAAGAGTTCAACAGTTTAATCTGAACTTTTGGAAGAAATAAGGATAATATTAGGAAGTTTTTTTTTTTCTATTTTCAAAAATAAAATGTCAAAGAGTTTGCTAGTTCAAATGCACTCAAAGAAGAGAAAATGCTAGGAAAAGTAGGATGGGGTAGGTAGAGATGTTGTTTAAAGAAAATCACAGATTGCAGATTATTAAAAGATTGATTATTTCAGATAAATACCAACATAAGGAAATAAAGGGAAATATGCCCAATGGAAAGGCATTGTTCTACTGAAACTCAAAGATTCATTTTCTGAGGTTCTTGACACCTCCAAGGAGCTGCCCTCTCCAATTGGAGCCACTGTTAGCCATCAATAAAAGTTTTTCATATCAAATGATGGCTAAATAAGTCCTTATATTCCCAAAAACAATCGTTTTATGAAAAACTTGTGAGTTTTGGAAATCTCACTGAGTTCATTATCCTCAAAGTTATCCATTTACTAAATTCTTCACTCAAAACCTTCCAAGTTATCCTGCTGTTTACAAAAAGAAACTGATTTCAAAAAAATCTCCATCATTTTACCTTCATGACCCTTTCCTTTTTTCCATTTTTACTCCTATCCTAACAGTCCTTTTCCCCTTCTTAAAAGCTTGTTTCCCCTCATTTATCCTCCATTCTCCTAAAAAAGGGCCTTTTAAACCATAAAAACCTTGGTTTAAAATACCCTCTTTACCTTACCAAAAACTTCAAAAAGGCTTAAAAAACATGTTTTAGCTCTAATCTCCACCCAATTTGAAATATTAGGCCTTAAGCCCTTTGGGCTTAAGTTCTTTGCCCCTCCCTCATGCGACCTGAGGCCCGCGACCATTCTCTATCCCTCAAGCCCTTATCACCCCAACCCTTGATCTCCTTCACTCCCACAGGACCATACCTATGCCCCCGCACTTAAAATATTCAGTCCTTTTCTCCATTTCTCCACCCCGCCATTACTTTCCCCTCCAAAGAAATTCCCAACCATCAATCCTCCAAATCCAACGGTTGTGGCACTCCTGCCCATCATCGGCCCTCCCGACCATTCCCCATTCACCTTTTCCTTTCCGCTCCCAGTCTTCCCACTACCTAACAAAATAGCTTACCTCGTCAACGTTGGTCCCACTTTCCACCCACGCCTTCGTACTCAACCTCCATCTGCAACCTGTCCACTAGGTCCCACACCTCCAGACCTATGTACTGATCTCACGACCTTTCCACACCATTTAAGATCTGACGGTCTAAATCTAATATCGTGCGGAAATCAACACCAAGGTTTAACGGCCCATATATGCTCGAAATAGGTGGTATTCACCTAGACGCATGGTGGCCACTCAATGGAATCGCGCGCCCTCCGCCCTTTACCACTTACTGCTCATTGACTGCGCGAAAACCACCCAGTTTCGCACAAAACCACCCTCTTTCATTTCACGCTCATATTCAAATTTCCACTATTTCTTCCTAGTTTCACCATGGAACCCCTCCTCTGCGCATTTTCCTCCTCAGATACATTGCTCCCATGCCCTCGCCAAGCCTCTAAATGCAGTTTAATCTTAAAAACACAGGTTTTAATTAACATGTTTGTTTAAATTGTGCAGGTTTAATGGTGGCCCGAGCCTAAGGGGCCATCCCACAGTAAACTAAAGTGACAAACACCTATGGATGATGGTCCATGAGGCCAAATGCATAAATAAAGGGATAAGGGTTTAATCCGAAGGGCAAAGTCAATGATTCATGACCATTGATCGAATCAAAAGAAACGCTCTAGCACCATGAAGAATAGCATCCCTACAGATAGTAAATAAAAGCAGTTATAAGATCAGTGAAAGAAATAGAGAACAGAGGATTAAGCCTAAGAAAAGAATTAAAAGGATTAGTCCTTTAAAAAATGATTAAAGGCTAAAGGTCAAAGGATAAAGAAATAGAACAAATTGTTTAAATAGTGAGAAAGCATAGACAAAAAAGGAATATTAATTAAGAATAGATCAAGGCTAAAAGGCCTAAAGACACAGTTTATTGGTTAAATCAAAGGAAACATAGACTAGAGGCAGCCTCGAATAAATCAAACAAAAGCATTCATTCATCCAAAATAAAAAAACTGCCACCTGTGGCCTACTTTCTTTTGTAAAGGAAAATTGACAGTTATTACACCCTTAGAATATATTTTACTTTGTCAAGGCAGTTATTGTAAAAAATGAAGATAGGCCTCAAAGTCAAACTTTTCACCTATCTTTTCCCTAGAAAGTAAAGATAGAGTTATTAAAACAGAGAAGTAGTTGCAGATATTCTTGCCTTATGCCTTGCATGGTTTTCAAGGTTAGGAATGCATTTACTCTATAATAAATGACATTCAAACCCTAGATTAGTTCCACCTCCTTGTTTGCAGCATAAATACTGCATTAGAACTCATTGTATTGTTGGCATTTGATGACTCTTTGAAATAATACATAGTCTTCTGGAAGTTAAGAATAAATTGGTGTTTTGGAACTTGTGGATGTCTTGACCTGTTTGTTGATGAAGAAGGCTAGATCATTGGATCCCTGAGCTTGGCTATTGGTGAAGTACTCTAAATCTGTTATTTTTATTTTTTGTTTCATTATGTTTCATCATTCTCTGTTGCAGTAGAGCAAAATTTTTAGGCTAAGAAATGTCTTTTGAAAGCACCTTAGTCTTGTTTACTCTTAACTGTCTAAATGTTTTCTTCTACTAGGATATTTTAGAGAATTCTTAATCTATCTCTATAACCCATATGTTTGTTCATTTCTTAAATAGTTCAATACAATTGGTCTCAAGAATGATTTATGGTTTTCCCTGCTTACTTGCTGCCACTTGAAAATCGTTTCTGAAGTCTCCCTTCAAAGTACCATTGTTTAAAGTCTGCCAAAGAGGTTTTGTTCCGATCATACCCTTTGTACTTGCTTAATTAATTGTTTTGAAGGTCTTTATGACTATAATAAAAGATGTTTAGGAGTTCCCTCTTCTATGAATGCAGTTATTTGTTAACCTTGAATTTTTCTTATCCTTGAAGGTGAAATCACTGGAAGTTAAATGAGTTTCTCGCCTTCTATATTTCATTGGAGAGGTTTGTCTTGGAATTATTATTTTTTGAAGTGTGGTTTGCAGAATTTATGGTTAGCCCTATCTATTGAATGCCTCTTTATGTTCAAATAATATTTTAAGTCCCTTCGTTGAGAAGTACATATAATTAAGGATTCTTAATTTCCCTTAGTTCTAATTTTCATTCTAAAACCCTTGATGTTCATTTCATTTCACCTAAAAGACCTTAAAAATCCACTGGCCAAGTTATATTGTCCCTTTGATACCCCTGATCCATTGACTGACTTTCCATGACTTTCATTTGACTCCATTTCCCAATGACTTAGGAATTTCCTCCTTCTATCTATACTGCCTAGATCATCATGTCCAACCAAACAAACAAACAAACTCATACTTAATAATTAGCCTAAAATCAATCTTTAAAAAGAAAACAAGTCTTATCTTTGCAAAAAAATTGAGATATCCCTCTCTGAGACTAGGAAGGCTAGGTCGAATAACTCTAAAGACTGATTTTGATGTTGCCTTGTCACTTGGTATCCCAATCTGCCAAATCACGGGACTACAACACAACCTAGTTAGGACCATGGAGAGAATGATGGAAAGGATAAACCTGAATGAGATGACATCTCCTAGGGACAACCAACCAAACCCCCAAAACAGAAACCAGAATTAGAACTTTAGAAGAGACTTGCCCCGAAACAAACCAAGGGAAAATGATTTACAAATCAGGCCACCCTTCCAAGATAACTATGTTGATGAAGGGGAAAGAGATATTGAAAAACCTGATGAAAATCATCTAAAATTAATAGGCTCTGATAGCGATGGTGATGTTTTTCTCACAGAAGAAGAACAAGATTTTTTCTCCTCAAACCAAGATGAAACAAGTTATGAATATTCTGAATACCATGAATTAGGATTAGAAAATGCCATAATGGAAGTCCATAAGCAATATGATCTCAGGATTAAGAAAAACCAAGATAACTCCAAGAAAAACAACTCAAACGCTGTTGTTAAGAAAACTTCCAAAAACATGCTTAAAAGAACAACGGACAGTAACAATGCCATGGCTAAGAAAACTGATCCTAACAAAGACAAAACTAGTCAACCAAGTATCAACCAAAGCTACCCTAATACCTCTACCAGTGGCCCTGAGAAAACTTTATTGACTGTGCTCCAAATCGTATCTCAAATAGTTAACCGATGGAAAGGTTATGGCCATGTTGGACTCCGGTGCCTCTCACAATCTCATGCCAAATGTTGTGATGGAAATATTAGGCCTAGATATAACTAAACATTACAAGGAATTATACTCTTTTGATTCAAGTATAGTCAAGTGTTTAGGCTTAATCAAAGATCTTTGTGTTAATCAGCAAAAGTGTTGGCTAAGCACCTGGTCATGGATATAGCGGTGGCAGACATTCCCCCCAAGTATGGAATGCTTTTATCTAGATCCTGGGGAGCCAAGCTTCAAGGAAACCTTCAACTAGACATGTCCTATGCTACCATCCCTATTTTTAACCAGAAAAGAAGATTATACCGAGAGTCACACATGAAGTATATGGTTAGCAGTCAAGAAAGGCCAAACAATATACCTCTTTATTCTGTACATTCAGATCTTGATTCTTTCATTCTAAATACCGAAGAGGACATTGATGAGCATTTAAGTGAAGTTAAAATAGATCTGGGTACACTACATCAATCAAACCAGTTTATCTATGATGAGCTCGACACTCAGAACTATCATGACCCTGAAAAATTACATGATGATGAAACTGAACTTAACTTTCTGGAAATGGAAAATGAAACCTCAAAACCAAAAATCAGTTTAGAATCTGAAGCAAGTTGTTAAAACCAAGGGAAAATCCCAAAAACATAGTCACCGCCTTTTACTAATCCAGAAGCACTTAAAATCCTTCACAGAACAGAAATCTTTGGTAATCAAGATCAAGAAAGCCTCATGTTTTTACCTTACCTGAAAACTTCACCATCCAAAGGTTTTTCCCCTCCAAAAGAATCTTTAACTCTTGCAAAAACTTCTGTAAATCCTAAAAATGTGTCTGTTGAAGTTGATATAGGGGGATATGGTAAGGATAATCTTGAAAGACCCGAGATGATTGAATTTTCTAAAATTTTATCATTACACATAGAACTAAGAAATGCAATATTGTGCAAAAATTTTCAAAACACTAGTTTATATCAGGGATCTAGTTCAAAACATTGTGACATAGACGCCATTCTAAGAAACCCCCCTTTCAAAAAGGACCACAAAAACCTTGAACAATTAATTTCTCTTAAAAGGAAAGCAACAAGACATAGGATGTTTCTAAACTTTAGGCACCTAGATCAACCCTCCCTAAAGAACACTTACCTTTTTCCCAAAATAGATCATACTTCACAAAGGCTAGGGATTTATAACCATATGTCATTACATGATAGTGTTTCAGGTTACCATCATATGATACCACTTCAAACCAATCAGCTCAAAGACTTTTTCAAGTTTACAGGAAGCAATTACAGGTTTAAACAAATGCTTCTCGGGCTAATGGACACTAGAGACACCTTCCGAAGAACTATGTTTCCAGTTTTCAATTTCTTCACTATGGTATACATTGATGACATCATCATTTGTTTTAAAAATGATAAAGAATACCTTTTCTACCTGAATAAAATCTGTAACAGAAACAGGTATGGGAATCAAGAGTCAAAGAAGAAGCATCAAGAAGAACATGAGTTATTTGAAAATTTCTGGAAAAATCCTTATATCATGTTTTCAAATGAAAATAACCATGATTTATATTCACAAAAACTAAATGAACAAAGAGAATTAGGAGATCCTTTTGAAGACAAGATGCTCAAGTACCATTGCTATCAAGATCCTTAGCTTTAATTTTTCACTCATTATACATATCATTGTTTGAAGAAAAGTCCAAAAAGAGTGAAAAACACAAAAACATAGAAAAAATAGAAAGGAGGGTAGATTCTAAAGAAAACGTACATCCCCATACCCAAAAAATAGTAATACTCGATGCCACGACTCATGATGGATCAGATTGTCTAATCCTGGTTCAATTCATGCTTTGAATTTCTTGTCAAAATAACTTAGAGAATGAAGTCTGTCATACTGCTTAATCTTGATCATCAAATAGACTAGGTAGTGAATAAGAAGAGTTCACTAGCATAATCTGAACTCTTGGAAGAAATAAGTGTAGAAGTGGATAGTTTTTTTTTGCTTTCAAAAGAAAAAATGTCAATGGGTTTGCCAGTTCAAGTGCACCCAAGGAAGATAAAATGTTAGCAAAGTAGGTTGGGTAGGTAAAGGTGAAGTTGAGCTAATCATGATTTCATATTTTCAAAATCACTACTTCAGGGAAAGCAGCAGCAAAAGAAAGAAGAAAATTCACCCAATGGATGAGGCACTGGTCTTCATAAACCAAAAGATCTGAAATTCTGGACACCTCCTGAAAAGGATTTTCGCTCCCCAAGTGGAACCACTATTATTCATTAGTAATTTTTACCTATTTAGATGATTAAATGCTTTGTCCTGTATTTCTAGACACAAAATTCAAGAATCATGTGAGTTCTAGAAATCTCCTCAAAAATAATTTTTTCACTATCCTACTTCTCTGTAAAAGCATGGCCAATCTATCATCCAAACAAGACCAAATCCTAGACTAATGTCCCTCACTCTCACTATGTTTTCCACCTCTACCTATACCACTCTATCTTTGTTTTCCTAAGCCCTCTACTTTCACTCCTTGTTTCGCCAAGTAAACCAAACTTTTTCCCCTACTCACCAAGTGCCTCAAGCAATGGTGATTTCAAAACTCCCTTTCTAAAGCCCTCTAAAGTAAACAATTTTTTCTAGTTGTCTAGGATGATAGTTCATAATAGAGTGTCAAAACTTGGTCCCCTCATCCAAACCATGATTCAATATTTTTTAGTCAAAAACCTATTCCAAGGACATTGCAATGAGTCAAATAGGGTCACCTAGGTTATGCACTATCATGGTTCTAAATTCACTGTTTCCACCGATATTCAAAGGTGAAGTCAAGAGAACACAAGGATGAAGCTTATCATTGTCCAAATAATATCAAATACCTCCAAAGATATCCTCTTGATCAAGCAACAAGCCTACAAAGGAGCAATTTACCATGTCCAAGCATTTCTGCGGGAATGTTTTGTAAATGGTCAATAGCAGAACAAAGTCAAAGAAGGAGGGCAAAAAAACTTATAAAGGCATCCACAGTAGGTAGTGAGATACAACAGGCTTAAGTTCACACAGAAGATCATTCAAAAGGTATTTGGCATGAAGCACAAGTTTTGTAGGGGGATAGCTGTCCCTTACTTACTTTTCTGCAAAAGAGTCAAAAAGCTATCAACCTAGAAAGAGGTAAGGTAATGAGAGGCACTATCACAAGAAAACCACTCACAACCAATAAGAAAGAAGCAAGGTATGGGTTTGATGGAAATCAGGATTTATGATTGTTTTGACCAAACAATAAAGCAATACTAGGGTTACAAAGGCAAAGGACACCTCAACCCCTTTAAATGATCATTGAAGGCTTTTTAGACATAAGTAATGAGTTTGATAAGTGTTTCTTTGAAAACTTAGAGGATAACACTGTTTTTTTTTCTAAGTGCCCCTAAAAAACTCAGAAGTTTGGGAATATGGACAAAGATGTTCCAAATAGTGACAAAGAAACCTCCTTCATCACAACAAATGGTTTCAAGGGTTTTCAAACTACCTTCTAAGGTTTGGAAAACATGAAGATTAATACTCCACTACACCAAAGGCATAAAAATGATAAAGAGTATCAGCAGGAAGAGGCAATAAATGTCAGTTCAAAGGCCTCTTTTCTATAAAGAACATCTAGAGACATATTCCAGTGGCCAAAAGGGACAAACATGGGTAGAAGTTACCAAAGAAAGCAACTATGAAAAACATGGGTCATCATTGATAAGGGGAGCTTTCCAAACTTCAAAAGAAACAGTGATCAAAAGACAAAGACTGTGTAGGCACCTACAATATTAGAAGTGGCCATCAAAACACAAAAATGTTTCAAGATCTCACCTCCCTCACTAGACATATATCATTGTCAAAGTGGCCTAAGAAACAGATTTACCCCTAGTTTACTTTCCCATAAAGGTGGCAAATCTAAAAAAACCAAGCTGTTGTTTATACTTATTGCTAGGGTATTTTTCCCACCAACAGGTCTTTTCCTCATTTCTTAAAGATAAAAACATGGCAGAATATCAGTCAAAGGGAGAAATGGCAAAAATAATGAGTTTGTTGTGTATAGGTGTTAAAGTCAAAAATAGTTCTTTTTCCAAAAATAGGTTGAGAGGCATAGGCTAAGTGTCTTCAGGAAGGTTTTCAAATTAAAAAGAACCTTAAGAGGCCTCCAGCAGTGAAAAAAGAACAAGGTTTTAATCAAATTGCCCACCTACAGGACCAAAAGCAATCAAAGGCACAGTGAAAAAAATGAAAAGAGATTAACATTATAAAAGTGGGTTTGGCTTCAAATTTATTTTTCAAAAGGTTATAAAGACCTTTTTGGGTATTCCCTCGCACCATTTTTCATCTTCAAGCAATAGAAAGCAGTTGGGAGAGAGTTTGAGGGTTTCGGTGCAAAATTGTTAAATTTTCGCAGGCGCTATGCACCTGGCCTTCAACGCTATGCATAGGAGAGGTGGTCGCAGTGTTATTTAACATTGTGATGTGCACCTAGGGCCCAACACTACGCACCTGGTCAGGAACTATGCACAGGCACAGGAAAGCACCCGGGCTACCCGAGCTGCCTATCAGCCACCTGACACTATGCTCTGACGGGCCCGACTAGCCCATCTCTGGCCCAAGTCAACCCAGGCGTTATGCACAGGCGCTACGCACAAGAAAAGTGTGTCTCGATTTGCTAAAAGGGGCCAAAAAATTCAAATTTTCTCCTCCAAACCTCCTGCAATCAAAGAAGCAAGGTTGGTGGTTCATTTTCTTGCCTTCCAAACATTCATTTTCCTAAGAAAAAGAGAAATTTAAAGGCCTAATTAGACCAAACCCTAGGCTGCATAAAAAGTCAGTTTTGAATCTCTTGGGTTAGGGTTTGCAAAGGAAAAAAATTGTTATATATGCAAGAGGAGACTGAGTGACAACAAAAAAAGCTCTAAACACGAAATACACTCCTTGAAAGCTTCATCTTGGCCCCCATTTGCAAAATTTGCCCTCACCTCACTAATTGTCATCCTTTGACCTAAAGGTTCCCAAAAAAATTCTAAAAATATTGTTGTGCTAGAACCAGTCACCATGTCTGAAGGAGAAATTCATACTAGCAGTGATGAGATCCAAAGGCCTACCAAGCGTAAACACAAGAGGGGAAGGGCCAATAGGTTTGAGCCCTCCAACACCATTCAAATTACCTCCTCTCCCATGATCCTTTCATGTTTTTAGGATGTTGGGTGGTATCAGTTTTTTGAAAAGGTCAAGCAAGTCAAAATCCACTCAGAATTGACTATATTTTTCATCCTTGGCTTACAAAATCACCAAGTTAACCTAGCAGGAGTGGAATTCGAACTCTCATCTGAATCCATTTCAAATCAACAGGTCTACCAAACATTGGTGAGATATGGTTTAAAAAATAATAAGTTTGATTTGAGCTATTATGAGCCCTACCTAAAACCTAGCTATCAACAAGGCTACAAGGCTATTTTCCCTTTCTCCCACCTGCTAGAGAGGTATTGTAATGTCCCAAAAATGGATTTCTCAGCAAAACATGCCTGAAAAACGAATTTTTCAGGAATTTGTGCTTCATATATCATAAACCATATTTATAAACACTCAGAAACCAACTCCAAGTGCTTCAACAACCTTTACTCAGCTTTTATGGGCAAAAAGGTGGGGAAAAGTGAGGATTTTGGCCCTAAAATGAGTGTATAAGAAAATATGCGTAAAATGAAGGGTCAAGGTTCTGTAATATGTTATATTAGGTCAAGAGGGATCTAAATATATAATTTTAGCAAAAAAAAAATCGTTTTAATAAGTTAAAAAGTTCCTCCTTCCTGACTAGTCAAGAAAAACCCTGATTTCCCATGACTTGGAAGATGCAGAAATTTACTGAAGCAAGGGATGAATATTTTCTAAAGGTATAATATGTAAAAAATTATTAAAAATCATAGAATGAGTTTGTTAACATGGCATAGGCATTAAGCAATGCTAAACATCAGTTTTACATAGAAAATACCTCAACATTGAGGTGCTGCAAGACAAGAGAATGACCCAGAAACCCTTCAGCGTTATTTTTAGGAGGCTGAAGCTTATTTTTATTATATTACATATATTCAACTTATAAATACATGAAAACAAAGATCTATAATGAAACAAAATTCCCAAAGGGCTCTTTATTACATTCCCCTTGGGGATTTCAGCAATACATGAAAATGTCGGAGCAGATCTGAATTTTATTGCAGAAAATCTGCAGAATGATTCAGAATTTCTAAAGCAAAGCTTTAGTAAATTTATTAGATCATAAATGGACTTGGATTGTTTGGCCAATCCAAGGATCACCCTTGATGCAAGGAGGATTCCTTCACATCAGAGATCTAGCTCCATAAAGATGCCAAAAACCCTGCAACACTGCTCCTTCAACAATAACGTAGATCTGGGAAAGAAAATGCGCCGTATACCATGAATAGCACATTGGCCTGATTCTAAGATCTGAAATGAAGCTCAAATCATTCAATACGGCTCTCCAATGGATTAGAAACCCTCCTCCACTGGAAAGAAGTACTGAAATGATTTAGATCTGAAAAGATCTAAATCCCACTTGCTGCAGCTTACAAAAGCAATCAAACCCTCAACAAGATCTACATTGCAGTTGGAAGTAGAAGCTTGGCCAAATGCTGGATAGTGGATCAATGAAACACATCCTCCTCCAAAGAGCTACTCCATGGAAGGAGAGAGGATTCCTAAATAGGAAATCCTCTTCCCTTTGGCTAACCAGCCAAGAGAACTCGAGTTGCTCCAACAACTTCAAATCATCAACAACCTTTTCATGAGCCCTCTCCTTCATTTTTATAAAATGAGGAAGTGAAAAACCCTAAACCACTTCACTTGAATTAGCCCCTTTCACATTTAAAAGATCCTTCTAGAATTGCCTAGATCACTTAGGAGGTTCAATGCACCTGGACTATCTTGTGATTTGGTCCTGGAATATCAATAAATAGCTTGCCCTCTTGTGGAGAAATGCACTGCCAAGAGATGGTAAGAGGATGCAAGCAAAATATCTCACCATATGTTGGAAGAAAGAAGATACATGGACTCATGAATGAATCCTCAATAATAGTTTGGCACACTCCCATGAAGAGAAATGGACCAAGCTCTGCATGCAAATCCTCTTCTCCATGCTTGAAAATCCAAGAAAAGAAGAATACATCATCTTCCTCACCACCTCTTTGCTCACCAAGTGCATTGAATTAGAAGTGATCCTGGGAATACTCCATCAATAAATCCCAGCTCCACAGTGACAGCGTTGTTGGCCTATGTAAATAGGCTACCATCAACAAATAGCTCCAATCTTTGACATGCAGAATGTCAAAGGCATCTCCCATAACGTTGCTACAAATGAGAAGTCCTCCCCATGAATAAATTCCTTCTTGAACATCTAAGGTCAAGGAGTAACCCATTTGCACTATGATAGTGCCATCTTCCACTCTTGCAACATCATGAAAACTGTGACATCAAATTTGTCCTTGCTCTCTCAAGATCTTCCCAAGCAATAATATATTTTGATGCCTCCTTATACTTCCATCATCCAAATCATGTAGTGACAACATGGTGCTTGACATGAATAATGTTATGCCAACATAATGTGTCCATACTCCTTGCTGCTCCATGATGCAAGTATCTACCCACTATGACAGAGTCTGTATATACATGAATAAATCAAATAATCACAACACCCTCACCACTGTTTATAAATACCCCAGTAGGGCAGATATGAATGGAGTATACTTAAATTCTCAAGGAAGAAGACTATATCCTCTTCCAAGTCATGTGCATACATAACTCCTTCATCTGAATGTAGGAAGGTTTCAAATTCCTTCCTACTTTTCTCTGTGTGAAGCTGAGTAAGTGGTGTGGATGATAGAAGAAGCTGGCACTCTCCTCCTTAGGCCACCCAATACTATGTGTGCCAGACCTCGGGGTCTTCACTTCTCTGCCAATCCGCCGTAAGATAGGGTGGCTGATGCCTCTTGATGAGAGTGACTCCTTGATGCAGTCTCGGGAAGTGAGACATCATCTAGTGGTGATTGAATACATGAATGGAGAAAACCATCCATGCTTCCACTGCACAATCCAATCACCTCTCTAGGTGCATCAACCTTCTGCAATAGATAGGAATGAGATTGGCCCTCTTCCCCATCTTCTCTTAGTATCATCATGATTTTGCACCTTCTCCATCTCAAGGGCTTGTGAAAGGAAGCCCGCAGTGGCAGGCAGATCTTGTTCTCATGCTGGCTTGCCTTGTGTGTGATGCAATTCTTGAAATGTAGAAGTAGAGCTTACTTGCACTTTATGGTCTTCCTCATTGAACATGAAAATTTTGCTCCTCCAGATTTTGTGCAGCCATGGTACAAGTCTCCACATATAATCTCCTTGAGATCCTTTAAATACTGTATTCAACAATTGGTGGAGTATGCTTTGTTTCTCTCTCTTATAATATACTCCTTGTTGAAGATAACAAGTGCATGAATCTTCTCCTCCTTCATAAAACATACATGGGTCCTTTGCTTCTTTGCTTCGTCAAACCCTACGGAGATTTCAACATTTTCTTTCTTCTGTCTAACCTCTTTGAAGAGGCTCTTCCTGGATCTGAAATATGATGAGGTGAAACTCATCTCCTTTAGCTTTATGATATATTTCTCTTCTCTCCTCTAATACTGCTGCAAATTTCCCTCTTCAGGAGTACCAAGATTCTATTCCAGAGATTGACTGCAGAGGCATTTACTGGATATGTCACCTTCACAAGGAAGGATGAGATCCAGAGGCTATCTGGCCATATGAAAACTTTGTCTATAGATATTGAAATATTCCTACTTCATGGATTCATCACTTTGGCTTGAAGCCACAGGCTGAGCCAATGATCATGCTCTGATACCACTGTAATGTCCCAAAAATGGATTTCTCAGCAAAAAATGCCTGAAAAAATGAATTTTTCAGGAATTTGTACTTCAGCTATCATAAAACATGTTTATAAACACTTAGAAACCAACTCCAAGTGCTTCAGAAACCTTTACTCAGCTTTTATGGGAAAAAAGGTGGGGAAAAGTGAGGATTTTGGCCCTAAAATGAGTGTATAAGAAAATTTGCATAAAATGAAGGGTCAAGTTTCTGGAATATGTTATATTAGGTAAATATGGATCTTCATGTATAATTTTAGAATAAAAAAACTTGTTTTACAAAGTTAAATATTTCCTCCTTCCCGACTAGTCAAGAAAAACCCTGATTTCCCATGACTTGGAAGATGCATAAATTTACTGAAGCAAGGGAAACGTATTTTATGAAGGTATAAGATGTAAAATAGTATTAAAAATCATATAATGAGTTTGGGAACATTTCATAGGCATTAAGAAAAGTTAAACAACAGTTTTACATAGAAAATCCCTCAAGATTGAGGTGCTGCAAGACAAGAGAATGACCCAGAAACCCTTCAGCGTTATTTTTAGGAGTTTGAAGCTTATTTTTATTATTTTACAGATCTACAAATGATAAATACATGAAAACAGAGATCTATAATGAAACAAAATTCCCAAAGGGCTCTTTATTACATTCCCCTTGGGGATTTCAGCAATACATGAAAATGTCGGAGCAGATCTAAATTTTACTGCAGAAGATCTGCAGAATGATTAAGAATTTCTGAAGGAAAGCTTCAGTAAATGTATCATATCAGAAATAGAATTGGATTGGTTGGCCAATCCAAGGATCACCCTTAATGCAAGGAGGCTTCCTTCACATCAAAGATCTATCTCCGTAAAGATGCTAAAAACCATG
The DNA here is from genome assembly GCA_034641835.2 of Pinus albicaulis. Taxonomy (NCBI): domain Eukaryota; kingdom Viridiplantae; phylum Streptophyta; class Pinopsida; order Pinales; family Pinaceae; genus Pinus; species Pinus albicaulis. The sequence continues at coordinate 1,440,736,315 of CM076580.1, forward strand.
CAACACAGCTCCTTCAGCAATAACGTAGATCTGGGGAAAAAACTATTCCATATACCATGAATAACACATTGGCCTGATGCCAAGATCTGAAATGAAGCTCAAATCATTCAATACATCTCTCCAATGGATTAGAAGCCCTCCTCCACTGGAAAGAAGTGTTGAAATGCTTTAGATCTGAAAAGATCTAAATCCCACTTACTGCAGCTTACAAAAGCAATCAAACCCTCAACAGGATCTACATTGCAGTTGGAAGTAGAAGCTTGGCCAAATGTCGGATAGTGGATCAATGCAGCACATCCTCCTCCAAAGAGCTACTCCATGGAAGGAGAGAGGATTCCTAAACAAGAAATCCTCTTCCCTTTGGCTAACCAGCCAAGAGAACTTGAGTTGCTCCAGCAACTACAAATCATCAACAACCTTTTCATGAGCCCTCTCCTTCCTTTTTATAAAATGAGGAATTGAAAAACCCTAAACCACTTCACTTGAATTAGCCCCTTTCACATTTAGAAGATCCTTCTAGAACTACGTAGATCACTTAGGAGGTTCAATGCACCTGGACTATCTTGTGATTTGGTCCTGTTGACCCAATCAAATAACTCAGCCCTGTTCATACACAAGTGGCTTTTATCCAACCAACTCATATTTAGTCCTGTTCACATTGAGCATGTATTTATTTTTAGATCTAAGGAGTGTTGCATGTCCTCCATCAGTCTATTATTCATAATCATGAAAAATAAAACAAAATTCTAATGTCCCAATTAGCTTAGCTAATTTAGGGACATTACAGTCCTCCCCTCCCAAATGTTGCTTGTCCTCAAGCAACTGCAAGGATAGAACTGAAAAATTTCTCCTCCTCCTACTGTAGCATCCCCATATGATGAACTCCTCCAAAGAATGAGATGTTGTGTCAACAATGAATCTCCATATTGCCCCTCCCAAGCATGCAAGTTAGCTAAATAGCTATCATCATGAAATATTCAAATACTCAAGAAGGCAATAAGGTGATGCCTAGAGGCACCCTTGAGGCATGGAATCTGAAGTGTATTGGGAAATAACATCCCCCATGTGAGTTCTCCACCCTCAATCAATCATCCACCAAAAATGAGTCACCTCATGACATGGCAACTCCATGAAAATTTTCCTCCACCTTGAGCTCCTGTAAAATAGGTGGGCTGAAAATCTGCACATGGTAGACAAGATGGCCTACCCTCTGTTGTTCTCCTCTCCACTTAAGATAAGTGTAGAGTGCAAACTGATCTTGGACTGCAAGGATCCTTCCCCTAGCTCTGTAAAACAAGTCAGCCCAAAATGTCTCATATGTTATGGATAGAAGAGTATCATAATGAGGTACTCCATCACACACATGGCTCACCTCCAAAAGAAACAAGTGTTTGGCTATGGTGGCCACAATTTCTCCCATGTTCCCATTAGAACATGTATTGCAGAAAATGTGGGAATCTCCTTCCTAAAAGGACACACTCATCTCATGTGTCTCTTTCTCAATCATGCTCTCAAAGACATAATGGAAATATCAGCAAAGAAAACATGATCATCATCATAATGAGGGAAATACCGAAGGTTCCATGTGATGCAAGAGATTACCAACAGCCCCCCCCAAATCTTCACAGCGCAGTCTTCTCAACCACTGCTTAAGAAGAGTATATGGAAAATTTCCTCCTGTGACATGGTTAATCATATGAATAAAGAATCCACATGTGAGGAAAACATATTTTCCCAAGGCCACATAATAGATGGTTGCCTCCATCATGCAATTTGGCCCAATGAAGTTCATGGAGGTCAATAAATAGCTTGCCCTCTTGTGGAGCAATGCACTTCCAAGAGATGGTAAAATGATACAAGCAAAATCTCTCACCATATGTTGGAAGCAAGAAGATACATGGACTCATGAATGAATCCTCAATAATGGTTTGGCACACTCCCATGAAGAGAAATGGACCAAGCACTGCATGCAAATCCTCTTCTCCATGCTTGGAAATCCAAGAAAAGAAGAATACATCATCTTCCTCACCTCCTCTTTGCTCACCAAGTGCATTGAATGAGAAGTGATCTTGGGAATACTCCATCAATAAATCCCAGCTCCATAGTGACAGTGTTGTTGGCCTATGTAAATAGGCTGCCATCAACAAACAGCTCCAATCTTTGACATGCAAAATGTCAAAGGCATCTCCCATAATGCTGCTACAAATGAGAAGCCCTCCCCATGAAGAAATTCCTTCTTAAACATCTAAGACCAAGGAGTGACCCCTTTGCACCATGATAGTGCCATCTTCTACTCCTGCAACATCATGAAAACTATGAGAGCAAATCTGCCCTTGCTCTCTCAAGAACATCCCAAGCAACAAAATCATTTGTTGCTTTCTCATACTTCCATCATCCCATCCATGTACTGAAAACATGGTGCTCGACATGAAAAATGTTATGCCAACACAATGTGCCCATACTCTTTGCTGCTCCATGATGCAAGTATCCTGCCATATATGTGGTTAAGGGATGCATGTATACATGAGATAAATCAAAATAATCAACACCCTCACCACAATTTTTTCTCATGCAATGGGAGTAGCTCATAGATGAGTCTCCTTCCATTCTCAAAGAGAAGAGAGAAGACTATAATAACTCTTCCCAAGAGTCATGTGCATGCATAACTCCCATGCCAAATGTAGATGTGGGAAGGTTGCCATCCTTCCCCTACTTTTCCTGCCACAGCGCAGAAACTGAAATGAGAGTGGGTGTGGATGATATTGAGAGACTGCTTCTCTCCTCCTTGAGCCTACCCAAGACTCTCAGTGCTGCATCAAGACCTCCCAAGGTCTCCACTTCTCTGAAATCCATGGGCAATGCCTCACCATGTGAAGCATTCACCTCTTCTTGATGATCAAATGGCCTCCTTGATGCAATGTCTCCAGGAAGTGAGACATCATCTAGTGGTGACTGAATACATGAATGGAGAAAACCCTCCATGCTTCCACTGCACAATCCAATCACCTCTCTAGGTGCATCAACCTTTTTCAATATATAGGAATGAAATTGGCCCTCTTCCCCATCTTCTCTCGGTATCCTCATGCTTTTGCACCTTCTCCATCTCAAGGGCTTGTGAAAGGAAGCCCCTTTGATATCTCCAAGGGAAGATCTTATTCCTCCCTTACTGCTCTTTCATAGCGCAGTGCAATTCTTGGTGAAATGTAGAAGTAAGAACTTCTTCTGCAACTTTGTAGTCTTCCTCCGTTGAACATGAAGGTTGCTCCTCCAAGGTTGTGCCAACGTTGGTACAAGTCTCCACCTTCTCAATCTCCTTGATATCTTCTTCAATGCCCTTCATTCTTTCAAGTGGTGGAGCCATGCTCTGATTTTTGTCTATATAGCTCTCCTTATTTGTGAGGATAGGAAGTGCATGGATCTTCCTCTCTTCTTGAAACCTTCTGCAGGTCTCACTGCAACTTTCTGCTTCTTGAAACCCTCTAGGAGTTTCATTTTCTTCCTCCTTCTTTCTTCTGTCTAACCTCTTTGAAGAGGCTCTTCCTGGATCTGAAATATGATGAGGTGAAACTCATATCCTTAAGATTTTTGATCTCTATCTCTTTTCTCCTCTGATACTGCTGCAAATTTCCCTCTTCAGGAGTATCAAGATTCTATTCCAGAGATTGACTACAGGGGCATTTACTGGATATGTCCCCTTCACAAGGAAGGATGAGATATAGAGGCTACCTAGCCATATGAAAAAATTTTCTATAGAGCTTTAAATATTCCTTCTTCAAGGATTCATCACTTTGGCTTGAAGCCACAGGCTGAGCCAAAGATCATGCTTTGATACCACTGTAATGTCCCAAAAATGGATTTCTCAGCAAAACATGCCTGAAAAACGAATTTTTCAGGAATTTGTGCTTCATATATCATAAAACTTGTTTTGAAACACTCATCAACCAACTCCAAGCACTGAAGCAACCTTTACTCAACTTTTATGGGAAAAAGGGTGGGGAAAAGTGAGGATTTTGGCCCTAAAATGAGTGTATAAGAAAATCTGCATAAAATTAAGGTTCTAGGTTCTGGAATATGTTATATTATGTCAAGAGGGATCTGCATGTCTAATTTTAGCAAAAAAAATTCGTTTTACTAAGTTAAACAGTTCCTCCTTCCCGACTAGTCAAGAAAAACCCTGATTTCCCATGACTTGGAAGATGCATAAATTTACTGAAGCAAGGGAAGTGTATTTTCTGAAGGTATAAGATGTAAAAAAGTATTAAAAATCATATAATTATTTTGGGAACATGTAATAGGCATTAAGAAAGGTTAAACAACAGTTTTACATAGAAAATCCCTCAAGATTGAGGTGTTGCAAGACAATAGAATGACCCAAAACCCTTCAGCATTATTTTTAGGAGGCTGAAGCTTATTTTTATTATATTACAGATCTGAAACTGATAAATACATGAAAAAAGAGATCTATAATTAAAAAAAATTCCCAAAGGGCTCTTTATTACATTCCCCTTGGGGATTTCAGCAATACATGAAAATGCCGAAGCATATCTAAATTTTACTGCAGTAGATCTGCAGAATGATTCAAAATTTCTGAATCAAAGCTTCAGTGAATGTATCATATCATAAATAGAATTGGATTGATTGTCCAATCCAAGGATCACCCTTGATGCAAGGAGGCTTTCTTCACATCAAAGATCTAGCTCCATAAAGATGCGAAAAACCATGCAACACTTCTCCTTCAGCAATAACGCAGATATGGGGAAGGAACTATGCCATAGACCATGAAGAACACATTGGCTTGATGCCAAGATCTGAAATGAAGCTCAAATCATTAAATAAATCTCTCCAATGGATTAGAAGCCCTCCTCCACTGGAAAGAAGTACTGAAATGCTTTAGATCTGAAAAGATCTAAATCCCATTTGCTGCAGCTTACAAAATAAATCAAACCCTCAACATGATCTACATTTCATTTGGAAGTAGAAGCTTGGCCAAATGCCGGATAGTGGATCAATGCAGCACATCCTCCTCCAAAGAGCTACTCCATGGAAGGAGAGAGGATTCCTAAACAGGAAATCCTCTTCCCTTTGGCTAACTAGCCAAGAGAACTCGAGTTGCTCCAGCAACTTCAAATCATCAACAACCTTTTCATGAGCCCTCTCCTTCCTTTTTATAAAATGAGGAAGTGAAAAACCCTAAACCACTTCACTTGAATTAGCCTCTTTCACATTTAGAAGATCCTTCTAGAACTGCGCAGATCACTTAGGAGTTTCAATGCACCTAGACTATCTTGTGATTTGGTCCTGTTGACCCAATCAATTAACTTAGCCCTATTCATACACAAGTGGTTTTTATGCAACCAGCTCATATTTAATCTTGTTCACATTAAGCATGTATTTATTTTTAGATCTAAGGAGTGTTGCATGTCCTCCATCAATCTATTATTCATAATCATGAAAAATAAAACAAAATTATAATGTCCCAATTAGCTTAGCTAATTTAGGGACATTACAGGTATGCCCTACTGATGAGACAAATTATCAAGTATTCCACCTGTCAGGGGAGATACTTCAGGATTTACTCATATCATATAAGGTTACTAATGCACTTCACCAAAGTCAAAATGATGAACCTACCATACTACCTTCTCTGGAGCATTGAAAATATGGCCTCAGTTGTCAAGAAAAGAAGCTATGATCACCAAATGTCGAGCCTTTTCCACCACTCCTTGATCAAATGATTGTCTTACACCAGCTGGAGCAGCAAGGAATCCCTTGGGAATTCTTCATCTCACATAATGTATTTACAAACCCCCAAGCCTTCATTCAGCAGAATCTACCTTCCACTTCACAACCACCTACCTCCACTCCTCCATCATCTCTGCATATGCCTTCTCCACAAATAAATTTTCCTCCTATCTCTTCTCCTAATGTACCAAGTGAAGAAGCTGACAATATCTCTAATGAAGAGCAAACAGATGACAATAATGAGGAAGAGTACAGTGAGGTAGAAACTGAGGAAGATGAAGAAAGCAAAGAAGAGGACAGTAGTGATAAGGAAAGTGATAATAGCCACAACAAACAAGAAGGTGATGACAGCAGAAATAAGGAGAGAGATGAAAATGAGGCAAAGGTTGAAAACATTGAGGCAAGTACAGAGCTTAATAAAGATGATGAAAGTGGTAAAAATTATGAAGATTATGGGACAGAAACAGAGTTTAAAGAAGAAGAACAGCAAAGTGATGATGACCAAGAAAAGGCAGCTTCCCAAGAAGGAAATAGTGAGCAAGAAAACAGAGTTGAAATCAATGAGCCCCATGGTGAGCAAAAGGGAAAAAATAGTGAGGGAAGAAATGATGATGATGAGGTTAAAGACCAAGAAATTAGTGACCCTATGGAGCATCAAGTGGCTCATGAAATCCATGACAAAGATGAAAAGGCTTGTGACACCTCCAAAGGTAAAAACACCCTCATCAATCCTCTCACATGCACCTATCACAGAGGCAAAAGAGATGTGTTTGCTGCCTCAAAAAGGAAAAGGGCCATCTCTCCTCCAGCAATCAAGCATCAAGAAAAAGGAAAGGAAAATATGGACAAAGGTGAGCAGAAGGTTCAGGTAAGAAGGAGCAAAAGGATCAAGAAGACTTCTCAAGGGCCTCAATTCATTGATCTAGACAGTGACAATGAGGACCAAGAGACGAAAACTAGGTTGCTCCTCTTGGAAAAAGATGCATAGCTTCGGGAGTGGGAAAGGGATTTTGAGAGAGCACAAATTATCATCTACTATTACAAGGAGGATCATAAGTATTTCAAAGAGGTGAAGGGGGGCCTTTCTCTACAAAAGAAAATGGCCAAGCATTATGCAAGGAAAAGCATGCTTACTAATGCCAAGCTAAAAAAGGCCCTCATTGAGATAGAAGACCCAAAAAAGGCCAAAGTGCATGAAAACCTTGGTATTTTGGCCCAAGCTTCTCAACAGGTGTCCAAAACCTCTTGAGGGGTCTCTCCACAAATTTTGAGGCAAATTGGACAACGTTTTGTTTTTTCCAAATTTTGACCCCTAGGAGCGCAGCACCCTAGGCACTACGCACAAAATTGGTGCATCCTTAGCTCTCAAAGTTTACATTTTTGGATTTTCCACATCAACAACAGTATACTCACCAATTTTCAGATCATTTGGAGCATTGTCACCCCCTCAAAAGGTAAAAAAAATAAAAAAATTTGACCTTTCTGCCTCCTTTTTAGACTAGGTGCTACGCACAAAGCAGTTTTCGCAAATTTAATTTTGAGCAGGTAAATGGCATCCACTCAGCACAACTCAAACATTTTTGGAAATTATACGCATTAATATTTCCAACTAGCCATCACAGAGCCAAATCTAGTGTCAGGAAGACCTCCAAAATACTGCTGCAAAAAGGCCTATTTCTGCGCTGCGCACCTAGCATTTTTTCACTGTTTGACACAGTGCGCTATGCTTCTGTAGATCACTAGGCAGAATGTGCATTTGGAAAGTTTTCTCATGCTTTTCAGGGCCTAAAATTCAATTTAATTTATATTTTTGGCCGGAAAAGATATTTTGTTAGATATTTTTGTGCCTTGGGCCTTGCAAGGCCTCAAGGACAACTTAGGATATTTCTGATTGGCCAATAGGCTTCTAGATGCTCTAGTGGGCTCTCCTCTTCCTTGTTTGTTATATAAGGCATGAGGATTCATTTTAAACATTGGGACTTGATGTTTTTAAGAGCAGTACTTCGTTTTATGAGCTTGGAGAAGAAATTGGTTTTGTGAAGTGGATGAATGGCTTGTTCGGCTTGATGATGGAGAAGCATGTTTGCAGGATTCCATAGCTTGGTAAATGGTGATGTTTTCTTAACTTGTTAATGTTTTCTTGTCCTCACTTTTGTTTCATTCTACTTGGTTGCTATATATCAGAAAAGTATAGGTTGAGACATGCTCATGGAAGCACCTCAAACCTCCTATTTGCTATAGCTTTGATGTTTTCCTCTTTTGGTCATCTTAAGGAATTCTTGATTGCTCCTTAATTCCACTAAAACTTGTTTTTGTTTCATGAATGGTTAGTATGCTAGCTTTCAAGTATGATTCATGGTATGCCCTGTTTATTTGAAGTTTTCAAAACCCTATCTTGAAGATTTTCTATGGAATATTGATTGATTAGGTTAAGTCAAAGAGGTCTCGTTCGATCTTGCCTTTTTCCCATGCTTACCAACTTATTTCAGAGTTCCCAATAGCTTGATATATGTTGTTTAGGAGTTCCCTCTCCATAAATTGAGTTATTTTTTTATCTTATGTGTTTTCCCAAAAGCTGAAGGTGAATTTCTAAAGTTAGGAGTTCTAATGCTTCTATGTTTCACTGGAATGTTCATCTTACATGTTTATTAGTTTGAGTATTATTCATAGAGATTAATGGTTTTCCCTACCTCATGATTTATTTCTACAGACTATATATGTTTAAGATCTCTTAGTTTTTCCCAAACTTAATGTTCATTACACCTCATACATCACCTAAAGGATCCATGAACCTTGCTAAATTGGCCCTGCAGTACACCCTGTTTCATCATTTAGACACCCTTGACTTCATCTGACCCCATAACCCTATTTATTTGATAACCTCTCTTTCCACCTATTCCTACTTGATCATATTACCCCAACCCAAAACAAACAAACAAACCTACACTTAACAACTAGCCTAAAATCAATCATCCAAAGTGAAAAAATTCACATCCTTCGCATAATAGAGAGAGCCCTCTCTGAGTCCAGGAAGGCTAGGTCCTAGGACTCCAAAGACTATTCTGATGTTACCCTGTCATTTGGTTCAGCCAATCTACCAAATCATAGGACACTAACAGCTGGGAAACAATGAATTCTAGAAATATTCTGGCGTTAATGTAGAAAACACACTTGATAGGGTTCAAGCGTAAGTTATATTGTCGACATCATTGAAATACCAGGCGGAGGTCTTCCAAATGGTAATCATGCATCTTGGATCTTACAGTGAGGTTGTTCAAATAAGAGAGGATGAGATGAGCCAAGTCATTTAAGATGTAGTTCGTGGCCTGTTGGAAGGTGGCGCCAGTGTTTTTAAAACCGAATGGCATAGCTTGGTATGCGAAGGTACCCCAAGTGGTGGTAAACATGGATTTGTATTGATCTGTGCATTGAATCTGGACTTAATTATACCTATAGAACCCATCCATAAAGGATAAGGCCTCATGACCAGAACAAGAATCTATGACTTGGTTGATGAATGGTGTGGGATATTTGTCCTTGGTTGTTCAGATCTCGGATATTAGTACAAATGCGGATGGTGCCTTATTTTTTCATGATGGGTACAAGGTTAGAAACCCAAGATGTGTAAGTGATCAAGTATATAAACTAATATTTGTGGAGTTTATCTATTTCTTGTTTGATTGTTTCTACCTTAGAAGAGTGTAATTGACATTGCTTCTTCCGGATGGGAAGGGTGTCAAGCCATGTGTCAATATGGTGTTCCACAATGGTGGGACAAATGTCTGGCATCTCCAAGTAATCCCATGCAAAAATATACCTATATTCTTGTAATAGGGAGGTGTACAAGGCTACTTCTTCTGAGTAGCATGCTGCCCCTAGGGAGATTTCTTCGACCTTGGCATGTTTTTTTTAAATATTCACCTTAACGGTAGGTGAAACATTTGACCTGTTTCCTTCCTAAAATGGGTTGACTACTGGCATAATATTTTTGAACCAATCTAATTTTCCTGATGGCAAGAAATATTTAGATTAAATGGTGTAAATATCATGGTTTGGTGCGTTGTTAGGCATGGGTACTTTTTCAAGTAGGAAAAACAAAAGATGATGCATGGCGTCCATGGAACTTTAGGTTGCATCATGGCCTCCAAAATATCTTCATCTGAGTGAAAAGTACTATCGAAGGGTGAATTTGTTTGCACGAGGCTCTGAGGGGGGAATTCGGGCCTAGCAGTGTTGTTCGACAAGCAAGAATATGATTTGGTGGTTGATGTCGTAGAACCAAGTGAGGTTGACAAAGTCGTTGATGGTAATACTATTGGTATGCTAGCTGTAGTGGTCTCAACACCAAGAAATAATGAGAATACAACACGAATCATGGTTCCTATGGATGATGAGACAAATCATATGCGATGTTGTGTTTCGTCAGCATTAGGTAGTGGAATAATTTTTGTAATGATTGGTTTGTACTGGGTGAGGGGGAGCTCGTATGTCCTTGTTGGTGTACAAGGGGAAAACATATCCTCCTCAATAGGAATCCGGAGTTGAATCCTAAGATGTCTAAATCTTTGTAACATAGGGAATGCTTTGGTACCATGAGAGTTGCGGGTGAAAATGTTGCACACATGGTAGGTACTTACTGAGTAAATGGTATGTGAGCTAGTACTACTCACAGTGTAAGACGATGATGGTTGGTTGGGGTCGTGAGATGGATCATTTCTATGAGATTTCCATCTCCAGGTCTTATTTTTACCCTGATGTTGCTTCCTTGGTTGGTTTTGGTTTAATGCTACTATGGATTCTCGCAAACATATAATATATTGATAATTCTTTATATGATGAAATTGGGAGCATATGCGAAAATAGCAACAAGTGATTTTCTCCTGGTTGGAGAGATGTATTTGGGGGATAGGGGTTACTATGTGAAAAATATCAGAAAACCTGGCTAGCTCTCGAAATTGGTTAACCATGTGGTTGGGTTTATCACATAGGGCACATGGCAGGTTTGGTTTAGACCATTATTTCCTGGGGCTTTTGGTCTTATTCCCATATCTAGGTCGATGATGGTGAAAAGAGATCGGCAAGGTTTCTGCAGGTTTTTTCTCTTTAAATATACACAAGATGGACCTAGATGCTTCATTCCATTGAGTTTTGGTATTTTCCGAAAGTTCCAAGTCAAAACTAACTAAGTTTGAATTTTCAGTGATGAACTGATGCATGAAGTCTAACACAGAGAAGAATTGGGAAAGGTGGAGACAATGTCGCACATGATGGTTACTTCCACAGATCTGACTAGTATGACATCTATGCCTAGATAAGTTGCTTTGGGAAACACAGGTGACTAAGTACCAATGATTAATTTCCCTTAATTTTGGGCATTGAGTGATCAAATGATCAGGTTCATCGCACAAGTCGTAGACTGGTACATGAAGGCTATCCTTTGTTTGTCTTCTTGGTGCCTGCAGGGTTGGGCTTGGTGGGTATGAGCATGATGCTGGTTCTTCTCGTATATATAAGATGATATTTGATTTGTCCTCTCCTATCTGCATGGGTGTTGTGGATGGATCCTGGGAATTGGATTGCACCAGTGCGTGCAATGCATCTCTATATCGAGGGATTTTGGGGCAATTATGGGTATAATATCTGTACTTTGTGCATATGGTGCATGCATGGTTGGTACGCAATTCCTTTCTTTGTACATTTGTGACCTTTTCTCTAGTAGGTGGGGTTACAATTGTACTTTTGGCATGTAGAAGAGCTTTAAAATCTTCCAACTCTAGGTAGGTGTTGGTAGGATGGCCAACAACATGTCATAATGCACATGGTGGAGATTTCCTGGGAACTTTAGGAGCATCGACCTTCTTCTCTTTTTTATTCTCCTTTTTAGTTGCATCAGCTGGTGTCACTACAGGTGCTTCCCGAGTCATGATGGCCTTCTTGTAGGAGAAATGAATGACACCTATAGATGTGATACCTGAGTTCCCTGACATGGCCGGTGGGGCCAAACCACATTGATATCGCAAGAGCCATGTTTTGAAATGTAAGGGTTTCCATGACTTGGTGTGAGACAAAACTAGGCGGGGGATATAAAAATGGGGTTTGGGTGATGGCATATGGGATAAATTATGAGTCGGCGGCGGAGACACTTGTGGTGTCAGGCTCTGGTTCCTGACTCAGTTAGGTGTTTGATGAACTCATCATGCACACTGAATCTCCTGTAGTTACTGGAGCATCTCCTAGAAATACAGGAGGTTCTCCAGGGTATGTTTTGAGGAGCATCAATGGTTTGAATTTATTAGGAGCGAAATCTATGTACGTTGTAACCAACTCCGCATAATAAACTACATAAGGTAGCACGTCGTCAAGGGTAGTTACAAGCTTCTTCATGGGGGAACATTCCCTTCATGGGGGAACATCACCACTCTGAATACGGAGGATGCTACTACATTCATTGCATATATATAACTCCTTCCAAGAAGGATGTTATAATCCATGTGTGCATCTAATAATTCAATGTTAATGAGCACAGTCTTGCCAATGAGATGTATTGGTACGTCTTAAAATAGACTGACAAGGGAAGAAGGGTTCCCATCATATGATCGAAGCATGATGTTGAATGGTTTTAGTTTCGGAGATCCTAACTTTTGTCAAACGGTTTTAGACATGATACCTGTGGATGCTCCTTTGTCCATGATGCAATGATGAATGGTGATGTTTTATATTGAAACCAGGATTTGAAATGTGACTAGAGAAGGGATTCATGGGCTCACTTTATCTAGGTCAACGACCATTAAGCGAGAATCTGAAGGGTCGATTGCCTAATGCAGAAAGTAGGGCTTTCTATTGGCATGGGAAATATTGCAAAACTTCTAATGCTAGCATAGCTGAGGGGTACAGAGCCAAGTCATCCACTATGCTATAGCTATGAGTTGCCTTTGAATTATGTAATGTGAACTACATGGGATTTTTTACCATTTTTTTCATAGGCTCTATAGGTATCCTAGGAATGGTCAATGGTGCTATGGGCATGTTCATGCTTGAGGAATATGGGTTGGTGTCTGCGGGAGATTCATAATTTCTATTTCACGTTTGCAAGATATTGTCTTCTCCTGCCATGTAAATTTCAGGATGAGAGTTGTTATGAGTGTTCCCTCCAGGATTTTTCTGGGGTGGTTGATGCTTTTAAGTATTAACCACTCCTTGATGCGGGGAAGGTTCCTACATTACTACAAGTTGCTAGCTCTGCCCCCCTCCTCCCCTATTTCCCTGGATTTTTTTTAACTCAGGGAGCTCAGGACAATGATGGGTGTAATGACCATATTCCCCTCATATGGCACAAGAATGATTTTTCCTTAGACTGGTAGTCTTGTTTTTCCTTTGAGAGTTGTTGTTCGTTTGTTCCTAGTTCTGATTTCAGTTAGGGTTTCCCCCAGCCTATGTTCGCAGGGGGTGTTTTTGATTGTTGCCCCCCTGTCCAAGATCTCCCTTTGGTTTTCTCTTTGGTTTGTTCTCAGCAACATTAGGGGTATTTTTGGTATTCTCCTAGTCAAATGACGGTTGTTGTCGAGATTGGGAGAGTTTCACTAAATTAACCCCTACATTATTTTGCACTAGTGGTATATTTTGTTGTTGTGCAGGGAAAGGAGAGCATTGGTTTCCTTTTCCCTGATTGGTGTACACATTTTGGGATGACTCTCTTACATCAATATTCATCGATAAGTACTAATTCCCCTTAGGGGGAGGGTATGGTACTCCCTGTGGGGGATGATATTGGTTAAACCTGCTAGCCGCATTTTGCAATGGTGCAGGCTAACTGGGGTAGTATCTTGTGTGCAGTACAATTTGCGTAAATCGAATGGCTGAATAGAAAACAAATACCCATGATACTGGTATGTTTTTTTGGGTTGAGTTTGGGTTAAGTACCATATCAATCCATCAACAGTATTAGATGCACCTAGTATTTCTTTATAATTTTGCAGGCATGAGGCGTCTGGAAGAAAATTATAGATATGTCTAGACTGGGTGAATTTGAGCTCTAGTTGTTGGGCTTTACTAATGGCTTCTTCCTCATTGTGCGAGGCTGAATTTTCCACATATTTTAAAATTTCTGATGTGAGGGATCTCAAAAACAAGTCCAGGAGAACTCTATCATCAAAATGGGCTTTTCACAAGCTACAATGTTTTCACCATTCGTGGATATGGTAAAATATGTGAATGGTGGGTGTTTTCTTGAAGTGGGTGAGAAGTTCCAGTCCTGAGTTGTGTCAAATCGGGAGCTGGAAGAATGTAATCAATGTTGTAGCTAGGGAGTTAAAGCTTCCAAGTGACGCAGAAGGTTGATCAACATGCCATTTCATTGTAGGCTTTGTAAGGGCGTGTTTGAATAATCGTAGCTGAATGGTATCCTCTATAATACTATTCGATGAACACCACAGGTGAAAATTCATGGCATGGTTTCCTGGGTCTTCACCTTACTTTCCCTCAAAGTTTGGAATATCTAAAGGGAGCTTGGTGGGCATGGCTAGCCAGTTAATGCCATGCATAATTGGGTCATTCATTAGCTTACTTAAATCTGGTAGATTCAAATACGCTAAGAAAGGTATTTGTGAGCTATCCACCATCGCGAAATAATTTTGAACAGCTATATGCAAAGGGGTCCTCTGTGGGGAGGTCAGAGGAGGACTGCCCTGGTGGGTGCTTCTAGGGCTATCTAGAGCAGTGGTATTTGGGCTCCCTAAATGGGTAGTGATTGGTGACCCTTGCAGAGTCGTAACAGGTGTATTTTTTCAAGGAGGGGTCCCAAGAAAAATTTTCTCGATAAATGAAGATCCTATAATAGTGGCAATGTGACGTCCTCTACGTCTAAATGGAGGGAGTCCTGGCACACCTCTCGGTAATGGGGGGAGGTCTAAGAAATGCCTAGATCAACGGGGTGCCATGGGGTCCCCTATGGTGTTGATTAAAGTGACTTACTTTGTATTTTTCTAGGCACAAATATCGCTATCAATGCAATAAAATCACATACATAAAACAAAGAAAAATGGAAAGGTAATTTTCTTTTAGATTAAGCTATGTGATCAATCAAACAAAAAATTATTTTTTTTTGTTTGTGTGTGATAAAAATCCTATGTATACATGATCGTCCTCTCCACTCTCAAAGTAACTAGGCCTTGCAGAGATATCTTCTGATGGGTCCTAGGGAAACATCCCGAAATAACTAGCGATGCCTTCCAGCAGCCAAAAAATCAACCAAGGTAATGGAAATGAGGATCGAGTGTTGGCTGCACCGTCACCTATAGGGAAAGGATGCCCTAGATTTTGGCCGCTAAATTACCTTCGTCCCACATGAAAATTGGAGTCTTTAGATTCTTGGTAGTCAATTATTATTACCGAGCATTATATGGGTCAAGAAGCCCCAAATAGTACCGCACGCACTAGACCTAACTTGAACCCCCTTTGAATCGAATCTCTGTTATGCTCAGGTATTCTTTTCCATGGGATGATTGAAGGATTTCAAGCACCCTCGAATTCAACTTATATGTTTTATAGATGTAAAATGACCATGGAAGCTTATGGGATGCCTACCCCCAATGATCTTAATCTGAACTATTACTTCTTTTATGACCCCTGTGGGGAGAATTAGTTGGTTCGAGTTATGGTTTTTTTAATTTGTATTGAATTTTCTTAGGGTGTGAATTGGTAAGAAAATGTAAGCTAAGTGAAAAAATCTCTGAGTTTGGGATTCCTTCTTATGCAAAGCTTACAAATTCTTTGTGTGTGGCGAAGTTAACATACAAAGTGTGATAGGATGTGGATATGCAGTGATCCTTTACTATATCCCTTTAATTTACACTAAGTGTTTGATTGATCCTTGAATAACATAGAAATTATGGAAAAATAATGGGCCGCTTACAATCCTTATAATTACACTATGTGGAGCTAAATGGAGAGGGGGAATCAAAATTCTTTGAGAAAGTGTTCATATGCAAGCCCAGGTTTGCCTAAAGGCGCAAGGGAAGAAAATATTACTTGCTTTCTATACTAATGTTTGTTCGTAGTCGCAAAACTAATGAAAATACAAATAGCTTGTTTAGTAGCAAGATTTGTGGATGATGGGCCACTTACTCCTTTACTAATTAAACTATGTGATTTGCATAAACTTTAGCAAAATAGTTTGAAAAAAATGTGTGGAAATTGGCCACATAATATTCTCCCTAATTAATATATGTGTGTTTTTACAAATAAGATAATAATAAAAACTCTAATTGCTCCACTAATTATGGTTAGCACAATAATCAATCAAATTGAAAAAAAAAAAAAAAACAGTGCAAAGGTGAAGGAAATTCACTAAAGGCTACCAATCACCTGAAAATTTGAAAAAATACAAGCCTTTTCTTACTTTATGGAGATCTCGTGTGTCTTTCCAACACAGAAGCATGTCAACGTGTCTGTTAGAGAAAAATATGCATGAGCGAGAAAAGAGAGTAAAAAATCATTGTTTGAAGCTTAGAATAGGTCCATAGGGTCCTGAAAATTTTCTAGAGAGGTATTGAGTGCCTTGTAGTTGGTTATGTAGAGAGCAGGTCCCAAAAAACAACTATTAGAAAAAAGAAAAGAAACCAGTGGAGTCACAAATTCTGTGTTATTTTTTTTGTGGCAATGGAGTACCAAATAACACTTCCTTAATAGTTGGTTGTTCCCTGCAAAGGATCACAAAGATATTTGGTGTTGTTAGTGGATAGTCTTCAACAAAATAAAGCATGACTAGTATTGGAAGTAAAACAAAAGAGACAAATAAAATTCTCAATGGAGTATACTCAAATGCAATACTCAATGGAGAAAACATGTCAATATAGAAAATGAAGAAAGACTCCCTTTATTGACTGTTAGTGGTAGAAGAATATAATAGAATGCTAAAACACTTGAAGAGAATCCTTTGAGATATGGTGCTCAAATATCCTCAGCAAGGAGGTCCCTTTCCTTAGTCTCTTTGCAACTTCTCCTCTCTCTCAAAAGAAGTGTGAAGGCTCTCCAATGGTGGACTCTTCTGATCTCACTAAGATGTTGGATTGCTTATAAGAAATATGACCAACATGCTAGTGCTCTCACTTCCTTCACTTAAAAAATTAAATGTATTGTTTCTCTGATAGCAATTTTTCCAGCATAACAATGTCTCATGTTTTTCTCTACCCATGGCTTGTTTATATAGAAAATTTTGAACCTATGTTCCCTTCCTTGGTTCAAGAGTGATAGTGACCCAAGAGTAGGACAAGATGATTCCATTGAGGGCTGTATATCTTCAGGGTGACTTCAAGTTGGGTTCCCTTGACTAGAAATGTTAGGTAATCATCTCCCCAAGTGTGCTAAGTGGTCGCAGAATATGACATTTCTCCCTTCCCAGGACTGTGCGACTTTCGAAGAAAAAGTTGCACAGTGCATGCAAACCCTCTTTGTTTATGGTGTGTGGTCCAATTTTTCTCAAATAACCTTAGGAAAAGTTAAATTTTTATCTTTCCATGATGTATTCTACTAGAAATTATTGATTTGTACCTTTTTATAGACAATTTCTATGTATCTTGCAGTGTATGATTTTCTGGTGTTAACACAACCCCTACTCTATCTCTATCTGTCTCACTACTTCCTAGACAAGCCTAGGTCAATACTTAACCAAATTTTGGTTTTCCCAAGTCCCTATTTCTTTGGTTAATTATCCCTTATTATTTAGGGAAACCCCCATCCAATACTGCGCAATCCATCACACACCTTCCTATGACTACATGCATCACCTGTACAGTTTGGTTGATTATACAACTGATAGTACATTTCCCTTTAACTCCAATCTCAACTAGGTAACTCTTATTTCACACATGTATGAGTTATTTATGGCTGATTTATGAGTTATCTGATTGATCACTAAGTGTGGTTCAAGTTCCACTTCCACACTTTGACCTTCCACTAGTTGCTCCAACAATTGGAACTAGTTATACTGACTTTAATTTGGATAAACTAAATTAATTAATTACAACTCAAAATAAACTAAACTAGGGATCATAAAAAGTAGGAATCACTCTACATGACTCAAATTAGACCATGAACACGAATTAACTAAACTAACTAAGGCAAACTAACGTATTTAACTCGTAAAAGTTGTCACGAGATGTGGAATTACAATTTTCTTCTAATTTAATTCTAGGGAAAATTAAATTAGAATCTTTCTAGGTGCCATTTTCAACACTTGATGTGTACGTTCATCCTTCATATGAATCTCTCGAGTATCTTTAACGAACCCTGAAAAGGAGTGTTGCAATCTCATAAAGTTCGATGATTCCATCATTGTTTGATGTTTTTATGAGTCTATCAAAGGTCTAACTCGGCTCCTTTTTCATGTTTAGAGAGTTTGAAAAAGAGGAGAAAAATAAAACTCCAAAGGTTCCTTTTTGTAAATAGTCTATTGAGTCCAAAAAGGTATAAAATTATATTCAAGAGAATCTCTTAACCATGTTCGATTAAGTTATTCCTTTTACGTAAATAGTCTATCTCAGTCTAGAAAAGGGTTAAACTTATACCGAGGAGACATATTTTCATTTACTTTAACGAGTTTGAAAAGACAAGTACTTGGCAATCTTTTCATGTTTAGGGAGTATGAAAAGATATGAAAGACGACTCCTCCTGGAGGAATGAGTGGTATAAAGGGTAGAAAATGGTTCTAGTCATGATGGAACTACTTAAAACATGTAGAGGTCAAGAGGCTAGTTAATAAGACCACTCATTGTTGCGGCTCCCCAGGAAAAGGTAAAAAACCAAGTGAAAGTGTATGATCGGCCAAGAAAATGGAGACAAAAGAATGAGAAAACCAAGGTTCATTTGGAAAAAACATGGTGACAAAAATGGAAATCACGAGAGGCAAAGTATGAAGATCATTTCATTTTCACAAAATCTTGAAACATGTGGAAACTATGCTTGAGAATACTTGAATACTATTTCATTTTTACACAAGATTTATACATGAGGAAAACTATGCTTGAGAGTGGTTTCAATTCTACACAAGCTTAAAACAAAGAAAAACTATGCTTGAAATAAGTTTGCATGCCCCTAGCATAATGACTCAATTCTAGGAACAAAATGGGATACTCCACCTATTAATGGAAATGAGTCACTCTTTAACACAACAATCTTCCACTTCATCTTTGTGGTTGTTGGGTTGGGAAATTTTCTTGTCTTTTGGTTCATCACACCATTTCAAAGCCTCCATTTTCGGTTTTGGGTCAATGATGCTACCTCCATTTAGTGTCGTTGATGTTTTCAAGATAAGTCATTCATTTGATATTTCCTACGATACTCTTAAGCCTACATTCATGTCTGTCATTCCTGAACTAGTTCTACCAACAAAATTATGTCTCAAATCACGATACATTTTTTTTGTCATTGATGGGGGATACATCAAGGCCCTCCTGCGACGGGTCACTTCTTATCAACATCAGCTCATTATCCAGGAAGTTTAATTAGAAACCATTTATTCATTACCTTGGAGCTTTCATACATCAATATAAAGTGTCCTCACTCTTGGTGATAGGTTTACATCATTGGTAGTTGATCGACAGATTCTGTGTGGTATTTGACTTCAACTCATTCATTCACACAATAAAAATTTTACTGCAGTACCTTGAGAGCCATTATAATCATTGGTGGTTTCTCTCACATTTGTTAATGGTTTACATCAACGGTCGGTAATCAAATGGTTTCTACCATGTTTGAATTCATCTCCTTTATTCGCATTGTTAGTATCATACATAGGGTGATCGAGTGAACAAGATAGAAGATCCCAAATCTAGTTCCATTCATCTGGGTTGCACTTTCAGGATTAATGCAAGATTAAAAAGCATGATTTCCATGATAATATAGTAATCCAATCATGGATCCACACTTTGTCATCAATGGACATGATTATTTATCATTGTACATTCAATGCTAGCTTATGTGTCGAGCATGGGTACGCCTCTCTCAACAAAGATATCATGATGAAAATTTATTGTAAAAGATGATAATCTCGACTAGTGTTTCTTGATCTAGACTTGTCAAAAGGTAAAGCACTTCAGTCATCAACCATTGTTTCTAAATTTTCACTTTAGGGGGGAAACTGTTATAGTCCATTTTTTTGCATCTGGTCAAAAGGCATGCAAACTGGATCAATCAAAATCCATGAACTCCTTGTCATCATCCCTACACAAATCCCTAAGCATGAATCTTCCAAATCCCTGAATTTCTGAGTCTGACTACTTCAAAATAGTGTTTTAAAGGCCCAATGCACCCTGGCCCTTTAGGGACCTTCATTCACCAACAGGTTGCAGCTCAATTTTTCACCTACACTGATCAACAGCAAGTTGTTCCTTGTTGGGGGTGTTTTGATTCTAGAAATTCGAGAAAAAAAAAAATCCTGAAGCTTCCTCTTTCAGAAGCTTCCAAGGTTTTTTTCAACCATTTACCTTGGATAATAACTTTGAATCCTATCTAATCCTTCCTTGGATTTTTCACCTCTTATCCCTTGAGCTCATCCTCCCATCAAGAGTGGATCTCAAGCCTATATTGGTAAATGGATAAGAATTCCTAAACTACCACACTCTCCTATAAATCTACAACCACCTACAACATCAAGGTTGGATTTTAGAGACTGATCATGCCCTCATGCTACTACCTTGAATTTAGGAGAGTCATCATCTTCATGCATTAGGGTGACATTGATGTGTGATTTGTGACAAGGAAGGACAAGTCAAATTGGGGAGATATCTACAAGATCAACTACTACTCTTGGTTGTAAAATCTCTCCTTTTCATATTAATACAATGAGTATACAATTTTCCTATATATGTTATGTTATATTTAAATTCATATGTTTCAATGCTTTGCTGATCCATTGAATAGGGTAATTAAATAATGCTACATAGATGTTGTAGATATTTGCCTTGTTGTGATTGTATGTGCAGGTTCTAATTATACAAAATTAGAGCTATGACTGGAGCTTACAAGCCGAGAGGATAGTAAATCTTACGATAGATTCCAATTAAGCATCTTTCCATTCTTCAATTTCTCTAAGGGAAACTTTATATTCTTTTCTTTCTATTGTTCTAGACCAGTCCACTAGGTCTAGGGAAGACTTTTGTTTGAAGTCGTAAATTCTGCATAACAACAAAAAAAGTGAGAGGTGGTTGCATGCACTACATTCCACGGGTGCATGATAGGGGTGCTTGATAATCCCTTTCTTGTTGAGAGGGAGTGCTGAAAAATGCAACAAGAAATTCGCAATTTGATTTTGCCTTGATTAAATTGAGAAAATGCTAATTTCCACATCAATAGACAACTTAGATGATGTAAAATTGTGTGACATGGCTTGTGGCAGCTAGTTTACTCAATAAATTTGAGTTGGAGGAGTTAGAGTTTAGTTAAGCATGGTTGATTTCTAATTTGTAGCGATCAAAGTCAATTACCTCAGGTTGTTTTAAGTTAAACTAGTTCTATTTGTTGGAGGAACTAGTGGAGAGTCAGTTGTGCAGTGGGACTTTGGTCAAACTCAATGATCATCTAGTTAATTGATCAATCAACCCAAAATAGCTAGTGCATGGAGACAATTCGAGTTCCCAAAGCTTGGCGGAGACAAGGTAGTGTAACATCAGTTGTAGACTAGTATTGAGTGTACAAGTGTTGCATGCAATTAGATGATCAAACTAAGGAATTGCGCAATCCATTTTGAAGAAATTCCTAAATAATAGGGGCCTAATTTATCAAGGAACAATGCAAGGAAATAGGATCTCAAGTAGAGGTAGAAATTGACTAAGTATACGTCAAAGCTTCTTAGTGAGTAGAGAGATAGGTTATGCACTTGCAAGTTGTACTCAGTTGAGTAAATAAATTGTAATACATCTTTATTCTTTTGATTTAATGCAAGCAAGCATTGGGGTTTTTAGCATATTTCTTTCCCCGGGAAAAATACTTGTTTCATGTGTGTGGTTTATTATTGCATGTCTGAGATTTCTTTTCTGCATTGTGAATGTACGCAAAGTATTAGAGTAGGTTTTTGTCTTGTGATTTTGAGTAAAACTTCATGAGTAGTTAAAAATCTACATCGTAATTTCTACATATGGATTGGATAAATCTCATGTGTAACTTAAACTAAAGAATTTTTCAGATGCAAGGTTGAACATGATAAGGAATGAAATGGATGCTTGATGATTTCATTACCTTCTTCTTCATTACAGATAACCTCACTACCATGTGTCAATTTAATTTTTTGCTCATTAGATGATGATCTTGAAGAGCATAGTGTATCTTCTTCACAAGTTAATGCATTGCAAACAATAGGTCACAAAGAATAGTGTGGTGAAGAGGAAGTTTCCAAAATAATATTTTCTTTGACTGAATTGGATTCTAGATTCAAATCTTTCAAACAAAAATATTCTTGAAAAACCAAAAGATCGGTTGGTGCGCTTGTGAATTCATCATTATATACATCAATCGATTCATCATCATAAAAATGATGATTTCCAAAACTTTAGATTGATTAGGAAAATTAATTTCATTTTATTTATTGCCGAGATTAGTAGATTCTAAATCAACCAGGAATGAAGAAATGGTAACAACCCTGGTAAAAATCCATGTAAAAAAATATATAAGACCACAATTAATGGGACACGTATTCCAAGCTGAATGGTCGGAAAAATATCCTAGAGGGTGTTCATTTCAGTTATTATGGTTAAAGGAAATTGGCAAAGGAAATGGCTAAGGCATTAAAGAGGAAAAAGGTATTTTTGGCACATTTATTTATGAAAATAATGGAGATTAGGAGAAAAGGGAGATGAAATGTGGCAGGTTGCATGTGAGGAGGAAAATGAAGGAAAATAATGGAAAATGAAGAAAATAGAGGCCTCGTTGACAAAAAGGCTTTTGAGGATCAGTTAGAAAGATTTTTCTAGTTAAACCTTTTGTCAGTGCATTTTTGGAGCTCTCTCATTATTGTCTCTCTCTCTCTCTCATGTTTGGACACTTGGAATTTTCATGGAGCACTTGGGCATTGGAGCAAGAAAGGAAAATCAAGCAAGGAAGAGCAGGATCAAGCAGCTACATCAGGATTATTTGTAGGTATCAATTTGCATATGTAATTTTCTTGCTAGATATATCATGCATGGTATTGCATGTGGTTTCTTGTTGTCTTGGCATGGGTTTTTCCAGGTGTGACAATGTTTTCAACCTAGCCTTTCCATTTCCGTATAGATTTGATGAGATGGGTTTCTCATACTTCAATTGAGTTGGATGACCGAATTGGATTCGAAGATGAGTGGTGTGGATCTCTAAAATGACAAACACATGGTCTAGTGGTCCATGAATCGGACTGTGCATATAGGTAAATCCACTGGCCTAGTAACCCTTGAGCCAGATTGTGGGCTGCGGTAAACCCAGATTGTGTGCCTTCGTGGGCCTAGGAATCCTTGCTGGTGAATGGCAGGATATACGGTAATTCCAAGAGGTGGATTTCTCTCTATTTGGCCTAGTATTCCTAAGATGGTATGCACGTTAAATCAAATTCCTCATGATGTAGGTGAAGAAATTTGGTAGCATATGTTGGCTTGAGGGGTCCTGACCCAGGTTTAGATTTTATCACACAACCAATAAACCCTACAACTACTAGCCCTTTCGGAAATGACCTGCTTGCGCAGATCAAAGTCCCACCCGAAGCAGTATGTGGGGGTGATGGAACCAGGTTTCCGCACCCTGAGGAAGAAATTGATGTGGTGGCCCTAGACAGTTTTATAACAGAAATTATTTCATATTGTAAACATATGCACACATATATAAATCAACACTTATCAGATTAGTTGTGTCACAACACAGATAATGCGCATAAACAGATAAATAGTATCACAAATCGACTTCGACGTAGATACATATAATAGAATCAGATATTCGCAATTCACTGAGTACACATTCACGTGTAATAAATTAAGAAGATCTATTCATATACTTAACTATCAATAGATATTCATGCATAAAGGATAAATATACTCGCGCAAATACAATTGATCATAACAGAAGTAAAGTTATCTCATAGCAATAAACAATAATCAAATACCTCAAATATCAAGCACATAACACATTTGGTTTGCCAAAACAATCTTTGTATTAGATCCAATCAATTCAATACAGTCATACTTCCCCTTAAAATCACCCTTCCGTGCACACAGCCAGCGAAGCCTGCACACAGCCAGGACTAGGTCTCTGCGCACACAGCTAAAAGGAGCCTTTCTACCTAACCCAGGCTAAAAAACCTTACAAAATTATCACATAAGCATAAGCACTTACTTAGATCAACATAACATGAACTATGAACTAGAATCTATCTATATTTACATCCATTCAGGGCACATATACTATGGTCTCAAACTATGGTTTGAGGCCCACAGCTTTCCCTTAACAACCCATTTACATAAAAGAGGGACTTTGACCCACCCCAAAGCCCCTTGGCCTTTCCGCGCAGTGCGCATAACCGAAAATATATACAAAAATTTTCTCAAAATGCACCCCAAGGGACCCTACTCCAACAACATCCATGCTTGTTTGGTTCATTTTCGGTTGGTTATGAGTCCCACATTCATGCTTGGAATATGGCATGGGGGTGATTGGCTGAAGAGAGATTTGGCTCAGCCAATCTATGGTCAAGTGGAACGTGGAAGTCCCATCTCTGGTTGGTTTTTACACTCACTAATGAGAAGCTTGTTCCTTTGGTATTTAATGTAAAATTTCATTGGTTATTATGTGGATTCTATTTTTGTTGTATCCATGGTATTTCTGTTGTTATTATGTTGGTTATAAGCTTGTATTTTATCATTGATGATGTATGTCTCTATCCATGTTTTTACTTGTAAATGAATGCACAATGTATCTATGGTCAATCAGATGGTATTGCACCTTATTATGTAAGGGATCAAGGCTTCTTAGCGATTCTCAGATAAGTATGATACCCCTATGTTTAAATCTATTGTTTACACTTGTAGATGCAATGTTTGTGACATGTTTGAAGAAATTCCTATCATAGATGTGAGGGGCCAGATGATTTCCTGATGATGTGATTTCTCTTGTACCTTTGTTTTAATGTTATTTATACTCTCCTAAAGTTCCATGAATTTTTGGGAAGTGACCTGGGCTCTGGGGCTAAAAAGGTGGCACAAATCCCAAAGTTGTAGGCACAAAACTGACTTTTTTGGGCCCTGGCCGGGACCTTGCCTTTGCATGCCCATGGCTATAGGCTTCTATCTACTCCCTTGCCCTTACATGCCTACGGATAAGGCTGAAAAGGGTCAAAAATTATTTCCCTCTTACGGTTCATGGGTCTAGGGGGTTGGGCTACCTCTTGGAGGTGTGGTTGATGTTGTGTAAGGATAGTTTGTTAGGTTTCTATCGGTTCCACTTCCTTAAGGTCATCTAGGTGGTTGAATATCATATTAGTAGCCTCTCGTCACACGTTTAACTTGGTTGGTTGGTTACTTAGGTAGATGTGGGAAGAGGGTGTTACAGAGTGGTATCAGAGCATGGTTCAACTCTCAGACTGGATGGGTAGTGTGTTGATCATGTGTTATGTTGATTTTTTATGTGTTTCTCATACCTATGTTGTATGTGGTTGTTGTTTCCGAATTGTGTTGGCCATGGTGGTAGTGGTGTCGCCATGGAAGTGTTGATGATGTTGTTTTCGACATGCTCTCATGAATGTATGACTAATTGTGTGTTGTTCTTGTTTATGTATTGTGTGTGCACTCTTTCTTACATATTGTTACATGTTGTATATGCATTTCTTGGTTATGCTAGGTCACATATTGGTCATGCTTGTGTGTTGTCTATGTATTCTTGCTTATGTGATGCTATATGTGGGACATGCATTGGTCGTTCATGCCAATTGTTTATACATGTCAAGTGGGTGCATATGGTCAAGTTTCCATTGGTATGGTAAAAGGTTGTTGTACATAAGGTCATTTTATGCAATTAGGTCATCGTGATGATATTGGTATGTTATGATGCTAATGGGTTGGCTAAGATAGAGTAGGAGATGCAAACCATCAAAGAAAAGTTGCAACATTGGACCTCATGAAGAACATGTTTGGATGTTGGTCATGTAGGTATGTAGGTTAAGGATTGTTATATGCATTTCGGTTATTAGTATTCCTTTCATTCTATTGATGTTATGGTTACATACATTATAGATGCTATTTGATGATTTTGATTATATGTACATGTGTCAGATAGTCATGAATGATAGCAACCTATGGTGGTATGCATTGATATTGTTGTTTTATGTTAGATAACTTATATGTTGTTGATAAGCATGTTATGGGTTAGCTTGTTGTGATTGTATGATAGTTAGCTTGATGATTAGGTCACATGTTTTTTATGAGCATGATATATAACTTCTTGTTGTTACATGCTAGTGACTTGATGGTTAGGGTTATGACATTTAGGCATGAGTTGACCTAACTATGATGGGGTGTTGTATTATGTCTATACTGGTTGTGCATATGTGATTATATGCATGAATGAAAATTATTTATGATTTTAGGGAACAAACATGTTAGGTGGATATTGTTATGGATATCATGACCTTATTTATGATTGGGTTGACATGTTGTGAAAGTTATATCATGCTAATCTAGATTGATTATGCAAACAAGATAGCCTCCCTTGAGATACATTAAGGTATGAGATTTCTTATGTGTGTACTTTTTACTTGAATGTTTGATTATGTCCTCTATTTTGTGTTTCAGTGATTTGGTGTTTATTGCGTCATCTAGTTGATTTATTAAACATAGTATGTTCACAAGATATTTGAATGTTTGATTAATTGCATGATATGCGTATATGTATCTATAAGATTGCATGAAGGAATGATATTGTTTTAAGATGGTTGTGCTAACACATATGTGTTGAGATATTTGGTATGTACTTAAGTGTAAGTAGCTGATAGTTGTATCATTATGTATTATGACCGATGAGTGTGAGCTGATTGTTGATTATGACATGGTTGTTAGAATTGGTAAAATTTGATTTCAAATTGATAGATATGTTGTCTTGATGTTTGGTACATATGGCTGACATGTGTGTTCAGTTATAGGTTAGCGTGCTTGGCACAACAAGGTAAGGTAACTAGCATATTTGTATGGTTATTTAAGAACCAACAGTTATGTGTTTATGGCGGTATGATGCATGGGATTGCATGGCAAAAGAGACTACCATGAAATCTTGAAGAAGGCTCGAGTTGAGCTTTCTTTGGTAACCATGGAGATTGAGCCATGGTGTTTGTTGTTAGTCTTATTCTTTCAATATTTTTTATTTTTTTGTGCTTGATTTTTGGTCTTGATTGCATCTAGTGCATGATCATGCCACTTTTTTGCGTTGTCGTATTGCTTGTGGTTTTTCATGGTCTTCTTCTTGCTTGCTCTTGTTCTTTCCTTTTATGTTTTGAGAGTCTTGGGGCTTGGTTGGGGAAAGAGGAAGTTAATGGAGCTCGGGGAGAGCTGTGTGGTACCCAACAAGTAATGTAAGACTCAGATGAAGCTCAGTTATTGAGTAAGCATAGTGAAAGGTAAGAATATGACAATCGGTTGGATTGGTTGGGTCAATTGAAGTAAATGGACAGTGACAGAGTAGGTAAAGTAAGTGGATCTAAGGTGTTAGATGCCTTGGCTATGTTGGGAATTTTTGTTCTCGACATCGTGCATGTTGTGCATGATGTGCACGGATGAAGGAAATTATCTTAACTTATACCTTATGATATCTAGAAATTGTGCTTTGATCATGATTATGTTGATGTTTAGATATGTATGCATCTATGTATGTATGTCGAGCCCGGCAGGGTAGTCATGAATCATGATTGTTTTAATGTTAATTTTATATGTATGCATCTATGTATGTATGTCAAGGTGACAGGATCATGATTTTTTTACGCTAATGATTATATATATTCATGTATCTATGTATATATGTGATTGTCTGATAGGATTCTCAAGGATCATTCTTGTAGAGGAATGATTTCTTATGCAAGTGAATGGCATGAAGAGGTACTTACCTATGAGGAATCAAGTGGAAGAAGAGCCTTGACAGATCTATGAGGTTAGTCTCATGTGGACATGAATTGATATTATATGCTTGTACTATGCCTATGTTTATGTTATGGACAGATAATGTTGAGGGGTACATCAATGAAGTGAAAGGTGTTTGATCTGTGACATGCTAGGATAAGCATGGGTAGTGGAAAGACACTAGAAGAAAGGTTTTCTGTAGTGTCAGTGTGTGGTCTATGGATGTGCAATACTATTGTTGTGTATATGTTGTGCACGTTGTATATTTAGTAATTGTACCTATGGTGATGTGTACATGTCACATATGTAGTATTGTGTATATATGATGTCGTATGCATGTTGTATTTGTGGTGTTGTGTGTATATTGCATGTGCAATGCTAGGTATAGATGGGGCTATGCAATGTTGTATATGTGGTGTCTTGTACATTTCATGCATGTAGCATTGTGTACATGTGGTAGTCGTGCACTTTTTATGCATGTGGTTTTGTGTACATGTGGTATTGTGTACACATTGTATAGGTGGTGTGGTGTACATCTATCATTGTGTACACGTTGTGCAAGTGGTGTCATGTACATGTGATGATTGTGCACATGTTTTGCAGGTAGTGTTGTGTATAGGTGGTAATGTGTACATGTTGTGCATATGGTACTTGTATACATTTGGTATTGTGGGCATGTCATACATGTTTTGTTGCGAGTATGCAGTACTATGTATGTGCATGGTGTAGTCGTGGTATCGCGACATGTGTATTCGTTGTGTTGTACTATGTATGTGTGTATGTATGTGTTATGTTTCCCACGAGATTGAGGTTTATGTGTTGTGTTGTACACCGGATGTAGGTGTATATGTTTTGTTGTATTGTATACTGGGTGTAGGTGTATGTGTTGTATGTCAGTGTAGGCGTATGTATTGTGTTGTAATATTCTACCTCAGGTGTAGGTGTATGTGTCGTATGTTGGGGGGTGTGTGTATTGTATGGTGTTGTATGTCATATGTGGGTGTACGTGTTTTGATTTACATTTTGTGTATGTGTACATGATTGAAGAGAAGCAAAGGCATTGGGTGCTTGTCAGGCGTGGCAACCAATCCGGTGTGTGTACAAATGAACAAAGGCGGAAGTAAGGACCGATGAAGGGTAAGTGTCAGTATTTTATGTTAGTTCTATTATGAATGTGATCTACAATTCTGAATTATGATGGTTACATGTGATTTATGATTATGGTTTATTATTATTGCATGTGATTCATGATTTTGACCTATGATGGTTGTGTTTTGAGCTAAGCAGATGTGATATGTTAATACATGATGATTTGATCAAATAGTTGGTTTGACTTGTTGTGACAGGAAGTAAACAGGGTTTCAAGTGTACCTTATTGACGAGCTACCAATGAGGTATGATTTGAAGTTATTTCAATTTATTTTGAATCTAATGGAAATTATGTTCTTGGTACAAGAAGCATGGAAATTTCGCTAGAGTGATTGGAACTGACTGCAAGAATTAGTAGCAGCAACAAAAAGGAATTGAAACAAGCAGCAATATGTTGGTAAATCACTTCACGAGCAGGGCCATTGTGGGACACTGGTACCCAATAGTGTCCATTGATTTCCATGAGCATGTTATGACTGGTATGATGGTTTTGAGGCAGGTATATGCCTTGGTTATTTGACCTTTCGATGCAAGGAAGCCTTGCCAAGGGATGGACTGCCCAGGATGGGGGTTACAGTGGAACTTAGAAGGTGTGTGATTGCATAGAAGGGGGTGACTGAATTGCCTGAGGGACTGTGTAGCAGATAAGGGAAGGTCAGGGATGATTTATTTTTTGTCATTATCATTTCCAGATGGAACCAAATGCACATTAGGAGTGTACCCCGAAACAATGAGCCGGTAACTGTTCACTGAGGGTACAATAGTGCGGGATTGTAGCATTGGAAATTGGATGCAACTTTGACTTTGGAAGTGGATTTTGGAATTCCTGGGAAGGAGGTAAATCCTGGTATTACTTTGAGGGTGGAGGTGTGAGCCTCTAGATTCCCTTATTGCTAACACAGGCATCGTATCCTTCTAGTTGCTAGTTGAGAAAATGTGCATATCTTTATATGTGTATATTATTGTAAATTTTATATCGAGTTGGATTTATAAATATCCATAGACAGTATGGTTATTTTCTAGTTTGAGAAAATGTGGTTTCTATTGTAAATACCATAATGAGCTATGTTATAAAGCTCTTGTAATCGGTATGTTTGTCATGTTTCATTAGTGTTCATTGTAAATACTGCAACGAGTTGTGTTAGAAGCTCCATGGGTAGTATGTTTTGTTTTCAACAGTATGGTTGGTTATAGATGTCATTGAACACTGAGGACGGTGTTCCCCAAGGGGGAGGTTTCTCTAACACCCTAGTAAAAATCCATGTAAAAAAATATATAAGACCATAGTTGATGGGACACATATTCCAAGCTGAATGGTGGGAAAAACATCCTAGTGAGTGTTCATTTCTATTATTATGTCTAAAGAAAATTGGAAAAGGCAATGGCTAAGGCATTAAAGAGGAAAAAAGCATTTTTGGAACATTTCTTTATGAAAATAATAGAAATTAGGAGAAAAGAGAGATGAAAGGTCATAGGTTGCACGTGAGGAGGAAAATGAAGGAAAATAATGCAAAATGAAGAAAACAGAGGCATCATTCATAAAAAGGCTTTTGAGGATCAGTTGGCAAGATTTTTCTAGTTCAACCTTTTGCCAGTGCATTTTTGGAGCTCTCTCATTATTCTCTCTCTCTCTCTCTCTCTCTCTCTCTCTCTCTCTCTCTCTCTCACTGTTGGACAATTAGAATTTTCTTGGAGAACTTGGGCATTAGAGCAGGATCAAGCATATACAGCAATATTCTTTGCAAGTATCGATTTGCATATGTTATTTCCTTGCTATATTTAGCATGCATGGTATTGCATTTGGTTTCTTGTTGTCTTAGCATGGGTTTTTCCAGGTGTGAAAGTGTTTTCATCCTAGCCTTGCCATTTTCGTATAGCGTTGATGATATGGGTTTCTCATACTTCGGTTGAGTTGGATGGTTGGATTGGATTCGACGCTAAGTGGGGTGGATCTACGAAATGAAAAACACATGGCCTAGTGGTCCTTGAACTGGATTGTGGATCACGGTAAAGCCACTGGCCTAGTAACCCCTGAGCCAGACTGTGGGTTATGGTAAAGCCATATTGTGTGCCTCGGTGGACCTAAGAATCCTTGTCAGTGAATGGCATGATATATGATAAATCCAATAGGTGGATTTCTCTCCGTTGGGCCTAGTAGTCCCAGGATGGGATGTATAGTTAAACCTGGAGATATGGTCTCGGTGTAGGGCCTAGTGACCCCTGGATCATACTGTGGGTTACAGTAAATCTTGAGAGACTAGGGGGTACTCAAATTCCTCAAGGTGCAGGCATAGAACTCTAGTAGCATCCATGCTTGTTTGGTTTTATTTTGGTTGGTTATGAGTCCCAGATTCATGCTTGGAATATGGCATGGTGTTGATTGGCTAAAGAGAGATTTGGCTTAGCCAATCTATGGCCAGGTGGAACGTGGAATTCCCATCTCCGGTTGGTTTTTACACTCATTAATGAAAAGAACATTCCTTTGGTATTTTATGTATAACTTCACTGGTTATTATGTGGATTATATTATTGTTGTATCCATGATTTTTATGTTTTTATTATGTTGGTTATATGTGAAGACCTACCCTATGATTTCTAGCTAAACCAAACATATCATTGAAATTAAACACAACATGAAGGAGAATAAAATATTTCTATCTCAACATCCATTTGATGATATTATACAAGTAAAATTTATTTACAACATATTAAACAAATTTATTTCTTTTCTTTTTCCAGCGTTTATATAAGTAATTAGAAATCGAAGAGTACCTGTATCACTCACTTGGTTGAGATGCACCTAACTTTTGTTGAGACGCTCCTGCTGGGCTACCCGACTAGATTTACCTCCCAGCCAACTAGGAATGAATCCCTAACCCAGGGAACCTCCATAGGCTCCCTAGCCCTCCGAGCTCAAGTCCAACCAGCTGTAGTGTGTCTGAGTGAGAATTAACACCCTCCAACTCCAAACAAGACCAAGAATCCTCCTCAATGCCGAAATAAGTCCAAAATCCTCCACAGTGCCAAAACAAGACCAAAATCCTCCCCTTCCCTCTCATCATCCTCCCTTTTATGTCTTTTCCTCTCATCCACTTCAACTACTTGCCATTAATTTCATGACTACCCCCCCATCCTTCTCATTTATTAACATTGACTTTTCTACCATATATAGATATTTTATTCAAAAATAAATGGGAGAAGACCAAAATGTAAATTGAGATGACATATTAGATGTACAAAATCTAGATATTTTATTTTAGAATTAAGTGAGGGAAGGCCATAACTTATCTACAAGTTAAATTGAGATGACATATTGGATGTACAAGATCTAGATATTTGATTTTAGAATTAAATGAAGGAATATCATACCTTATCTACAAGTTAAATTGAGATGACATATTGGATGTACAAGATCTAGATATTTTATTTTAGAATTAAATGAGGAAAGACCATACCTCATCTAAGATTTGATTTGAGAAGACATATTAGAATTGAAATAAATAATAAAGGTCATACTAGTAAAATAAAATAAAATTACAATTTCACAAGTGTAGATATTACTCAAAAATTATAAGTCATTATTTACAAATTAATTAAAAGCTAATAAAAATTTTCCTTATGGGATCAAGTGGGGCATTACATACACCCCTCCTTCAGAAAACTTTGTCCTGAAGTTAGAGTGAAAATGATACAAGAAATTTAAAAATAAGGCATAACAAAATAGAGATAGATATAGTAGTCGAATTAAGTCAAGCAATGATACCACCTCCCATCAAGAGTCTCCAATCTAACTTATAACCTCCTATCCTTCCTAACCTACTTCCACTTCCATCCTATCCGTCCTCTGCTGCAATATACTATGGCATCGACTATACCGATCTAACCATTGATAAAACCAATATCGTGGAAGAGTTGACTATATCGACCTTTCTTCCCCAGCAGGCAACTGGCAATCGTCATCACACGTCCAAGGGAGCGTGTCCATCACTGCCCTCCCACGATTCCAGGCTTGGAGGTTATACGATGGGAAATGCCTCCACCCCTCCTCAAAACAAGGGTCAACACCCTAATATGGACCACACTACAATGCTAGTTGGATACTTTTCATCGAATAATCTAGTCAGGTAGTCTTGTCACCTATATCATTTACACTTTACCCATGTCATAATAGTGCATATCAAGTAGATACAAAATGTAATAGAACAATGTACATCATACCATTCTCTGTCGGATATGTCAACGTTTCCCATTGGGAGCGTAGATCTTGGTTATTATATAGTTCTTTCCAATATGCAGGTTAGTTCTCATTCATGCATATACATAACAACCAAAAACATATATAGATAAGTGATCTTAATCCTCATGTTATGAATTCCAACATCCATGTCCTATATTTTTACTTCATAAGACATACTATAAATAACTCTTTAGATAAATCACAATTTTGATAAGTCATTCATTAGATAAATCATATCTCCTTAATTCACACATCAAGCAACAATAAATCTAAGAAGTCATACACTAGATAAATCATAACCCAGCAAGTCATACATCAAGTAAATCATACATCAAATAAGCCATACATCAAATATTTTAATCAACCATACTTAATATATCTAATGATTTGTATAGGTAGTTTCGTTTGCCCAACTAAAATGCAAAAATATTACATGGCGTTCATAAAATAACATGGAACTACCAATAGATTCTTAGCATATGTAGTTATATAAGTCAAAATGGACACCACAGATGCTCAAAAAGTGAGGGGTAGTCACGACGTATAGTCTATGCATCTTCCCAGGTAGCAGATCCTGCGCTATACTTGTCCCACTGGACCTTAAGCTGGTCCACCATGTGACATCTGAGATGTCGAACCCTATGGTCCAATATGTGTAATGGTTCGACCATTATGGTTCCCACGTCCGAGACCTGCAATTCCCTCCAATATAGTTTGTGATATTCATCAAAAACATAATGTCATAAAATAGATACATGAAAAACATCATGAGTTTTATGCAAATGGGGTGGCAGTACAAGACGATAGGCAACTAGTCCATTCTTTTCCTTGACTCTAAAAGGTCCTATAAACAAAGGTGACAACTTTTTCCCTTTCCCAAACCGTATGGTGCTTTTGTTGGGTCGAATATGAATAAAAACTTGGTCCCCTACCTCATAACTAGGATCAGTCCTATGTGCATCGACATAACTCTTCTGTCTATCTTGAGCTTCGTTTAACCTTTCTCGAATATTTCTTCCCTGTTCCTCCATTTCCTGTACCAACTCCAGCCCAACTATTACTCAGTCCTCTAACTTCTCCCAAATCAATGGCATCCTACATGGCCTCCCATACAGAGCTTGATAAGGAGGCATCCCAATGGAACTATGGTAACTATTATTATAGGCAAACTCTACTAATGGTAAGTACCTTTCCCACTAAGTCTGATTATCCATGACGTACATTCTAAGCATGTCTTACATAACCTGATTTACTTTTTCAGTATGTCCGTCTATTTCAGGATGATATGCAGTGCTTAGGTTCAACTGAGTCCCCAATGCTGACTGCAAACTTGTCCAAAACCTAGATGTAAAGCGAGAGTCTCTATCAGAAATGATCTTTGTGGGCAACTCTTGTAGTCAAATAACTTCACTTATAAAAACTCGTGCCACATCAGTAACATCATAAGTATCTCTCACCGGGATGAAATGGGCACTTTTGGTTAATTTATCAACTACAACCAATATAGCATTGTGACTTTGTGAAGTGAGTGGTAAACCTACAATGAAATCCATATAAATGACCTCCCATTTAGACATAGGGATGTCATATGGTTGTAGGATTCCTACTGGATGGCGATGATCAACCTTCACTCGTTGACATTCAAGACATTTGGCAACAAACTGGACTATGTCGTGCTTCATGCATGCCCAAAAGAAGAGTTTCTTCATGTCAGCATACATCTTCTTCACTCCAAGATGTGCATAATAATCTGCTCTCTGTGACTCTTCAAGGATGGTTCTTCTTATACTCCCTTCCTTAGGGATGTACATTCTTCCTTGAAATCTCAATAGTCCATCTGGTTCAAGGACATAACCCTCAAACTTTGGTTCTATTTGCTTCCCACTCTGGTGTGTTGATATAACTTTCAGATACCAACTATCTTCAAAGAGTTTTTCCAACACATGTTCCCTTAAATTAACCCTCAAGGGTACTAAAGAGAAGTCTCGTGGCCTCCTGCTTAGTGCATCTGCTACCACATTCTCCTTTCCCTTAATATATGAGATCCCAAAATCATATGCACTCATGAATTTGCTCCATCGCCTTTGTCTAGCATTCAAATCTCTCTGGGTGAAGAGGTACTTCAAGCTTTGATGATTAGTTCTTAACTCAAAGCTTCTCCCAACGAGGTAGTGTCTCCATATTTTTAAAGCTAACATCATTGCTGCTAATTCTAGATCATGGGTAGCATAAAATTCTTCATGTTTTTTCAACTTTATGGATGCGTAAGCTATTACTCTGCCTTCTTGCATTAACACTGCTCCCAATCCTTGCTTTGAAGCATCTGTGAAGATAATGAAGTCCTTTTCCATGTCAGACACTTGAAGGATTGGTGCACTTGTTAGTAACCTCTTTAGTTCGGTGAATGCAATGTCACATTCATATGTCCATTCATACCTAACCCCTTTTCGTTATAATGTGGTGATGGGTTTTTCAATCTTTGAAAACCCTTCCACAAATCTACGGTAATAACCTGCTAGCCCCATGAAGCTACACACCTCATGAGCATTTTTTGGCACTGGCCAATCCATTATGGCCTTTACTTTTTCTGGGTCAACTGAAATCCCTTCTCCTGAAATGATGTGCCCAAGATAATGAATTTTCTTTTGAAAGAATGAACATTTTGACAATTTTCCATACAATTGATTTTCCATTAAGCAGGTTAGCACAACCCTTAGGTGCTCTTCATGCTCCTTTTCATTCTTGGAATAGACCAGAATATCATCTAGAAATACTTGGACAAATTGGTCCAAATATTTCTTGAACACACCATTCATGAGACTCATGACTATTGATGGTGCATTGGTCAAACCAAATTGTACAAATACAAACTCGTAGTGCCCAAACCAAGTCTGAAATACAACTACAAACTCGTAGTGCCCAAACCGAGTCCGAAATGCAGTTTTTGGGATGTCACCTTCCTTAATCCTCAATTGGTGGTATCCAGATCGTAGATCGATCTTTGAGAAAACTGTTGCTTCCTTCATTTGGTCAAATAGGTCATCTATTTTGGGTATTGGGTACCTATTCTTTATTGTGGCTTGATTCAAGTCCCTATAATCTATGCATAGCCTTAAGGACCCATCCTTCTTCTTGAAAAAAATTACTGGTGCACCCCAAGGTGAAATGCTAGGTCTAATAAATCCCAAGTCTAAAAGTTATTTTAACTGCATCTGCAACTCACAAAGTTATGGGGTTGTCATCCTATATGGTGTCTTGGAGATTGGTTCCGCACTAGGTTTCAAGTCGATTTTGAAATTGATCTCCCTCATAGGTGGCAATCCAGGCAATTCCTGAGGGAAAACATCCTTGAATTCTGACAAAACTGGGTATTGGCCTAGAGAGGGTCCTTTTTGGTCACTTACAACCTCAACCACATATAGTTTACAACCTTGTCGGAGACAACGCTTTACCTTCATTGTGGAGATGAATCGTAGGGACACTCCTCCCTCGATACCATAAATCTCAATTGTCCTACCTTCATCATCTAGACAAATCAACCTTTTTTTAAACAGTCTACCAAAGCTCGATGAGCTTCAAGCTAGTCCATTCCAATGATTACATCGTATGTCCCCAACTTTGTGACGTACGCCTTCAGCTTAGTTGTACACACCCCGAGGTTCACTTGACATTGGTTAAGATTAGTTCCTACTGCTTGTTTTATCCCAAAAGCCACTTCAACTTATTTAAAGTCATCGTGCTCATAGGCTGCCAACCCACATTTTTCTAATTCAACTGGGGAAATGAAACTATCTGTAGCACCAGAATCAAACAAAATTTTAACTTTTACATTGTTTATCATACCTTCGGTTTCTACCACAGCAAACTGGTGTTCAACTTGATGGTTATCAACTACTGCATAGATTCAATGGTGGTTGCTTGCTTCCCCCATTGGTGCTTTTCCTTCTCTATGGTTTTTAACTATTTGTAACTTAGGACAATCATGCTAGTAATGAGGTCCCCCACATCCCCAACAAGTGATGTGAGGTAGACTCCAAAAAAAATGCTGTGGAATTATTTGGAAATAGCTCCTTCCCCTGAGATCCCTACCCCTGCTCGTGGCTCCTCGTGTTTGACTGTGATTTGTATGAGCCCTTGAAGTTGTCGGTGAAGCTGTACTAGAAACCATTGAAATCCCCATTGTTGGAATTTTGGGCATGACCCTATTTCTATATGGCGGTGGCCTGAGACTTCCTCCCCTGGAGAAGGTACAAGGAGCCTTCCCCATAAACCTTGGTTGGTGTGGAAAAGTGGTTTTGTTTCCACCTTTTAATTCTAAGTGCTCTTCAACATAACAAGCATGTTCAACAGCTTCTGCAACTGAGGATGGTTTCCACATCCGTACCATTGCCCTAATCTTAGGGTTCAATCCATAAATGAAGCGATCTGTTTGGCGCTGATCAGTGTCCATGTAGGAGACATACTTGACCAATTCCATGAATCTAATCTCATATTCCTCTACTACACGGTTTCCTTGTACCAAAGCATAGAAGGCTCCTACCTTTTGTTCTTCATAATATGCTAGTAGGTACTTTTTCCTGAATCTCTCCTCAAATAACTCCTAGGTAACTGTGTCAGGAGTGAGGTGTAGTTGACTTTCTAAGTTACCCCACCAGTTCAGGGCACTATCTCTGAGTTGGAATATTATTATTTTAGCCTTTGAAATGGAAGTATAATCTCTTAGTGCAAAGCACCTTCTCATTCCCTCTAACCAGGCTTATGCTCGTTCACTATCACAACCTCTAGCAAACTCTAGGAGCTTAATCTTTTAGATCTCCCTAGTAATATCATTGATTGGAGGTCCTCTATCCGAATCTCTTGATCCCTCAATATTGCCTAGCCCTAATGGAGGGTGCTCCACTTCCACCCCATTTGTTTGGCTCCCTCTTAAAGTCTCATTAATTTCTTCGAGGGAGTGTAAGATAAGAGCCAACTCTGGTGATGGCAATGGGTTATTTGTAGGAGGTCCTTGTGATGATCCTCCTTGACCTTGATTTCCTTGTGTCTTCACCATTTTCAAATGTTCAATTATCTGTATCATATGAGACTTATTAATGGGACTTAGGATTTGTCCGAGTCCCTAGTTGACTCACACACACGTATATAATGAGATAGGTATAATTTTTTCCTTTACTATGCTTGTTACATCAATCATTACTAATATCAATCGGATCCCAAAGGATCTCTTACTCATGTGTGAGATCTTAAAATTTTCTCTTAGTACTATCTAGGTTACTAGTGCAATGCACCCCATGGGCTAGTTCTCATGCTCTAATGCTATAACACCAAATTACTTTCTTTAATTAGCATAATTAATGAGATTGGTCTCTCATATACTCAATCATTAGTTTACTCTTGGTGGCTTTCGAAAATACTAATCTAGAATGAAATTTGGAACCATTCTTGTGTATTCACACACAATGAACCATTAATCCAATTTCAAGTAGTAGTTTAGATATAAAGAATAACTTTTTACTAACTCTCATACACGTATTTCTTTCTTCGACATAGAAATATCAAATCCATTCAAGGCACAATATTTACCTTGGAAACTAAAAATGGGGAAACTAGACTCCTAATTACTCTATCTGAAATTTATACAATTGATGTGCATAAATTATGGTGCAGGCATTAACTCTTGGTAAACGTTGTTGTCTTCTTGAGAGATTATAAATAATATCCCAAACTCTTACATTGTTGCTTATCCTGATTCTAACTATTTTAATTTCTCAAATGTGTCCTATTAGCATCTTCTTCTTCTTTTCTTTTTCTTTTTTTAATTTATTTATTTATTTATATATAGAATTTTTTTATTTTTTTTAATACATAATACATCAGTAATCTTTTGTATATCTACACATATACTACACTAATCCCATAATGTCTAATCTTTTTATTAATTTTATTGAGATATTTGGATCCATCCTAGAGTTTGACTTATATTATTTCACACGTGTGTTCAGTCTCCATAGTTTCTATTGATAAAAATGTGAAATACAAACTACTACACCAAAAGAAGAAGGTGACTTGCCACAAGATAACATAATATTACCATAACCATAAACTTATCAAGGAAAACCAAAATCCTCAGTATTTCTATTCACGAAATTAGAGAATCCACATGGCAATGCGTTATTTCCCAGCAATGAAGAAGTATTGAAAACATCAAATCGAGAGGTATATGTTACCTGTCATGAAGGTAGGTAGGAAAACATGTCATATGCCATGCCATTTTAATTCGGGTTGCTATGCCTATGTAATTATGCTGAGTGAATATCCCCATCGTAACAGACATGTTTTTGGTATTGAAATAATTGAATTGATCCTGATGGTCTAGTATCGAAAGATGTCGTGTACACTCTGCCTGCCGCCACTCAATCAATGGACCAAATCTACCCCACTTAACTTTTGCATATTAAAATTGATGTTAAACCATATCAAATTAATTTTTTACAAATCTTTGATTAAAAATTTACCTGCCATTATTAATTACCTATCATGATTAACAACTAGAAGGAAACCGAAAAGTATTAAACTCTTTCTATGTTGAAATCCTTCCGCGTGGCCCCATGCCTTCATGCGTACCACAGGCAAGCGGTGCTACCCTGGAAGCAAGGTCCAAGAACAGCAAAAACTCCAGGTACACACTCTTCATGCAAGGTCACTTAACGGGCTCACACCTTGGAACGTTGCGTACGTGTGCGTCGTTCCCCACACCCCAAAATACGGCAGTGCTGTGTGTGTCTGCTCTCGGGCACCCCAATGTTCTCGTTTCCTTACTTGGTCGCAGACGCCGTCCTGCCACGGAGCCGCACTCAAACGACGCGTCATCTTCCGCCCGATGCTCGCAATGCGCCCATTCTTCCCCACCCGCATTTAAGCTTTTGCTCGCCGAGAACCAACCCTTTCCATCGCCAAGGACGCTCGCTCTCTCACGAATCGCTCCCCGCCCCTCGTCCCGATCCCCACATGACTGACCGCTGTCCTTGCTGGCCCACATGCCGGGTCGCCATGTAAACAAGCGATGGTAATCAACGCCACTTACGCAGAGCCGGTTCCAGGTGGAGATCCAATGCCCGACCCCAGAAAGCCCGGCGACGAGTGGGAGTCGATCTCACCACCACACCTGAATTGCGACTTGTTATCTTAAAGGAGCGCGGCAGCCACAGAGGATATGCACCGAGCAGCATGCTCTGCGCGACCGCCTGTAAGTCGGGGGAGAGAACTCAGTTACCCGTACGCTTCCTACGCGTCTCCACCGCAATGGGTTGGAAATTCGGCGTGCAGCCGCAACAGAGGCGAGAACCGAACGTCCGTATTCGCCCTCACCGAGGAGACAGAGCCATAAATGAGCATCACGTCACTTATTTAAAGCGGTCGTTGTTCTGCCATTTCACGCGACCATCACACCAACTCTTTGGGTACCGAAGAAAGTTCATTTTCGACCGAGAGGGGCGCCTTCTCGCTCCCTCACACCCGAGTAAGGTGGAAACATGCGTCTTTCGTAACATGCGCGGGTGCCTCACCGGGCTGATCGGGGCCCGCCCGTAAGTAGCGGAAGAGCGACGGGACGATGCTCACCCTCTCAAATTCAAACGCAGGGCAGGGCAGCTCTCAAAGGGAGGCAAGGGTGGGCGTGGCGATTTCCAGACAACGTGGACGTGAAGAATCCCGCGCGTGTCCGAACAGGCAAGAGATGTGTGTGCGACACAACCATGTCGAGAGGCAGGCGCATCATGAAGGTATCTCCATGACCCCAAGAGTACCGCCGAGGCTCGCGTGGTGGGTGGTTCCGGCATCGCGATGCTGGCATCATCCATCCCACGGCATGTGGAGATAAAGGACCGCTGCTCAAAGGATGCTGGCATCCTGGTGTAGAAAATATCACAGTGGAGGTCGAATCCGTTCGTACACCCACCCCGTTGTTTCGAGGCCGCAGTTAGATCGCCATGCCCCACCCCTGGGCGAGATGCCTCGTGCCTCTACAGACAAAGTTAACAATGTTATAAATACAGTACAATAGACTGTGTGTCATTCTGCGTTTGGTATAAGCGGAGCCAAAGCCGTAGCCGTGTCATGGTATCAAATAAGTTTCTACCGAAGAACACGCAACACAAATGTCATTGCTGTCGAATTTTTTTCTTCATCTCTCGAACATAGTGCTGTTTACAAACAAATAGATTAAAGGTTGCCACAAGGGATAAATGGTTAATTTTGTGCATTTGAAAGCAACATTAATTAGATTTCCGGCATGATGTTTCTACAATGCATGTCAATTGGTTTTACAATTATTGGACTTCTTTCACATATTTTGATAGGCATTTTTTTAAATGGTAATCACTTAATATTTTTGATGGGTATTTTTTTAAAATGGTGGACTTTTCTATATTTTAATAAAATTTTTTTATGGGATTTTTGATTGGGTAGCAACTATCTTTGAACAAACAGAATAATGACAATTTGTGTATATAGAGTGTTTTGTAAGTTTACCCATACTTTTCACAAACTTATATGCATTTTATTTTATTTTATTTTTTTGTCATAATCAACACTATTTAATAATTAAAATTATTAATCGCAATAATATTACAAATTTACAAAGGCAAATAATAATATTTTAATATTAATATGAAAATTAATGTTACCTGATTATTACAAAATATTAATATTAATGTCACTCTTAATATTAATTGAAATGTTATTGATATTAGTATTAATTAATATTATCAATAATATTAAAGTTAATAATAATAATATATTAACTATTATTATACTTTGTTATATATTTATTACTTAATAATAATTCTTATTAGTATTCTTATATTAAATAATTAATATGTAGGAATATATAATATTAATAAATAAATAAGTTTTATTATTAATATTAATTAATTTGAATGTAAGAATAATAATATATTTTTAATATTATTAATATTAATATTAATAAATATATTATATTATTTATATTAATAATAATGGCCACGCCGGATCCTACTGCTTAATTATTCAGGAATGCGACCTCGCCGCAATCTCTGCGGAAGACCCACAGCTCGGCGCGTGTTCCCAGACATGCAACAACTCCCGCTCAATGCCACCGCCCGCGCGACTATCATTAACCTCGTCCCAAACCCAGAGGAGATTATGGTGGTGGCCGCAAGACATGGTGGTTCTACCAGCAGGATACCCACGCCGAGCCTCCTGCTCCGCATCGCCGCCCGTCCCGCCCTCGACCCCACTCGGCTCGCCCGAAGACCGCGTGCACCGGCCCGACAGAAGGCGGCGCCGCTTCTCTCACAGCCCGATCGAACCGGTCCCGTACCCGTTCCACCCGCAGCCCACGACCCGAGACACCTTCGTCCAGGGCGGCGCGGACCCCGTGGTGAGCCTCTCTCGGTGATTTCTCTCGCTCTCCTGAAGAGCCCCCCCGCCCCGCCCGGCCCCCCTCTGCCCGCCCGCGACGGCCTCTCGGACCCGACCGGGTTTCTCCCTCTCGTTCCTCGGCCACCTCTCGCTATTCCCCTTCGGAAACGGCCGCGTCTTCGTGAGAGAATGAGGGCCCGACGACCCCGCCCGAGGCCGCGCCGCCCTCCCTCCCAGTACCTTCCCTCCTCTCAAGAGACCCGGACCCTTCCCAACTGCCGCGTGGCGCAGGTCGTGTCGCCCACGTGCCTTATAGCGGCCGGTAGCTTCCTCGCTAACACCTCGCTCCTCCCTCCCAGTTCGATGGCCGCGGCGGTGGCCCTCCTCCGGGTCGGTCTCCTCCCACCCTCTTTCTACCACCACCGTACGGGGGCAGACCCCGCGCGCACGCAAGAGCTCTGAAACCCATCCACCCGCTTCTCCACCTTTATCCCCGCCGCCTACCTCACTCACCCCGGAGGAAATACCTGTGTCCACCTCGGCCTCCCACGATATCTCCACGCTCCTCTCTCCAGCTCCGGGACCCATAAACTCAGCGTGCCGCACCGGTCATCTCCCCCACCGTCCAGGAGCGCACAGGAAAACACGGGGGGCGCCCTCGTGGCATGGACACGAGCGACTCCGGCAAGAGCAGCAGAGTTTTTTAAGCGTGAACGCCCGAGGAACCACCGTCACCAACTCATGGCGAGCTTCAACACTACCTCCGGGTTTTTGTCTACCATAGACACGCACAAGGTCAGCCGACTAGCCGAACTGGTCTCCGAATCGTCGCTTTCATTTCTATGTTTGTCCACGTAATGCTTAAACTGGGCCATTGAAAGGCGTTAAGACCGAAGGTTATTAGGACCCAAGTTTCCCCAATATGGGCAATTAGGCACTGGTGAAATTGACTTTTAAACACAAAGCACTAAAGTTTACAGCCATAATCGTGTATGTTTTGTACTAAATTTTACAGAATTAGTTACACTTAGAAAAAAACAATGTAACAAATTTTAATTACAATATTATTTATTATTATTATTTTAATTTATTAATATTCGTATATTTAATTACGGCTATTAATTATTAATGTTCGTAATTGTAATAACAACTATAAGTTTCAAACATGATTAAGGTTTATTAAAATTAATAATACTAAATTATAACAATAATATAATAACATTTTATTAATATTATTAATGTGATTAATTATATTAATATTGTTAATATAAATCCTATTACATTAATATTGATAAATAATATTAATATTATTATTAATATGATTAATTACATTAATTTTCGCACTGTATTACTAATAACAATAAGTTTCAAATAATATTTAAGGTTTATATTAAAACGCAATATTAATAATGATTAATAATAATAATAATATTAATAACATTTATTATAGTAATATGAATATGATTAATTATTAATAATACACAATCATATTAACATTAATATCATAAATAATATTAATAATGTTTTCTTTATATAATAAATATGCTTTTATTAATATTCTTTTTTTAATTATATTCACTC
Source organism: Pinus albicaulis (assembly GCA_034641835.2). Classification (NCBI taxonomy): domain Eukaryota; kingdom Viridiplantae; phylum Streptophyta; class Pinopsida; order Pinales; family Pinaceae; genus Pinus; species Pinus albicaulis. Next base: position 1,440,780,532 of record CM076580.1, read on the forward strand.
TAAAAATACATGATTGTTATTACAATGATATTAAGTATTGATATCATGTTCAATACTTATTAATATAATAGTATTAACATCTTAGTGATAAACAATATTTTAAAATATTGACTTTTAAGATTTATTATCTTTATTAATCATGTGAGTTTTTACATTCATTTGTATTTAAAATATTTATTCTAGCCTTTACTAATTTTTTTTTGTTTTTTATAGTATCCCTATCTTCATGATCTCTTATGTTCTTAATATTTTTCCTTAGGTTCCCCAAATATTGGGGTTTTAAATATTAGTCCTAGACTTTAATACTTAACAAGTAACCATCACATTATAAAAATACCTGATTTAATATGAAAATCAACAATGGGAAACCATTGTTAATTAGCATTAGCCATAGTCGATCAATGTCACATTCTCGTCAAATATTATCTCAATATGAAAATCACCTCCAATGCCAAATATGTCATAAGTTACCCAATGCTTGCTTATAATATTAACAACGAAGAAGGGGTAGATCAATGCCTACAACATAATTTTATTGGGTAATGGTTTTCCTTCGAAGTTCGCCAATTTTTTTGTTTGACAATAAACCCTTGGGTTTATTAGTTTTTGTTTATAATATGAACAATCAATCAATGTCATCCATGACTGGTAATGTCATTCTCCAAGGGGCTTGCTTGTCTCACATGAAAATCAATTTCATTGCCAACCATGGTCATAATAACCAACGTCGCATTGTGGACACAACAATTGTCTCAATGTTTAAATCAATTCTTTGGTTCAACAATTCCTTTATGGTTTATAACGAGCAATGGTTTTCCCTCGGGTTCACCAATTCCTTTGGTTTATATAATATTAAACCTTTAGGTTTTTTGTATTAATTCATCAGCTAATATTTCCCTTAGCTCGTCGATCCCTTAGGTTTTTAATATTTGTTGGGTAATGGTTTTCCCTTTGGGTTCTGTTCTTTGTTTATAATATTAAACCCTCGGATTTATTAGTTCTTTTGGTTTAGTGAATACACACCGACCACGTCATCCATTTACCAAATGTCACATTCCGACAAACATTGTTCTCAATATGAATATCACCCGCGTCAACCATGGTTTGTTGGTCGAATGCCATTGTAGACAACAATTGTCTCAATATTGAAATTGACCCCTGGTCAATTCCTTTATTAGAGAATATTAACCCTGGGTTAGTTCTTTGGTTTATATGAATAATCGATCAATGTCATCCATGATCAAATGTCGATCGTAAGAACAATTGTTCCAATGTTTAACCAATCCCCTTGGGTTCATCAATTTCTTTGTTTATAGTATTAAACCTCAGTTTTATTAGTTTTTTTGGTTTATAACATGGAATAATTCCATCAATGTCGTCCATCATCAAATTGTCCTAATATGAAATCAGGCCAAGGCTGTCCATATTTGTTTATTCAACGTCACACTGTGACAACAATTGTCTCAATGTTTAAATGAATTTTGGCTCACCAATTTCTTTGTCTATAATTTGTTGGGTAATGGTTTTCCCTTGGGTCTACCAATTTCTTTGTCATATTAAACTCTTTTGGGTTTATTAGTTCTTTTTGGTCCATAATATAAATAACTTCAACTAATGTCATTCATATAGTCAAATGTCACATTCGACAAACATTGTCTCATATGAAAATCACCCATGGCCAACCATGGACATAGTTGGTTTTCCAACGCTGCACGTGGACAAATAATTATCTCAATGTTGTGTTTATTCCCTTTGTCTACCAATTCCTTTGGTTTATAATTGTTGTGCAATGGTTTCTCACCACCAATTCCTTTGGTTTATAATATTAAACCCTTGGTTTATTAGTTCTTTGGTTTATGTTTACAAATAATCGAACACCACACCACACATCAATGTCACATTCCTTCGACAAACATTGTCTCAATATGGAAAATCACCCATGGCCAAATTATGCACAGAAAATAGTCAACGTCGCATTAGTATGTTAACACACCAATGTTTAAACCAAATAAACAACAACATAACAATTGGAAAGTTCACTTTGATGAACAGGCGCTTAATTGATACCAACATACCCTGCTGTCACCATGAACAGAATGGGAACCACAGATGTTGATATACTACACCGACATAGTTTAATCTATATACAACCACATTATAAAACTAATGTGGTTGATATTTAATATATGTATATATAAAAATAGATTTTAAATTATACTTACCATCGTGGCTGATATACGCCGATAGACTATATTCACTATTTATATCAATAAATAAATATTATATATAATAAATTTATTATATTAACTTGAAATATATATATTATATAATAATAAGAATATTAATATATTAAATATATTAATTATAGTATGTATATAGATAATATTTTTAATATATTAATAAATAATTTTAATATATATTATTAATACTTATTATAGTATTATTAATATATATAAAATATTTTTGTGATTTTAATCATAATTAATATATTTAATATATTAATATTCTTATTATTATATAATATATATATATTTCGTTAATATAATAAATTTATTATATATAATATTTATTTATTGATATATAAATTAATGTGATGGGTAGTGGATTAGTTTTTACTAATGTGGTTAGTTTTTACTAATGTGGTTGTGCTAGATTAAACTATATCAGTATGTAGTATATCACTGTCTATGGTTCCATTCTATTGTTTCACCCATGTGAAACACCTGCAGGTGGTATATTGGTATCCAATTCAAACCGTTATATTTCATCCAAGTGAACTTTCAATTGTTACATAGGTTTCGAATAACCAAGAACAATTGTTTCCTGCTAAACGTTGAAGGATGGTTCTTGGTTAGATTGCTACGATTTTGAAAATAAATTGATGCCCATATCCTGTATTTATTTTATAGAAATATATCACGTGGAGTATTATTTTCTGACAATATATAAGGCTATTGATATAGAGAGATATCCCTGGGTACCCAATTCACTATCATTCTGACCGGTTGGAAGATTGTCCAAAATTTTATAGTGACTTCAGCCATTTTTTTCATGTTGCTTGAAACCCTGAAATATACCTCTAGAAATCAATGTACATGCATGAAGATGTGTGATGAGAAGATTATTTACTTGTTATTTGGAAGCAAGAGAGAGGGTCTGGGTTTTATGTTGCAGGGATGACAGAGATATATCTTCTATCACAGTTCTCGCTGAAAATTTCTGCAAGCATTGGGGCCCAAGATTTCAGATAGTGGCACGAAGATACTTTCAGGGATATGGTAGCAACTCAAAAAAATAAAAAAAATAAAAAAAATCTTCTTGACCCTCTTAAACATGATAATGTTCTAGAGTCAAGAGAGGAAGATGATGTTGAGGATGTTGCATGCTGAAATTAATTGGGAATAAAGGGAAAACAGTTGACGCCCTGCTACAGAAGCTGGGTTTATTTTACAGAGATGAATACATTAGGAAAGACTTTAGCTCATGATAGCAGTGATACGTTGTTATCTAACCACTGTCTTCTAGAAGATGTGTCATATTGAGGAGTGGTCTAACACAGTCCATTGATTTTTGATGACCATGAACCCAGTGAAAATTGATGATACATTTCTCCAGTCTGATTTGTGCCCAAAAATTTTGGATAAAAATAGCAATGGAGACTTTGTTGTGGCTCTCTGAACAGATTTGTATTGAAGAAAACCAAATTTACGAAGCTTTGAAGGTAGAGGAGCTTGTGTCTTTTTTAATTTTTTAGAACTAGGGAGAAAATTTGGATCACTCTAACTTTTGTCCTGACAGGGCAAAGAGTGAGAACTTTGCTGGCACCTATGGCAATACATAGTTAATCCTAAATGTGAGCAAAACAGTAACAGAACCCTTGCAGTGCAATTTGATGATAAACATAGAAGAGGTTTTGTAATGAATCAACCCAGAATTCTCATTTATCGCAACAGTTTGTTGATAGTAAGGAGGTATGTGCTCTTTCCAGATCTCACAAGCAATTAGATTACTTCAACTTCCTAATATGGTATAGATAAAAAGAATCCTCTACTCTTAAGCTTTAAAACCCTAACATAGTATGATGCATCACTACATTGACATAAATCTTGTAATAATAATGACTTCGCATGATCCCATTAAGAAATACCAACTATAGGAAAACACCACGAAAGATAGTTCATCCGGTAATCAAGTATCTAGACTTTTGACAGAAGAAATAGTACAATCATGACGCATGCTTAAAGAGGATTGTTGGTTCCCCATATTGAATGCAGTAATAGTTCTAGATTAATAAAACCCATAGATACAGATCACTCAGTAATCGTTGATGAACATTTGACAAGGAGCAATTATTTATCTCAGTGAGCAGACCGATCACAGGTTGTGCTCTTGTTATGAATGCATAAGAACATTATCGATGAAGCTATCTTGATGTGATTGATCCACATATGAGGTTGTCGTTAATTTCATGTCTTTCAGTATGAAGTTCTGAGATCACTCTAGGAGGAGTTACACACATAGTAACATTCACATGCAGCCTTTGCTAATGCAGGTTTCGTAGATCGAATTGGGTGAAAGTTAAGACCGATTGCTAAACAGAATAGGCAAACAATTTTTTTATATGTATTTTTTTTTAACTCAGCTCATCATTTACGATTTTAGTCTTATGCTTCTGCCCTAGGGTGTGATGCAGCCCTCAATTTCGTGTTCAAATAACAATATTTTATTTTATTTTATTTTTATTTTTTTTTAAATAAAAAAAGGTTTAATATCTGTTTTTTTTAATGGATTTCAAATCATTGTAAAAAATTCTACAAAAAGAAACTTTGGACATTTGTCGTAACAAGTCATATTTCTTAGCTTTTATATGGATAAAAAATCATAATAACAAGTGTTTTGTAAAAAATTTTCTACATGCAGATATATATATATATATATATATATATATATATATATATATATATATACTAACTATTAAATTAGTTGTTTTAGGAGACATATGCCATTTGCAGCTCTCAATCTTTACAAAAAGAGTAAAAGAGAATGTTGATGGGCATTATGGCCCAAAGTTTCGACTTAAATGATGGGCTTCGATACCACATGTGAAGACATACCCTCATGATTTCTAGCTATTAAACCAAACATATCATTGAAATTAAACACAACATGAAAGGAGAAATTAATAAAATATTTTCTATCTCAACATCCATTTGATGATAATATACAAGTAAAATTTATTTACAACATATTAAACAAATTTATTTCTTTTATTTTTCCAACATTTATATGTAAGTAATTATGTAATCGAGAGAGTTCCTGTATCACTCGCCAGGTTGAGATGCACTTGACTTTTTTTGAGGCGCTCATGTTGGGCTATCGACTATGATTTACCTTCCGGCCCAACTAGAGATTAGAATTCCCTAGCCCGTGAGGAACACTCCAGACGGGCTCCCCTAGCCCTTCGAGCCCAAGTCCAACCGAGTTGTATGTGTTTGAGTGAGAATAAACACCCTCCAACTCCAAACAAGACCAAAGAATCCTTCTCAATGCCAAAACAAGACCAAAATCCTCCACAATTCCATAAACAAAACCAAAATCCTCCCCTTCGCTTTCCTCATCATCCTCCCTTTTATATCTTTTCCTCTCATCCACTTCAACTCACTTGCCATTAATTCTTTCATGACTACACCCCATCCTTCTGGCATAGCTATTGAACACCTGGACTTTTCTACCATATATATGATATTTTATTCAAAAACAAATGGAGAAGACCAAGATGTAAATTGAGATGACATATTGAGATGTAGCAAAATCATAGATATTTGATCTTTAGAATTAAATGAGAAGGCCATAACCTATTCTAAAAGTTAAATTGAGATGTCATATTAGATGTACAAAGATCTAGATATTTGATTTTTAGAACTGAAAATGAGGGAATGCCATACCTTATCTACAAGTTAAATTGAAATGACATATTGGATGTACAAGATCTAGATATTTGATTTTAGAATTAAATAAGGAAATAACATAACTTATCTGACAAGTTAAATTGGGAGATGACATATTGGATGTACAAGATCTTAGATATTTGATTTATAGAATTAAATGAGGGAATGTCATACCTTATCTGACAAGTTAAATTGAGATGACGATATTGGATGTACAAGATCTAGATGTTTGATTTTAGAATTAAATGAGGAAAGACCATACCTCATCTCAGATTTGAATTGAGAAAACATATTAGAATTGAAATAAATAATAAAGTTCATACTAGTAGTAAAAATAAAATAAAATTACAATTTTCACAAGTGTAGATATTACTCAAAAATTATAGAGTCATTATTTACAGCATTAATAAAAAAGCTAATCAAAATTTTCCTATACTGGTATCAAGTGGGGAATTGCGTTGAGTAAGCTTGTATTTTATGCAATGATGATGTATGTGCTATATCCATGTTTCTACTTGTAAATGAATGCATGATGTTATCTACTGGTCCAATTGGATGGTATTGCATCTTATGATGTAAGGGGAGCAATGCTTCTATAGTGATTCTGTGATAAGTACGGGACCCCTATGTTTAAATATGTTGTTTACTACTCTGTAGATGCTAATGTTTGTGACATGTTTGATAGAAATGTCTATCATAGGTCTGGGAGGGTCCATATGAGTTCTGACTGATATGATTGCTTTAATACCTTGTGTTTTTAATGTTATTTATCCTCTCCCTAAAGTTTCATGAATTTCTCGGCGGTGACACGGACTGGGCTAAAAAGGTGGCACAAATCTCGGAGTTGCCGTGCTTAGAATTGATTTTTTTTGGGGCCACGGCTGTGAAATTTCCTTGGCGATACTATGTGATATAGGCTTCTATCTACTCCCTTTCCCTTAAATTCCCTACGGGACTAAGGACTGACAAGGGTCAAAATCGGGTTCCCCTGGAGTTCGGAGGGTACAGGGGTCTGGGTTACCTCCCTAGAGGTGTTGTTGATGTTATGTAAGGTTTGTTTTGTTAGGTTTTCATTGGCTGTCTCACTTCCTTAAGGTCACATAGGAGTGTTGAATCTCATCTATGATTAGCCTCTCATCGTGACTTTACCCCAATTGGTCGATTACTTGGGTAGATGTGGAGGAAGAGGGTGCTACAAAAACATATATTGACATAGAGGACTTTGAAAAAGTAGTAGAAAGATCAAAATAATATTCACCTCCCCTATTCCTCTAGTTTTTTGCAAATGTACTAACATGTACACGATCATTGTTTGGATTGGATAGTGTAATATCCCACAAATAGAAGAGCCGTAATATAGCACACACAATAATGGAAAATAAACAGCAATTTCAACACATATACATATGATCCAAAGTACTATCCACGTATCATAGTATAACAGCAACAAATAAGTACAAGATCCTGGGGATCAAGTCCCTCAAGCTGAGCAGAGAAGCCCTCTAAGGCCTAAAAGCACCAAAAACATGTGATACAATCGCTACACAAAATCGACGCAAACAGTACCATGCAGCTTTTAATGACTAATACTGCAACTAGAAAAATGTAAATGAATGGATCGATAATACAAGGCTCATACAAGGCTCAAAATGGAGAGATCATGCTCACTTTAACACTTTTCCCTAGATAGCAGATTAAGCAGTTTCATAGAAATACACAAATTATAATATGGTGATCTAAAGCCCTAGGGCTGAAGAATCACACGCAAAGATGAAGCACATAGAGGAGGATGTGATGCAAAGCTGATGTAGATTTGACTGGCATCTCCTCTAATGGAGACTCCACTTAATGAAATATTAGATCCCCTCCAATGAAGATCAACACCTCCCAAGTCTTCATTGGTGCCTCTGAACCCTCATTTGGATACGCACTAAACAAATAATGCGGTAGAGAGTGAAGTCTGTGTTGTAGGAGATGGGTAGATGCTTTGGCATGGTGCCAAAATATGAAAAATGAAGCCCAAAAGTACCTTTCCCCTACTTGCTCTTAATGGAAATAAACTCTTCCTCCATCGGAAGACAGAGCTCAGACATGGACCACCTAGAAACCCTCCACTTCCTATACTTCACCTGTACAACACAACTCTATGTAATTGTGTTGTAGAAGAAAAGTTGTAGCTTGGCTTGATGTCAGTAATGTGGAAATAATTCAAACAGACTTTCTTCTGGGTGGGCAATCGAAGTCCCTCAAGGGATGAAGGTGGGATTATTACTCGAGAACACCTCTGTGCTAAACAAACGTATCACAATCTTGAGCTAAAGCGATTGAAGAGAGTCACAAGGGTGTATAATGAACTGCATAAACAAATAATAATCCAAACATAAGCCCTACATGGCTCCCCATCCCCTTCCTTATATAGCTTGGTGAGCTTCCCTCATCTTGGGCACCACTCATTGAAGCCACTACTTCCATCGCAAAGGATTTCCCTCCAAAAACTGCTTTTTGTCCCTCATTGAATGCCCACCTCCCTCCAAGTACCAGCGTTGTTGATATGTCAGAAGTGCTTGACCTAGTCCACATGCTTCATCCCTTGTTCACATAGGGGTGCTCTTTCCACCTATGCTTAATATCCTCCATTCACATTTGGAGTGATTTATTCCTACTAAAGATATTTACTGGGTCTCTCTACCCACTTATTCTCTATCTAAAGTGAAAAAAATAAAAAATTAATATTCCAATTATTTGCAGTACTAATTTAGTGAATATTACAATCCTCCCTCCCAAAACTGTTGCTTTTTCCTCAGGCAACTTCAGCAAGGATAGAATTGACAGAGCCTCCTCTCCTCTTCCTCGTAGCATCCCCTCATATGATAAGTTCCTCTCAGTATGAAAGAGTTAGCCTCTCATCAGTATGTCCCCCAAGTTTCTCCTCCCAAGTGTGTAAGTAAGCTCTTTGGCTGATAAATCCAAATGGTTATCATCATGAAAAAGTGGGATATCCATGGAGGCAACTATATGTTGCTCTAGGGGCCTTCTTGAGTCATGGAATCAGAAAAATATTGTTGAGACCTTCATTCCTGCGTAGAAGCTCCAACCCCGCAAGCTATCATCCACACAAAATGAATCACCCTCGGAATGGTAATTCATGAAAAACTTTCTTACCAATTGTTCATAGAGAGATGCACCTCCCAAGTGCTCAAGTTAACCATACATGGCTCACCTCATATGGAAAGCAAGAGGTCAGATGTATCAATCATGGATTGTCCGATTTTCTCTCATAAAGTATGAGGCATAAGCAACATGTGGAGAATCTCATCTCTAATGAGAATATCCAATCCATGTGTCATCTCTCCAATCTACGCCCACACAACAATGATAACAAGGGACATCATCAACATATGGGATCATAATCGATCAAGTACTAGCTGCCTATGTGTAATTTTTGGAGTAGGACAATGGTCCTCATGCAAGTGCAACAGTGTAGCTTTGACTCCAATCGCGCATCAAATTGTGGCATGGGTGAGTGGTTTCCCCAACCCGCACTTTCTCACTCACCCCAATCTTCTCACATGCTTGGAGAAGGTGTATGCATGTGGGGTGCAAACTATTGAGCACACCACTGAAATAAGACATACATCTCCCCAAAATCTCTCTAGAGGAGTGGCCATCATCATCACTTGCTTATGGCCCCCAGTAGATCATGAAGTCTACAAGAAAGAGTGCCAGTCCCTCTTGGAGCGAATGGTCACATGAATGGTAAGGAAATACAAATACATACATAAGTGAAACTGCATAATGTACATAAATACGAAGCCTTTACGCGTGTACTTTGTTCGAGCTAGTGAAGTGGCTCATAGATGGGCTCTCTTCTCATTCCCAATGGAAAAGAAGTGCTGAGATAACTCTACCAAAGAGTTATGTCTCTCTCGATTCTCCAAACAATCCATGCATCTCCCTCATATGATGGTGCATCTCTTCTTTGAAACCTTCCCAAATGAATCCCTCCGGGACGATGACAAAAGTATGCTCTTATAAAAACCGAGTGGGGGACCGGAGAGAAAAACCTTCATATGCAGCATGTAGTAGCTTCTCCTTGAGCTTAGAGGCTTCTTCTAAGAAAATCCTACTCTGAAAATAGATGACCCGCGTCTCTCTCGCGTATATCTCCCATCTAATAAACGGCCATCACAGTACGCTACGCATGAAAAGAGATCCTTGGAGTATTCCCACCAACAACTAGGATCTCCTAATAGGGGATCAATACTCACAATGACAGGCGTTGCTGTATCCACAATGTAAATCATACATGTCATGTTTCTTCTCTCCTTCTTTGGTAAAATCTCCCATGCCAAATTCATACACCGGGATGCTGCAATCTTGCCTCTGGTTGCTCCTCCCACTAGCTGCTCATCAGCTCTAGTGAAGGTTGAAGTTTTTGCAGGGCTAGCTTCCATGGGAAGATGTCACTCCAAACAAAACTCTTCTCGAGTTTGAGCCAATGTAAGCATGAGTGGGCACAACCTCTACCATATGTGGAAGTATCTTCGATTGTCCACAGCCATGGAGTGGTCTCCTTGCACCATGGTGATGGTGCCATCTCCATCTCCCAAACATCTTCTCTCGGTCTGAGCATGTTTTGGTGACAGTGGAGTATGCGATATTGGGAGAATATCTCTTTCCTCCTTTAGCACACCGCAAGACTCTCCGCATTGTACCCAAGTCCTCCCAAGGTTCTCACCCCTCCCTGAGATCATGTGAGGGTGCAACCTTTTGTGAGACATCTCTCTACTGCAGTCCTCGTATCGATCCGGTAGCCTCCCAGTGCAATGCCCCCATGTAATGAGAGCATTAATGTCGTATGGTAGGTTTAGTATATGTGAGTGGACTATTTGGGTCCTCTGCTCTCACTATGCAAATCGATCTGCCCTCTGTTTTGTGCATAGAACCCTTCTGAAATAGATAGGGCAGGTGGTTGTTCCAATCACTTGATGTTGGCCATCCTCTCTATCTTCCCCTTCCATCGCTAGCAAGTATCACTACCCATCAATGATGGCACATGCTACTCCTAGATTGTGCTCCTGGTCTCCGCGCATTTTTGGATCCTTTCGGAACTCCTTTTACAAAGATACAAGGGCTCCTCACGATTGGAACAATTGCTCCATCTTCACCTCCAAGTGGTAATAGGTCTCACAGTCGGGCCGAGCTGCTTTGTTACCTCACTTTGCCTACTCTTCCCCTTCATCATTATTGGAAGATACCTCATCTTCATTATAGAGCCCTTTTTTTATCCTCTTTTGAAAAAGAGATCTCCATGTGTTGGGTCAATTTATTGTGTAAATTAACGCAAGTATTTAATCAATCCGGGTCATAGTGGAACTTAGAAGCATCCCTGAAAGTATATGGGTTTTCGAGTTATGATCAATATAGAATATGGTTTATCATCAGATTTGGGAATGCATATTACAAATATAAATCTAACTTTAAAACAATTTCTAAAATTCAATTGTAGCAATCGTAAGTGAGAAGAATCTCCTAACTTGAGAGATGTGTTTGTTCCCTTCTAACAAGATTACCTCATGAATTAGAAATCAAAAACTACTTAATTGAACAATATAGATTAGAGATACATGAAGTAATATCACTGAGAGGCATCATCATACCTTTGAAGAGGTCTTGGTTGTCCTTCATCATATATTAATTTATCGAGTAATGCTATTGTGAAAAACGAGAATCTCGAAAAAAAGCATGTAAAAGCATAAAGAGATGAATTCTAGCGAGAGATATTAATTATATAGAAAGAATGTTTAACTTTAACACTTGTTTTTCCTTTCATATGAAAAATAATAATGATCATTAGATTCATCAATACTCACTACACTAATTAGCATAAACAAGTAACAGCATAAAACAATACTAATTCGAGAGATTGCAACTACAAATAGAACTAAGAAGTGCACTTAGCTCGGTGTGGGGACCCTCACACCCTTGCATCGTACTGCCCCGAAGGTAAGCTTTTAGCTACTTAAAACTTCAATCAATTAACCTGACATATAGCTAATATCAAATAGGAGGTAGAACAGTATATTCAATTATATCTCCAAAAAGTCTGAAATACATAATGTTAAGCTCATCACAAGTTCTACATCTTAATGCCTTCAAAGTTTGAGGCTTAAATAGATAAAAGTATATAAACATTCATCTAGGCATAGCACTGTCCATAGTCATGAATGATTCTAATCTTATCCAATCAAGTTGAATTCATCCATCGGATCCATAAAAATCTAGAAAATCCCACAAAATAAGAATTACTGATCTAGTTTCTAGGGATCTTCCATAAAAGACACGAGCCTTGTTTTGACCACTCGGCCGGGCCTATTAAAGGTCAGGTTTGATCAGTATACCAACAAGTGTACACTTATTCTTAATTTCTGAGCCTTCTCAGATAAATATATATCCGAGCTTGGAGACCAAGTGTCTCTAAATATGCAAACCATGAGGCCATTATGGGAATTTCTAAACTAGTCACAAAAATGCACTTTCAGTGAAATTTCTAATTTTCACAAAAAATTCTAATAATTGAAAAACATAATTTAAAATACACAGCATATGATAGCATTTTTTGATCAAAAATACAGATGGATATGATGGTGAATATATGGATAGTATGTAAAATAAGATGCATTTTATAAACAAAATGAGATCAAAAAATGAGGGCCAAATTACCACATGTATTCCCTCTTGAGAAGAGAGCTCTTCTTGAAGTGGGGATCTTGCCTTTAGCAAGGTATTCTGAAAATTTCTAACCCCCTCAATAGAATTATGGAAATGTGAGTTGCGGTTATGGGATCCTTCCAACTCATGCAAAGCGTGTTTTTTGCTGGGGCTTGGCAGTAGCTCAACCAGGGATGCTTCGAGATGTTTTACGATCAAATCTTCACTTAACCTTATTGTGAACCTTGCATAGGTAGATACATTTCCAGCATGATTTAATGAAACGATATCATAAAACCACCAATCATAAGCCTTACCTTCAAGATGCACGCTTGCTCACTTTAATGGCTTCCTCTTCTAAAACTTGGTGCTATCGAAAATGGTGTCTAGCTCCTTCACCCAAGCCTTAGCTTTTGCATTTAAGCTGACCCATCAAAAGTAGGCGTAAAGAATCTACCCAGAGCATGTTGCTTGCACCTCTCACTTCTATTGTAGAGATTTCTAGGGCCTTCTATTCTCCTTGATTTGGAAAAAACCCTTGGAGATTTTAGATGCTCTTTGAACCTGCGAGATTGAGATTCATATTCTTGTAGATAATCACCAAAGAGTCTCCTCCTTGGGTGTGTCTCCCTTCCTCCATCTCCCCTTGCTATGAATGTGTGTAGGAATAGTGGAGGCGTTTTGGGATCTGATTGTGTGGTTGAATGCTCACACCCTATGAATATTAAGACCTAGAGCTTTCTTCATGTGCAAAATATTTTAGAGGAATCTTCATGTATTTCTCTCCTCATTTTCCTTGATCTACTCTACCATTGATATCTATGCATATTTTTGGAGAAGAAGTTTTGAAACTCCTTCCCTTCATTTTCTATTGACATTTTTCTCTTTGTCCTTTCCGTGAACCTTCTCCTTCCTGTGAGATTCTTCTTCTTCTTGATAACATAGATGTAATGCTTCAAGGTTGAGCCAAGATTATAGCTAGTGATACCACCGTAATATCCCAAAATAGGAAGAGCAAAAATACATACACACAATAATGAAAGAAAAGTAGTAGAAAATTTCAACACATTACATATGAGCTACAAATATAGATCCATGAGATCATTTATAACGACAAAAATAAGTACAAGATCTTGGGGATCAAAGTCCCTCAAGCTAGGCAAGAGAGAATCCCTCTAAGGCCCTAAAGCACCAAAAACATGTGATACAATTGCTACACACAAAACAACGAAGCAAGTACAACCACAAGATGTAATGACTAATACTACAAATATGGAAAATGCAATGAATGGATGCGATAATGCAATGCTCATATAAGACTCAAAAAATGGAGATCTATGCTCCTTAACACTTTTCCACTAGATAACCCGGAAGGGTTTTCGCCAGAAATACACAAATTATAAAATGGTGATCTAAATCCCTAGAAGCTTTGAAAGAATTCACCGCAAATAAAGCACATAGAGGAAGTGGTTGAAAACTAATGTAGATCCGAATGGCACTCCTCCAACAAACTCTCTCAATGAAAGCTTGATCCCTCCAATGAATATCTAACCTCCCCAAGTGGTGCCGCCCAGACCTCTTTGGATCTACTCAATAAAATACCGCAGTTTAAGAGTGAAAGCTACGTTGTAGGGAGATCGTGATGCCTTGGCACAGTGCAAAAATATTAAATGAAGCCTAGGGACCTTCCTTATTGATCCTCAATGGAAAGAAACCTTCCTCCACGAAGACAAGCTCAAAAATGGCCCAACATGAAAACCTCTCGCCTGATGCATCCCTTCAACACAACACAACTCTAAACGAGAAACGCCGTTATAGAAGAAAGTTGTAGTCTTGCGCACGCTGTGGAATGTGGAAATAATGCCCAATAAATTCTCTGTAGTGAGCACTCAAAGTCCACGAGGATGAAGGTGGGATTCCCTACTCAGGAACACCTCTGTAGTCACGCAGACCATGCAATCTTAGCTAAACGAAATTGGAAGAGAGCCACAAGTCATAACGCCCAAACCATAATCAAATAATAATCCAAACATGATTTGCATGGTACATGCCATCCCCTTCCTTATATGCTTGGTGAGGACTTCCTCACCTTGGTGCCCCCACTCATTAAAGCCATTGACTTGCATGCAAAGGATCTCCCCTCCAAGCTGTGTTGTCCCTCATTGAATGTCCACTCCTCTCATACACTGACATTGTTGATTTGGTCAAAGTTGACCTAGTCCACATGCTTCATCCACTTGTTTCGGACATAGGGGTGCTCTTTCCAACTATTTTGATATCATCCATTCACATTTGGAGTGATTTATTCCTACTAAAGAGATTTATTGGTCTCTCTCTACCCACTTATTCTTTTATCTAAATGACAAAAATCAAAATTTAATATTCTAATTATGCTGCATGCTAATTTAGGAATATTACAACAATATTGATCAAGAAGATCAATGCAATGGATCACTATAGAAAGAGATGGTATAGGATGACAAGTATCCAAATAATATTCAAGACTGAAGTTAAGTGAGCATTAATATCATCATTGAGGAATGGAGGGATTATCTTTTCACCTTTGAGGCTCCATGAACTATTCCAAATTTTCCTCCATTGGATATAGATCATGGGAAGTGGATGAAGGTTGAAGAGACGAATCGTCAACAATTCGATCCCTAGATTTCCCAGTTCAACATCATCACCAGGAGACACCTATATTAGTATTGAGAAAGGAGGAGGACACAGGGTGTTGTGAATACAATCCCCTCCGCTTTACGTAGGCGATCTCTTCGACTCTCAGAGTGGGTTCTAGAAACTTATGAGACTATCTAATGAACACTTTCTTAGCTAATATTCAACGCAAGACGAGAAAAGGAAAAGGCCTACACTCTCTTATACTCCTTATGCTCAGCCTTTTGATGAAGGCCTCAATTCAAAATCCTTCGAGCTCAATCCTCACTAGCGGGCAGCGTTCGAATACCCTACATCTGAGATCAAGAGAAATGTGATCAGACAAAGCTACATTGAATATCAACTACCTAACAGATCAAGGAGAATTATTCTACTTGTATGGATATTCAAAACAAATGTGAAAGGTGAAACACTAGATGTATTATTGATAATATAAAAGTAGGGACCTTACAAATCGCCATGACCTTGATGTTGGAGGCCTCTCTTTGGTGTATTCGAGTCCAAACCGTCAAGCTCTTAAAGGGATCCTTCTCCGAATGTGAAATTCTATGCATTAACACATCATGGGGATACAAAAGGATTAATAATCATACACAACCCAAGAAATGACCAACCCGGTAGTGGAGGGATGGAGATCAATTCTATAGGAAGGGAGAGAGAGTTAGGAGCCCATGAAAAAGGAGAAGCTCACTTCTTAAGGGATAATCCCCCATTGATAAGATCGAATAGATCCAAATGAGAGAGCCTCGACCATATCTCCACCGAATAATAAACCTGCATGTATCGTCCCGTTGAAGCTTCGAGAGCTCGAAGATTCTCTCTCCATTTAAAGGAGCACTTCCGGAAGCGGGTTCAATGCAGTTTTTCCGGTCATAAGAGAAATGATGGCTGCTAGGCTAGAATGCAACCTTCCATCAACAAGGGAAAATAATTGGAGAAAAGCATTGACCCGAGAAATTTAGTGGTTTTGAGCTAAGATTCTTTAGAAATTCTTCAAGGCACTTTTATTTTAGTATTGTAAAAAGCGATATGAACAATGTATTTTTCCAAGGTAGGGATATCAGCATAGCGTGTTCATCACAGAGAACTTCGGGATTGGGGATGGGAAGTGAACGGGGTGAAAAATTATTGTGTAACAAATTCCCCCCTAAAGCATGAAGGTAGAACAAGGAGTGATGGGTGAAATGATTCTACGAACCAAGGCAAGGTTAGATTGAGAAAACGATCGGGGAAAACATGCGCAAATCAAACATCAATACAATATATGACATCTCTGATGATGAAACATGACACTACTAAAAAATTCCTTACTAGGCATCAAATAACACATGAATCCATTGAAAGCATGGTTTCCACATCCCATATTTCGAAAGAGATCATGGAAATTGATCTGACTGATATGGTTTGTCGACCATCCATATAAAAAGGATCATGTGTACTAATCATGAATACTACGATAACTCCATGCAGCTTTGGATGATAGAAAATGTGATCTAGAGGTCTTCAGTACAGCTCTCAGTCTACCTAATGTACAAATATAACCATGTGAATAGATGTTTTGATCGCTGAACATGTGTAGAAACCACGATTACCGCCAAGTCAACGATGAAAACCATTAATAGGTACGGGAGAGACCACCAATAATTACAATACAGCCTCAAAGTACAACACCACAATCTACAAGCATGAATAAATGTGTTGAAGTCTGAACACTTCATACAATGCATCTGATCGAAGGTCAATGAGGTGAACTTTGTTCGTTTGAGTCTATGGATGTGCCATGAGTGGTGAGCCAAATGACGATGTAACATCAAACCAAGCTTTGGAGCTAGGACTCAGCCTCTTCCGGGACTCTGTGGAAGAGGCAGCTCTCTCTATTCAGATGTAAAGATGATGCGGTGTGTATGCTATGGTCGTTCTGATATTAGGCTAGTTATGAAGTGAGTTGTTTTTATTTTGTTTGCCTAAGTTTGTGAGGGATGAAAGCGATCAAAGAGATATATAAAATGGATAACAAGAAGTTGATCTATAGCTCAGGCTATATGGGGTCAAAAAGGTCAAGGAAAGCTATGAGATGATGATGCAAGGCCTGTATGCAGACCGATTTGATTCAAGGTAGAAAGGATCTTTGGGAAAAAATGGGTAAATGGACATGAAGTTTGTGAATAACAAGAGTTTCACATCATCGATGGTTTATAGTATAACATAAACATGTGTAAAGAAAACCATAATCATGCAACATGTAACTATAAACTAATCAACTAACATCGAAACAAACATTCTACACATACATATGCCAAGTATATAGACCTCTACTTTGGGAATGGCTATCTGAGCTTTCGGGAAACACATGCGAAGACGGACTACACAACTAACCTAAAATACTATGCCTGAACGCCTAAACACTTTCAGTCTTTTAAGATATACTTGGCACTTTAACAAAACAAAGCTGATAGTTTTAGGCAAAGGGCTAGATCGGGACTAGGCCTCTTTGGTTCAACAGGGATGATAATACTAATCGATCAAAAGAGATAGTTTTCATGGACGGAGACTACAGAACGGTCATTACGATGCAGGCAAGGCACACCATACATCCCTACTAAACATGCATGAACTTATGAATAAAACTAGCAGTATTATCATCAAGTTACTAAAAGAGATGTTTAAGAATTCTTTTTAGTGCAACTGGAAGAAGAAAACATAAAAAGCTATGAAGATTCGCAGAATTTTGAGGTGCCTCCATGGGCATATCTCAAAACTTAATCTTCTACCGATCTATAATAAACGGAAGAAGCATGTATCATGGAATGAAAACCTAGACACAACATACAAAGCAAGAAACACTTATAGGCTATTCTCCACTGTCATGTGAATCCATCATGATCTATCTTCATCATGTCCCATCAAAAAGCATCCAAGAGGCAGCCAAAATCATGACACTGGTATATTTCTTCAAAGCTCATATGTATTTAATGATATTAGACTTCTTCTCTGCATGTTCTGATGCTGTTTACAAATTAGAGCTTATTGGAATAAATAGGCTGCAAGTGAGAAAACCTCATAGTTCACCTCCATCCTGCATTGTCGTCTAATCTAAATCATCTAAACTCTGTCCTTGGGGCTTTTACAGCCAAGACACAAATATCTATTATATATCTAAAATTTCTATAGAAATTAATTGTATTTCAGTCATATGCGTAGAGTGTGGTACGCTTAACTGCCATTTGGGAAAAGCAGATTTTGAGGTTAAAATTTACAAAAATACTTTCATTACTTATATCAGAAAAAGGTCCCCTGACTAAGGTTAGAAACATTGGCAGCTTCCCAGATGTCGGAAATGGAGGCTCATGATGACATAGCTGAAAAGCTGCTGAGTGTCTACTGTTTCCAAGACAAACCAAAATCACCAATCTGATGCACTGAAGTTCCCTAAACACATGTCAATGCCAGAAATGTAGCAGATGTGCTGATCATGGGCATGGGAATGGTGCAAAAGTGAGCATTTTTACTTTGCTGTTTTGATGCAAACTGATCTCGACGTGCTAGGAAATCGCTGACATGTCTCATGAAATTATGGCATCCAATGATACTATCTTCTCTCCCTTGATTGAAGTCCTCAAAATGAGATGGCGAATTTATGGGTTTTTATCAAAAACCCAAAAAGGCCAAAAAACCAAAACATGTCAAAATGTACCAAGAATGCGGGTGTGATGACCCTCAAGTGGTCCTGAAAGTATGTTCTGCAAGCTTGGTGCCAAAACTGCCTAGTCAATAGGTGTCTTTTCTTTCTTTTCTTCTTGAAAGCTGTCGTCTTAATCATCATCCTTATCTACTTTGCCTCAGCGCCGCTGAGTTGCTGTACATGCAGCTCTCCTCCTCTAGTTCTGCTGCTCTGTCTTCACCACTGTCATTTGTCATCTTTGTCTTTCCTAGAAGGACATCTTGATCCCAGATGTGCTCACAAAACACAGCAAACTGCTTCAAGTCTCTGGAATGCCTTCTTTAAACCAAACTGCGTGTTTTCACCTCTCAATCATTGTTTGATCGAGGTGAATTTGATTTGCAAATCGTCTGTGTGGGATGACTTTTTATGGATATTAGGTCTCTTCTCTTTGCAAAACAAATCTTTTTCCTACCTTTGATATGTCATTCAACAAGTATATTTAAAAGCATAAAACACGAGTTAACCAAAAAGTATATACAATGTGGGATGTCACCGTGTAAAAGAGGATACAGGTAATATAGCGTTTATTGTGTTTTTATGATGTGGCAACAAAATTTTGTAGCTTTCAACAATAACAAACTCCTTCTGTAAACCACAAACACTACCCTCTTTATACTTCTCTATTTTTCTGTACCATTTTGAAAATATCCAGATCTGCAATGGTAGCTTTACTCTGTAGACCTTCATGCTTCATGGAATGGAGAAAGCTTCAAGCACTATTTTTTTCCCCTTTAACACGACTGAAGAAAATTTTGACCAACTAAACAAGTGACATGTATGACCGTCCATGGCTGAAAATAAGACTAGCTGCTTCAGCTTTTTTCAAGTACTAAGTCTCTTGCCTTTGAAAAGTATACCTCCATCTTTCAATATTCCTTAGAAAGTTGTTTCATGGGCTTCTACAGCAATAAGAACTTACATTCTCAATGTGTTTACTCTTTATAAAAGTCAAACAAATCTTTGATCTTTTAAAAAAAATGGTCAACCTTCCACAACACTTTGCTTACTTCATCGCAGTACAGGCCTGAGTAAGCTATGTTTTTCATCTCGGTTAAGAGACGACTTTAAAGTTTTCTTGGGGCAAGAAAAGGCCACCTCTCTTTCACATTGTAACACGACCCTAAGACTGCCTTTTCAGTACTGCTACATCTTGACTCACAATGGGGCTTTTTACGCTTTCCAAAAGTTACGTTGAAATGTGTTTTCAAACACAAACTGTCTCTGCTCTGTCAACCCTATCACTTTTGTTTGAGACCAAAAATGATACTAGGTGTAATGTGAAATGTCTTCTTTGTGGTGTAAGACTCTCGTTTCTTCAAAATGTTGCTCTTCTTCTCAACCTTTGTACATCACTTCAATGAAATATCCATGAGTGAAAACACGGCTAACAGCAAGGATAAAGAGGCCAGTTAAAGGGGTTTCTTGTGGAAGGTCACCATGCTTTGGTGTTTGAGGCACTAGGACGCTCTTACCTTTTCTTTTCGTATACACAAACACAATCTCTTCAGCTTCAAGACCTTCTCCTTCGTTGGTAGGCCACTCCATCGGTAGATTCAAAACTCACAACTGACGAACTACACAAAGTGCAGTTACATTCAATAAAAGACAATTGCTTTGTAAATAGGACAAGGTATGGCAGCTCTTTAGCAATGTTTTGTCTATAATCGCAAAAGTCACGTAGCTTCTTCAACTACCAATAAACTCCCTTTTCAATCATAAAACATTGTTATCTCTTTACTACTACTTCATCTTTATATAAGTTTGACAATACCTTGAGATGCGAATGGTAACTTCGACTTCACCATATGCTTTATGGAATGGAAAGTTAAAAACAGCATGTTTATTTATCCTTTGTTATGAGAATAGAAGAAAGCTCCCTTGAAAAAATGCTCATATAGTGATTGTGTTGAAAATGACCTATTGCTTTTCATTTCTCAAACCCTGTCATTTCGCTTTTGTACGATAGCAGCTTTCCTCTCAAGAACGTGTTTGAGGGTTGTCTATGAAAGTCTTTTTGACATCAACAAAAGTGGACCACATACTAGTTGTGCTCACTGGACAAGTAGCAGCAATATTGCAAACCCAAACATTTTTTGTAGAAACAAGCACAACAACCCATCCTGCTTTTTAGAAGATTTTTGGGTCTCTTGATATGTCGATGTTTGTCACCAAGTGTCCAACCATTTTGCCAAAACAATCACGACTTCCAGACTTTTGAAAATCAATGATAATATTTGCTTGATATGGTTAAGCACGCTCTTGGAAAAGAGTAAGTTATTTGGTGAGTTCTTGGACCATTTCTGACAGTGCTGCGCTAACGAAAGGCACGCGCATCAGTTCATCCCTTTGGAAATTTTTCGACCTACACAGCGTCGCGCAGATTTCTGAATCAGTGGCACAACTGCTGCAGCCCATTTTGAAGGCTTGACACTGAATTGTGTTGAATTGCAAGGCCGCAGATGGCTCGTTGGAAATATGTGGAAGTCTAATTTCTAGAAAAACTTGAATTTTTCAGTTCGAATCATGTTTGATTGTTCAAGAATTGATTTTCCCAACAACACGGTCAAAGCTCGGTGAATCATGGTGCAGAAATGCATGAGCTATTTAGTAAGCCATTTTCAATGCTGGCCTTCCCGGTGTCGGAATTGAGCCTGTGAGATGGCTCATTCGAAATATAGGGAATTTTAATTTCCAAATATGCTTTATTTGTTTCATTTGGTGTCCATTTGGGTGTTCAAAAACTGATTGTCCATCTTTAGCCAACATGGTGAATGCCTGGTGCGTACATATATGCTGCTGATTGGAGCTACTTTTGGATGCGCTTCCTCTTGTCGAGAATTTGGCACGAGATGGCTCGTAGGGAAAGCTGTGGAAGTATATTTTCCATAAAAATCTTGAATTTTTTCATTTTAGAGCCAATTTGGATTCGTTCAAGTCTGACTGTCCCACTGCATTAGTCTGAAATGATTTGAATCACAGTGCGAGAAATTCTCCGTGACATCCCGAGATTTTCACGTTCTCTCAGAAACCATGATACTGTGTAGAAACTGAATGAGGTTTTATTCTTGAACCTATGAGGACAAAGAAAAACCTCTCTCAATTTTGTATCAATTTCATCTCCTTTGTCGACACACATTTCTCGACCAAACTCGCCGTGCGCTCCTTAACCTCTCCGTCTTTGTATGTGCTTTGTCATAATGAATGGAATATCCTCCTCAAAATGATGTGGTAATCTATATTTTACGAGGTAGGGAAGTTCTTCTGAACCATGCTTAAAACTTTCCATTTTTGATCCCCTTCAACTCTGCTGTCTCATGAGGTGGCCAGTAAAGACTCTATTATGCTGCTGATTTGTGTATAATGGGGAGATTATTACAAAATGTTCATTTCGACCTTTACACTGGTCCTTGAGACCTATCATGAAGCTTTTCTCATTCATTTACTTGACAGTGAAGGTCATGATTACTGACTCTATTTCGGATACCTTCAAACAATGGTGGACACCTCATTTCTACATATATTTGGGAAGGAGTGCCTATGTCGACGCAACTGCCATACCAAGTTTGTACTTTTTTGAAAGGAGCGTCTTCAACAAGACCATACTACTCCATTTATTTTTGAGTAGGGACCTTGTATATTTTTGAAGAAGTTTATAAAAATACCAATCACTCTGTAACCCTTCAAAAACCCCTAAGTATCCATTGTTGTTGTAGTAAAGAGGCTCCTTTAATACAAATTTAAGCCTTCTAGCTGTTAGTTTCATCGATGGAGTGATCTGCAATTTTTTGAAGTTATTTAAAACTCCTTGACCCTCTAATTTTAAATGAAGGAGGTCCTATTGATCCTATCTGTCAACATCTGTCTCTATCTCTGGAGGAGGTTATCGGCATTTTCCCTAAACCATTTTACTGACCTTTTTGGAGTGTTTTTTGCGAGTACATTGAATTTTCTCTGAATAGTGTTTTTTATCAGGGCTCGAGACAACATGATATAGTGATTTGTCTTTTTATGTACGTGATGATGATCTTGGGAAAAACTTATACTACTTACTACCTTGAAGGAAAAGCTTGAACCTTGCGGATCAACCTTATATCGACTTCATACATATGTGTGTGGCTTTGAAGGATAGGATGCTACACCTTTTTTAGGGCAACTTTTGACCTTTGAAAACATGCACTCCTTCTTTGTTATCATTGCGACTCTCCATCCATGACGGCAAAACTTTTCTGATATGATGACTTATTTGGATCTTGCTCCTTGCTTTTTAATGTCTGGAACTGTGTGTCATTCAATTTGCTCCCTAGAGGGAAAAATCTGCCTTGATATGTCTTGCATTGTCAGAGGAAAATGTTCTCCCGAGCTTTATGAGGATTATAGGGTGTCCTTTCAGACTGATGCTTTTCTTTGGATTGGAGGTGGAACTCGGTCACAATCACCCTGAGCTACATTATCATCTTTCTGTGCATTTTTATAGGGAAAAATGCCTTTCTTTTGCCAGTGGCATGCTCACATTGCCTTTACGGGTTTCGGACTTGAAACACATGTCATGATTTGTCTTGCACCTTTCAATCATGCTCTGCATACTATTTGCAATGTCTTTCTCACTGAAGAAGAAACTTAAACGCAGCACTTTTGGTCATACCGATCTTATGATGAGTAATCCCAGAAGGTCAGTCCCTCTCATGAGTAGGAAATTAGGTACATTTGAAACGATAATTATCATCATTGGCACATGTGTAATATACTGTTTCGTTTAATTATAGACAACATTGTTTTTGTTTAGGGCCCGGTACTAGTATTGGAAAGAAAACTTGAGAAAGGGACCAGCATAACCCTTGTCTCAATCTGTGAAGATTGTTTGAGTAATGTTGACTGGGGTTTCTCTTATACATTATGGCGGGCAAACAAACTTTGAAAAACATTCTGACTATTGTACCTCGAGCTTGATCATCACTTTCACTTTCAGATAACTCGAGGCAAGCTTGTCTCGCACTGTTCATTAAACAAACTTTGTGCTTACGTTGTCGGTTGCAGACTCTTCAAGTCAATATTGGCCATCGCCCTGCTTATGGATGAAGGAGGGCGCCTTAACTCTACCTGCTATAGATGAAGGAGGTTCTTGGCTGCAGCACAATTACAAGTACGCATCTGACGTGTGTTGTCTTTCTTTTACTGTGTTATCATGTTGACAATGAAGGCTTCAAGAGTTTGATGATGTAACCCACTGCATGCATGTATCTCGGGCTCATGTTGACATATAGAAGCGAGTATGTTCTTCTAAATGTGTATTCAAAATTTTTCTCTGAGATGAAGATATATTTCATGTCTTTGCTCAAAATCCATAAAATATGCAAATACACCTATAATCGGCTTGAGGCCTGTGGTCATGTGCAGTGCGAGACTTAGGGGTGTGTAAGTGGCGCGACTCAGGGATCGCCCAGATCAATTTCACTCTTTGCAGGAGGTGGGAGGTCTGTCATGATTGGTCTGGCTATCGGCGGATGGAGGTTTTTTTGTCCTTTTAGTGGTTGCCAAGGGTAAAATGCCTAAAGCGCCACTGCTACTTTAGCGGAGTCTTTTGAAACAAACTTGGATTGTCCTTTTAGGGCTGATGGGTAGACCCGCAGGGCTAAATCCTAGATAGGATAGTGATAATGAGTTTTAACCTTGACATGGGCGGATTGAAAAAGCGAGGGAAGGGCGCTAAAAAGTTTTTATGAGGTTTTTTCTAGATGACAAATTGACATATGGAGATCAGCTTCACAGAAAACTCAGCTATGGATCTATTCATCATTAACAAATGAAAAATGCGATGACTATGAGTAGCTCCATATTGGGGAGGCGGCTCCTCAGTCGGGAGGTGTCCTGAATCTGGATCTTTGACATATGAAGACTGTGCCATACCCATTGTCACGCTAAAATTTCTACACTCTCTTTGATGCTATTTCTAAAAAGTGACAGCATAGTTAAACATCACATGAGTACTTCTACCTACCCACTATCTTTCCTAACATTTTTTTCTACGTCTTTTGCATATTTGAGATACAAATCATTGCTTTTGACAATGTATATTTTCTTTTTTCCAAAACTAGAACCTATCTATTTCTACTCTTATATCCATGGAGTTCATAAGGATCAGTGATGAACTCCTCATTACTCTACCTATGCTTTGATTGCTGCTCGTCAAGAGATTAAACGTGTTTTGATAGGATTTTGTTTCTCTAATCTAAACGTAGAAATTTAAAATGATCAAATTAGGATTGAGATAGTCGATTTGTCATGCATTTGCGGCATGAAAAGACAAGTTTGCACACCTAATATATGCATCAAAAGGAAATTTAGACAAATCGGGGCTAAGATGTGCTGAAATGTATTTTTCATCCCTCGCTTCTCTCTTTGGTTCTATTTTCGTATGCATGGAACCCGAGAATCTCTCCCCTAATCTATACTCTGTGATAAGTCAATCTATACGACATATGTTGACCATCTTTTTTCACTCACTAACTTTATCTGACAGAATAAATTTAAACATGCTCAACTATGATTAGGCTAGATTGGCTTACAAGACATTGACAGTACTAGTATGTGGCCATTTAGACTTGCGCGCTTTCCAGGAAGAATCTGTTTTTTTTGGATACATGGGGGCTGGCCACCGCTTTTTTAGAAACTACCCTCTTTTTCTAGCTTTTCAACTTGTTTTTGTATTTTACCTTTTTTCACTTTTTGTCTTCAAACAAACTACAAATGAAAAAAGTGCTCACAAGGTAGGAAATGCTTTATTTTCTCTTGTTGTTGTCATCTATTCTATCCTAAATCTGTATACAACATACACTCTATGAAAACTTTTCTTCAATGCTACCCGATGTCAAGTAGATGCTCACGTGCAGTCACTAGTCTGGGTATTTAGTTCTTTTATAGAGTGTAGGAATAATGAAAAGGCCACTCCCACTCGGTTTGTTTTTCGGACAGTAGTGTGTAAGTTTTTTCTCATTCTTGGTAGCAACTTGTGTATGATGAGAACCCACTACTCTTTTAGACTTTCCTCAAGGAAAACAACGGAGTGGATCTTGGGAAAAATACACTCGATCTAGAGGTTTTTTGAGATATATACTGATTCAAGACTACTCTTTCAGATATCTCAAGGAAAACAACAAATGGATCTTGGAATACATACCGATCATAGAGGATTTTGAGATATAGGCTTCAGTTACGGGACTACTCTTTTCTTCCACTTGACTATATTTGGGACTCTCCCGATAGCTTAACTCTTCCTTTTGCTCTGATCACTTGAATATATCAGGGCTCATCACATATTGCAAAGTGTAGTTTTCTTTGCCAAGTGTGATGTGTCTTTGATAGGGTAGGTAGGCTCAATGTCGTGAAGGTTATCAGGGTTGATAGAGCAAGGATACACTTTGATAGTAAATTATCTTGATGGGCAGGTGTGACAACTCTCATGTGTTTACTTCGGCCCTCTACTTCTGTCATACGCAATCTGTAACTCAATGGAACTTGGTGGGCACCAAATTTTGGAGTATGAAAGATTCCCTATCCAAGAGTGACTTCTTCAACCATTTCAGAAAAAAACTTTTGTATTTATAACACTGCTCAAGAATTTCATCATCTTCTCAACCTCATTGTCATAAGTGTTTTCTGAAAAAATAGTTGATTTCAAATTGTGTAAATGTTATATTTGATGAATTAAGTGAAGTAGAGTCAAGAGTCTAAGACTCTTCACTTACTTCGAACTTCTTCAAGGCTATCCCCTTATCAGTCATGTATATAGTGACTATAATAGCCTGCTCACTTTCTCAAGTTTATGAGCGAGCTTCTCCCAGAAAAATCAAAAAGTCTGAATCTTCTCCAAAGTAGCTTTCCGTTTGGAAATCATATAAGTCAACATATTGATCAAACATTTGAGAATCATTAACATAAGCAATGTCCATCATATGTACCATGTACATTGAGTGCCAGTTTGCTTTTTCTTCTAACTTGATTTACAAAATTCTATTTTCGACTTATGATAGTGCATAGATTAACAGGAGACTGTATAGAAGATTTGATTATTAGTTTCGCATCTAGTAACTGGAAAATGTATCTCGATGGTTTGAGAACTTCTTCCTTTTCCATATATCTTCTTGTTTATATCACTTTCATTGTATAAGATAAAAGAATCTAAATTGGAATGAGTGGAATAAATTGGAGTATTGTTTTCCATGATACGTGATTTTTGATGTATGATGTTGACATCTAGTCCGGAGTTTTCCATGAACTGCTTTGAGCATGAGGTTATGGGAGGCACCGGAATCTAACATGGCATGTATGTAATATATTGTCCCATATGTGTTCGGAAGCTCACATAGGAAGTTGAGAAACAGATTTTTCTTGAGTATTGACCTTCTATTTTCAGAGCCGATATAAGAGCTCGGGTTTGTTTTCAGTTAGATTGTACAGTATCCGTCCTGTCGCTCCTATGTCATAAAACTTTTAAAATTTGAGATCTATACCTATCTACGATTTATTAGCTCGGTAAGGGGTATGGTAATTTTTATTTCGAAAACTTCCTTCGAAACTAAAAGGAGTTTGTAGTTTAGGGCATTGCTTTGTTTCGGGCCTTTTTCGGACATGACCTTTTCTATGCTCTTGAATTTGTTGATTCACGAGTTTGAGACCTTGTTTGGCACGTCGCCTCGGGAGTCTTTGTGGAGGTACTAGGAGTATCCCGAGCTAAGACTTGTTTGAATGAGCTTTATCTTTGCTTTTGAGTCAATTTTCTTGGCTCGAGGATTTTGTTGCTATCCATGGCTTTTTTGAGGGATGGTGTCGAGGTTTTAGCAGCACTAGCTGTGTATGGCATCACTTCTTCT
Source organism: Pinus albicaulis (assembly GCA_034641835.2). NCBI lineage: Eukaryota > Viridiplantae > Streptophyta > Pinopsida > Pinales > Pinaceae > Pinus > Pinus albicaulis. The sequence goes on from CM076580.1 coordinate 1,440,808,458, forward strand.
TGGAGTGGTCTTGTTTTTTCCGCTTTCCTGCGTTATCTGCCTATGAGCTTCTATATGGCTGGCATTCTGAAAATCTATGGCGGGATCTTCGAGACTGACATAGTCGGTTTCGTCGACTTGGGGAGCAGTGACTCTTGATCTTACTCGCTTGAGGTAAAGCCTTACTCTCGTTATCGGAACCTATGAGTTTCCAATGATTTTTCACTCAATGGGTGCGGTATCATTATTCTCTTCATCAACATAATTCTCCGGAAGGATGGTACGTGTAGCTCGATCATTTCCTCTTGGTTGCTCATTTCTTGAGTAAGTCTTTTCTAAAGCCTTGTTTCCGGTTTTGAGGGTTTGGTTGGTTGTCCCCTAGGGAGGCACTTTTTCACTCATTTTTTCCCACATCTTTGTCATAGTGATTTAGGTATGGGCCATCTATGTTTAGGATCTAGGGAAGGAGATGAAGTGGAGACCTTATCTCTATATAGGACTTTTCCTTCTGAATCTAGTCCCGGCTCTTTTTATTTATCTAAATTTGGCTATATTTGTATGGCTATTTGTTGCATTTCCTCTAGGGTAGGGGGGATCATTGTCTCTCGATGATATGTCATGTTTGGATCAAAACCCTTGGGGAATTTTGCCAAGACTAAACTATATGTGGGGGTTTGGAGATGTAGGCGGGAGGGCGTTATACACAGCTATTGAACCCTAAGTGCGGTATGCACTGGACACTTTCTCCATTTTCCCGTTATTAGGTTATAATAGACGTGGATTTAGAATGCGCATTCTTTTTGGACTTCCCACTTTGTTTAAAAAATACTTAGAAGAGTTACGGGATGTTGTGGATGTTGTTTGGAGTTAAGCTCTTAAACTCATTTTTTGGGTTCTCTGCGAGGCTTTGGGGCAGGATGATTCTCATCGCGGTGTCGTCTTGTACTTCCAAGTATTCAAAAGCATCCGAAATCCTACTTACATGTTGTTCGTGCTGTGAGTTTTCTTCTCACGTCAAAGTGTGGGATTTTGTCTTGATATTTATTTGGTAGGAGCCAAGGTAGTGGCAACACCACAGGTGCGTACCGTGTTTGCCATGATGGGAGCTAATGGATGATGTACAAGATGAGGACTAGTAGGTCGAGATGAGTGTGGTTTGAACGGGTGTGGCGGATGAACTTGGACTAGTGATTTGGTTTTGAAGCGAGATGCGGGATGGTGGGAGCCAAAGTGATAGAAGTCTGAGAAGTCGAGAGGTGGAAGGTGAGAGCTTCTCTACTGTAGTACTGTGTGATTGGTCTAGGGTTCAAGATCGTCAAAGTTTATCTTGACTAGAGATACTGCAAGAAAGAGGTTTTGATGACTCTAATTCAAACAGGTGAATGCAGTAGGATAGTGAGATGTTCGAGTGTCGATCTTGTTTTACGGATGGATCTAGCGGTAGCTAGATAGGTCGATTTCTGGAAGCTGCCACAGATTCTCCTCTACGGGTCATCTACTATGATAGGGGGTTTGGATGCAGATGGGATCCGGTGTTGATTCTTCAGTGGGCTTGATTTTTGGATCTAGAGTTTAGAGAGAATGGTATTGGTGAATGTTTTGAGATGAGTGATCTCTCTGCAAGCTCTACTAAGGTGAAGGATGTGTCAAAGATAAAGGGGATGGACTAGTGGAGTCGCTGTGGAACTTGGTTGTTTTGTGAAGATAGCTACTGGTCCACCACCGGTAACTAATCTGGAAATATTTTTTAGATTTTACGAGTTTATATTACAGTTTATGGTTTGTTAAAAGTATCCTAGACTTGTTTCAACACTTTGCTAGTGGTGATGAGATATATATTTACCTGAAATGGGTCACATGGGCTACATTGCTTGTTTAAATATCTAAAGGACCAAAGAGTCTATAAAGGAGTTTGCTAGACTATCTTGTACTCGGTGTCCCCACCATCTCCCGCTATGTTAGTGAGCGATGGGATAGGTCTGTCAGGATAGTAACCTAGAGTTGGTAAAATAGTGAGGCCCTGCTTAGAGGTTAGTAGGAGTCGCCTGGTGGAAATTGGTTGTTTTTCGAGATATGTGTGTATGGTCCACCACCAATATTGACAAAAACCAATCTAAGGGATTTTTTGGGAGTTTTTTGAGTTTTATGTGCAGCCTATGGTTTGTTAGAAGTATCCTGAGACTTGTTTCCGAACACTTTGCTAGGGTGATGAGGAAAAAAAAGAGTTTACTCTAAAATGGGTCTATGGGTTGCTTGCTTGTTTAAGTATCTAAAGGACCAAAGAGTCTATAAGAGTTTGCTAGACTATCATGTACTCAATAGGTCCCACCGTGATCGCCATTATGTTAGAGAGCGGTGGGATAAGTCAGCACGGCAATATTCTCAAAAGTCTCTAAAGATTTAGGGAAACTAAGTTTGTTTAATACTCGGGGTCCCACAGTGATCGCCATTATGGTGTTAGAGGTCTCGTGATTTGTCGATTGGTGAGCCAAATGACGATGTAACATCAAACCAAGCTTTTGGAGCCCGACGCGACCTAGCGCCTCTTCTGGGACTCGCAGAGGAGGCTCTCTGTCAAGTATATGTAAAAGATATCGGTGTAGTTTGCTTATGGTGTTACGATATTAGGCTAGTTATGAAGTGAGTTTTGATTTTTGTTTTTATGTAGTGAGGGATGAAAGCGATCAAAGATAGCAAATGTGGATAACAAGAAGTTAGATCAATCTGGGCTATGGGGTCAAAAAGGTCATAGGAAGCTAGGTGAGATGATGATGCAAAGTACAGCTGTGGGGCCGATTTGATATCCAGTGTAGAAAGGATCTTTGGGAAAATGTGAGTAAATGGACATCAAGTTTGTGAATAAGTCAAAGAGTTTCGTTAAGCATCAACGGTTTTAATAGATAACATAAACATGGTAAAGAAAACTCCTTAATCATGCGACATGCAACTATAAACTAACTCAACACATCGAAACAAACATTCCGACCATGCATAGAAGTATAAGACCCTCTAACTTTGGAAAATGGCTACGTGACTTTTGGGGAAAACACATAAGACGAAATAACAACTCAAAATACTATGTCGGAACGCCTAAACATAGTCTTTAAGTTATTGGGCACTTTGAAAAACAAGCTATGTTTTAGGCAAAGGGCTAGATCGTAGACTAGGGCCTCTTTGGTTCAAAAAGATGATAATCTAATCGATCGAAAGAGATAGTTTCTATGGACGTAACTATGGATAGTCATAGGTAAGCGAGGGCACACCATACATCCTACTCAAATGCATAGAAGACTTATGAATAAAACTCTATGATATCCTTAAGTTACTTAAAAAGATAGTTAAGAATTCTTTAGTGCAACTAAGGAAGAAGAAAACATAAAAGCTATGAAGATTCGGGAATTTTTGAGGGTGCCTCACATGGGCATATCTCAAAACTTAATCTCTACTGTATCTATAGCAAGCAAGAAGCATGTATCATGAATGAAAACTAGAAGACAACAACAAAGCAAGAAACATTATACCATTCTACCATAGTCATGGAATCCATCAACAATCCTTCATCATTCATCAAAAAGCATCCAAGAGAGCTGACGTCCGAAAATCATAACACAAGTATGTTCTTCAAGGCTCGCATATGACCAATATATTGCTTCTTCTCTCAAGTTCCAGCCCTTGTTTACAATGAGAGCTTGTGTGAATAAATAGGCTCAAGTGAGGAAAACCTCATAGTTCAACTTCCATCCTCATTGGCCTAATCAAAATATCTAAACTTGTCCTTGAGGCTTTGCGAAGCTTCAAGACATCAAATATCTCATAAAATATCTAAAAATTGCTTAGAGAGAGTGAATTTAATTGACTTTTGGATCATTTTCCAAGTGTAAAAATAGCTAAACGCACATTTTGGAAAAAGCAGATTTTTGAGGTTCAAAAATTACAAAATGTCACTCAAAATTTATACTTCGGAAAAAGGTCCTCACGACTCTGCTGGAAACAATTGGCATGCTCTTCCCGATGTCGAAACGAGGGCTCATGATAGCTCGTTGGAAAGCTGCGAGTGTCTACTTTCTAGCGCAACTAAAATCACCCTCAATCGCTTCCTAGAAGTCCTCCAAATCTGGTACTGTAGTGTTTAAAAAAGCCGGAAAATTGCAGATCAGCTTATATGCGGGAAGAATGTGCAAAAGTGATAGCATTTTTCGCCGTTTTGAGGAAGCGAATGATCTCCGAATGCTGCGATCGGCGAGACATGCTTGCATGAAATTATCGGCATCCAGGATACCATCCTCCTCCCTCAAAGAATCCTCAAAATGAAAGCCTAGCGAATTTATGATTTTTGATCAAAAACCCAAAAAGGCCAAAAAACCAAAAACATGTCAAACATGTGCCCAAAATCGGGTGTGTATGACCCACTCTCCCGAGGGTCCTTGGCAACATGTTCCTGAAGCTTGGGCCCAAACTCCAAGTTTAAAGGTGTCTTTTCTTTTCTTTTCTTTCTTGAAATTGTCGTCCTTAATCATCATCCTTATGCTGCTGCTCAGAAATTTCTTGAGCTGTCGTTGATGCCGCGCACTCTCCGTCTCTGGTTCTACTCTTGCTCATCTTCACCACTATCATGTTGCTCCTATTGTATTGCCTAGAGGGATCATCTTGATCTAGATGTGCTCCTGAAACACCAAAGCTCGCTTCCAAGTCTTTGGAATGTCTTCTTTAAACCAAACTCTGTTTGCACATCTCAATCATTGTTTGATCAAGGTGAATTTGATTTCAAAATGCTTTGTGTGGGATGAATTTTTTATGATATGAGGTCTCTTCTCTTTTGCAAAAACAAATTCATGTCACTACCTTTTATATGTCATTCAACAAGTATATTTAAAAGCATAAACTTACAATTAACCAAAAATCTATATACACGGTGAAGGTGCCACTGTGTAAAAGGGATACAGAGTAATATAGCTTATTGTGTTTTTATGATGTGGCAACAAAATTTTGTAGCTTTCAACAATAACAAACTCTTCTAAACCAAAACACTACTCCTCTTTATACTTCTCTATTTTCCTCGTATCCATTTTGAAAATATCTCCGAAATTGCAATGGTAGCTTTACTCACTTGACTATGCTTCATGGAATGGAAAGCTTAAAAGCCTTTTAACGTTTTTTTGCCCCTTTAACACATGAAGAAACTTTTGACCAATAAACAAGTGACATATGTATGACCTCCATGGCTGAAAATAAGACTGCTTCATTTTTCAAGTACTAAGTCTCTACCTTTGAAATAGCGCCTCATCTTTTTCAATATTCCTTAGAAAGATTTGTTTCATGGGCTTCTCCACGACAATAAGAACTTACATTCTACCTGAAGTTTTACCTTTTATAAAACACGTTACAAAGAAATCTTTGATCTTTTAAACAAAATGGTCAACCCTTCCAAACATCGCTTACTTCACCGCGCATACAATGTGTGAAGCTATGTTTTTCATCTCGGGGCTTTCGAGCAGACTTTAAGTTTTTCCTTGTGGTGCAAAGTAAAAAGGCACACTCCCTCTTTCGACAGAATTGTAAGCACTGACACTAAGACCCTTTTCATACCAACACATCTTCGACTCTACACCAAGGCTTTTGCTTTCGCCTCAAAGTTATTGAAATGTGTTTTCAAACACAAACTCTCGTCTCTATCTGTCAACTCCTCCTGTTTGTTTAAGACACAAAAATGATACCGAGGTGTAATGTGAATATCTTCTTTTGGTGTAAGACTCTTGTTTTCTTCAAAATGCGCCTTCCCAACCTTTTGTACATCAATCAACCAATATCCACAGAATATGAAAAACACGGTAACAAGGATAAAGATAGTTATAAGGGGTCTTCTTGTGGAAAGGCACCATGCTTTGGTGTTTGAGGCACTAGGACACTCTTACCTTTTTTCAAAAGAAGGGCCAAACACAATCCTCTTAGTCTTCAAGACCTTTTCCTTCCTCATTGGTAGGCCACTCCATCGATAGATTCAAAACTCACAAAGTACTGACCCAATCACAAAGTGCATACATTCAATAAAGACCACGCGTAAATAGGACAAGGTGGCAGCTCTTGCAATGTTTTTCTGTGGTCACAGCAAATTGCAGTAACCTTCAAATACCAATAAACTCCTTTTCAATCAAAACATTGTTGTCTTTGCACCCTCTGCCTCTTTATATCAGTACTGACAATACCTTGAGATGCGAATGGTTACTTGACTTCACCTATAAGCTTTATGGAATGGAAAGTTAAAACAACATGTATCCCTTTAACGATAATGAAGAAGCTCCCTTGAAAAAAATGCTCATATGATGACTTTGTGCTGAAAATGACTCTTTCTTTGCTTTTTCATTTCTCAAACCCTGTGTTTTCGCTTTTGAAATCGAGTGCCTTTCCTCCTTCTCAAAGAAATCTGTTTGAGGTTGTCTATAAAGTCTTTTGACATCGAACAAAGAGTGGACCACCATTTTAGTTGTTGCTCAGCTTCTTTGGACAAATGTAGCTTATTGCAAACCCAAACATTTTTTTAAACAAGCACTAACAACCCTCCTCCTTTTTAGAAGTTTTGGGTCTCTTCACTATGTCGATGTTTGTCTACCATGTCCAACTCATTTTTCCACATACAATCTCAACTTTCGAAGCTTGAAAATCAATGATACATCTTTGCTTTTGTATGAGTTAAAGCGGCTCTTGCGAAAGTAGTTTTTTTAATGTTTTTGGTGAGTTTCTAGACTATTTCTACTGGAGTGCCGCGTGTCTGCTACGGGCGCGTCGCGCACTCGGTTCATCCCTTTGGAAATTTTTGTACTAAACGCGCGTCGTGTAGATTTCTGAACGTAGTCGCGCAACTTTGCAGCCCATTTTGAAGACCTTCCCGGTGTCGAGAATTGCGGCACGAGATGAAACGCTCTTTGCAATATGTGGAAGTATAATTTCTGGCATACAGCTTTGAATTTTCCATTTGGAGTCTGCATTTCGATTGTTCAAAAAAATTTATTTTCCCAGCATCGGTCAAAGCTGGTGAATCTCGGTGCGAGAAATGCATCGAGATACCGTTTCGTGAGGCCATTTTTGAATGCCTTCCCGGTGTCGGAATTGGGCGCGAGATGAATGTAGTTGGAAATATAGGGAAGTCTAATTTCCAAATATGCTTGATTTGTTTTCAGCTTCTAGTGGTGTCCATTTGGGTGTTCAAAAACGACATTGTCCCATCACTTTGGTCAAAAATGGTGAATGCGTTGAGAGTAAAAACATACGCGTTGATTGCGAGGCTACTTTTGGATGCCTTCCTCTTGTCGGGATTTGGCCCGAGATGGGTCTCGTAGGAACATCCATGGAAGTTTCTTCTATTTTTCATAAAAACTTGATTTTTTTCATTTGGAGTCAATTTAAGGCTTGTTCAAATCTGACTGTCCCATCAACTTGGTTAAAATGATGAATCTCAGTGCGTAATTCTCCCGTGACATACCGAGATTTTTTCACGTTTCTCACAAAATCCATGACACATTAGCGAAAACTGAATGAGGTTTTATTCTTGAACCTATGAGGGGAAAAAAAACTCTCTCAATTTTGTAAATTTCATCTCCATTTGGTCAGAAACACATTTTTGAACCGAACTTCACGGCAGCTCCTTAACCTCCATGTGCTTTGTATGGCTATGTCATAATGACTGGAATACTCCTCAAAATGATGTGGTAATCTATAGTTTATGAGGTATGAAGTTCTCTGAAATCCATGCTTAAAACACTTTCCATTTTTTTCCTTCCAAAACTCTCATTGTCTATGGAGGTGGCCATAAAGACTCACATTATGCTTGATTTGTGTATAATGGGAGATTATTACAAAATATTGTTTCAGATTTCCTTTACAAATGGTCCTTCGGCACCTATCATGAAGCTTCTCCTCATGCTACTGATGATGAAGGGCTCATGATTGATTTTATGTTTGTCATTTTGGATACCCTTCAAACAATGGTGGGCCCTCTCGACTTATTTGGGAAGAGAGCCTATGCTTTGACAAACCGCGACTACTAGCTTGTACTTTTTAGAAGAAGGTCTTCAACACCATACTACTCCATTTATTTTGAAAATAGGGACCTTGTATATTTTTTGAAGAAGTTTATAAAAATACCATATCACTATGACTTTCTAAAAACCCTAAGTATCCATTATGTTATGATAGTAAAAGAGGCTCCTTTTAAACCATATAATTTTTCCTTCGTGTTCTTCATCAATGGAGTGATCTATAATTTTTGAAGTTATTTAAAACACCTTGACCCTCTACTTTTAAATGAGGAGGTCCTATTGATCCTATTCCTCAGGATTCACTCTTGCGGAGGAGGTTATCAGCATTTTCCCAACCACATTTACGTAACCTTTGATTGGATTGTGTTTGTAGGGGTACATTGAATTTTTCTCTCTACGAATAGTGTTTTTATCCGACAGCTCAAGGCAACATAAGAAGCGATTGTCTTTTTATGTCTCTGTGATGATGTCCTTGGAAAAACTTATGCCCTCATTACCTACGAAGTGAAAAAAGTTTCGGAACAACTGCAGATCAACCTTATAGTATCGGTCATCTCCGTATTTGTGTGGCTTTGAAGGATGATATCGAGCTTTTTAGGGCAACTTCTTGACCTTTGAAACATGCTCTCACTGCTGAGTTAGTCATTACGGCCTCTCCATTTAACGATGGCAAATTCTTGACCACGATATGTTTGATTTGGACTTGTCTCCTTGCTTTTGTCATGAGCTCGATTTGTCATTCAATTTGCCCCTAGAGGGAAAAATATGCCTTTTGATGTTACGTACTGCAGAGAAGAATTTCTCTGCCGAGCATTTTATGAGGATTATAGGTGTCCTTTCAGCGATTTCTTTTTCTTTCGATTTGGAGGTGGAACTCAGTCATAATCACATCAGGCTACATTATCATCTTGTGACACATTTTTATAGGGGAAAAAATACCTTTCTTTTGACAGAGTGGCATGCTCACATTGCCTTTACTCGGGTTTCGGGACTTTGAAACACATGTCATGATCTATCTTGCACCTTCATGTCTCCGCATACCTATTTGCAATGTCTTTCTCGCCGAAGAAGAAACTTAATCGCCACTTTTGGTCATACGCGATCTTATGATGAGTAATCCGAAGGTCATCCCCCTTATGGTGGGAAGATTCAGGTACCTTTTGAAACATAATTATCATCATTGGCTCATTGTAATGACCTTTGTTCTTTAATTATCGGCAACATTGTTTTGTTTGAGCTAGCTCGGTTGCTATATTGGAAAGAAAACTTTGAAAAGGGACTGACTTAACTTCTTTCTCGAATGCGAAGATTGTTTGTTCGTGAAACATGCTTCGACTAGGGTTTCTCTTATACATTATGGGTAGGCAAGCAAATTTTAGAAAAATACTTCCGAAAGCTTTTTACCTTAGCCTTTCGATCACCACTTCTTCTATCTTGGAAAATACGAGGCGACTATCTCACCGTTCATTAAACAAACCCTGGTGCTTACGCGCTCGGCTTGCAATTCTTCAAGTCAATGATTGGCCATCGCCCTCTTCTGCTCTCATGGATAGAAGGAGGCGCCTTCTTAACCCTCTTGCTTATGAGATGAAGGAGGTTCTTGGCCATGACAAAATTACAAGTTTGTTTGATAGATGTTGTCTTTCTTTTTCATTGTTATCATCGTTGCAAGTGAAGTTGCAAGAGTTTGATGAGATAACTCCCTGACCACTGAGTATGTATCTCGTGTGCTCATGTTGACGTTGAGAAAGCAATTTGTTCTTCTAAAGATGTGTATTCAATAATTTTCTCCCTGAGATGAAGATATATTTCCTTTCGCATCTTTGTAAAATCCATATAAAACATCGTAAAACACCTAACTAATCGACATCTGAGACTCTGGTCTATGCGAGTTGTTGAGACTTAGGGGTGTGGAAAGTGGCGCGACTTAGGGGCTATCGATCATGATTTCGACCTTAGTCGTAGTGGGAGGTACGTGCGTCCCATGATTAGTACCGTATCGGATGGAGGCTTTTTGTCCTTTTGATAGGTTGCCCAAGAGTAAAATTGCAAAGCGCCACTTCCTAACTGAGGGGAGGCTTTTGAACAGACTTGGATTGTCCTTTTAGAGCCCGATGGGTGCAGACCCGGTAGAAATTTGAATCTAGATAGGATAATGATAATGAGTTTTTAACCTTGACATGGGCGGGTAATTTGAAAAGCGAGGAGGGCGAAAAAGTTTTATGAGGGTTTTCAGATAACAAATTGACATATGGAGATTAGCTACCTAGAAAACTCGGCTATGGATCTGAGTCATCGATTAACAAATGAAAAATACTGATGACTAACACCTGTCATCAAACCTGAAGAACTTGCCATTGAGGCATGCAAGCTCCAAGGTACTGAAAAGGAGTTCCTAAATCATCTTCCTGGATAATAAGTTGAATTCGACGAGAAGTGATTCATTGTAGCAGGGCCATGATGATTCCCACATCATCGACACACACAAAAAAAATATTTCTCAAGATAAATGAGTGATTTAGAACTATTGCAGATAGGATCAGATAGACAGAGGATGTTTGAGTTTGATAAAAATGACTTCTCTTGAACATATCGGTGGCACGACTCCATAGCGTGGCAAAATTTGACTCAAAATGGGACCAAAGGTCATGATGACAAAAATGATGATAGAATAAGAGGAAAATAGATTTCCCAAACCCAGGAAAGCAAGCGATGAGTTAAGGATATCCCCAACCTAACACGAAATGTAGATGAGTGCTATGTTCAAGAGCAACATGCTGCCTAATACAAATAGGATGTTCCACTTTCAATTTTCCCTCGTTATTACTAACAAGTACCTCTTTAGTTTTTATAGCTAGTGTAAAGATGATAGAATATGTTGAGCGTGTAAGTTCATTCTTCGAATGAATCCATCCTAGTAATTTTAACAAGCCCTAGGAGGGAGGAACCCATTCCTGTCATGGTGACAAGTCTTTCGCCGCTTAATTTTTAACAAGGCTGAATAAAGAATAACTTGGCATCTTTTTCATGTTTAGGGAGTTTGAAAAATAAAACTCCATCATGTCCCTTTTCGTAAATAGTCCCTCAAATCCGAAAAGGTAGAAAACAATATCTGAGAGAACCTCCTAACTATGCTTGATCCAGATATTCCTTTTTCGTAAATAGTTAATCTCAGCCCGAAAAATGGGTAAACGTATACTGAGACCACATCAATTCATTTACTTTAACAAGTTCAAAGTGAAAATTACTCAGCAATATTTTCATTTTTTGAGACTCATAAAAGAGTTGAAAGATGACTCCAGGGGGTTCCTTTTTCATTTATTTTCTAACGAGCCCGAAAAAGAGATAAAAGAAAACTCGTCGCATCAATCAACAATGATTACTATCACCATAAAAGATCTCATTGTTGCACAAAAAACGACAAGCATCATCGATATCGAGGAAAAATAATAAAATATTGGTAAAAATATCTTCAAAAATCTATAAATAGACAAAAATTAAATCATTTTTATCATTCTATTTGGATTAAATTGGAGAAGCACATTTTACCCCATTTTCTCCTGATCTTTAGACTAGTGGTGCGGTTGATCCAGGACACCATTCGAAAATTTGTGAGCTGCAAGTAAGAGCCCTATTTTTTCTCTTCAATTTGATTCCATTCTTAGGTCATTTAGTTCAGAAATTTTGGTGTTGGGGGAAGGATTTCAAAATTTTATTTCATAGACGATCAATGCGGGTACGACCTATCGGACCCGAACCGATCGCCCCTAGCCCGATAGGCCAGCGCGCCGTCAGCGCCTTTTCAATTTTGACAGGCACGCTGACCGCGTAAAATATTTAAAACATGAAATAGCTCCACTTTTAATGATTCATTTCCAAATTTACTCCAATGAAAGCTCTTAAAAATTCATTTTAACATATTTTTCAGGTGTCTTCAATGAAGATGGTGATTGAATGGAAAGAGAGGGGTCATAAGGTTGAAGACCACAAAGCCCTCCAAGACCCAAATTACATAAACGCACTAAGGAATTGAAATTTCTCAATTTTTTCCAAACCTCGGGACTTAGAACTTAGTTGGAGTTGTTAGAGTATCTTATCGGGATACGAGATATTGATCGCCAAATTTTCATTATTGGGGATAAAGAGCTTGAGCTAGAAATTTTAGACATCTACTTCATAATATGATTTTCCAGGAGAGGGGAAAGGATCCAACTCTCTGGAGCTCATTCTGAAGGAGAGAGCACTAACATGTTCATCTAGAGACATTGTCCAAGTGCTAGAAAGACTTCCATTGGAAAGGTGGATATCAAAAACATCATTGATCTAACTTTGAGGATAATTTTGCACTGTATGTCCCTTGTAGCTGGGGCCCTGGCATTTCATGATGCAACAAAGTTTCAATTGCAATACGATGTAGATTTCCTTGCTCCCATAATGCTTAATTGGTGCGAGTGGTTGTTGGCTAACATGAAGAGCCAATTAACCAAGTGCAAAACAAGATGCCTTAAATAATTTGGATATGGATCCATCCTGGTCACTTTCTTTTTGGAGAGAGTGCCCTTGTTTCAATACCATTAGATTGAGGTAAAAAATTCAGCCTTGAGAGATCCAAAGCTACTCAGATGGTGCAAGATTATGCCCCACTAGGGAGGGGGTCAACAGATGCACTTCCCGACAACATTTTTTAGTTGGATACGACATCAAATTATCATGGTGGAGGACTATGCATACGCTGACACTGATTTCAAAGGATACATAGATATACCTCTTCCACCAGGTGCACAGTGGTATGATGCATGTAAAAAAAATTGTTTTACAGTTTTTTACTTTTTAAATGTTTTTTTTATGTATTCCAATATCTAAACCTATGATATTTTTACAGATGTTGGATCGGAGAGACCAATGAGTATGTCTCCAATTGTGAGGAGGGTGGCATGCCAAATCGAGGATGATCCTTATGAGGAGGGAGAAGACCCACTAGCAGAGATGGAGCGTAACCTGGCAGGTCTCACCAAAGGCATACTAGAATACACAAATTTTGATGATATCCCACTTCACTTTCAGAGGCACACCATGGGAGTCCCAGGCCGACTGCATCATTTACTCTGGCGATTTATCTGAGTAGTAATGTGATATCACGAGCACCATGTGGGCGAATAGCAGCCTTTAGTTTATTTTTTGCACTGATGTAGGCTTATAGAGCCATTGTGTCACGGAACACATATTTTTTTAGATTTTGACATAAAAACGCTTACAGACTCCATATATATACATACATAGATATATATATATATATATATATATATATATATATATGTATATGTGTATGTATGTATAGTGTATATGTATATGTATATGTATATGTATGTATATGTATATGTATATGTATATGTATATGTATATGTATATGTATATGTATATGTATATGTATATGTATATGTATATGTATATGTATATGTATATGTATATGTATATGTATATGTATATGTATATGTATATGTATATGTATATGTATATGTATATGTATATGTATATGTATTTATTTATTTATTTATTTATTTATATCTATATTTATATACATATGCATGCTTTCTCTGGTTACTAAGTGTTCTTATATCATGATGATGTGTTTGGTTTTTACATATGATGCAAATGTTGATCTAAAACATAATTTTCCAATGTATCTATTAATGTACTCAAATTGCGTGGAATGTGTCGATATGTAATGTAATCAAAATTTCTTTCCAGTAATCAAACACGTAAATGCATGCACAAAATCTAAGGGTTTATTACTAAATAATGACCATTTAACTGTAACACAACGAGTTGTGAGTCAGATTGACAACAAATTCTCTGATACCGAGAGAAATTGCATCCAATAATAGTTCGATGACTTCACTATATTCAACAATATTATTAGTTGTTTGGTCTAGACAAATACCTTGTAAATTTCCCAACTCTCCATCAGGGGCAAAGAGTGCCCATGCTGCAGAAGATAAGTTTTGTGTGCTACGGCAACCACCATCAGGAAAATCGACATAATGGTTCGATGAAATATGCAAACCAAGTGGAACACAAGGTAAGCAGAGAAACCATGTTTGCAAAGCAAAGAATCACACCAAAAAATCTAAAATCACACTAATGTACAAAGTACCATACTTGCGATTAAGCATAATACTTCTTCAGATAGAGCCCGTTCCAGGGCTCATCCAATTTATTACCCTCATAGTCGACTAACTCATATGCACCTTTTTCTAATGCATGTTAAAAAATATAGGGCCCATTCCACATTGGTGTGAGTTTCCTGACCCCTAACTTATCATGGGCTTGATAATAAAGCAAGACCATGTCACCTTCAGAAAAAAAAAAGGATTGAAAGACTTATCATATTGAGCTTTAACTCATTTCAACTTTCTTTTATGCTTCAATTACTAAAGCAGGGATTCGTTGAGTCTCATTGAGACACTCGAGATAAAGCAGACATTCCTCTTCTAGCGAAGTACTAGGAAGTAGTTCGATAGCTAGCTCAGAGAAGGGATTTCACACTCAATCAGGAGTGTAGCTTCCAGACCATACACTAGTTAAAATGGTGTAAATATAGTAGAGGTCTTAGCAGAAGTTTGTTAAGACCATAGAGCTTAGAATAACATCAGGTGACAGTCTATTTTGTGTCTCACAATGTTTCATTGAAGCATGGTTACCAAAAATTTGTTACTAGCTTCGACTTGGCCATTGGCCGGTGGATAATATGGAGTGGAGCTATCGTGGCGTAGCCAAAACATAGCAGTAAGCCTTGTCATCATATGATTGTGAAAGTGGGAGCCATGGTTAGTGGAAATGTATTTCGGGACACTGAACCAAGCTATGACGTGGTTGAAAATAAATTACGCCACACTCTGACCTTCATTATCATATGTAGGCATCACCTCGGCCCATTTTGTAAAATAATCAATGGCAACAATGATATAACCATGCCACCCGGTTGAGTGAGGCTTACATGTCATGAAATTTATGCCCCATTTTTCAAATGGCCCAACGGTCACAACTGGGTGCAAGGGTGTGGATGGGGCGTGTTCTTTTCGAGAATAAATTTGGAAATCATGACATTTGTAGACGAAAATAATGCAATCTTTAAAAATATATGGCCAAAAATATCTTGCGCGAAGAATTTTCTAAGCTATAGCATAACTAGACATATGACCACCACAGGACCCATAGTGGAAGTCATTAATGACTTTATCAACTTCCTCAAGATTTAAGCATCGATGAAGGATGAATCGACACCAATGCGATACAGAGTATCTCCAATGATGCAGTATGGTTGGGACTGGTAACGAATTTGTCGCCTTTCAGAGGGAGGCAGCTCCAGGTGAAATTTTTGGGTTTGGAGATAAAAAATGATGTCTCCATACCATGGATCAAGATTACTAATGAGAAAGAGTGATTCATTTGGAATCGATTCGTCAAAATTAACTGCAGCTGGAAGATCACGGATCAATTCAGCAAACACTAGTGATTTCTTAGACTTAGTCATAGAAAACTCTAAGTCGAACTCCTAGAGAATGACAATCCATTTGGAGTACTTTCCCCTAAGTAACTGACGAGTAAGAATGTAAGTCATGGGGTTGCATTCAAAATTCAACGTAATCTTGCGCAAGAGAATGTAATGGCAGAAGTGTTGAACAATGTGGACAACAACTAAGGCTAGTTTTTATAAGTAGCATAACGTGTCTCAGAATTGTAGATATTTCGGCTCAATTAGTAAACCACATGTTCGTGACCATCAACATCATCCTGAACTAGCACCATACCAATAGTGTTCTCTACGGCAGCCAAATATAGGAAATAATCGCGATGATAATTAGGAGGATGCAATAAAGGAGCACTGACAAGGGCTCTCTTCAAAGCATCGAAAGAGGTCTAAGAAATTTCATCCCAAATGAATGGGACTCCCTTCTTCAACAGATGGGTAAATCCTTTGGCAAGCTTAGCATAATTCAGGATGAATCGATAGAGAAAATTAGCTTTTCCTTGCAAGCTTGGCATCTTATGTAAAGCGAAGGGAGGAAGCAGATTGATGATTGCCTCAACTTTAATAGGATCAATTCGGGTGCCTTCTTTAGAAACCACAAAACCCAAGAGATGACCTGATTCTATGAAAAAGACACATTTATGAGGATTAAACCATATGTTATAGTATCGATAATGAAGAAAAATCACTCTAAGATGTTCAGCGTGATCTCGATGTTTCACGGAATGAGCTCGAAGTTCGTCAAGATATGGTTGGACTATGTGCTTAATATCATGAAAAGCATAGTACATGGCCCTTTGGAAGCTAGCCCCGACATTTTTCAAACCAAAAGGGAGCTTCTAATAGGAAAATTTTCTCCAAGGATAGATAAAGGCGGTCTTATGTTGATCGGTCGGAAGAATATTGATCTAGTTTTAGCCAAAACAACTGTACATAAAAGAGAATATATCACTCCCCGCACACTCGTCAATAATTCTATCTATAAAAGGAGTGGGGTATTTTTCTTTAGGACAAGCATGATTTATATCACGTTAATCAACATAGACTCGGAGGGTCCCTTGTTTTTTGGTAATAGGGACAATGTTAGAGACCCAATCCATCAATTGTATCAGATAGATGAAACCAGCCTTGAGAAGTATTTCGACCTCTCCCTTAATGGCAGCAGCCTTTGTCGGGTGCACAGGGTGAAGTCGTTTACGAACAAGCTTCGAGTCCAGATATCAAGTAATTTCATGCACTACAATACTATGGTCTATACCAGGAATTTCTTCATAAGACCATGTGAAGACATCACAAAATTCTTTGAAAAGAGCAGTGAAAATATTGATCTCATCCGAAGAACAAGAAACACCGATATGGACATTCTCAACAACCCCTTTTTTAACAAAGATTTCGATTGGAATGGTAGAAAAAATTTACCCATGTTTCCTTCAAACAACACTTCATGAACCAAAATGGGATGTTGAAGTGAGCCAGTCAATTTAGATGGAACACGGGATTCTAGACAAGTAGAAATGTCATCTAGGCCTGGGAGAAACGAGGAATGATGATGACCATCATCCTAAGGGTTTTCTTCGAGAGACATAACTTCCATGATACTCTCATCAATGGGGAATGTCTCATTCAAGGGATCATCTAAATCCCAAGAACCAAACCAAGGGGACTATGAATACATGTCCAGAGATGAAACCAGATTCTCATTGGCTTGAGAAGCAACCCCAGAAATGATAAAAATTCTTAGATGCATATTTTATGCATGGATGAGGGGTATAACATCACCAAAACTGTCAAGCTGGTCGGGACTAGGAACAATTCATTAATCATGACCAGAAGATATCATGTTAACAAAGGAGACAATAGGAGACGGGAGTGAAAAAATTCCCATTAGGGATGAATCTTTGAAAAGACCCAGCCTAAATATTTCATAAGGTGTAGAGGTATTCCCAACGTAAGGAACATTTTTTATTGAGGAATCATAGGAAAAGAAAGAGATTTGATTGACGGTGACAATTTTTCCCATATGAGGAAAGCAAAGAACACAGAAAAGAGTGGAGACCACATAAATCATAGCATGATTCCAACTACGCCCAAGTATAAGGTTTTAGTTGAGGTTTGAATCTACCATATCTACTTGTATGTTCACCATCTTACCCTCCAACTAAATTGGCAAGGATTTGATAATACCATACAGCCAAGAGCCTCTACCGTCGAAAGCTTCCAAAGTGTTAAGGAACTAACTTAATGGAGGAGAGTCGATGTATTTCCAACACACAAAAGACATGTTGCAGGTGGAAGCAACTTCATCAACAATAGTCTGATGGATGGTTTTACCCATAGTAATGACTTGAATCAGAAAAGCCACTTGAGATGGGAGCCAAGGAACAAAGTTCTCGAGATTGAAAGTAATAAGGTCGGAATCCATAGGATCGATCCCTCCAATAGTAGATAGTAGTGCCTTCTATTGTGATGGGCATGACTGAAGGACTTCCAAGGCCAACATCGCTGAAGGTGCTTGAGATAAATCCTCTACAATGTTATAGTGTTGAGCGACTCGCGCATTCGGGTTATAAGATGACTTTCGAAGAACACATTTTGGAGGTGGTCAGACGATGGAATCACTATTACGTCTCTCAATCGAGAGAGGACTAAAACTAAGAGGAATGGGCGAGGAAGGGATATTTGTAGAATCCTTTTCCATGGGAGCTTTTGAGGGATTCAAGTAAGCTTTCGATCAGGTGGCAACAAAAATGGGTTTTGTACTATCCATAAATACCTGGGAGCTTGCAGAAGATTGGGGTTGATCTACAATTTGCATCTGCTACACAGGGAATAGTTCTTTCAAGACATTCGGGGTGTTGTATATTCTCTAATTCAGAATATGGGAAACTCAGCACACCGAGGGAAATCCTTAGTGTAGTGGTCGTAATCACATATCAAGCAATGATACCTGGGCTTACGCTTGGAAGATTATGTTAGTGCCTGCCAGTTCTGCCAATTACTAGTGATCAAATATGCTCTTACAAGGTTTTTGTTAGGGTCTTAAGTCAAATTTTTATGGTTTCAGTAGGTCTTCAAATAAAAATTATGTCATTGGCTGGTGTGTCTAGGTATGTTACTACTCCTTTTAAAAAATTCATGTTTTGGTCATTTCCATCATTCAGTTGGATGAGTCACCACTAAAATGTCCCCATTATTATCTTAGTCACACCATCATGGTCATTATTCATCTTATTTCATAAAGTGTCACCATTAGGTCTTAGGGTCAAAATCATAAAAAAATTGTCATTTCACTAATAAATCTGGCATTGAAGGAGTAGTAATATGTAAAAATGCTCAATAATGTCTTTTAAAGTGTAATTTCATTTTGAATATGAATGTAATATGTTTCTCAATGTTCTAAAGCTGCTAAGTTTCAAATCAAAGGTGAAAAGACTTGGTGGGGCCACTTGACCACCAAAACTACAAAAGACCCAAAAGAGTTTTCATTTGATCATTCCATCCTCAAGAAACCTCTATCCAGCAAGAAAACACACTCTCACCCTTAGAGAAGAAGTTCTAGTGCCCAAGAGTGCTCATTCTTTCACTGTGTTGCGGAGGTACTGTGCATGCACTGCACTTTCTCCATTGTGGCACAAATCATCATTTTAAGTACTTTATTCATCAACCAATAGCTCCAGTGTATTAGTGATAGGTCAGTGGGCCCTCCAAAACATCTTTTGTGTCTTCATTTTGTGATTTAAAGTAGAATTTCCCTCTTCTAGGGTTTCTAGTTCATCTACTTGGTTTCATGTTCATATTGATAAATTGCTTAAAGAAACCCTCAGACTGAAGCTCTCTCACATTCCCCTACCTATTACACACCTACCTAATCATTTCCCCACCCCCTACTTCTCATTTTCCCTATTTTCCTACAAACCCTAGCCTAGATTAGACATTTCTAGGTTAGGATTGTTTTTTCCCACTTGGGATCCCTTCCCCTCATCCATTCCCTCAATTTTCAATTTCCCTTTCTCCCTAACATCTCTCCCTACCCCCCCTAAATTTTTTTAAGAATTTAGGAATCCCACAACCCTTTCATCTCTCTTCATTCTAAAAAATAACCCAAATCCCCTATTTTCCCCCTTCATTAAACCCTAATTCCCTATCCTATAGATCTAGGGTCAGCATCAATTCTGAAACCACTGAGCAGAAAAGACACAAGGGAGGTCAAATCAGGAGGTATGATCCCACTTCAGCAAATGAGGTTATATCTTCACCCTTCCTCAAAAAATCATTTGAGGATGATGTAATATTCCAAAATGGGGATACTCAGCAACACATGCATGGAAAACGAATTTTCAAAAATATATGCTATAAAAAAACAAAATAAACCCTTGGATCCCTTAGATATGACAATATGACATCTAAATCCAAAAGGAGATCAGGAACAAATCATATTAGGTGAGGTAGACAAGCCTCCCACACCTAGTATAGCTCAAAAATGTTGAAACCCCAAAACTACTACAACACGAAATTACTGCAGAAAGAGACAGCGCAGTCTAATGAGGGTTTATACACAAAAATGGGAGATACAAATAGATTTTATATTATATTAATCAATATGGCCCAAAAACTGAGATCTAGTCTCCTTTATACAAATCCAATAGAACTCGAGAAGGGTTTCTAGGAATACACCCAAATACAAATGGTGATCTATAGCACTAAGACTGCATAATCACTGCAAACTAAAGCACAGGAGTATAGAAGGCTGAAATAATATATATCTGATGTATATCTTCTCCAGGGTCTCCTCCAATGAAGGGATGAACCCTTAAATCACTGGAAAACTCTCAAAAAGAACCACAAGATCCCCTGCTGAAGTTGCCCTCCAAAATAATGCAATTCCATATTGAAATTACATTGTAGGTGATGGAAATATGTTGGCCTACTGCCAAATATCTGAAATGAGCTCAAATACCCTCCAAACTGATTTCCTAAGAGAAGGAATCCTTCCTCCTATGCAAAACCAACTCAGAAAATGGGTTTCTCAACCCTCCACTGCAACACCCTGCAACACAACACAATATTATGCAGAAAATGTGTTGTAGCTGAAGACTGAAGCTTGGCCCCAATGTCAGATGTGTGGAAAGATAGATCAAGTAACTCCCAAGAGCTACTTAAAAGGGAAGAGATGGAATTCCTAAATAGGAAGACCTAGTGCTAAACAACACCAGCAATCTTAGCTAAACAGCTGAAGAGAGCAAAAGTCTAAATAGAAATATCAAAATATAATTCATAAGATGACCTCATATGGCTGCCATCCTCTTCCTTATAAACAATGTGAGCCTTCTCACCTTGGGTCCCAATCATTAGGGTTTCCACCATCACACAATCAATCTCCCTTCAAAATTGTCTTGTACTTTCATCAATGCCACTCCTCCATAACAGCGTTGTTTTATTTGGTCAAGGTTGACCTCTTCAAACTGCTTCAACCCTTTTCACACCTGAGGGTCTTTAATCTTGCTCTTATATAGTTTTCTAAACTAATCCTCATTCATATTGAGTTGTCTTTATTGATGATCCACTCCTCCCACATTAATGTTGTTGACTTGGTCAAACTAGACTTTGTCCACATTCATTATGCCTTGTTCACACATGAGAGTGCTAGATCCAGTTATTATTATGATCCCTTTTCACATCAAGAGGGATTTTCTACTTATTCAAGATAATTATGGGTCTCTTTCCCCATTTATTCATCTACTAGGTGCTAAAAGCAAAAACCAATATTCCTATTAGCTGCATGCTAATTTAGGAATATTACAGTCCTCCCCTCCCAAATGTTGCTTGTCCTCAAGCAACTGCAAGGATAGAACTGAAGAGCCTCCTCTCCTCCTCCTATAGCATCCTCATAAGATAAATTCCTCCAAGGAACAAGATGTTGTCTCATCTATAAATCTCCAAATTTCCCCTCCCAAGTATGCAAGTTAGCTTTTGGTGACCATCCCAAAGAGCTATCCTCATGAAGAAGTAAAATATCCATGGAGGAAACAACGTGCTGTCTAGAGGCCTCCTTGAGGCATGAGATCTGATATGTATTGGGACCTATCATCCCCATGTGAATCTCCAATCCCCAATATATCATCCATACAAAATGAGCCGCCCTCTAGAATGGTAACTCATGATGAATCTCCTCCACCTTTGGCTCCTACAATGTTGGTGGGAAAAATAACTGAACATGGTAGAAAAAATGGCCTACCCCACGTTGTCTTCCTCTCCACTCATGATAAGTGTAGAGTATCTGATGAACTTGGGCTAAAATAAGGTTGCCCTCAAGTGGCAAGAAGAATATTGGATCTTCAAATATCCTCTCTCTGATGTCATGAATCATGTTGGCCCAAACCATTCCATACAAAATGAATGGAACATCATCATCATATGGCATCCAAATCAGAAAAATGCTTAAGGTTATGTGCAAGTTTGGATGATACCAATGGTTTCTCAAGTGGATACTGTGTAGTCTTTCCAACTACTGTTTTAGAACATCATGTGGCAAGTTGTCCTCCAACAAGTTACTCGTTGTGCATGTTTGCTCATCTACTATGTGGTAGTAAGAAGCAGTATATATTAGCTGAGCATAATAAAAATAGCGACACACTTGCCCAAAATCATGTAGAGAAGAGTTATCATCATAAGTGTTGGTCATAGAATGACCATGAAACCCAAAAATAATCTTTCACGCTTGTGGAGCAATGCATTGTACATAGATGGTGAGATAATGCAAATACTCAATGAAATGAACAATAAGTACAATAATGCATTTCTTACCATGCATAATGAGTAGTTTTAAAGTGAGGTCCATGCATGAGTCCTCCCATGGGAGGCTCCTCATAAAATTCTACAAAATGGAGGGATGCATACTCCCCTTGGAACACTCCATCAATAGAAACATACTCCCAAGTGACAGCGTTGTTGGCCTTAGTGATAAGGCTCTTATCACTCCATGACTCCTTTCTTTGACATTCCACATGCCAAAGTCATCCACCATCATGATGCTATGTGGGGGAATCTTCTTCCTATGTGGAAGCCCCTCCTTATCCTCCAATGTTGAAGGGTAGCCTCTTTGCACCTTGAATGTGCCATCCCTTTCTCCGGAAATATCATGATAAGTATGGGAAAATTTCTGCCCATACTCTCTCAAGAGTAGCCACAAAAACAATAACTCATGCTGCCCCCTTACACCTCCATCATACAAATCATGTGGTGAAAATATGTTGATTGACATGAAGAAGATGATATCAACACAATGCACCCAAACTCTTTGTTGCCATATGATGCAAGTGTTCTGCCAAGTTTCCTCCACCAACATACCCTTTGGAGAAGGATATATCACATGATGGCCAAACTCTTTCAAGAGTAGCCAATGCAGCCATGCCTCCTACTGCCCGGTGTCATAAATATGCAAGTGGCTCACCATCCACACCCATTCATCCACATGTGGATGTCTCCTACCATGATCCACATTGGTACTCCTCCAATGAAGACTACCATCCTCCCAAATCAGAGTTCTACTTTTTCATTTCATGGGATGTTGAAATGAAACCTCTTGGAGATATCCTAGAGAATATCCCACACCAATGATCATATTTAATCCATAAGGATCCAAGTATGCTGAAGGAAAAACTTCCCCATAGGTCTGCACAATGCTCATCCCAATAGATCCATCACAATGATGAAATACAAAATGTCCCTCATTGATCATTTGCTCCTCCAATTTCATACAAGTGTAATGGCCATCATAATTCTCAAATGATAGCCAGGCCCCCAACTCCTCACTGCTTCCTAATGACAGTGCTGTCAACCTCATCCTCAAAGGTGTATTTGTTGTCTCATGCTCAAGCTCAATGTTGAACATCATGTTCTGCATTGGATTGTTTGGGACAAAGCTCATCCTATCCTCCACAAGTCCACACACCAACCCCAAATGTTGTGTCCAGCTCAATAATGACTCATTAGGATGATTTCTTATCACTTCCTTGAACAACTCAAGGCCACACAGCGCAGTGTAAGTCTGCTACTCTAAACCAGCAATATATTTTGATCCTTGATCATGCAAAGGCAGATTTCCACAACCCTCCATAAGGTTTGTTGAAATAACAAAAGGGGAAATCCATGCATACCTTGGTGAAGCTTGGGAACATCTTGTATGGCTACAAGGGTTCCTCCTTCCAATGTTTTGGCTTCCCAAACTGTTGAGGATGATGGCTGCTCCTCCATAGTTGTGCCAGCGCTGGTACAAATCTCCTCAAGTGGTGGTGAAGGCTCCTCCCCTTTTGATTTCTTCTTATCAAATCTTTTGATCACCTTTTGAGTGAAATCTGAAAAAGTAGCCACGCTTGCATAACTCAAATGGCTAAACCACCAAATGCTTGCCTTGCCCTCAAGGTGCAGTGCTCAGATCTCAACAGCCTCTCTTTCTACCACTGGATGTAGTAGGAAGAATGCATCTAGATTCATCACCCAAGCCTTTGCTATAAATGTGGATGATCCATCAAAAGTATACAATAGAAATATATTGCCCCTCATTCTCCTATTGTTGTAGGGCTTCCTTTCTTCTTCCAGCTGAATAAACTGAGGAAGAGCTAGAGTCTCCTTCAAAGCTTTAGGTTGAGACTTGTATTCTGCAAGGTATCCACTTAGGATCTCATGCTCCAAGTGCCCTCCATCTCCATGCCTCTTGTATTCATCCTCAAAAGGAAAGGGCAAGGTGTAATTCTTTGGAGCTTTCTACAACATTGGTTCTTTCTTTTTAGAATAGGAAGTACATGGCCCTTAATCTTCTTGAAACCCTATAAAAGTTTCATTGAATCTATTCTCTTCTTTCTTCTTAACCTCCTTGGAGAGGTTCTTCATAGATCTGAAAAGTGATGATACCAAGCTCATTCCTTTCACCATTTTAGATCTCTTCTCCTTCTTATAGCATCTTGTCTTGAAATTCACAGGCTGAGCCAAAGATCATGCTCTGATACAACTGTAATATCCCAAAATTGGGATACTCGGCAACACATGCATGGAAAACGCATTTTCAGAAATATATGCTATAAAAAAAGGAAATCAACCCTCGGATCCCTTATATCTGACAATATGACATCTAAATCCAAAAGGAGATCAGAAACAAATCATATTAGGTGAGGTAGACAAGCCTCCCACACCTAGTATAGCTCAAAAATGTTGAAACCACAAAACTATTGCAACATGAAATTACTGCATAAAGAGATAGCGCAATCTAATGAGGGTTTATACACATAAATGGTAGAGACAAATATATCTAATATTATATTAATCAATATGGCCCAAAAACTGAGATATAGTCTCCTTTATACAAATCTAATAGAACCCGGGAAGGGTTTCTAGGAATACACCCAAATACAAATGGTGATTTACAGCACTAATACTGCAGAATCACTGCAAACTAAAGCACAGGAGTATAGAAAGTTGAAATAATATAGATTTGATTCGAATCTACTCCAAGGTCTCCTCCAATGAAGGGATGAACCCTTCAATCATTGGAAAACTCTCAAAAGGAACCATAAGATCCCCTGCTGAAGCTACCCTCCAAAATAACACAATTCCAAACTAAAATTACACTATAGGTGATGGAAATATGTTGGCCTACTGCCAAATATCTGAAATGAGCTCAAGTACCCTCCAAACTGATCTCCCAAGAGAAGGAATCCTTCCTCCTATGCAAAACCAACTCAGAAAGTGGGTTTCTCAACCCTCCATTGCAACACCCTGCAACACAACACAATATTTTGTAGAAACTGCATTGTAGCTAAAGACTGAGGCTTGGCCCCAATGCCGGATGTGTGGAATGATAGATCAGGTCTCTCCTAAGAGCTACTCAAAATGGAAGAGATGGAATTCCTAAATAGGAAGACCTAGTGCTAAACATGATGCAGGGGCATTAGAGTCTAGCCAGCAACGTGAAAGCTTGTTCACATGTTGTGGCTAGCTGAGTTAAAATTCATTCACTAATGGGTGAAAGTCAATGTTTAATGAGAGGATTTAATTCCTCACACAATTTAATATTATTATTTTTGTAATAAATTAGGAGAGTATTTAGAGATAAGTGGTTTGAATAGGTCTTGTTGAGCATATCTAGGCTACAGTTGATATATTTTAGGAAGATATTTGGGCAAGTAGGATTTTGTCTCAATTTAGGAAATTTGATCCTAAATTGAGGAGGTCTTTGTTTGTAATAAAACTATAAATTATAATCTTTGTAATGGAGAAAAATGGAGTTGGTTGTGAGGAATTATTGTGAGGATTGGAATTAATAAAGATTGCAAAGTTCTGAATTATTGTTTCATACTGGCAATCCACGGAGATCTTTTATCTTCGAAATTTTATTGGTTTTGATATTTTTGTATTATTGAGGGCAAACGAATTGATGTGGTCTCTATTTAGAATAAGATTTGAATTTTTTTCAAATTCTTGAATTATACAGTTCGATTTTAATTTGACTGCAACGAAGACTCTGTATGAATACTTCATTATGTTTTCAAATTGCTTATTATTCCACGTCCTTTCTGATCAAGGTAATACGCATTTTATTGTGTGAAGAAGTTTTATATCAGAGATAAATTCTGAGATCGACAAGAGTTTGTATAGAGTTGTGGGGTTCGATTAGCAAGAATCGATACGATTCTGGCCTGAAAAGTTGCCAAACAAAGAATCTCTGCTACTAATGAACCAGAGTCTTAACGCAGGAGTGAAATTTCCTTTGACGCAGTGAATTAATTCTCTGAATTTTGAAGATGTATTAAAACATATGTTTGCTGGAATCGAATTCCATTGAGACTCATTGCTACAATAATGAATCGGTGTTGAACTATGGTTGTTTAAACGGCATCGATTGGAATCAAAGTCTGTTGTGCTAATTCATATCATAGCATTGTTGAAATTGCAGTCAATTCATTTTGTTTTGCTGGAATGAAAATTGTTGATTCAGTATTAACGCAGAGGAAGTATCTTCTATTTTCCAGAATGATAATTAACGCAGAGGTACAATTATCTATTTTCCAGAATGATTTTTGGAATTAGTCTTAACGCAGAGGTGAATTTCATTTTGAAAATGCGACTTTGAAGTTGAGTAACAGCGTTGGAAGAGGTATGAACCAGTGTCCTGAACAAATTCAAATTTGTTTAGTTTTGGAAGATGTTTATTAGACAATGGATGCATGGACCAATTAAAAACAAACCCAACATTTTTAAGCTTTTTTTCATCAAGTTATTTGCTTAACGTTCAAGCTTGAGATTCAATGGTTAATATTGCAAGTCTGAAGTTCGATTTTGTTAAAGGGGTATAATATTAATATTATACTATGATGAAGATTACCTTTCTTTGCAAATGCTAAAGCATTAGGCCTCAAAAGGATTTTGAGTTGGGTTTTTTTTTGTTTAATTTAATTTGGAATCAAAGATTTATAACATCTTGAAAGGAGCCTACATAGTCTAAGTAACTTTTTAAATTTATTGTGATTTCATTAATCAAATTTTGGAAATTTGATGAATGAAAATGAAAATGAAGAATTGAATCCGACTCCTCTGGAGTTAGAAACCATTGTGAGAAAATTTGAAAGGCTCTCCTTAACGCCTATACCGTCACTGCCATCACATAGACATGAAGAGTGTCATATGCCTTGTTGAAAAATTAGTAGAAGATTACTCTTCTGTGCAGAAAATCGACCGGTTAACAATGAAGTGTTGGAGATTGTCTGACAAGTAAACCAGATTGGAAGTAATTGAAATGGGACAACCAAGGGATCCTGAAGATGTCAGTGAACCTGAAGCTGAAGAAGAAGAAGGAGGATATGTTGAACTTACTCTTGAGATGAGATTATTTAAGACAGTTTTAGGATCTACATCCAAGCCTAGACTTGAAGTATCAGCTTTTGCAGGAGGATTGAATCCAGAAAATTTGATAGACTGGATCAATGAGAAGAATAAATGCTTTGATTATGAAGATATGGCTGAAGACAAGAGAGTCAAATTTGCAGTCACAATATTAAAGGGACATGCAGCACTTTGGTGGGATGGAGTGCAAGCAGAGAGAAGGAGAGCTGGAAAAAAAACAATCAAAAGTTGGAGCAGAATGGTGGCAAAACTAAAAGGTAAATTCTTGCCTAGTGATTATCAGCTTACATTGTTTAGACAAATGCTGAATCTTAGACAACGACTAATGACTATGAAGGAGTACACAGAAAAATTCTACAGAGTGAGCATAAGATCTAGACAGATCCAGGACACAACAGAGAAGATTTCCAGGTATGTAAATGGTCTCAGATTGGACATCCAAGATGAAATTAGTATTTTTTCTCCTAAGTCAGTTGAAGAGGCTTATCAAATGGCCTTGAAATCTGAAGAGAAATTGCTGAGAAAGCAGTTTTCCAAAGGAAGAGGTACTTTCCGAGGAAAGGGAAATCAAGGTGGTAGAGGGAGATCTACAGCACCAAAGGATGGAGCTAGCAGCAGCTCACCTCAGCATGCACACACAGATGGTGATGCAAGTGGCAGAAGAAATTCCCACAGAGGAAGAGGAGGTAGAAGTAGAGGAAGGGAAGTGAGATGTTACCGATGTAAAAAATTGGGACATAGAGCCTTTGAGTGCCTAGAGAAAGAGAATGTGGGTACAAGTCAGAGAAATGCAATTGTTGCTCAGACTGAAGAAGCAGAAAAGTTGCCTGAAGCAGAAAGAGAAATTGCGCCAGAGAAGGGAGAGTCTTTGGTTGTTAACAAATTTTTGCTAAAGCAAGCAAAGGAAGTTTTTGAACCAACACAGAGGAAAACTTTGTTCAGGAGTGTATGCAAAGTTCAAGGGAAATGTTGTCGATTAGTCATAGATAGTGGCAGCACCGACAATTTGGTCTCTACAGAGGTGATAGAGAAGCTAAAGTTGAAGACAAGGGAACATCCAACACCCTACAAGGTGTCATGGCTTCAGAAGGGCCATCAGCTGATTGTGAAAGAACAGTGTGAGATAGAGTTGCAGATGGGCAACTACAAAGATAAAGTAATGTGTGATGTGATGCCTATGGATGTGTGTCACATACTGTTGGGTAGACCTTGGCAGTATGACAGAGGAGCAGTGCATGATGGTAAGCGAAACACTTACAAGTTTTTCAAGGATGGTATGTATCAAACATTGTTTCCAATGGAAGAAAGAGAAGCATCAAGAAAAAATTCTGATCCAAAGGCTTTATTGCTGAGTGGGAAGGAATACTTGCAGCAGATTGAAGAAGAAGAGGTAAATTTTGCTTTAGTTTGCAAACCTAAAGTAGTACTTACTTCTACAAAAATTTATGATTTTCCAATTGAAATTCAAGAAATGTTGGACAATTATTGTGATATAATTGTGGATGATTTTCCTATTGAGTTACCACCTGTAAGAAAAATCATCCATCAGATAGATTTGATTCTAGGATCAAATCTACCAAACAAAGCAGCTTACAGAATGACTCCAGCAGAAAATGAAGAAATCAGAAAGCAAATGCAGGAATTGGTTGACAAAGGTTTGGTTTGAGAAAGTTTGAGTCCTTGTGTAGTACCTACAGTGCTGAGCCCGAAGAAAGATGGAGGCTGGAGAATGTCCATTGATTCAAGAGCAATCAACAAGATAACAATCAGGTATAGATTTCCTTTACCCAGAATTGAAGATTTAATGGACTGTTTGAGTGGAGCAAGATATTTTTCAAAGCTAGATCTGAAAAGTGGGTATCATCAGATTAGGATAAGGGAAGGTGATGAATGGAAAATAGCCTTTAAGACAAATGAGGGATTGTATGAGTGGATAGTAATGCCTTTTGGCTTATCAAATGCACCCAGTACTTTTATGAGTCTCATGAATGAAGTGTTAAGAGAATTTATTGATAAATTTGCAATAGTATATCTGGATGACATATTAATTTATAGCAAAACAAAAGAAGAACATTTAAGGCATCTTAACTATGTCTTGAAGAAATTACATCAAGAGAAGTTGCTAATAAATATGAAGAAGTGTTCATTCATGAAGGAAGAGCTGGTGTATCTGGGTTTTTTTGTTTCTGTTGAAGGATTAAAGATGGATCCAGAAAAGGTCAGAGCAATTGTGGAGTGGCCTTCACCAAAAGGTTTCTTTGAGGTAAGAAGTTTCCATGGACTTGCTAGTTTTTACAGAAAATTCATAAGGAATTTTAGCAAGATTAATGCACCTATTATTGAAACCATAAATAAAGACAAACAGCCATTCAAGTGGACTACTGAAGCTGAAAAGAATTTTCAGTTTTTAAAGCAGAAAATAACAGAGAAACATGTATTAGTTGATTTTACTAAAACATTTCAAGTAAAGTGTGATGCCAATGGAGAAGCTATTGGAGTTGTCTTAAGTCAAGAAGATAGGCCTGTAGCATATGTCAATGAGAAGTTGAATGACACAAGGATAAAATACTCTTCTTATGACAAAGAGTTTTATGCAATAGTACAATCATTGAAGAAGTGGAGACATTATTTAATGTCTAAAGAATTTGTACTATATTCAGATACTCATGCTTTACAATACATTATGCAGCAGCCTAAGTTAAATCAAAAACATGCTAAATGGGTTGAATATATTCAAAGTTTCAACTTTTTTTTAAAGCACATAAGTGGCCAGGAAAACAAGGTAGTTGATGCGTTGGGTAGGAAGAACATTCTTGTCCAAGAAAGTCAAATTGAAGTGGTAGGCTTTGATTTTCTTAAGGAACTATATAAAATAGATTTAGATTTCAAGGAAGCATTTGAAGCATGTTTGAATCTTGTTTTTATTGATAGAAGTTAGTGGTTGGATTATTTCTTGCAAGAGGGTTTATTGTTCAGGAGAAACCAATTATGTATACCAAATTGTTCCATGAGAGAAAATCTCATCAGAGAGAAGCATAGCGGTGGACTTGCTGGACATTTTTGTACTGATAAAACTTATGAGCAGTTGAGTCATTTTTATTATTGGCCAAAAATGAGATCTGAAGTGGAAAATTATGTGAAGAATTGTAAAAGTTGTCAGTATGCTAAAGGGAGAAGCCAGAATGCAGGTTTGTACATCCCATTGTCTATTCCAGACAGAACTTGGGATATGGTAAGTATGGATTTTGTTTTAGGACTTCCTAAGACACAGAGAGGGAATGATACAATTTTTGTTGTTGTTGACAGATTTTCAAAGATGGCACATTTTATTCCATGTTATAAAACCAGTGATGCTACTCATGTTGCTAATTTTATTTTCAAAGAAATTGTTAGATTACATGGGTTGCCTAAAATCATTGTTTCTGATAGAGATACCAGGTTTGTTGGTCATTTTTGGAGGACATTGTGGAAGAAGCTCAGTACTAATCTGAGTTTCAGCTCAACTTATCATCCTCAAACTGATGGACAGACTGAGGTAGTAAACAGAAGTTTAGGTAATCTTTTGAGAATTTTTGCAGGAGAAAATCCTAAGCAGTGGGATCATATCTTACCACAGGCAGAATATGCATAAAATGATTCACCAAACAGAAGTGTGGGACAAATTCCATTCCATATTGTTTATGGGATGCATCCAAGAGGAGTTTCTGAATTGAGAAATTTGGGAAAAGCAGAATTGAGAAGTGCTGAAGGTGAAGAATTTGCTTCAGAGAGTCAAGCAATTCACGAGCAGGTAAAGCAACAGCTACAAGACAGCAGTATCAAGTACAAAGGCAGAGCAGATTTGAGCAGAAGAGAAGTTCAATTTGAAGTTGGTGATTTAGTTTTGGCTCATTTGAGGAAAGACAAATTTCCAAAAAGAGAGTATAACAAACTGAAGTTTAAAAAGATAGGACCATGCAGAATCCTAAGAAAATTTTCTGCTAATGCCTATGAAATCGAATTACCATCTGATATTGGAATATCTCCAATATTTAATGTTGCAGATTTGTACAGGAATGAAGATGGTGGCACAGATGAAAGACTAGAAGACAAAGAGCAGATTGATTGGGTAAAACAGTTGCCTACAACGCAACCATTATAGCCAGAGACGATCTTAGACAAGAAGGTGTTTAAGAGAACCAGAGGACAAGAGTATTTCCAGTATTTGATCAAGTGGAAAGATCAGCCAATTGAAGATGCTACATGGATGACAGAAGCTATGTTACAGAAGCTGGGCAGTTTTGTGAAGGAGCTCATGGATAGGAGCCCATGAAGAATTTTTTCCTCGGGAGTCTGATGCAGGGGCATTAGAGTCTAGCCAGCAATGTGAAAGCTTGTTCACATGTTGTGGCTAGCTGAGTTAAAATTCATTCACTAATGGGTGAAAATCAATGTTTAATGAGAGGATTTAATTCCTAAAACAATTTAATATTATTATTTTTGTAATAAATTAGGAGAATATTTAGAGATAAGTGGTTTGAATAGGTGTGAGCTTTTTGAGCATATCTAGGCTGTAGTTGATACATTTTAGGAAGATATTTGGGCAAGTATGATTTTGTCTCAATTTAGGAAATTTGATCCTAAATTGAGGAGGTCTTTGTTTGTAATAAAACTATAAATTAGAATCTTTGTAATGGAGAAAAGTGGAGTTGGCCGTGAGGAATTATTGTGAGGATTGGAATTAATAAATATTGCAAAGTTCTGAATTATTGTTTCATACTGGCAATCCCCGAAGATCTTTTATCTTCGAAATTTTATTGGTTTTGATATTTCTATATAAATTGAGGGCAATTGAATTGATGTGGTCTCTGTTTAGAAGAAGATTTGATTTTTTTTCAAATTCTTGAATTATACAGTTCGATATTAATTTGACTGCAACACAGAATCTGTATGAATACTTCATTATGTTTACAAATTGCTTATTATTCCACATCATTTCTGATCAAGGTAATATGCATTTTATTGTGTGAATAATTTTTATATCATAGATAAATTATGAGATCGATAGGAGTTTTTATAGAGCTGTGGCGTTCGATTGGTAAGAATCGATACGATTCTGGCCTGAAAAGTTGCCAAACAAAGAATCTCTGCTACTAATGAACCAGAGTCTTAACGCAGGAGTGAAATTTCCTTTGACGCAGTGAATTAATTTTATGAATTTTGAAGATGTATTAAAACATATGTTTGCTGGAATCGAATTCCATTGAGACTCATTGCAACAATAATGAATTGGTGTTGAAATATGGTTGTTTAAACGACATTGATTGGAATCAAAGTCTGTTGTGCTAATTCATATCATAGCATTGACGAAATTGCGGTCGATTCATTTTGGTTTGGTGGAATGAAAATTTTTGATTTAGTATTAACACAGAGGAATTATCTTCTATTTTCCGGAATGATAATTAACGTAGAGGTAGAATTATCTATTTTCCATAATGATGTTTTGAATTAGTCTTAACGCAGAGGTGGATTTCAGTTTGAAGATGCGACTTTGAATTTGAGTAACAGCGCTGGAAGAGGTATGAACCAGTGTCCTGAACAAATTCAGATTTTTTTAGTTTTGGAAGCTGTTTGTTAGGAAATGGATGCATGGACCAATTAAAAACAAACCCAACGTTTTTAAGCTTTTGTTCATCAAGTTATTTTCTTAACGTTCAAGCTTGAGATTCAATGGTTAATATTGCAAGTCTGAAGTTCGATTTTGTTAAAGGGGTATAATATTAATATTATACTATGATGAAGATTACCTTTCTTTGCAAATTCCAAAGCATGAGGCCTCAAAAGGATTTTGAGTTGGGTTTTTTTTTAATTGAATTTGGAATCAAAGATTTATAACATCTTGAAAGGAGCTAACATAGTCTAAGTAAATTTTTAAAGTTATTGTGATTTCATTTTTGAAATTTGATGAATGAAAATGAAAATGAAGAATTGAATCTGACTCCTCCGAAGTTAGAAACCATTGTGAGCAAATTTGAAAGGCTCTCCTTAACGCCTGCACTGTCACCGCCATCAAAACAGCACCAGCAATCTTAGCTAAACAGCTGCAGAGAGAAAAATTCTAAACAGACATATCAAAATATAATTCATAAGTTGACCTCATACGGTTTACATCCTCTTCCTTATAAATAATGTGAGCCTTCTCACCTTGGGTCCCACTCATTAGGGTTTCCACCATCACACAATCAATCTCCCTCCAAAATTGCGTTGTACCTTCATCAATGCCACTACTCCATAACAGTGTTGTTTGATTTGGTCAAGGTTGACCTCTTCAACCTGCTTTAGCCCTTTTCACACCTAAGGGTCTTTAATCCAGCTCTTATATAGTTTCCTAAACTTATCCTCATTCATATTGAGCTGTCTTTATTGATGATCCACTCCTCCCACATTAATGTTGTTGACTTGGTCAAACTTGACTTTGTCCACATTCATTATGTCGTGTTAGTTATTATTATGATCCCTTTTCACATCAAGAGGTAGTTTATGCTTATTCAAGATAAGTATGGGTCTCTTTCTCCATTTATTCATCTACTAGGTGCTAAAAGCAAAAATAAATATTCTTATTAGCTGCATGCTAATTTAGGAATATTACAGATGATGGTTGTCTTTCCTTTTTCCAAAAGGTGGAGGAATTTGGTTTTCATGACAAACTCACTAATACTTTTGCCACTAGATTGAGGAGAGACAAGGTGACAATTTCAGGGGTGGTGTTCACTTTTTCCACTAATATCATTGCATCAACCACATGGATTCCAAACAATGGAGAAAATTGGTTCAAAAGTAGAGACCTAGACCTTGACAACTACAAAATGTACTTGAAGCCAACATACAAAGCAACTCCTAAACATATATTTCCATTTAGGCACTTGTTGGACAAATATTCCCCTCTCATGAAATTGATCATGAGGTACTTCACATGTGAGGGAAAATAATCAAGGATATATCAATATCATATGAGACTCTTGATGCATTTCACCGATGTGAAAACCCTAAACCTACCTCATTACATCTACAAGAGCATGGTAAAGATGGAAAAGAAGGTAAGGAGAATGGGAGACAATAATCATGATAGTTTGTTTCACCATGTCTTGGTGAAGGTCTTGGTTTTCCATCAGCTATCACAGATCAATTTATCATGGGAGGGTTTTGTATATTCCAAATCTCTTTTTTCTTCTCCGACTTAATCTAGCAGTCACTCTACACCCTTGGTTTCACCAGCATATCAAGAGGTTTCTTGCTCAATAAAACCTACCAAAAGAGTTCCTAGGGAAGAGGTGACACAAACTTATGTCAGAGGTAATAGGCTCGTGTTTTCTCCAAATATTGTTGAAAGGGCCAACACTACATCAGCTGAACATGGATCATCATCACACCATGAAGCACCATTGCAAGATGAGGAGCCATTCCATCTTGAGACTGACATGGAAGAATTGGAGGTGAATGAAGAGAACACGGGACCAGAACAGATCATCATGGAGAAGGATGATGAGATCAGAGAACTTAAGGAGAGCTTGTCAAAGGCCAACTTTTTGGTTTCATTCTTGCAGCAAGAGAATATGCAATTAAAGGTAAATCAACTACTCTTGAATAATCCTAAGGTTGATTTGAGAAAAGAAGATGTAAAGGGTAAAGAAGTGGTTGAGATTGACGATTCAGATGATTAGGAAGAGCGAGTTAGAATAAAGAGACCAAGGACAAGAGGCCTCAAGAGGGCACTTGAGCAACAAAAAGAAGCATCTCCACCAAGAACTCAAATGATAGTTGATGAGCTCATCTTGGTAGAAATTGAAAAAGACATGGTAGGATTTCTTGATAGACTGAATTTCCACATGGAAATGATTCTCGAGATAGTTTATAGAAACAAAAACCTACAAATACATATGACCATGCATTACTACACAAGAAATCAGGTCTCTCAAATAAGAATCAAGAAGTTGAAGAAAAATCTCAAGGAAACCCTAAAGAGGCAAAAAGAGAATGATAAGTTGGATTTTCTTGTTGAAGCCTCACTCATAGCACGACACATCATCACAAGACTTCATGGAGCAATTTTTGTGAAATTTTGAATAATTTCTGGAAATTTTTGGCTTTTTGAGACTTTTGGAAAAATTGGAAAATTTAGATTAGCCAAAAGCGCATCGCCTTAGCATTGCGCTTAAGGCGCTGCACTTTTCCTCAAGCATCCAAATGCCAAAAATTTGATAGGCCCGGGTAGATTTTGACCTATACATGTCATCTATCCACTTTGTGAGCCTTGTCAGCAAACTGGTGGAGAGAAAAGGTCAAAAATTGGGGTCAAAAACACACTTTTTGCCACTGTTTTGAAATAGGTGCTATGCTTTTGGGAGTAGCTATGGGAAAATACATTTTTGTCCCTCATGGAGTGTCCATTTGACTTTATTAAGGTGTCTAAAGACAACTAGACATACTTAAATTTCCATAATATCTTTCAGAAGTGGATTTAGAGCATGGGAAGGCCTCCAAAAGCCTCTCACAAGCCAGGTGTTGCGTTTTATCAGAAGTGTGTTGCGTTTTATTAGTCAAGTGCTGCGCTTTTCCCTGTGTGCATTTTTTCGAGGTTTTTCTCAATGAAACTTGGTCTAGTGATGCAATTTATCTTCTTTATTGTGGGTGTAACGTAAATATGATGTAATTGGGCTTATTATGGTCTCTTTGATGTAATTTTTGACCTCATTTATGAGGAGTAGCTTAGTCAACTCTATTTGGAGGGTTTGTTTGAAACCTCCCTAGACATTAGGGTTTTGTTAAGAGAATATTGTGAGTTATTCCTACACTGAGGGATTTGACCCTGAGAGAGGGGAAGTTGTTTTTGAGTCTATATGTATGGATTTTTCAGTCATTTTGATGGTTGGACATCATAGGGTGAAACTCTTGTAGCTTGTACTTCATCATTTTATACAGGAAATCAAAGGACCAGTTGCAACTATTATTCAGGAATTCTTGTGCTGTGAGTTTATGATATTTTTTCTCTATATTATAGTTTTATATGAATGATATACTTGTATCCTTACCATATCTTCTTTCTTTAGTGATTTTCCTAAGATTTTTATAAGCATAATTCTTTTCATGAAAGATTTTTTTTGTTAGGAATGTCTTTTGTGTAATTTTCCTTCTTGATTAATGAATTCAGGGTGCACATTCTCATTATGATATCTTGCTCTTTCAAACCCTACACTACACCAAAAAACTCCTAAATCCATCACAAAATCATAGTTACCTTGCTCCTCCATATCTCTTGCAGTTGTAACCTTTGATACTTTAAACTAGTTACTTGTTTTTCATCCCTGATCCAGCAGAAAAACCCTAAATATTTCAAAACCCTAGAGTTGAGCTATCTAGCCTAAAATCCACTCTTACACCAGTCAAACCCTTGGATGTGTTTTTCATAGAGATATCCCTCTCTGGTTTGGTAGGGCTAGCTGCCAAACTAAAATCTTGGTTTGAGGCTACCTCCGTCGATTTCCTTTCAGCCTTGGGACATTGTGGACGCTAACATTTATGGCATCATTACTAGGGAACGATGTGACAGATCTTCCTCGGGAAATAAAGAAAAGGATTAGATTTGGTTGTTGATGGTGAACAGTGGTTAGGCACAAGAAGGTTGTGCATATTTCACCTGGTGACTCCATTGTCAAAGAATCCAAAGGTTTAGAATTTTTATGGCGACTCCACTGTTCAAAAACTATTAGTTTATATAATTTCTTAGTGACTTCATTGATTTCAAAATGGATTCAACTGCTCGAAGGTATGATCCTTTGAATCGAGCTCATATTCTTGGTTTTCTGAACCGTATTCATTGTATAGATTGGCAAACATGGCTGCCAAAATTTAAAGGTCGGGATGGAGAAGATGCTAGTTTGCATTTGGTCAAATTTCATTTTCATATTCACAGACTAAAGATTGTATGATGAATATGTTCATGGCTACCTTGGAGGAAAAAGCAAGATCATGGTATGAAGGTATACCATCTGCTAGTTTATATTCTCTAAAGGATTTTCATTTAGTTTTCTTTCAACATTATCAAAGCTATCATTTTTCCTTATCAATGATTAATGGTTGTTGTAAGATTTCTGAAAATTTCATTAAATTTCTTGAAAATTTGTATGGGGATGAAGAATGTATGGAAGAAGAGATGTTAGAAGCCCTTTATGATTTTTCCTCCCAACAAGAATCGGTAGCTTCCTCTTTGGATTAAATAGACTAGGACCAAAATAGAGAAAGGCCTATTCCTGATCTTGAAAATGAAAATCACCAAGCCAATGTTAACTGCTATAAAACTTTGTTTTCTCCTTTGTCTGAAGATTAAATAGATCAGCTCCCGAGTAGTCATGTTACAACCCAAGCTAATGTAGCTTTGCATCTCTTACAGTGTTCACACAGTCAAGAATGCGTGAGTGAAATTTCTTCCATTATTGAAAATAAAAATCTAGGTTTAAATGATGATAGTCATGAGACTGATCAAACTATACAAGAAGTTGTTGTGAGTAAGCCAATTTGTGATGATGATTTCCTCCAAGGAGATCAACTAACAAGGAATGTTTTCTTTCATGAAGAGGATAGAGCTATCATGTTTAATAATATTGAAGAATTTTTTCTGTTCAAGGATGATTTAGACTATGAATTGGAAGAGTATGAGTCTGGGATAGACAGTATGCCATAGATAGAATTAGAGTTGTGCATGCTTGAGGAATTTACAACCAACACTCAGGTAGCAGAAATTCATACTTCCCTATGCCTTCCTATGGATCAACAACCGAGTATTATTTCAGATTAAAATGAAAGGGGTACTTGTATTTTTGTTGGATTTCAAGACAAGGTAACATTTCAAATTATTGAGGATCCTTACACTGATTTTCTATAGTCAACAGGGGAGATGAATTTTCTTGTATTTTTTGATCATGAGCACATCTTCAGTGGACACTTGAAGTTGCCTATATTTTGTTTTCTATACCTTCTCAAGGAAACTGTGAGCGGGATTCTAGTAAGTAGTCATTTACTGGATTGACTACACTTGAAGGATCATTTCACATGATTGTACATATGTCTTTAGCATGTGGATGGTTTTCATTATTATTTGAAGCCCTTAAGTCTCGATGATATGCTACCATAAATAAGTTTTGTAAGTGTTGTTTCAGTAAGTAGTTAGTTTTTTTTTAAGTTGAATTCAGTTCAGTTTGTCTGACAGTTTTCAATATTGAGTTTGTTATCTTTTTTTTGACACCATGCCCAATGGATAAGGCTACTTGGTCTACGGTGTTCTTGACACCTCCAAGGAGCTCCCATCCCCAGATGGAGCCAATGTTAGTGCCTTCCAGTTCTACTAGTCACCAGTGATCAAATATTCTCTTACAAGGTTTTTGTTAGGGTATTAAGTCAAATTTGTATGGTTTCAGTAGGTCTTCAAATAAAAATTTGGTCATTGGATAGTGTGTCTAGGTCTATTACTACTCCTTTCAAAAAATTCATGTTTTTGTCATTGCCATCATTCAGTTGGATGATTTACCACTTAAATTTCCCCATTATCATCTCAGTCACACCATCATGGTCATCATTCAGCTTATTTCATGAAGTGTCACCATTAGGTCTTAGGGTCAAAATCATAAAAAATCTGCCATTTCACCAATAAATCTGGCATTGAAGGAGTAGTAATATGCAAAAATTCTCAATAATGTATTTTAAAGTGTAATTTCATTTCAAATATGAATGTAATATTTTTCTCAATGTTCTAAGTTGCAAGTTTCAAATCAAAGGTGGAAAGACTTGGTGGGGCCACTTGACCACCAAAAGTGAAAAAGTGATTTCCAAAGCTACAAAAGACCCAAAAGATTTTTCATTTGCTCATTCCATCATCAAGAAACCTATATCCAACAATAAAACACACTCTCACCCTCAAAGAAGAAGTTCCAGTTCCCAAGAGTGCTCATTCGTTCACTGTGTTGTGCAGTTGTTGCGCACGTGCTGTGCTTTTGTTGTGATTTCTCCTGAGCATTGTGCTTTCCCCATTGTGGCACAAATCATCATTTGCAGTGGTTTCTTCATAATCCAACAACTCCAGTGTATCATTGATAGGTAAGTGGGCCCTCCAAAACATCTTTTGTTTCTTCATTTTGTGATTTGAAAGAGAATTTCCCTCTTCTAGGGTTTCTAGTTCATCTATTTGGTTTCATGTTCATATTGATAAATTTTTGAAGGAAACCCACCGAATAGAGCTCTCTCACCTTTCCCTACCTATTTCACACCTACCTAATCATTTTCTCCACCCCCTACTTCTCATTTTCCCTATTTTCCTACAAACCCTAGCATAGACTAGACATTTCTAGGTTAGGACTATTTTTTTCCCTCTTTGGTCCCCTTCCCCTCATCCATTCCCTCAATTTTCAATTTTCCCTGCTCCCTAACATCTCTCCCTACCCCTCTAATTGTTTTCAATAATTTAGGAATCCCACAACCCCTTCATCTCTCTTCATTCTAAAAAATTACCCAAATCCCCTCCTTTTTCCCCTTCATTAAACCATAATTCCCTGTCCTATAGAGCTAGGGTCATCATGGATTCTGAAACCACTAATCATAAAAGACACAAGGGAGTTCGGAGCAGCACATATGAGCCCACTTCAGCAAACGAGGTTATGTCTTCACCCTTCCTCAAAAAATCATTTCAGGATGCTGGTTTCCTTACCTTTTTCCAAAAGGTGGAGCAAATTGGTTTTCATGACAAACTCACCAATACTTTTTCCACTGGATTGAGGAGAGACAAGGTGATAATTTCAGGGGTGGTGTTCACTATTTCCACTGAGATTGTTGCATCAACCACATGGATTCCAAACAACAGAGAAAAATGGTTCAAAAGTAGAGACCTAGACCCTGACAGCTAAAAAATGTACTTGAAGCCAGCATACAAAGCAGCTCCTAAACATATATTTCCATTTAAGCACTTTTTGGAAAAATATTCCCCTCTCATGAAATTGATCAGGAGGTACTTCACATGTGAGGGCAGATACTCAAGGCTATATTAGTATGATATGAGACTCTTGATGCATTTCACCAGTGTGAAAACCCTGAACTCACCTCATTACCTCTACAAGAGCATGGTAAATATGGAAAACAAGGTAAGGAGAATGGGAGACAATCATCATGCTAGTTTTTTTCACCATGTCTTGGTGAAGGTCTTGGTTTTCCATCAGCTATCACAGATAAATTTGTCATGGGAGGGTTTTGTATATTCCAATTCTCTTTTGTCTTCTTCATCTCAATCTAGTAGTCACTCTACACCCTTGGCTTCACCAGCATATCAAGAGGTTTCTTCCTAAGAAAAACTACCAAAAGAGTTCCTAGGGAAGAGGTGAAACAAATTTATGTCAGAGGTAAGAGGCTTGTTTTTTCTCCAAATATTGTTGAAAGGGCCAAGCCTACATCAGTTGGACATGGATCATCATCACACCATGAAGAACCATTGCAAGATGAGGAGACATTCCATATTGACACTAACATGGTAGAATTTGAGGTGAATGAAGAAAACAAGACACCGGAACAGATCATCATGGATAAGGATGCTGAGATCAGAGAACTTAAGGAGAGCTTGTCAAAGGCCAACTTTTTGGTTTCATTCTTGCAACAAGAGAA
The DNA here is from genome assembly GCA_034641835.2 of Pinus albicaulis. NCBI lineage: Eukaryota > Viridiplantae > Streptophyta > Pinopsida > Pinales > Pinaceae > Pinus > Pinus albicaulis. The sequence goes on from CM076580.1 coordinate 1,440,849,573, forward strand.
TATGCAAGTAAAGGTAAATCAGCTACTCTTGAATGAGCCTAAGGTTTATTTGAGAAAAGAAGTTGTAAAGGGTAAATCAGTGGTTGAGATTGATGATTCAGATGATTAGGAAGAGCGGGTTATAAGAAATAGACCAAGGAAAATAGTCCTCAAGAGGGCGCTTAAGCAATAGAAAGAAGCATCTCCACCAAGAACTCAAATGACAGTTGATGAGCTCATCTTGGTAAAAATTGAAAAAGACAAGGTAGGATGGCTTGATAGAGTGAATTGCCACATGGAAATGCTTCTCAAGAAGGAAAATAGAAAAAACAACTTGAAAATACATATTTCCATGCATTACTACACAATAAATCAGGTCTCTCAGGTAAGAATCAAGTAGTTGAAGAAAAAACTCAAGGAAACCATAATGAGGCAAAAAGAGAAGGATAAGTTGGATTTGCTTGTTGAATCCTCCCTCATAGCATGACACATCATCACAGGACTTCATGGCACAATTTTGGTGAAATTTTGAAGAAATCTTGGAAATTTTTGGTTTTTTGTGTCTTTTGGCAACATTGGAAAAGTCATAACAGCCAAAAGTGCAGTGCCTTGGCACTGCGCTTTTTCCTCAAGCATCCAAATGCCAAAAATTTGATATTCCTAGGTAGATTTTAACTTGCTTGAGGTGTCTAAAGACAACTAGACATCCTCAAATTTCCATAACATCTTTCATAAGTGGATTTGGAGCATGGGAAGGCCTCCAAAAGCCTCTCACAAGCCAGACGATGCGCTTTATCAGAAGTGCGATGCACTTTATCAGTCAAGCACTGCGCTTTTCCCTATGTGCACTTTTTCGAGGCTTTTCTCAATGAAACTTGGTATAGTGGGGTAATTTCTCTTATTTATTGTGGATGTGATGTGAATATGATGTAATTGGGCTTATTATGGTCTCTTTCATGGAATTTTTTACCTCATTTATGAGGAGCAGCTTAGTCAACTCTATTTGGAGGGTTTGTTCAAACCTCCCTAGACATTAGGGATTTGTTGAGAGAATCTTGTGAGTTGTTCCTACACTAAGGGATTCGACCCCTGAGAGAGGGGAAGCTTTTTTGAGTCTATACATATGGATTTTTCAGGCATTTTGATGGTTTGACATCAGAGGGTGAAACTCTTGTATCTTGTACTTCATCATTTTATACAGGAAATCAAAGACCAACTGAAACTATTATTTAGGAATTCTCTTGTTGTGAGTTTGTGATATTGTTTTCTCTCTATTATATTTTTATGTGAATGATATACTTGTCACCTTACCATATCTTTCTTCTTCAGTGATTTTCCTAAGAGGTTTATAAGCATAATTATTTTCATGAAATCTTTGTTTTGTTAGGAATGTCATTTTGTGTAATTTTCCTTCTTGATTAATGAATTCATGGTGCACATGGTCATTATGATCTCTTTCTCTTTCAAACCCTACACTACACCAACAAACTCCTAAAGCCATCACAAAATCATAGCTACCTGATCAGAAACTGAATTGGGGGAAAAAAATTTCTAAAACTTCAAAGTGCTTAGAATCATTTGAAACTAGAATGAACGCGAAGTGCTCATCACCCTAATTTTGGCGCACTTCATTTCATCGAAAACTGACTCTGTATGTTAAAGTTAGAGCTTGTTGTCTGCTTTGCCAAACAGGTGAATTTAAAAATAAAAAAAATCAAACAAGGTCAAAGGGGTCAATTTATTGGTCAAAGTTGGTTTTCCTCCAGCCAATGGTGTGATGACATTTTTCAACTTGTGGTTGACCCAAATTTTTGGCTACATGGAAGTTTATGGTAGGTTTTGAACGAGCCAATGGGGTCACAACACGTGGCTAGCCTGGAGGCTGCCACGTGCCCGCTCCCAAAGGCTAAAATATGGCTAAGTTGTTTCGTCGAATGCCATATTATGTTTGGAGGAAAAAATTTATATGGTGGACGGGCATAGGTTGGGCTCGACCCCATGACCTATGCGACACAAATGCAAGCTCTTACCACTAGACCGCAACTTTGGTTCTTAACCTATTGGGAGTCGACATATATTTGAATTTGATTACGGTTTGTGGTGGAAGGAAATGGGGGCTAACCCCAACGCACATTCCACATGACCTATGGCCCGAACCACTGGCGGGGCCAAAGTCTAATGGCGGCTTAATTAACCTTAATCGCACTTAAATGCGCTAATTCATTTTCTTAATGCAGATTATGTTAATCATGCAATTAGCACCTAACCGCAGTTAAAATATACTTATCATTAATTAATCCAAAATTTAATTGTGAGTTAAGCTGGCAGAGTCCACCAATTTCGGCGGGAACTCCAGATTTAGTGGAGTTAACTGGAGTTGATCAAGTTTTAGAGGAGTTTTCCTAGGAGAAACTGAAGAAGCCATAACTTTGGCATTTTTTGACCAAATTGGGCTCAGAAAGAGTCTATCCTAGTAGATTTGGATGCTCTGAGAATTTTGGGGTAGGTTTCCGAGGCAGAGGAGCACTTCTGGGAGTTATTTTTCCCGTTTGAAGATTAAATATGCCTAGGGCCGCCAAGATAGGAGGCCATGTCTGCTTCACTTAAAATCCATTTGAAGAGCCAAAAGAGGTTACTTAGAGGTTTTTGGGTCTTCTGAATCCATTGGAGTAGGTTGGGAATCCATTAGAGCATTGTAGGTGCACGTAATCAGAGAATTTACCATTAATCCAAAGAGGGCCAAGCCAATGAAGTAGGTCCAAGGAGACATAGCCCAGGAGGGGTGAAATCCTTTATCAGCTTCGTGTAATGTGTTTGTTGTGTATTATATTCTCTACCATTTACTTGTTGTTCATGTGTTTTTAAAGCTAATTTACTTAATGAATTTCTCATAAAAGACACACAAATTTGACACATAAACCCTCTCATAAACTGGTTATTTGAGACGATCCTTAAGCACACTTTTCTTTTATATTGATGAGGAAGCTAGCACAGCAAAAATAGTTTGTCCATATTTAGATCAAGTTGGTATCAGAGTGTAGTTTAGCTCATTTTAGCCCAATTTTATCTATGGGTTTTCCAAGGTTAGCTAGAAAATTAGCTATTGGTTTTGTATTTGTGGAAGGAGAATTTAACTGTGTGTAAGCTAAAGAAAGGAGAAGGTCAAGATTGAGGAATCAGCTCTAAAATCACAGCAAAGAATCTTTTTATGCTTTAATTAGAAACATCACTTGATGAAAGCTACATCCAACATTGTTTCTAATTCATCTTCCTTAGCATAACTCTTTAATGAAGAGTTGTTGTAGAAGCTCTTCATCATAAGACATATGGTGCAAGAGATGTTTGAAGATAATAAGGAGGGCCCTATACTTCAAGAGTAGTTGATGGCCATGAAGGAGGAGAAACAAGAGCTTCTTGGAAAGATGCATGAGATGGAGACTCAGCTCCATATTGCAAATGAAATCCTAGCCAAGTATGTGCATGAAAAAGAGCTATGAAAATCAAGTTTATCTTCAATTTTCTCTCAAAATGAATGTGTAGGTGCTTTTGAAAGACACACTACAGGAATAGAGTCCAAATTATTAATGAATATGGGCTATGAAGGTAAAGGATTGGGAAAACATGCACAAGGCATAGTTGAGCCAATTGTTTTAAAGGAAAGGCCTAGGTATTTGGGTCTTGGTTATGTCCAACATGATGGAGAATGCTCTAAAGCCAAGGAGGCACATGAAGGGGTTCCAAGAAATAATTTCATTACATGTTCATTATCTCAAGCTTGTGAATTTTTTGTTCATGAGGAATGCAAAATTTTTACACCCACTTTGCAAGAAGATTCTCATAAGCATGCAACTAATGGAAATGGAAAACAAGAGGATGTTGAAAGCTCTAAATTCATTGAAGCCATTGTTAGTATTCCGAAAAGAGACACTACCTCATCAAATTCACCTCCTCAAGAAGGCAACAAAGGTGAATGTGCAAGGTATAAATCTTCCTTTAATCAAGTTTCTTTTAACTATGATAAACATGGAAAATTTGGAGAAAATTTACATGTTCCTTTTGTGGTTTGAATAACCATACTGTTTCGAGGTGTGGGAAGAAGATAGTCATATACAAGAAAATTTAAAAACAAAGGAGACAGAAAACCAAAGGTTCAATGAACAATGCAAACCATGTTGAAAAGAAGATGCAATTATTTTTCACTCCTTGCCATAAGCAGGGACATCTTGTAGACAAATGTTGGAATTTGTATCCAACAAGTCATCCACGACATTTGAAGAAGGCGGAGAGAGATATTGACAAGAATGAAAAAGAATATTCCATAATTTATGTGGATCAGGATGATACACATGATGAAGTGCAGCTGAAAGAAGCGCCATTGAAATGGTTTGGAAAGAGATGGTTAGATTTATTAACCAATTAAGGCCTTGCATATCTTTTGATAATTGATGCAAATATTGCCTTATTGATGCATTTTCTTGTTATAAGAATGCATTTATTTTCTCTTGAAAGTATGCCGCATATGTCATGAAGCAAGATGTTGGAAAAGTAGAGTTATGTTGACTCACTTAGATGCAAAAAAGATGGAAATTTTTAGTTGCAATTTGCATGTGAATGCATTTCTGTTTCTCTAGAATGCATGTTGCGTGTTTACGCCAGGAAGGTGTTTAAAAGTGGAGTATGTCGACTCACTTTGTTGCAAAAAAAATGGTCATTTCATCTCTTTAAGTACTTTTACATACCAATGGGATTCTTTTACTTGTGATTTTACTTGCGAGAGAGTTGAGAATTGTATACATGCATGAGAGTTTGTGTGTGTGAAAAATGGAATCTTTGATAGTTTCATTGTGCTTGAAAATGCATGAGTTATCGACTTGTGTTGGTCGATTAATTTATACATGTATGTCTTATCGACTTGGAAGATTTGATTTTGTCTCCAAAGATGAAAGGGAGATGTTGACAAATTTTTTCATGAGATGTGATATTCTTGTTGTTTTGGGAGAAGAATGGTCAAGTTGGTGTACATGCTCTTGTTTGAATTAAGAGTCAATGGTTTGAAGACACATGTTTTGTTGACTTGTTTTTGGTCGATGGGTTTGTACACCAATATGTAAGAGTACATGGCGATGTTCACAAGATGTGACATTTGTTGATTTGAAGGAGCAAAAGGAAGAGTTCGTCAAGTTGTATTTCTTGCATGGTGTGTTTTTCAAGTTAATGTTTTTTCTTGTGACAAGATGTCTCAGGATTTTGGAAGGTCCACTCTTGAGCGAGAGGCTCATGATTAGCCTTCATTCTCAAATCATGGCATGAGAAACATGTTGAACTCGAGGATGATGGAATAAAAAAAGTGGAAAGTGGAAAAGATGCCAAATCGTTTGCAGCCAAAATAGGAGCCATTGTAGACCATTTGATGTGTTGATGCTAAGAAGCGAAAGAGATGGCAAATGCATTCTTTCAGATATGGAATTTGGAACCATGGAGGTAAAAATAATAGTCATTTCTTTTCTTTTGATTACTGGTATTCCAACTCATTGATGTAGTTCACCTAGATGGGCTTAACTTGGAAGAGTGGTTTCCAAGGAGAAGCTTGCATCGAATGCATGTGTGTGCAAAGGAGGAAAAATATTCTCAGTGGGAAGGCCATCAGTCATCTTTCCAAGCACCGAGGGATCACTTTGGTACAAAAAGGTGTTTAATCAATTAGCAAGCAGCGATCAAGTGTTGGATTGGATCAGTAGCGAAAGGAGGACATTGGTTGAAATGCCAAGTCATTTGCAAGGCAAGGCATGTCAGTGAACCAAAGTGGTTGTCATGGAGATTTTTCCAAGTAGAATCAAGTTGATAGAATTTGGAAAAGATAAGAGTATTAAACTCTCATAAGATAACTAGATTTTGTGGGTCCAAAACTCTGTCAATGGGAAGGAGTGATAAAAAACAGAATTGGGGGAAAAAAATTTCCAAAAATGAAAAGTGCTCATAATTGCTCGAAACTAGAACAACCGTTCTCATCACCCTGATTCCGACGCACTTTGTTTCATCGAAAATTGACTCTGTATGTGAAAGTTAGAGCCTATTGTCTGCTTTACCAAACAAGTGAATTTAAAAAAAAAAAGTCAAACAGGGTCAAAGGGGTCAATTTTTTGGTCAAATTTGGTTTTCCTCCAACCAATGGTGTGCTGAAATTTTTCATCTTGTGGTTGGCCCAAATTTCTGGCTAAATGGAAGTTTCTGGTTGGTTTTGAACGAGCCAGTGGGGTCACGACACGTGGCTAGCCCGGAGGTTGCCACGTGCCCCCTCCCAAAGGCCAAAATATGGATAAGTTGTTTGGTCAAATGTCATATTATGTTTGGAGGAAAAATTTTATATGGTGGATGGGCGGAGGTCGGGCTTGACCCCGTGACCTCCCCCACACAAACACAAGCTCTTGCCACTAGACCACATCTTTGGTCCTTAATCTATTGGGAGTCTACATGCATTTGAATTCGATTAAGGTTTGGGGTAGAAGGAAATGGGGTCAGCCCCAACGCACAGTCCACATGACCTATGGCCCAAACCACTGGCGGGGCCAAAGTCTAATGGCGGCCTAATTAACCTTAATCACACTTAAATGTGCTAATCCATTTTATTAATGTGGATTATGTTAATCGCACAATTAGCGCCTAACCATAGTTAAACTCTACTTATCATTAATTAATCTGAACTTTAATTGCGGGTTAAGTTGGCAGAGTCCACCAATTTTGGCAGGAACTCCATATTTAGTGAAATTAATTTGAGTTACTCCAGTTTTAGAGGAGTTTTCCTAGGAGAAACTGAAGAAGCCATAAATATGGAATTTTTTCGACCAAATTGGGCTCAAAAAGAGTCTATCCTAGCATATTTGGATTCTCTAGGAAGTTTGGTGCAGGTTTAAGTGGCAGAGGAGCACTTCCAGGAGTGATTTTTCCCAATTTAAGATTAAATATGCCTAGGGCCACCAAGAGAAGAGGCCATGTCTGCTCCACTTAAAAACCATTTGAAGAGCCAGAAGAAGCTACTTAGGGTTTTTTGGGTCTTATGAATCCATTAGAGTAGGTTGGGAATCCATTGGAGTATTTTAGGTGCATGTAATCAGAGAATTGACCATTATTCCAAAGAGGGCCAAGAAAATGAAGCAGGTCCAAGGAGACATAGCCCAAGATGGGTGAACTCCTTTATCATCTCTGTGTAATGTGTTTGTTGTGTATTATATTCTCTGCCATTTACTTGTTGGTCATGTGTTTTTTAATATAATTTAGTTAATGAAATTCTCATAAAAGACACACAAATTTGACACATAAACCGTCTCATAAACTGGTTATTTGAGACAATCCTTAAGCACACTTTTATTTTATACTAATGAGGAAGCTAGCACAAAAAAGATAGTTTGTCCATATTCAGATCACTACCTTGCTCCTCCCTATCTCTTGTTGCTGTAACGTTTGATACTCTGACCTAGTTACTTTTTTTACATCCCTAATCTAGCAGAAAAACCATAAATCCTTCAAAACCATAGAGCTGAGCTATCTAGCATAAAATCCACTCTTGCACCAGTCAAACCCTTCGATGTGTTTTTCATAGAGAGAGCCCTCTCTGGTTTGGTAGGAAAAACTGCCAAACTAAAAGCTTGGTTTGAGGTTACCTTCGTCGATTTCCTTTCAGCCTTGGGACATTGTGGAGGCTAATAGAGTCATCGACAGACGATTTAGCGGAATCTTGTTTGGGGGTGTCAAATTTTCCTTTTCTTTTCCCCTTATTTTTACCTTTTTAGGACTTGTCTTCTTCAGTATATTGAACAACATTAACCTTATAGGTTTTACCACGATTCTTTAAATTTTTCAAACGAGTGGAGGGAGTAGTGGTAGAAGTAGACTTAAACTTCGAAGAAGCCTTGTGTGTACTATGATCAGTATGGGCTACTGTCTTAATGACGCTGTCAATAGGAGGCGTAGTAGGAGATCATGATGATGCTAGGTTAGTTGAAGGTCGTGTTTCATCGGGTAAAATCTCATATAGAGTTCGAGATTGGGAAAAGACCAATTCTAGATACTGAGCACGGGTTATTACTTCCTCTTATGTCACACATCCACCCATAGCGAGATATTTGGCGATTTTAGGGACAAAATATTTTGTGAACCATTCAGTTAACAACTGATCAGGGATTTATCATTTAATAAGGTGGTTCATGCGCCTCCATTCATGGATATGATCCAAAATATGAGTAGCAGGTGACTACTTCAAAGATGTCAAGATATGGGTGCCAGTATCACAGCGGACATGCAATTGGAAATGCTTGAGGAAAGCTATGTCTAAGGTATTGAAATCGTAGAAAACACCACAAGGAGTTTCAATTTAACATTTGGCAGCAGCACCTCTCAAAGTGCATTGGAAAAGACGTAGATGAATGGAATCGTCAACCCAAGAATTGGAAGAGCACCATAAATGGTACATCATGACATGGGCTTGGGGGTCTTCCCTAGATTTTCCTTCAAAATTTGGACAATCTCCAGGAATATTAGTTGGAACTCGAGGAAAATTTTCCATGTGTTGGATGGGGTCATTTGTCAACTTAGACACATTGATCAATTCCAACATAGCCAAGAATGGAAATAGAGGGTGATATAGAGCAAAAGCTCTTTGGATGTTTCCCATCTGGGGGTTCCAACCTTACTAGTACGGGTTCTGCTCCCATTGGGGTTGCTTCTGACCATACTTCCCCCACTATCCCCACTATTGTTGATAAGGTATATTTGGTTGATATAGACCTTGTTGAGGTTGTAGTTGCTGATAAGTACCTTGTTGCAGTGGTTGTTGAGCATATGGTCCTTGATGGGGCTATTGATAAGGCCCCTGCTAAACATAAGCACCCTATTGGGGTTGTTGATAGGGCCCCTACTGGATGTCAGCTCCCTGCTAGGGTTGCTAGAATGAACCTTGAGGAATTTGCTGGTGTGGAGCACCAGGCTGAATAGGGTAAGCTCTAGTTTGACTAAGAGGATTGGGACCAGATTGAACTTGAAGACCAAACTGAGGGTTAGTTGCAACTACACCCACTATATTTTGGGGTCGTTGGACATATGGTTAAGAGACGTTCGATCACTGAACATATTGATATTACACGTTCGGTTGTTGAACATACTGATATTGTATGTTCGGCTACTGAACATGGGGCTGTTGAACATAAGGATACTAGACGTGGGGCTGTTGATAAACAAGTTGGGCTGAAGTAGGGTGACCACTTGGTATAGAGGTTCCTATGACAACACGTGTTGATTGTGAAAGCAGAGTTCCACCAAGACTAGCAGTAGGTTGTCCCACCCCCGATACAGTTCCTGAGTTAAGATTTCCCTCACGCAATAAGGGAGGTATGTAGAAAGGATGTGATTTCCACCCAGGCATAGATGAATCCATATATTGAACATTTAAATCTGGAATCACAGTGATTGTGGATAACGATAAGGGAATAGATGGTCCTCACAAAACAATGATTTAACCGATAGAAATTGCAGGTTATGAAGCAGGTTTTGAAGCGAAAGCCACATTTGAAACAAATGGGTCGGAATATAGAGGAACTCATGTTGAGCAAACAGGATGGTGAAACAAGGATGTAGCTCCAGATGTTCCTGAAACAAGGCTTCTAAGAGAAGTATAACCAACTGAAAGCGTAGATGCAACTTGACTAAAGGGCATGCTCATCCCACTTCCTTCATCCCGAGGAGTGGTAACATACGGAAAACCTTCCGGAGGAAACATAGACATAATGTCAACTTCTAAATTCTAGAATGTAAGATTCAGAAGTTTCCAGGGGAATACTCTAAGGAGTACTCATGGGTGGAATATTGTCAACATTCGACGCCATTTATGGAGGAAACAACTGACGAGCGATAGTACGAGATGCTACAGGAGAAGCATGAAGAGGAACTCTGGGACTGTCAAAAGAACTATATGGTTATTCAGGCGAGACCACATGCGAATCGAAGAGTGAATTTGTAGGAAATATCGTAAACTGTGCAGAATATTCAGGACTTTCTAGCTCAGGATCCTCAGATGACGATGAAAGCCACTCGTCAGGTGGTGGTCAAGAAGAGATTGGTTGGAAACTTATGACAATTCCAAGTTCAACACCTTGAGCCTCAAGGGGTCCAGTTGGAAAGTGTGGAATCTCAAGAGGAGGCTCTTGAGTTCCTTTAGAAGAGGAATGAGGTGAATTCAAGGACTCAACCATGATGAACTTTAGAAAAATATCAATGAAGAGAGAGGTGAATCAAATTTGAGAAATTAAGGTTTATAATTAACTAGGAAAGATGAGGCCAAGAGCACTACACATGTAGGATGTTATCGAGGGAAATTTATTTTAGAAATTAAACACAAATAAATAAATAAAAGTGGGAAGTAGGCATAAAGGATTAGCAGGTATCTGTGAACTGCAATATACACCTTGGTGAAAAAATGATAGAAGAAATGACCAAGGACTTAATGTATTGCAACCAATTTTTTCGAATGTTGTGTTTGGTGTATCATGTCTACAAGGCGGCTGACTTGGTTACCTATGGTAGGTTTTCAACCTAGTGGGGTCTCCCAATATATACTCGACGGTAAGTGGGAGTCCAATCCATAGTAGCACTGTCTAATGTGTAACATTATGATGAGAGTGTCACATTATACTTTTCATATGTGGAGCATAGTCCTATATACTTCCATACGTGGGACGAGGTATCACCTCCAGAATGTAACACAATCTGTTAGCGACAGCTGCTTCTATTTACGACGCTGAAACATGTCTCTAGCCTACCTCTAGATGTTTGTGTCAATTTCAAATGCTCCCTAAGGTTAATTGAATAAATTTTAAAGTTTATCTTTGATTATGTTTCAGTTTTAGGCTCAATAATGATGTCACCCGAATCCTATAATGCAGCTAAATGCAAAAAAGAATCCATTTCATTTCGATGAACTCTAAACTAATGGAGGAAGAAATGCAAACAAGAGTGAAAAATACAAGCAATGCAATAAGAAATGATGCCCCCCAGCTAGCCCAAAATTACTGAAATGGAACTTTAAAAACTGAATTCACTTTCAGTATCCCCAAATGAAAAATCACTGAAAAATGAAATCACTTCTCTTTTCACTAAGATGCATTAAACATATTTTGTTTTTATTTTACTTTGAATGTTCAGATTCAAAATAATGCAAACAAAAACCAAAGTAAAACTTAACCAAATGAACAAAGAATTTGCAAAAGAACACACTCTTCTCTTTTTCTTTCTCGAATGGAAAATAAATTGTTTCAAAAGTAATTAAATGAAATTGACTTTCACCTTTCTTTTCAAAACGAAGAAAAACAAACCAATTCAAAAGCTTGAAAATTAAAATGAATTTCAATTTACTCTTTCAAAATGGAAAATCAGATCAAACACACACTTTCAAACTTGTGAATCAAACAATTTTGATCTATGTTTTACAATTAATCGAAGGTGATTCCAAAATGTTGTGATGACTCAGTGCAAATGAAAAACAACTTAAAACACAAGCCAAAAGTAATGTGAAATGTTGTTTGGAATGATTGCAGCAGAACTATGAGATAGAGCCAACAAATCTCTGATGATAAACACAAGTGACAAGTGAAGGTCAATTGACCTAGAAAACCTAGACGATGATGAAACTCCACTCAAACACAAGAAAAGTTAAATAGGCAAATCAATCACTCAAACAAAGTAAACAAACCAAAAACAATGGTAGCAGGTCATTTAGACTTGAAATGCACTTCAAAGGTCAAAATACACTGGAAATATTAAAGGGAAACCCTAAATATTTCTTATCTCTGGGATCAGTGCATCTGTGAGGACAAGACTAGTGCTGAAATGCAGATCAATGCGACTGTTTTATAGAGAACATCATTGTTGGCACGAATGTAAGAGCTAAGAAAGTGTTGAGTGAGAAAATCAAGGAAAAATAAAAAATAATTTCAATACTCAAACTAGATTTGACACCCTAAAGAAATAACCAAATCCTATGCATACCTACATAGACCTAAAAAGACTCAAATCTCAATGATCGGTCAAACTAATCAAAAACCAAACTGGAAAAGGGAAGACAAATAGGCTAAATTTCCCTAGCAGAGTCGCCAATTTTGTTGTGAAGACAATCCCCTCTACGGACAGAGGCAGCCTCTCTGGCCCTAGAGTGGGTCTAGCAACTTACGAGACTATCTAACGGTGCCAAAATGTTATCACCAAAATCGTATCTAATTGGCTGTTGATCAGACAACTTCAGTGTAACTATTTCAAACCAATCTTTTGATTGAGGCTTAGCCTCCTCAACCTGGGAGGGCTCTCTCAAGGGTTAATGATATTGAATAAAGATGTAGATAAATGGCTAACTCTATGTGTCTTGATTTTTTATGTTTACAGGTTGAAAGATGGAGACTTGCTACCATTGGGCTATGGAGTTAGTGACAGGGATAAAGATAACAATAGCTCTTCTTATAGAAACTGAGGCTTGTATATACTTCAATGAAAGAGTGACACATTCAGGAAAATCCCAATAACTTGAGGTTCAAAGGAAGTCATTTTATGTGATACATGAATTCTGAGTAATGATATATCAAAGTATTGAAAGGAAAGTATAAAAAGAGATTCATCAAATTTCAACACTTAAAGGAATTCAGAGCATGAATAACCATGAATTCTGAGTAATAAGCATTAAAACATTGAAGAAAACATTTCAAATATAGGACCCAAAAACTCATTTGACCATAGTTCAACACTTAAAGGAAGTCAGAGCATGATAAACCATGAATTCTGAGTAATAAGCATTAAAACTATGAAAGGAAAACATTTCAAAGATAAGATATAAACTCATTGAAATACACGAAGAATCTCAGGTCCAGAAAAGTTAAATTGCTTCTGTATATATCAGTCAATCCAGAGCTTTACAAAAGTAGTCTTTTTTATAACATTTTCCAACCTTTGATACATCGAAGTCTTCACTACTTATATACATTTAGCCTTTACATTCAATCTTCCAAGTGGCTAGACCATTAAAATCTATTACTGACACTAAACCTAACCACTAACTAGATTTTTTACCACTAAAACTGACACCTTTCGAATTAGGAGTTAGAGTCCTACTATGACTCAAACACCTACTTATTACATTTAAAATAAATATGATCCAAATCTTCCTCGAAAGGAATCATGAATTTCAACCATTCTAGCCATAAACAAGATATTAATACTCTAACTATCTTCGTGAAGCTGCTCTGCCTACTATTAAGGAGTTGTCAGTTTGATGATTTGGAAATATAGTGAACTAATATCTTCAAACTGTATCCTTAACACAATATTCCCACTTAGAAAACCACTGATCTGATACTCTTTGACACTTCCCTGATACTCTTTGTCATTCTCATGGAGAACAGCTTTAAATATCTGTTTACCTTTCTCTTTCTTCCAAAATTAACCACTAAAATTGACCTTGCTGTCAAAACAAAGTTTTGAGCTACTTTCGTAGCTAGTTTCATAGCAAAAGCAAAAAAGGTGATATGTGGTGATCCTCTGCTATTTTTGACCATTGGATAATATTAAGTGATAAAATAAAATTAAACATAACCCTCAAAACTCTTCAACCCTATCAGTTTAAGTACCTTAAGTCCAATAAGAATTCTTTAGAAATTCCACAGCAGAAAATGTGTTTCAAGATTGGCATACACTGCAGAATTGCCTAACTTATCAGAGGCTTGAAAAAACTTAGGTTTTGAGGCTGAAAGGATCCATGAATATACCTACATGTAAATCATGATTAATATAATACAAAAAATATCTATAATCCATTGTCACCTTCTTATTTACCAGCAATTTCTTCATGATCAGTTTTAATAGTTTTATCCATAGTTCCTCTTTCCAAATCTTTCTTCACTGATTTTGTCTACATCATCTCCATATTTTCTTTCAACTCTTCGACTTGTCTCTGAAGACTTCTCCTCTCTACCTGTAACCATAAATTCCTCTTCCTTGTGTGTGTCATCATGATGCGTAAAGGCTGTGATTTCTTCAACAATTGTTTGGCTTTTCCAATAGACTTTTCAAAATGAGTAACCTGGTCATTCACTTTATTTTCCACCTCATCTATCATTTGTCTATCCTTCTGTTAGGTCCCTATATTACTAGTATAGTCCCTTATTTTTGTTAGTGTAACCCCCTTATTTTTATTATGGTACCCTTTTAACCCCCATTTTGTTATTATTGTGCCCTTAAATTATTATTGTTAGGTCGGCTAGGATTACATTGTGGCCCACTAGGATTACATTATGGCCCCATGGACTCCTATATATAGAAAGGAGGTTTTGTGAATTGTATCATCCAAGAATTGTTCATTCATATAATGTATTGGAGGTTGCCCCCTCGAAGTGGCTTATTTCTAAGGCGTTGATATCTCTTTTCTTCTCTTTTTAAGTGCAGTTTACACCACAACATTTGGTATCGAGCTTTGGGATTCTAGGGTTTCGCTGCTCCAAACAGGTCATCGTGGCATTTTCGCTATAACTTTTTTTCTACGAAGCTTCAGAAGCTGAAATTTCTAGGGTGCGAAGCTGAAATCTTGAGAAAGGTTGTCTAAAAATTTCAGATCTTGGTTCGCAATATTTGAGGAGATATCATCTGTGGAAGTTAGGTATTTTTTCAGGCTCATAAACAGGTCATCGTGGCATTTGCGCTATAAATTTTTTTGTACGAAGGGTCAGAGTCTGAAATTCATATGGTGCGAAGTTGAAATCCTGAGGAAATTCGTCAAAAAATTCAGAACTTGGTTCGCAATATTTTTGGAGATATGATCTGTGGAAGGTAGTGCTTTTTCAGGCTCCTGAATTTCATCTCAAAGAGGTGATCGTGGGAAAAGTTCAATAACTCTCTCTCTGAAGATTGGATTGGAGTGCCATCAAAAGTGGTCACAAGTACACAGCCTGTAGTTTCTTCGCTATAAATTTCAGAGACAAAAGACAAAACAGTGACACGTGGCAAGTCGTACAAGTTCGCTCTACTGAACCAGTCCAGAATTAGGTCATTGTGGGAGATTGGACACAAATTTGTCTTGGAGAATCCAAATCAGGTCAGACCTGTGGAATTCAAAAGATAATTCAGAGGGCTACTTCAGTGCTGAATTTCAGATATTGAAAATCTGAAATAACAGAGATAATACAATTTCAATATCGAGCTCCTCAAAGCTAGTAAAAGGTGTGTATTTTTTTCCGAATTGCATAAGTCTTGTTTGAAGAATCAAGTTGAATTGATTCCAAGGGAATCTTGTAGAATAGATATCAATATTGGATTCTAAAATGGCTCCTAAAAAGAATTCAACACCCATCAAGCCTTCAGAAGGCTCTACCATGACTCATGAAGATGAAGAATTGCAACATGATCTATCAAAATTACAAGAACAAGTGCAACAAATTTCACTCTTGCAAAGAGCAGCAAACAATGAAATGGAAGTTTTGAAGAAAGGTGTGGAAGTGAAGATGGATGGTTTGAAGAAAGGCATGGAAGCTAAGATGGATGGCGTGGAAGTGAAGGTGGAAGGTTTGAAGAAAGTGATGGAAGATAAGATGGATGGTACTGAAAATGAATGGATAGAGCGTGGAAGCTAAGATGAATGGCATGGAAGCTAAGATGGATGGCATGGAAGTGGGCATGGAAGCTACGATGGATGACATGAAAGACAACATAGAAAACATGAAGAATGATCTAAAAGCATACATGGAAGGCTTGATGACAAGCTTAAAACCAGAAATGATTCCTAATGGCGGAAATATAGGAGAAGAACCTCATGATGAGAACAAAATAAATGTTAATCATGATTTCATAAACTAGAATGTTGGTGGGAAGAACCACCATATTCCAAAAATGGATATGAGGAAGTTTGATGGAAAGGATCCTGTAACATGGATACTACGGATGGAGCAATATTTTGATCTCCATAACGTGCAAAACACACAAAAGGTACGCATTGCAACTTTACATTTAGAACAAAATACATTTGTATGGTATCGATGGCTTTGCTCCCGTACAAAAATTGTCACTTGGTCAATTTTTACGGAGGAAATGATAGCACATTATGAGGATACAAAGAGCAACACCTTCTTTAGCCAATTGATAAATCTCAAACAAAAGGGTTTAGTAGGGCAGCACATTGAGGACTTCCAAAAATTGAATATAAGGGTAACTAATATTCCAGAGGAACACAGGATTGATCTCTTCATAGGCACTCTAAAGGATAACATCCAACATGAAGTTCGTGTTTTGGAACCTGATTCATTGGAGAAGGCATTCAGGTTGGCAAAAAAAGTTGAATGTAAAATTATGGCGACAAGGAAGCCTACCACTCAATTCTATAAAGAAGGAAGTGTTGCTACGCCTAGATTTCCACAACCTACAAGGTTGACACCACAACAATTGGAAGAAAAAAGAGCAAAAGGGCTTTGCTACGGTTGTGATAGCAAATACACTAAAGGTCATAAGTGTGCTGAGAAGAAATTATTTTACATAGATTGTGAAGAGGAAGAAGAAAATGAACAAGAAGAGGATATACACCAGGAACCAGCCCCGGAAGAGGAAGAAATGAATCCAACCATATCGTGTAATGCACTGGCAGGAATTACCACTCCTCAAACTCTCAAGATAAAAGGACAAATCAAGAAGAGAAAGGTAATAGTGTTGATTGATTCAGGTAGCACCCATAATTTTATTCATTGTAAGGTAGCCAAGGAATTAAATTGTTTCCTATACCCAGCACCAGAATGTCAAGTGATGGTTGCGAATGGAGGAACTATAAATTTCTCTGGAAAATGCCATAATATCAAGCTAACCATGGGGGAATATGTATTGAATAGTCCAATGCTTTCCATTCCTATGGGAGGTGCTGATGTTGTACTAGGAGTACAATGGTTACAATATTTGGGGACGGTAGCTTTTAATTTTCAAGAACTTTTCTTAAAAAAAAATTCAGAAGGAAAGGAAGTCGAATTACGGGGTATTGCGGGGAAGACGTGAAAGATAATAAGCTCTAATGTCATGACAAAGCTTCTAAAGAAAGAACAACGAGGCTTAATTGCACAATTATGCTCACTAGAAGTTCCAACATCAAAATCATCTATTTCTGCAGATCTCCAACAAGTCTTGGACAATCATTCCAAGGTGTTTGAAACTCCCAAAGGACTCCCTCCTATTCGTGATCATGATCATGCTATTCATTTGATTCCAGGAAGTGTTCCTCCAAACATCCGGCCTTATAGATATCCTTACTTCCAAAGGAGTGAAATTGAACGCATGATTGGCGAAATGTTAGAGGCGGGTATAATTCAACCTAGTCAAAGTTCTTTCTCTGCTCCCTGTAGTATTGGTACACAAGAAGGATGGATCATGGCGAATGTGTCCGGATTATAGGGAGCTCAATAAGCTCACCATTAAAGATAAATTTCCCATTCCCTGTGATTGATGAATTATTGGATGAATTACATGGAGCAATTTATTTTACCAAGTTGGATCTTCGTTCGGGATATCATCAAATTAGAATGAAGAGCGAAGATATTCCAAAAACGAGCATTTCGAACTCATGAGCGTCATTATGAATTTTTTGGTCATGCCTTTTGGCCTTACCAATGCACCTTCTACATTTCAAGGGTTGATGAATTCCATTTTCAAACCCTTCCTTAGAAAATTTGTGCTAGTATTTTTTTGATGATATACTAATCTATAGCAAGTCTTGGAAGGATCATGTTGAACATGTTGACGGGGGTGCTCAAACTATTGCAGGGGAGAAACAATTATATGCAAAAGCATCCAAATGTTTCTTTGGAGTACAAGAGGTGGAATATACGGGTCATATTATATCCCACGAGGGTGTTAAAGTAGACCCTAACAAAATTAAAGCCATTAAGGAATGGAAAGTCCCTAAGACAATAAAGCGGTTGCGAGGATTTCTCGGGTTAACGAGGCTATTATCGCAAGTTTGTTAAGAATTATGGAAGAATAGCGACACCTCTAACAACATTATTGAAGAAAGATGCATTTTCATGGACTCCCGAAGCAACTAAGGCCTTTGAACATCTTAAAGAGGCAATGTGCCTAGCATCGGTCTTAGCTACGCGGACTTCACAAAAACCTTTATTGTGGAATGTGATGCCTCGGGAAATGGAATTGGTGTAGTTTTAATGCGAGGAAGGAAGACCCATTGCTTTTGAAAGTCGTCCAATCAAAGGAAAGTATTTACGAGAAACCTATTTATGAGAAGGAAATGTTAGCAATACTGCATGCACTAAAGAAATGGCGAACTTACCTAATGGGAAGACACTTCAAGGTAAAAGCGAGTCATGATAGTACGAAACACTTTTTTGGAACAAAGACTATCTTCGGAAGAGCAGACAAAAATGGGTCACAAAGATGTTGGGTTATGACTTTGAAATAATCTACAAAAAAAGGAAAGCTTAATGTTATTGCCAGATGCACTCTCAAGAAAGAATGAAGAGGTGGAAGCATTGCTTTGTGCCATTTCTATTATCCAACCAAATTGGATAACCGAAGCAAGAGATGAATGGAAGAAGGACAAAGATGTATGGACACTCATTCAAAAGTTGCAGCAAGATCCTAGTACATCTGATACATTTAGTTGGAAAAAATGATTCCTTATGGTACAAAGATCGCTTATATCTTTGTAAGAATTCCCAACTAAAACAAAATATTCTTACGGAATTGCACACTTCTCCTTTAGGAGGACACTCGGGATTTTTTAAAAAACTTACCACGAGGGGTGAAGAAAGAATTTTTTTTGGGATGGCCTTAAATCTGATATTCAAAAGTTTGTGGCGGAATGTTTGGTTTGCCGACGAGAATAAAGTGGAGACAATTAAGACCCGGGACTTCTACAACCTTTATCCATTCCAAGTCGGCGTTGGGAGGAGATTTCAATGGATTTTATCACGAGGTTTACCTAAGTCCGAAGGAAAGAATGTCATCATGGTGGTAGTTGATAGACTTACCAAGTATGCACACTTTTGTGCATTATCTCATCCATTTAAAGCAAGTACGAGTTGCTACTACATTTGTGGACGAAATTCAAAAGCTACATGGAAGCCCAAGGGTTATTGTGAGCGACGAGAGATCCCATTTTTTACGGGAAATTTTTGGACAGAGTTATTTTCTTGTTTGGGTACTAAATTAGCTCATAGCTCATCTTATCATCCTCAATCCGATGGTCAAACTGAGATAGTAAATAAATGTTTGGAAGTATATCTTCGTTTTTTTGTATCTGATAAACAAACACAATGGGTCAAGTGGTTACCTCTCGCTGAATGGTGGTATAACACTTCCTTCCATACTTTAACAAAAATGACCCCATTTATGGCACTTTATGGATATCATCCACCATCGATCACATCATCTTTAAGGGAAAATTCGAAGGTTCAAGCAAAGTGGAAGATCACGTCGAGCATCGGCAAGAAGTTCTCCAACTCTTAAAGGATAACTCTGAATTTGGCACAAAATCGAATGAAACAACGAGCGGATCAACATCGCGGCGAGAGAAGTTTTGGTATAGGAGATTGGGTATTTTTTACGGCTACAACCATATAAACAAATGTCCCTCAAGCAAGCTAAGAAGGATAATAAATTATCGCCAAAGTACTATGGTCCTTACAAGGTGTTGCAAAAGATTGGTACTATGGCATACAAATTGGAGCTTCCCCGCTTCTTCGCGAGTACATCCGAGTTTTCCATGTTTCATGCTTAAAGAAGGTTATAGGTGAAAATCTTCCAGTTCAAACAATATTGCCGGAACTTGATGAGGAAGGAAAAATCATATTGGAACCGAAGCGGTCATGGAAACAAGAACACGACAACTACGGAATCGATCAATTTCGGAGTATCTCATCAAGTGGAAGAACTTACCCACTGAAGATTCTACATGGGAGGATGAGAATTTTATACAAAAGCACCCGAGAGCTACTCAAGCGTTGAGGACAACACTTTTTTTGAAGGAGAGGGGCATGTTAGGTCCCTATATTACTAGTATAGTCCCTTATTTTTTGTTAGTGTAACCCCCTTATTGTTATTATGGTACCCTTGTAACCCCCCATTTTGTTATTATTGTGCCCTTAAATTATTATTGTTAGGTCGGCTAGGATTACATTGTGGCCCACTAGGATTACATTATGGCCCCATGGACTCCTATATATAGAAAGGAGGTTTTGTAAATTGTATCATCCAAGAATTGTTCATTCATGTAATGTATTGGAGGTTGCCCCCTCGAAGTGGCTCATTTCTAAGGCGTGAATATCTCTTTTCTTCTCTCTTTAGAGCTGGTTACACAACACCTTCTTGTATCTTTCCAACTCTCTCTTTGTTTTAGTCAATTCTTCCTTAACTTCTCTTAACTGTCCTTCAAGAATCTCCTTTTCAGTTTTCTCTATGACTTTTTCCTTTCCCTTTCTTTGTTTGAATGTTTCTTCCTTGTCTTTGCTCTGCCTCTTTAGAGAATCTGCTTCAGATTTCTTTTGTAACTTTCTTTTAGATTGATCCTTATTTTCTTTGGTAACCTCCGCCTCAATAGGAGATATGACTATGACTTCTTGTACTTCTGCCCTTTTTCCTTTATCTTCCTTCTACTGCTTATTTCCAACAATGATATTTGCAGAAATCTGGGATCTAGTGAAAGGCTTTCTAGGTTTTAAAAGAAAACCTAAATCTTCTGGAGAAAAATCTATTTTTTTCGCTATAAGTCCCTTCCTTTTGACCCTGGATCCCTCTATCTTAGCTTCTTTCACTACATGGGTTTCTGCAATGTCTATAGCTTGTAGAATGTCTTCAAGTCTGCCTTTACCTCCAACAATTTCCTTAGTGTTTCTTTTAGACCTTTTTGTTGCAGGTTTGGTCTTGCTATCTATGACATTTTTGTTAGCTTGCTTTCTAATTGCTAGAGGTGATGTTGTCTCTTGAATGAATTCAACTTCTTCTTCCATATATTTAGTTGTAGATTTTAAACCTTCTTGTTGATTCATTCCTAACTCTACAGTGGCACTTAGCTCTTGCCTAGAAGAAGAAGTTTTGAGTTTAGGGGCTTTCCTTGGAGATAAAACATCCATTTCATACCTATTCATGAACAAGAAAGATGCCCAGTCCCTGTTTAATTTACTTAATTCTTCCAGTACTATTAATTTCATCAACCCATGGTGAAAAATGGAAGTTTCACTTCTTTCAGGTCTTCCTTGCACTTTGTTTGCCATTTTTCCAAGACATCTAAAAAGGTAAAAAGGAATATCTATCAAAATTTTCCCTGTAAAATGAAGCAACAACTTGAAGTGATACATGTAGATAGTTGGAATCTGCGTTCGCAAGTAAAGTATTTATGTATGACTGTCAATTATTTAGAATAATTATCTCTAAGGCAAGTTCTGGGAATCCCTTCAGTCATTTTTATCCCTACATGTTCAAGTTTTAGATAATCATCACAACTTTTCAAGTTAAACTTGGTAGCTTTAAACCATTCTTCTCCGGTCCTCGGGATCCTTGTTGCTTTATAAATGCTATCAGGCAAAATTGGAACATGAAGACAACCAACCTTTGTATATGTACCTTTGAAATTTATCACGAAATCTTGTGAGACCTATTTATGATGACCTTGCAACCTTTGACAGAACTGAATGCAACCTACTCTTGTAAAAATCTCAACAAAATATGGATCTTCCATGATTAAACTTGGACTTGTAGGCTTGTACTTGAATGGCAGACCTCCTTTATTAACTTTCTTTGGTGTAGCCATCTCTATATTGTTCTACAACGGTGGCCTTCTTTATATTTTTACACCTGTTCAGGAAAATCCTTTGATGACAGTGAGTTGTTATGGTAGAAGAAGGCTGGCATGACAAGGGATTTCTACAGGAGATGTAAATGACAACAAGGTTCTTTGGTAGCAGATTTCAAAAGAAAGAAACAAAGTGTGAGGAATGAGGGATATCTTTGAAAAGAAAATGAGATGGAATTCAAATGGTGGCCGATGCTAAAATGTGCCTAACTTTCGAATGATGACCCTACTCTGACAGCATAACCTCGAAACCTTCAAATTTTAACCACTCATCATTATGAAGAAAATCGTTATAGAATGAGACAACTTTCATAGTAAATTTAGTTTGACAAGTGTCATTCTACGGAACTACTAGGTGTTTCCGCAACAAAATCTGTTAATTTTGTACTAAAATCACTACGAACTCAAAGAAATTCTAACAGATGGCTAGATTTGAGACTTTAGGTCGATTTAAAGTATCTACTCAAGATATATTCTTTTGATATGACTTGAGATCATCACTAACAACTTAAAACAATCCTTAAAACCTATTTTCATCATAGAATTTATCATTTCATGATGTTGTGCAACCTAACCAATCTAAAAACAGACTTGACACATTTCAAGTTAAAATTTTGAAAATTTTTGGGTGATAACAGGTAGGATGGTCAAGTAGAATAGATGGAATGAGGAAATATTCAAGTCATTGGGCTATGGAGTCTATAAAAGTCATGGAAAGTTCAACAACGGATTGGGGAGCATCACAAGGCAAATCTAGCATGGTCAATGGATTTTCAAGGTTTATGGGAATGGGATGGACATCAAGTTTGTGATTAAAAGTAGGACAAAGGGCAATCAAGAATCCTTTATCATGTACTCTTTAACAAGAAGGGACTTAAATAACATTAACATCAAGAAGCAATCAATAGACAGGGAAAACCAGTAACTCTTTGATTCAACTTAAGCAAATAAGCATTCAAGGCAAACATTCCAATGAAATATAGAAGGCGAGAAACTCATTTAACTTCTAGTGATTTCACCTTCAAGGTTAGAAACCATTCAAGATACACATATAAATTTAATAAAAAATATGAACGCCTAAACATCATTGATCATAGCTATGAAGATATCCAAAACAATTATTCAAGCATGGACAAAGGGTATGATCGAAACATAGCCTCTTTGGCAGACCTAATTAATGGTACTTTGGAGAGAGACCTCAAGAACAGTGTTTAGTGACATAAAAAAAACATGGCTAGCCATAAATAATCTTTGATACCTACTGTATTAAACCATTCATGAAATAAACAAACTTAGGGGGTCTAGAGAGAAATTAATAATTCTCTAAAATGTCCTAGCAGAGGAAAACATAAAGGTAGTGAAGAACAAACAGAGCTAAGGTGCCTTTGAAGAACATTTCTTAGTCTAAATCCTTTGTTCTGCTGCAACATAGAAAGATGGAAACATAATGAAACATGAGAAAAAAATAACTGAATAGAATCAATTCACCATTAACCAAACTTAGGGATCCTGCAAGCAAGCCTCCTCCATCAACAAGAAAACAAGACATTCACAAGCTCCACAACACCAAATTTCTCTTCAACCTCCAAAAGACTATGTATTGCTCCAAAGAGTTATCAAATGCCAACATTTTACAATGAAGGCCCCATGCTCTATTTATTTATTAAAGGAGGGAAAAAACCATAAATAGGGTTGGAAAATGTCAAAATCACTCATAAATGTCATTAATGCACAAGAGACCATGCAAGGCCCAAGACACAAAAATATCCCATGAAATAAATGCTAAAATAACTCCTAGCACCTAATTTTAGAGTGATTTGCCTCAAAAAACATTAAAATTTCATTTTGCAATAAATGAGTGCGTTTTGTTGACTTTTTGCCAAAAACACACAGTGCAGTCTATAAGCGCAGCGCCTTCACAGGCAGAAAATTGGTCCACTTGCAGCCAAGTTTTGGTGACCTTCCCAATATCGGATTTTTCTCCATGATGGCTCGTTGGAAAGCGTATTGAGTCCACTTTCCAAATATACCTTTGGTATTCTGATTGAGCCTCTATAACCTGTCCAAAAAGCTGATTTCTCCACACTGCTCTGAGCGCAGCGCCAAGCCTGAAAATGAGGTGTTTTTTGACCTTTTGAGGGGTCAAAAATGATCCAAATTCTCTAAAATTTGGTGAGCATAGTGTACTGGGCATGAGAAATCCAAAAATGTAAAGTGATCCCTCTGAGGATGCCTGAGGAAAAAGCGTAGTGCGAGGGGTGCTGCCTTATAGGCCTCCAAATTCACAAAAAACCAAAATCCGTCAAAATTTATTCAAAATTTGTGGATGTATTCCTCATGGGGTTTGAGAAGCCTGTAGAAAATATTGAGGCAAGATTCCAAGGTTTTCTTGGTTTTTTCCTCCTTTTAGTGCTTGAATTTCAATGAGGGCCTCTTTGAGCTTGGCACTAGTGAGTTTGTTTTTTAAGGCATAGTGTGTAGGCCAAGGTCTCTTTTCACCTTCTTCATATGTTTGTGCTCATCATCTTCATTTGAGCAGCCCTCTTCATCTTTTCTTTCATCTCTATTTTGACCAAGAGTTTCATTGTTTTGACTGTCTCTAGGGTTCTTAGTTTGTTCTTCATTTTCTATAAGATCATCTTATGTTTGTTGGTTACCTGTCTCATTTGTACCTGTGTTGTCCTTCCCATCTTCATCCTCATTATTCTTAATGTGGTTGCTGCTTTCTTCATCACTTACCTCTTTTTCATCATCAACCTCCATGTCTTCTGCCTCATCTATGATTACTTGCTCACCTTGGCTTGACCCATTCTCACTGTTAATTTCATCATTGTCTTCACTGCCATTACCCTCCTCGGTTTCCATGTCTCATGCCTCTTGTTGACTCAACTCATCATCACCCTCATCCTCATTTGGGCTTGACTCATGGTCATCTTCACCCTCATTTTCACTTGACTGTTCATTGCTACTTCCTTCTTTATCAATTTAACCTTGCTTGCAGGTCTTGAAGGAAATGTGGAGGTGCTTTCCTTGAGCTTTTGGCAAAATTTTTGCAACTTGGAGGATTTTTGGCATAAGCGTAGCGCCTGGCAGAATCTAGGTGAATTGGGTCTTGTGTGCGCAGTTCCGGGCAGGAATTGGGTGAGTCGGGCCTCTGTGCGCAGCGCTGGGTAGAAATTGGGTGAGTCGGGCCTCTGTGCGCAGCGCCTCCCGCAATATGCGCAGTGTAGTGCAAAAAATGCACTGTGGAAAGACCTATTTGCGCAACACCGGGTCTTGTGAGCGCAACGTCGGGTCCTTAGCATAGCACCGAGTGACTTGGCCCAGAAACTGGCTGAACACTCAGAAATTTTCTCTTTAAAGATTTTCACTCTTCTTGCAAATGACAAATGAGATAAAATGATAAATAAGATGCCTTTATACCCTTGTAAAAATAAATTAAAATCAAAAACCCACTTTTGCTAAGGTTTTCATTTTTTTGTCACTTTATCACTTTGACTGATATCTTTTTGACCTTTTATTGTAGATGATTTGAAAACTTTTCAAAGTAGCTCTTCTTCCTTTGGTGGTGGCTTGCTGGAGAAATGGAGAGGTCCTTTTTAACCTTGAGGATCTTGGCATTGTCAAACCTCCTTTTTCTTGCACTGAGAAACTTAAAACATGTTTTTATCCCTTTTTGACATTTCTGAGTGTGAGTGACATGAAAACATGTTTTATTTCTTCCTTACGGATTTTGGCAATGAGGCATAATAAACCTATCTCTGACAAGTGATTTTTTCTTCATAACCATGTATGCCATCTCCCTTTGGCCACTTCTAATTTTTTGCAGGTGCCATGACATCCTGATCTTGTCCCTTCTGACATTCTTGGAGTTTGACAACTTTAGTCACATAACAGTAACCTTATGATTAGCTTGATTTCACATCTTGAAACTCAACCCCAGGCTTTTATTCCTTTGAGCTTTTGAGGGAAAATGACTGAAAATGAAGGCTTCACCTCCCTTTCACTGATACTCTTTGAATTCTTTCCCTTTGAGGTAGTGAAGCACTTCACCTTGGCAAACCCTAGAAGTCACTTTCAACATCCTCTTAAAACCTTCTGCCATAAGCGCAGCGCCTGAACTCCCTATGCATAATGCCTTTTGAAAAGGGAATTTGGAGGCTTTCCTGATGTCCAAATTGGGCTTGTGATAGCTCGATTTAAATATTATCCTGTCTACTTTCCAAATATATCCATTTTTCTCTAGTTGGAGTTTATTTGACCTGTCAAAAGTTGATTCTCCCAAGACTGGTCAAAAAGTGTTGAATGATGGTGCAGAAATGCAGAGTGATGGGGAAGAAAATGTTTGGATGTCTTCCTCAACTCCAAATTGGGCTCATAATATCTTATTGGAAATCTCCTAAAGTCTATTTTTCATTGGACTCATTAAGAAAGTCATTTGACACTCCAATTGTGAGAAAACTTGATTTTTCCAAAGTCACTCTAGAAGTGCATCAATTCTCCCGTGACACCTGTATTTTTGACATTGCTCCCAAACCATGATACCTGTGTAAACAATGAAGGAGGTGTTTCTTCTTGGACCTATTATGGAATAAAACCTCTCTCACTTTAGTCAAATCCATATTTTTTTGGTCAGAAACATAGTTTGAAGAAAAACTAGCCCAATGAGTGACAAATGGCTTGACTCTTGGAATGAATTATTGGAAAATGATGGAGGCATGATGTTTATGAGTTGGTATGGCTTTATAATTGCTGATATGACCTATCATGTGGATCCTTTTCTCCTATGCCTCTTTTCCATAGCAAACCCTATCTTAGTTGGAAGAGGAGTTTAAGGTTTGGTGTAGGTAAAACAGGGGTTTTTAGGACTGCCTTGTAGAGGGAGGGGAATGAAGGGGTTATGGGTTGTATAAATTATTGGGGAAATTTTGGGGGATAGGGATAGATGTTAGAGAGTAGGGGAAAGTGGAATTTCAAGAATTGAGTGAGGGGAAAGGGTCCAAAAGGGAAAAACACAGGCCTAGTCTCGAAAAGTGTCAAATTGTAGCAATAGGCTAGGTTTTGTAGAAAAATGATGAGTTTGAGGGATAGGAGTGATGGGAAGTGTTTATGAAGGTATACTAAAGATAGGGGAAGGTGTAAGAGTAACATGATACAAGCCTTGTTGATTATTTAACCATGGAAGTTATGAAACCAAGAAAAATCCCTCAAACCCTAGTCATCTACAGGAACAAATGTAGGTAAAAGCACATAAGAAGTTTTTAGGAGCAACGGGGTGATCATAGAATGGCGAGCTAGAGGGGTGAGGCAAAGGAAAAATAGAGTGCTGAATTCATAGGTGGCAAAACATGATGAAGATGAGTGGCATGAGCCCTTGATGGGTCTTCTGGGAGTGGTAGGTTGACTATGACATGATAGAGTAGTGAAATAGTGAAAACATTATCCTAAGGATAATGAAGGAAGTGAGATTTCTAAAACTCACAATATTCATGAATTTTGTTTTTAGAAATATAGCATAAGCATTTAGTCATCTACAAAAAGCAAAAAATTACTGATGACTAACAATGGCTCCACTTAGGGAGGGCAACTCCTTTTAAAGAGGTGTCCAGAACTTCAGATCTCTGGGTTTATGAAGACGAGTGCCTCATCCATTGGGCAGGTTTTCTTCTTTTCATTTGTTGATGCTTCTTTTTGAAGTTAGGATCTCAAGAATTTGAAAAACATGATTACTTCAACTTTATCTCTACCTACCCATCTTACTTGGCCTAGAATTTTTTCTTCCTAGGGTGCGCTTGAACTGGAAAACCCTTGACATTCTTTTATTTTGAAAGAAAAAACAAAATATCTACTTCTACCCTTATCACTTCCAAGAGTTTAGACAGCTAGGGAATCCTTGCCCTCTACCTGAGACTAATCCGATCAGTTGGGATTAAGTCAGACATGTACTTATTCAAGCTATTAACATGAAATTGAAAACATGATTGAACCAGGATTAGGCAATTTGATTCACCGTCGGCTGTGGCATTGGGAAAAGCTGCATACAAACATTATTTTTGTAAAAACAAAACTAGAAATCATGAGGGTTGTGATTGATCATTTGTTAAGCCTCCCCATCTTTCTCTTTGGTTCATATTTGAGCATGTAGAACCAACATATTTTGTTACTAATCTATTTATACTGACAAGTCAAGTTTATATGTTTTGACGAGTTCTCTTTCACTAACCTATCAGTAATAAATTGAAAACATGTTCAGCCATGATTAGGCTAGATGACTGAACAAGACTCTCTTTTTGAACAAGTAGTGGCAATTAGGCTTGCACACTTTCAACATTACTATTTTTTGGGTATGGGGCTGTACTTCCTTTTCAAATTTTCCCTCTTTTTTCATCTTTTCTCTGTTTTTGTGTTTTCATTTTTCAAAACAATATAAAACTAAAAATATGCTCTAAGGCTGAGCTTATTTGCACCTAACTATCCTAATCTAACTTATACATGATATACATTTAGCTGGTGAACTCTCTTTTCCAATACATCCAATCAAGCAGATGATTCCATTAGGGGTCTTGATTTAGCTCTTTGAGTGTTTTGAAAAAATCAAAAGGCCACTCCCACCTCACTTGTGTTTGAACAGTAGTGCCTAAAATGTTCTTGAAATTCTGCATCAAAATTCTCTTGACATGTTTTACTCCCTCTTCAAAAGCCTCTAATAAATCAGCAAAGAGATCTTGAAACAATACCTGAATGTGAAGATTTGGAAAATAAGCTTGATCCAGGACTGCTTCTCCCTCCACTTGGCTAAGCTTAGGACTCTTTTGGGAAAGAAACTCTTCCTCTTCCTCATGATCATCTGAACTGGTAGACTCATCATATATTGCAGTGTTGTCCTCTTGCCAAGCTAATGTGTTATGATTGAGTGGACTGAAATCTGTGTGAAGGTCATCATGTTGATGAGCAGGGATACTCTTTGGCAATATATCCTCTTGAGAAGGTAGCTGAAAAACTCTTCTATGATTATCAACTTCCAAGCTTTCATTTGCAATTTGAAATTCAATGGGACTTGGTGGTTGCACATCTGGAGCTGAGAAGGAATATATGTCATCAAGGATTTCCTCAACTATGTTAGGAAAAGGCTTTTTATTGACAACTTGCTCAATAATTTCACTATCTTCCTCAACCTCAACACCAAACCAAAAAGGTTATTGATTTCCAATCACTTGAAAGTTATTTATGATGGACTGAAATGAAGTAGAGCAAAGAGTCAGAGGTCCCTCACTTACTTCTAAACTTTCAGGGCTTTCCTCATCAGTTTCATAGATGGTATGTATTGGCTAACTGTTGTTTTTAAGTTGATGAAATAGATCTTCCTCCCACTAACCAAATGTTGATGGCTCTGCAAGGTTAGCTTCTGTTTGGAGCACATAACTATCATCATACTGATCAAACTTTGGAAAATCATCAAAATAAATAGTGTTACCCATCAAGAAAATTGGATTATCAGATTGTTTTTCTTTGAATTGATCTACAAGTTCACTTTCTGATTTATAGTAGATGGGATTAGTAGGAGAAGAAACAAAAATGTTTTGTTCACATGAAGGTTTAGAGGTTGACTGCATGTTTAGCATCTGATTTATTTCCTCTTCAGTCAAAATAGGAGGAATTGTTCTCTTTTTTTGGAGAGAAATACAGTAGTTCTCTTTCTCTTGTGAAGGCTGAATGTTTTCTTGAGCCTCACCTAGAAGGGATGGTGAATCATCCCTTGTGCCTTCAGAGAGATCCTGTGGGTTTTCTTCTATTTCTTAATGGGTTTATTCCTTAACCAACTCTTCTCCGATGTCATAATAGTCATCTTGAGTATGAAATGCATGGATTTCTTCTAATAAATCTTCAGGATGCCAATTCCCTAAATCTTCATCAATGTTTACAAGGTGTTGAATGAAATCTTCAGATTGATCACAACAATTTTCAGCTAATGATAAATATGGACAATATTCTTTATAGTGTATATAAAAAACCTTATGGAAATTTTTCAAAGAAAACAAGCTACCAGGTTTTAGCCAGTCATACCATTCTCTTGCCTTACCCTCTAAAGTTTCCATAAACATTTTCATGAGGCAGTCCTCATGCCATTCAACCTTTAACCTCCATAAATGTATATGAAATTTGATGAGATGTAACAAGGGGTCATCAAATTTTTCATCTTGAAATATAGGTAGGTTTTTCATCCAATTTATTTGAGGCATTTTATGTGGAAATCCAGGGATATGATCTCTATTCATCGGAGCATATCTCCTTTGTATTATTGGATCCATCTTTGTTAATCAGAAAGGGTCACTGTGTCTTTTCAACCAATCTAGAGTTCTCTACCAGTGGGGTCTTTTGGTCTATTAAGGGTTGTGGAGTCGCCAGGTGGAAGATTTGAACTTTGTTGTCCACCATCAGCATGATTAGGATTTGTTAATGCATTCGCAGGGGAGTCTATGAGAACTAGTGGAGTAGTAGGCCTACTGGAGGCTGGTGGAGTCACCAGGTGGATGTTTTTTGCTGTTCTAAGGATATGTATTTATGGTCCACCACCAATTACTGACAAAAACCAATCTAGGGATGTTTTGGGGGTTTTTTGAGTTCTTTTATGTAGCCCTAAGGTTTCTATGAGTGTCTTCTAGTTGACTCATCATTTTGCTAGGATGGTGAAACAGTTAGATTCTACTCTTGGCTAACACTTGAATTTTCTAAGCTTAATTAAGGGTCTGTGAGTATGTAAGAGATATTCAGGCTACTATGTACTCAGAGGTCCCACCATGATCACCATTATGTTAGGGTCCTATGATTTGGCAGATTGGTAGACCAAATGCACAGGGTAACATCAGACCAATCTTTGGAGTCCTAGGACCTAGCCTTCTTGGACTTAGAGAGGGCTCTCTCTATTGTATGCAAAGGATGTGAACTTGTTTGCTTTTAGGGTTTGATTTTAGGCTAGTTTTTAAGTGTAGGGTTTGTTTGATTGTTTTGGTTGGGTAGGATGGTCAAATAGAAAAGATGGAATGAGGAAATCTTCAAGTCATTGCACTATGGAGTCTATAAAAGTAATGGAAAGTTCAACAATGGATCGGGGAGCATCACAAGGAAAATCTAGCATGGTCAATGGATTTTCAAGGTTTATGGGAATGAGATAGACATCAAGTTTGTGAATACAAATAGTAAAAAGGGCAATCAAGAATCCTTTATCATGTACTCTTTAACAAGAAGGGACTTAAATACCATTAACGTCAAGAAGCAATCAATAGACAGGGAAAACCAGTAACTCTTTGATTCAACTTAAGCAAATAAGCATTCAAGGCAAACATTCCAATGAAATATAGAAGGCGAGAAACTCATTTAACTTCTAGTGATTTCACCTTCAAGGTTAGAAACCATTAAAGATACACATGCCTAAACATCATTGATCATAGCTATGAAGATCTCCAAACAATTATTCAAGCATGGACAAAGGGTATGATCGAAACATAGCCTCTTTAGCAAACCTAATAAATGATACTTTGGAGATAGACCTCAAGAACAGTGTTTAGTGACATCAAACAAGCAGGGCTAGCCATAAATCATCTTTTATACCTACTGTATTAAACCATTCATGAAATAAACAAGCTTAGAGGGTCTAGAGAGAAATTAAGAATTCTCTAAAAGGTCCTAGTAGAGGAAAACATAAAGGCAGTGAAGAACAAACAGAGCTAAGGTGCCTTTGAAGAACTTTTCTTATTCTAAATCCTTTGTTCTACTGCAACATAGAAAGATGGAAACATAATGAAACATGATAAACAATAACTGAATAGAATCACTTCACCATGAACCAAGCTCAAGGATCCTGCAAGCAAGCCTCCTCCATCAACAAGCAAAACAAGACATTCACAAGCTCCACAACACCAAATTTCTCTTCAACCTCCAAAAGACTATGTATTGCTCCAAAGAGCCATCAAATGCCAAAATTTTACAATGAAGCCCTCATGCTCTATTTATTTAGCAAAGGAGGGAAAAAACTCTAGATAGGGTTGGAAAATGTCAAAATCATTCATAAATGTCATTAATGCCCAAGAGACCGTGCAAGGCCCAAGGCACAAAATATCCCATGAAATAAATTCCAAAATAACTCCTAGCGCCTAATTTTAGAGTGATTTTCCTCAAAAAACATTAAAATATCATTTTGCAATAAATGAGTGTTTTGTTGAATTTTGGCCAAAAACACACAGTGCAGTCTATAAGCATAGCGCCTTCACAGGAAGAAAATTGGTCCACTTGCAGCCAAGTTTTGGTGACCTTCCCGATGTCAGATTTTTCGTTGTAATGGCCAGTTGGAAAGCTTGCTGAGTCTAATTTCCAAATCTACCTTTGGTTTTCTGATTGGGTCTCTGTAACCTGTCCAAAAATCTGAGTTCCCCACACTGCTCTGAGCACAGTGCCAAGCCTGAAAATGAGGCAGAAAGGTAGAAAATGAGGTGTTTTTTGACCTTTTGAGGGGTAAAAAATGATCCAAATTATCTGAAATTTGGTGGGCATAGTGTACTAGGCATGAGAAATCCAAAAATGTAAAATGATCCCTCTGAGGATGACTGAGGAAAAAGCGTAGTGCCAGGGGTGCTGCCTTATAGGCCTCCAAATTCACAAAAAACCAAAATTTGTCAAAATTTCTTCAAAATTTGTGGATGTATCCCTCATGGGGTTTGAGAAGCCTGTAGAAAATATTGAGGCAAGTTTCCAAGGTTTACTTGGTTTTTTCCTCCTTTTAGTGCTTGAATTTCAATGAGGGCCTCTTTGAACTTAGCACTAGTGAGTTTATTTTTTAAGGCATAGTGTGTAGGCCAAGGTCGCTTTTCACCTTCTTCATATGTTTGTGCTCATCATCTTCATTTGAGCAGCCCTCTTCATCTTTTCTTTCATCTCTATTTTGACCAAGAGTTTCATTTTTTTTACTGTCTCTAGGGTTCTTAGTTTGTTCTTCATTTTCTGTAAGATCATCCTCTATTTGTTGGTTACCTTAATGTGGTTGCTCACCTTCATCCTCATCATTCTTAATGTGGTTGCTGCTTTCTTCATCACTTACCTCTTTTTCATCATCAACCTCCATGTCTTCTGCCTCATCTCTGATTTCTTGCTCACCTTGGCTTGACCCATTCTCACTATTAATTTCATCATTGTCTTCACTGCCATTACCCTCCTCTGTTTCCATGTTTCCTGCCTCTTGTTGACTCAACTCATCATCACCCTCATCCTCATTTGGGCTTGAATCATGGTCATCTTCACCCTCATTTTCACTTGAATATTCATTGCTATTTCCTTCTTTATCAATTTAACCTTGCTTGCAGGTCTTGAAGGCAATGTGGAGGTGCTTTCCTTGAGCTTTTGGAAAAAAATTCACAACTTGGAGGATTTTTGGCATACGCATAGGGCTTGGCAGAATCTGGGTGAGTCAGGTCTTGTGTGCGCAGCGCCAGGCAGGAACTGGGTGATTCGGGCCTCTGTGCATAGAGTTGGGTAGTAATTGGCTGAGTCAGGCCTCTGTGCGCAGTGCTGGGCCTGTTGGGTCATCCTTTGAGCGCAGCACTAGGCCTATCGGGTCAGCCTCTGAGCGCAGCGCCGAGCTCCTGGGTGTGTCAGTCTGCCTGGGCGCAGCGCCTGGTTGTACGCGTAGTGCCTTCCTCTATACACATAGCATAGTGCAAAAAATGCACTGTGGAAAGACTTATTCGTGCAGCGCCGGGTCCTGTGAGCGCAACGTCGAGTCCTGAGCGTAGCACCGGGTGACTTGGTGTAATATTCCAAAATTTGCACATAGCAATTTGGAATATTAGATTTTTCTACTTTCACCTAGGAGAGGAATAAATGGGTAAGGAGACCCATGAAAAATAAAAATATGAATAATTTCCACCTTATTAAGGAAGGAGATCACCTTAGGAGCTGGTTTTACACTTCCAAGTGTGAACAAGGGCAAATTAGATGGAGACATAGTCAATTTTGACTAAGTCAACATCCATTCTTGAGGAGGAAGAAATCACTCAAGTAAACTAGCTCAATGTGAACAAGGATCAGCCTAGACACACATATGAGACCCGGATTGAAGATCCCTTAGTGTGAACAGAGGTATTGCAGGTGGATTGGTTCCAGTTGACCAAGTCAACAACATTGTCACAAAGAGGAGGGAAGCTAGCTAGGGCAGCGCAATTTTGAAAGAGGATGCTTCATGAAGAAGTCACCTCAACATTGTGTGGGGTCCAGGGTGAGGAGGCTCACCAAAGATAAAAGGAAGGCATAGCATCAAAGGAGATTCATTCATGTATTCAGATATTTTGGTCTTGAGACCAATTGCATGCTTCATCTATTTAGCCAGAGTTGCTACACTACTTAGTGCAAAGAATTCCCGTGCGGGAATTCCATCCTCTCTTTGGATCAACTTGTTTAAGGGATCAAAGGGGAGTGATTTGAGCTTCATTTATGTATTTGGCTTGAGGCCATTCATCTACATTCAGACACAACGCAGTCTCCTTCAGCAAACTGCGTCTTTTATGCAGGAGCAGCAGCAGTAGAGCTGCATCCTTTGATTGTATGCTATTCTTTGAGGAGGAGGTGCTTATTTCCCTCCGGGAGCTCCAATATGAATGCCTAAGGCCATTCTCTGTATTGTTCAGAATTTATATGTCATATTCAGTTATGTTTAATATAATTTTGCAGTGAACTGCGTTATTTTCTGCAGTGCTGCTTTGTACATGCATTTTTCCAGAAACCTTGCTGGGTGTCTTGTTTTACTATATAAGTGATTAAACCTCCATTTCTTTGTTGTATTAATAATATAAAATTCTGATAATAATTATTCCCTCATTTTCTATAGAATCCCTCATGAAAATTACACTCTCATAGTATTCAGAAATTTTTGTTTAGAAAAGTCATGGGAAATCAATGTTTTCTAGCCTAGTCAAGAAAGGAGGAGTTGTTTACCATAGCTAGAAGCATTAGTTTGAACTGAAATTCAGATAATAGGTCCTTCATGACCTAAGATATCATATCCAACCATTTCCCCTGCTTATTTTTACGCTCATTTATGAAAACAACCTTTTTAGGGCATAAAATCCCCTTTTTCCCCACTTTCCGGATCATGAAACAAAGTGAAAGTTGCTGTTGTAGCTAAAAATTATTTATATGTGTTTATTATGCATATTTTAAGCTTATTAATCATAACAATACCGTTATACATCTTATTCATTGCAGAGTTTCAGATTTGGAACATTACAGTGGTATCAGAGCTGCCATCTTGGCTCAACCTGTGGATTTTAGATCCAATCAGAAGATAAGAAGAAGAGGAGAGAAAAATTATGGAGAGAATGAGCTTACTCTCATCCATTTTTAGATCCAAGAAGAAAGAAGAAGAGAAATTCATTGAAACTCCAAGAGGGTTTCAAAGAGGAGAGAGTTGTAGTGAGACGTCTAGGAGGTTTCAAGAAGCAGAAGCAGAAGCATGCACTTCCTATTCTTGTATAGGAAGTGAAGAGCAAGGAGACCACTTAGAGCATGAAATTCTGAGTGGGTATTTTGCAGAATACAAGTGCCAACCTAGGGCTTTCAAAGAGACCCTAGATTTTCCTCAGTTTATTCAACTGAGAGAAGAAAGAAGACCTTGCAGCAAAGAAGAGATCAAAGGCAATAGATTCCTATTGTCTAAATTTGATGGGTCAACTACAGCAAGAGCTTGGGCAAGAAAGCTTGAGGCATTCTTCATACTTCATCCAGTGGAAGAGAGGGAGGCAGCAGAAGTTGCAGCGCTGCACCTAGAGGGTGAAGCCAATGCTTGGTGGTGTAGTCACTTAAACCACACAAGGGTGACTTCTTTTTCTGAGTTCATTCAAATGTTGATCAGAACCTTTGATGAGGAAATATCAGAGGAGAGAAGACCCACACCACCATGGGAGGGAGCGCTACCATAGCCTTCAGAGAGTAGCTTTCTACATTAACAGTTGGGGCAGCCATTACATTAGAGGGAGGAGCCTTTGCAGCTCTACAAGAGGTTCCCACATCTCACCAAGGTATGGGAAGATTTCCACTTTTACTTATTGCAACAAATCTTTCTAAAACTTGTGGAAATATGTTTTCATATGGCCCAGGATCAAACATTGTTGCTGGGGTAGAGCAGCAATATTGCACTGTGCTGTGCAGACTTGAATGGTTCAAGAAAAAAATGAACCATCATCCTCTTGGACCCTTGTTGAGTTGCACTCAACCCTTGAGGTTGAAGTGTGATCTTTTGGGGGGAGTCATGAACCTTGAGATGGAGTATGAGGCAGCAACTATGTCTTTGGAGGGACTATCAGCTCTGTCAAACAATAGCAAGGAAGAGGCTTTACCTTTTTCACCTTTGGATCTTGATGGATTTGAGATGACCATGGACATGAGATCTTCTCTAAGAGATCTCCAAGGAAATGCATTCCAGAATTTCATGGCATGTAGAAGAGAGGAACTGATTATGGAGGGTGATAGCTGTTGGGTATACGACCAAAGTCCCACATTGACTAGAAGTGGGGAGGATCATGGGTATATAAGGATGGACAAATATCTCCATTGGTATGAGGCCTTTTGGGGTAAAGCCCATAAGCAAAGCCATGAGGGCTTAGGCCCAAAGTGGACAATATCATACCGTTGTGGAGATATGTGGTGTCTAGAATACTTACAAGTGGTATCAGAGCCATGCCCCGAAGTTAGCGAAGTGGATGAATCCTTGAATGCCGAACGAAGGTGGTGGGCCCCGGTAATATCACGAAGGGGGATCCATGGATGAGCTCGGTTAGACAGGCGGTATGCTCCGGATTCTTCATGGACGTGTCTTAGTCCCAACACGGTGAAGAGGAGTTGACCTGGGATAGAGCAAGCTCTCGAGGCAGGTGGTGCTCCATGTAAGGCGTGTGCTTCCAACGCATTGGAGCAGAGAATCCTGGTTGGTAGAGAGTGGACGGATGGATAATCGTTTGAGGGGAGGCTCGATGGTCCTTTGTTCAAGGGGAGGATTGTTGGGTATACGACCAAAGTCCCACATTGACTAGAAGTGGGGAGGATCATGGGTATATAAGGATGGACAAATATCTCCATTGCTATGAGGCCTTTTGGGGTAAAGCCCATAAGCAAAGCCATGAGGGCTTAGGCCCAAAGTGGACAATATCATACCATTGTGGAGATATGTGGTGTCCAGAATACTTACAATAGCCCACATGGGGAGACTGCCAAGGTAAAAAATGATAGAAGGCATCCACATGGTGTTGAGTGGATGTGGGGGAAGAGCAAGAGGCTGGTGAGCCACTTGCAAATTTATGATACAGGGCAGCAAGAGGCCAAACTGCGTTGGCTGCTTTTGAGAGAATTTGGCCATCATGAGACATATCCTTTTTCCAAGGGTATGTGGGAGAAGAGTACTTGGCAGAGTACTTGCATCATGGGGCAGCAAGGAGTGTGGATGCATTGTGATGATGAAATCATTATGTCTTCACCACATGAGTCATATGATGGAGGTATGTTGGGGCAGCAAAGACATTTGTTGCTTTGGAGGATTGAGAGAGAGAAAAGGCAAAGTTGCTCTCACATTTTGCATGATGTTGCAATGGGAGGAGATGGAAACATTATGGGGGGAGTCTTTGACATTGGGCATGTCAGAGAATGGCTTTATGAGTTGGCAGGAGCCTATTTGCATAGACCAACAGCGCTGTCACTTTGGAGCATGAGCTAATTGATGGAGTGTTCCCAGGATCACTTCATATTTGATGCACTTGATGGGCATAGAGGAGGTGAGATTGGTAGAATGGTAGATGGACTCATTGGTTATTGTGGTATGCTCTCCTTGACTTGGATTTCCAAGCATGAAAAGGAGGATTTTTATGCAGCATGTGGTTCATTCCTCTTCATATGGGTATATCATGCCACTATGGAGGATTAATCTATGGATTTTGTCACCATATTGTCTTCATTAAATGGTAAGAATTCTATGATTGCATTTATTGATTATACCACACAATATTTTTCTCTTACCATTTCTTTGCAGTGCATTGCTCTTCCAAGGGGCAAGTTTCTCTTTAGGCTCCATGGTCTATTTTTGGCCAACTATTATGATGGAGACAACCATCTAATGTATGATCTGGGGCAAGTATATGGTTGCTTCTTGTGTGCTCAGTTGACATACACAGCCATCTACTATTTACTAGTGGGTGTGATGACTTATACAACAAGCCATTTGTCAGGAGACAACTTGCCATGCTATTTTCTGAAGCTGCAGTGGGGAAGACTGCGCTGTAACCACTTGGGAGACTGTTGGTACTCTCCAGCACTACATAGAACCTTCAGTCTTTCTATCATTATGATGTTGATCATGATCCTATGTGTTGATGTTATTCTTGCCTATATGAGAAGCATGATGGGAGAAGGAACACCTGGAGTGGGTGTGTTCTTGGGGGAGGAGCATCCCCACACTTTCCGCATTACATGCTCTAAGGGGAGCATAGGAAGAGACGTGGCCTCTACATAAAAATATTTGTCTCTTTTTGAGGAGGACCATGAGAGGGATGGAGTGCCATATGATGATGGTTTCTTATCCATCATGTATGAGATGGTTTGGGCCAGGTTGATGCATAGCGCTGGGAAAGGGACCTTTGGAGGTCTAGCTTCCTTCTTGCCATTTGAGGGAAACATGATGGTAGCCCAAGATCAACAAATCCTCAATACTTATCTTAAGTGGAGAGGAAGACAACGTGGGGTAGGCTACTATGTCTACCATGTCAAAAATTTCAGCCCACCTACCTTGCCGGAGCTTCAGGTGGAGGATGATTTGCATGAGTTACCATTTTGGAGGGTGGCTTATTTTGCTTGGTTGATAGCTTGGGGAGGAGAGATTCAAATTGGGATGATGAACCCCAATCTATATCAGCCTTCATGCCCCAAGAGGACCTTCAAACAACCCATTGTTTCTTCCATGGATGTTCTACTGTCACATAATGTCGGTTATTTAGATAGCTTACACACTTGGGAGAGACAACTTGGAGATATATTGATGATGCAGCACCTTGATCCTTGGAGAATTTTATATTATGAGGTTGCTACAGGGGAGAAGAGAATGCTCTTCAGTATTATCCTTGCATTTGCTTGAGGACAAGCAACATTTGGGAGGGGAGGACTGTAATATTCCAAAATTTTCACATAGCAATTTGGAATATTAGATTTTGCTACTTTCATCTAGGAGAGGAATAAATGGGTAAGGAGGCCCATGAAAAATAAAAATATGAATAATTTACACCTTAGTAAGGAAGGAGATCACCTTAGGAGCTGGTTTTACACTTCCAAGTGTGAACAAGGGCAAATTAGATGGAGACATAGTCAAGTTTGACTAAGTCAACATCCATTCTTGAGGAGGAAGAAATCACTCAAGTAAACTAGCTCAATGTGAACAAGGATCAACCTAGACACACATATGAGACCCGGATTGAAGATCCCTTAGTGTGAATAGAGGCATTTCAGGTGGATTGGTTCTAGTTGACCAAGTCAATAGCGTTGTCACAAAGAGGAGGGAAGCTAGATAGGGCAGCGCAGTTTCGAAAGAGGAAGCTTCATGAAGAAGTCACCTCAACATTGTGTGGGGTCCAGGGTGAGGAGGCTCACCAAAGATAAAAGGAAGGCATATCATAAAAGGAGATTCATTCATGTATTCAGCTATTTTTGTCTTGAGACCAATTGCATGCTTCAGCTGTTTAGCCGGAGTTGCTGCACTGCTTAGTGCAAAGAATTCCCGTGCGAGAATTCCATCCTCTCTTTGGATTAGCTTGTTTAAGGGATCAAAGGGGAGTGATTTGAGCTTCATTTCTATATTTGGCTTGATTCCATTCATCTACATTATGCCACAGCACAGTCTCCTTCAGTAAACTGCGTCTTTTATGCAGGAGCAGCAGCAGTAGAGCTGCATCCTTTGATTGTATGCTAATCTTTGAGGAGGACGTGCTTATTTCCCTCCGGGAGCTCCAATAAGAAGGCCTAAGGCCATTCTCTATATTATTCAACATTTATATGTCATATTTAGTTATGTTTAATACATTTTTGCAATGAACTGTGTTATTTTCTGCAGTGCTGCTTTGTACATGCATTTTGCCGGAAACCTTGCCGGGTGTCTTGTTTTTACTGTATAAGTGATTAAACCTCCATTTCTTTGTTGTATTAATAATATAAAATTCTGATCAGAATTATTCTCTCATTTTCTGTAGAAGCCCTCATGAAAATTACGCTCTCACAGTATTCGAAATTTCTGTTTAGCAAAGTCATGGGAAATCAATGTTTTCTAGCCTAGTCAGGAAAGGAGGAGTTGTTTACCATAGCTATAAGAATTAATTTGAGATGAAATTTGGAGAATAGGTCCGTTATTACCTAAGCTATCATATCCATCCATTTCCCCTACTTATTTTTACGCTCATTTATGAAAACAGCCTTTTTAGGGCATAAAATCCCCTTTTTCCCCACTTTCCAGATCATGAAACAAAGTGAAAGTTGTTGTTGTAGCTAAAAATTATGTCTATGTGTTTATTATGCATATTTTAAGCTTATTCATCATAACAGGACCGTTATACAGCTTATTCATTGTAGAGTTTCAGATTTGGAAAATTACACTTGGCCCAGAAACTGGCTGAACACTCAGAAATTTTCTCTTTGAATATTTTAACTCTTCTTGCAAATGAAAAATGAGCTAAAATGATAAATAAGATGCCTTTATACCCTTGGAAAAATAAATTAAAATCAGAAACCCACTTTTGCTAAGGTTTTCAGTTTTTTGTCACTTTATCACTTTGACTGATATCTTTTTGACCTTTTATTGTAGATGATTTGAAAACTTTTCAAAGTAGCTCTTCTTCCTTTGGTGGTAGCTTGCTAGAGAAATGGAGAGGTCCTTTTCAACCTTGAGGGTATTGGCACTGTCAAAACTCCATTTGCTTGCATTGAGAAACTGAAAACATGTTTTTATCCCTTTTTGACATTTCTGAGTGTGAGTGACATGAAAACATGTTTTCTTTCTTCCTTACTAATTTTGGCAGTGAGGCATAATAAACCTATATCTGACAAGTGATTTTTTATTCATAACCATGTATGCCATCTCCCTTTGGCCACTTCTGATTGGTTGCAGGTGCCATGACATACTAATCTTGTCCCTTCTCACATTCTTGGAGTTTGACAACTTTAGTCACATAAGAGTAACCACATGATTAGCTTGATTTCACATCTTGAAACTCAACCCTAGGCTTTTATTACTTTGACCTTTTGAGGGAAAATGACTGAAAATGAAGGGTTGACCTCCCTTTCACTGATACTCTTTGCATTCATTCCCTTTGAGACAGTGAAGCACTTCACCTTGGAAAACCCTAGAAGTCACTTTCAACAGCCTCTTAAAACCTTCTGCCATAAGCGCAGCGGCTGAACTCCCTATGCATAACGATTTTTTTAGAGGGAATTTGGAGGCTTTATTGATGTCCAAATTGGGCCCGTGATATCTAGTTTGAAATCTTATCCTGTCTAATTTCCAAATATACCCTTTGTTCTTTGATTGGAGTTGATTTGACCTATCAAAAGTTGATTCTCCCAAG
This sequence comes from Pinus albicaulis, assembly GCA_034641835.2. Classification (NCBI taxonomy): domain Eukaryota; kingdom Viridiplantae; phylum Streptophyta; class Pinopsida; order Pinales; family Pinaceae; genus Pinus; species Pinus albicaulis. The sequence goes on from CM076580.1 coordinate 1,440,891,045, forward strand.
ACTGGTCAAAAAGTGTTGAATGATGGTGCAGAAATGCAAAGTGCTGGTGAAGACAACTTTTGGATGCCTTAATCAACTCCAAATTGGGCTTATGATAGCTTCTTGGAAAGCTCTTGAAGTCTAGTTGTCATTTGACTCATTAAGCAAGTCATTCGGACACTCTAGCTATGAGAAAACCTAATTTTCCCAAGGTCACTCTAGAAGTGCATCAATTCTCCTATGACACCTGTATTTTTGACATTGATCCCAAACCATGATAAATGTGTAAAAACTAAAGGAGGTTTTTCTTATTAGACCTATGATAGAAAAATTTTTCTCTCACTTTTGTCAAATTCATCTCTGTTTGGTCAAAAGCATAGTTTGAAGCAAAACTAGCCCTATGAGTGAAAAATGGCTTGACTCTTGGAATGAATTCTTGGAAAATTATGGAGGCATGATGTTTATGAGTTGGTATGGATTTATGATTGCTAATATGACCTATCATGTGGATCATTTTCTCCTATGCCTCTTTTCCATAGCAAACCCTAGCTTAGTTGGAAGAGGAGATTAGGGTTTTGTGTAGGAAAAACAAGGGTTTTTAGGTCTGCCTTGTAGAGGGAGGGGAATGAAGGGGTTAAGGGTTGTCTAAATTCTTGGGAAAATTTTGGGGGATAGGGATATATGTTAGAGAGTAGGGGAAAGTGTAATTTCAATATTTGAGTAAGGGTAAAGGGTCCAAAAAGGAAAAGCACAGGCCTAGTCTCGAAAAGTGTCAAATTGTAGCAATAGGCTAGGTTTTGTAGAAAAATGATGATTTTGAGGGATAGGAGTGATGGGAAGTGTTTATGAAGGTATACTAAGGATAGGGAAAGGTGTAAGAGTATCAGGATACAAGCCTTGTTGATGATTTAACCATGGAAGTCATGAAACCAAGAAAAATCCCTTAAACCCTAGTCATCAACAAGAAAAAAGGTAGGTAAAAGCACATAAGAATTTTTTAGGAGCAGCGGGGTGATCATGGAATGGCGAGCTAGAGGGGTGAGGCAAAGGTAAAACAGAGTGCTGAAGTCATAGGTGGCAAAACATGATGAATATGAGTGGCATGAGCCCATGATGGGTCTTTTGGGAGTGGTAGGCTGACTATGACATGATAGAGTAGTGAAATAGTGAAAAATTTATCCTAAGGATAATGAAGGTAGTGAGATTTCTAAAACTCACAATATTCATGAATTTTGTTTTTAGAAATCTAGGATAAGCATTTAGTCATTTACAAAAAGCAAAAAATTACTGATGACTAACAACTTCCAGAAAAGGTTCAACACAGTTTTGCTAGTCAGAAGAGAGCTGACAACGTTAGGCTAGAATGTGCAACCCGCCTTTAGCACAGGAAGATAACTAGAGAAAATAACTAACCAAAAAAATTAGGGTTTGAGCTAAGCTTCTTAAAAAATTCTTCAAGGCAACTTTCTTTTAGTGTTTAAAGGATATCACAATGTATTTTTCCAAGGTGGATATACTTCACAATATTCATCACATGGCACTTCAGGATCGGGGACGGGAAGTGAACAGGGTGAAAAATTGCTTTGTAACACAAGGAAAAAAAGGAATAGTAGGTTCCTCCTATGAAATTAAGGGTGTATCATGGTTCACAAAGTTTGGAGAGAAGAAAAATTAGGGGGTTCATATTCACAATGTAAATAGATTTGGACCAAATGTTCAATATTTCTTTTAAAGAAATCCTAATCCGTATCTTCTCTAGGAAACTCATAACATGGGCGAAGGAATTGATTAGAAAAATCCTCAATTGGATCATTAGGGTTCATTCTTAGTTGATTAAAATTTTTAAGGACATCCTGATAATCATACTTATTGAAGGCTAATTGAAGATCCTTGATGAAGTGTTCAAAAGAATGAATGGAAGCGAGTGATAGGGTATGACACCATCGGTTAAATTGACCTTCAAGTGTGAGGAAGAAAATAACACAAGTCGCATCTTCCAATCAATTTCATAATGTTCACAAAACTTGAGAAAAAGAGATGCATGCTCGAATATGGATATATCACCCTCACCATCAAACTTTAATTGAGATAAGTCATAAAGAGGTTCATCGAGGATTAAAATTTTACCATTGGATCTATTGGAAATACACCCTGGGAGTATGAATTGGGGATAAGCCATTTAAGATAAGGGATTCAAAACAGACTCAAGGGGCACAACTTGTCATATAACCCTCCTTTTAGAGCTAATTGCTGATGATGCTGGAAATTGTCAAGCAAGGGGGTCTCCCAGATGTAAAGTCCCAATTAGACCTCACACCGTTTGGAGTAGGAGCCCCATCTGGAGTATCGACCCAATCACCATAATTCTAAGGTTTCCTTAGCTGAAATGAATAACATAAGAGAGTATGCACATAAAATTTGAAATCAACAAGTAATTTAACACTGTGAAGCACCAATTTCAATGTGTAAAAGGATACTTTCACGAGAGGGAAGTAAAGAGTGAGTCTCTATAAGGAAAGTAATAGTATTATCCTAAGAGAGGCACATGAGAGAAAGGAAAGATTCATTAGTTATCTAAAAAATAGTTCACATAGACACAATGATCATTAAAGAAAATGCAACACACATTTAACAATATAAGTACCAAATCCAATGAAGTAGTTCAATTTATTCAGTACATATGAACATAACACATACCATAAACGTCTAAAGAATGTCTTACAATATTCATGATACATGCATGGAAATGTGTTGGCTCAATAAGCTTATGATTATTAGGTGAAATATCCAAGTACACAGTTATAATGGTGAGACACTAGCTCCAATAGTGGAACATTATGTCACTTCTTACTTCTCCAAAGAATGATCTTCTCTCATATGCTAAGTTAGAGTAGCCAAGGCTAGCTCTCCAAAGTATATGACTCTAAAATCCTTTTTTTTTAATTATGAGGGTGTATTTATAACAAGAGGAATGACCTTTCATATCCTCATGACTCTTGAGCTTCCATCACGACTATTGGACTTCTAAGTGACTCTTGAACTTTTACAAGACTCTTGGACTTCTCCTAGTGACTCTTTAGTCTACATGTGACTTTTCATGTTCCACATGTGACTCTTGGAATTCCACACATTTACATTTTGTCATTTTTGGAACTCTACATCACGTGGAAAGACCCATTGACACATATGACATTGTGTGACACTTGTAAAAGACATGACTTGGCAAAATATGGTTTGTATCTTCATGATGACGAATTAATGCAAAGCTTCTCTTCTTGTTGCTTCCTTGATATCTTCATGATTAATTTCGCATGTGCTTCATCTTAATCCTCCAAGAGGCTGATTGACATGGATTCTTTATGTGATCTTGATCTTTAATCTTCTGTCGTGATCTTGTGTACCTTCATTTTCTCTCTTGATGATCTCTTCATGGTTCCTGCTTCACAAGTGTATTTCTACATGATCACTTAAGCATTCTCCTTGAACATAATCTTGTCATGTCAAGATATAATACCTACAAATGGGATTCACTCATGACAAGATGACATCAGTCTTGAAAACTCCTAGTCTCTTTGATTCTTCATGCATTTCACTGGTTGATCTGGAACAAGGTACTGGGCTGAGGAGGAGGCTCGGGGATTGTGAAATTCTAGGAGGCAATATTGATGGTCTGGAGACTGTGACTTCGCAGTGCATGGTATCTTAGGGTTAGAGAAGGAAGATTTCACAGTTGAGGGAATTAAGGAGACAAAAATGAGGGCTTGATCACTGAAACTACGTAGTGCGTAGTTCTGGAAGACAAGGAGGCACATGATTGCGCAGTTGGGAAAGTCAGTGAGACAACGATGAAGGCTTGCTCACTATGATTGTGAAATGCACAGTTAAGGAAGGATAAAGACTGAAAAATTGCGTAGTTAATAGAGGAAAGAAGGAATAAAGGAAGATATCAATCACTGTGATTCCATAGTGCACAGCCTTGAGAGGCCAATGATTGCACAATTGAGAAACTTAGTGAAACAGAAAGGCCACACTACTGACTAAAACTGCGCAGTTCACAAAAAAGGCTAACTGAGGAGGCATATTGTGTAGTTTCTAAGGGTAGGAGGACATCTCTTGTGCATTATGACTGCACAATGTGCAGTCCTTGGAGGAAATGAATGCACATTACGCTGTTCCAAGAGGCAGGAAAAGTTGACTAAGGCATGAGACTGCGTAATGCGTAGTTCAGGGAGGCAGACCAAAGGGATATTGATCGAGGAAGGATCATCTTACAAAAATGACTAAGTGTGGGATCAAAGAGCTGAGAGATGGAACTAGAACATGACTTGAACATGATCACACACTTATAGACAATCAATCACTCAATAATGAATCATTCACCACCAGAAATCAACATGTCCTCCTCGAAATGACAACATAACAACACTTACCTCCAAGTGTGACACTTAAGATACACTTTGCAACACAAGTGAAAACATTAACGAAACAATGCTCAAGACTTGGAGAATGAGTCTAATGCATATACCTATGATAGATAGAACAAAATAGTGTAAGAGAATGCATCAAATATTCCCTTCAAAAGTGTACAAATGACTCCCTTTCACTAGATGCGACAATTCCTGTACCAAAATACGACACTTGTGATAGTAAGAAAAAGTGACAACGAAACTTGCATAAGCTAAAGAAAGTGAAAGAGACACATGCGAGAGAAAAGATAACATGAAAAAGACAATTATTAAAGTGAAAGAAAGCAGAGACATTGGTCGTGAAAGTGAAAGCGACACTTGCGAAAGCAAAGGTGTGCAAGCTGACAATTTGGAAAACTCACTGGACTAGTAATACAATAGAAACCAATGTAAGAGGGAGACTGTCAATGGAGAATGCGCGCTGACTGTCGACATAGGTTACCTAGTTTACTATACTAAGCATTGTGCAAGCACTATTCTTGGATGTTGCGCAAGCCTTACTTCCAGGAATTGCACAATTCCTATATAAGCTTGGATGAAAAGAAGTGTGCTTATGTATTCATCAAGGACTGAACATGTGTGAGAAAATGACTTCGACACTTAGAAGAAGACTTAACACTTTGCAAAACATTAGACGACCATGAAGTGACAATGGAAAGACAGATCACAAGATCCTCAACAGGCTCCAAAATTCAAGTGTAACCAAAATTTTGGAGGGTGTTTGTTGCAGTGACAACAAACACTTAGCACCAAGATAGAGTGGAGGCTTCAATTTTGTATTTTGTTAGAGTGCACTTTTCTTCTAATTTCTTCCTAAAGGAAAATAGCCTTTGATGGATAAGTGAGATTCCTTCTTTATCTTGGATTTTGGCCTTAAGAAAATAAACAAAATATGAGCTCTCTAACCTAAAGAGATAGTGATCCTAAAGAGGATTTTATAAAGCCTTGCATCAACCTCCAACTTTGATTTAAACAAAATTTATTTGATTGTCACTCTATCAAAGACTTAGGGAGCATCCTTCCTATTTGTGTAAGCATTTTATCAAAAGGTTGGGATTCATTCTTTAACATTTGGCTTGGAATCAAAACTTGAGTAGAAACACAACCCTTTATTCACTTTTCCTAGTCCCATCCATAGACATGAACTATAGCCCTAAAGCCACCATTATCAACCTAGTTCATAATATCCTTGAAAAGTTCATAGTTTAGTCTAATAAGCATTGGTTTTAGAGACCATCCATGATTTCTAGATAAGTTAACTCACTATTTTCTTGTGTGTTCCACTCTATGTGAAAATCCCATACACAATGTCAATGTAATTTATGGTCTATATGTGCTTCTCATAACCTATACAAATATTCTATGCACCATCCATTTGATTTTCTGACTTACTCTTATACTCCTCCAATAAACCTAAATGCTTGAGGAAAACCCTTGTTTTTGTTGCAGTCTCCATTAACCTGAGTTATAACTTGTCACTTTAGTTCATACTTTATATACTGTAAAAGTACAACTAATGTTTTATACAGAGAAACACAATTCTATTCCTTATGAGGGACATTTTTGGCACTTATACAACAAAAACACAATGCTATCACTTACCTTATGAAAGGAATTCAAACTTTAGAACTTTGTATATAAATAATATGTTAAACAGTGTGTTAATGTTTCAATATTTGCAGTGAGATTATAATTATTAAAATAATGAAAATAAAAAGTCAAAGTCAAGGAAATGAGTAAGAGCCTTTGCATACTTAAGATTGGATTGCATCCACAAATCTAATTTATGGGGAAACATTAACTAATAATATTATTAAGTTAAAACTAATAAATTGATAATAATTTATAGGCACAAATTCATTATAACAATATTTATCAAGGCAATATAACTCATTATGTCATTAGTGAGAACTTGAATATGGGTGTGGAAGATAATAACCATTATACCCTACCACCTATAGATAAACCTATTTGACATTTTTATATCTAACTTTACCAAGATACTAAAACTACGTTATTATTATTAATATAATTATAAAATTAACTGATATATATAAATAATACTATAACTAAATACAATATAATACATAAAATGATAAAAAACATTATATACAATATTAAAGCAAGAAAATCTACAGGGTGTAGAATAGACATTGGGAGGGTGTTCTGTTAAGGCACTCTGTCGTGAAAAGGTCACCGGTTTGAAACTTCGTGGGAAAAAATCCATCCATGCTAAGGGTTGGTGTAGTCGAGGCCAGGTTGAATCCCCGAGTGATTTTGATGGCTTAGATGCCCTTGGGTTGCGGGTACTCAAACCATAGGTTAGGTGTGCCAGTCATCTTATGACCCACATTACCTAACAAACATTTTTTTTAGTAAATAAGAAAATATTTAAAATAATTTATATTATTAATATATAAATGTTATTTTTATCATGTACTATCAATTTAATATGAAATGATGAAGTTATATATATATATATATATATATATATATATATATATATATATATATATATATATATCCAATCTTAATTTAATATTTATATTAAATAATTAATTTTTTTATATTTAAAATAATTTCAAGTACTTTTCTTATCATTTGTAAAGTTTCTTAATTCAAGATGGGTGAAGTGTTCACTTGAAACATTGAGTGTTTTGAACATAATCCAGAGGCTTCTAAAAATTCTGGACAAAATGAAATTAAAAAATAATTTACAATTTAATATGGCAGAAATATTATTTTATAATATTATATTAAAAATATTAAATAAATAATAAATAATTACCACATGTATAAAAATTAAACCATCCTTAACCATTTAAATTATTCTTATTAAAGAAATGATAATAAATAATTACCACATGTATAAAAATTAAACCATCCTTAAGCACTCTTCTTATCATTTGTAAAGTTTCTTAATTCCTGAAGATGGGTGGAATGTTCACTTGAAACGTCGAATGTTTTGAACATAATCCACAAGCTTCCAAAAAGTCTCGACAACATGAAATTAAAAAAATAATTTACAATTTAATATGGTAAAGATAAATCACTTCTCTTATCATTTGTAAAGTTTCTTAATTCCTGAAGAATAATGAAATGTTCACTTGAAACATCTAGTGTTTTGAACATAATCCACAAACTTCCAAAACTGCTTGACAACATGAAATTAAGAAATAATTTACAATTTAATATAGTAGAAATATTATTAAAAATATTAAATAAATAATAAATAATTACCACATATATAAAAATAAAACCATCCTTCACCATTTAAATCATTCTTATTAAATAAATGATTCACTTTAAAGTGAATTATTCCCAACACATTAATGCCTAGAAATAGAGTTTAAATGTAAAGTAATCTGATGACAAGTATTTGCAATTGCAAGTTTAAACTATACTTAAACAATTTAAACTATTATTATTAAATAAATAATGATGCATAAACTACTTACATGTAATCATTATTATTTACTTTCAATTATTTCCAACATATTATTACTTAGAAGAAGTTTAAATGTAGAATAAAAGTTGATAACAAGTATTGGCAAGTGATGATATTTTTTACCATAAATTGTAAGGGTAAAGGATGCTCCCTGGAGCAGAAATGTATGAGAATATATTAGACGAGTAGTCTTTAGTGCGACTTTTTGAAGGTTTTTTACGGTGTAATTTCTCTAAATTCCGAATTTATTGAAAAGAGAAGTTTGATTGCTAGCTTTGCACAATCTAAGTGCCCTAAAGGTTTTTGAGGGTGCTGAATCCATATATAGAGTCAAAAAACCAGTTTGAATAACAAAAATCAAGATTTTACCTCAAATTTTTTCACCGGATTCCAGCACCTGAAACTTCAAAAAGTCGCACTAAAGACAACTCCTATATTAGAAAGCTCACCACAAAAGCATTAAAAAAGTACCCATTATCCAGATCATCATAAAAAGAATCAGAGGCCAAAATGATTTATGAAGAAATGAACTCTACAAACCACAAACCACAAACCACAAACCACAAACCACGTGTGTGTGTCTTTCTTACAGAGCATAGCAAATTGCAATTTCCCACATTATGCCGAAGAGGATCATTTACACCAAGAATATTTTCGTCAAACACATTTTCCAATCGTAGCTATTCTCTCGTATAAATTATTGGGCAATCTGAATGCTGGGTAGGTAAGTGGGTTCAGACATCGAGGTATGCACGCAAATGAAAAGAGGAGAATAAGAATCTAGTCGCCCCTATTCTCCGCCAGAACTGGATTGTGATTGGGCTGACTTTTGATCACCATGGAAGGCTTTGTTTCGATGATGTTTGATCAACATATTAAGAAGAAGTACAGGGTACTCTGATTGAAAGAACAAAACTATGAACTGTTGGCAGGGGTTAATGGGAAACTGCTGGAACGGAGAGCAGGGCTCTTTGAAGACAACAGTCGATTGTGATAACAGATCATGTAAGTTTGGACTACCTCGTCTCATCAATATCAATTGAAATCTTTCAGTTTTATTACTTCTGTTCGTCGTCTGCATCGTTATAAATATGTTCAGACATGTGACTATGGATCTGTATGATATATGTTGCTTTTAAGGTATGCCATTTATCTGCATCATGTTTCTTTTTCCCTGTGTTTTTAACGATTTCTGTTTGTGGGTTTCATTGGGTTACCATTAATCAGTCCACTCGCCATCCCCATCCCCATCAACAACCCACAAGCCAATTCCAACAGACAGCAATGGAGCAAATTCATCCCCACATGAGGTTGAAGACCTGAGACAGAGCTCTGGTTCCGATGCGTTTGTATTCACATTTAATGAGCTCAAGACAATTACCAAAAACTTCAGGGTGGACTATGTATTGGGGGAAGGAGGGTTTGGTACAGTTTACAAGGGTCACATTGATGAGGACCTGAAGCCAGGCCTCAAGGCCCAGCCAGTTGCTGTCAAGGTCCTTGATCCGGAAGGTCACCAGGGGCACAGAGAATGGCTGGTAAATTTTTAAGAAAAGTACTGTCAAACAAGATATTTCTTTCTGGGGTTTAATTTGCTGAAATTTTAGCCTTTAATATGTTTTTATTTCTTTAATTTTCTTTGGATTGCAGGCAGAGGTCATCTTTCTGGGGAAGCTGAGTCATCCCCATTTGGTGAAACTCATTGGATACTGTTGCGAAGATGAGCACAGATTATTGGTTTATGAGTTCATGGCTCGTGGAAGTCTGGAAAATCATCTATTCCGAAGTATGTTATTATTTCTTTCCTTTTTGCCATCTTTTTGTTTAATTTATGTGAAGAATTACATCCAGAAGCCTACTCCCTGCACCCTGCCGTGTGTTGCCTGGTTAACCAGCTGGAGGGGATCGGCTAGATCAAACCCTCCAATATTTCGTGGATTGTTTGGCCCCCTTTTTCCTGGAAAAGTACATTTTCTATTTCTTTTGTGCACATAGAAGTGTACATCATATAATCACACATCTGCGGGCCTAAGGCATGAACCATAGTTTTAAAAGCTGGAGTGGGTTTTGAAGCAGTCTACCTATCAAACCAGGTTCCGAACCAGAACCTGATCAAACTAGACCACACAGGATTCAATGAAAGATTTCAAATAATGATTCCAAATTATTAGAGACAAAATATGCAAAATTTGCTTATTTATATACCATGCAAGGAAGCATATTTCAAATATATGACACAGATTGCAATATCTATCATCAACAAAAATACATAATTAATACATAATCAATGAGTTTCTAAATGACCTCTCAAATCCAAAAACAATGTTACAAGCTTCTAGACAACTGGCTTACTATAAAATCACTGATCAACATAATCACTTATCACCACTACTAGACATAGTGTCATCACCATAAATTACATAAACATCATTTGACAAAGAGTCTGGGACTCCTCAAGGTCCGGTGCAACCACAGCAGTAATAGCAGCAGCAAAACCAGGCCTAGCAAAAGAGGGGCTGCTTTTGGAGAGAAACCGCCCCTGGTTTCCTTAGAAACTACTCAAAACCATTAACCACAGGTCCCACAGCTTGGCACATGCGGACGGAGTGTCTTGGAGCTGATCGGTCCGGTTTATGTTGGAACCAGCTAGTTCATGCGGGTTGGTACCGGTTTAGGTGCCGAACCAGCCTAACCGCAGGTCCTACCGCATTTGAATGGGGCGTCTTGGAGCTGACTGGTCCAGTTTATATTGGAATCGGCTGGTTCATGCCGGATGGTACCGGTTAAATACCAAACCAAAACCAGACTAATTTGATACCTAACCAGTACCAACCAGACCATGAACCGGGTTTTTCCACCATTTTGTAATGGGCAGGGAGCTGACCGGCCGGTTAGACCAGTTACTGGTTCAAACCTCCTACATGGGCAAAGAGCACCAGCATATTCACTTTGCACCATTTCCAAGAGAGCTAAATTCTTTTCCGGACAACCCTATCGTAGGGGAAAAATGTATGGGTATTTTTGGATTTTGCTGATGTATGATAGAATTATCAGAGTATGTATCTTCCAGATCAAAATTGGGGTTTCTTTGGAAGTCAGACCTATTGGCTATTAGTCTTCAGCTGATAATTAAAAATTTATCTTGACATTTTCTTTTTAAAAGGTTAGATAAGTGGGTTTGGTTGATTGTTGACTGGCGAGAATTGCCAAGAAGTTTCCTTTAGTTGGATTTAAATATAATCACTTGACATGGACCCCATCCCCATAAGTCAATTCAATCAGTATCATGGAATCTGGCCACTGTAACTCCCGGGGGACCAAGCTTATTGTGGTCCCCAATTTGTTTAGCACTTCAACTTCGATGTAGGAAGTCATTCTCCTGTTCTCTGATTCTGTTAAATGGTGGTTGAACTAGTTAATAACTTTATTGCGTTTCTAAATATAGCCGTCATTTAGATTCCTACTTGTATCTATATTCTCGATCGTGTGGCTTGGGTGATCACTAACTTTACAAGCTTGCATGATGTTTACAGAGATGTCTCTTCCCTTGCCTTGGTCAACAAGAATGAAGATTTCACTCGGGGCTGCCAAAGGGCTAGCTTTTCTTCATGGGGCAGAAAAGCCTGTTATCTATCGTGATTTCAAGACGTCCAATATACTACTAGACACAGTGAGTGCTTCCAAAAGCTAGCCTATTTTGAGTTTGACTTTTTATTTGGGGCAATTTATTTTCAGAAACATTGGACAACTTAATGTGACTATGATGTTTGAGCTCTCATTAACAATTCTTAAAGAACCAATGATATTATTACAAAACGAAATCATTCAAGAGCCAATTTTGGATTGATTGGAGCCCTTTTCTTATTTTATGTGTCACTGATGAAGGACTATACAGCAAAGCTTTCAGACTTTGGACTTGCAAAAGGGGGACCAGAAGGTGACCAGACTCATGTTTCCACTCGCGTGATGGGTACATATGGTTATGCAGCTCCAGAGTATGTCATGACTGGTATGTTCATATAATAGCAATATTTCAGAATTCTACTGTAGATATTGATTTGTATATATTCATGTAGCTATCGTATCCATTGTATCTGTCTATCTTATATATTGGGTGGCTTGTAAAGCTTTCAAGCTAGCTGAAATCATGATGATCCTTTTATATATTGTGTGGCTTATAAAGCTTTCAAGCTAGCTGGAATCATGATGATCCTTTTATAATTGTTTGAGTAACTTGGCTTTGGGCAGTTTTGATGAATGTGTGAATGGCCTGCATGTTGCTAACTTTAATCTTTTATATTCTTGTGTATAGGTCATTTGACGGCTCGAAGTGATGTCTACAGCTTTGGTGTTGTATTGCTTGAGCTGCTTACTGGCAGGAGGTCTATGGATAAGACTAGGCCTAGCAGAGAATATAACTTGGCTGAGTGGGCTCGTCCACTTCTCAACGACAAGCGGAAGCTGTTACGGATACTTGATCCTAGAATGGAGGGAGAGTATTCTGTCAAGGGAGCTCAGAAAGCTGCTAACTTGGCCTATCACTGTCTGAGCCAAAATCCTAAAGCAAGGCCACTTATGAGGGATGTTGTTGAGACGTTGGAACCTCTGCAAAGTATGGATATGGAAAACACTTCTTTCACATATTCTGTCGGTAGTGGTGTGACAACATTTGAGGTTCCCATTCAGTCATCAGGAAATGATGTCCAAGAAGATGACTCCAAGCATCATCCAGATGAATAACTTGCTGTTTTAAATGAAGTTGAATGGTTGCAAGACTGGTCCTGATTCATATAACCAACCTTGGAAGCAACCATATAAAAGACTATAAATGCATGGATGTGCAGAGTTTCCCATTCTTCTGAAGAGTATTATCTCTTCCTGTTGTATGATGCAAACTACTTACAGCATTTCCATTACATCAATTCATTAATCTGCTGAAGATCCCCGTCAACTTTCATAGACGATAATGTCATTTCTTGATCATGTCGGTCATCAATGGCTTATTGTACTCGGAATAAAATGAAAGTACTTATCTTTGCTGACTTAGAAGGCAAGCGACATGATACTTGTAAGCTGCAAGTTTGCACACCGTTCTCAGATCACAGTGAGGTCCACCGTCCTAGTCAATCATTTTATTTTTTTCAGAAAGTGATAGATTATTTGATCCTTCAGCTGCTACCTGTAAATTATAAATTTTGTATTGCAACTGCTAGATAAATACGAGTGGCTATGTATTATCTGCAGAGTATAGTTTTCCATGAAATGAATTGTGGTGGAGGCTTCACATTCAATTCTACAAATAGAAGTTGCTAGGGACTTCCGACTGCCCATGAAGGGACATTTTTCTGTATTTGAGCTAGAACGTTTTACTGTTAATAAGCGTTACAGCTGCATTCTAATGTCTGTATGCCATAAAATATAGTAGTATTGTTCTGAATTTTGAGGTCAAAAGTAATATCATTTCAAAGCACTTTTGGATCAAGAATATTTTCCCGCTTGGGAATGTTGGTTGTGAAACCCTCTGGTACAAGTTCATTTAAACAACATTCATTTGACATGGTCCTTTATTTCCTTGGATCATTTCGAAGATGCAAAGCAAGTTTGCGAAGCAAATATTTAACAGAAGCCCATTCTAGTGGTCATCAAAAAAGTGTGTTCTTTACCATCTTATCCTTCAAGGACACACTGACTTACCATCTTATCCTACACATTGACTGATTTCAACGGGCTTATGCTGTAAAGACAATTGGGTATCTATCTTAGTTGGAATTTGCTATAGATTCCTAATAGAGTGCTTCAGCTCAGATATATTATTGTGCAAATGGGCTTGACAGCTCCGTCATGGAGGCTGAAGAAGTAGATAAATTGGTAAAAGTTATCACATTCTTTCCTGTACTAGAAGAAATGAAGTCATTAGTGAAAGGCCTTTATTCAAAATTATTCTTAAATTCTTTTGGGAAAGATGCTTCAAGAGGCTTAATTGTCCAGCTGCCAGCATCCACCATTATTCCCCATTTATTAGAAGGTGGGGTACTATTCGACACTTGGAAGCATGAGGCTTGGCCTCACTTAACTGCCATACATCTATAACTTTACAATGGCAAACCCACCACTTTTTTGAGGAATTGAACAGGAATGAGTGTTGCAACAGGTTTCGCTCTAATTGGGCCTACTTGTCTCTAAAACGTAACGTTTGCATATCAAGTAAAGTGATGGGCCGGGCATCATGTGCGATAACGGGCAAGTCACGCTTCCTAATAAATAGACCGTTGGAAGGGGGAAAGGGTTTGACATCCATTTCACGGTCTTCTGTTAGCGTTCTTTCTTGGGAGCGCCCATACTCTGCCATTAATGTTCTTGGATAGATATTTGCATTTTTGACTTTTGGTAGTGCAAGTGGCTGGCTCTATTACCTATGTCAGAGATAAATTGTCAGGAATAGAACGAAAGGGAATCTATTGGCTCAATAGGCACTAGTCTAAATATTTATTGTATTGGAATTTAGCCAAGAGGACTCATAGTTCTAATCCAATTGAGGTGGGAAAGGAGCACCTAGTATTGTGGAAGAAATGTATAATTATGGATTAAGTGAAGTCTTGATTGTTATGTTTTTATTTGATTAGATCGAATAGGGTTTATTAGCTTAGTTTAGCCTTTCCCTTGATCTAATAGTCTAAATCTTTATTATATTGGCAAATAGCAAAGAGGACTTGTAGTTCCAATCCAATTGAGGTTGGAAAAGAGCACCCAGAACTGTGGAATAAATGAACACTTGTGGGTTGAGTGAGCCTTAATTGTTTTGCTCTAATTTGATTGGACCTAGTAGGTTCTTTGGCTTTACTTTAGCCTTGCCCTTGTTTCAGTGGTCGTTGGCAAAGGTTTCAAAACTTATAGCTGCATATCTAGATAGTGATTTGATGTAACACACCCTCCCACCCCCTTAGCTTAAACTAAAACAGTGGAAGGTGTTACTTTCACTTAACCAAAATTCCATTGCTTTCTCATGAAAATGGGGTTACAAAATTTCTTCTTTTCCCATAGTTAGTAGAATTAACTTTGGACTTCGCCATCGTGCTTAACTCATAAAGAGCTTTCTGACGATATAAATTTCACCGAAAGCTGACAACCAAAAGTTATGCCTTTTTTAAGACTTGCCATTAAAAGCCTTGTCACACAGGCAAGAGCCTGCCACGTGGCATCGTTGCTTCGAATCAATGTTAAGCCTTTATTTATGTTTATCCGGGGTGCACGACCCGGACACAATACCACAATTCTTGCACCATATTCCCTGGACCCTCAAACCTCCAGACTAGTTCGGACCTAGGCCCACATATGGGCCTCGCACTGCACCTACTCTTTGTGCACAATGGTGCTCCTGGCCTCTGGAATGTAGATTTTTCTAGTACAATAGATGCAAGTATTTTATTTTTGAGCTATGATAACTACTTCCAATGATATAGATGTGTTTAGCGCAACAATGTGATCATTAAGTAATTATTCTTCGTAAATTCAACTTCATAGACAATAGAACAATAGAGATCACAAATGCACAAAGAGACAAGAAGATTTTACACTGGGGAAAGCCGCAAAGTGTGAAAAACCCAACCAACCTTTTCCTTAGAGAATCAATGCAACAAGAGATACATCAAAGTCAACTAACCAACAAGATGACCATCCACAAAGAACCAAGTCAACCCTCCAAGATCCAAGACAAAATACCCTTCAATTCTATCCACAAAAGGGTCTGCAATAACATCTGTCACAGGTATTCAAGAGAGCCAAAATTCGTCCTCTGTCTCAGCCTCAGAATTCGAATGATGCCACAAAATTAGCACCTCAAAACTTCACAATATGAAATAGAAAATTCACACTATGCCATAGAGAAATATACCTCAGAAAATCGTTCGGAACTCAACCTCCTTTGATTGCTAGAACAAGGGTAGATAGAGAAAATATCTTCCTTCTAATTTCAACCTTATACTCGTCTTATTCACATAGAACATAGATATATGTGATGATTCAAAGCGCTTCTTGGGAGGAGGTCGAATGGGCTATTTATAGCCTTTACATGATGCGAATGGGTGTCTTCTTGGCTGGGCTAACATGATGACTTGAAGGGCCGACTTGGTCTCTTGTGGAGGCAAAAATACAAATTCAAAAATCTATTTTTTTTTTTGAAGGTCATAAAGACATCCCTTTCATACTTTTTCTTTTGAATATAAAACTCAATAAAAATTTTCCTTTTTCTTGAAAGCATGAAGAACATGCTTCAAATAAATTTTCTTTTACAAATATAATTTATATTTCATCATTACAAGTACAAATGAAATATTATGAAGACCGACCATAGCTACAAAATTTACCACTCCCTCTTAGATATGGAGGTATTCATAATGACTGTCTAGATGTTCTCTGTATACATGATCTCTCTAAGGAAATGTTCAATCCATTGATAGCATCATCATCTAGGTCAACACTCTTGACCTACATCAACATCAGTAATAGGTACCACAACCCAGGTTAGCACTCCTAACCAATGGTACTCACTCAACTAGTCACCATGATCTGGTGGGCGCCTAACCTTATGGTACCCCGACTAGTTCAGGATTTCCATCACCTATGACCAAACCCTAGGGACACCCATGTCCCAACTTTAAAGGCCCCACTCCAGGCCATGATGCTAAAAAGGAACCCACTCCATTGAGTGTTCGGGCCTTGGGGGCCATTCTCTCTAGAATGTTTGCCCCTCATGCTATCTCACCAACAGTCTGGGCCATGCTCCCATTGTCACTAATAGTCCGAGCCCTGCCCTTGTTGTCCACCCATCAACAATCAGATTCGTGCTCATGTTGGCACTAATAGTCCGAGCCATGCCCATGTTGATGTCACACCATTTCTCCCTCTCACTAATATAGGGGTTCTCCATAAGTCCAAACTTGACCTTGAAGTATACAAACTTTGCCTGGGACAAAGGCTTTGTGAGAATATCAATTGTCTGCTCACTAGTAGAGATATATTGGAGCCTCTCTGCTCCCTTATGTACCATATCACGAAGTAATGGTACCTGATCTCAATATGCTTCATCTTGTCATGAAACACTAGATTGTCTGTTAGCTTCACACAACTTTGATTGTTAGAAAACAAAACAATCGATTCCAACATCTGGTCGAACAATCCAAAGAGTAGCTTACGAAACTATACCCCCTCAAATCATGCCAAACAAGCTACAATATATTATGCCTCTGCAGTATTGAGCATGATAGAGCTCTGCTTCCTACTCATCTAGGATATCATAACATAACCCAAACTAAAACATATACCATATGTACTTTTTCTATCATCCGCACTTGCTTCCCAGTTAGAATCTATATGTCCTTACAGTTGTATCTCACCACTCAAAGCATATCTTAAATGGTAGTCAACAATACCACACAAATATCTCAATATATGCTTTGCTGCAATCCAATGCTCATGTCTCGGTTCCATCTGGAACTGACTCAAGGTGTTTATTACAATGCAAATATCTGGTTTGATATTAACCAAATACATTAACGATTCAATCAACTTTCAAAACATGGATGGATCTACTAGATCAAACTCAAAATCTCTCAGATTTCTCATATTCATCACCATAGGAGTTGCCAAACATGAATTCCATCATGCCAAACTTTTGAAGGATCTTAATGACATATTTTCCTTTCTTGAGAAGGATTTTACCAGGTTTCTGCCAAAGCATCAAGCTTAGATCCTTCATGTCAAATTCAGAGGCCAACTCCCTCCTACATTGAACAATAAGATGCTCAACACCTGTAAAAAACAAATCATCAACATTTAACAACATCACAGTGTCACCCTTCACAACCTTGATATAAAGGTTTGCATCAGCAACACTCTTAAAGAAATCAAGTCTCGTCAAATATCCATCAATTATGGAATTCCAACCTCTCGATGCTTTCTTGAGACTGTAAAAGGCCTGCTTAAGTATGCACACATGAGATTCTCTATCACGAACCTCAAAACCTTGATGTTTCTCTATGTACACCTCTTCCTCAATCACGTTATTGAGAAAGGCGACCTTCATATCCATCTGATGTAGTTTCCATCCCATACATAAAGAAAGAGAAACAAGAGATCTAATCGTGGTGTACTTGGCAACTGGTGCGAAGGTCCCATCATAATATTCTCCCTCTTTCTAGGAGAACCCTCTAGCCACAAATCTTTCCTTGTATTTTTCAATGTTCCCATCAACTGCATGCTTGATCTTATATATCCCCTTTGAGGCTACCACATACTTTCCTTCAGGTCTTGGAATAATTTCCTAGACATTGTTCTTCATAATATATTGATATTCTTCCATCATTGAATCCTTCCACACTTGTTGGGTGGCCTGTTCCTTGAAGTTGGAAGGTTCAGAGTCAATCAACTTAATCATAAGTGCCGCATAACTGGAATACCTCTTAGGTAAGGTGCCTCATAGAGTCACATGTCCTCCTGCATCTTTCAAAGTAGATTTGAGCCAAGTTGGCCTTTTTCTATTTTCTAGAACAACCAACAGATCCAATGGTTCACAGGGCCCCTCTGACATTTCTTCATGCTCTTCAAGATGACTTGAAGATGTCGGAGAACCTGCAGCTGCTTCTTTGGGAGCCACATGCTTCTTTTCATCATCTTCAATATCCGAGTGTTCTTCTTTGGATTTCCAATAGGTGACATCTTTATCAAAAGCCACGTCCCTACTTACTTCGTCCTGCCACTACCCTGGAATATAGATCCTCTAGTTTTTTGATGATTCACTGTACCCAACAAATATCCCCTTCCTTTCTAATGGTTCTAACTTATTTCTCTTATCCCTGGGCGCATGTATGAACATTGAACAACGAAATATTTTCATATGATCAACTTGTGGTTTTTGACCAGTGAATACTTCTTCAGGGGTCTTACCTTCCAAAAGTCGATAAGGACTTCTTTTCAGAATGTAGACGATTGTCCTAGCTACTTCTCCCCATAAGAACATTGGTACATCTTGATCATGTATCATTTCCTTCATAGACTCTTCAATAGTTCCATTCTTTCTTTCAGGCATTCCATTTTGTTGTCGATTATAGGGAACTATTAGCTCCCTCTTAATCCTAGCTTCCTTACAAAAGGAAATGAGTTCCTTGGAGGTGCATTCTCCTCCATTATCTGATCTCAAAATCTTGATCCTTTTCCTTGTCATGTTCTCTACTTCAATTTTGAATTCTTGGAACATTATGAAAACTTCATTTTTTTATTTCATCAAAAAGATCCACATCTTGCGGGAGAAATCATCAATAGAGGACACATGGTATAGAGCGCCTCCAATAGATCATCGGCGTAGGACCACCACATCAGAGTGGACTATATTCAAAATCTCTTTGGACTTATGTTCAATGCTTGGAAAGGGTTTCTTAACATTATTTCCAAGAGTACATCCCTCACATACATATTTCCATTTGCAAATTTGGTGCACCTAAAAAAAATTGTTTCAAAGCTGGCAAAGCTCTATAATGAAGGTGTGCATATTTTTATGCCATAGCTCAAAATGATTAATATTACTATGCACCAAGGCTTGGGAAGGTTGCCCCAGGAGTTTGCAAAACCTTCCTTCATGAATCCCAATAACCCTAACGGAGTTTATACTAGAGCCCACATAAGGACCTTCCCATCAATGAAGATTACTCTATCTCCTCTATCTTCTAAACATGAAAATGAAAACAAATTGTTTTTCAAACCTACAACATAGACTATGTTTCTCAAGTGAATGTTTTCACTTGTTTCTATCTCAATTGATGCTGTCTCAATTCCTTTGATTGCATAGTTGTTGTTATCTCCAAGCTCCACCTTTTGAGCCAATCTCCTTCCCATCAAACTTGTAAGATGATCACGATATCCTGTCATATAGCATGGGAGTGCATTTTGTAGAGCAGATAGCAACAAAACTTCTATAGAGCATAACTTTTGAAAATTTTGACCAAATTGGGCCCAAAAAGAGGCCAACTTGGGGTTTTTTATTATTATAGAGCCATTGGATACATTATCATTGCATTTTGAGCATTGTAAATCCATGTAATCACAAATTTGAACACTTAATGAAAGAGGCCCAACATTGGAAGTTGGACCAGGAGATGTAACCCGAGAGGGGTGAAATCCTTCATCATTTTTCTATCTTGTGTTACTATATATGGCATTTTTGTCTCTGTTTTTATGCTACAAAATGATTTAAAATCCATTATTTTATGTGCTTTTTCAAATTGATTAATTGCCTAAAAGACATAAATTTTACTTGCACATTTTATAAAACCTTCATGTTTACATAGACATATCAAATAAACTCCTTGGATGGTACACTCCAGCTACAATTGAATGAAGCATGTTCCCAAAGCCCATGGGAGTAACAAGTTTGCTTGAAACAACACAATCAATAATATAAGATGATGCATGAGTTATCTCCTTCAATGTTGCACTTACTGATGTTGGAAGAAAATGAAGAGATTTTAATATTACCATAGCTCCCCACTTTTTTTCTCCACGGTTATTATCCTTTGCTTTATTAGATAGAATAATTGGTAAGCTACTGCTTGTAGTTCTTTCTTCTGAGAAACAATGATAATGCAATAAGGTCAGAGCATTGCCACTACATTCTAACGCTTCCCTTGATAATATAGGGCTGGAAATAAAGAAAAATTACAACTGATAAAGATGATATAAGATGATAAAAATGACTCAATAGTGAAACTACATATCATTAATGAAAAGATACCAGAAGTGTCTTACAAAAGAGACACAAAATATCTTATTCTTACCCGGTATAGTCTCCACACATATGTTTCAACAACATGCCATTGAAGTGTGTGATCACTATGGTCAAAGAAAGCAACAAGTGCATATTCAACAACAAACAATGCATTACCAGGTCCTTCATCCTCTCATCAATAACACTTTTTCTTAGGGTTGTATAAATGTTCTCTCCTTCCTCAATAAATATCTCCAACTCTGAAAAACACTGAGAAATGTTGGTACAAAGTTCACTCAATTTTGTTTTCTCTAGTAATTGGCCATCTTTCAGTGCCAACTGTATCAAATTCAAGGTTGAATATCTAGTTAGTTTGTGCCTAATCTAGAGGGTAAAAATTAATGTTCATAAACCTTATTATTTAAATGTTGATGTCTCACTTACGATACAACAAAGCATGTTTCACTAGATGAGTTGTGTTAAAAATAATTGCTTCTTTCCACTTGTTTCAAGAAATTACAGGATTTAGGACAAGGAATAAAAATCAAAGTACACTCTCCAGAGAGAGTATATAATGCATTTTCTCAGTAGAATTGAAATTATTATGATAAAGACATATTTTAAATTAGACAAAAGGATGATTCTAGTTTTGCTAAATAAGGTTATTCTTCTTATCAAGCCACTTTATTGCAATATATATATTTTGAAAAAACTAAGCGTAAAGAGTAAAGGATTTCACTCTTAACACTCTAAATTTGGGCTTATGCATCTAGGAATGACATTCATTATGAAATAATAGTAGAAAAAAATACCAAGTTGCTTTTCTTTGTGCAAATAGTCCACGTGAAGTGATATATTGCATAGTAAGTTGAAGATAGTAATCAATTTATGCAAGAAATTTTTTTATTAAAGGAACCACGAAATTAAATAGGATATAGCATAAAGTAATATTCTTCATATAAAAGTGCTTTGATCCAAATTTTTCATGTGTTATGGCACCAAGCAAGGATGTTGAAGTAAAAATAAAATCTTTCGACGGTGTGTTAGGGAAGAGCTTTCAAAAATTGCAAATAATAGAGAGTATTGTGAATGACAAGCATTTAAAAGTCCATTTCAAAGCACTTGAAATTTAGAAACAAATCATCGGAGAGAGGATAGCACCTTTAGCTCAAGAAATCACCACATAGGCATTTTTAGCAAACTTGTTTTTTTCTTCAACTAAAATTCACTTCACAATTCCAAGCCAATATAGAATTTAACTCTAGCTAAATAAAAATTTCTTTAATACAACATCAAGGACCTGAAATCCACATCTGTATCTACAGAACAACACTGAGTTCAATGATCAAGAAAACGTTAAGCATTCAAGTCTAATTCCACACCTCTGAGTAGTTTATATCACCAAGAGTAGAAACACAAATCACCTGCTCTTTGTAAGCAATACGATTGGGGTAGAAAAAAACTTCTATTTGTCATAGAATCAATTTGTTTTTACTCTTAATTCCTTTCAATTGAGAAAGGATCTACTCATTTTTTAATTTCCAATCATTCAAATTTAATGTTGGGCACTTAAAGATGGTATTTTCACATTTAATCTATAAAGTATGAGATAATAATGATTCTATTATTTTTTAGTTGATTTTGTACTTTACATGATAAAGAAAGACAACAAAGAGAAAATATATAACTTCTGAAAATAAAATATTTGTATATCTAGTGTACCTAATGAGAAAGAACCATCTCTACTACCTTGAGAATATCCTTTTTATGCTAAAGTATAATACCTTCAATCACATCGGCGTGACATAAGAAAAAAATCTTCCACTTAGACCATGGCTCAATAATGAAAGCTTAAAAATTCATTGCACTTACTCCCTCTTTCTTAAATAATACAGTTACCCAAAAATATGAACTTAAATAAGATAAACCAATGGATTCAATAACTAGAATGTGATTTGTATCCTCAATGTTTCTTTCTTGTGGGAAGTTAATTTATGTATAACAATATAACATTCCCTAAGCTCTTCCATATAATTACATTTCAGAGCTGAACAATAAGACATATATTCTGGATGTTCTCACATAATAATAAAAAAGATCTAATGCTAAACATTAGTGATTTGAAGGAGAGTGAATCAGATTTTCCACGGTGTTAAAAAAATTAATCGATGTTTTGAATCCCGATGGGGATCCATCTTCAAGATAGAATATGAATGAAAACATAGAAAGGCTTCAAACCATAGATAAATAGTGAAGAAAAGTTTAATTATTTTAAAAGAATTGACCATAGATTTTAATTAATATGTAATTAATATTAAAAATATATTAATATTAATAAATTTTAATTTATTTTAATTGTTTATTTACATAAATTGGATAATTATAATGTTGATTATAATTTTGATAAATAATTAAAAGAAATAAACCTATGAATTAATAAATTAAATTAAATAATTACCTAATTATAATTATTATTATAAAATGGTTTAGGTTGATTTATAAATCATTAATATAGTTATTAAATATTTCAATAAATATTAATAATTCATAATTATAAAATGTTTTAAGCTGATTTATAAATCATTAATATAGTTATTAAATATTTTAATAAATATTAATAATTAATTAATAATGTTAAGAAAACTAAAATAAATAAATAAGTACTAATAGCCAAATAATTATTAATTCTATCCAATAAATATTAATAATTAATTAATAATGTTAAGAAAACTTAAATAAACTAATAAATAAGTTAGTAGAAATTCTTTCGGTAATAATCACATGCAAAAGAACGAGGTCGACGCGTTTCGAACCAACCAGTGTGGTTCATCATCAGGACTATGTGAGAGATCAGATCAGGCAATAAGTATAAATAGATGTAGAGATGGTTCAACTAGCCGTTAGGATAACGGCTAGTTTGACTTAGAAAAAGTAAAAATTCCTTTATATATTTATTTATTTAATTAATTAATATTCTTAATAAGTACTAATAACCAAATAATTATTAATTATATTCAATAATAATGCTTAATGGATAAAATTAATAGCTATTTTTTATTACTTAATACTTACTTTCAAATTATTAATTATATTCAATAATAATGCTTAATGGATAAAATTAATAGCTATTTTTTATTACTTAATACTTACTTTCAAATTAATATATCTAGAGAGGCTAATTTAATCAATGCTATGATCTAATTAATAAAGAGAATTAATTGATTTAATATTATAGTTAGAAAATTAATGTGCACTTTTTTCCTAATTATTTTTTATTTTAATTAAATAAATCAACCCCATTATAATCATTTATTATATTCTATTATAAATTAATAAACCCTAATCTAAAAAGTTTTAAGATTAAAAAATAATTTCTTAATTTTTTTAAGAAATTATAATTCAATAATAATAATAATTATTATTATTATTATTTTAAAAATCCCGAATAACAAAATATACTTATAGATAAATATTAATAACAAGATAATTATTTATTTTATCCAATAATAACCATATTTATGAGTTAAAATTAATAATTAATCTTAATAATATTCACATATAAGTAATATTATGGTTAAGAGCCTTAAATAAAATAATTAATTAGAATTATATTAATGTTATGATTTAATAACTAATTAATGCTATGATTAATAATTTTTAGTTAATTAAAATTTATTAATAATAAAGTTTGATTTTATCTTCTTATCTTTTATTGTTTTAAATAAAAATAAAAAACCATAATTTAAAAAAGAAAGAATTACTTGGGATACTATACTCGGGAGGACGAGTTGGTGGAACAGATTTGTCTGTTCAGAGGAAGTCAAATGTCGCTAATTTCGCTCTCCCTGTCCCTATTGAGATTATGAGGATGCTTAATAATCTTAAGAGCTTCCCTGATTTTTCTTCTTCGGCATTGTTCCTCTTTGGTGATAATTTTGGCATCTTCTAAGCACACATGATGCTTAGTTTTCGACGAGTGTTCTGCAAGGGTTGAGGTACGAGTTCTCCCATTTTTTATATCGGCTCCATGCTCTTTTAATCTTTTTTGTAAAGATTGCCCAGTTTCTCCTATATAATTTTTTACACACGAACAATCAATCTTATAACTCCTTTAAGTTGTTCGTGATTAATATTATCCTTTGAGCGCATTTTTTGTCTTATTGTTCCTGCGGCTATTCCCCAAAACCATAGCGATATTATCCGTAACTCCTTTGATGTATGGAAGGAAAACTCTACTGAACCTATCATGAGGTTCTTGATGCTTATGAGAGGATCGAATCCTTAGCTCTGATTATGGCCTTCTTAATATCTCTTTCTTTATATCTTATGCCTTTAAATACAAAGGTCAAGTGATTGATTTCCTTTCTAAGGTGCTCAGATTCAAATATTCTGAGGGCCCTAACAACAAGAGTATTCAGGACACCAAATTTCTGAGCTGGATGATGGTAGGCATCCACATGAAGATAACTGTTAGTGTGAGTCTTCTTTCTAGAAACTTGATGCCCGAAAGTTCCATCCTCCTTCCTGGTAACAAGGACATATAAAAATGGGATGCTCTTGTTTTCTTCAACCTCTATGGTAAATTTTATTTCCGGTGAAATAGAGTTAAGGTGATTAAAAAAATTCTCAATATTCTCCTTACCATGAGTCCACTTTATGTTGGTGTCATCAACAAATCTCTTCCACCAAGCCGATTTTTATGGGAAAGAATTCAAGGGTAATATTTTCAAGTTACCCATAAAAATTTAGCAACAATAGGTGAAAAAGGTCGTCCCATTGCGACACCAGATACATGCTCATAGTATGCTACTTGGAAATTGAGAAAAGTGGACTGTAAAAAATTCTCAGCAAGCTTAGTTGTTTCTGGATCAGTTACTTCTTTTATAACTTGAACAACCTCATCTAACGGAATTTTTGTAAATAATGAAACTACTTAAAAACTTACCAAAATATCATCATCATTTACCTTCTCATTACTGATGAGCTTTACGAAATCATTAGATCCCTTAATGAATGAGTCAATGTTTCCAACGAGGGGCTTAAAAATCTTGGCAACATACTTTTGCAGCTCATAGGTGGGGGATCCTATGGTATTAACTATCAGTCTAAGAGGAATACCTTCTTTGTGAATTTTGGGTAATCCATAAATTCTAGGGATGACCTCACATGGAGGGATCAACTTCTTCTTTATTTTATCACTAAGACGAGATTCTAAGATAGCCTTTTTTACTTCTTTTATAACCCTAGGCATGGGATTGGAGTTAATTTTTTTATAGCTACTACAGTTAAGATGTTTATTCATTTTTTTTATATAATCATCCCTATCCACTACCACGACATCTACTCCTTTATCTGCTTTTAGGAAAACAATGCTTTCATTATTGCGCAGGGATTTGAGGGCACTAACTCATCTTTTCTTAGGTTACTCCTAGGGGGTCTTGCTTTCCTCATTATAAGGGAAAATTCTTGTCTTAATGCTTCCTTATCATCCAATGATAAACCTTGACTCTCATCTTCAATACTGAAAATGATGATTTCCTTCGGAATGTTTATAGGAGCAACAAAAAATCCGAGTCCCCTACCTAATATTTTAATGGTTTCTGGACTCAAATTTAAAGAGGACAAATTAACCACCTTATTATTTATGTGTTCAATTAGGTTTTTTGCAACAAGATTACTACAACTTAACTCATTATCATGGTTTCTCTTTATACAACCTTTGATGCTTTTCCTGCCATCCTGGTCGATTCCTCCTCTGAAACTGAAAACATTATTAGCCCAAACATTATAAGCATGGTCATATCTTCCAATGTTGATGCAAGCATCATTAATATTGATGTTTCCAACCTCACGGTCAATATCAGATTGTTTAGAGGGGTTTAGAATAGAAGTGTCAAGGATGGAACTAAGCCAATCACTTCTTGATGCTGAATTATCTTTAACTCTCAGTATAACTAGCTCTTCTGAGGGGGAAGAACGAAACCTAAGCAACAATAACTCATTGTTATTATAGGTTATCTTTCTATTTACCCCACTAGCTCAAGCTGTTATGAAAGCCACTATTCCTGTGATGCTTACTACGTTACTTAACATGGATCTTCTTCACAATATTTTGCCAAAAACCACACTTTCAATGTCCCTATCAACAGAACATGAGGTTGTGTTCTCTTTGTAATTTTTTCTCATCGAATTGATAGGTGAATCTCCCCCCCCCTTCCTCATTAGCTAGAAAATCAACAATTTCCTCCAAACCGGCTACTATGATGTTGTGTATTTTATTAAGCTTAGTCTTTATGTCTAGGATTATGTGTCTTTTATTAAGATGCTCATTCACTGTGTTAGAGCCATCATCAAACATAGCCGAAGAGAAGTCAATGTCAATGTCGGAATGCTTGCTGGTGATGAAAAGCTTGCTAACATCATCGAACTACTCTAATTTTGGGATCTCAACATAGGAATGACCCATCGAGTTATTTCATAAATAATTACTAAGATCCTCACTCATTAAAATTCCACACGGTGTGATAGCTGAGCAAGGAACGTCTGCATTTCTTTCCATCAAGTCTAATTCTGAATTTTTATGGCGCATCCTTCCTACAAAAATCCTCCCTAATTATGAATTTATACGACGCATATTTTCTTCGAAACTCCTCCCTATAGAACCAGGACTAACAGTGTTGGCACCTCTATTCTTTGATTCCAAAATCGAGCTTCAAAGTTTTTCACATGATTTTCCTGAGCCAGATATGTTCGAAGGGCTACATTTACCTACGGGTGGTCTAGCTGTGGAATATATTGAATTGTGCTCAAATATCATATCAGATTTATTATTTGCAACATATTTTTCTCAGTGCCTAGGGTAGGAAATTATGCTAATGGAATACTCATGTTTTGATCTTAACAGCTTCCTAGCTTGCCTATCCCTAGTGTTCCGACCTTCTTTTTGAGCCCTCAGTGCAGCCCTCACATCAATGGTTCTCCATAGTTCCTCATCAATGGATTTAGCTAGTTTCAAATGCGTGGAGAGGGAAGAACACTCCAATCTATCCAAAACAATGCGAGTGCTTCTTATTTCCCCTCAAATTAGATTAAAACTGAGATTTAAAAAATATTTATTGTATCTTTGGAAGTGAAAATTGTGCCTAATGCGAACCAATGGCGAAATACGTTTGTTATCATGAAAATCTTTAAGAAACTGTAGGTCTACGTCCCTTCTCTGAATTTATATTCTAGAGTTATCCAGAGAACAAATTTCTTCCCACGTATCCCCTCCGTGCAGGGAAATGATGATGGCCTTTAAGCTTCTGTGGTTGTTCGAAACATTGACCAATTTTTCTTAATACTGTGGAAAATCCGATTCACTCTCCTTCAATGAACAACCACAGAGTCTTAAAAACCATCATTAGTGATCTGATTTATTTATACAAGTACTCTCATCTTTATTATTACAATATAAGAAGCACTCAAAATCGAAAAAATATACTTATCATTTATGCAAAATATTTGTGACGAGAGATCAAGAAAAGTTTTACCAATGCATGAAATTGTAGTTGCATATGATATGAATTCTTTATTCAATAATTCATAAATCAAAGGACTAATATATACTTAGCAAAACCTGTGCATTTTAATTGAAAATATCTTCAACATGTAGATATTCAAGATTGATTGAACAATGATACGAGCATGAATTTCCCGCCCTCCTTCATAGGACTTTGCAAGTCTGAGTAGAGGTTAAACAAGTTTTTCTTTTGAATCCCTCTATTTTTCAGGACAAGAGGAAAGGAATCCCTGACATATGAAATGATGTATATAAATATCCCATAACAATACATTATAAAAATAAATAAATGCAATCTTGTAATTGCAACCTATAAATTTAGGCCAAATACTAATACATATCTTGTTACAATAAGAGGACTTGTTAAAAAATACCTCTATACAAAGTATAGAAAACATGAAATTCAGGTTCTTGACAAAATATTGTGGAAGAAAAATTGTTGTTGTCCAAATGCATGGCATTAAACAAAACATGAACACACATGGAAAAATTCCAAATAGTACGCATCTCAAATGTTTTCCATAAAGATTTTGCTGGAAAATCTACATTTCTTGGAGAAGTTACAAAATATGTTTCCAACACCTTATATTTAGCATCCAGTTGAGAAAACACCAATAGAGTAGAACCATATAAATGATTAAAGAAAAATAAACTATTTTACCAATCCTTTAACTAGAAACACTGAAATGTATAACCCAATTACTCAAATGTATGTCTTTTAGTAGCAACTCAACACCTATAGAGATATTTGGGGCACCTTTGTCAGAACTCGCATTGGATACACCATTTTAAAAGAATTGTACATGATCGATGTTGTAGAAGGATATAGTCTTCAAATGAATAAGGAACTTCTCGTGCACTTTCTGAATTTATTTCAGCCCAAGAAACTGACACAGGATTAAGTAGTCATTGATATGAAAATTTTGATTCTTCCTATGTTGGTCCATGAATTTAAAAATGGTCAAAATGGGCATGTTGTTGGTCCTTATAATATAAAAAATTTCATTGAAAATATGCTTGATCCACCTAAAAAGGTAAGTGCAGAGTATAGTGAGTACTTAAGTTTAAATATTTTCCATCTAGCAATGCTTTTGTTGAAATATCTCCCCAATGAACTTGTGGGCCGAAAAATAGAACTTGAAAAGTTAGAGGAAAATGGTCTCACTTAAGAGGAAAGTGCAAGCAAGTCATGTGTATTTATTATTGTTTTCCAATATCTTCAGGCTCATGAAGTTCTTGTGAAAACCATACTTCAGGTATTTCTTGAGCTTTTAAGAATTTCCTAGCCAGAGAATAAGGACATAGTTAATCAAGATCTGGATATAGTCATACTAGAACTATCACAAATGTTTCCCTTGGGAGAGAGCAAGATACCTCTAAGGATCTATTATAGGAAGGAAATATTGGTTGAATAGTGGAATTTAGTTACTAATTTGGTTCACATTTTCCAGCTTATTTTACAACATTCAAACCTACTTTACAACTATCAAGCCCAAATTGTGCCACAAATGCTAAATTATCTGTGACGCCTTGGACTAAATAAAAACACTCCTGAAGAGAATAGACATATAGCTATATAGTTCATTGGGATTTTTGTTGCATGGGGAAAACAACATAAAGTAGGAGCAAAGGAAAAATCATATACAAAGGGGCATGTTCAGTCTATGGATAGGCCAACTTTGACTCTAGCTGCAGGAGATTACATGATTAAAGTAACAATCCCTGCAAAACATCCATCTAATGCTTTAGGATTTTCCAGATTCCTTGAACAAGAGAGTTCAAACATAAAGGGGCATTCCTAATTTTGGTATGATGTCTCCTGGTGGTACTCTTAGACAAAATATTAGTACACATATTATGAAACCAACTCACAAAATATAAGAAAAGATACATCAATGACTTAGAAATCAACCTCTTCGAGGGGGAAACCTTCTTTACATTAAATAAATGAGAAATTCTTAGATGATACAAATGAAAAAACCTCCTTTATATATATATGAGTCGAAGGGGTCACAATATAATCCTAGTTGACATAACTATAACAATGTAAGGGCACACCAATAACAACAGTAGGCTTCTATGGGGCATAATAATAACAATATGGGGACTACATGGGCACAACAATAACAATAAGGGGGGTACACTAAAAATAAAAATAAGGGGATACACTAGTATTATAGGGACCTAGCATGCCCCTCTCCTTAAAAAAAGTGTTGTTCTCAATTCTTGAGTAGTTATGGATGCTTCCGTATAAAATTATCATCCTCCCATGTCGAATCTTTAGCGGGTAAGTTCTTCCACTTTATGAGATACTCTGAAATTGATCGATTTTGTAGCCATGGAGTTCTTGTTTCCATGATTGCTTCACGTTCCAATATTATTTTCCCTTCTTCCTCAAGTTCTGGCAATATTTTTTGAACTGGGAGCTTGTCACCTATAACCTTCTTTAAGCATGCAACATGGAAAACTAGGTGCACTCAAGAAGATGTAGGAAGCTCCAATTTGTATGCCATAGTACCAATCTTTTGCAACACTTTGTAAGGACCATAATACTTTGGTGATAATTTATTATCCTTCTTAGCTTGCTTGAGGGACATTTGTTTGTATGTTTGTAGTCATAAAAATACCTAGTCGCCAACATTAAAACTTCTTTCACTACGATGTTGATATGCCTATTGTTTCATTCGATTCTATGCCAAGGTGAGGTTATCCTTTAAGAGTTGGATAACTTTTTGTTGATGCCCGATGTGATATTCCACTACTTGAACCTTAGAATTTTATCTTAAAGATTATGTGATGGAGGTTGGATGATATCCATAAAGTTCTATAAATGGGGTCAATTTTGTTGCAGTATGGAAGGAAGTGTTATAACACTATTCAACCATAGGTAACCACTTGACCCATTATGTATGTTTATCAGTTACAAAGAAACGAGCATATCCTTCCAAGCATTTATTCACTATCTCAGTTTTCCCATCAAATTAAGGATGAGATGATGAGCTATGAGCTAATTGAGTACCCAAACAAGAAAATAATTTTGTCCACAAATTTCCTGTAAAAATGGGATCTTTTGAATTGTTTCCATAAATGCAATAGCAACTGTGCTAGCTTTAGATGGATGAGATAATGCATAAAAGTGTGCATACTTGGTAAGTCTATCAACTATCGCCATGATGACAATATTTCCTTCGAACTTGGGTAAACCTATGATAAAATCCATTGAAACCTCCTCCCAACATTGACTTGGAATGGATAAAGGTTTTAACAGACCTTGGGTCTTAATTGTATCAACTTTATTGTGTTGGAAAACAAAACATTCTACCACAAAATTTTGAATATCGAATTTAAGGCCATCCCAAAAAAATTCCTTCTTGACCCTATGGTAAGTTTATAAAAATCCTGAGTGCCCTCCTAAGGGAGAGGTGTGCAATTCCAAAATAATATTTTGTTTGAGGTGGGAATTATTACAAATATATAAGTGATATTTATACCATAATGAATCATTTTTCTAAATAAATGTTGCATATGTATTGGGATATTGCTGCAAATTTTGAATGAGTGTCCACACCTCTTCATCATTCATCCATTCATCCCTTGCTTTGGTTATCAACTCGAGTTGTATAATAGAATGACACAAAGCAATGCTATGACATTCTCATCCTTTCTTGAGAGTGCATCTGCAGCAACATTTTTCTTCCCTTTTTTGTATATGATTTCAAAGTCATAACCCAACATCTTTGTGACCCATTTTTCTGCTCTTCTGAAGATAATCTTTGTTCCAAAAATTATTTAAGATTACCATGATATGTTTTTACCTTGAAGTGTCTTCCCATTAGGTAAGGTCACCATTGCTTTAGTGTATGTAGTATTGCCAACATTTCCTTCTCATAAATAGGTTTCAGTAAATACTTTCCTTTGATTAGACAACTTTAAAAAGAAATGGGTCTTCCTTCTTGCATTAAAACCACACCAATTCCATTTCCCGAGGCATCACATTCCATAATAAAAAATTTTGTGAAGTCTGGTGTAGCTAAGACAAGTCATTGGAACATTGCCTCTTTAAGATGTTGAAAGGTCTTAGTTGCTTCTGTAGTCCAAGAAAATTCATCTTTCTTCAGTAATGTTGTTAAAGGTGCTGATATTCTCTCACAATTCTTAACAAACTTGTGATAATACCCTGTTAAAATCCTCGAAGATGCTTTATGGTTGTAATGATTTTCCATTCCTTAATGGATTTAATTTTTTTAGGGTCTACCTTAACACCCTCATGAGATACAATATGATCCAAATATTCCACCTCCTATACTCCAAAGAAACATTTGGAGGTTTTTTAATATAATTGTTTCTCTTCCAATATTTTGAGCACCATGTCAATATGTTGAACATGATCCTTCCAAGACTTGTTGTATATTAGTATATCATTAAAAAATACTAACACAAATTTTCTAAGGAAGGGTTTGAAAATGGAATTCATCAAACCTTGAAATGTGGAAGGTGCATTAGTAAGGCCAAAATGCATGACCAAAAATTCATAATGACTCTCATGAGTTCTGGATATTTTTTTCGAAATGTCTTCGGTCTTCATTCTAATTTGATGATATCAAGAATGAAGATCCATCTTGGTGAAGTAAATTTCTCTATGTAATTCATCCAATAATTCATCAATGAAGGGGACGGGAAATTTATCTTTAATAGTGAACTTGTTGAATTCCCTATAATTCGAACACATATGCCATGATCCATCCTTCTTGTGCACCAATACTACTGGAGCAAATAAAGAACTTTGAATACATTGAATTATACCAATCTATAGCATTTATGCAACCATATGTTCAATCTCACTCTTTTTAGCATAAGGATATCTGTAAGGCCTCATGTTTGGAGGAACACTTCCTGGAATAAAATAAATAGCATGATCATGATCACGAATAGGTAGGAGTCCTTTGGGAGTCTCAAATACCTTGGAATGATTATCCAACACTTTTTGGAGATTTGAAGAAATAGACGATTTTGATGTTTGAACCTGTAGTGAGCATAATTTTCCATTTACACCTCATTGTTCTTTCTTCAGAAGCTTTTTCATGACATTAGAGCTAATTATCTTTCCTGGATTCCCTACAATACCACGTAATTCAACTTCCTTTCCTTTTGAAATTTGTTTTCAAGAAAATGTCTTGAAAATTAAAAGCTATTGTCCCTAAAGATTGTAACCATTTTACTCCTAGTACAACATCAACGCCACCCATTGGGATGAAGAGCATTGGACTATTAAATACATATTCCATCATGGTTAGTTTGATATTATGGCACTTTGCAGAGAAATTTATAGTTCCTCCATTTGCAACCATCACTTGACACTCTGGTGTTGGATATAGGAAGAAATTCAATTCCTTGCCTACCTTACAATGAATAAAATTATTGGTACTACCCAAATCAATTATCACTATCACATTTTTCTTCTTGATATTTCCTTCTATCTTGATAGTTTTAGGAGTTGTAATTCCGGCCAATGCATTACAGGATATGGCCAGATTCATTTCTTCTTCCTCTAGGTTTGGTTCCTGGTGTATATCCTCTTATTTTGAAGTTTCGTTCACTTTTCTTCCTCCTCTTCACAATCTATGTAAAATAATTTATTTTCAGCACACTTATGACCTTTAGTGTATTTTCTATCGCATCTGTAGAAAATCCCTTTTTCTCTTTTTTCTTCCAATTGTTGTGGTGTCAACCTTTTAGGTTGTGGAATTCTAGGAGTAGCAACACTTCCATATTTATAGTTGTGAGTGGTAGGCTTCCTTGTCACCATAATTTTTCTTTCAATTTTTCTTGCCAACCTGAATGCCTTCTCTAATGAATCAGGTTCCCAAAGGTGAACCTCATATTGGATGTTATCCTTTAAAGTCCCTATGAAAACATTAATCATGTGTTCCTCCAGAATATCAGTTACCCTTATATTCAATTTTTGGAAGTCCTCAATGTGCTCCACCATTGAACCCTTTTGTTTGAGATTTATTAATTGGCTAAAGAAGGTGTTGCTCTTTCTATCCTCATAATGTGCTATCATTTCCTCCGCAAAAATTGACCAAGTGACATTTTTTTTATGAGATAAAATCCATCGATACCATACAAATATATTGGGTTCCAAATATAAAGTTTCAATACGTACCTTTTGTGTATTTTGCACATTATGGAGATCAAAATATTGCTTCATTTGTAGAATCCATGTTACGGGATCCTTGCCATAAAAATTCCTCATATCAATATTTGGAATGTTGTGGGTCTTAAATCCAAATTTAGAGTTTAGGAAATCATGATTAGCGTTTATTTTTTTCTCATCATGAGTTTCCTTTACTACATTTTCGCCATTAGGAAGCTTTTATTGTAGCAAATTTGTCAAAACCTTCTTCAATCCTTCCATGTATTTCTTCAAATCTTCCATGTTTACCTTTAAACCATCCATGTCACCTTTTAAACCATTCATGTTGCGTTTTAAACCATCTATGTCTCCTTATAGTTCTTCTTTGGTTTCTCTTTGTGAGAGCGAAATTTGTTGCACCTAGTCCTGTAATTTTGATATATCATGCTGCACTTCTTCCTCTTCATGTGTCAAGTAGAGTTTTCTGAGGATTTAATGGGTATGGAATTCTTTTTAGGAGGAATTTTAGAATCCAATACTTATATATATGCTTCAATATTCCTTTGGAATCACTTCAAACTGTTTTCTCAAACAAAAGTTATCCAATTTTAAAAAACAAATACACACATATTTATTGCTTTTTAGGAGGTCAATATTGACCCTGATTTATCTCTGTGATTTCAAACCTTAAAGATCTGAAATTTTCTCCTGTAGTAGCCCTTTAAGTCTTATTTCAAATGCCATAGGCCATATCTAATTTTGATTCTTCAAGATAAATTTATGCCCAATCTCCCACAATGACCTAATTATAGGCTCGTTCAGTAGAGCGAACTTGTATGACGTGCTACATGCCACTATTTCAACCTTTAGATCTGAAACCTACATAAAAGAAACTACATTATGTGCAATTTCTGTCACTTTTTACAGAATTCCAATATGATTCCTAAAACAAAAGTTATGATTATTTTCCCTTGGTCACCTCTTTAAGATGAAATTTTAGAGCTTGTAAAAACCCTAACTTCCATAGATCATATCTTCGACAATATTATGAATCAAGGTCTGAAATTTTCACAAGAAGTTCATCAATATTTTGGTTCCATTTGGTAAAAATTTCAGCTTCTGAAATCTCATATAAAAAATGTTATAGTGAAAATTCCAAGATGACCTATTTGCAGTAGCGAAACCCTAGAATCCAAAGCTCTGATACTAAATGTTTTGAAACCAACTGATAAAATAGAAGAATAGGTAGATCAACGACTTAGAAATCACCCGCTTCTAGGGGAAGCCTCCTTTAAATTACATAAATGAAAAATTCTTGGATGATACAAACATCATTTCTATATATAGGAGTCGAAGGGGTCACAATATAATCCTAGCCAACATAACAGTAACAATGTAAGGGCACAACAATAACAATAG
The DNA here is from genome assembly GCA_034641835.2 of Pinus albicaulis. Taxonomy (NCBI): domain Eukaryota; kingdom Viridiplantae; phylum Streptophyta; class Pinopsida; order Pinales; family Pinaceae; genus Pinus; species Pinus albicaulis. The sequence goes on from CM076580.1 coordinate 1,440,926,808, forward strand.
TGGGCTTATATGGTGCACAATAATAACAATATAGGGACTACATGGGCACAAAAATAAAAATAAGAGGGCTACACTAACAATAAAAATAAGGGGATACACTAGTATTTTAGGGACCTAGCAATACCAGTATCAACTAGTCAACCTGATGAAGAGTATGAACCAAATTTTGCAATGCAAGAAATGATTATTAAATTTCTTATAAAGGTTATATTATTCAAGGATAAAGAAAAATATGTAATACATAGAGAGGTTTTAACCTTGCTATCATAGGATTTATGAAGGATACTTGGGAGTTTACAGCTTTTGGGGAAAAAAAAATATCCTTGAATAGTTCCTTCACAGGGCCTTGATGTCATGAGTAAATTTTTAAAAAAGATGCACATATGTTTATTTGAAACATTTTTCAACATATAACTCAACTACTAGAACCTTGTTTAAACAAAAATTTATTTAATATAGGGAAATAATTATGTACTTTGTTAAAAATGGTCTTTGATGAATTTCCATTAGATGTTATGAATACACTACTAGACATAAGTGTACTATAGCCCAAGGTTGAGGAATTGATTCAGAAACATCTTATAGTGGTTACTTCTCATTATATTTCACTTCAAATTAACTCGGATAATTTAATGAAACTTTGCAGTTTCTGTTATAAAACCACTAGTAGAGGAGGGAAATAGTCTTATTGGTTCCTTTTTTCTACCTTTGATTCATGTCCTTCCCATGAATGAAGATGAAACTGAAGTTGTAGTTGTAGAAATTAAGGAAGCAAGGGCAAGAAAATTTCACCTTCTTTATCGATTAGAAAATGAATTAAAATCAACAAAAAATAATCTAATTGAAAAATTAAAAATACCAATATATGGAAGATATAAAAAATGCCTCCAGTACATCAAATAATGAGAAAAAAGTGGGCAACAATAGGATTTGTCATTACTTGAGGAAAAGCAATGTTGGGAAGGGGGGAAATGCCATGTTCCTGAGAAATTATTTTTCCAAAGGATGAAGTATCCTATCGATCCCCATAGGCCTATAGTCCTCCATAGAGGGGGAAAATCCAAAATTACAACTATTAGGAAAGTTTTGGGGCATATGGGCAAAGACACCCAAAATTGGGGCTTGGAGTAAAGTTTACTCAATCATTTTCAAAGAAGAGACCCCACATTTTTTTGAGCTAGGGCTCTGAGAGTTTTAAGAACCCTTATCTATTGTCAATTTGGTGGTGAAATATTCCACCATATTTGACATTCCTTTTATTTTGTCTCTATTTGGACATAAAGGTTTTTCTAGCTGGGTAGCGAAATTATGGGGGTATTGGTCTTGGTTGATAAACTAGAAAATTGTTTCTGAAGGAAACTACTATTGTGTAAAGTTGTCATTGATGTCAATAAGATGCCACCCTAGGTATATTTCCCTAGATAATATCCTATGTGAAAACCATAGGAATAAAACCTTAATATGCATCCTAGTTGATTGAAACCCTAGTATGCAAGGAACCCTAGATCTATGTAAAAGATACCCTTGTCCTAGATTGTTGAAGCATGGCCTAATTCCCTAACATAATGAAACCATAATTTTTATTGAATTAAAACCTTGCACAAACCTATATCGCTTAGTGCAAACCCTAAGCTGATCTAAGCACATGTATACGTGAATGAACTGTTTGAAAACCCCAAGTATGCTTGACCTAACATTGAGAAACCCTAATGAATGAAGATCACATAGAAGCCCTAGTAGATTCTATCCCTTGTTGGAGCATACCCTAGCCTATTCGTATGATGAAACCCTAGATATTCCCATGATACCCTAAACATGGATTTTTAAGGATATGATAAACCCTAGCTTCCAAATATGAAGCCCTAGAATACCCTAGGTTCCATATATAAATTCCTAGATGTATTTAAATGAATGTGTTGATGGTAATAAGTCCTAAATGTATATAGATTAAAGCCCTTACACGTATAAAAGTTGATATTATTTTCCATAATAACTAATTTGGAAAATTTGTTGCATTAGATATAAAGGGCTTCATCCTCTCTCCAAAAAATATTTCCTCATCCCCTAACCCTTTATCATTGCGAAAATAATAATTTTTTAAATTCAAAATCCACTATGTTTCAATCCTACCCGATCCTACACATGCCGACCTATTTACCCAACAGTTGTGTCTCTTCATTGGTTGAAACAAGTATAAATAAAAGGTTAATATGCCTCATTTTGGCAAGAAATTTAGATATGAGATAACAAGTGCAGAAGAAAACCTCTTTTAATTAAATTCTCAAGCAACATTATTTGATTTCTTTGTGAGAATTTGGAGTAATACTTTTCTGTGATATTTTTTTTTGGAAAAAGAATTCATAATGTACAATTCAATGCTATGGAAGAGCTAATATTTCATCTTTTTGGATCAGAGGTAGTCTCTAAAATTTTAGCCTATTTCAGGCCTAAAATTTCGGCCCTATGGCCATTGTCATTTCAGCCTAAGTGGTATGATTTTTTGGCCATACCACAGACCTGTAATCAACCCTAAAATTCAGCCTTTTATATACCTATACCTCAATCTTTTATATTCCTTTACAAATCAGCGTCACTAAGGAAGGAATTGCAATTTCATACCCTCTGGAGGATCTTATTTTTGGACCTCTGAGTAGTATTCTTGGAGATATTTAGACTTATGCATATATGTTGAAATTTTGGATTGTAGTCTCCGTATAATATTCATCTTGTGTAAGCATGTATCTACTTTGTGGACAAAAATTTCATCTAGAAAAAGAATATATGTTTCAAACTTGTAGTATTTTCTAAGATTGGACCAATGTTTGTCTTGTGAGCAGGATATTTTTGGTGCAAGTTTTAGGCCATGAGATAAGGCATAACTTTTAATCATTGGAAATAATTTTTTTCCTAGTGGAAGGGAACTATTTTTATTCTATAGTGATAGACCTCTCACCCTATTGAAACAAATCTATAGTGATAGACCTCTCACCCTCTTGAAACAAACCTAAAGCATAGCTCTTCCCTAGGCCAAGAAAAGGCTTCTTGACTTATGTCTTTAGGAGAATGAAAAAATCATTAAAGTAGTATTCTTGGCCTTAAAAGAACTTATGAACTAGTCTCTCTTGAAATATTAGTGAAAAAAAAGAGTTTGGCATATTTGAAATAGATTGAAGGGTTCCTTTGGAGCAACCTCATGGAATTTTGAATCCAGGCCTTAAAAATAGTTTGGAATCCTATATTACCTTGGAAGAAGTATCTTAGGACAAGCAATGCTGAATATTTATTGAAGACTCTTATAGAAGCTAATTTTGGAGCCATCATTGAAGACTTTTCTTTGTAAAATTGATGGAGTAGACCTAAATTGTAGCAACATTGTTGAAGTAATTATGGAGTAACCGTAAAGAATATTCCTTGTGTATATGAAGAGATTTGGAGATACCATTGATTCTTATTGAAGTTCAAATTTGCAGCACACATAAAGAAGATTCCTTGTTATAGTCATTGAAGAATTTGTTGAAGAATTATTAAAGACTCTTGGTTGAAGATATTCTTGAAAATATGTGAAGATGATTTTATGAACTCATTGAAGATATTTCAGAAGTTTTTCAAAATTGCTAAGTTATCTTGGAGCAATGGGTTGGAGCCCTATAGATTAGAGCCTTGAAACATATCAGGATGGAGCTTGTGTTGTAGTGAGGATTGGAATCCTTAAGAAGACTAAGTTGGAGCTTGGTGGAGCACAATATTGGAACCTTGGATTAGATCAGATCCTTAGAGGATTGGAGTCCTCAAATAGACCAACTTGGAGCTTGGTGGTGCAGTGCAGGTTGGAGGCTAGTGAATTGAAGATTGGAGTCTTCATCTAGGGTTGTAGCCCTGAAGGAATCATAGGTGTGATTGTATTGATTATAACTTATATTATTGTAAAAGAGGATTGGAGTCCTCGTTATTCTGATTAATAAAATTATTTACTTGTTATTCATTTTGTGTTATGTTTTTAAGTTATCTTAACTGGCATAAATGTAACAATTGTAAAATAAATACTAATTCACTCCCCCTCTTGGTATTTCCAACAACAAGAATTCCTCATTGGCTCTTGGCACTAAGCATAATAGGAGGGAAACACAGTTATTTTTTTGTTATGTTTGGATACAGGAACCCTCTCATTCTAGCAACAAGGTATTTTGAAGTTGTCTCTATATTACAAGGGAAAACTTCCATCTGAACTACAAATCTGAGTTGACTCTTGAGTCATCGAGGTACATTCTATGAGGATAATTCAAGCTCGTAGACTTTCTAAGAAACTAAGAATTGTGGAAGTTTGAGGATAAAAATTGCAGTATGACTTGTAACTAAAATATAAGAATGGGAGGGCCCTCCCCATACAACAGTTCAAATTCTTAATCAGGATGGATGCTTCTCTATAAAGGAGATGGATTTTTGTGAAAAATGTATGGTGGCCTCCTATAGTAAAGTCCAATTACCAAAGCACATAATCCTACTGAGGTCGATTTAGAGAAAGGATCATTGAACAAGTTCAGAGGGCCATCAAGAAGTTTCACACATAAAAATATCACTCTAAGTTAGGAAAAGGGTTTTTAACTGTGATCAAAGGGAAACTCAATACCCCATGCTCAAGATAAAACAGATACAACAAGGTCAAGCTAAATTAGAACCAATATCCAATGTCGGTAGAGATAGTGAAGGAAAAACAAGGACATTGATATGAATTCAACGATATTTGTAGCATAAGAAGGATTTATTTTTTGAGTTTTTTAGATCAATCCATACATAGAGTTCTGAAAATTGATTAGGGTATGCAATCGTCATGTGTAGAACTTGATTATTTATTTGAATGCAAAACTGTATGACCTCCTATGGTATGATTTGACTGAAATCGCATTGATCAGTACTGTGTTTTAATTATTGAGTTTTTTATGAGAATATGTATTATTTAAATATGATTTAGTTTTTAATTGACACAAGGACATCTCAACCTCAAACCCCAATCCCCAAAAACCCTAGTACATAAAATTTACCTAGATTGTTACATTATTATTGTTAAAAATGTGATATTGAGATTTTATTAATGTGATAATATATATCCTTCATAAACATTTCTACAACTAGCTTCCTTGTTCTTTGAATTTATGCCTTGCAGAGACTGTCATGTCCCATGATGTCTAAACTCTAATGCTTATAGAAACATTACCTTGATGGTTTTGTTGATAAAATAAATTTTGAATGATTTCTAGTCTATCTTGTCAACAATATTCTTCAAGGATCCTTAGCATTGAAGGAATATTATCTCCCAAACTCCCTTGCCCAAGAATAATTGGAAAGTACAAAGGCCATGTCACTAAAGTTAATTTCACAATTAGCAATCGCTTTTTAATTTCCTTCATAGAAAAAAATTATGTTCACCTCACTTGAAAATAATCTTAAAAAACTCCATTAGTGAGGATACCTCTTATTTTCCTGAGGCCAATAGACACACAAATTAGAGTAACCTCATGCACTGAAATTTTTTTGAAACTATAAGTGGGCTAGGGGCTTCACACATGTTCTCAATTTCAAGTTGAAAGCTAGGGGTATTAATTCTTGCTTAAGTTTCATTGTAGTTGTGGGAATAATATAAATATCTAGTATATACAAAAAAAATAAAAATTGGGCATAATATTACCAACCCAAGAATTAGATGCATTACAGTAAAAATCATGTGCACAATGTGCATAAATATATGTTTCTTTATGGATGACCACACAACCATTGCAACATCCTTTTCATCTTGCTTCGTTGACTTTGTAGCTTCACCTTCAACTTCATCCCTACAACTTCAAGGTCATCCCTGCAACTTACACAGAACATGTAAACACTGACATATGTCCCTGTCATGACCTTGTTGTTATATATATTGGTAACGGCATGCGAGCCCTTTGGGCCATCTATTGTAATATATTTTTGCACACTCTAGTTTCATCCTGGAATTAAAAACAAATCTTAGAAATTACTTATTTAGACTATAATTTATACGTGTGTTACATTTAGCATCTTTTGACATTTTAATTATAAAATTCCACAATTTTTTCTAGAAAAAAATTCACAAAGTTTCATGGAATAATGTCATCTTCCATTTTTTTGGCCTCCACTCTTTAAAAAAAACAATAATGAATTTTTTTTTGGCATTCTCTTTTATGGAGAGCAGATTTCCCAGCCTACATGAGTGTAAATCCAACAATAATCAAATTCCCACCTTCCTTAAGAGAGTTCACTCCATAGGATGTTCATGCAACACAGGATGGATAATTGTTAATTTTCTCCCTTATCCAAAACAAACATGTTTAATTTTAAGGAAAAATGAGGTTCACCCATGGTTTCCACTACCGGTGAAAATAATTAACTACTGATCACAATTCCAAATTATTGGGCTAGGTTCATTTGCATGTGCCATAGGCCAAATTTCAAATCCCCTTAGGTCAACTGAATGGGACACACGGTATGGCCAAATATCGACTCTAGTTTCTCACACATTCTTCAAGTGCCATGGAATTACTCAAGTTCAACTCTAAATGTAGATATACCCAACAATAGATATTATATATCTCTATCATCTAAGAGAACCGATGTAAGCACCTTATTTTTAAAATTATATGGATGCTATAAATAACCATAATACTTCTAGGTAAGTCGATAAGGTTCCCCTGAAATTTATTTGATTTGACTTTAAAACTACCAAAAATAGTTGAAGGTGTTAAAACTTGGACAAGATATTAATAAAACCAAGGACTTGCACCTCTGTTCATTTGGATACTCTGACACTGATTATGCCCATATGTTTCGTGGTATCCAACCTAGTTTGGATGGTGGATTGATATTTTAACAAAGGGTTGAAAACCCATCTCTCTTCCCTTCTCCTTTTATAGTTTGCACGGTTTGTGATGCTTTTACAAGGATAAAAACATGGTTTCTTTCATGGTGTGACAAAGGATATAACTTACAACCCCTAGCCTATCTAGTGAAACTTGTAATATTTTTTATAGGCATCAACAACTCTTCAAATAAAGCTAAATATATGTATTATTGTTTATGCAATGTTGGCCATTTAGGGATAGGTCGGTTCGTCAACCTTACTTGATTTACAGATACAAATTTCATTAACACGATATTTCAGGTATCACACTAGAGGGTTTAAAGGTTTGAACATGTATAAAACCAGTTCAAGATGGGTGAGGAAAAGGAATGATAACAAAAATAAATCACATTATTGTTCATAAGTCAATGGGACTCAAAATTACAACAAGATACAATTGCAGTAGTGCCTAGGGAATTTAAAGGACAAGACTTATTTTTGTGTATTGATTTCAATCTACTATCTAAGCCAACAAGGAAAAAGAAAAAAATAGTGGTCTACTTACTATGATTCTTACAGCCAGAGACTACAAGAGGAATCTTCTCAAGAGAGTACTAAGAGAAAAAATTTCAATTGCATTCTCGTCCTGGCGCAAAATGGTATAAAATTTCGGGCTTTCTAAAGTTTCACCATTGAATATGACTACTGCCTTGAAACGAGGGGTGTGATAGGGCCCCTCCTGTATGAAAAAATATGAAGGAAGATTTAAACAACTCCTATGAGAGAGCTCCTACAGCTGGTTCATGTACATGACCACACTAATCGTAATAAAAAATAAATCCAATTACCCAAAACCTAATCCCCAAAATAAGAAAATACGATAAACATTTAACTCAAACGGAACTTAAAAAATAGCGGAAACCCGTCACCTATTCACTGCAAATGCTACAATCCTTCTCAATACGATAATTTTGGTTGTAACATATTCCTTCTCCTATACCCATCATATAAAATCATGATTCAAACATAGTATTGTTCTTTGGTACATGACGATAATTTGGGTTTCCCAGAAAAAGAGAAAAATATCCAGAATAAACATAGTAAACGCCAATCCTGTTAGGCGGAAAAATGCATCAGACTCACTTCCTTCTTGTTACACTGATGTGGGAAAGAAAAAAGAAAAAACAAAATTATTTGGAACTATGAAATTCCTCGCATTTCCTAATGTATACGAGTGAATGGTTTTCCCTCTCCTAAACCCAACATTAGCCAAATTATTGAATCATCTAAGGATTAAAACAATTCTCCAATCTTTAGAAAATCAATTCAAAAAACCCTTTTCCTCTAAATTTTAACATTGTATATGTATTGAGAGACACTCTTAAGTTAAGTTGTATATAAATTTTAACATTGTAGATGGATTCAAATACCTATTTGTTTCTTAATTTTAACATTGTAGATGGATTTAGAGACCCATTTAAAGGGTGTCTCTGAATCCATCTGCAATGTAGGGGTCTATGAATCCATTTGCAGTGCTAAAATTTAGTGAAATGTAACACTCCAGTGTCAAAATTGCGATTTTCCATTTCCAGAGTGACACAATTAAAAATGAATAGCATAAATGACTAATTCATATGCTTGTTGTACTTGTTAGTTGGTCATATTTTTATTCTTGGAATATACTAGTCATTTACGGTAATCATTTTTAATTTTGTCACTTATTATCTAGTCTTAAATTCTAGTCCTGGACTAAATTACTCATTTAGGTTAGTTGTTTTTAGTTGGGTCACTTATTATCTAGTCATATATTTTATCCCTAGACTAAATTAGTCATTTAAGTTAGTCATTTTTAGTTGGGTCACTTAAAATTGCTCAAATTTTGTAGTAATTAACTTCAAACAATTGTGGTGACTAAATTTTTTAGTCGTGTAGTCACTAATCACTCATTTTGTACTAGTGCTTATACATTTGTATTGCATTAATTTCACCAACTGTGCCAAAAAATTTCTTCAAATTTTATTCATCAACTTCTTTATCAAGACCCCTATAAAAATTTTAGATTTTTTTTTTTTTTCTTCCTATCCATTAATGGGGAAAGCATGTCATTAAATTCACGTTTATCATCTTTGGTATCTATTGTAAATGCAAATTCATCATTATTTTTTTCTTTATATTCCTCTTCTATAAGCTGGCTTGTTTCATTCAGGTGATACATAGGGTCTTTTACAGTCTCAAAATGTTTAAAGTGGCCCGTGTCATGAAAACTACTGCTAGATACGTTATGCATTGTATTTTCCTCCTTTGTTTGTTGCAAATCAACTGTATTGGGTATTGAATTAACTAGATAAGAATCCATGATTTACCAACTTGCAATATCAATTTTGTCATCTTCTACAACAATGTTTTGGCTAGCAAGCTCATATTTAGCTTCTTCATCTTCAGTTGTCATATATCCACATTGATTATCAGCCTTATTTAAATCACCCTGATGAGATTCTAATTCAACATGTTCAACATCATTTTCTTGGTTAGAACATTCTTTATTGTTAGTCTCTTTCATATACATTTCCTCTTCTATTATAGATGTTGAATATGCTTCAAAAGATTTTATTGATTTTTTCAGTAATTCTTTCATTTCCAGTAATAATTATCGAGTATTCATATGTTCATATGTTCCTATGATATTAGGATCTCTGGCTTAATAGATATACTATGCAATGTTTAATGTCCATAGGGTCGAATGGCTCTGATGCCACTCAAGAAACAAAATTGTAGCTTATTTTCCTTTAAAATGTAAATACACAAATGTATTGAGATAATAATTTTTATTAATAAATTGGAAGTGCAAAGGTTGATGAATGTTACAATGAGGGTGTGATTATATACCTAGGCAAGTGCCCCTTCATGAATGGTCATGTGCTTAGAGGCATGCCTATTCATTAACTAATAATTAATTAACTATAATTATGATTATTATTTATTCATTTATATTTATATTTATATAAATCATATTGGTAACAAGAAGTAATGAATTGTTATGCTGCCAAAATTGCTCCCAAGCAATCTAGCATACCATTGTGAGGAGAATTCCATTATTGTAGAGAGTTTTTTATGCATATTTGAGAGAGAAAGAGCTTGCAAAAGAGATTGAGGAAGAGAAATAAATGTTGAGAGATTTTGAGCACCATTGCTCAAACAACTCTCTCCAAGTGTCTTTGATACTTATATTGTAACTCTTCCAGGACCAAAAATCAATAAAGAGGATCATTTTCCTATACCTTTATTGATTTGTTTTTATTCACAAATTATTTTTGTGCTATTTAGTGTAGTTTTAGATTATTTTTGTTCATGCATTGTTTCCATTACTTGCAATGCTTTGTTTGTCCATATTTAAGCACTAACATTATATAATTGTTTGTATGCTCCTTGTAGGTAACACCCAACTACAAGGAAGGTGTTTTTGGCACCCATAGTCAACAAACACAACAATAAAAAATGGTGACTCCACTTGTTTGCTTTCTTTGATTTAATTGGTTTTTTTGCGGGTCTTTTATCTCTAGATTTTTACTACATTTTTCCTTCGTAATTTATATGGAATTCCCTCCCCCCCCACCCCCCCAAATACTTTTTATTGGCCTAAGAAGAACCTCTAATCAAATTTTGATTCTGGTCACACAACTTTTATCACAGTCATGCGCACAAGTCGCGCGTTTGGGCATCACATAACTTGTGAAATACACAAAAATCTCAATATTTCATGGTAATTTATTTTTCATGAGTGTTTTTTAAACCTTTAATGAACTACCTACATTCCTTGTAATGTTCCTAAATTAGCTTCAGCTAATTGGAACATTAATTTTGCCTTGTTCATTTTTGTATTTCATGAATGATGAATAAAATGTAAAGGAGGATAAGACAAACTCCTTAAATCAAAGAATAAATACATGCCCAATGTGAAAAGGGATAAATCTGGGCCTTTTGTAACAAAATCCAGTTGTGTGTGAATAGAAATTGGACCACCTTGGAGAACCAATGCAGTTTTAGAAGAGGGATCCAATGTGAAAGGGGTTAAGTCCATTAAAGTGGTTTAGGGTTTGTGCACCCCTTCAAGTTATAAAAAGGAGGAGAGGGCTCATGTAAAGGTTGTTGAAGTATTTTCGAAATAGAGATTTCTTGAGAAACTCTAGCTCTCTAGGCTGTTTAGCCTAAGGGAAGAGGATTTCTGGTTTAGGAATCCTCCCTCCTTCCTTGAGTAGCTCATGGAGGATAGTGCACTGGAATGAGCCAGTATCCGGAATTTTGGCCAAGATCCATCTATTAGTAGTGCTAGTCCTGTTGAGGATTTTGTAGCTGCTTGATTTGCAGCAAGTGGTAGTCTAGATCTGCAGAGATCTAGTTGTTTGGAGGGGATTTCTCTCAGGGAGGGTGTCTTGTGACCACCCGGAAGAGGATCTCACTCTCATTTTGTATTCAGATCTGTATCATATAGCATTTGCTTCATTTTTCTATAGCTACTATGCAGTCCCTCTCAACAACTGCGTTTCTGCACTTGGGTTTTATTGTTATTCCAATTTTTGTGCAATAGAAGATCTATAGTGCTTGAGGTTTGCCTCTCACCTTGTAAATCTTTGATGTAGCTATTGTTCTAAGATATTTCAGATCTGATTTCTGATATAATAAAGTCATCTTCAGAAATTATATGTATTATGCAGTCCTGTAGCTTATAATTCAGATCTACACTTACTCATGCAATATTTTGATGAAATCCCAAGGGGATCTTGTAGCGGAGGCTGGGTAGTTTCCAGATCTGATATGGATCTGATGTTTCAGCCATTTATTAGTTTTATATCTGAATTTTAACCTACAGCAACTGAAGCTCCTCATATAAAACGCTGTCAAGTCTTTCTGCAGCTTTTCCATGTGTTATTTCTACAATTTCTGAAGGATTCTTACTCTTGCTTCATGTAAATTCAGTGCTTCTGAAAAGGAAATTCATTATGGATCTGATTTATTGCTGACATACTTTAATATGAGTTTAATGTATGATTTCCAATGTATTCCAGCAGAAACTGCGCAATTACAGAAGGAGGGTTTCTCCATTAACCCAACTCTCTCCTTTAGCTGATTTTCAGCTAGTGTTGATTGTGGGAGATCTCTTTAAGCCCTCTAAAATCATTTGTTTTTTATGAAACTCTGCATGGAGGTCCCACATAGCCTAAAATAAGGGAACATAGCTCTTTTATGCATTATTCTAACACGATTTTTCTTATACAGCGTCCTCCTTGAGCCTATTGCAGATTTTCTTGAGAGTGGAATTTCCCGCTTCTCACTTATTTGGTTTTTGATTCTCTTTGGATCCATTCTTTAGATCTGTAGATCTAAGGTTCCCAAGGGCAGAAAAATATAAGAGGATTTTTTCATTCCCACACTTGCTGTGTTTCATCAGTCTTCTATAGATAGAGTCTAGAACGGGCCAGGAAGCCTCTGGTTTTCATCCTCTCCTTAGAGGTGATATAACCAGTAAATGCCCTACTAGTCTATCTCTGGTTTAGAATTTTTTGGTGTGTTTTCCATGCTACTATGATTCCATAGTGGAATATCTTAAGATATTCCCTACTGAGCCTAAATTTTTCCATTTGGAACATTATAGTGGTATCATAGCATGATCTCTGACACAGCCTGTGAGATCAAGCTATCAGTGAATTAAGAGCAGAAGCAAAGATCAAATTGATGGAGAGGATGAGATTACTCTCATCAATTTTTAGATTAGAAAAGGGCCTCTCTAAGGAGGTTCAACCCATTGAAGAAGAAGGATGCAGTAAAACTCCAAGAGGGTTTCAAAGTAGAAGAAGCTACAATGAAATTCCTAGAGAATTTCAGGAAGATGAAGGAGTACCCGATACTTCTTATGATGTGTGTGAGCATTCAGCCACACAATCTAATTTAAAATTTTGTCACATCCCCACTTTCTTGCTGAGAGAAAGAGGAGAAGAAGAAGGAATGACAAAAAAAGAGACTCCCTCACTCTTTTTCTAGACCTTGAAGGATATTCAAGAAAATCTCAAGGAGATTGAGGGGGTAGAGACTTGTACCAGCGCTGGCACAACCTTGGAGGAGCAGCCTTCATGTTCAATGGAGGAATACTAAACAGTTGCATAAGAAGTTCTTGCTTCTACATTTCACCAAGGTATTGTCAAAGATTCATCTGTTTTCATTTCAGCCCATTGCATGGAGAGATCTACATTCATATGTGCTGCTGATCTAGAACAATATAATTACACTGCGTTGTGCAAGAGCAGTAAGGGAGGAATAAGATCTCCCCTTGGAGATATCAAGGGGGCTGAATTTCACAAGCCCTTGAGATGGAGAAGGTGAAAAAGCATGAGAATACCGAGAGAATATGGGGAAGAGGGCCAATCTCATTCTTATCTATTGCAGAAGGTTGATGCACCTAAAGAGGTGATTGGATTGCACAGTGGAAGCATGGAGGGTTTTCTCCATTCATGTATTCAGTCACCACTAGATGACGTCTCATCTCCTGGAGACATTACACCAAGGAGGCCACTTGATCAGCAAGAGAAGGTGAGTGCTTCACATGGTGAGGCATTGCTCATTGATTTCAGAGAAGTGGAGACCTTGGGAGGTCTTGATGCAGCACTGAGAGTCTTGGGTAGGCTCAAGGAGGAGAGAAACAGTCTCTCAATATCATCCACCCCCACTCTCATTTCAGTTTATGCATTGTGGCAGGAGAAACAAGGGAAGGGTAACAACCTTTCCAAATCTACATTTGGCATGGGAGTTGTGCATGCACATGAATTTTGGGAAGAGTTAAAGCAGTCTCCTCTCTTCTCTCTGAGGATGGAAGGAGGCTCATCTATGAGCTGCTCCCTTTGCATGAGCAAAGATATGGTAAGGACATTGTTTATTTACTTGCTGATTTACATATTTCTTCCTTAACCATACATGTGCAGAATGTTGCTCCAAGGAGGAGCATTCTTTCTTTGAGGTTGCATGGTCTACTTGAGGCCATGAGCAGTATTGTTTACCTCTCCCTAGGAGCTCTTGGGGAGGGATTTTTATTTGGAGGACATACTTACATTGCCTCATCTATCATTCAGTTCCTCCAAGCTTATGAAGAGATTGGGGCAACATGCAAGTGGCTGGGAGACCACATTTTTCAGCAGTCTCTTTTGCAATTGAGGTCCAAACTGCGTTGGTTGCATATGAGGAATCATTTCCATACACATTTGTTGCATATGGCAGCCAACATGATTTCTATTCTTTCTCCCTATGTTGCTGATGTTTCTATTTTTATGAGGAGCATGTGTGGGAGAGGAGGAATGATACATTGGATGAATGTATCCATTGGGAATGCACTCTCCCATATTCATTTGTATTTCAAGAAGAGGAGGGAACCTTTTTTGGCTGTTGCATGGTACATTGTATCATCTTCTACAAGGGGTCATGCATTGAGTTTGTATCATGAAGGGGAGCCTCTCACATGGGAGGATGCTTGATCTCCATTCAGCCAACACTTATTTTCCTCTATCATTTCCAAGCTTTGAAGAAGCATATTTTAGAAAGAAAGTGGTGGGATGGACACTTATGGTATCATGACTTGAGGCAGAAAGATGATGGACAGTGCTGGTCTCAAGGGAGGGACTATTGTCACCATCCAGCACATCATATAGCACTTAGTCCACATGTCTTTTGGAGCACATATGGTGAAGATAAATTTTTCACTGTATGCATAAGAGGGTGGGCAAGGAGGCTCAATGGAATCAATGAAGGAGATCATGAAGTTTCAGATTCCTTTTGGCTTCATGGTGACCACATTTTTGCAGCCCAGGATCCACAACTCCACATCCATCAACAGTGGGAAGAGGGACAACATGAGTTGGATATATTCATCCCTCATTTCCAGCCTTAAAGCCCCTACTCAATGCACATCAGGGGGATTAATGATTTTTTTTATGAGCTATCAAGGATGGCTCCTTCTATTTGGATGATAGCATGGGTGTGGGAGACACTCATTGGGAAAGGTTTTCCCCATGCTCTTCATCACTCCTACCTGATGAGGCCATTGAGCAACAAGAAGATCACCACTTGTACCTCCTATTTCTCATGATGTACACTTGCTATTTTTCACTTGGAGAAGGTCATTGGAGGGTAGATTCATTGCTTATCATTTGCAGCTATGGTGGGATCCATTGAGGAGGCCATAGAAAAGGGAAGGAGAAGTATGTTTCTTCCTTGCAGTTTCTTGAGGACAAACAACATTTGGGAGGGGGGGATTGTAATGTTCCTAAATTACCTTCAGCTAATTGGAACATTAATTTTTCCTTGTTCATTTTTGTATTTCATGATTGATGAATAAAATGTAAAGAGGATAAGAAAAAATCAATAAATCAAAGAATAAATACATGCCCAATGTGAAAAGGGATAAATCTGGGCCTTTTGTAACAAAATCCACTTGTGTGTGAATAGAAATTGGACCACCTTGGAGAACCAGCACAGTTTTAGAAGAGGGATCCAGTGTGAAATGGGTTAAGTCCATTGAAGTGGTTTAGGGTTTGTGCACCCCTTCAAGTTATAAAAAGGAGGAGAGGGCTCATGTAAAGGTTGTTGAAGTATTTTCGAAATAGAGGTTGCTTGAGCAACTCTATCTCTCTAGGCTATTTAGCCTAAGGGAAGAGGATTTCCTGTTTAGGAATCCTCCCTCCTTCCTTGAGTAGCTCATGGAGGATAATGCACTGAAATGAGCCACTATCCGGCATTTTGGCCAAGCTCCATCTATTGTGCAATATAAAATCTATAGTGCTTGAGGCTTGCCTCTCACCTTGTAAATCTTTGATGTAGCTACTGTTCTAAGCTATTTCAGATCTGATTTCTGATATAATAAAGTCATCTTCAGAAATTCTGTGTATTATTCAGTCCTGTAGCTTATAATTTAGATCTACACTTATTCATGCAATATTTTGATGAAATCCCAAGGGGATCTTGTAGCGGAGGCTGAGTAGTTTCCAGATCTGGTATGGATCTGATGTTTCAGCCATTTATTAGTTGTAGATCTGAGGTTTAACCTACAACAACTAAATCTCCTCATATAAAACGCTGTCAAGTCTTTCTGCAGCTTTTCCATGTGTTATTGCTACAATTTCTAAAGGATTCTTGCTCTTGCTTCATGTAAATTCAGTGCTTCTGCAAAGGAAATTCATTATGGATCTGATTTCTTGCTGCCATACTGTAATATGATTTTAATGTCTGATTTCCAGTGTCTTCCAGCAGAATCTGCGCAATTACAGAAGGAGGGTTTCTCCATTAACCCATCTCTCTCCTTTAGCCGATTTTCAGCTAGTGTTGATTGTGGGAGATCTGTTTAAGCCCTCTAAAATCATTTTTTTTGCTGAAACTCTGCATGGAGGTCCCACATAGCCTAGAATAATGGAACCTAGCCCTGGTCTATGTCATTCTAAAACTGGTTTTCGTATACAACATCCTCCTTGAGCCTATTGTAGATTTTCCTGAGAGTGGAATTTCCCGCTTCTCACTTATTTGGTTTTTTCTTCTCTTTGGATCCATTCTTTAGATCTGTAGATCTAAGGTTCCCAAGGGTAGAAAAATCCAAGAGGATTTTTTCATTTCAACACTTTTTTTGTTTCATCAGTCTTCTATAGACAGAGTCTAAAACAGGCCAGGAAGCCTCTGGTTTTCATCCTCTCCTTAGAGGTGATATAACCAGTAAATGCCCTACTAGTCTATCTCTGGTTTAGAAGTTGCTGGTGTGTTTTCCATGCTGCTGTGATTCCATAGTGTAATATCTTAAGATATTCCCTACTGAGCCTAAATTTCCCCATTTGGAACATTACATTCCTACAAATTTTTATAGTTTACATAGGCTAATTAATTTCTTTTCTAACCACTATTACTAGGGAAATTTCTTTGCAACCAACATAGCTTAATTAGGAGGAAAGTAACTAGCCATAATCCACATATATTTTCAACACATTTTTCTCATTTCAACATAGGTTAATTAGGAGGAAAGTAAGTGTCCATAATCCACATATATTTTCAAATTATTTTGCTCATTTTAACATAACTTAATTAGGATGAAATCAAGTGGCCCTAATCCACATATTTTTTCGAATTTTTTTTCTCATTACACAACTCACAATCACATATCTTAACTAGGATAAAAGTAAGTGGACCTAAATCCACATATATTTTTTATTAACTAAAGTTTTTACTTCATTTCATATTATTATCGAGACCAAGGCTAGGTGTTATTAAAGAAAGGGAGTAGCCCTTGCTTCCCTTTCGTCCTTCTGACGATCCTATGGTTGCATCTGGAATATTTCTCTAAGAACTCGGTTTCCATCTCCATATATGCTCACATAGTATAATTAGGAAGGAAGTAAGTGGAACATCATCCACACACTATTTATTTTCTGTTAAGGAACATGCATAAAATAGTGTAATTAGGGTAATTTGTAAAGTATCACCACATATCCACATCACTCCACACTTTGTATGCTCATTATTCAATTGCACAAACTTTGCACTACACACACTAAACTATTCTAAACTTTGTAAAAAGGGTATCCACTTTCTGGAGCTTTTGTACTTAGTTTATTCTAGATTATATTTTCACACCCTAAGTGAATTGAGACTCCCTAAAAGAAACTGTAACTTGAACACATTAAATTACCCACAAGGGACACAATAGAATTTATAGTTCAGTTAGGACCATTGGGGGGACGCATCCCATAAGTCACCATGGTCATTTTACATCTTTGAAATATAGAAGTTGTATTTTAAGATTCTTAAAATCCTTCATCATCCCATGAAAAAGAATGCTTGGGCACGTTTAAAACTTGATTCAGAGGGGGTTCGGCTTAGGTATCAGTGTGTTTGGTTATCTACAAGGATACCTGAATCATCTAGGGGTCCACATTTTTGAATGACTACCAAGAAGCTCAAGACTCGTCCTCCCTCGTGGGACGAAGGTAAAATTAGTGACCAAAGTATTAGGGCATCTTTTCCTATAGCTTGAGGTGTGGGAATCAATAAGACCTCTCAATACCTTGGTTTATTCTTGGCTGTTGGAAGCATCACCACTAATTTTGAGACGTGGCCCTAGTACCCTTCCATAAGAATCTTCACAAGGCCTAGTTACTTTTTGAGTGGAAAGGAAATATAGGTCTTTTAGGACTTTTATCATACACAAACAAGAAAAACCTATTTCTTGTTTGATTAATCACATAACATAAAGTTAAAGGGATAATTAACCTTATATTTTCTCTTTGTTTTATGTACGTGATTCATTTTCCTTGGTAAAATTTCCCCTCATCACATAAGTAACACACACCCGCAAGGGAAACATAGGGGAACCAAGGATTACCCGTCGCTCGCGTCGCATACTAAACCTCCCCCCTTTACGAAGAGGTGTGCAAGGTCACTTGTAATCAAGAAATAGAAGACACCATTCAATCACTATGATTGGTTCATCTTTCATTGAAACAACCTTGATTGTGACCCGTCCCCCTCAAGCTAGCCCTTTTACTACCCTCAGTGGAGCCCACACACAACCCCTCTAGGTACTCCCACACATACTTCCCTACGAGGGTCCCCTTTCCACATTGCATTTCAAAATAATTTTACGATGGAAAATACCAACAACATCCCATTTCTAGCTTCTTTAAACCTACCATCTTTAAACAAGCTGAAAAATGTTCCAATCACCCATAATACAACTTAGCCTCTCATTCCAACCAAACTACCTTCAAAAATTCCCAAGTTTGAAGGTAAGAAGGGAGAAGACCACGCCAACCACATCGTGAACTTTGACTTACGGTCTTCCTCCAACAACATCATTGAGGACTCAGTTCATCTAAGGTTATTTAAATGCACCCTCAAATGCCATACTATGAAGTGGTACTTGAGTAAGCTATTTGGTTCTCATCGCTTTTTTGAATCCATTGATTTCTCATTCCTCACCCTTTTTCATCTACCAATAAGCCATGATACTGGGTTAGAGATGCTCACCCACTTTCGGAAAATGACATCAACAAATATTTCATACCACTTCCATGAGTGGCGAAATCTTCGTAGCCTATGTAAAGTGAACGTAGCAAAGGACCTTTGCATCAAATTTTTTCTAAAATATCTTGTGCCAAAAATAGTAAAACATGTGCCAAAGCCATGCCACAAATAGAAGAAGAGGCTATAAACAAAGCTCAAAAATTTGATCTCATTTATACTCAGTCGAGGTACCTTTACTGCATTCTACTTGATGCCCCCTGATTATAATCATTTGGAAAAAATAAAATAGTAGTGTCAAATATTGCAGACAGTTTAATTGTTACCATTACCCAAAATCAACCTAGAAACACTTCCCAATAGTCTAGAAACATGTACAGTGGAAAAACCCATTTCCAATCATATGGTACTTCACCCACAATAAAATTCCACCCAACACGGGATATTATCCCAATCATCCTATTCCATCTCAAAGCTCTACCATGTAGAGTAACCAATACTCTAACATTCAATATAACCAATATCCTCCCATACAGGGTGGCTATTACCCTCCACATGTCGCAGAGGTAGTGTCCACCTCCAAAACAACTTACATGAACCCAAGACAAGGGAACCCCTAATAACCTTTTCTATCACCACAACAGACCAACCCTATGGCTCAACTGAATATCGGGGTTAATTTTTTGTAGCCTTATTTCTCACAAAAAAAAAAATCATTTCAACAAATGAACATGAAAAACCCTTTAAATACCAAGAAGAAGAAAGGAAATAACAAACCAAAAGGGGAATATGGGTATGGGGGCAAAAATCAACAACAACCTTCATGGGAACTAGATAGGGGACATCCCCCTAACCGAAACTAGAACCAAGGTTAGAATAAAAATAACCCACAAAACCGGAACATGAACACTAGTCTAAGGACTAATCATGCGTGTGATATTTATGGTGAGTATGGGCGTCAAACTCACCATTCCCCACAACTACCTGAGTTGAAGAGAATGAGAGAAACTGGGGAAAAGGGGGAACAAACCCACAACTTGCAATTATGCAAAACCCTTTTCCTCACCAGGGTGTGGTGGCCACACAACACAAGCCTACCCACCACTACTATCAAAATAAAACTAGGGGAAATTCCAGTGACCCAACCAATTGTGACATTTTCATGGCCAAAGAAGATGTTCTCCTACAAACATGAAACTAGGATTATGGAACCCCTCCAGGAAAAAATCCTTCCACATCAACTAATGCTACAACCATGACACCTTTGACATTGTCTCAATGCCCTATATAAACCATCCCACAAATGATCAATATGCAGCCATGTCGTGTAGGGAATAATTCAAAGGTAGCGCACAACTACAACATTGTTGATGATCTAAATTAATCCCCATCAGTTATATTAAAAACTGGGAGGTTTCTCAAATCTAACTTAATTGACCCTTTTGGTTCACGATTAATGGCATTTGATTTAGGCAATTCACAACAATGACTACCATCGATAGTTTCCTTCTAGATTTCATTCACTTTGGAATATCACCAAATATCGTTGCATAATTAATGAGGGGGAATCTACCTGTATCATGTCAAAATTATTTTGGCAGAAACTAGGATCCCCCTATCTAATTGCTTCACCCATCACACTCAGGGCATTTGACGGGCACCCACCCATAGAAATTGTGTGTATATTTGAAACTACTCATGAAATTTACTAAATCATACAACTCAAAGATACTCTAATCATCTATAAAATCAATTCGTGATCTAGAACAAAAATCATAAACATGAAAAAGGAAACATCACACATACACAAATATTTATCTAGGGAAATCAACTGCTCAAAAACCCTTCCTATATGTATTGCATTAACCAAAGAATAGAGATGAATACATATGATTTCTCAAGCTTGAGCACAACCTACATGTGTATAGTCTATCCCTTTTCCTGATTGAATCAACGTGGCCAAAACTTATCCAATTTTCAAGCCCTCCAAGCTCTTATTTCCTTGCATTGTTCCTTAAGGAATTAATCCCCTATTAATTAGGAAATTCCCTCAATTGGATTACACAATTCCTTTAGGATGTTCCTCTAATTTCATGCACCACTTGTACAAATTGGAATAGTCTACAACGGATAGTACACTTGCCTTGAATATCTATCTCAAATCGGTAACTCGATTTCTCTATATGCATAAAATATTTTGGGATGATTGATCACTGAGTGTGGTTGAAGTCACACTACACAACTTGACCTTCCACTAGTTCCTCTAACAGTTGGAACTAGTTTAACAAACAATAACTCAATTTAACTAAAATAAATTGCTAGGAATTAGAAATAAATCATATTGAACTGAAATCAAGCTTCCCCAACTAAAATTAACTGAGTTAACTGAGTGAAAAGTTCCATGCCACCTCAGTTAACCACCTCTAATATTTTTGTTGAAGCAGAAATTCGAATTTTCTCTAGTTTGACCAAGGCAAAGCGAAACGAATATTTTCTTGCTGCATTTACTCAACACCCTCGACCCCCATAAGAATATTTCAAAATGTCCCGATAGATCTTTCCAGAAAAATTGTTCTCATTGATATCAAATTCCTTGATGTCCAACTCGATTACAATATCCTCTTGGGTCGTACCTATATGGATGCCATGAAAATGGTATCATCATCGTTATTTTGCATCATGATGTTCCCACATAATGAGAATATCATCACCATAGACCAAGTCACACATTATGAGACACATCCATCACCATCCCTTGATAGAATGCTACCATATTTTTGGTGTCATAAAGAAGTTTTCCTATCCTTAACTGATGTCAGTCCAAGGGTGTTCAAGGCATCATCACTCCTTGGAACATATCCAAGATATCCTATGATCGCCACAAAAAAATTCACAATACGATTATGTATGATGAGTTCATAAAAAAAAATGTAGCCTTACGAACCAGTTCCAGACATGCCATTACTATGACTATTGAGTCATCATTCCTACCCTACATGAGATCTCATACACCTTTTTTTGTATCCCCCACCTAGTTTCATATCGCACCAAGTCATGGAAACACTTACTTTTCCAAACATGGCTCTCATGATACTTGTCTGGTATTTGGACCCATAAGCCATGTAAATAAACTCAAGTATTACCTCGACAAACTTTATTCCTGTAGAGATCCCTTAGGAAATTCCCCCACAATGATTAATACCAGCATCGACACCAACGGGTGCTGCCAAAAGGGACAAACAAAAAGGAAAGAAGGTTGAAAACCCAACCACTCCCTCTTCAAGGATATCCCACCTTATGCATTATGTGAGATATCGGGGCACCCCAACAACCAGTGCTTATAAGTAGAGGAGTTAAAATCTCTTCTTCACGCCTCACGTGTGTTAGTGACCCCACCACCACCTTTAGGAGATAATGCCACAACAACACATAATAAGGAATTATGTACCATCCATATATGTGCTATATGCACATACTATGGAAACTACATGAACCATTGTCCAGATCTCCCTTGCTATCGAGACGCATTGGGATCCCTCGCCCAAGATAACACTGTAACTCCATTTCTTCCCAACACCCCAACAACAGAATATGCGTCTCAAACTATATATTTTTTCTTAAACCTTGCATAAGGAAAACCCTTTCACTCGTTTCCACTCAACATCACACACAATCTCCCTACCATCCAAGATGGTGAAGCTGCCTGAAACAACCTTGTCACCACCTACTCACTCATGTGCCTTATGTGACAAGCCAGGGAATTTTATTAATAAATGCTATGAGTTGAGAAAGATAAAGGAACTTTTCCTCGCATTAGTCCACATACCTCGACTTATTTTCTCAAAAAATTCTAGACGTAAGTGCAACCATTGTCACTTTTGTTCCCATGTCCACCGTATTGTTGTAGCAGCTACAACCTCCCTCCAAATTTTTTCCATTGCCTATATTTTGGAGCCTAACCTTATTTCACAGGAAATTACCTTGAACTACTATCAGTTATCCATGCTTTGATTGTGTTCACCTGCTCTTCACTTATAAAATATTTTCTAAGTCACAAGCTAACCTCATGTCTAAGCCTTGTGCAAAAGTTCCAAGCTTGCCTCCAGAAACTGTGTAATTAATTG
This sequence comes from Pinus albicaulis, assembly GCA_034641835.2. Lineage (NCBI taxonomy): Eukaryota > Viridiplantae > Streptophyta > Pinopsida > Pinales > Pinaceae > Pinus > Pinus albicaulis. Next base: position 1,440,949,821 of record CM076580.1, read on the forward strand.
AGCCAGACTTGAAGTTGATGTTCATAAATTGCGCAATCATGACCCTTAGTCAACCTTGAGAGCCTTGAGCTAATAAAATGCACATTAATAACAGGAAGACCAACAATGAGCCCAGAAACTGTGCAATCCTTCACTGAGCTTAGAAACTATGCAATGCATTGAGCCGGGAGCTGCGAGTTCTCTAGAAGTGTGAAATTCTTCCTAGTGATGTGCATGGTAGGTTTTCCAGGAAAAAATAGAAAAAAAATGAAAAAATAAGAAATCATCCCTAAAATTTAGGGATCTATTTTTTGTAACTCGAAGGAAGCACACTTGCTATTTTTGGAAATTCTCGCCATGTGTCTCTTATCCCTTAATTTTTGGCATACACATCATAAACCATAATATCACAAATATATTTAATTTATGCCCTTATAGCTCATTCTCACAATCGATCTTGGAGCTCTAGCATTCCCAAGGAGATTAAGGAACCTTTGGTACGATTGTTGTCGCTTTTCCGGGTGAGTTTTTTATTTAACACCTTTAATTGTTTTTTCTGTTGATTTTTTCCATTTGGCTTGCATGAGTGGTTATTTTCTTGTTTCTTTGCATGCATGATGGAATTTTAACTTGATTTATCCTATAGAAGTGTTGTTTCAATTTATAATTTTCCTTTTACAAGTGTCGTATCGGTTTCTTCACTTTTCACCGATGGCCGCCGTTGCGGCGAATTTCCTCATTGATCTCGTTTATTTCTCATTTGTTCAATTTATGCACTCAATTTTTCTTCTTTCAATCACAATTATTCATATCTGCACTCAATCCTTCACCATCTCTTAGATCCGCTCATTTTTCACACTTCCCTTGGGCATATTTGCCTTTCCCTTAGCCACAATTCACTTTTCCTAGCTGGGCATTGTGAAATATTTAGGCCTAGGATCAGAGCTTGGCCTATGGTACTATGCAATGCATGGTACAAGCTGGCCCCACTGTGCATTGAAAATTCCCAGGCCTCAACCTGCATCCTTAGCCATTGAGATTACACAATGCGCAGTCTCTCCCAGCTCACTGCCAGTGCTGAACTACATATTGCACAATCTTAGTCCTCAAGCTTCGACACTGGATTTTGGGACAACACCGTGCGTAGTCCCCTCATCTAGTTAGGTCGTATTCCCAACAATAATTATGCAATCCTTCCAGTTAGTTTCCCAGTGTACTGCATGGTCATGTCCTAAAAGTAGTTTTTCTTATAATTGATATTTTCTTTTCCATCAATGTGTTTTCTGTCCCACAGGCACAATAGTTGTTGGGAACCTCTCCAGTAGTCACTTTGACAATGAAACCTAAGATATTTTCCTCAAAGAAAACCATTGGAAGCAGTACTCGAGAATCATTTGAACAAGTTGTGGTTAACTTTCCAGTTTATGCAAACACTTAGTTGTTTGTAGAGAAGGGATCAAAACTGACATGGCATCAGATCAAATATGAGTTCAGAAAGGAATTTCAGGTAGAATTAGAAGACCGACATGTGTATCTCAGCATCAGGAAATTAGGTCTTTACAAGGTTGCATGTAGTTATCCAACCTTCCCATGTGCAGATGTGATCATTTGGGTTGTCTCAAACAATTATGAGAGAACTATGATGTTGAGAAACACCAGGAGACAAAAGCTTGCTACATTCATGGAAACATATTTCAGTAGATGTATCATCTTCATGGGCCAGTGAAGAAGTTGGAATCACGGTTATATGCCACTCACAACTACACAAACACAAGAGATATCATCAAGAGTTGGGTGAAGGAGTCGGGGAAGTTTAGATACGCACCCACCCACATGTACAAGACAAAACGACTCAAAAACTTGAGGGGTGGGATATCTTATTGAACCGGGTAGTGAATGATGGGAAGTCGTTCAACTGGTCAGATATGTTGGCTAATCAGTTGAGATTCCACGTGACACAATCTAATAAGCCACCCAAGGGAGAGAAAGTGGGCTTCTACATGTCAGCATACTTACTCGATGCAATCTGTGCACAAAATTAGTTCCCCGGAGTGAACTAGACATGGACACCGAGAGAAACTACTGTACATATGTATTAGAAGATACTCTTAGATTTTAGTCATCACGGAGACATGGAGCAACTTACTGATCACTTTACCATCCCGGTTTACAAGCTCATATTTTAGGATGACCCACCTTTCATGTCACGATAATATATGGAGGTGATATAGAGATTATGTATTAGTTCGCCTTACTGGATGGCACATTGATCAGAGTATTCGGTGGGAAGAAGCTACCATATATTTTTCCAAGATATGCCACCGAAAAACTTAACATGCAAAAGGTATCTTATCATATCTCCACAGGGTTGTCAATAGCACTGCATAGGACGAAGAAGGCACCATGGCCAAATATTCCTTTGTAGGTCATATTATACGAGATTAAGAATCTCAAAGTCGCAGATGCCAAAAGGAAAGCCATAATCATATTCGAGTTTGGCACAAAGAGTGGGATATTTTGGTGGCCGGAGGAGGAACCATGGAAGAAATTTTATAACTCCTCCTGACCTCATGAACTGATCAGTATGGTTGGGACTTCTCAAGTTGTTTTGTAGATGACAATAGTTATAGAAGAAGCAACAACAACAGGAAACGGTCCCATGGAGGACAAAGGAAAGAGAAAGGTAGTTGAAAATGCAAAGGAGGAACAAAGATGGAAGATGCAAGAAGATCATATCATTAAACAAAGAAATTTGGCAATAGAAGAAAAGATTAGATAAAAGAAAGAGAGAGAATCAAAGCCTGGAGGAAGTAGAGCTAAGAGCATAGAAAGAGGAATAAGAGCTAAGGGGAGAAATTGATTTACGAAGAAGATAACAGGAGGATAAGAAGAAATAAGAAGAAGGAAAGAAAGGTTCCACAACATAAGGGAATGACACCTATACAGGTTGAAGAATCAGTATAGGATTAGCCATCAATAGAAGGAGTGAGGGAATAGGTGCAAGAACGAGATTTTTCTAAATATCTCAAAAAATTGATGAATTCATGGATGTGGAAGTGGGACCGGAGCCGCAAGATGAGGATGTGGACCTGATGCCCAACGCACCTTAAGCCACCTTTCAAAATCCACCACCTTCAGCAAAAAAGCAAGCCCCGAGCGAGGAAGGGGAGGTAGTTCCCCTTGATGATGATCCAGTGATGGATGCGTACAATTTTTCATTTTATGAAATGTAGAAGAATATTATAAAGTCGTGGAGAAAGCACTTCCTAGATGATCATGCATCGCCTGCATTCATGAGAGAAAGGGTGATAGTGGAGGACACCAGCAAGAATCAAAATTCCATTGTCGATTCCATCTTGGCCTTCGCAGGAGCAGCCAGATCTAATAAAGTGTTTGGTGGCCAAGAATAAGCAGTTGGCACAGAATATACAGGAACTACGGCAAGAGAATGAACAAATCTCTGCAACAACACAAAATGCACCTTCCACAGAGGTCTACAGTGAGGATATAAGAGAAATGATACTTGCTGAAGTATCCACACTTGGAGACACTATGGGGGACCTTTATGAGGATTTTGTGACCGTACATAAGGCACTTTTCTGCTTACATGACTTGCAATGATAGAACAGAGAGTTTGTCAAAATCCTTAAGATTTTACAGGTTGTCATCATTGTCGTACATGATTGGACAATGTGATACAAGGTCACACTACTTACACTGGTGAAGAAGATGAAGCTGCAGGCATAGTTAGAGAAAGAAAAAGTTTGGATGTTAATCCAGAACAAAAAGTAGTTCACCTCATTCATCGGAAACATTTAGGCCTCATATGTACATATATATATCTATTTGGATTTCATTGTGAAAACCCACTGGATCCCATCATTTGGTACACTCACAGAGACTAAACACAAATTCCAAGTCGGAGGGGATATTGATCAGTACCTGGAGTAGTTGGCCACCTAGGAGGACTTGGAGGTACATAGACATAACTTACAAACCTACATCGGTGGCCTGGTTCAGATCAGAACAATTTTTCTCCTGATGGAGAAAGAGGTTAAGACCAATTCCAAGACATTATACCTAGATCTTATGGAGGAAAGAGTCTGCTTCTAGACTGACACTATATCATAGTTTGAGGAGACCATTGGAAAATACCAATCTTGGCATGAGTATGTGAGCGGGAGACACCAAGTCGAAGATGCCTGACTTGAGTTCACCCTAACTCCGACATTATAGTGTTTTGTCTTCTTGAGCTGTCAAGTTGTCTCTACCCTATTTTGTGTTATATGGGTGAAGTGGAAATGTAATATTATTTGTATTTAATGTAAAAGTGAAATTCCAAGTGTCCTTATTGGAATGTGAAGAGTCATATGAAATAATTTTAACAGTAACAAGGGGAGTCCAAGAGTCACCAAGGGGGCATGCCAAGAGTCACCCCCCTTTTTTATAAATACATCATCATAACTCTTGTAACAGGCGTTTGGGAGCCAAGCTTTTGGCCAACCTTAGGCTTATAAAAGGCTTGGGAGTTTTGTGTCATCCTTGGCTTATCTGTAGCATAGAGGGAGTATACTTATCTGGGAGGATCAGGTGTTGTTGACTTCACGTTCCACTATTGCGGAAACTATTTCATCATGTTGTATGTATGAATGGAACTTTCGCTTATAATAAAATCAAAGCTGACACATCTTCATGCATATGTTGCAAATGTAGTAGGAATATTCTTGTTATGTTTTTAATGTATCTTGTTTAACTTACGCATATGCTTATGAACTATTTCAATTGCATATCTATGAATCTTGTTTAATGTGTGCTCATGTTTTAACTCATCACCTTTAACTTGTGGACTATTCTTATTGTTACTTTGTGTGATGTATTTTAAGCTCATGTGTTCCTTTAAAGATGCATAATATTACAGGCTTCCAAGGATCACACCTCCTTTTCCCTTCGTTGTTAGAACCGCTCATGCATTATATTGACTTTCTGCAGGGTCACACACTTGATTTAACCAAATACACCATACACCACTCTATGCATTTTGTTATCCAAGGCATATCATTGAACACCCCAGTGCTGGGAATCCTACTCCAAACAATGTGAGGTCTAGTTGGGGCTCCATATTAGGGAGGTCCATTGAATGTTGGTGGGTACAACATTGTCAAAATTTCTGGTGCTAGAAGGAGGTCCAGATGACAAGCTAAGACCTTGAAGTATTTCTTGAATTTACACACTCATTTCATGACTTATTCCACAAACATAATCCTAATATGTTTTTCTAGAGATATAAAATTACAAGTGCCGATGTATATCATTGATAAATTTTCATATCTTAAATTTGATGGTGATGGTGAAACAACCTTGCTTAAGCATACCGATCGTTGTCTTCAAATTTTCACAGAGCACAACATCCCCCTTGAGGATTTTTCATGTTGGTTGTTCATTCCCACGTCCAAAGGGCACATAAATAAATGGTGTCACACATTCACCGACGCCTCCATTCACTCTTTCGAACATTTTGTCACATAATTGTTCCATGATTTTGATAGATATGAACACAAACATTGGTGCAAGAAAATTTCATAATTGTGAAAATTTCCGGATGAATTGTTGGGTTAGGGTCCCCTAGGGTTAAGTTTTGAGTACATTTTTGTTAAGTTTTGTTAAAACGCATTGTACGCCGAAATTCAAAGAACTTTGGGGTGGGTCAAAGTTCCTTTATCATTGCAACGGGTAAAAGGGAAAACATGGAGCTCAAACCATGGTTTGAGACCATGATATTTGTGCGTATTAGTCCTATAAATATGTATGAGTCAAGTCAAGTTAGATATTTCATATAATAGAATATCATTGGGGAATATCTTATTTGATTTTGGGAAATTATGTGATATTCTGGGTTGGATAGGCTCCTACTGGCTGTGTGCGCGGAGACCTAGACCTGAGCTACGTGCAAGGACCCTACTGCTGTGTGTGCAAGAGAAGATTACTGTACTGATTGAAGATATATCAATAAAGAGAAGATTTTAATGAATTGCGATCTTTTGTTTTATTTATATATTTATGTGTTAATGCATTGATTTACTTATAGATCTATTGATGAATGCAAATTTATTTGACATTACGCATATGATAATAGATTCATGTATTCATGCAAGTATTGCATGATTGGTTAGGATTTATGTTAAGAATAGATCTATATAAATGTACAAGGGTTATTCTAGTTTATGTTGAGTAGATCTCAGTACGGATAATTGTATGTTTGTGCAATTAAGAATAAAGGTTTTTTGTGTTAGATTTGAATTGGGTTAAGGAATTCATTGTGCAAGGTAGTGATCATATTAGATCTGTTAAGAAGGGATAATATCCACATCATAAGCTCCCTTAGAGTGCGGAAACCTAATTCCAACACTCCCCCATAATGCTTTGGGTGAGAATTTGGTATGTACAAGCAAATCACTGCCAAAAGGGCCAATAGTTGGAGGGCTTTGTTGGTTGCATGGAACACTCTGAACCTAGGTCAGGACCCCTCAAGCCAATAATTTTTTTCGTTGTCGGGACCAGGATATATTTGAGGAAATTTTTATGTGACATCCGACAAAGAACAAATTACAAGAGTGGCTTGGTAAAAAGGTGCGCAAGTTTGTGATCCAAGAAAATCGAAATCCGAAGTTATCTGCTGAATATTGGGAGAAAAAATATATCTATACAGAATTCCATGAGATTACTTTTCTTCCTTCGCTACATAATTACAAGAGTGGTTATCTTGACTTGTTTAGTTTCAGACCTATTGGAAGGACGATGCGATTACCAAGTGGACTCCTGAGTTGATCCAAAAATAGGAGAAATTTACCAATAACATCATCCACATAGTATATTAATTGACCGATAGCATTCTGGGTGGGTTTGTTATTGAATTTATTGTAGACGCATTTGTGTCATATTTGAAGTGGAAAGGAGATTTTTCAAGAGCCCTAGCGGTAAGTTCTTGTGCTCTTTAAAGCTGTGGATTAATATGTTGTTGTGTGAAAAGGGTACTTTATGCACCCACATTGAGTGAATGTTCAGAAGAGGTCCACCCAGATCTACGTGCAGCGGAAAAACTTATAGAGAAGACCTAGAGGTAGATTTTGTGTATAACCCCCTTAAAGGAAAATCTAACGGTGACGACGAGTTCGAAACAAGTAGTTCTGGTGAGGAAGTGCAATCAGAAGAAAATATCCAGAGTACAGTTCAATTCCTAGCAACTCCACTTCTGCATTCATCTCACACTATCAGCTCATCCACCCCACCTCCACCTCCACCACTAATATATGATATGGCTAACTCCATGAAGTTGCAGAACTTTAGGGGTGTTGCAAATGAAGACACTGATCAATTATGGTTTGTTGTAGAAGATGTGTGGAAAACACAACAATACAATGAGAATAATGTTAAAAAAGTGCAGCAAGCTACTGCATTTTAGGAATGTGCACATCAGAAAACCCTAATGTGACAACCAATGAGCTCAAAGACGCATTGAAGGAGTAGTTCAGAAAGCCAAATTCATATGTGCAATGTATTACTAAATTGAAGGACATCCATCAAGAAGTAAATGAAATTGTATGGGAGGTAGATCATCAGTTGAAACGTACCATTAGAGAAGGGGTTTTGGCTATTGATGATCAATAGCACAAAGATTGGTTCATTGAAATGTTGCTGCCACATCTGCACCTGCCTATATCCTAGCAGAAGATCACGATGCAAGCCAAAGTTGTGGAAAGCACAATGAAATTAGAAGCCTCACAGGTGCAGAATACATAGGTTGGGGTTCAAAAAATCTAGATCCAGTTGGCTACCTTGCATTTATAACTACAAAGTTTGCGGAAATAAAAACAAAAGGACATTTTCGCCGAGGTATGTTGTGTATGCTGCAAGGCCGAAGGACACTATAAGGAGAAATGCCCTCTATTTGGTGATTATCTGGCAGTTGGAGGACCAAGTCTACTTAATACTGCGGCAGGACCTAGTGAGAACCCTACGCCGTGGTGCACGATATTTCAAGTAATTGGACAACAAACAACATATTTTTGTCCCAAAATTGGTAAATATATTCCGAGTCTCAAAAAATTGTATTGCACATTTTCTCGATCTATGGTACATGATGAAAATAAATATCGCAGCTTTGATCTCATGGTTGAACAAGATGCTTCTTATAGAATGAAATTTGAAGGTAGAGGACTAGATTCACCTGCATCGCCATCTAGGTGAGGTGGATTTTAGGGCAGGGGATGAGGAAGTGGAGGAGGAGATGGTCGTGGAAGGGTTCAACTCATTTTTTATAATTGTGGAGATGCAGTCCATTAAGCACATGACTGTCCAAACCCAATTCAACAATCGTGTAGGTATTCTTGACAGTTTAATCATGGTATTGAATATTGTCCTGTGTTTTTTTCCAAAATAAAATAAAATAAAACACAAACACCGATGCAAAACATTCATATGATGAGGGTAGAATCATGATATGAAGAACCTAGCATGAATATTGTGACCAGAATTGGTGCAACAAAAAGCGAAAATAAAGCAAAAGGTAACAAATCTGCTGTAGATGCTTGGGTTTGGAAAGCTCTTGAAAAAAAAGAGGAGTTTAGTTGACAAAGGGAGAAGGAAACCTTTGTTGAAGCAAAGAAGGATTTCACGGAGTCTAGTGCATCAAAATATGAGGTATCAAGCAAGCTTGCCATAAATACAGTCGAAGGGACCGATGCCAAGCTAAAACCATTTTTACATGGTTGTATCAAGATTCTGTGCAATAAGAAGGGTTGATAATATTCAAGCTTTGATTGATAGCTGCGCTGAGAAAGAGCAGCCTCAGATGGAGAAAAGGACTTTCAATAAAATTTACAGGAGCAAGAGAAGGATTGTCTGAGATATGCACTTAACTGCTCAACCAAATAAGGTTGAGTTGAATATGATTAGATGCAGAGAGCATTGAGAAAATAGCAATCTCAGTAAGCTTTTTTGTCAACTTCTAGAAGTGGAGATGACAGGATAAGTACTATATGTTGAGATTCAACAAGATGATGAGCTTAGTGAAAAGAGTCGCCTTCATTAAGTGGGCCCGCAGGCTATTTTTGGCGCAAAGTCTATTTTTAGACATGTCAATCATATTCTATGAGTTGCAGGATGCTATTTGTGGATGGTTGGTCACGTTGGAAAAATATATGGACTTCTATTTTTAGACATATTGGGCAGAGTCTATTTTTAGACAGCCAGTCTAAAAATAGATATGTCGAATATTATTAGCTCTTAATAATATTTGGACTCCAAACATTATCTTATTCTCTTGGAGCACTTAAATTAAGTGCATAGATGTGGCACAGCAGTTGACAGAAGGAATTACTATTCCTGATGGTTTACTGGAGCTATTGCATGGAGGACTTCCGTTAGAACTAATGTGACAGAGTTTGGTGGAGTTGGAGAAGTAGTTGGTGGAGTTTTATTTAGTTTAACTCAGTCAGACTCAGTTGAGATAGTTATATCTAGTCTAACTAATTGATACACTAGTGAGAGTGGTGTGAATTAATTATTCAATTAATTCACTAAATAATAACTCATTAATCAATTGAAGAATACATCAGTTAACTACAGTGCATGGCAGTTTCAGTGGAGACCAGTGGAGAGATAGGTGAAAGAGCAAGTGTGACTATCAGTTGTGACTACATTGATGTATTGATTGCATCCAAAACACAGTGGAGATGCCAATGAGGATTGTGTGAGCAAGGCTGGAGCAATTTGAGTTCATTCAGAGCCATTATTTAGCAGGGATTGCGCAGTAGAGGCAGGCTAGCAGGTGGCAAAGATCGGTGCATGGATTTGCAAGATCGGGCCTGATTAGTGTGTAGCGATTGTATTGTACTAAGAGCTTGATATGATCATCTTTGTATGAGGATTGTTACATGATCTCTATGACATATATTATATATAGATAGTTGGGTTTTTCAGCTTCAGGCTTTCCCGTTAAACAACTGTGTTACTGTGTGTGAATTTTTATTGTTTCATGTGTGCATTGCAATCTTGATTTAATTTCCACAAATGATCAATGGTGGAATAGATTCTGTATTTTGCATGAAGTTAAAATAGTGTGAGATCAGGAGAATATTGGAAATATAACACATAATTTATATAATTTCTACATGCTATCAGAGCCAAGTTTATCATTGGAGGAGATTGCAATTATTGAAGTGGTTGAGTTTTGTGCTGGTGGAATTCGAATTTGCTGCAATGTTTTCTGGGTGTCGAAGTTGAGCATTCATTGAAATGTCTTTCAACGGATTGCAATTGGAGTATGCCCTTGATGGGAGCTCGAATTACATAGCATGGAAGGACAGGGTGGAGGCAGTGCTGGATGATAATGGGTTGAAGGAGTTCATAGATGCTGATATTCCGAAGCCTACATCTAGCGATGCAGCCGCACTTGACGCATGGAAAAAGAAGGTAGAAAAGTGTCGAAGGATTATGTTGGAAGGTGTGAAGGACCACATAGTGTCCATCCTTCATGTTAAAGCCACTCCATTCTTAATGTGGAAGGCTTTGACAGATTTATTCCAAAGCAGAAGTGACCAGAGGAAGTTGGCACTTAAAGACAAGCTCAGAAAAATAAAAATGGAGAAAGGCGACAATATACCAAAATACCTCACAAAGTTTTTCCACTGCAAGGATGAGCTGGCAAGTGTGGGTGTTAATGTTGATGAAGAAGACTTGGTGAGCTTGGCTCTCCCTGGGCTTCTGAAGAGTTGGCATAGCTACGAAGACTCTGTCAATGGACGGGAGAAACTGCCAGGATGGGAGTGACTTTGGTCAAATCTTGTGCGGGAGAAGATAAGGCGGGGTACCAGGGATGGATCTTCATCGAAGAATGAAGATGAAGAAAATTTTTCTTTGGCTACCAAAGCAAGGAAAGGGAAGGGGAAGAAAAATCCTTCTCAATCCAGTGTGAAAGGAAAAAAGCGGGATTTGTCCAAGGTGAAGTGTTTTCACTGTCACCAGCACAAGCATTTCGCCACTAATTGTCCATAGAAGAAGAAGAATAAGCAGGCTTCTGGATCTGCAGCTGGAGAGGCCTTAGCCTCATATTTTGAGTTGGATTTTTATTTTATCACATGCTTGGTTTCAAGTGTGATGGGATCGGTGTGGTTTCTTGACAATGGTGCATCTTTCCATATGACCGGAGACAAAGATTTGTTTAGTGATCTGGAGGAAAAGGATCTTGGAGTGCACATCGAGATGGGCGATGATGGTAGATACAGTGTGACTAGTATCAGGACCATTTCCTTTGAGAGGGAGTCTGGTAAATCTTTCATCTTGAAGGATGTCATGCATGTTCTAAGATTGAAGAAGAATCTGATCTCCGTGGCGATGTTGGAAGATAAGGGTTATGATGTTGTTTTCAGTGAGGGAAAAGCTTTCCTTCGGCATAAAACAACTGGTCAAACTAGGAGGATAGGGATTCGAGTTAAGAATATTTATCAATTGTAGGTAGATGGCTGCGCAACAATGGCAGGCAAAGTAGAAGGAGTGGTGAGCCGAGATGAGGGCAAATTGTGGCACAGGAGATTGGGCCATATTCACCATGGTGCTTTGAAAATTTTGCAGCAGATTTCTACCAGGCTTCCCAAAGGTACACTTGCACAGTCAGATCAGTGTAAGGGATGTACTTTGGGAAAATTTGTGAAGGCCACTTTTCATGAGAAGGATAGTCGTGCCTCGACGATCCTTGAGAGAATTCACACAGACGTGTGTGGAACTTTCTCAGTTGCTTCAACAGCAAAGCACAGGTATTAAGTGATATTTTTTGATGACTTTTCTCGTAAGTGTTGGATCTTCTTCATGCAGAAGAAGAGCGAGACATACTCAAAGTTCTATGAGTTCAAGGCGCTGGTTGAGAAAGAGTTGGGGAAGCAGGTGAAAGCTCTAAGGAGCGATAATTGTGGTGAATACATCTCTGGTGAATTCAAAGACTTCTGTAGCAAAGAAGGAATTCGAATAGAACTCATAGCGCCTCATAACCCACATCAAAATGGGGTTGAGGAGAGAGAATAGAATGATTGTGGGTGTTGCACGAGCAATGTTGCATGATCAGGGCCTTCCCATACACTTGTGGGCTAAGGCATGCAACACTGCGGTTTATGTGAAAAACCGTTTTCCTCATAGAGTACTTGGCATGAGTACATCCGAAGAGGCATTTTTTGGTAAAAAGCCTGATATTTCTCATTTGAAGATTTTTGGCTCACCTATTTACATTCATGTGACGAAGGATGCTAGGAAGAAGCTGGAACCGACCGCAGAGGTTCGGATATTTGTGGGGTACACAGAAACACCCCACAATTATCGTGTGTATTTTCCAAACATTCGGATGATTGTCGTGCGACAGGATATCAAATTTCATGAGGAGAAATCCATGAAGTTGTCGCTTGAGAGGGAGCTACACTTGCATGTAGAGGAGGAGCTACTTGTTCCTTAAGATGAGCCTCAAGATGTGGATCAGCCGCAAGAGGAGGTTCATGGAGTGGAAGAAACCACTCATGCATCACCAAACATCAGAGGGTGGAAGCACACTACAGAAGCTGAGTGACTGAATCTTGATGTAGTACAGAATGTAGGAGTTCCTACATCATAGTGCAGACAGAGACAGTCACCTAACTGATTTACTGGATACATGGCTCTGATGAGCAAGTGTATCGTGACAGAGCCATCCTCTTTCGAGGAAGCTGTGGAGGATCCCGCATGGTTAGATGCCATGGTGGAAGAGTATGATTTGATTGTCAGAAATAGTGCATGGGAGATTGTCCCAAGGCTGGAAGGGAAATCAGTGGTAGGTTCGAGATGGATCTAAAAAGTGAAGCAAGCTGCTGACAAGAGCGTCGAGAATTATAAGGAAAGATTTGTTGCCCGGGGCTTCTCACAGATCGAGGGATCGACTATGAAGAAACCTTTGCACCTGTCGCAAGTTATTCTTCCATACGGACCATCCTTGCTCTCTCAGCGCAGATGGGTTGGCACATTCATCAGATGTATGTGAAGACTGCGTTCCTCAACGGAGTCATTGAAGAGGAGGCGTACATTGAGCAGCCTGAAGGATTCGAAATATTCAGCAGCGAGTCTCATGTGTGCAGGCTCAAAAGAGCACTTTATGGGCTGAAAGAAGCACCTCGTGCTTGGTACACATGGATAAACAGTTATTTCACTGGACATGGTTTCGCCAAGAGTGAGGTGGATCCAAACCTATACCAGATTTTGGTGGATGGTAAGCTTTTGATAATTATACTTTATGTAGATGATTTAATACTAATAGGTGATGAACTATTGATACAGTCATGCAAGGCAGATCTTGCAAAGGAGTTTGAGATGAAGGACTTGGGCCTCCTTCATTATTTCCTAGGATTGGAAATTTGGCAGCGGAAAGGTGAACTGTTTGTGTCTCAAGGAAAGTATGCCTGGGAGATATTGGAGAAGTTTCACATGCAAGGCTGCAAGCCTATCGACACTCCTCTTCCTGGTGGTTGGAGGAAAGAGGATGCTACATCGGCAGAGGTAGTGGATGCCACTATTTATCGACAGTTGGTTGGTTCGCTCATGTATTTAGTCAATACACAACTAGACATATGCTATGCAGTGAACCAGCTTTCACAAGCGATAGTTAAGCCTACCAAGCTCTTTTGGAAGGCAAGCAAGCATGTCCTAAGGTATCTCAGGGGCACATCTGGATATGGATTATGGTATAGAAAGTCGGATGATTTGAAGCTGCATGGCTTCATGGATGCAGATTGGGCAGGAAGCCCAATGAACAGAAAGAGCACATCTGGAGGGATTTTCAGTATTAGATCTACAACAGTTTCTTCGTACAGTAGGAAACAAAGATACATGGCACTCAGTTTAGCGGAGGCCGAATACATGGCAGCAAGTTTGGCTGCATGCGAGGCTATATGGATGAGGAAGATCCTGGTCGGTTTGTTTGGTTCTCACTTAGATCCTACTGTGATATATCGTGATAATCAGAGTTGCATTAAACTCTTGGTTAATCCAGTATTTCATGATAGATCTAAACATATTGACATCCGGTACCATCATATCAGAGATTGTGTGCAACAGAAGATCATGTTGCTTTCTTACATTCCTACGGAGGATCAGGATGCAGATATTCTGATGAAGGCGCTCACCAGGAGAAAATTCGAATACGATAGAGACAGGATCAGGGTGGCAGATAATCCCTATATTTTTGAGATGGAGTGTTGAGATTCAACAAGATGATGAGCTTAGTGAAAAGAGTCGCCTTCACTAAGTGGGCCCGCAGGCTATTTTTGGCGCAAAGTCTATTTTTAGACTATGTCTATTTTTAGACATGTCGATCATATTCTATGAGTTGCAGGATGCTATTTGTGGATGGTTGGTCAAGTTGGAAAAATAGATGGACTTCTATTTTTAGACATATTAGGCGGAGTCTATTTTTAGACTTCCAGTCTAAAAATAGATATGTCGAATATTATTAGCTCTTAATAATATTTGGACTCTAAACATTATCTTATTCTCTTGGAGCACTTCAGTTAAGTGCACAAATGTGGCATAGCAGCTGACAGAAGGAATTATGCTATTCCTGAGGGTTTACTGGAGCTATTGCATGGAGGAATTCAATTAGAACTCATGTGACAGAGTTTGGTGGAGTTGGAGAAGTAGTTGGTGGAGTTTTATTTAGTTTAACTCAGTTAGACTCAGGTGAGCTAGTTGTATCTAGTCTAACTGATTGATACACTAGTGAGAGTGGTGTGAATTAATTAGTTAATTAATTCACTAAATAATAACTCATTAATCAACTAAAGAATACATCAGTTAACTACAGTGCATGGCAATTTCAGTGGAGAACAGTGGAGAGATATGTGAAAGAGCAAGACTATCAGTTTTGACTATAGTGATGCATTAATTGCATCCAACACTCAGTGGAGATGCCAATGAGGATTGCGTGAGCAAGGCTGAAGCAATTTGAGTCCATCCAGAGCCATTCTTTAGCAGGGATTGCACAGTAGAGGCAGGCTAGCAGGTGGCAAAGATCGGTGCATGGATTTGCAAGATCGGGCTTGATTAGTGTGTAGCGATTGTATTGTACTGAGAGCTTGAGATGATCAGATTTGTATGAGGATTTTTACATGATATCTATGAAATATATTATATACAGATAGTTGGGGTTTTCAGCTTCAAGCTTTCCCGTTAAACAACTGTGTTAATGTGTGTGAATTTTTATTGTTTCATGTGTGCATTGCAATCTTGATTTAATTTCCGCAAATGATCAATGGTGGAATAGATTTTGTATTTTGAATGAAGTTAAAATTGTGTGAGATCAGGAGAATCTTGGACATATAACACATAAGTTATATAATTTCTACACTATAGATTACAAAACTCGTCATATAATAAAAGTTGGTTTTTGTTTTAGGATTGTTTATATGTGGTTTTTTTGGCATTAGAAGTTCAACATTAATAGGATTCCTATAGTACTACGTGAAAAATTGAAACATTATAATAAGCTAAGGGGCATCAATCATGTTCATATTCATTCTAATTCAATGGTTATCTAGACCTGTAAACAACAAAATGGTTTTCTTATGCTAGTATAAAAATATTGAGGTGGTATTCACATCTCTAAATACATTTAAATAGGAGAAACTATTGAAATACATATGATATAATTTGAAAGGATCATTTACATTCTAAAAGTTGATCAATGTAATCAGAAAATAGAGGACAACTATGAATGCATACTGCTAAAGATGTAAAAAGGACTTTGTTTCAACTTTAGCTTCAACTCTAAATTATAAGGTTCCAAATTTGGTTTTAGAAGGGAACATGAGTTCAAGATATTTGATGTTTGAAGGAAAGAGGATGCAAGTAGTATAGGATCCTTGGGAGCTTTGGTGTTGAGGCCTGCAAGGATAAAATATATTCAAACTACTGTGTTGGAACATGAGGAAAGCTCGCGGGGTTTCAATAAGCTTAACATTTTGGAGGACTACATAACAACATAGAGAATTGTGGTTGAATATAGACATACAATGTGTGTGGGGAACATTAGAGGTAAAATAACAAGTTCCTTTGTGGTTGATGATCACAAGGAAAAATATATTGAACTAACTACTCTAGACATGGTTGAGGTTCAACTTTTACATTTTAGGACATGTATTCCAAATTTGGGAATATAGAAGAGGCAAATGCATATTTGATAAAATTCTAGAGAAAAACTTGGTTGGTTGGAATTTTATGATTTCAGGACATGCCCAACGTTGTTGTGGCAACACTCTGGCTTAAATAGGGATTTTAGCTTCCAGAGATGTAGTAGAGTTTGTTGTTGAATCTACGATTCTTCTCATGCAATGCCTACAATATCCCGCTTAGGATATGGCCTTGAAAATTTGTGATATGCATCCCAAGTTGTGCACAAGATGGATTTTTCATAGGCATGGGAATTAGTTTACAGGTCCTTGTATAATCCTTATATCAAGGAATGATATTTTTAATCAATTTTTAAACAAATCTTCATTCCTTGTTAAATGTCTACAAAATTCATACTATAGAGAAAGCTGTATCTTTGGTCGGGTTGAGAAAGTGAAATAAAATTATTGTAGGGGATTAAACTTAATACTAAATACTATTACCATAATTCTTTCAAACATTGGGACAGTTAAGGAATGCACTATGTGCATCTACTCATGTAACTTTTTATAATTAATAGAAGGTTACGATTTTTCTAAGAAAAAAAAATTATTTCAAACATAGAGTCTATTTAATATGTCAACTAATATCAATATACAATGATCATAATTGATTATGGAAAAGTATGAAGTGGTGGTAAACTTGTTTTTACACGCTCCTCAAGGTTTCGGGGGGATTTTATAGATTGACGAAGATACTCACAAAGTTGTAATTGAAGATGTAAAAAGGATGATGATGGTGCAGGTCTTGTCAAACAAGATGAAGTTCCATAAGCATGATTAGAGTGCATGGTAGAGCTAATATTAAGAACACAAGCTTGATTGATTTCAAAATTATGTTGTATAAGCCTATTCGAAATTTTCCCACTTAACATTGAAAATGAAGACAAATTGGTGCTTATGATGGTTACATGTGATGAGATAAAATTAGGTTCCTCCTTTTCTCTTGCTACTGATGAGGATTTTAGGGGATTCTTGGATGAAGTTGATGTTGATCTACTTTATGAAATCAAAGATACCCTTTGTGGTTATTCTTGTTTAACTGAAAACAACCCTAATGTTGATGAAAATGAATATGGGAAGACAATAAGCATCGATGAACCTTGAAGAAGATGCCTAGGATTCTAATATGTATTATGCATAGTATTTTTGGTTAGATTGTCGAGAGAATGAACTGTGAAATTGAATTGAACAGTCATAAATCCCATTTTTAAATGTTAATGATGATTGAATTTATGATAAATAGGAAAATGCGAATGGGAGAACTATATGAAAAAATACATAATTTTGGTTGAATATCTACATACAATGTGTGTGGGGCATGTTAGAGGTAAAATAAAAAGTTCTTTGTGGCTCATGATCACAAGGACACAAATCTTGAACTGACTGCCCCAAACATGGTTGAGGTTCAACTTTTCCATTTCAAGACATGTATGCCAAATTTGGGAATATAAAAGATGCACAATTCCCAGCATCGTCACGACAACATTCTAGCTTATACAGGGCTTTTAGCTTCCATATATGTAGTAGACTGTGTTGTTAAATCTGTGATTCTACTCATGTAATGCCTACAATATCCTGCTTAGGATGTGGCCTTTTCTTAAATTATTTCTCTACTATGTTATAATTTCTGGACCGAAAATAAACTTTGTTTCAACTTTAGCTTCAACTCTAAATTATAATGATCTGAAATTAAAAATTGGAAGGTTTCATAAAAAGTTTGCAAGTAATTTTATGTCTTGTGGGAAATTGATCAAGTTGAAAAAGCACATAAACTTAGTGTTTTTAGTTAAGTTTTGCAAAAATAAAATAGAGAAAAATAGACCATGAAAAACATCACACAAACAACAATTTGATGGCAGAGTTCACCCCTCCCAGGATACATCTTTGGGTCTAGTTTCCAATTTCGGCCCTTTAAATTATATGCTCAAATATGTAATTACATCTGTTTACATAGTTCAAATTGAAAAAAATGACACTGTCATTGTGTCTAGAACACCCAAAAACCCTTGTTTAGGCTCTTCTTTGGCTAAAAAAGGCTGAAGAATGACCAAGTTAGGCTTCTTTCTCCAATTCCCTACTATTTTTCCTTCAAATTGACAAAAATGGCTAACTGTTCTACGAAATCCACCTTTTCGCTCACCACTGAGCGACAAATTTGCCTGGGATCGACCTGATTTATACCACAATTTTTGCAAATTTTCATCTATTTAAGCGTGCAAAATAGGACTTAAGCATCAATTTATTATTCCATTCTTTCATTCCTATGGTGCCATGTGTCTAGGGGCTGGGGCACGCACCTACCCATCTGGCCTTAGCTCCCTCTACTTCGAGTGTTGGTATCATGGTGATTAACGAAATTAGGGCCATAGCTTCATAACTCGCCTCCGTCAAGGTTCTATGATGTATCATATGGCTTTGGGTGAGGGCTTAACCACCCAACCCCAAAATCCTTGTCGATCGGTTATATGTGCGTCGTAAAACCAGGAGTTGGGGCCATGTTCCCCACTCCTCCCGCCAACTCCAAACCCAATATAATTTAAATATAAATTTTTTGGTATTTATAACAAGGCTCAACGTGTAGCCCAATGATTCGACAATCGATTTTTTCAGTGGAGGTCATGGGTTCGATCCATGCAGGGTCGACTAGTCAACCCTGAGGGCCACATGGCTCCCTCCAATTGGTCCACATGACACCTCATGATTAGGCCACATCAAATCAACCAGCCAATAAAAATGTGTCAACACCGCATGTATGACCTGCCATATGTCAGCAGAGGATTGGCCTATCTGAGACCGTACCCTGAACAATCATCTCGTGACATCATCATATGGCATGACCAGTAAACAACCCAGTCAACCCTACAAGTTGACTTTTTAGCTATTGGGAAAAAACTTCAGAATATCATAAATTCCTCATACGATGTTGAATTGAGGAAATTCAAGGGGTGTTGGAATTAGGATGAGAAACACTACGATTTGGCATTGGTTTCGAGCGATTTTGAGCACTTTGACTTTTGAGAATATTTTTGATCCTCTAGATCATTCCTCCCCACTATAAGCTTTTGGACCACCAATGTTATCACCAAAAAAAATCACCTAGCCATTTCTAACTAGGCGGATTGAAATACACCATGTAAGTTTTATTTTACCATAGTAACATCACTTTCATTATAGGAAATAATTTAATAAACCACTTTTATTAAGTTATTTCTGATTAAAGTTAAAAAAATCCACGAGAATAATTAAATAAACCACTATTTATTTAATTTTCTCTAGGAATAATTATTAAATCATTGTTTAATAATTTCTTTTTGTCACATTTGACTAAATCACCTAGGAATAATTAAATAAATCACTATTTACCTATTTTCCCTTAACTCCATTCTTGGAATTATTGTAAAATCATTATTTAAAAATTATTTCATTTTCACACATTTCTTATTATTCGTGAAATAATTAATAAATAATTTTATTTGTTAATTATTTCTAAATAAAGATATTTAACCAGTTTGAATATATTTTCCCTCTCCAAAAATATAATAAAGTATTCCTAATGGTTAGATCTAGATTTTGGTCAATAATATTTTATTATTCTCCATTTTCAAGATCAACCCAATACTTTGTTATAAATAATAGGGTTTTTCATTCTTTCTTCACCATGATAATTATCATCATCACCATTATCGTCTCCATACTTTTGAGCTCCCACTAGGGTTCTACACATTGTTTTGGTCTTCACATATTGAGAGAGGAATTTCTAATACTGAACTGTCGAGGACATCAAAGGACCCATCCCAAGGAGGGAGATTTAAGACCCTTTTTGTAAATATCCTTCACTAGGTGCTATTAATAAAAGATATATTCTTTCAAACACTTTTCCATAATTGGGTTATTACATTGGATTTATATTTTTGTTTATCATTTTATATCACATACATCTATTTTTTTGTAGGTTTTTCTCACATATTTATTGTAAATCTAAAGTATAAGAAGCCACAATTGTTGTTAGGGTCACTAGTCACCTGTGACTTAAGTGGGACCCTTTTGGTACACCTTCCAAGAAATTGCATACTAACAACCAAAAGTCTGTTTTCCTTCATCAATTAAGTGAGGATATAGCTCCCTCACTTTCCCTATATTAATCCACCTTGATTTACCTAGATTAGTACCTTTGAGCCTCACTCGAAGATACTCCACATCACCTCTACATGATGTCCGGATTCTCCTATCAATAATTTTATCTTCCCGCAACTCATTTAAGTATTTACGAGAAACATCTTCAATGGATGGAATCTGAACATTCTCTTCATGATCATAAACCAGAGGAGGCTCATACAATCTCAAGTTTTCCACATTCAAAATAGAATAAATTTGCATGTAAGGTGGAAAATATAATCAGAAAGCATGTCACTAATCTTCTCCAAAATTTTGAAAGGACCCACTAGTACAAATGGGGCCAAAATACAATGTCACTTCGTCGGTTATACCTTTCAACTTTGTCTACTATCCAACGAACCTAAGACATATATATCTTCGGTGGGATTTCGTTAGATATTTGACCACCAGGAAATCATCAAACCTGTACATCGGTTATCCATCGTCCTTGATACCAAATAAACCATCGGCTAATCGGGAATTTGTTTGACGTATATTCATCGAATAGGTGACGTTTTGTTCGACGCATATTCGTTGAATAGGTGATTTTTGGTTCGACATATAGTCGTCGAATAAGCAGCGTTTTGTTTGACGTATAGTCGTCGAGCAGGTGACATTTTTTTCAACGTATATTCATCGAATAGGCGACGTTTTAATTTTTAACCAAGGTCAAATACTCGACATCGATCTGTTGGATGTGTTTATCGAGTATCCAACCATCATACATTAGTTAGTCGATGTCGTAACTTTTCATTCGAAAAAGATGTTATGGATCTGACGATATTTTGCGTCGAATGGGAGACAGATATCCAAAATTGGTTCATTGATGAGGGTCAATGAATATCCTACACTTATTAAATTTACGTCGAATATCCGATGAGTTATTATTGAAAAATAATGGAAGAGGCTCCAAGGAATGGTTGTTAAATTTAAAAAGGTATTTTCCTTTTAAGTTATAGAAAATTTGATTTCAAACTAACTAATTCTATACCTTTAATGTAGATGTAACCCAATTACTAAGATTATGGTTCAGGCAACAAAAATTGGAAAATGTGTAATTGTCATCTGTTTCAATTCAAGAATTCACTTAAATGAAATAATGTACATGGGATACGAGCTTCAGCAATGTTGTGCCAAAAGAGTATTGCCATGAAATCTACATATAATTGCAGTACAATCCTCTGCTAGCACAACATTGTTGACCCTCGCATCCCATGTACATTATTTAATTTGAGTGAATTCTTGAATTGAAACACATGAAAATTACACATTCTCCAATTTTTGCTGCCAAAACCACAATCTGAGTAATTTGGCTACATCTACATTAAAGGTCTAGACTAAGTTAGTTTGAAATCAAATTTTGCAGAACTTCAAAAATCAAATACCTTGCTAAATTTAACAACCATTCCTTGGAGCCTCCTCCATTTTCCCAAACTTCATCTTGAAAACTAGGCAATAATTAATAGATGCAGAGGAAAAGTATCTCTAATTCTAAGAAATAGGATACACATGACAATATATAAAAGGGCTAAAACACGAGTTTCTAAAATTATAAGAACCATCAAAAAAATTCCTAATAACAATAGCGAAAAATTGAATGCTAAATGTAATGTTACCTTTTTGAGATAATTTCTTCCAATAGTTGTTCCTCTTCAACATCCAAATCGACACATATTTTCCTACACATATTCATGAGACCAATGAGGAAAATTTGACCAAAGGTTTCCTGCTGTTTGGAAAATTCATATATCTAGTTATCACGCTTAATATGTCCTCCAATCTTCCTTATAGCTAAGAAATCCATGAGAGTTGTGTTCCCTATACCATTAACCCCCATAAATGTCGTAAGAACACCAAGTATGAGTGCACATATAACATAGCAATTGAAGTCTATATTTAGTCACTTGTTGTTCCCTCTTTTCCTGTAGATGAATCCAAAATTAGTAAGCCAAATCCATCAAGTATGAGAATCCACAAAAAATGGCAATAGTTGCATCACATAATATATCACTCTCAAGGCTCAAGTTCCATACAAGGGGCATGTCAAAAAAGTATTTGACATTTTCAAAAGACATGGCTAGTGGTTGAAATGGAAAAATCATTCCTCACTTTTGAGCAATTCATATTGCATCCTCCAAAGCCAACTCATTATTGCCTGCTAGATTAGCTGATTGGATTCTCATTTGTCTGATTTTCATTTCAGTTTCATAACCATTGAAAAAAAATTATAGAATTGAAAATCATGGAATCATCTGAAATTTAGTTTTGTTACAATTCAATATGTTCAACAAAATTTGAGAAAGATATGGTTAACAATTTTCTCACAAGTATTATTGGAATTTGCAGAAGATAGAAAACATGAGAAAGATCCTCTTCTTGACCTTGATGGTCTTGTATTGAACCATTACTCTGTACCATTTTGTTGGGATTGAATTTCTTCATAATCTTCTTCAAAAATTATAGCTTCAGGTTTCCCAAGAGCTATGCAGATAAAAATCCCATATAATTTCATATTGGAAATGATTTGATAAAGTAGAAATAAACAAAAAGAGAATGGAAGGTATGTGTTTAGTTAAGAAACTCGCAATTTAAATATGCAAGAGAAAAGTTAAACAACACAAAACATTGAAGAGTAATGAAAATCCCAACAAAGCACTAGCTCTTGTCTAATACCAATATCCTTGTGAAAGATGTTACAACACTTCAACACAGTAAGGCCCATATTCGTGGTGTTTCCTGCATTCTGAAGGCCAACATGGTTCCTAGAAACTAGTCAATGTGATGCATGATTGCATAAAACATCTTCATAATTAAAAATATATTGGTTATATAGAATTTCATAGTGTCCTTAGTGGATTAAAAAGGTTGAAATCTTACAATCTTCCATCTAGGAGAAATCATCTCATTCACATAGATCACACTCTCTACATATATCAAAGGTTAACACCTGTAGCCCCATATCCACCATTTTGGGACGTTATCTGCATTTTAAATCCATTAAGCCTGAGAACTATTCATCATCCAAGGGAAGAACAAGCATATAGAAGGTGTATGGTTGGCTTGATGAAGGTTCTTCCATAGATTCATTTCACTATGAGGATCCATTCAGGCATGTTTTACATGTAATTGGAGGAATGGTTACATGTATTACATTCTCTTTTGTCATGTCATTGATGGATATCATTGTTCTTAGGTTAAAAATAGGGCCTAAGACCATGTGGATGAAGGATTTGAGAAAAAAGGGAGCTTTACAAGATGAACACCCAACTTGAGATCATGCCTGTAGCACTAAGTTACACATGGGTTTGGTCAAATGCCCACTTGAGTCTTGAGGTTGGACACCCTCTTCAAGGAGGTGGTTGGGGGATGTTACAGGTAAGAAGGGGTGAGAAATAACCTGAATGGAATGTGCGCAATCTAATTACCACTAAAAACACATTTCTGACCAAGCATTTGAGAATTGTCAATTAGGAAAAAGTGAGCAGACATAATCGCGGAAAATAATTGTTTGACAGTGAAGAGTGAAATTTTAAACAAGGTGAGAGTAGGATGATTTATTACGACAACGTTATGGTTAGCGGAAATACTAATAATAAATGGTAATGAGTAATAAAAAAACACATGTAGGTTTATCATTGGAAAGTTAAATGACATTTGAGTGATGATGAGATGGTAGGAGTAAGTCAAATAGTCAAAGGGTGGTTTTGAAGCCTACCCGAGGGGGGTAGATGGGAAGTGGATTTGACAGGCGGGGGGTGTAGTGCGGTCTGAATGAAATGACGAAACTTAGGTGATGGTCGTTTCAGTGAAACATATTTACCTAGACAAAACAACCCCCTCGCGTGAATATTGTTCAGAAACACTGGGGGGTGCGGGTTTAGATGTGGGTTGTGTTAGGGTCCTATAATTTATAGGATCATGAGGTGATTGAATATTTTTGTCTCAGTTATATGAAATTGTAAATACTATTGCATGTTGCAAATGATTTCCATAAAAAATATAAAAAGAAAAAAGAAAAGAGGGTATTTGAATAAAAAATCGAATGAAAGAAATAAAATAAAGAAGTAAAAGAAAAGAAAGAATAAAAATAAATATGAAAGCCCCATGAAAAATAAAACGAAAATAGAAATTAAAGTGTTGCAAGTCGAAATTCCACTACTTGATACATAGTTTGAATTTGTTGAATAAATTGGATGTTGTGTGCACCTTGTTCAAAATGTGACAAACCTGAGTCATCAGTTTGAACCATACAGTTTAATCATGGTCAAACAAGTTTAAATTTTTATCAATTAGATTAGAGAATAATGTTAGCCAAATTGTCTAATCTTGGATAGTATTAATTAGGTATATGAATAATGTTGATTCAAATGTTTAATCTGAATCAATGACGCAGTGAGTAGATAGGATAGAGTAGGTGTTTTCTCCTCAAAGAAAATAAAATGAGGGTATGCTAGTTCAAATGCACCCTTTGTTGGATTAAAAAATAGTTTTAGGTTAGGAAAAAATTGAATTCAAAAGAGTCAAAAGGATAAAGTGGCGTAAATTTTACATCATACATCTTTATCCTAAGTTAGAAAGCTTTTGAATATATGCGCTATAGCCTAAAATATTATGTTCATATGTGTTATCCAAAGTTTGGAAGCATACGCTTTAAATCAAAGTTCACTGTGCATGTATTAAGGTTGATAAATGACATGAGGGGTTGTTGCATGTGATTAAACCTTGATATTCTCCCAGCCGTCAAAGTATTCCTCCACTAAATCAATGCTCCACAGACTTTTTCGGCCCCCCTTTGCCATCCTCCCTTTACCGGCCGGGGGGGAAGGGGGGAGGGGTGGTGGGGAGTCTGAAAAGTGGTTTTCCTCCCCGCAGGACCCACCTAACGTGTAACCACCACAAAGTTTCGCACCCCCCCTCCTTCCCCCACTCATAAACCATTGACCGCTTTGACCCCCCTGTGAAAACCACTTCTCTGCCATCCTTTCTAGCCAACTTTCCCCCACGCCTCCCTCCATTCATCACCTGACACCTAGCATAGACAATTGCCCAATTAAATGCATTCCCGAGATAACCGTTCGAAATTTCAATGGACCCGCGCCCCCAACGAAAACTACTTTGTAACCATAAAAACCCCTTTCACCACCATTCTAATTCCTTATTTTTTGTAAATTTCTAACCCTTCCTTCATCACCAAAGCTCTCTCATTGTAGTCAACCATCATACCCGAAAAAGGATTGATCAAGCACAGGAAAATACACCATTACCACTAATTTTCAACTCATAGATAAAATCCCCAGTAATTCACCATTACCTTCCTATTACTATGATTAAAATTATCGATATGCCTCCTAAAAAGAAGAATAAAGAAAATTCAATCAACCCAATTCTTCCTCCCCCTACTAATATTGATCATATCCCTCTTGCAGATAGGGATTAAAAATTGCAGATACTAAGTGCGAGTTTGATCTTTTCGAACTCTATTGTTGGCTAGAAGATAAATTCATTAACAAAAATGATGAAATTGGACTCTGGGAGTCCAATTTACCTCATTACAGCTTCCCTCGGACCCATCATTTCCCTTAATTCATTAGAAAATGTCAGGCATGATACTTACCAAATAAAAGAGCCATTGTAGCCCCAATGGAGAAATCGTATTCACCATCACTTCCAAAACCATTGACCAAATGATGCAAGTCCCTCCTATTGAAGCCAATGCACCATTTTTTGTAGAAACCTTGAATGAACTATATTAGAAATTTTATTTCTCCAAGAGAACACAAATTTTTGACATTTTCCTGCCTAAGAATGCTCAATTTCCCAAGAAGAATCCACCTATGCCTATTCCATGTTCCCTGATCAGGCCAAACACATCATATTTGTGCTTTCACACCTTCTAGGTTATTATTCTGATGAGTGGATTGATGAACCCATTCTTGGTTTCATGCCAATTTTCTCTACCAATAATAATCCTTCAGTTGTTTTTAAATTTAGTCAATTTTTGGCTGAAAGCATACATGAACAACTCCTAAAGTTACCAATTGAAGGAGTATTCAAATATGCTTTGATTCTTGTATATATATTCATTTATTATCAAGCAGACAGATTCCCATTTTCGTTGCAGAAATTGGATGAAGAAGGGAACCCATATTCAGTAATTTCCTGGACCTCATTGGTGAGGAAAGATTCAGATGAGTACACCTTCAAAGAGTACATATAACAGTTCACTCATCTAGTCATGAGCCTGCTGACCAACAATTTATACCAAAGAATTAGTGAAGAAATTAGGAAGATCTTTCACCTAAAAGAGAAGGCCAAAACAAGAGATTGGTAGCCCTACCAAAACTACACAAAGATTAGGGTGTTTGGATGTGAGATGCCACCATATAAGCTACTGAAATACCTCCCAATAAGATTATTTACCCTGGATTATATAAGAAAAATGATAAATTCAGATGAAATTCATTTTGTCTCAGCAAAGAAGAAGTCTCAATTCAGAATGAAAACACAGGTTGACCCTTTAAATTGCAATAATAGTGAAGCAGTTGAAGAAGCAGACAAGATCCTGAAAAAAATGAACAATAATATAATCTTTACATGGTCTTATGACCCTTTGGGCCTCATCTCCAAGGTAAGGGTGGAACACAAGACCACTCCTTATATGCACACACAAATGCCGGAGATTGAGAGGTATATTAATTGGTTGAAATGGATAGAGAACACCTTGCAGGAAGTAGAGGAGCAACTCATGTCCACCTCTATTATATATACCCCTAATCCTCAAGAGAAGACAAGGAAGAGACAAAGAGAGGAAGGATCCCCTTCAACTTCAGGGATCTCACCAAAGGATTTCAAAATCATCTACATGAAGAGGGCTAAGAAAAGTCCTAAAACAGATTCATTAAAAGAAACAAGGGAACAACAAGCTCCCATAGTCATCAAGGATCCATTGTCTTCAACACCATCAGGCACCAAATTTACAGAATCTCCAGCAGCACCATCAATGTCACAAGGCCAGTAGGCAGGGAAAATTTGAAGGACGGAAAATTATTTTGAAGTTTAAAAAATTGGTGAATCTCACTAGTGCCTAATATGAAAACTATAAAATGTTTATTGATGTATTTGTAAAATTCTTCAAATTTATAATGATATTATATATATTGTCTATATAATGTTGGCGATTTTTAAGGTAAAATAATTTTATATTGTAAAATTTGGGCGAATCACTTTTATAAAAAACGGAAATTGGCGAATCTTTTTTTTGGGAAAAACATGGAAAATTAGCCCACCTACGAATATTAGCCCCTAAAATTTTCCATGCCAGTAGGACACAACCAAAACAATTGAACTCATTCAGGGAGAAAAAGAGAAAATTATTTTTGATAGATACAAAGAGATTAAGCTTTAAAATGGAAGACTTAAAAGTAGTACATACACACAATTCTGGAAACAAAATGCTAGTTCTCAAAGTAGGCTTCTATCATCCTTTGATATAGAGAAGGGAATAATGAAAATGGAATTATTACAAGCTCAAATTTCACAACCAAACTCAGTTACGGAATACAATAAGACCTCCTATGAATTTGACGTAAAGGATATTCATCCCATCAATTAGATGGAGATGCATAAGAAGACTGAAGAAATGATATTTTCCACCTTGACTAACAGTTCAATGAATGTTTGAAAATTGTAGGTATCTCTTACAAATATTCAATCTTAGCTCAAGATTGAAAATCTTTCATCTCTAGAAAAAGACATCAGAATAAAATCAATAGAAGATCTTGTCATAAAGATGGGATATAATCCAGAGAACCTTAAGGCAGCTAAAGAAATGACAAAGAAGAAAAATGCAAATATTGCAGCCCTTAGAAATCAATTGAAGATGCCAGTAATAAAGGACCCACAAACCGAGGAGATAGAATATTCAGAGACCCAAAAAGAAGATATGATTAAGCTTATCATGGAGCAGAATGCTCAAATCAAAAATATGGAGGCAGAAATGGATAAGCTAATCAAGGAGAAGGAAGAAACTGCACAGTTGGTCATGATTCCTTTGAATGCAGTGCCTCTCACAACAATACCAACTATAGGTGCTTCTACATCAACAACACCTTCAGTACAACCTACAAATGCTACAAGCTAACTTACAAAAGAAATGGAGGATATGTCAATACAAATTGAAGAAATCAAAAGACTACAAGGACAGGTAAAAGCCTTACAGGAGCATAAGAACAGAAGTGAAATTTCACACTTAGCAGAGGCACAAAGGTCCCAAATATTGTTGGAAAGGATACCGAAAATGGAAAAAGAGTCAACCATTTGCCAGACCTTGGCCCAAGCCAAGGAGAACATATGGACAGATATCCTCAACTCCATGAATGAGATTTGGCCTTCTATACAAATCATTTTTGAACAAAATGAATCGATACAGAAAGCTACAGTAGCAGTTGTAGGCATCAAAGAAAATTTGGGTGATAAACCCACTGAAGCCACTAATATTATTAGATTCCTGAATTCTAAGAAAAGATATGAGCTGGAGGAAGTGGGAATTGAAGACAAAACTGAAACTATACTTGAAGTGAAGAAGGTTTTGACCAAAAATAACCTCATTCTACAGTTGGAAGAAAAATGTCAGGGATTAGATATTGCTGTCAAAATATTTTTCAACAAAGTTGAAACACTGAAAAAGAAGGGAATTCCTAGTTTAGTTGTAATAAATGATAAATTAATCACACATGAAGAATACATCATGAAATTGAAAGAAGTGGCCAATTACGACTCTAAGTTTGCTGGAATAAAGGGAAGCTTAGCAGGAAAAGCATTTCTTGAGGAATTAGGGAATGATTTTTATATAAAGCATGAGGTAAATCATATTTTTGTAGTTAAGCATACTTTTTCCAAGTATACTAAAGTGGACGAGGTTTACAGGAGGGTGACTAAAATTTCAATTCCAGATGAAGAAATATGGGAGAAATTGTGTGAGTTACTAGACTAAGTGAGTAACTTTGTCTTCAATTAGAAAAACAACAATGCAGCAAGGACCAAAGTAACAGATCAGAAACAACCTCCTTCAGATCAGGGCCACGCTTTGAACAGTTCCAACTAGCCCTATTAGTTTGTAATAGGAGATATAATTTGTTTTTAATTTTCCTAAAATATATCTTGATCAGTTATGAGATGATTTTTTGTAAATATTTGTATAATTACTTCAATTTTCGAAGTATTGAGGGTTGATTTTTTCACTCCAGAAGCTATTGTACTTTTCCATTTGATGGGATGGTCAGTAATAAAAGGGACTTCTTCACAGGATTCGTGTGTTGGATTATTTGGTGATGTGTTTCTCTAATTGTCTATGTGTTTATTTCTTCGTTTCCATGCTTATGTATTATTAAATCTGAATTAATTTACAAAAACTGTAATTAACAGAATTTGTTGAAACATGCACTATGATTCTGGCTATAGGTAATTTCAATATTTTCCTTTGATATCAAGTTAAATAATTCGTAACTGCTCTAAAAGATTGAGTTAGTTCACCTACCTTTCCTTGTGAAACTCATTTGAAAATTTGAAATAGATCCATGTTAGTTTATAGAATCCATATCTCAATGGAATTTTAATCACTTAATCAAACAAAACAATTAAAACAAATCATAAAAAATCAATCAAACAACTGAGCATTCATACCTAGCCTAAAATTCCCAATAAAGAAAGTTAAATCTGACAGAGAGATCCCTCTCTGATTTTAGGAGGGCTAGATCCTAAACTCTAAAGTGGTTTTGTGGTTACCTTTGTGATTTCTTTTTCAACATTCAGAAATTATAGAGTGCTAATAGGCCATTGATCTTATCGCACCCTATCTTAGCCCTTTAAATTTGCGGGCAATTTTTTTCATGTGCCAAATTTATTACATAATGGCATTTTATAAGTGATATGATAATTAACCATATAACCTAATATGATTAATAATGATAAAAACACTTTAGTCTAAAATGACATGACCCCTATCACATGCAAAATGGCTTTCAAGGCCCCCTCATATGTGCATTTTTTTTTTAAATTTGAAATTCAAAGACCTTATTTGAACCTAATTGACTCAAAACAAACCTAATGGTTATCTTGGATAACATGAGGTATCTAGGGTTAAGTACATTACAAAAATTCAACCCTAGGTGACTATTATCCATATGATCCTACTTAAATAGATAAATTGCTAAATTTAAGATAATGTAGAAAATACTTCCAGATCATAGCATCAGTCACACGATAACTAAAAATTTAAGCAGTGGAAGAATAAAAGAGTTTTGTAGATACATAAGTAATTTCTTCTCAACATCAACTTTTCATACCTCAAGGATACCTCTAAAAGATACTAATTAAAAACTCATGGTCATCATAAACATCTCAAAATGAGGTATATAATCTGCAAAATAAAGAAAGACAGAAGTTGTACAATTGTTGTATTGCTCCATATGGACATATAGATCCATATGATTGTATTGATTCTTTGTACAATTTCCTTTCAACCTATTGAAAACCTGTAAGTTCATCCTTATTGTGCATTACTTTCTCTTAGTTGTTCAATGTGGGAAATACGTCTCTATCATGTCTTATTTATGCTTTTCTGAAACATGTACAAGTTCTTTCTTGCACTGCATTATCAATATACAATACGTCTCTATTATGTCTTATTTATGCTTTTCTAAAACATGTACAAGTTCTTTCTTGCACTACATTATCAATATACAATACGTCTCTATCATGTCTTATTTATGCTTTTCTGAAACATGTACAAGTTCTTTCTTGCACTACATTATCAATAGACGTATTGTTTATTCGAGAACTATCGTTTATATGCTAAATGTAATATTACATTTTTGAGATATTTTCTTCTGATAGTTGTTCCTCTTCAACATCCAAATCGACATAGATTGTCCTACACATATTCATGAGACCAATGAGGAAAACTTAGATTAAATTTGACCAATTATTAAATCTAATTGCACCAATAAATAATAATTAAAAAAACTTGAGTGCATGAATACCTGAATGAGCTCCTCTTGGTTTAGAGAATAAATTATTGGTGTATTTTAATCTTGGAGCAAACCCCCCTCCACTCTACGCAGCAGCAACGAAGTCAACATTGACCTTCTTGTTGCTCTATTGGATCTCGGAGCTTTACTCCAATATTGTCCAAATATTAATTTATTCTCTACTGAACAGGGCCAACCACGCGAAGTTGGAATCTCTCATGGCCCCTCCCCCCCCCCACCCCTCAAATCACTCTCAATTCCCTAGTACCCAATCTATCTACTAGGAAATATTTGAAAGAAAGATATTAAGATACGTCATAAATAAATAAATATTTATTAAACATTTATTCATTCATTCATTCGTAGAGTTTAAAAAATATTTGATCTCATTATGATTTATAATAAACTGTATGCTATACATAATTTGAAACAAGGTTTTTCTAATTAAATTACAAGTACAATCAATTATTCTTCGGTTTCTTGTAATTTTTCATGTATGAAGCAAGGATTTCATCCCCTTCAGCTGTAATATGTCTTGCTCCCAACCTAGTCAAATGTATATACTATTGTAAGGGAAAAAGAGCATCAAATGCAATAAGAATAAAATGTTAAATTATTATTCATAGTAATTATCAATACAAGTGTTTTATTAATAAAAAGGTACTAGAGTGTTTGTTACCTACTTCGGTAGTAGAGGGAAGTAGGATACTTTTGGATGTGGCCATAGGTTCCTCCTCTTGTGTAGCCTCATCCCATACATGCTCTAGAGTAGAACCAAGAAGATTTATAATTAATACATCGTTTGCATTTAAATATTTCTAATTCTAATCCATACTATAAAAAAAAGATTATATATATATATATATATAATTCACATGAAATACCTCTAGAATCAAGTTGAACATCAGTTTCAATTTTCACTCCATTTTCACTAGGCTCATGTCTTCCATCATTGCTTGGGACATCAGTGTTTACATTGTGTGTCTTCTTTTTACAATCAATCACATTACTTTATGGCCAAAAATAAAAACCAATAGATTGTATACAAGTATTAATTTATAAATTCTCTTCGTTGCTTTTATTTACCTCAGTCTCAGGTGGGGGATTAGAACTAGTACGTGAAGACCTCGTGCTTGTCCTACATTCAAAAATGGCTTGGTATTAGTGCTTGTAAGAAAGCTTGAGGTCTTCCTCCGTGGGAGTTTCATTGAATTGTTCACCATTCAATTTTGCATGACAACATGAATTTTTTTTCTTCTGCAATACTAAATTAAAATTATTAAGAATCTAAAATTTGGATGCAATTTTTTTTTATACTTACAATTTTTGCAGCCAGTTTTGAGTAATCCCTAGGGCCAATATGATGTTGGCCATGTTTTTGTATTCTCACCTTTATGTCTTTATATGTATTTGGGAGCCTATATTTACGGTATTGATAAGCTTAATTACATGCCGCAATATTGATGAGAAATCATCATAATTACATTAATAAAAGTGCCTCATACCTTCCTGGTCTAGGTGTGTCTTCGCTTCTTTTCGAAGTTTTTTCTCCTTTGCATCTTCTAGGAGGTATTTCCACTCACTTTCTGAAATCACTGGAGGGCTCTCATACTTAGGGTTCTTTTGAAAATGAACCCTATATTGGTCTCACAAATATTTTAAATATAGGTTTTCCTTCACAGTAACTCCACTTTTGTTGAAGGTACCATCTTTGAACAAGCCAACCAACCTATTGATAAGTTCTTCCTTCAAATTTAAATTTTGCGAATTCCACCTTGTGCGAATGATGGGCCCAAAGAGTTGCAAGGATCTCTCATTCAAGCGCATATAGAAGGTATTGTTTCCTGCAAAATGATATTATCATTACTTGAATATAATGACACTCTATACATAAATTTTAGTTAGATCGTACTTAATATGTAAAACACTTCTTAAATACCTGGAAGCTTTTCTAATTTCATGGGAACATGGTCATCATATACCAAGAATGTAACTGGTAGTGTTCCCGAGCTAGTAACACGAGTAGACCCATGAAATTTTTCTTGACTAGATGTGATGGAATCATGGTCTACATCATGTGCACATCCTTCTGTGCATTTTTCTGTGGGTGCAGATAATGTTGTGTCACCTTGTTCAGGACTTGCATTAACGGTCAGTGTGTTTAATGTGTTACTCATAATGAAGAAAATATTTTACTACCAACATCGACCCCCATAGTCTCACCATGATGATCAAACTCCCTCAAAAAACCATGTAAAATAAAGAGTTCTTTTATGAAGGACGAGAAAATTAAAGTCATAAATAAATAAATGGGATAATTAAATGAGTTGCTTACCCCATGTTGATGGATTTGGGTC
The DNA here is from genome assembly GCA_034641835.2 of Pinus albicaulis. NCBI lineage: Eukaryota > Viridiplantae > Streptophyta > Pinopsida > Pinales > Pinaceae > Pinus > Pinus albicaulis. The sequence goes on from CM076580.1 coordinate 1,440,983,574, forward strand.
ATCACGATTATGATTTGGTCTCTTATATCTTCTCTATGGCTCAATCATAATTAAAAAACTGAGTCTCTTGTTTAATTTTACGATAAGCCTCTTAACTATTTGGATCAGATCGATCGACATATAATTTTTTTCTTCAGTAAGCACATCCTTAAGAGAATATGTGGATTGGTTTGAGGCTGGTGCCTTCCCATTGTCACCTTGTTGATCAAATACATGGTAGTTGGTTAGAGATTATTTAGGGATAGAAATTCTAAATTTCGATCTTCTTTTTTTCCTCATTCAAAGAGGAAGAGCACAATTAGCTCTTTTTCTTCCAGAAGAAAAAATAATTGTTTTATTAAAGATATAAAAATAGTTTACATGATTTCTTCATATGTCATCATATTTAGCATTTCCTGTGCCATATACATGATTTCAGAGTGGTGTAATAACTGACCACCCCTATGAAAGTAGAGAGAGATAAAAAAAAAATAAAGAAAATGGAAGGAGAAAGTAATAGAAACATACAATCATCATATAGTGCATAAGTAGCACACATGAAAAGGATCCAAAAAATAGTAATGTTCATGAGTCTTACATTTGCGATAAGTCATTCTCCAACATCCAACATATAATAGAAAAGAAACTAGATATGAAACATAAACAAAAAAGTTACGTGTAATGACAATAATGATAATTTTATGTGTCCCCGAACCACCTCTCGACCAGCAATGGTGTGAACATAGTGTAGGGTACCCACCATCATCTACAATCCCCTTTTTTACAGGTTGTCTATTAGGTCCCTCTAATTTGTCAGATTGGCAAGACTAAATATACAAGAGTAACATCAAACCAACTTTGGAGTCCTAGGACCTAGCCTTCCTGGCCCAGAGAGGGCTCTCTTTATATTTGTATAAAAGATGTAAACTTGATTGATTTTAGGGTTTTGATTTTAGGCTAGTTATAGTGATTAGGGTTTGTTTGTTTGTTTTTTTTGGTTTGGTTGGTTGTCAAGAAGAACAGATAGAGTACTGAGAGAGATTCATATCATTGGGCTATGGAGTCTGCAAAAGGTCTTGAAAATTAAAGCAATAGGTCAAGGGTGTTTCAGAGGGAAATTTTAACAAAGCCAAATGGACCTTCAAAGATTATGTGAGTGAAGTGAACATTAAATTGTGAGATTAGTAGGTTTAAAGGGAAGTTAAGAATCCTTTAACATGTACTATAACAATAAAATTCTTTAAGAACACTATGCATAAAGAAATAACCAAAGACAGGGCATACCATAAGCTTCTTTGACCAAACCCTAGCAAGTAAACATTAAGACAACAATCTAGCAAACCCTAGAGAGCAAGAAACTTGTAAATTCTCTAATGATTTCACCTTCAGAAAAATAAAACATTTAAGATAACACATAAGTAATGATTAAAGAGTAGGGAAATCCTAAATTATTTAATCAAACTATGAAATACCTTCAAAGAAACTATTTAAGATGGAATAAAGGATAGGGCAAACCATAAAATTCCTCAGCCAAACCCTAATTAGCAATACTTCAAAGAAAATACCTCAAAGACAATGTTTAAGTTACACCAAAGGACAGGGCTAACCATAAAATTCTTTGGCATTGGCTCCATTAAATCATTCTTAAGATAAAAAAGCTTAGTGGAACTAGACATCAATCAAGAATTCTCTAATCTAACCTAGCAGACGAAAACATCTAGCAGTAGAAAGTAGACAGAGTTAAGGTGCCTCTAAACAACATTTATTAACCTAAACTTTTTGTTCTACTGCATGAGAAAGATGAAACAATATGAAAAAATAAGAAGACAAGTACTAAATCAGAAAGACATCACCATTAACCATGTTCATGAATCCTACAAATGTGCTTGCTCCATTTCCATTCAAATCAAAGCATTCACAAAACTGCAAAGCCAATTTCTCCTCAACTCCAAGTTTATGATATTGAGTTTAACAATCAACCCACAACTAAAATGAGGCCTCCATGCAGTATTTAACTTGAAAAGGGGGACCAAAACCCTATGTAGGGCTTCAAAATTTCATTAATACACCATAAATGTCAATTTTGTCCTATGAGACCATGCAAGGTCCAAGGCACAAATATCCTAACTTAATAAATGCAAAAATCAATTCTAACATAAATCCTCATCTAAATTTGGAGATATTTATCTAATAAGCCTTAAAAATATATTTTTAATTTATTCCAAGTGTCTTTTTTTGACTTTCAGGCAAGGGCGTAGTGCCAAGGTTCAAGGGCGCAGCGCCAAAACTAGGAAAATTTATCTTTTTGCAGCTGATATTTGGAGGTTTCCCAGTGTCCAAATGAGCTCCATGATAGCTCATTGGAAAGCTTGTCCTATCTATTTTCCAAAACTTCCTTTATTTTCCTGATTGGAGTCCATTTAATTTCTCATAACCCACTTTTTCAATATTGCTCAGGGCGCAGCACCAATGCTGAAAACAGGGCAGAAAGGTGATTTTTTTGCTTGTTTTTGGCACTTTTGGAGTACCATTTTTGCTCCAAATGAGCTGAAAATTTTTGTGAGTGATTTCCTTGGCATGATGAACATGAAAATGTAAGCCATTCCTCCATTTGGTTCCCTAAAAAAGAGCGCAGTGCCAGTGGCGTTGCACGCTTGACTCTTCAAAAAAGTCAAAAACTCAAAAAGATGCCAAAATTTGGATTTGTCTTTCTAATCACGTCTGGGATGCTTGTAGGGATGCATTAATAAGGATTTCAAGGTTTTATTTGTCCTTTTCCTCTTTTAGGGCTTGAATATTTGCAAGGGCTCTTTTGAGCTTGGCCCTTGCAATCTTGTTTCTTAAGGCATAATGCCTTGCCATATTCTTCTGCATGTCAAGATCTCTCTTGGTCTTCTCCAGCTGATCCTCCAAGTGTACATTTTCCCTCTCTTGCAAAGATTCCTTATCATAGTCTATTTCCATGGAAAGAAGCTCAATTGGAGTGAGTTGCTTTGCCAATGTTGTCTCTTTCTCTCTTTCCTTGGCTAGAGCCTTCTTCAAGCCAATTATCCTTGGCCTCCTCCTAGGAAGTTGTTCTTCCTCTTCTTCACTGTCATCATGAATTTCCAAGACCTCATCTAGCTTAGCCTTGGCTTTTCTAGCCTCTTTCTAAGCTTTGATAGCTCTGACCTCATAGATGGCTTTTTTTGCCTCCAACTGCTAGTTTTCCACCTCAAAGAAGTTGATCACATTCTTGGCCCTACCAAGATTGGCTTGTAGATCCCTAATTCGAGCATTTTTTCTCCTGAGCAGAATGTTTGCGATCCTTTGCTCATTCTCATCATCACTGTCAAGGTGAATTAGCTGAAACTCTTGTTCATTTTCATGCTTGTCTTCTTCTTCTTCATCAATAACCTTTTCCTTACCTTTTTCAAGCTGCTTGGTTGATGTAGAAGGCATGGCCCCTTACCTCTTAAGGGCAACAAACACATGCCTATTTCCCCTCAAAGGAAAAGGTTCTATGTTACTAAGTTCGGTGCCATTTTCTTCACTGCCATCATTACTGCCATCTAATCTAATGCTCTCTACCTCACTGACATCTTCCTCACTGCCACTTGCCTCACTGCTCCCTCCCTCATTTCCTTTTTCATTGTTTGATGCACTGGTACCATGAGATGATGATGAGGGATTATGAAAAGTTGATGAAGGAGAGTCATCATGTGGTGAAGGAATGTGAGTGAAGGGAGATGTATGATCAGCAGGAGGTGATGGAATAGTAGGAAAGGAAGGATGAGATGAAGATGGTGCATTTTGCTGATGATGGGCTTGTGGAGAAGTAAACACCTCATTAGTAATGAAGGTCTCCCATGGAATTCCTTTCTACCGCAGTTGGTGCATAAAAACCATTTTAATAAGTGAGTGATGGAAAAGGCTTTGCATCTGCTGAGGACAGTCTCTATTTTTCACTATGTAGGACATTTTATCAATGCTTTTGTAGAGGTAATAGGGTATGTGCAGCATCCTTACTCTAGTAAAGTGCATGCACAGCCTTATGTGATAGGATTAAACGCAGGAGAATCTTCCTTCACATGTGAAATACTTCATAATGAACCTCATCATAGGTGCATATCTATCAAGAAAATGTGAGAAATGAAAGATAGATTTAATGTGGTCTTTGTACCTAGGCTTTAGGTAGGGTTCAAAGTAACTCATTTCTAGATTGGCTTGCTTGAACCATTTCTCCCCTACACTTGGTATCTCAGTGGCATTAGAAATAGTATCTATAGATATCTCAAAGGTGACCCCTACAAGGTTAACTTGTTTTTCATGCAAGTTAATGATAAAGATTCTGGTTAGCTCTCGGTGGTTTTGCACCTGTTGCACCTTTTCACAAAATTCATAGAAACCTACATGTTTGAAACATGAAACAGTAAAGGGAGATGCCATTAGATCCCTTATGTTGAGGGGTTCAAATCTGTTGATCTTTCCACCTTTGTGCTCATGCCTCCTTGGCATTTGAGCCTCTACATCACTGCCACTGTCTCCCTCTCTTGACATTTTGAAACTATGTTTTAAAACACTCTTGGGCTAATGTCAAATTGAGATGGAGGCCAATGGAATGTTAATATTTTTGCAAGTCAAGGGACAAAGTGTTATGAATGTGTTGTGGTAAAACACAACCCCCCCATTTTTAACTTGTTCACTTCAAATAATGGAGACCCTTTCTATAAAATTTTTGGCTAAACACCTTTTAGGATTTTTATTAAGTTGATTATCATACGATTTTATTATTTTTTTTCATTTTCTTTAGATTCTTGTTTTAATTGCTTTGTTAAAATCGATTTTTTATAAGCTTTCCATTGATACTTGTTTCACCTCATTTGGACAACTAGTTTGTAAATGGCACTCCTTTGAAGTCTAATCAATTATGTCGCCTGGGTTAAAAAATGCGTAAAATGTACAATATTTCATTTTTGTAATTAAATTAGTTCAATAATGCATTTAGTTTAAATATTAACCCCTAGTTAGTTATTACTAACAATTTTTATTTTTATTTATACATCCAAATCATAAAGCATCGGGATTTCAGTCATTTATTCCAATTTTCCTATTTTCAAATAAATTACTAATCTCGAAAAAATCAAAAATGTCAAAGTGGATGTAGTTCATTTTTATCAAAGTGGCTATAATTTAGATAATAAAATACACTTTAGATAAATTCATAATTTAATTAAACATTATTAAAATGAAACCAAAACAAAAAAAACTAATTTTTAACATTAATTTTTAAATTAATTAAATTAATTAAATTAAAAATTTAATATAAAAACAAATATATATAAAAAATAAAAAACAAAAAAATAAAAATTACATCGCATCGAGAGTTTTTATGGATACATTTCTTTGAAAAACTTGATGGCCCTCACCCTCCCGATTGCCGATTGCGATGATTTAACCAAGCCTTATTATGTTTGACTTTCAACTCACTCACACGTGAGTATAAAGGGAATAGTGAAAGTATACTGTTAGTTCAATGTAAGTAGAATGTTAGTTTAGCAGTTAGCATAGTGTTAGTGGTAGGTGTAATATTAATTTAATATTAGTTTAGTGTTAAGTTAGTATATGTTAGTGTTAGTTTAAGTGTTAGCATGGCGTTAAGGCTATGTTAGTTTTTAGGTTAGTGTAGTTTTAAGATAATGTTAGTTTAATGTTAGTGGAATATTAGTTTAGTATTAGTTTAAAATTAATTAGTGTTAGTTTAGTTCTAATTTAATAATAGATTTAATATTTATGATTAATTTTAGATTAGTTAAATTAATTAATATGTAGAATTTAATTAATTTAATTAAATCATAATTAATTATTAATTAGATTAATTTGTTTAGTTAATTATATTAGTTAGTTAGATTAATATTAATAATTATTTTAATTTATAGTTAACCATTAAATTAACATTAATTATTAGATAATTAGAGTCTAATTTAGGATTAAAATTTTAATTAAAATTCTGATTTTTAGCCCAACAACAGAATTTCCAGATTTATATCATATTTGACTTATCAACTTTGGAGGCTCATAGATTGAGTTTTACATGGCCAAATGAGGCCCAGGATGACTCATTGGAAAGAGAAAATCAAGGAGAACATTTCTAAGGAGGTTTCACTAACAAATTTGGTCATTTATTGGGTCAAAAATCAGGCAGAAAATCAAGCTCCGAATTTCTAAAACAAAATCAATTTTCTCAGTTTTATTTTCTTCATTTTCATTTGCCCAAAGCCTATTTTAATTGCAGATTCTCTCATCAATGATATCCTTTGCCAATTAAGCCATTCCATGCATCAATAGAGAGCTTATATTTTATTTTCAATTATTTATTTAAATAGAGTTTGATTGGATTTGTTTTAATGCCATAAATGATATTTTGATTTTATTGTTACATCTTAATTCATTTTGATTTCTTTTTGCAGGAAAAACAGTAGAAGGGATATGGAGAAAAATATCTCAATCAATGAGAAGGCTCTAGCAATTAAAAATTGGAACTTTTGAGAAATTAAAATTGGATTGGGCAGATTTCTCTTCAACTAAATTCCTCTCAAAATACTTTTGGAAATATTATAAATAGCAGATTGCAAAATGTGAAAAAGGGGGGTTGCTCTCCTCTGCAATTGTGGAATTCTAAAAGAATTTCTGTAATAGGAATCTAGAGTTGTAGGAGGGAGGAGAGAAAATTTCAGATCTGAACATTATTGAGGGTTTTTTTTCTTTATCTCTTGAATTATGTATGATGGGCAGAGTTTGTATTTCTGTAGCTCTAGTTTTGAAAGCAGAAATTCAAGTAATGTAAAGTATTGTTAGAGACCAGGATCAGAGAAGCGAATTCAATTAACTGGTATTTTTTGCATTTATGTATCAAATACCAGTTTCATTTTTATGTTAATAAAATGGTTGTTTCATTTTATTCATGTTTATGCATTTCTATTGATATGGATAATTTGTCCCAATATTGTTATGTATCTCTGCTCTTATGAATTAAACTTTGATTTATGAGTAACTATTTACTCAGAAATATGTCTTATAAAACTGATTTATTAAATAGTAATGTATTGTGAATTTCTTCCACATATTATTGTTTAATTATTGGCTTGACTGATTTGACAATCAATATCATTTTTGTGAATTTCTTCCGAAGTGTTGTTGATTTATTATTTCGTTTAAATGGTCTCAATAGGATGTGTTTCGGTATTCACAAATGTCGGCTAATTGAATTTCTTCTTTAGCTTGATATTAATTAAAAGCCAGACATATTTAAATTCTCATTATTTAATTATCTTGCTCTTAGTTGGGTTATATTTATATCTACTTAATTAAGATAGGATTTAGATTAGTTTCTTTTGGATGCATTATAGAATAAGTTTGCATTTAGATTAAGTTCTACATTCTTTTAATTCCTCTTCTCAAAGAGGAAAAATCTTAGTTGTGGTTTGGCTGAACCCAAATCAGCTTAAGGGTCATTCTCTTGCCCGATTAACAAGAAGAAGTGATCTGATATCCCTGCCTATTGGTAGTTAAAGATACATCGTAAACCAATAGTGATAGGGAAAAGGTAAATGGACCTAGTTAAACCAGTCGGAGCCACTATCATAAACAAAAAAGGAGTTGTATTAAGGTCCGGACCGGGTGGTTATCCCCCAATGTTGTTGCAGCGATTTTCGAGGCATCAACAGAAGGAAATGGATTTAGGGGGAAACTTAGATGAATGAAAACCTTCACAGCACCCTAGTTCACCCTTGTCCTGACTGATACTCTTTATAGGAAAATGGAATGATGTTTAAACAATGATTTTAAGCATGAAATTTAGGGTTTCTTCCTAGGGCTTCATCTTCTTTCAATTACAAATCATCAGATAGTTTGAAAATGGGGTTAGGTCATCCACCTACCATTTATCATTGCTTTGGAGGACCTTGGAGGAAGATTGAAGGTGTTTTGACTTGATTTGGATGGTTACATTTCTTAGAAAGCCCTCCTGGCCAAGAGCGTAGTGCCTAAGCTAACGGCGCAGCGCCGAGGCTAAGTGTGCAACGCCTGTCCTAAGGTTGCAATGACAAGAGAAATGCACTGAGTCTATTTTTGGGAAAGAGCGCAGCGCTCTGCCAAGCGCGCAACGCTCACTTCTAGGTGCATAACGCCTTTGTAATTTGTATGGGAGAATTTTTCCAAGGGTGCAGTGCCCGATTCTAGTCACGCAACACCATTCTGAGCGGGCAACACAAGTCTGAGCACACAGCAGCAGAAAAATTTGTCCAAATTTGACTTGAAAACTCGAAAAAATTTCTCTCCTTGAAAATTATAACTCTGTGCAATTGAATAATGACTCATATGAACTGTAAGATGTGCTTTATAGGCTCATGGATTTTGATTTTAACTTTGCAACCCACTTTCTAATGTTTTAAGTCCTTTTCACTCTCTCACTAATGTTTCTTTATGCCTTTTTTCTTGTAGGTTGCTGGAGTTATGATAATTGCTTTTCTTTTGATCCTAGAGCCTTGACATGTTTATTTTGACACCTTTGTGATGATTACACATAAAAGCATCTTTAAAATCCTCTATGGTTTCCATCATCAATTTTAACTCAACTTTTCACCTTTTCTCGCTAACAATTTTACACCTTTTCTCTACAGGTGACTGAAGTGATGAATTAGACTCTCTTTTTTCTCCTTGAGGCATAAAAAGTTCATTTTGACACCTTTTTTATTTAGCCACACAGCAACTTGTTCAAATTCTTGTGTAATTTCCACCATGAAACTCAGCTTAACCTTTTCACCTTTTTTTACTAACCCCTTTACATTGTTTGTATGCAAGTGACTGAACTGATGAATTTGACCTTTCCCTTTTGCTCATTTAAGCATGACAAACTCATTAAAAACCTTTGGCAGGATTTCACATAACAGCACCTTCAAAAACCTCTTTTGCTTCCTCCATGGAGCTCAAATCATCCTTTCACCTTCTCTGACCACTTTCCCAAAACCTTAGGTGTCTAGAGTGTTTTACAGCAATCATTAGTGTTGTCTTCTAGGTTCTCTATAGCCCTTTCAAGTTCATTCATTTATGTCTAGTTCACCTCACCCTTTTCCCTATTTCATCAATATTTTTAATAGTCTTTCTTCATGTTTTCTTTTGTGTGCCTCCTCCAGGTCATTTCTGCAATTGATCACTGTTTTGGCACTCTGTTGGACCATCAAGTGCATAAACTCTACTTCTTCAAGAACACGTGTTTCCTCCTTTCCTTGCTGCAAGTTGTCTTCATTCAGGAGCATCCCACCTACCTATTTAGTACTTTCTATTGATAGACCATTCAACACTCCTGCAGAAGTGTCAAAGTTTGTCCATTTTCCTCATGTGCAGACTTTGAACTGAAGGGATAGTCTTCTTTTGGAAACTTTTAGGTTTTCCTTGAACAACCATGTCTCAACATTATATTACATCTGAGCCAAATTCTAACAAATAAAAATAGTGTTTGAAACACCAATGATGACTTTAAAACATGTGAAACCCTAATTGACCTAGTGGGAGGGTCCTTTGACCTAGTCTTGACTGAAAATTAGCTTTGAGGCTTCAAGTGAAAAATAGAGTATTGTCAAAGTGCTGTATTGAAGATCCAAATCCAATGTACTTGATTTATCTAAAGAGCCTACAAAGATAGTTTTGAGACCATCAACACTTGAGGGACATGGGAAACATGGGAATGAGTTGGACATATGAAAACCCTAGAGGGAAAGTGGAGTTTATGGATAGGGGAAAAATAGGCCAAAGAGGTTATAGGCAGGGAAGGAGGCTAAATATGATAGTTAGAATCCCATAAGGAGTTTGTAGGAATGATAGGGTGACCATGAAATGGGCAATTGATGGAATAGTGAAAAAGTTTCTATAAGGATAATGAAGGCAGTGAGATTTCTAAAACTCGCAATATTTCAAGGAATGTTGTTTTTAGAAATCTTAGAACCAATCTTTAGTCATCTACAAATAGTGAAAAATATTTATGACTAACATTGTCAACCTTCGAATTCTATTGGAATTTTTTTGTGTACAGGAAGATTCAGAAAGTTTGAAAGAAATAGAAAATTTATTGTTTTGGTAAGAGAATCAATGTGAGGGCTCTGTGATTGTTGGACAATGAGTTGTGAGTGAAATCTCTTTGAATATGCATATCATTCTATGGGATGCAAGCCTAAAATCGAATCTTGATGGATCTTGTACTCATATTCTAATTAGGTATATCATGAAATTGTAAAAATAAATTTATAGCCAATGCTTCCCCATGTTGAATATCAAGCATATCGACATTAACATTAGGCCATAACACATGTATAGAATGAAATTCAAAATGAACTTAATAAGTTTTAATAATATTTGATAATCCTTGGCCAAGTAAGTGTATTACTTGACCTTGAGTAAACTCTAATACAAGGTGATCCACCTTTTTCATATGATTGAGTCATTAGTACATGGTGGCTTCCATGAGATATTTGAAAATCAATTATGTGCATTATATCCTAATCATTAAATGCTTTTTTAATGGAAACATTTGCAACTATATACCCAGATATAATATAAGGGAAAATTTCATATATATTTTCATGTAAGAGAGGATCTCAACACTAGTAGGCTCCTCACTTTTTAAGGTTTTGTAAATATGTCCTTCAGAAAAATTATGACCATGCTAAAAAAAAAATATGCTACCATATATACATCTAACTTGATCATGCTTGATATAAACACCTTAGGAGGTAGATTGATGTAGCCATGACATTCTCAAGTGGAAAATAATGAAACCAACATGAATAACATTGGTTTGGAGCTACATGTTAAACATATTACTAATATCACTATTTATCAATGAGAGTAGAATCACAATTTTTTTCAAAATCATTTTTCATAAGTTTTTCAAAATCATTTTTCATAAGTTTTTCAAAGTCCTGCTCCCTCTGAATCTAGAAACTCTACCTCATATGTGTTATGGCTACCAGCTAAATCTTTGTTGAAGTCATCTGAGTATCCCATCTCTTCCAGCTATGTTCATTCCCACCAAGTGGGTCTACAAAGGCGATCCTCCTGCCTCCTCAAAAATGTTGCATAACTAGCTCTATGTCCCTCTCGAACTAGAGGTCGACCCCATCTCGGTACAATTGTCCCTCTCTGATCCCCAGTATGATGGATTCCTCAGCATACACAACTCCCTCTATCCATAACTGTACTGACTCTCCTCTGAACTCAAATGTATAGCCTTGATCCTCCAAGGCTGAAACAAAGAGCACATTCACTCTCAGACGAGGAACATATAGAACATGATGAGAGGCTACAGTCCATCTTGATTCTAACTCAAATACAATTGAAACCTCTCTTGTATCGACTATTCCTTCAATTTGGATTCCACACCTCACCATGCATCCAGTAGCTACTTAGCCAGGTGGCTAAAATAGATCACACTCCCTTGTCATATGGCATGTGGCAGCATTTTCTAGATACCAACCATCTCTAGAAATCTCCTCTGAATCCAAGAGTGAGATACACTCTTTATTTAACAATGTGGATAATTTCTTGGCGAGTTGTGGCTCTTCCTCCACTATAGCCTCTTTCAGAACCAATATTTTGCTCTCATGCTTGGCCTGAAATAGTGAAATAGTGAAATAGTGTAATGTGAAATAGTGAAATAGTGAAATAGATTTTCCTTTGACATGACCCCTATTATATCCATCTTGGATGGTGATTCTCTCTATGTGCCCTAGTTTCCTCATAAATACATTGCTCCAAAATATGGAGAAATCCTAAAAGAATATTCTAATGAATGAGGTTATAAAATAGATTTTGGAAAAATCGTTGTAAACTAAAGGTTGAAATTATATCTATTCAAAAGAAAATATATACTAAACTATTATCACTCTCCTATATCCTAGGATTATTATTATTATCATGCATGAATTCTGAAAGATTAGCAATAAGCCTAAGATTTAGATCTTCAAACTAACAACATAAATAAACTAGAAGGAAAATTGTGTAAAGTTCAATAAATAGTTATTTGAATCGACTAAATTCACAACATTCATATATGTATCATTCACTTGATCATTCTAATAATCAAATTAAATATCTAGTTAACAATAACTAATCAATTATACAATATATCCATTATATCAAGCAAAAGTATTGATATTTCGATTTCACTAAAAGATAACAAGAAAACTTATAGAAAAATACCATATTCAGTTGATAAAAAACAACTTGAAAATATGAACTAGTTCAAGGTATTCTTCCAAAATAAACTTTACAATTGTTCAAAGTATCTACTTCTTCCAAAAAATTAGAACCCGTAATACAATCTATGACGACCCTTTAAATAAGCCTCTTAACTTCAAGTGTCTATCCTAGTTTTGTTACAACAAAATTAAAAATAGAAAATTACAAGATAATTTTTTCTGATCTCCAACAAATTTGATGAATTATTTTTTAGAATGGTTGAACTAGAAGCTTTTGGGAAGGATTTCCATTACCCATTTATGGTCAAGATGTGAGAAATATACTATGGTTGGTCAAAGAGCATACTAATTTGGCATTTGTATATCCTATCTTCTCAGAATAGTGATTGTTATGCTATTATTGATATCATCTCTTTGGCCATGATGCAGTTGCTATGTGGTTTGAAAAAGAAATTGGAAAATACTTCTACGTTAGATCTTTCTAATTTTCCAATATCATTTTGTATACTGCTCCCATGACTTAACACATCATTGATGAAAACATCTGCTTTGTTGGAATACTCTGGGAATGGTACATTAGACATGTCAAATTTTCTATAATTTGGAGAAATGAATGGTACATTAGAAACTCCTCACCCTACTGAAAATGGTCTTAAAAGAGGAAGAGAGGAAGTAATTGATTTGGAAAGTGATACAGGGAATGAAGCCAAGAAGGAAAAGGCCATGGAAGAGGGCAGCTCTTTAGGTTTGCCTACATATTCTTTGCAATTGGAGATATCTCTTGCACTCCCTCATCTCCTATTACAAATATTTCAAGTCATGAATCCCTATCAAACATTAAGAAATTCTTCTCATGGATTGAAGAAAGAAATAAGAAAATAAGAAAAAAACATTGAGTCTCAGTCTGAGCCTCAAATTTCTCTTAAGAAGACAATACTACTGAAAACAATGGACTTAGAAAGGGATTAGTTGAGATATCTTTCTCTCACCCTTCAGCTATGAATGTGACTTCTACTTCTTTAAAAAATGTTAATTTAATAGTTTTCCAAGAAAATTCCTCTTCCTCACAAGATTAATTCACATATGCAAATAGGACAATTATTCTATAATGATTTGAATAAGACTACTTCATCTACTGCTAAAGCTGAAAACATGTTAATTAAAGTGATCAAAAAGTTGAAGTTGGAAAAAGCTAACTCAAGATCTTATTCCACGCAGAATGAGGAATTGAAGAAAATAATTGTTAAATTTGGTGTTGATCTTGAAGAAAAATAAAAAATTTAGAAAATGTTGCAGTCTGTTGAATCTGAAATTCAGAGTTTGAAGAAGAAGTTGAAGCTTCCAACGGGTGAGCATCCTATGGCTACTGAAGCAGACCAGGTGGAGATAGAGAAATAGCAGTTGTTGCAAGCTCTATTGGCCAAGGATAAATAAATTTCAAAATTGAAGGAGACAGTTGAGATGTTGCAAAAACAATTTGATTCTCATGTTTGTACAGTATTTGTTTCATCTAATTCAGAAGACCCTACTTCCAAATTAACTCAATTCTCAACTGAGTTAATATTGGGAGAAATTTATTTAAATAAAGCTCAGAGGGAGTTGGAAGGAGCTTATAAAGTGCTCAAGGTTATAGAGAATGAGTTTCATATGACCAAGGACAATGCAGAAAAATATAGGCAGGATTGTCAGAATGTCTATCAGCAGATCAAAGAGCTAAAGGAGAATTTAATATCCCAAATGGAAGATTGTTCCTAAATTTTCCTAAAATAACTTAACCCAACATTTTTCCATAAAATCAACATTTATTTAACAACGGACTTCCATGTAAATTAAGACATATAAGTTCATGCAATTTCGTAACACAATGATGCAATAAATAATCACAAATTTATTATAACATAAATTGGGGTTACATGCAGGAAATATAAATAGATGACATAGCTGAAATATAATTTGGCCTCAAGGATCTATTGCACTGTGCTAGCCTCCAAAACTGAACTGTTGCACTCTTCCTCTGACAACAGTTGCCACTAAATCCACTGAAAGATAATGAAGCACCAATTGAAGATCTAAATGATCATCACTCCAATATCCCTGAAGCTCTATGAAACTCCTGAATGAAGTCTCCTAAAGAGAGTTGGGTTTCCATCCAACACTCGACAACACACCTGATGGTTTCCATCCTGGGGCTAACAATGAAGTAGAGAACCAAGTTCCCAAACCTCTCACACAAGAAAATGATCAAATCCAAGATATTTCTTAATGTCTTCCTCCACTTCTTTTATAGATCTCATGGATCCTTCTAGAGCCTTATTTTATTATTATTTTAATCATGAAGCACTTTCCCTCTTATTTTCCAATTAAAATATTCCTTTTTAATGCTGGAAAGAGTAAATCAGCTACCATGTCTCCTCAAGCCACTAAAACTCATGTCCAATCACCCCATCATGTAGGTATTCTCATCTCGGTTCCAACGAGATATCACACTAATGTGTTCTATCATGTATTCCTCCTGAAATGCCACCTTGAGTGTAATTAATTGATTTAAGCCCAAAAATAACTCAATTTTCCAAAAGTTGTCGGAATGCACTAGAACGAAAGGCAAACGATGCAGATGATGGAATATATCAAGTGAATTCCACTGGTCCTCATAGAAACTCCTCCAAACTCCTCCAAAAACCCCATGGGCCCACTGATGACACCAACATGTATCTGTGACCTGTCTGCTCCTAACTCTGGAAGTCCATCCTAAACTTGTCATAGGTGACACCAAAAAAAGGAATATTACACACCTCTCGCCCAAATATTTCTTGCCCTAAAGCTATCTAAATATGTGAAACACCCTGTTGGCTCGATTCCACTAAAACCCAATGCTCAGATCCCATACAAACCCCTAGGTGTTTCTATGCTCCCGTGTCGAGTCACCCGGAACAGACCCCTCAATGTCGGGATCCCAAACTGATCTCTCACTGCACCTATCATCAATCAATACTCCTGGATCACAACACCACCATGGCCAATCATCACCCAAATCCTTTGGCTCGGACTGCACACTACCTCTATCATAGTTGTTGCCCCATGAAGCGAAGACCGCCAACATGCATCAATGCTCCATGGCTCCTACTGTGTTGTAGATATGACTGTACAAGCTACCCCACCAACTATGTACCAACTCATCACCTATCTCTAATCCAAACCCCGATTCAATCTAATGCTAAACCTACTTTCCCGGAATTGGGATGGAATACTGAAGAAATGTCGACATGTATCCCACTTCCAACTGGAAATTGTATTATCTCTCATGTCTATGGGTCCCTGCACCGCTATGCTCATGACTAAGAAGATTGTACCATCAATATTATACCAACTCATGATCTCTTGCAAATATATCTCAGATGAAGTATCAAATTCAGTGACACCTACATGCAGAACAAGTCTGGTGTGAGGTTGCCAGTCCATACTCAACTCATACTGCCTCATCCCATCTGCTGACGAGATTTGCCTGTAGAAGAAAAACCCTCTCTCTATAATCAGCCAATGTGGGCAAGATAGGTTGCAAACCCCATAAATATACTCATGGACAGTGTTTCTCATTAAAAGTACTGCAACTCTACTGACTACATGTGCGTCTATTTGCACCTCATCAGTGGGTTGGCCCAAATATGGATGCTCCACTATCTCCAACATCTCCTTCCTCTCCTGGTCAAAAATCTCATATTCTTGTTGTCTACTAGCCTCGTACAGAACTATCCCATCAACCTCCAACATCTCTTAAGGATAAATATCTAAAACTCCTGTCACCATACTAGATGTTTGTGCAGTTGTCTGCTCCTCCTCAATGGCTAACCCCAAGGTTAACCGCATATCCACCACCAACTTAATGTGAGCCTCCATATGGGTCTCCCCCAAAGGACTATCATGCATGATATGCATAGCCTCATCCTCAGCTAACTCATGCTCCACCATATTTTTCTATGGCTGAATCATCACAAGTGACTCATCATCCTAAATATCTCCCATAGAATCCTCTAACTTCTCATCACACATACTGGAATACAAATTCAGCCTACTGTCATAAACTCCATATGACTGCTCATGATCCCCATTAGTGTCCTCATATGACCCCATGGACTCATCCAAAGAATATTCTGCCTCCTAATATACAAAAGGAATGTCCTCCTACTCTATCTCTTCCCCCTCATCGGCATCTCTCAAGAATTAGTGACCCATTTCCAAATGTTTTTTGCAGATGAAGCAAAGTCCCTTCCTCCTTAGCTCATTTTTTTTTCCTGATCCACTAAACTAGATCAGCTCCTCCCTGGTCATATGTCTCCTGAATAGCCCAATGTTCTGCTCAACCATCCCTTGGGCTAGCTCATAAGCACCATGTGATACCAACTGCTCTCACCTCAAAATGGCCGATAATCTAGCCCACAACTCCCTGCAAATGGCATCACGGTCTCTCATACATGATGACAAGATGGACTAAATGTGTGCTATGACTGTGTCACGATAATGTCTCCTAATGCTAAAGAAGCATTGGAACATATGCAGAATCAAGCCATCACACTCAAGATCAAGCATGATCTAACAATTCCTGTTCATGGCCATGACTTCTAAAACCACAAGATTCTACCCAAAGGTAGAGCTTGCACTATTGTCCAAATCCTTAAAGGTCCCTACCATTAGTCTAAAAACTCTCCTCATAATGTCATCATTGTAAGGGGTTGTAGGGACGGTTAGTCTCATGTTGTTTCTGAGACAAACTGCAACTGGAAGTGTGACCCCTCCACAAGTTTCCTCCAAGAACTTGGGTTGTATGAGAGCAAGCATACATGGTTTTAAGGCCAAAATTAATTTTCTCCCATCTAACTATTTTACTTTGGAAAGGAGTTCATCAAGTTCCTCAAGTTTGGAAAGAACTCTCCATGTGATCTTCATGTGTTTCAAATTATGTCCCAAGAGCAAGGATTTTGTGCCCTATTTTTGGTTCTTTCTATAGGTCCCTGGATTTCCCCTTCTAATGAATGGCATAGACCCCCTTTGAGAAAGGTCTATTGTTCTTCTTGGGTTCTTGTTCCATAGAAACATTGTGGTTCAAGGCTTAAATGGTTGTGTTGTCATGTCGGTTTAGGAGGTATTTAAGAACCTCATGTTTATGGTAACAATACAAAGTTATGATAACACTGAAAGGTACCACAAAAACACCCTACATACATTAATACATTGTCCAGCCATCAATCAGAAATGAAACTAATGCCAACAGAAATGATGCATTTTTGGCATGCTATTACATATGATATATTACTCATTACAATACCCTACCCCGACAGATAAATCTAGTTTCGACAAATAATTTAGGCTCTGGAAAATAAATTGGGCTCTAGAAAAATAATTTCAGCAAGATGAATTCATCCTAGAAAAGCAATCTAAACAATTTCAGGTGTGGAAAATGTTACCCCAGATGCAAGGAAATGATCTCTCCTCAAGCTCTGTGTTGACTCTGGAAATTATGAAACTATTGGCTGGAAGGAACCCTTGTTTGAGCCTCCAAAAATGCTCAGAAAATTTTTCCAAATCAATCTTAGGCTCTACACCACAAAGCCAGAAAAGCCCAGAAATTATTTTGGAAAATTCTACTAGTCACCCAAGACCCAAAATTTAAGCTTACTCCTTCCCCACTAGCTGCCAAATAATTATGTATGTTTGGGACACCCAAACTCCCCCAAAAATTCTGCAAAATTAGGAGCCAACTCTTTGACCCAGGGCCGACAAAACCCAGAAAATTTTTGGGCTAATTCTGACTCACCAAAAATACTCAAATAGTGTAAGAATCTATTAAACTAGTGATTTTCCTTGCTATAAGAATGACGATTTAATACCCTAATATCGCCTAAAAAAATCTAGAATTTTAACCACAAACTCCTTTCACAAAACCCAGAAAAATATTGGTTAGATTCCAAAAGATACAGAAAGCCCCAGTTTAATGCAAGTTTCCCACTCTGCCCTACTATGCACATTACTCCAAATAAGATAAATTTGAACCACAATTCTCCTACAATTAGGTTAAAAAAAAACACTACAAAATCACCGACTCAAATGAGATAAATCTCCTACAAAACATTCGAAAAGTAAATTACTTTATGACAAATAAACTTGTTCCCACAAATAAACTCAGCCCCAATGGATAAATCTTGCTCTGGAAAATGAACTAGGCTCACGCAAATAAATTAGGCTCCAACAAATAAACTTAGCCCAACAATTGATTTCGGCCCATCAAGGTAAATTTCCCACAGAAGAATAATTTTGGCCCTACAATACAATTTTTTCCCAGCAATATAAATTTGGCCCGACAAAATGCTTTCCAGCAGCAATTCTACACTAGCTACTGTAATGGATTGGCCAAAACACCCACATCTGGCGCTTAGAAAATTCTCAAAAATTACTCCCGGGCTCCTCAAGCCAATCCGACCAAAACCCAGAAATGGTTTGGCCAAATCACGATCCTCCAAAATTGACCCCAATAAGCCCTACGCTCTCCCAGTAACTGTTGAATACGTTGTCTACAAAAATTTCAACGAAATACTCAACAACCCTCCAAATTTGAAACAAACAATCCCTCTTGCACTTCCTCTAACTCTGTGAACAAACAAAGCTTAAATGTTTGAGACCTTCCTCCACAACTAGGCTCAACTCTCCTCCTTTGCGCTGGCCCAGAGATTGCCACACTACTCGAGAAATAAAATGTCAATCTCAGATCTAGAGGTTCACCTATAGCTGAAAATATAATGAACCTAGGTTCGCCTATGGCTCTCATAAGCTAATAAACCTTGCGACCAACAATAAACACAAGAACCCAACTGTGTCCTAAAATAATGCTTCAAAATAATAAACCATCGATCTTCCTCTAAAATTGAGCTGCAATAAAACCCTTGAATTTGGATTTTCGGTAATTTGAAAAGTAAACCCTCAAGCTGTAAATATCCCCAGCTCTGATACCACTGTAATATCCCGAATGGAATATTATGCCTAAATTTTTTGGAAATAGCTTAACCCAACATTTTGTCGTAAAATCAACATTTATTTAACAGAGGATTCCCATGTAAAATAAGACATATAAGTTCATGCAATTCTATAACACAATGATGCAGTAAATAATCTCAAATTTATTATAATATAAACTGGGGTTATATGCGGGAAAGATAAATAGCTAAGATATAATCCAGCATTAATGATCTGTTGCATTGCGCTGGCCTCCAAAACTGAACTTCTGCACTCTCCCTTCGGCAAAAGCTACCACTAAATCCACTTAAAGGGTATGAAGCACCAAATGAAGATCTAAATGATCCTCACTCCAATATCCCCGAAGCTCTATGAAACTCTTGAATGAAGTCTCCTCAAGAGAGTTAGGTTTCCATCCAACACTCGACAACACACCCGAGGGTTTCCATCCTGGGGCTACCAATGAAGTAGAGAGCCAAGTTCTCAAACCTCTCACACAAGAAAATGATCAAACCCAAGATATTCCTCAATGGCTTCCTCCTCTTCTTGTATAGATCTCATAGATCCTTCTAGAGCCTTATTTTATTGTTATTTTAATCATGGATCACTTTTCCCTCTTATTTTCCAAATAAAATACTCATTTTTAATGTGAGAAAGAGAAATCGGCTACCATGTCTCCTCAGGTCACTGAAACTCATTTCCAACCACCACATCATGTAGGTATTCTTGTCTCGGTTCCAACGATCTATTACACTAAGGTGTTCTATCATGTATTCCTCCTAAAACACCACCTTGAGCGTAATTAATTGAGTTAAGCCCAAAAATAACTTAGTTTTCCAAAAGTTGTCAGAATGCACCGGAACAAAAGGCAAACGGTGCAGATGATGGAATATATCAAGCGAATGCCACCAGTCCTCATAGAAACTCCTCATAACTCCTCCAAAAATCCCCTGGGCCCACTGATGACACCAACCTATATATGTGACCTTTCTGCTCCTAACTCTAGAAGTCCATCCTAACCCTGTCATAGGTGACACAAAAAAGGGAATATTAAAAAGAAAATGAAGGAAAATGTATCCCTTATTAAAGCTAGAGACATTATTTGAAATGAAATTATTGATGTTATCAAGAACATATGGGATTTGTTGATCATTATTGGGTAATAAAAGATTATTGTGAGGGACTTGGAAAATGTCATTGTTTCCATTAAATCGAAGTTGAAAAACAGGGCCTCATATGCCAAGAGATTAATTAATTTTATTCATTCTAAAACTACTCAAGAGTTGAAAATTTTTGGTATTGAATACATGACTCGATGTATGCTGGAGTTTAACAAGATGATCATCAATATTTCAAACAAGAAGAATACAAAAAAGAAATTGAAGTCAAAGAAGTAGTGTTAAGGTTCAATGTGTTGTTTGATAAAAGAACTAGAGTTGGCTTGCCATCCTTTTGGGACCAGCAAGGAAATATTCTCCCTTGGGAGACATTTGAAACATTGTTGGTTGAGGAAAAGAGTAAAATTAGTAACACACATGAAAACACTACTATTCTGAAGGGAACCACAAACGTGAATTTTCTGCATGAATACTTTCAGTTATTATGGATGATGAAAACTTTGTTTTCAGAAAGACCCTCATATTCCAGGATCACATATTTTAGAATGCCACATGTCAAGCTTGCAAATTGTCACAGCCTGAATGTAGACCTATGGAGAAAATGCAAAGACTGGATGTCCCTACAAGCAAATGATGCAGACACAGGAACGTATTCCATTCCAAGATCTCAAGCCGCTGCCACCTCATGGTCAAATGATGTTTCACATTTACTTTACTTTGTTTTACTGCAAATGTTTTTATTTTCTACTTTTATTTTAATATCGAAGAAAACGGTTTGGGAAATTGACAATTCCATAACTGTCCATTTTTTAATAATGTATTTAAGACTCTTTCAAAGACAAAAGGAGGTTCCGGGATTTGGGCCTCAGAATTTTTTCCAATTTTGTACTTTGTCTTTATGGAATTAGTAAATCTATTCAGAGAATTTTCCAGCAATTGATGAATGTGTTGAGTTGCTCCAGTTCTGTCTTATGTATGTTTCTTCTATTGGAGTAAATTAATGAAGTTGTTGGCGTCAAATTTACATCTGTGAGTTAGATTAAATTTCTTTAATGATGTGCTCCTTTATTCTAAAGTCATTTCTTGCAACCGTTTTCTTCTAAACCAGAGATAATAGTTTTTGCGATTTGCAACATATTGTTAATGGTTTTCACTATCTTTCATCTTCTCCTATTCATGCACTTTTATAAATTAATGGCAATTTGAATATTTATGTTATCAGTAAAGATTAAAGGGTTTTAATTTATAATTATGGGGTTACCATATGAAGAGACAACAAACAATTTTAATTATAAGTGACATTGAATGTCTTGGGCACTGATCTCCTAATAGCCAGAGATTGTCTCCCAAGGAACAACATACCTCATCCAAGAGTTATCAATTAAGTATTGTTCAGCTTGTACCATGCTTAAATCTTCAAAAAATCTAACTTGTGCATTTAAGAGTTGGTCATTTCCTTGTTCAACTTCCTTGGATATTTCTACATTTATTAGACTGTTGCTAAGGATTTTCAATTGCATTTTCAATTCAACAATTTGGGCATCCTGTCTACCTAGTATTTTGTGCTTTCTTTGCTTTCTGCCACATTGTATTAGTTGTAGAAGCCAGTGTTGTGTGTAGAGACCTATGAGAAAAGATGAAAGAAATAAGCGAAATTGAGAAAACTAATGTAATATTTTAGTGAGTAAATTTGTTTTTATGAAGCTACATAATTTTTTTTTCTAAGTTAGTTTAAATCTATTAACAACAAAAAAATATATTACATCTTGGCTGAAGCCATGTCCTTTCCCAAAAGAGTGGCATAATCATCAAAATAAACAGAAAAAAGGCCGCCCACAAGGGGAAACTAGTCTTGTTCAGTCCTCCTTCTATTGTGCTTCCCGCACAGGGGTAATAGCCATGGATGCCTCTGAAAGTTACACATATTATAGACTGTAAAACAAAAATTGCTGAATGACAAAAATTACTGTAAAATTACTGTGGGGACTCGTAGTGCAGAAACCGGTCAAATTTGGAATTATTAACCATCAAGAGTAGGAGGAGGTTCTTCAATTATGCGGCACCTGTATGACGCCATGTCATCATCCTCCGTTGACTGGTCCACAGTGGAAACAATGCCTAGCTTGGAAGGCACACATCCGCAGCGAGCCAGCTCCTCCTCACTACCACAACTGACCTTATCATCCTCGCTTGGAGCCTTTCCTTTATCCTTGTTCAATGACCTTGGCTGACTATACATGTCCGGAGCAATTTCAGAGCTTGGCCCTTCCTGATGCATGTTGGGCTTGCCTTCCTGGGTTTCCTCCTTGAAAACCACTGAAATGGAGGCAATTATGCGGGGCCGATTCAAGGAGCAATTGAAGAAGAATTTGGTAGTTTGGGGCAAGTTTGTGGCTTGAGTGATGGGGTTGGCGGGTGCAGAAGAAACCAAATGATGGCTGGTTTCCTAGAGTCTACCCCTCCCACTTCGAGTATTCGGGTATCGACCAGAGAAATATTTGGAGGATTGTGAAGAGGACTCAGAGGTGGAGGAGGAAGGGGGGCGCAGGGGATGGCTTCTTGTGCTTCCCCTGTGGAAACGCATGCACTGATGTAGCTGAGGCATGGTGAGGGAATCAGCAGAGGGAAAAAGAGGCATCGGAGGAACAAAAATGGAAGGGAGCGGAGTGTTGAAGATTTCCAGAGTGACAAAGGTTAAAAAACAAAGGCCAAAGCGAGAGAGATGCAGACCCTCTCTAAAGTCAATACAGCAATTCAAAAGGCTTCTTCTACCTGTGACAGTGCAGAAACTAGGGAGCCCAACATCAGGAGAGAAATGACTGTTCAGCGGAGGAGGAGCACCCGGGTTGCCTGTCCCATTCTCCATCTTAAAAACCCAAATAGAGACACCTCGAAGCGCACCTTGCATTAAATTCACATTAATGAGAGCAGAAGGCTGGTGCAGTAAGAGCCATACAAATGCATGATCGGGAATTATGGTCGGATCTTGACCTCCACCTAGATTAAATGCTCTAGTTATGAAGAAATTTCGAGGAGAGTGATCATGCCTGGCATCGACTTGGGTGGGCAAGTGTCTCCTCCACTTGCCGAACCTGTTAGGTCTCTGTAATAAGCAAGATTGGAAAAAGTCCGATCACAGAGTTAACATCGTTTCAACCACCTTTGGGATTCTAGGATCTAGCCCTCCTAAATCCGGAGAGGGATCTCTCCAATATGTACAAAGATGGATATTGTCTTTGAAGTTTGAGATGATGATATTAGGCTAGTTATGAAGGCCAAGGGTTTTGTTTTGTTTTGGATGATTGAGCATGATTACTGTTTGAGGTGAAAAGTCCTGAATGCAAAGAGTTTCAAAGGTGAGAAGTTGCAAGAGGGAAGAAAAGCTATGGCTAAAAGATAGATATAACGCTGGCTTTTAATCCATTGGGCTATGGAGTCATAACAGGGCTTTAATTGAACAACAACATCAAGAGTGATCCAAGGGGCAAGTCATCTATACCACAAGATTATTGAGATTAGAGTGATGGGATGGAAACAATAAAATATTGGAGGGGTGGAAACTGATAATAATTTCTCAGAGGATTTATAGTCAGTCCAAACAAGAAAAGCCTCTTAAGTAACTGTTTAAAACCAACCAAGGACAGGGCTAACCATAAACTTCTTGGGCAAGTTCTATTAAAGCAGCTTAATTGAAAAACAATCTAGTAATCCACATAATTACCTTCAGAAAGTATGAAAACACATAAGAGAAACAAAGTGTGACTTAAGATCAGATAAAGTACTTTTAAACCTAGTCTGCTTTCAGTCAACACCAAGGGAAAATTTCAGAATCTGCCTTTGGAGAAAAGAATCTAGGAATCAGGGCAAACCATATCTTCCCTAGTCTGACTTTAATAGCAAATAATGGAAATCACATTCAAGAACAATGTTTATGTAAACAGAAGGACGAGGGAATGCCAACATTCCTAACTGTTTAAACAGTATTGAATCATTCTTAAATAAACAAACTTGAGGAAAACATTAAGATAAAGATTTCTTAGCCAGAGAAGGTTACTGATATACAGTAGATCCTAACCCTGTTTAAACTGTTCTTTACAGCAGAATATGAACAATATGGCATACATAGAAGGAAAAACAATTAACAAAGAAAGAAGAACTTCACCAGTAATATAGACCAGGATCCCAAGGAAAAGCTTGTTATTGATGTCAAACCAGTTACAGTCTTCAAGTCCAATGTTTCAGTTCAGCAATCATCTTCACTATTGAGCCTAACTAATCTATCACAAGCAGAGCTCCAAGCGCCAGTGAACACTATTTACAATCAATATTTTACGCTCAAATGTTTTTCAAAGCTCTGTAAGCAACTCAACCAACAATTTCTCATCTTCTTCTGAGGTATTTATAGAAGAATGAGGAGGTGATCTGAGAAAAGATCTCTTAGGATAATTAATACAGGTTCAAGACTTCTCGGCCTTTTGAGGGGCTCGAGGGAGAAATTTTATAGGTGGATCACTGTATTAACTGTTTTACAATAAATATCAAAGCTCGGTGGGAGCTTTATTTTGACTTTGAGGCTCTGTATGCTATGTGGAGTAACCCCGTAGATATTTTATGCATTGATTTCCTTGCAGAAGTAACTCCCTGGCTGCGCTGAGGCAAAATCTGATCTTCTTCAATAACTTCGGCCTCTGTTTGAAAGGTTTGAGGCAACAGGTGGCTTTGTGGTAGCTGAGGAATCAATTTGCCTCAAGATGTGGTGGTGGAGGCTTTCTGTCTGATAAAACACTTTAGGATTTCTTTAAACTGTGTTTTGAGTCGGGGATTAGGCTTTTGATAACCGTCTTAGCCGTAATCCCATAATACTGTCTTTAAACTTATACTCTTTAACTGTTTTAAAATAAAGCAGTGTCTTGTCGATGTGCAGGGCTACACTGGGCTTTATGGCATCAATGCTCATAGAGCATCGACGAAACATGGAATGGAGCCCGGCAGCTAGCTTTCTTCTATGAATCAAAGGCACGGGAATCCTCATTCCCGGCCTTCGGCCCGTATATAATGAAAAACCACTTAAATTCTACATAAAACACCAAACAATTAAGAAATCCTGCGAAATGGGTTTAAAATGCTTCAGATGGCGGGGAGAGAGCGTAGTCGTTGGATGAAAACATCCAACGATGGAGATCGGTGAAAAAGAGGCGAGAAGGAGAGCGGGGAGATGAACAAGCCGGAGTGAATTTGGATCATCCGATCTGGACACGTGGATGGTCCGGATTCAATCAGAGGATCGCAATCGGGGGTAGCGAGCAAATTCACCGATTGAAACATGCGATGCGATTGAGCGCAGGTCGTCGATCTATAGATCAGATCGACGGTGGAGAATGAATCGGGGGAGAGGCCAATCGGCGAAACAAAATAGTGGATGCGATTGAAAATCTCCGATGCGGTTGTGCGATCGGGAGGGCGGAAGCGTTTAAGCGATAGTCATTGATCTACGAACGAAATCAACGGTGGAGAATGGATTGGGGGAGCCACAATCGGGGGGAAAACAAAACGCATGCGATTAAACTTTTGTGATGTGATTGAAATCGCCGATGCGATGGAGCGATGGCCGTTTGATCGGCCAACAACCAACGGTGGAGATGAGCCGGGGGAAAACCTTTGTATATTTTATGAAATCCAAACTTTTGGAATAAAAATAAAGGTTTTATATTTTGGGGCGGAAAAATAAATCTAAGGCGGGAAGGCGCCCGAATGTGGGGCCGTTGGATATATGAGCTATAATGGGCCCGGGGCTTTACATATTCAAAAGAGCCAATCGCAATCGGAGTCTCGGGCCTGGTCTTTCCGATCAACCCTTTTGAAAAATTGCGATGCGATTAGCACCCAGGATCCTTAACACCTGGTCCCGGGGAAAAATTATATGGAAAGAAAATAAAAGGGGCGGGGTTTATAATAAATAGGACCCAATCACATCGGAAGTTCTGATGCGGTCTTTTTGATCTACCCATTTGATTTCTCCAATTGCGATTGCACGATCGGTCTTTCAATCAACCCATTAAAATATTAAACACATGATTTCAAGTTTTTAAGTTGAAACTTTAGATAAGCGGGTTTTGGGTTTTATAAAGGAAAATGGGTTTGGGAATGAAATTTTCACAATGTCTAAGGGTCGAGGGCGGGCTCAAGGTTATATATGAAAATAATATGATCAGGAGTTGCAAACATCAAGGCTAATCGCAATCAGAACTTTTGGTCCATGGCAAAAGACTTGCGCTGTTTGAATGTGTGCGATGCGATTAGCGCCGAAAGGCTTTGGTGTTTGGTTCTAATGCATGGGCATGTGGAGGGGAAGTGGTTTAGTACTTAGCCCAAAGGGCTTAAGTCCATAGCAAAGATTTGCATTTTTTATGAATTTTTCTTGGTCTTTCAATGGAAATGGGGGTTCTGAAATAGTTAAAAAGTGAGTTTTTAACTATGGAAAGGAAAATTTTTCATAAATGGAAGAAGAGGATTTTATGAAAACAAGGCAGCTTTGATGGAGAAAAGGGGAGCAAATGAA
Source organism: Pinus albicaulis (assembly GCA_034641835.2). Taxonomy (NCBI): domain Eukaryota; kingdom Viridiplantae; phylum Streptophyta; class Pinopsida; order Pinales; family Pinaceae; genus Pinus; species Pinus albicaulis. Next base: position 1,441,010,465 of record CM076580.1, read on the forward strand.
GGTTTGAGAAGGGGAAAAATGAAGATCTTTCAGCAGTCTTTCATTTGGAATCAGCAGAATTTTCTGAGTATAAAAGGCAAAGATAATGAAGATTTTGGACAGAGGCGTGAGGCCTTAAAGAGACTTCAAGAGCCAACAATTTTTAGTGATAAAATTTGTTCCTTGGTGGCTCAAAAAGTCTTAGCCACCTTTTGGTATAAAAAAATATTATAGGTGGCTAATAGTGGCTCCACTTGGGGATGATGCCTTCTTGAAGGTATCAAGAACTTCAGACTTGGATTCTCTGGGAGGCTGACTTGTGCCTGATCCATTGGGCTGCCCTTCCTTTGCCAGGAGGATCTTCTTTGAAAACATATTTAGCAACTATGAAAACAATGGACTTTCATCAATACAAACATTTCTACCTACCCAATCCTACTGATCTAACATTTTTTCTTCATCAAAGTGCACTTGGACTGGAAAACTCTTTTCACAACATTTTATTCTTTTGAAAGCATAAAAACTAATCTAATCCTACTCCTTATTTCTCCCTGAACTCAGATTAAGCAGTTGAGCTCAGATATTTCTCTACCTAATCTACTGTCTGTTGGGATTAAGCTGTCCAACAGACTGTCATTCTCTAAATTCTAGAACAGAAATTTAAAAACAGGCAAGTCAAGATTAAGCTATTTGACTTGCTGTGATCTATGGCATAAAAACAAGCTGCACATAAATTATTATTTGCAGAAAATTTAAAAATCAAAACCAAAGGCTTAATATCTTAAAGCTTTTCTTCACAGCTCTATTTTGCTTTTGTTTGAGCTGTCTCTTCCTTGTTCTCTGATTCAGATTTTGGGCAAATTAGAACCAGTTTTTCTCTTTTATGACTCCGAAAATAAAACAGTTTTGAGTCATCCTCCTTTGGAAAATTTGGTTCAGATTTTGAGTTTGTTTGAACCTTTAATTTCTATCCTAATCTATCTACTGATAAGCCAAGATTAAAAAGTTTGGCAAATCAAATTCACTACCCTATCAGCAGAAAATTTAAAACTAATTAGTCAAGATTAGGTTGTTTGACTAACTAGAAGTGTGTTTTGCAGGAGTGACATTTAAGCTTGCACACTTTCAGATTTATTTCTCTTTTTGGTATGGGGTTGTACCTTTATTGTTTTGTCAATCTGCCCTCTTTTCTTTCTTTCTTTGTTTTTGTATTTTTGAATTTTTTATTTTTCTTTAAAGCAGAAAACAACAGCTAGCTACATGCTCGGAATTGAGCTTTATTGACACTCCTATCTAACCTATTCTAATCATGGAGTATTTACATATTCATATGATACAAAAGTGCCAATGCAGCCAGCTGAGTAATGTCAAGAAGAAGAAGAAACTCTGGCTGCTTGTCAAAGATCTCCATAGTATATTTTGAAGATTAATCTTCAAAATAAAAACTATCACAGAAGGTGACAACTTTTCATGTCTCTGGCTCTTGCAAAGGATCACTGCTTGATAATTTGAGCCAGTCGGGATTTCCACACACTCTTCCATAGGATCAACAAAGAAAATGTGAAGATTCTCTTCCTTTTGGTCCTCCACAATTGGTAGATCATCTACTTCCAAGACATCAGCTTTGAGGATTATCTCTTCAGTATGTAGCTTGGAAGTATCGTCATCCTTAACCTGCACAATAGAAAACAGTGAAATATTTTCTTTCTCTAAATATATGCTTGCTTCTAATATACATTCAGGTTCTTTGGATGACAGTTTAACATTAATGAAGGGAGTAGTCTCTTCTTGAAAAGAGGGTATATCCACAGTAGGATAGTCTTCTATCTGTTTCTCTCCCTTTCCTTCATCGTCATCTGAACTGGAGGACTCATCATATTTGACAGTGTTGTCCCCTTGTGGCCCTTGTGTGCTTGCATTAAGTGAACTAAACTCTGTGAAGAGGTTATTATATTCTTGAGCAGGGGAGTATTTAAAGGTTTCCTCTTTTTCAAGAGAAAACTCCATTTGCTCAAAAAATTCTTTATTGCTCTTCTCTTCACCTTTTGAGTTGAAAGGCTACTGATTTCCAATTATGTGAAAGCCATTAGTGATGGATCGAAATGGATGATTTTGTCTTTCAAGCTGGTGATGGTGAAATTGATAACACCAATCAAATGCTGGTCGCCCTACATGATTAGTTTTTTCTTGGAACTCATCATCATCATCAAACTGGTCAAAATTTGGAAATTTATCAGAATAAACAATTTCATCAGCCGAACATATTGGGTTCCTAGCAAATCCCTTTTTATTCTGATCTACAAAAGAAATTTCTAAATCTGCATAACAAAGTTCTGTAGGTGAATGGGCAAGAGTATTTGTTTCGCAAAAAATTTTAGATAGCGGCTGTTTATTTATAATCTGATCTATCTCTTTTTCTATCAAAGGTGAAGATGTTTCTATGTTCCTTCGAACAGGAGTACCGCGGTTCTCTGTCTCTTGCGAAGACTGATTTTGAGGCTGGATGTCTTCTTGAGCCTCAGCTATAAGGGATGATGAATCAATATTTGAGTTTTCAGGGATATCTTGAGGAACATTCTTTACTACTTGGATTATTTCTTCCTCAACCGATTCATCTATGTTTTTAAAAAATTTCAATAGGACATTAAACTCATGAACAGCTATTAAAAGATCTTTAGGATGCATCTCTTCCAAAGTTTCCTCATTATCTATAATGTGTTGGGTGATGTTTTGTGATGGATCATAATATATTGCACCCCATGATAATGACGTAGCGTTTTCTTCATAGTTCTCATAGAACACATATTCAAGGTCTCTTAAAGAAAACAAACTACTAGATCTTAAGCAGTCATACCAATATCTAGCCTTTCCTTCTAATGTTAACATGAACATTTTCATTAGGCAGTCTTCATGCCATTCAAATTTCAACCTCCATACATGTATATGAAATCTGATGAGATGTAATAGAGGGTCATCAAACTTTTCACCTTGAAAAATAGGTAGGTTTTCATCCCAATTCACCTGGGGCATCTTATGTGGAAACCCAGGGATATGATCTCTGCTCATTGGGGCATATCTTCGTTGTATTCTTAGAATCATGTTTGTAAATCAAGAAAGAGGTCACTGTGTCTAGTCAATCAGTTCAGGGTCTTCTACCAGTGGAGTCATTTGGTCTTCTGGGAGTTTCAGAGTGTGGAGTCGCCAGGTGGAAAATTTTTAGCTCCTAAGGAGGTAAAAAGTTTTATGGTTCCACCACCATATGATTCTTGTAGAGCTGCAATATTTTCAAGAACTGAATTAGCTCTCGAGGGTGATCTAAAAACAGTTGATAATTTAATCCTAGGAGACTTCCAAAGGATACTTCCTGGGTTATCAACTATCTCAGGTGGATCGGGGTCAGGATAGGCTCTAGTGTGAATCTTTCTAGGAGCCACTATGCTGTGTTATTAGACCCAAATAAACAGGAAAAGTTCAACCAGGTATGACAATATTTGAGAGTTTAACTAATTTGTTTACACAAATCTTAATCCTATAGCCCTCTAACTAAGTTTGAATGATATTATAATGATAAGGGTTCTTCCCAGTGGAGTCTTAAGGTCTTTTAAGGATTGTGGAGTCGCCAAGTGGAAGTTTTTAGCTTTTAAGGAGGTAAAAGGTTTTATGGTCCACCAACATGTTTATTAGATACCAATCTAAAATATTTTGGGTTTTTTTCTGAGTTTTTGTGGTTGTATGGAAAACTAAAGAGTCTATAAAAGCTGGCCAAGCAACTATGAACTCAAAAATATCCCCAGCGGAGTCGCCAGAAATGGTAGGTGGCTCTAGATGGTTAATAAAGCAAATGCTCTATGAACCAAATCTCTGATGTCATATGATCATTTTTAAATGAAAGGATTCTGGGTTCGCATCCCCAGTGGAGTCACTAGAAATGTTAGGTCTCTGTAATAAGCAAGATTGGCAAAAGTACGATCACAGAGTTAACATCATTTCAACCAACTTTGGGATTCTAGGATCTAGCCCTCCTGAATCCGGAGAGGGATCTCTCCAATATGTAAAAAGATGGATATTGTCTTTGAAGTTTGATATGATGATATTAGGCTAGTTATGAAGGCCAAGGGTTTTGTTTTGTTTTGGATGGTTGAGCATGATTACTGTTTGAGGTGAAAAGTCCTGAATGCAAAGAGTTTCAAAGGTGAGAAGTTGCAAGAGGGAAGAAAAGCTATGGCTAAAAGATAGATATAATGCTGGTTTTTAATCCATTGGGCTATGGAGTCATAACAGGGCTTTAATTGAACAAAAACATTAAGATTGATCCAAGGGGAAAGTCATCTATACCACAAGATTATTGAGATTAGAGTGACGGGATGGAAAAAATAAAGTGTTGGAGGGGTGGAAACTGATAATAATTTCTCAGAGGATTTATAGTCAGTCCAAACAAGAAAAGCCTCTTAAGTAACTGTTTAAAACCAACCAAGGACAGGGCTAACCATAAACTTCTTGGGCAAGTTCTATTAAAGCAGCTTAATTGACAAATAGTCCAGTAATCCACATAATTACCTTCAGAAAGTATGAAAACACATAAGAGAAACAAAGTGTGACTTAAGATCAGATAAAGTACTTTTAAACCTAGTCTTCTTTAGTCAACACCAAGGGAAACTTTCAAAATCTGCCTTTGGAGAAAAGAATCTAGGAATCAGGGCAAACCATATCTTCTCTAGTCTAACTTTAATAGCAAATAATGGAAATCACATTCAAGAACAATGTTTATGTAAACAGAAGGACGAGGGAACGCCAACATTCCTAACTGTTTAAACTGTATTAAATCATTCTTAAATAAACAAATTTGAAGAAAACATTAAGATAAATATTTCTCAGCCAGAGAAGGTTACTGATATACAGCAGATCCTAACCCTGTTTAAACTGTTCTTTACAGAGGAATATGAACAATATGGCATACATAGAAGGAAAACAATAACAAAGAGAGGTGCACTTCACCGATGACATAGACCAAGATCCCAAGAACAACTTTTATATTGATGACAAACCGGTTACAGTCTTCAAGTCCAATGTTTCAGTTCAGCAATCATATTCACTATTCATCCTAACTAATCTATCACAAGCAGAGCTACAAGGGCCAGTGAACACTATTTACAATCAGAAGTTTAGGCTCAAATGTATTTCAAAGCTCAGTAGGCAACTCAACAAAAAATTTCTCATCTTCTTCTGAGGTATTTATAGAAGAATGAGGAGGTGATCTGAGAAAAGATCTCTCAGGATAATTAATACAGGTTCAAGACTTCTCGGCCTTTTGAGGGGCTCGAGGGAGAAATTTACAATTGGATCACTGTATTAACTGTTTTACAATAAATATCAAAGCTCGGTGGGAGCTTTATTTTGACTTTGAGGCTCTGTGTGCTGTGTGGAGTAACCCCGTAGATGTTTTCTGCATTGATTTCCTCGCAGAAGTAACTCCCTGGCTGCGCTGAGGCAAAATCTGATCTTCTTCAATAACAGAGGCCTCTGTTTGAAAGGTTTGAGGCAACAGGTGGCTTTGTGGTAGCTGAGGAATCAATTTGCCTCAAGATGTGGCAGTGGAGGCTTTCTGTCTGATAAAACACTTTAGGATTTCTTTAAACTGTGTTTTGAGTCGGGGATTAGGCTTTTGATAACCGTCTTAGCCGTAATCCCGTAATACTGTCTTTAAACTTATACTCTTTAACTGTTTTAAAATAAAGCAATGTCTTGTCGATGTGCAGGGCTACGCTGGGCTTTACAGCATCAATGCTCATAGAGCATCGACGAAACATGGAATGGAGCCCCGCGGCTAGCTTTCTTCTATGCATAAAAGGCGCGGAAATCGTCATTCTCGGCCTTCGGCCCGTATATAATGAAAAACCACTTAAATCCTGCATAAAACACCAAACAATTAAGAAATCTTGTGAGATGGGTTTAAACTGCTTTAGATGGCGTGGAGAGAGCGTAGCCGTTGGATGAAAACATCCAACAGTGGAGAGCGCTGCAAAAGAGGCGAGAAGGAGAGCGAGGAGATGAATAAGCCAGAGTGAATTTGGACCGTCCGATCTGGACACGTGGATGGTATGGATTCAATCAGAGGATCGCAATCAGGGGTAGCGAGCAATCGCACCGATTGAAACATGCGATGTGATTGAGCGCAGGCCGTCGATCTATAGATCATATCGACAGTGGAGAATGAATCGGGGAAGAGGCCAATCGGCGAAACAAAATAGTGGATGCGATTGTGTGATCGGGAGGGCGAAAGCGTTTAAGAGATATCCATTGATCTACGAACGAAATCAACGGTGGAGAATGGATCAGGGGAGCCACAATTGGGGGGAAAACAAAATGGATGCGATTAAACTTTTTTGATGCGATTGAAATCGCCGATGCGACGGAGCGATGGCCGTTTGATCGGCCAACAACCAACGGTGGAGATGAGCCGGGGGAAAACCCTTGTATATTTTATGAAATCCAAACTTTTGGAATAAAAATAAAGGTTTTATGTTTTGGGGCGGAAAAATAAATCTAAGGCGAGAAGGCGCCCGAATGCGGGGCCGTTGGATATATGAGCTATAATGGGCCCGGGGCTTTACATATTCAAAAGAGCCAATCACAATCGGAGTCTTAGACCTGGTCTTTCTGATCAACCCTTTGAAAAATTGCAATGTGATTAGCACCCGGGATCCTTAAAACCTGGTCCCGGGGAAAAGTTATATGGAAAGAAAATAAAAGGGGCAGGGTTTATAATACATAGGACCCAATCGCATTGGAAGTTCTGATGCGGTCTTTTTGATCTACCCATTTGATTTCTCTGATTGCGATTGCGCGATCGGTCTTTCAATCAACCCATTAAAATATTAAACACGTGATTTCAAGTTTTTAAGTTGAAACTTTGGATAAGCGGGTTTTGAGTTTTATAAAGAAAAATGGGTTTGGGAATGAAATTTTCACAAGTTCTAAGCGCCGAGGGCGGGCTCAAGGTTATATATGAAAATAATATGATCAGGAGTCGCAAACATCAAGGCTAATCGCAATCGGAACTTTTGGTCCATGGCAAAAGACTTGCGCTGTTTGAATGTGTGCGATGCGATTAGCGCCGAAAGGCTTTGGCATTTGGTTCTAACGCATGGGCATGTGGAGAGGAAGTGGTTTAGTACTTAGCCCAAAGGGCTTAAGTCCATAGCAAATATTTGCATTTTTTATGAATTTTTCTTGGTCTTTCAATGGAAATGGGGGTTCCAAAATAGTTAAAAAGTGAGTTTTTAACTATGGAAAGGGGAATTTTTCATAAATGGAAGAAGAGGATTTTATGAAAACAAGGCAACTTTGATGGAGAAAAGGGGATAAAATGAAGGTTTGAGAAGGGGAAAAATGAATATCTTTCAGCAGACTTTCATTTGGAATCAGCAGAATTTTCTGAGTATAAAAGGCAAAGATAATGATGATTTTGGACAGAGGCATGAGGCCTTAAAGAGACTTCAAGAGCCAACAATTTTTAGTGATAAAATTTGTTCCTTGGAGGCTCAAAAAGTCTTAGCCACCTTTTGGTATAACAAAATATTATAGGTGGCTAACAAAACCCAAGTCCCATCACTGCGCTAGTCCGCCAATACACCCGCATCCGGCAGCTCTGCATCATTCTGGACTAGAGTGTTGCATTCCTGTTTTTTATCATGATCATGTATCATGTCTAGAGATCCTGCGAGAATATTTTGCTCATTATCCACTTCCAAGTTGGCCAGTAGATCAGCAACCTTGTTTCCTTCCCTTTTGACATGCTTGAACATAAGTGCTCGATTGTTGTTGAGCCAATGTTCAATTAGTTCCAGTCTAGCCTCTAGTCTCCAGCTACTGGCTATTTTGTTAGCATGGGCTCCATTGAGAAGTTGATTAGACATGTTTATGAGAATTTGTGAGTCCCCTTCAATCTCTAGAGGATGAAATCCATGAAGATGGGATAGAGTCAAACGCTGCCATAAGCCTTCCAACTCAGCAGAGTTGTTCGTGTCCCATTCTATGTTGCCCAGAAAGTATAAGAGTGGTTTACCTTCGTGATCCCTGAAAATACCACCAAATCCTGCTTTGCCAAGCTTACCTTTTGAACCTCCATCAAAGTTGAGTTTGAAGGTTCCCTGTGGAGGGGGTATTCATATGTTTTTCCTTGTTGAGTGATTGCCAGAAGTTCCAAGATTTTGTTGAACTTGGGGGATTTGAATGTTCCAGTTTTCCCATATAGCCTTCTCCTGAGAAGGAGTTGGAAAATATTTAGCTTTCCAGGATTGGAGTGCCAAGGTTTCCTGAAGATTAAGACAAAGGTTGCTCCAGATGGTGTCTAGAGGGGTGCATTAGTCTTTGAAGATATGCTTATTTCTTTCTTTCCAGATTGTCCAAAGAAGAAGTCCTGGAATGATTCTCCACAATTGGTTAAGTAGCTCACTTTTGTAAGGACTCTACTGCCAATTGTGAATGGTGTTGATTAGATCCTCTAAAACTCTGCATCTTTTTTGACATCGAAAGTTGGATTTCTCCCATAATTGGTTGGCAAGGGGACAGGAATCTAGGAGATGTTGGATTGTTTCTTCTTGTTGATTGCAGTTGGGACATCTAGAAGATCCATGATAATTTCTTTTCCTAAGATTGTCCCATGTGAGGATTCGTTGGTGTCCAAACAGCCAAAGAAACATGGAAACCTTGGGCCATATACTAGGCGTTCAAATTCTACTTTATAGAGGATCAAGGGGTGTTGGATCATTGCACATAATTTTATATGCCTCCTTGGTAGTGAAGGAACCTTTTGGGGTGTATCCCCATCTAAGAATATCCCTTTTGTTATAGAATCTGATTTTCCAATTTTGTAATTCTGTCTTTATGGCTTCCAGGAGATGCTTGTCTGCATTCCTGATCAGATGAGTTGTCGGTTGCCATTGTCTATAACCCTGTGCTATGTTGGGTGTCCACTGTTGTTGGAATATTTCCCTTTGTTTCTCTTCCCATTCCTGGCTAGGTGGAGGTCTGTAGATACTACAAAGCCTTGGTTGTTGTTTCCAGGAGTCCGTCCAGAACCATGCGGTGTTGCCATTCCTGATTTCCTAAAAGCTGTGTCATTCGATCAAAAGAAATTTTTGTCTAGTAGCATTCCAAATTAAAGAGCCATTTTCCATGGGTGTGAATCTGATTAGTTCTTCAGGTGGTCTATGATTTGCGTATTTTTCTTTCCAAATTACAACCCACGACTTGTTGGGAGCTAAGAGCCATTGCCACCATATTTTTGCACCCATGATAGCATTACTGTGATGAGGATCTATTAAGCCTATACCCCCTTTTTCTTTGGATTTGCAGACAGTCAGCCATTTTACTAATGCCCATTTGCGATTTTATCCTGTTGCACCCCAGAGAAAGTTGCGTTGCAGAGATTTGATTTTCTTGAGAACCCATTTTGGCGCAGCCAGGATAGAGAAAAGATATAGAGGCGTTGCTTGTAATACAGCTTTGATTAGCACCAGTCTACAAGCTATATTGAGAGCTTGATATGTCCAAGAAGAAAGACGGGCTTCTAGTTTCTCTAGGAGTAATTTCCAGGAAGCATGTTTGATAGCCGAATCAATTAAGGGAGCACCCAGATATTTGGAAGGTAGGGATGCTATGGAGAAGCCAAGAATGCAGGCTATAGCGTTTTGAGTCATGGTAGGAGTATGAAAGAAGAAGATTTGGGATTTTTCTATGTTTATGCTGGCCCCCAAAGCTTCAGAGAAATCATCAAGAAGGGCTTTGTATTTACAGGCTTCTTGCACGGAGGGATGTCCGAATAACATGTTATCATCAACAAATTTTTGGTGGGTAATAGATGGAGAATTGTGGATGGAAATACCTCTGAGTTGTTGGGAAGGAAGAGCCTGCTTGATATGACAACCTAAACCTTCTTCCATGAGCACGAAAAGGAAGGGTGAGAGGGGATCCCCTTGTATGATACCTCGAGAGGGATTGAAAGGTTGAGAGGGAATGTCATTGATGAGGATGGAGAAAAATGTAGAGGAAACCAGACTCATGACCCAACGGATCCAAGTTGAGAAGAACCCAAAGGCTGCTAGCATTTTTTGAATATAGGTCTAGCTTAACTTGTCGAAAGCTTTGGATAGATCGATTTTGAGAATCATACCTGCCTTTTTGGAGTGCTTGAGGGAATGGATAATCTCATGGGTGAGGATGATACCATCCAGAATTTTCCTGCCTTCCACGTATCCTGATTGTTCTAGCGAGATGAGCAGAGTCAGAAGCGGTTTTAGCCTAGAAGCTATGACTTTGGAGATGACCTTGTATATGACATTACACAAGGCAATTGGGCGGAATTTATCCAGCGTGATTATATGCTCTTCTTTAGGAATAAGGGTGATAAAGGTTGAATTTAAAGAGGGAAGTATCCAGTGAAGAGTTTTTTATTCTTCCACCACCAGCCAGACTTCCTCTTTAATGAGATCCCAAAAATTATGGAAGAAGGTGGTAGTAAAATTGTCTAGACCAGGAGCTTTACCATCCTTGAGCTGTTTCATGGCCATGTCTACTTCCTGACGCGTGACTGGCCTCAGTAGTAGTTGGTTATGTTCCTCTGTTATGATTCTTGGAATATTTTGAGTGATTCTTTCTATAGCTGGTTGTCTGTCGATTCGGGGCTTTTGTGGACCGTCTGGAAATGATTGATAAATTCCTTCTCGATCTCTGCATGATTTTCCACCCTTTCCCCCTGTTGATTTTGAATGTGAGAGATGGTGTTATGCATTTTCCTTTGTATAGTAGTTATGTGAAATAATTTTGTATTTCTTTCACCCTCCTTCAGCCATCTGATTCTAGATTTCTACTTCCAAAGAATTTCTTCCTGCTTTCTTCTGTCCTCTAGTTGATTTTGAATCTGCCTCTCTTGCACCATTGTCTCCTCCGTATCACCTTCATTAATGATCTTTTGCTGGAGTGCCATCATTTCTCGATTTAGATCCTACTGACCCTGAAAGATATTTCCAGATGTGGAATGATTCCATCTCTTGATATGAGTTTTAAGGAACTTGAGTTTCTGTTGAAACTGAAACATTTTTTATCCTTCTAGGGGTGGGAAGTTCTTCCAAATTTTGCTGACCAAGTATTTTAAAGTGGGGTGGGTGAGCCAAAAAGCCTCGAAACGGAAAGGTCGCTGTGTGGAATTGCCCGGTCTTTTCCATTGAAGTGATATAGGCCAATGATCCGATCCAGAGAGGGGTAAAATTGAGGCAAAGATATCCCCTCCAAGATGTATTTCATTTCAGAGATAAGGAAGCACTCTAATTTTAATGCTATTTGTTGCCGCCCTACTCTGCGGTTGCTCCAAGTGTAAATTCCATTGCAGAACTGCAAATCTATTAGCAAATTTTTTTGTATAAAATCTTTGAAGTGTCCACTTTCATTCTCCAGTTTGGCTCTTCCCCCCTTCTTTTATTCGAGTCTGGTTATCATATTGAAGTCACCTCCTATGATCCAAAGAGGATGGAATCTGTTGGAGTTGAGCTCTGCTATAGTGTCTAACAGAACAGTCTTACTGCGAGCTTCCTGAGGAAAATAGACATTTTTAAGATGACCATGAATATTGGTTCCTACTATGTGAAATGTAGCTTGAATAATATTATAAGAGGTATGGAAGTCTAAGAGCGTGATAGCCTGCATGTTCCATGCTATAGCCAGCCCTCCAGAGGCTCCAGATGCATCCACGGCTACCGAGTGACATCCTGGCCAGGCTCTCGAGAGTATGTTTCCAAGAGTGATGCTATTACATTTTGTTTCTTGCATGAAAAAGATTTGTGGTTTCTCCTGCTTTATCATGTTTTTTATCATTCTGAACTTTCCGAGGCTATTTAGCCCTCTTAAGTTCCATGAAGTGAGCTTCATGATTCACTATTTGGGAGGGGCTTGTAGTACTTTGTCAACTTGGAATATCTGCCTGACTCTACCAGGATTTTTCCAATTGTGATGGTTCTCTACAGATATGCCTTTCTCCCTTGTTTTTTGGAATCTTTGGAAGATTGGGTGTCATCCCATTGACAACCCGGTTGTATTCCAAGTTGGCATTGCTGAAAAGCCCTAGAGATGATGACCTCCAGAATATCTAGCTGGATATCTTGAATTTTATAAAATTCCTTCCTCCTAAAGGCTTGCTCAAGACTGAAAATGTCAAGTCCTCCCAAGTCAATGCTTTCTGGTTCTTCATCCATATTTTGAGATTGGCTGCTTTCTGTTGTGGTGTCAATTGAGTGAAGGGTTTGGCTAGGGATGAAATCAACGTCCATTCCATTTGGTTTCCAGTCGGGATCCTTAAGAGAGGTATCCAAAGTGGCGAGATCTTCCCCCAGTGGTGAGGGAGTGGGGGCAGAGCCCGGGGGAGGGGGTATTTGGGACGATTTGGCAGAGGATGGAATTTTCGACTTGCATTAGGAGTCTTCTCATTGTCTTTAGCGAGAACCTCAAAGCTATTACTAGTGGAAGGAATGGAGGAGGTATCTTGTAGGGGTTTTTTAGCAGAAGCGAGTTTTTTGTGAGTCCTTTTTCGGTTTGTAACCTTGGTGAAACCTTCAGGGTCAGATTTATCTGAGACATCAGTAGGTTGAGGCTTTGCATTTAGAGGGTCGTCACGGAAAATATGGCCATGAACATGACATTTACGACAACAGAAGGGTACATTTTCAAAGTCTAATGGCTGGATCCATTCAAAGTCATCATGATAAAGACTTACCGAATCCAGGAGGGCTTTGTCCAGGCGCATGTAAACACAAATGCGAGCATATGAAGTGTATATGCGAAGCTTTGTTTCTTTCGCAATTTTTATGAACTCGCCCAGTCCATTTCCTATGTCTTTCAGCAAATCTTCATCCCAATATTCCAACGGAAGAGAGTACATCTAGATCCACATAGGTTCCCAGCTGAAGTCCTCCTTGTCTGGGTTAAATATTTCCTCCTTGTCTGGGTTAAATCTTTCCACCCAGTCCCTTAAGTACAATCCTGCTGAGTTGAAGAAATAAGGACCTTCATCAAGGACTTTGTTGTGATCTTCAATGCAGTTCAAGATCGTAGTGAAAAAACCCTTTGGTCCTAGCTGTAGGGTTACATGTCCTTTAGGTTTCCATTTTTTTGTTATCCATCCTTAAGAGCTTTTTCAGTTGGCCAGAATCCAATGAATTTACCAATGAGGGCATGGCCCTTCATGAACTATATTTGACCGTTTATCCTATGACTGGGTAGTTCTATTTTGGGCCTTTCAGCAGCGATAGGCTTGCGAGTAGTTGATGTCATGTGGGCAAGTCCTTGTGCCCTACAGCATCTCCTTGCACCTCACTGGGCTTGTCTGCCATTTCTTGTGAAACTTTTGGTGGGTCTTGCTTTGGGGTATCTTTCCTTGCGTCAGTATTTGTTTGAACAGGGATGGAGTTCTTTGTCGTTTCCCAAGCTGTTTTCACTCCAGAACTTGATGGGGGAGGCGTTGAAACCCCCCCCCCCCCGGAGGGCCTGCCATTACAGAGATTCTGATTTCAGTGAACGACATTCTATTAGGAGTATGAGTATGGTCTGCAATGGGAAAGAAGGGTCAGAATGCGTCGTTGTAGAGGCGAGCAGAAACCCTAGTTTTTTCAGAGTGTGCTCTGTCCATGAGCTCCCTCATTCGTAATTCCTCCGTTTGAAGCTACATAATTTTATTATGAATCCTTAATTGCAATTACATGAGAGAAAAGCTTGCTTATGCTTCGTAGTATGGAACATTTACAATGTGAAAATACTAACATTCAAATGCAAAATTCGCACGCGAGTTGTTTAATTACCTTGTTGATCATGATTATTTTCTTAATTAAAGTTTAAGTTAAGCCAATTGGGGATTAGCATTAATACCTAGCCTCACAACACTAAAATGTATGTGAAATTCAATTACAATAATGGCCTGGGGACCCAAGGATTGAGACGACAATATTGTTGGTAGTTAATTGGGAAAATTTACTACAATTGACAAATGTCATCATAACCTTGGGAACATGTACCTTGAATGGATTTTTATGTTGATTTAATGAAATTGCCTATGGTTTTGGGTTTGGGATAACAAACCAATGGGGTTCGATTTATGTAAAAAGGCTTTATTAAGGCACGTGATTGGGGATAAGCTATTGGGCTTGAAACTTTGTAGCACAATGAGAGCCAGACAAAGCCTAGGATCCCAGTATTATAAAAAAAGGTGTGTGTGTGTGTGTGTGTGTGTGAAAATTAAATCAATATAAAGGTTTTAACACTAACATAAATAGTTGTGAGAAAAATTAAATACAAGGATTTAGCCATGAAAATATTTAAAAATATGAGGGTGCCAATTATTATTTTTATAAATATATAAATGGGAGGGTTTTTGTCATTCCATAGCTACTCATATGAAAAATGACTTTCAAGACCCCTCACATGTTCATTTTTTTGAAAATTTAAATTTCAAAGACCTTATTCAAACCTAATTGACCCAACCTAATTAACTTAAGACCAACCTATACTAACCTAATTGTTACCATGGATAAAAAGAGGCAAATTTGTACCCAAGGATTATTAGCTGAGTCTTTACAAACAGATGTATAACCTCAGACAAAGGCTGCTGACTGTGAGAGAGTATACATAATACTTCTATAAGGTTAACTTGAGAGCAAGTTATATAGAAGATAACTCTGAAAATATAGTTAGGTACATCAATGGATTAAGGATGGAAATTCAAGAGGAGATTAGAATGTTATCTCCTAGCACCATGGAGGGGAGATATTAGTGTTCTTTAAGAGAATAAGAGAAGATATTCAGGAAACAAAACTTTGGTAGAGGAAAATAATCTGCCAAAGGAAGAGGGCAAACAATAGGAAAAGGGAAGGTTTCATCTTACAAGGATGAAGCTGGTGGTTCTAACCAGCAAGAACAAGTAGGGAAAGGATATGAGCCTAGAGGTGGAAGACCCTACCAGTGAGGTAGAGGTGGAGGTAGAGGTAGAGAGTCAGTCTACAGATGTTAAAAATGTAACAAACTACGTCATCGATCCTATGATTTTCTTGATAATGAGAATGCAGGACAAAGATGAAACTATGTTGCACAAGGAAAGCAGGCAGAAGCACAAGCTCCTATAGTGGAGAATGTACCTAATGTTGGAGAAGCTCTTCTAATGAACAAGGTGTTATTGAAACCAGAGAAGGAAGTGGCAAAGACTTCACAAAGGAAAGCTTTGTTTCGAATTACATGAAAAGTCCAAGGGAAATGTTAAAAAGTAGTTATTGATAGTGGAAGCATCGACAATTTGGTGTCCACTAAAATGGTGGAAAAGATGAACCTTAAGAAGGTCAAGAATCCAACACCCTACAAGGTGTCATGGTTGCATAAGGACATCAATTGCTGGTTACTGAGAAAATTGAAGTGGCTTTCCAAATAGCCAGATATCAAGACAAAGTGACTTTTGATATCATACCTACGGATGTGTGTCATGTGTTTCTAGGCAGACCTTGGAGATTTGACAAGAAAGTAGTGCATGATGGAAGTAAGAATTTTTATAAGTTTGAGATGGGTAGTATTCAACATATTGTGTTGCCTTTGAAAGAAGGGAATGGAGCTACAAAGAGTGAGGCAAAAGCTCTATTGCTTGGTGGAAAAGATTTCTTACAGCGGATGACAGAAGAAGAGGTGAGTTATGCCATTATTTGTAAGCAAAAAAGTGAATCTGCTAATACTGTCATTTAATATCTGCCAATAGGAATAAAAAATATGTTTGAACAGTAACACATAAGCATGGATTTTGTGTTGCAGTTGCCACATAGTCAGTCCAAATAAGTAATGAAACTTACCTTCTCCACTGGTCGAATATAGAATGGGGTCTGTTGATGCGAAGATTCCTTTGTTGAGTGTCCAGATGAAGCATCATCAATCGTGGATGAATAACCATCACTGTCACTTGTGGATGAAGCACGGTCACTATCTACAACGAGTCCTCTATTTAATAAGTGTTTTAAATGTGTTGGTATTGAGTGAGTGGGGTTTCGGTGGGGTATTTGTGTTGAGTACAGGGAGACCAGGCCGACGTGCGTGATGAGTTAATGGGTTGAGGGGAAGGGTGTGGGGTTGGGAAGAATTCATAACGCATGGAAATTAGAAGTACTTTTGGTTTTTTGAATTTTTTTTAGATATTTTTTTTGTTTTATATTTTTATTTTTATTTCCAATTTTTAATATTGGTTATTTAATATATATATATATAGTTATATTTATGTTTAATTTTATATATAGTTATATTTTAAATATAGTTTAATTTTTTCATTCACTATTTCTTCCGTTGCTTTGTTTCCTCTTACCTCTAGCTCGATGATTTTCCATATGAATATCAAGTTAAAAAAAAAATCCATAAGAATATCTTAGACAAATTTCTTTACTATTGAAGGTAAATGAAAGAGAACAAACCAATTGAAAACATATAAATACATACATCGTACATTTCAACATTTTGATATCATTAATGTTCTTCTTCATCCAACTCATCATATGTATCATCACGTTCATAATTCATTTTCAGAGGATTAGCCATGTCAGCATCATGATCATCATCGTCTATATCATCATCTAGAACATCCACTCCCACATTTGGTTTGACCTCTTCAAGTTCTTCGTCCGATGTATTGTCGATATCATCTAGTTCATCCAGAACATTGTCTGGATTAACATATCCTTGAACTTCTTCAACGTATTCATCTAATGCATGAACCCCTTGCTCCTCTACATCATCTTCTTTAATATAATCATCTTCTTCCACTACATTATAGTTTACCAGGCTTCCTCTTGGATCATATCTAACAACATAGGACCAGTCTGATTTACCTGGAACCTCTCAGTAAAATAATTGTTCACATTGGCTTGGAAGAACATAGGGCTCTGAGCCTGGCTCAAAGTTTCTTGTATTAACCGTGGTAAATCTGTTAGAATGTTGAATAACAGTTCTATTGGTATCACGTTAATTGATGCGTAGCCTATACCATCTAACATCGAACACAACTAATTTGAAGGATTTAAAGTCACACTCAAGTATATCATCCAGATACCCATAGTATTGATTTGCAGATACTTCTAGATGTTTTTCACCTCTAGATGCAACGTTCTCTACCTGAAATACTACAGTTATTCCATTATCTGAAGTTTTCCTCTTTTCATCCAACCTTTTGATGCAAAATTTGTGGCCATTGCACCACATTTCCTTATGGTGTTTCAATTGAAATATGCAAAACACGTAAAAAATACATTGTCATTATTTGATAAACATATTTATACTTGGAAATTTTGCAAATTAATAAAAAAGCACGCTATATGCATCAATATAATTGTAAAAAAAATAAGTAGTATAGATTAAATATATGCTTGCCTGGTAATGTACTAAACCATGTGCTAAATCAATTTCCCTCTGTGTAAGATTAGTATCTCGATTACATTCATCTTCTTTGACCAATGTAGACACACCATACCATGATAACCTACCATTATTATCTTGTTTTCATTGTTTAATCCATACCTGCAATGTATAAATGTATTTCATCCCACTCTCGACTGGATGTATTAAAATAAAATAGTTCACATGCATATATATATAATTAGTTAACACATTATACCACGATAATATTGGATTGTGCATGAATACTAAAAACTAAATAGCACAATATACATAAAAACAAAACTTCAAATGTACTATAAATCTCCACTATATACTTACATCTCACTTTCCTCATTGTACCTTTCCCCGATAGGTGCTCCCCTTCAAATTTGTTCATGGATTTGACATCCCAAATGTGATCCAATACATTGATACTTTTTCCTATTGTTGGACTATATTAACTAATATAAACCCTGGTTTGATATCCATATATCCCTCTACCATATAACCCTCAGGATGTGCTCTTTGTCTAACCAAAGCCTTCAACGATTTCAGGTGCCTCTCAACCATCCACATTAATCTTGTGTGTACAGGTCCACACTTTTCAATCTCCTCAACATGGTGTATGAGGTAGTTTTCTTGTGCATTGAAAAAATTTTGAGGTAGATACTTTTTCATTTCACACATTAGACGAGGAATTTGTTTCCTCCAATAATTTATATCTTCTTTATCGATTTCTTTAGATGAAAACCATCTCCAAATGAAACAACCAAATCACAAGTTGCAACAATAAGATATATATTACATTATAAGTAAAACACATGCAGTCAAATATAAGTTAATGTACACAAAATTATTAAACAAATTACACTTTACATATAAATAACCACTTACCTGTTGTATTTTCAAAGATCATATATAACTTGTTTGACGTTGTTGTCAAAGTTGTCTAGGAGAGATAGAGGTAGAACATACTGTAACAAAAAAATAATAAATGATTATTTATTCTGAAATAAGTATAAAACAAAAATAATAAGAAGATGTTTCACCATTAATGTACAAATATATATACCAAAATAATTACCTTAATGAATGTATGCCAATCATGAGTCTTTACCCCGCCCAATTCACCTTTATTTGTTAGGATATTGTTTATGTTTGAAGAAAATCCAGTGGGAAATTTAATTTTTTCAATAACCTCTTTAACATCCTTGCTTTGTTTCTCCGCCAATAACCATGAAAGGGCGCTTATATTTTGGTCGTCTCTATCGCTATTCGAATGAATCGCACTTTGCATTGCATGATTGGCCTCCTTAATTTCATTACAAATATTGACAATTTTTTCTTTATCTCTCCTTTCATCTAAGATTCGCCATAGGGTATATATTACATTCTTCTTGATGTGTATTATATCAAAAAATGAACAATCTCTAGATTCTCATAGTAGGGGATCCTACTAAATTTCTCAGGAATCTTTTCATTCCTCGTGATAGTGCCCTGTTATTAATGCATTGCTAACCTGCAAGGTGAATCATAGTTTAAGA
This sequence comes from Pinus albicaulis, assembly GCA_034641835.2. Classification (NCBI taxonomy): domain Eukaryota; kingdom Viridiplantae; phylum Streptophyta; class Pinopsida; order Pinales; family Pinaceae; genus Pinus; species Pinus albicaulis. The sequence continues at coordinate 1,441,029,427 of CM076580.1, forward strand.
TATTATAACAACAATAACTTTCAAATAGTACAATGAAGAAAATGCAATAAAAATATAAAATAATCCAAACATTTCATGTATAATGACAAATAGATGATTTAATCCATACCTTGAGAGATTCTATTATATTGCCAACTTCCATAGACCAGGTGGCATTCTTCGTGGTCTTAATCAAATCTCTTCTTTCCCATTCAAAAGATGTTTTTTGGTTCTTTGGTACCTATGGTTCTTAGAGAGGAAGTGCCTATACTCATAAAACACCTCACTTCCTAGGCTTATTGAACGATGAGATTTCAATTTAGGACCACAAATTGGACAAGAAAATTTACCCTTTGTTTAAAGACCTGCAAGAGATGGATTAATTTTTATTTCAATTATTAATTGAAGTATGCATAATGAATTGACTATTTACAAAAAAATGTATGAAATGAACTTCATAAAATTATTAAACATAATTAAAGTGCATGGTAATGTTATAATATACCACAGAAATATGTTAGCCCCGGGGTGCCATGAATTTTCCATACAAGCATTGCATGGAATTCAAATTCCATTTATGCATATGCTGGTATGGAGATATCATACATAGGGATACCCTTCCATAAGTCTAGTAACTCATCGATAAGAGGCTTGATATATACATTCATATCTTTCACCAGGTACTTACCTAATTGATTGAACATATAGTACATAATTCCCAAATATATGAGTAACAAAAAAAAAAACAAGACATAATTATTAGACATGATTGAACATATATGAGTAAACAGAAAAATATAAGACATAAGTATGAAACAAACAAGAAAAATCATGATATGTTATTTTGTAAATGAATATATTTATTCTAAATAAAATAATACCTGGAACAACCATTGTCAACATTATGTGCTCCCTCTTTACTGACATCCAAGGAGGAATGTTATTGTTTATAACAAAAACGGGCCACACCGAATAAATAGATATTATCTCTCCAAATGGATTGACTACATCAGCTGCTAATGAAAGCTTAATATTACAAGGTTCTTCTTTAAACTTTGGCCATATTTCCTCTATATTCGTAAATACATATACATCTGTAGGAATTCAAAGAACACCATCTTGACTTCTTTTCATTGCATGGTAATCCATATATTGTGCTATGCTTTTGCACCTAAACAATTTTCGCAGATGTGGAATTATGGGAATATAATGAAGAACCTTGTGAATCACCTTTTTTGTTACTTTATCAATTTTATATCTTCTCTCATCACATTTTGGGCATTTGTCTTTCAATGCATGTTCTTTATAATAGAGAATATCATCATTAGAACATGCATAAATAACCTGATACTCCATTCTAATATCTTTCATAATAGCATTTAAATCTCCATATGTGCGAGGTAAAACATTTGACGGTGGTAACAGAAATTCACCTAACAGTCTACAACATCAGAAATCAATGGTGTTGGTTAATGTAAAAAATATGCATATTGCATCCAAATAATGTTACAAATGGTGATCGACATACTACCATTGAAAAAAAAGGAAAAAAATAATTTCTTTATCATGATGTACTAAATTTCACAAAATATATTACATACCTAAGGAGATGTGTCACACATGTGTTTGACGAACCATTCACCACCTTTAAGTTGACCATAAGCAATACATCAAAGAGAAGAGATGTTTCTAAGCCTTCATAAAGAGGTTGAGTTCCCCTATAAAGTACAGGTATATCATAACCAACATACAGGTCGTCATCATGATCCCTTCCTACAACATTATTAAATGTATCTTGAATCAATCTATTCGTCCCACCTTCATCCAATTTGTTATCAACATCATTTTCTTCTGCCATAGGATCATTAGCTTGATCTGACTCAATATTTGCTTCATGTTCTTGAATAGGCACTTGTACTACAACAACCTCTTCCTTGTCGAGGAATTCCCTAGGAGCACCATACTAGACAATTAAAATCAATAAAATAATATTAGTGAGCTATCACAAATATTTAAACGATAGAAATGTTTACAAATATAATATAGGAAAACAAAGACAACAAAGAGCTAGACAAAGACAACTTAGCTAGTTAACTAATCATGATTTGCATATGGATCAACTTAAAACTTACATATTCATAATAATCAAAGTAAAAATACCCTTAATGGGAATGATTCCAGTAAATAAATTAACAAATCAATCTAACTGCATAGATTTAATGAGTTTTATAATATGAACATGTAATAGTGAAATAAATAGAAACCAGTATAGACCCATCTAACTCTGGTTCTATGAAGCATTGAGAGGGATCAAATCCCTTGAGGTGCAAACCCATTTTTTGAGTAAAAAAGTGAGGAGAGGTTTGCACCTCAAGGGATTTGATCCCTCTCGAGGCTTCGTAGAACCAAAGTTAGATGGGTCAATTGTACCTTGGGAGACAATCTCTGGCTGAAGGAGATCAGTTCCCAAGACATTTATCAATAAACATGATGATAAAATTTTAGTGTCCCAAGTTCTTAAAACCCCATAGATTTAATCCTTATCAGACTCCACTATGAGAACAATATTTCAAGTGGCCTTCTAGTGATGAATACAAATGGAAAAGATAAGACATGAAGAAGTGATAATGGAAAGTCTTTGAAAATAGGCTACCAGTGCAGAATCTCTTGTTTCAAACTTTAGAAGAAAAATAGAAGAATTAGGAGGTGAAAAATAGCCTTAGAGGAGCATATCATGAAGGATTTTAAATTTAACTTACAAAACTGTAAAATTAAATACCAGTAGCTTCGTTACTCAATTCTAAATAACAAAGACATAAAAAAATATGATGCAACATGGAAAGACGAATCATATTCAATAAATTTTGGAATCACTGTGAAAGGTATATTCATAAACACATGGAGATCCAAAGTAAAAAATTCCTCTCTCAGGGAAAAAACTTGGAACCTCTACAATGCCTTTATTTTCCATTTTTATTTCCCCCATCAGCCTAACTGACTAACTATCCTAGAATTGGTTATGGAACTAACTCATGGACAATTTCCTAACTATATCTAATCACTAAAAATAAATCCTCCTTTTAAATACATGAGATATTGTTTTGGAATACTTTTATAAACTTAATATTATATATATATATATATATATATATATATCCTCTATGTGTTGAAAATACAAAACGAAATCCCTCGTTTTATCGTGATTTTTTACATCATAATTTAAACACATATGGGAGTTTTAAATCATATGAAATGATATTTTCATCATAACGAATGATGTGTGGATCGTATATAAAACCACAAATGGTTTTCGGAAAGCTTAAACCGCCTATGGGATCACCTCTTAGAGGTTTTTGGAAATGAGAATAGTGATGCCGCAAAAATTAATATTCGTTGATCTTGGACTAAGCGGTTTTTATGAATCCACCTGCGGGATCACTCGTTGGCATAAGTTTCATGTACTTTGTACCCCCATGACTCCTGAATATTTGCCTATGTAACTTCTCTGTAATGAAAAAGAACAATATTCTCATAAGACTTATCAAGCATCCAATAGATTCTACACTGGATTTTTTCTTTATCTTCCCCATGTGCATAATTACAATGCAGAGCATCCACATTTCCAACCTTCAATTGTTCATGTGATTTAGAGCTTTTATTAACTGGTACTGATGACCCTAAAGTAAAATAATAATGCTACTCAGTAGAATATGGATCAACGGGAAGCTTCTTGTTATCCAGAATCACTCTTGTATATTGAAGCATATTCCATGCTAAATTGAGATCAGAATCTTCCTCATCTTCACCTTCTAGATCAACATCCTCACTAGCATCTTCCTCGTCACTTATTCTATTTCAACACCTTCCTCTCTGTTCATTTTCCTTCCATCCAAGGAGTGAGTCCAAAAAAATTATACACTACTTAAAATTTATAAATTTTAATCATGTGCTAAAATAAAAATAAAAAATTATGATTTTTAATATTTTATTTGTGCCAGATTGAGCTACAACAGGGTCTATTCTCTTCTTCTTTTTATTATATGTTGACATTTTAATATTCATTTTTAATATTAAGATGGAAAAAGGTCAAAAGGAGGACAATCTCAAAACCTAGCACTGGAAAAGGGAACAAATGTGAAACTAATCAATTTTGGAATGAGGACTTTTTGAGACTCCTAGCACTGGAAAAGGGTACAATTGCAAAATCAATGTTACTAGGAAATACCCTAATTGCAAATCCTACTGCTAGAAAGAAGTCTAATTGAAAAACTCAATGCTAGAATAAAGAGAAATTAGGAAGCCTAGCACTACAAAAGGGAAAATTTGGAATTCCTAGCACTGGAAAAGGAAAAAGGGAGGAATATTATCACTATAAAACAAGGTAGATGAGAAAAAATATAGCACTATAAAGTTAAAAAAGGTGAAAAATATAGTGTTATGAAAAGGACAATTTAAAAATCTAGTGATAGGAATGAAGGAAATTGGAAAACCTAGTGCTACGAGGGGGGGGGGAATGAAATCCTAGCAGTAGAAACTTGAACAAATGAGAAACATAGCGCACCAATGAGGAGAGGAGGTTATTTTTGAGAGAGAGAGAGAGTTTTGATGAATGTCGAAACTACTTAGCATAAATATTCATGAACAGGCGTCAATATTAATTGCAAATTAACTACCTAGAACTCATCATGATATTTTTCTCAATGCATAAAACACAAAATGAATATTTTGGAAGATTTTCACTTGTGCATTTGACTATATATTTCAACTAAGTAAAGACCAAGTCTCTTATGGCATGTATAATAAATATAAAGAACAAGTCTCTTAAGGTCTTATGGATGATAATGAATAAGTACTTACTAATGGATGATTTTCATCTCCGCCTTCAGCATGTCCATAAGTTCTACAATGCTTTTTAGCTATTTTTATTAAAAGTCTCCTTACTTTCAAGCCCTTGCACTTTTTACAAGGGAAGTAACATTTTCTATCCTCCGAAGCCCCCGATGTCAATCCCACGTCTCCTTGGCCCAGTCCTTGAGGAATGTTATCTGAAATTTTTCCTCACCAAATAACTTTTAGTGATGATTATCAATCAAAATTAACCTCAAAGTAAGCCTATAACATTTAAAAAGCATGGGATGTATAAAAATAATGTGGAACTTGTAAATAGGTATTCGGCCCTACATGTATATAAATCAATTTTTCATCAAATATTTGATGCTATTTTTTCAGATAAACGTTGCATAACGCTAAAATTCCATTAATGTCGAAATTTGGCCAGTAAAATGCCATTAATGCCGATCGTCGAATATCTGCCTCTATGTAATTAACGTCACATATTTGATAATCGTCGAGCTTTAAAAAAAAATACATTAAACGTCTGATAGTTTTTCAGATTTTATCCTTTTTTCGGATTTCGCCGTCGGATTTTAACACGAAATATGGTAGTGACCATATCTAATTGGCTTCATATTTTTACCTTCATGTTGAAGTCTTTCCTTGCTGATATATAACCAAATTGTATCTCTCACTTGGAAAACATGATCAACATGATGCTTGGCATGTCTTTCCTTGTACTTTTCCTTTATTTTCTCAAGTTTCTCTTGTACTCTTTGATGCACGAGCTAAATTTTTTAAATGAATTCTTGGCCTTGTCCACACCACTATATCCATCTACTACAATATCTTTACCAAAGATGAAATCCAAAGGAGACTTTGGAAAATAACCCAAACAATCTTCAAATGGAGATCCTTGCCTAGATGAGTGCTTGGTGCGATTGTAGGCGTGTTGGATGTAATGAAAATGTTCATCCAAAAGTTTAGGATGCTTACCAAAATACCATGAAGTAGATGCACTACTTATTTTTTTACCACTTTCACTTGGCCATCGGTTTGCAAATGAAATTTTGTGCTCTTCTTCAAATTGGTTTCCATGAATTCCCATAAGCTTGACCAAAACTTCCTACAAATCGATAATATTGATAAAAAATAATAGAAGTGGGAAACCCAAAGTGAACCCAAACATTTTTGAACATCTTGGCAATATGATCAGTTGTAAATTATTTCTTACATGGCATCAACAAACACATTTGCTGAAATGATCCACAACAACATAAATATAATCATGACCTTTCTTTTCCATTGGAATTCCTCCTCCAAAATCAATAGAAACACTTTATTAAGGACAAGAAGGAAAAGGAATTAGAGTGTACAAACCCAATTTCTTATTGCTAGGCTTGTTAGTAGCACACATGGAACATCCTCTTATATATCTTAAAACATGTTCATTCATGGAAGGAAATAACAATACCTCTGAATTTATGCAATTGTTTTTCCTACACCAAAGTAACCAACAATAAGAGAAGTGTGGGCTTCCCTTATGAAATTGACTATTTCACCCCTTGGAACACATAACTTTCCAATATGACACAAAAACTTGTTATGAAATTGATAATCCAACTCTTCAACATGATTTCCTTGAATCAAAGTTTCATAAACATCTTTAAATTCGTCATCTTGAGCATATTGTTCAATATAAATTTCATGTATGATTGAGTTATGATTAAGAATTACAAATGCATTAACAATAGTCCTTGACAACATATCAACAACTTTATCATATATACCTTTCTTGTACTGATCCAAGATCTTTTTCTTATAGATGGATTAAAGAATTTCATATAATAGAGCACTTCAAAATTATGAAAACATAAGCACATAAGGCAAAGAGAAAAGAGAACATAGCATGCATGAGATCAAGACACAAAAAAATTGATTACGAAGTTCTTCCAATTTTGGCTACGTCTCTGGGCCCTGCTCAACGGTGGGGGGGCCTTCATTCATTAAGTGGCAAGAAGAAGAAGAAGTACTAGTGAAATTACATAAAGCACCCTAATACCTCCAATCTAGAAAATGGACTAAAAATGGAGAGCTCTGATGTAGAAACGGACATCACCGTTGAGTTCTTGATGCCTATAGGTGTAAAATCGACATAAAATTTGCCTCAAACTGACACAGGTGAGTTTTTCACCCCCAAGGAATCTTTCAGATGCCCCCAATATTCCCTGGGCATGGTTTCGCCACTCTGGCCCACTCGTGGTTCCGCTCTTGCTCCTCCTGCTCCGACCTCGGTGTACTATGTGAATGAAAGGTTTTATATGCGGTGGAGGGCGGAGTGCACAAGGAACCTCTGTTGGCGTAGTGGTAAGATTCGACAATGGCAGAGGAGGGGTCGGGAGATAAAATTCCTCCCCTCCCCATTTTGGTTAAGCGTTGCATTTAATGGTATTGGATGGTGGGTGGGTCCACTCCACGCGATCCGACCCAACCACACCTCATTGAAATGGTATGTCGTTATATATGGAGTCATTGTTTTTTGGACCGCCTGCTCGGGGGTCGGCCATGTGGACTGGGGAGGTTTTGACCCCCGTCGGTCCCATCCTTTATGCCCTCTGGTGGTTTCGATTATGCGGCGGAATATATAACAATTGTTTAAAGGGGTAGACGGGTCCGCCGGTGGTGGCCCGCCTCCCCACCTTTTTTGGACTATACACATAACCACCTGCGGGGGTGGCGGGGGTGACAGCCTACCCCCCCCCCAACCATTAATTTGGCTTGTAGTTATGGTGGGTGGAGGGGTTGATGGCCCACCAACTTAATTCATATTTTTTTATTTTTATAATTTATAGGCCCTTTTAAAAATATTCTAGAACATGGAGGTCACTAGGAAAATTAAACATACCACGAATTCACCTGCTTCTCGGGTGCTAGGTTCCCTACTGGTTGATGGTGAATTTGTGGTACACTTAAACCTGACCCATTGCCTAACTTTGACCGCAACTTTTACTTGCTCTATCTTCTTCATACGACCTTGGATTGAGGTGTCATTTGCACCGTTGGATTTAGAATGGAGAACACTTCGACATGGTCCTGGCCTTGTTTTCATATAGACACTTTGATTTTTGAGCAATTTTAAGCCACTTGTCCTCTGAGATCCTCCTGGATCAATCCTCTCCACTAAGGAGCTTTTGGACCACCAAAAGCATTAACACATCCATCACATTGTAGAAATTATACAAAATACATGTATGTCCTGGATTCTCCTGATCTAAAAATGTGTAAATTGTTAAATACATAATTAGTTCTACAAATCTTTGCGGAATTTAAAACACAATCGCCAATTACAATATCATGAAGAAATATCAATCACACACAACACAGATAATTTCCCGGGGAAATATTATAGCTAAAAACCCCACTATCTTATATTGTATATTATATCATGGATCATGAAATAATTACATACAAAGCTCCAATCCAAGATCACTTAGTACATGAGCTAATTGTCTCACACTGTCATATAAAAATTGGCAAGTTCCTTAGCTAATTTACTGTCTCCAGACAACCTGCCTGCACTGCGCAATCGCTACTGATAGCAATACTTGAATGAATGAAATCTTGCCTGCTTTGATTGTGCAATCCTCATGGGCACATCCAATGTGTGTGTGGTTTCATGTGTGTAACCAGATAATGTCACAACTAATATTTTACTTCCCTTTCACCTAGAACTCAACTGGGTCTCCATTCGATCTAACATGCATGCAATTAATAATAGTAAATCTTCAGTTTCATATGAGACCACTGATTGTGAATTAATCAATAATTAATTCATTTGATCTCTAACTAGTGTATCTTCAGTTACAACTAGCACAACTAAGTTTAACTCACTTAACTAAGTTAAACTAATTTACAACTTGCATAATTGTACTTCGAATCACTCAGTTACAACTAAGTCAACCTACATGTCCCACCAACCAACCACTTAACTCGAAATTCCTTTAGCTAACTGATTTTCCACTTCAGTTAACTATTTCCAACTCCTCATTGAGAATATAATATAGTTTATTGTCCAACTAATATTAAGGGATAATAATAGTAGACATCTGTTGACAGAGGCGATCCCTAATAGCCTAGATCGGGTCTAGCAACAATCACGTCATGCAGTGACGCAGGTTCCTAGTTACAAAACTACAAAAATCATAACAAATTGCCTACCTCAAATCCTACGTAGTGGTCGTTGAAGAAAGCATGACGCTTCTCGTCCCTTGCTTGGCAGATCAAGATCCTTCTGCTCGACACATCCGAACACCTGCACACATGCAAGGAAACAATGACATACAACGTAAAATCTAAAACATGTAACCATACATCAGTCAGAGAGGATGTAATTCATTGCATAAAGAAATAAACACATGAATGGAACCATATTCAAAGTCGCTTATATTAACATAACAAAGGAAATATTACAACCCGAAGCTCTGACGCTTGACACTAGAAAATTTGGCAGAAATTCCGATGGCCAATTCGTCGCTATTCCGACACACAGTCGTCGCAAGAGCGACAGTTATAGGGCAGGCAAAATGTGGTTTTCCATACCGTCGCAGTTCCGACGCAATTAAAAAGTGTCGCACTATCGACACTTTTTCTGTCGCTTCCAAACAAACGTCACTCTTCCGACGTTTCCCAATCTGTCACACTTCCGACCTTTGTAAACTGTCGCACTTCCGATGAAATGTGGTCCGATGTTTTGAACGTCGCTCTTCCGATGTTTGTAAACTGTCACAATTACGACGAAATTTGGTCTGACATTTTGAACGTCGCTCTTCCGACGTTTGTAAACTGTCGCAATTCCGACGCAATGTGGTCTGACGTTTTGGACGTCGCACTTCCGACGGTTGTAAACTGTCACAATTCCGACGAAATGTGGTCTGACGTTTTGGACGTCGCTCTTCCGACGTTTGTAAACTGTCGCAATTCCGACAAAATGTGGTCTGACGTTTTGAACGTCACTCGTCCGACGTTTTTATACTGTCGCTCTTCTGATGTTTTTAATCTGTCGCAATTCTGATGCTTACAAGGCGTCGGTATAGCGACAGCGGGTTCAATTTTTTTTTTTTAAATGAAACTTTAAAAGAGGAAAAACGCTGCTTTGAATATATTATATGAAGTAAAACAGTCCATGAAGTCATTACATTTTCACATCTGAAGATTGGAACCCAAATATCCATCTAGAAAAGTGGAAGTCCCACCCCAGACAATGATAGAAAAATACCCCATGTCACATACAGCGACTTGATATAAAACCCAATAACGGTCCACATGGAGATTATCGACAATCTGAGAAAGCATCCAAATATGCCCGAGGCATCTATAAGAAAGTGAAATAGTAGTATGTAGAATAGTAAAGCAACAGATAGAGTAACGACGTCCATTGTTCCAAATACAAATTAAAGTACCCAAAATCCTTGAACAGAGAAAAACGCTAATCATGTGAGGAGTGTGATATGTCCAAAATATAAAAAGACCATCAGACCATATCAATAAACCAGTAACATAGACCAGCATCGCTAGTTTTGAAGGCAGAGTGATAAACATTAATCATTTTTTTTTCACAAGAGAAAAAACGCTGTTTTGAATATATTATATGAAGTAAAACAGTCCATGAAGTCATTACATTTTCACATTTGAAGATTGGAACCCAAATATCCATCCAGAAAAGTGGAAGTCCCACCCTAGACAGTGATAGAAAAATACCCCATGTCACACACAGGGACATGATATAAAACCCAGTAACGGTCCACATGGAGATTATCGACAATCTGAGAAAGCATCCAAATATGCCCGAGGCATCTATAAGAAAGTGAAATAGCATTATGTAGAATATTAAAGCAACAGATAGAGTACCGACATCCATTGTTCCAAATACAAATTAAAGTGCCCAAAATCCTTGAACAGAGAAAAACGCTAATCATGTGAGGAGTGTGATATGTCCAAAATATAAAAAGACCATCAGACCATATCAATAAACCAGCATCGCGAGTTTTGAAGGCAGAGTGATAAACATTAATCATTTTTTTTTCACAAGAGAAAAAACGTTGTTTTGAATATATTATATGAAGTAAAATAGTCCATGAAGTCATTACATTTTCATATTTGAAGATTGGAACTCAAATATCCATCCAGAAAAGTGGAAGTCCCACCCCAGACAGTGATAGAAAAATACCCCATGTCACATACAGGGACTTGATATAAAACCCAGTAACGGTCCACATGGAGATTATCGACAAACTGAGAAAGCATCCAAATATGCCCGAGGCATCTATAAGAAAGTGAAATAGCAGTATGTAGAATAGTAAAGCAACAGATAGAGTACCAACGTCCATTGTTCCAAATACAAATTAAAGTACCCAAAATCCTTGAACAGAGAAAAACGCTAATCATATGAGGAGTGTGATATGTCCAAAATATAAAAATACCATCAGACCATATCAATAAACCAGCAACATAGACCAGCATCACTAGTTTTGAAGGCAGAGTGATAAACATTAATCATTTTTTTTCACAAGAGAAAAAACGTTATTTTGAATATATTATATGAAATAAAACAATCCATGAAGTCATTACATTTTCACATCTAAAGATTGGAACCCAAATATTCATCCAGAAAAGTGGAAGTCCCGCCCCAAACAATGATAGAAAATAACCCATGTCACATACAGGGACATGATATAAAACCCAGTAACGGTCCACATGGAGATTATCGACAAATCTGAGAAAGCATCCAAATATGCCCGAGGCATCTATAAGAAAGTGAAATAGCAGTATGTAGAATAGTAAAGCAATAGATAGAGTACCGACATCCATTTTTCCAAATACAAATTAAAGTACCCAAAATCCTTGAACAGAGAAAAACGTTAATCATGTGAGGAGTGTGATAACCATCTGCAGAAACCCAGGCTCGCTTGTAAGATCAGGCTCGCTTGATTCCAAAATTGGTAACCATCTGTTGCATCCGAGATGTAAGGTTCAGGCTTGCTTGTTTCCATTAGTAGCCCGCTACAGCATCCACCCTATTCATAGCAAAAAGGTTCATGTACTAGATATACAGAGAAAGAGTATAATACGTAGACCATATAAACATGGCTCTGTATTTAAAAAAATAGGTTTAAAATAGAAACAGGGCAACATTTTTTTTTCTAATTAAAGTTAATCTATTAACAGTGGGAATAAAATTACACCGAAGTCAAAATCATTGCCCAAACTCATGGCAAATTTGTCATCAAAAAATCAAAAAATTAAGAAGACTACCTTCATACGGGGAAACCAATCTTGAACGTTTAATCTACAGAATTCAAAAATATTACAAAGGTCCAACACAGTAAAATAATCTAAAAGCAGCCCAATTAAGTGGGCCGCGAAGAAAGAAAAACAAATTAACCAAACTACTCCTCCGGCTCCTCGACAATTCAGCACCATCCTTGGGAAGGTCCAGGATCGCTAGGTGCTACCTCCACATTCATGCCACGGCTCCCCTCCTGAAGGCTTGAATGCTAGCTGGCTTTTTCCAAGCTCAAACCCGCCGGACGGCTGCATTCTTCCTCCTTTTGGGCCTCCTCACAGAAAACCACAGTGACTGAAGCTGTAATTCGTGGGCGGTTGAGAGAGAAATTAAAGGAAAATTGCGTAGTGCGCGTCATGGGAGAAGGTGAACTAGCGGTGAGGAAACGAGGAGCAGGGGAATCCATACGGTGGCCAGATCCTACAACTCGACCCCGCCCACTCATAGTATTTGGATAGCGACCTGCGTAATAATCACTGGACTGGCCGGAAGACAACTCGGTTGAGGGGCTGGAGGGAGCGCGCAAGAATTGACCTCTAGTGCTCCCCTTGCGGCAATGCATCCTTTAATGCACACGAGGCATGGGTGCAGTCTCACTAGCAGTGGGCACAAGAGGAGACGGAGAAGCAGAATTCCAAAAAACAGAGGAAAACAGACAAGGACCAGACCGAGAGAAATGCAGATATGCAGCAAGGTCTACACAGCAGTTTAGCTAGCCACTTCTCCTTCTCGTCACAGTGAACAGGCAGTGTAACCCAGCAACCGGCTCATCTGAAAAACCATAGCGAAATGCCATTTTATCGACCCGACTGCAATGCAATCGAAGGACGCCCGTCATAATTAATCTCTGATCATTAATGAGAGCTGAAGGCCGGATCATATTGGAGCATGCGGAATCGCTAACAGGAGTGGAGGTCCGATCTTGAACAGTGTTAAAACTTAATGCGATTAGATGTGAAAACCTTGGAACTTAATTGAACAGCGTTAAAACTTAATGCGATTGATATGAAATCGACACATCCATGTCCCATCACCTTAAACACCATCGAATGCACCCGCAGCCGAGAGCAGGGCAAGTTCTGATTGAGGACACGTGGCAGAAATTGATTGGAGCGGATCTTTGTTTGGGCCGCTCGCGCAGTGGAAATCTAGACCTGAAAAAGATTAGGGAATATTTGATAATAAATTCGCGTCACAACTCTCCCTCCGTCCGCCAGCCCAACTTCGGACCCAAAAAATATTAGGGCAGAATTCATTTGGCTTTCGCGTCACAAAATTGGCCGATGTCAGCAGGCTATTTTGGAACGCGAATTTGGTTTGAATTATGGTTTATCGTCGTTTGAAGTCCGGCGAGCTCGTCTTAAGAACAATTTTGTTTGATCCCATATTATAAAATTTGTGTTGGTTTTCTTTGATAATACACATATTTATAATAAATCATGGGAATACCACACTAGTAAACATGTGGAAAAGTTATATAAATTATTGAGAACAATCATTTTTATGTAAAAATATCCAAATGTGCCTTTGGGAAATAAGAATTCGAGTATTTGGTTCATATTGTTTTAAAGGAAGGAGTGAAGTTGGAGCCTCAAAAGATGCAAGCTATTACAAAATGACCTATTCCTAAGAAAATCAAAGTTCTTAGAAGATTTTTTAGACTTACATGATCAGTATGATGATAATTATGATAATTTCACAAAACAATCACTAGCTATTTTGAGGGATGAGATATTAGAACTTCAGCTTGATGAGGATTTTTTAAGAGCTTTATTTCTTCTTTTGAAATCAAGAAAATATTCTCCCAAACCGAAAATATGTGTTCTTGAGATAATTTCTGAAAATTATGAAAATGAAATTAAACTTTTGCATTCTCAAATTCAGTGATACAATTTCCAAAATCTTAAAGAATTCTTTGAAAATCTTCCTTCTCCTAAGCAAGAGGAAATTGTACTATCTTTTGACTTGCATATTGAGGATGATTATTCTTTCAAACACAAGACAAAAGAAATAGTTTCAAGGCTTAATATTCAGAATACAACTGAGCAACCAATCATTGAAGGCCTAGAAGTAAATAACATACATCATACTTTTATTGATCCTATATCAGATTATATGGAGAATATTTTAGCCCAAATCTGCAAACATGTTTTCTCTATAAGGATAAAATACATCAAAAGTGGCCTTTACACATCATATCATTTATTATAAAGGCACATGATCATAATATACTTCCAATTTTGATCACAAGAAATCAAGTTATCCATTTATTGTTACAGCTACTTGATTGGCTTCATTGGCATTTTTGTATTACCTGATTCAATAAGATTTTTAGTAGATTGAGTAGGTAGATGAGTGCTAATAAGCTCAGAATTTTGAGCATTTTTTTTTTAGTTTTCAATTGTCAGCTAGTTTTTCATTAAGTTGGTTAGAAAACTTTTGTGTGTTGTTTTAGTTTCAGATTAAATTTCAATTTGCAGAAGACAAAAGAAATTTACAGGTTCACCAAGGTCAATGGATGAGGACAACTGACCTGTTGTTCTTGACTTTTCACGAGGAAAAGCCATCCCCAAATGGAGCCAATGTTAGACTCCTATACCAATAGGTGTCATATTTCATGATTGACTTGATGGGCTATGTAATATGTTCATACCTTTTCTTGTTACAAAGGTTTTCCATATTATCAAAAAATCAAAAAATTTTAAAAAATGTAAAGAGGGTATACCCTAAAAGAAAAATCAAAGGGTAAAAAGAATAAAAATGGCCAAAAAAATAAAAGAAAATGAACCCCACCAAAAGAAAGGCCAAGGAAAGTGTGCAAGTCTAAATGCCACTACTTTTTGCTCTTATGTAATAAATAAAATTGTGTGCAACTTGTATCCTATGCCACAATTTATGAATAGTCAAACAGTTTAAGCTTGGCTATTTCATCTTTCAATTTCATGTTTTAGAGATAGAGAATAAAATCTAACCAAATTGTTTAATCTTGGCAGATAAGTTGATATGTAGAGTAAAAAAAAGGAGCTCAATAGCTTAATTTGAGCCCTTGGATGTAATAAGGTTAGACTTAGATAGATTTCTACATGTAAAATAAAAGAAAGTGTGATAAGGGTTTACCAGTTGTTGAAGCCCCGAAAATCGGGTCTACAACAAGGGGGATACCCACCCGATCCGGACCTTGGTTAGCGGCTCATTTTATGTTTGGTGTAGTGGGTCCGACTGGGGATAATGGGACCAGTTTCCCAATGTGTATGTGTGTGTTGAGAATAGATATTTCCTTTCTAAAAAGGTTCCTAAGTGAAATTCTTTTATTCTATTTCTAATCTAATCATATGCAAATTGTATTCTAATTTAAACAAAAATATCTAATTCTAAGCTAAACCCGAGATATAATCTTGTTTATGCGATCTAAAATTATTTCGAATAGCAATCGATAATAAAGATCATTCAACTGTTATAAGAAAAGAATTCAATAAAAATAAACCACTTCATATAAAAATTTATATGAAACAGTTGTGAAAAACATATCGCATAATAAGCTATTCATACATTAAGCATAAATCAATAGCTATCACCGTACAAAAGTGTCAATTGATAACTTAAGCATTCAAGCATCAATATATAAAGAACTGAACATAAATATCACTTTTAACACAGAAGTAGAAATAGTTAAGAGATAAAAATACCATTTATAACTGGTTCTACTCATGAGCTAGAAGCAATAATGACTTCTATCTTCTTAATCCAACATCTACTAAGAGTATAGAAATGCAACATTAGTAGCAGATATTAGACACAGATATCAATAAATCTCGTTCCATTCATTCATCAAAACCTCCTCTAGGGTGCAGAAGTGCATGTTCTAAGGATAAGTTCTTGACAAATTTCAAGACCTTTCTCTAAATGCATGAGAAGGGTTTAAATACTACTAACTAAATCTAATTATAATTTATTACAAAAAAATTAGGATTCGGTTTAAATGACCGTCCTTTTTCTAGGCAAAAATAAAGTAAAACTAACACTAAATCTAAAACTGAAATTAACAACTAACTACTTATGAATCTGATCTTTGAATTTTCAAGCATCCAACATTGATTTGAAAAGAGGAGGCTGGCCGACTTTATATTTTAATTGTCCTGAAAAAACGGAGTCGACAAGTGCTGGCACCATCTTCTCGGCAGAATTAATGATGCAATTAAGAGCACTGCATTGGCTGTGTGGTTTTACCAGAGCTGTCCAGTAAGAATCCCAATTTAACTTTGTCAATCCTTGAATTGATTTTGTCTTTTCTTCAGCTTTCTGTTTCCACTCTGTTTGCAATTGTTGTGCTTGCTTTTTCTGCTTCTCTGATCTGTATATCCCAATTATTGAAGAGAATTTCTTTATGACTGTCATTGATGATTGGTGCTCCTACTCTTTTTCCTTCCTCTGTTTTTTGCCATGCCAAATAATTAGTAACTCTTTCATTAATTAAATCATAATCATGTCGTAATTCTACGACATGATTAGTGATTTTATCACTTTCTTGACAAAAAGAGTTCCACTGTGAAATCTTTTGGCATAATATATCTTGTTTTTGCAGTAGTTAATTATTCAAAGAAATAGAATCTAAGATAAACTCCGTAAGCTTGGGGTCATCTTTATGCATCTCTTGGATAATCTATATTTGTTTCTCTTTTTCGGCCAAAATTTTCTGATATCCGATTTGCATTTCTTGAAACTCTTGTTGTAACTTTTCCAGTTTTATCGGTGCTTCACTATTAGCATGAGCTTGTTGCAATTGTTGTTGCAGAACTTGTATTTGATCTTCTTTTTCATTTAATAATAGTCGTACCTCAGATACTTTGTCAATATTTGCGGAGGCATAAGCTCCTGTAATCTGAGATAATTTAGTAAGATTTTCAGTTGGATCCGTAGTAGGATCTTTCCATAAAACATCCAATTGTTCTGCATCATTAGAGAGCACACTTTCTAATTTTCTCTTCTTTCTTTGCTTTCTTACTACTACTTTATGTTGTGGGCTATAAAATATATCCAGAGGAGGAATTTCCTCTATTTTAAGTACAAGCTCAGAGGAAGGAGTAATGGGTATATGTTCTGTTTCTATGACATTTCCACTTATTCCTGTAACCAAACATTTTGTTGTTTGTACATTACTTACACGAGTCTGTGGTTTCTGTTCTTCAACATTAATCAAATTATTAAATGTTTCCTATTCTTTATCTAACTGAGTGTTGATAGATGGTTTCTATACAATGAGAGGTGGAATATTCAACTATGGAGTGGTTGAAGTTTGTTGTTGTGAGAGCTCTTTTGATTGAGCTGTATCCTTCACTGAGCCTTCACTTTTATCCTGATCGGATTTTTTTAGAATTTTCAGAAGTTTCTTTGCCAGATTTTGACTTAGAATTTTTTGTATCTGAGTTGCCACTGAGACTGACACTAGGAGTTGGTTCCCTTGCGGGTTCCAAGCGCAAATTATCCAAAGGAATAGTGGTCAATCTTCTTTCTCTATATATTTTAAACTCTTGAAATTCTTCTGGGGAGAACCGTGTTTGAGCTAAATGCAAAATTTCTTTAAATGAACATTTTTCTTGAAACATATCATCAAAAAGATCTTCTTCTCCAGAAAATACTCTTACTTTCACTGCAGTGGTGAAATCCTTGACAACATCATATGGGTCGAATAGCCTTTTCGGAAACTTAAACAATTGTAAACATGTAATATTGTTTACTTCCTTAAACGCATGACCAACATCAAATAATGAAAATGCTCCGCAAGAAACAGGAAATTGTGGCCAGATGGCCTTATTTTTATCCTTTAATTCTTTTGTCAAAACTCCCTCTCGACAAGTTTGATACGCAATTTCCCGAGCTATGAGTTTATCTAGAACATACAGGGGTAAAACATGGGGAGAAGCAAAACTTCCAAAAACCCTAACATAGGTAAACAATTCTTCTCCAAACCATCTTGCGATAGGGAGAATGTCTACTTCTGCTTCTGGGGAAAACTTTGGAGCATCCTTATTATACAAAACTCTGTACAGAGGCAACATTATGCCATGGAAAATCTTGTAAAAATGAGGAACGAATTTTGATTCCCACAATTCTTTGTGATAAACGTGAATGGGTAGGGAATCCTGAATTTTCCATTGCCAACCCATTAAAGGGAACTTAGAAACAAAGCAGATTGAATCCATAACATAAGCAGATAGATAAAAAGGAGGATAAATCCTCTAAGAGACAATCCGTTTAGACCGGTAATTGAAAATAGTCGTGGCTAAGTTATCAGACAATTTTTTAGCCCAGTCTACAATAGTAGCGTTAACAGCAGCATTCAATAATGGAAGCCATTCAAGCAAAAACTTATTAATGTCAGGATTTCCAAAAAGCCTACATAGCATAGCAGTAGAAAAACAATATGGAGAAGTGAGTGAACCAGTACTGTACATACCGTGTATATCTTTCTTCAGTGGTTCATCTCTTCTAGACCATTCTTTGGTGCATTCTGCCAAGTTTGCATTTTCCTTTGCAAACTTCTCCATAAATTGTTTGTTGTAAGTTGCCTGAGGTTCTGGAAAATGATATATAAGCCTTAAATATTCTGGAGTAAACGACCCAATGAGCTCTTGACTTTGAGTTCTAAACTGCCTGTCCGTAATATCAGTGCTATCCAGCACCCATTTTACCATGTCTGTATATGGAAGAATTCTAGGTCTTGCTGCTATCCGATGCAAAAATGAACAAGCTAGCTCTGTAAGAGATGCTTCAGAAGAATTACTTGAGCCTGCAGTAGCCGCAACATCCATTACTCTTGGGTTTTCTTCTTCAAGCAAATTAAACATACCCTCCCAAGTGGTGATACCAGCATCTTTGTTGCAGGCAGTGTCTGCGTACAAGGAAGCCATCTCTTTACTTTCAGAACTCGGAGCTTTCTCCTTTTTTCCCATAATACTCGGTATATCGCTTTGTATAGTCTTATGTTCTTCGCGCATGCGGTTTTACGAATTAAGTGAGAATAATGATATAAGAAAGGTGACGGGATAGTTTTAAATGCTGAAGGCGTATGAAATATATTATTTAAACATGAAATAACCTTTCAATCAAAACAAAATCCTTTTCATTAATAATTGACAATCCATTCATTAATTTGACATCAAAGCATATAACGGATATCGATTTATGGAAACATTTTCTGCGTACAACGAGCTTTTTAAGAATCTGCGATAATGCGATCTACGATTTGCTTTGCAATATCGCAAAATCGCAATATCGCAAATTGCAACTTTCGTATCATCGCAATATCACAAATCGCAACTTTCGCAAATCGTAATCAGTAACATCGCGAAATCGCAATATCGCGACATCGCAATATCGCAAAATATAACATATGAAAAATATCCGTTAATATATTTCCTACGATATGCGATTTGCGATAAATATTTTAATGCATAGTTTTTGGATCGCGCTATCGCAATTTAGAAGATTCTGTTTTGCAAAAGATATCTTTTATTTTTTTGTGATGGATGCGATATTTTCTTCAAAGAAAGGTTTTATTCTAATCTATCATAAACTTAAGTTTATTTAAAGATTTTCCAAAGAATTTTCTTAAGTTAATGATAGTAAGTTTTATTGAAAATGAAAACAAATAAATTTTTTGGATTTTTAAACTAAGGGTCCCCACTTATTTAGTATTATTACTAATACCAAATAAGAAAGGGGTTGTTGCTGGCCACAACACCAGTCTAAGTGCACCCTAATAAAGAAGAAAAAATGGTAGAGTAAAGTAGGTAGGGTAGGTAGATGATGTTGCTGAATTGCATGTGATGGACAATGACTCTAAATGTGTTAATATTTACTTTCATCACAAAGTGCAAAGGCAGACACTATACTGGAAGAAATTCAAAGCAAAGCAAAGTCAAAGTTATTAACTTCCCTTCTCATCTTCCCCTAAAGATTTCACTAATTTCCCCTAAGTACTAAGGTATTTGAAAATTAGAGGGGCTCAGGGCATTTCCTTTATTTTTGGAGGGACCGGACCCTCGGCCCAATAATTGGAAAAGCCTAAGTACTTGAATTCATTCTTCATAACATTCACTCATTTCTAAACATCTTTTCCTACTTAGGAAAATTATGCATTATTTCATAAAAAACCCTCAAAATCACATTTTATTCCAAGTCTAAGTGATGAAGTGATTATAATGCAATTTGCTTTTAAATCTTCACTTTATTAGTTATATTAATGTATTTTGAGTTTACATTGTCCCCTTGTCATATTAACATTGATTTTATGTATTAAATCCTTACAAAAATAACCTTCTTCTATTATATATAACTCCTTTTTATATAATATCCCCAAAAACCCATTAGTAAATTTTAGCCAAAGTTATTTATTCCCACATGTTTAAATAAAAAACCCACTTTATGCCCCCTTTGGCTAAATATATCGTAATATTAAATTCCGCCCCCTATGGTAATTAGATTAATCTGATTTAATTATCATATAATAAAAGTGTATTAAAAAAATAATTAAAACATGTTTTATTACGTGTTTTAATACAAAAATAATTTTTCCCCTGTGTATTTTAATCCCCTGACTCCCTTTCCCAAGGTTAAAACTATAAACCCTTTGTAAAATCCCCAATACCTCCCTTAACCGCTAACCTTGGTTAAATCATTTCCCGATCACTTTCCTGCATTTTTATAAACAAATTGATTAATCCTCACGATTAATTAACTCCGCCAATCAGATTCCCCCCGATGAGATTAATTAATGTTTAATTGCATCGGGCCCTCCATATTAAATCCCCGTCACTTCCACGTCCCCATCGTCATTCGATCAACCCATCTGAGATCAACGGTTATTAATGATATCGCTAGCCATCCACGTCCGAACAATAACGCGCGATGGCCTGGCGGTTTTCAAACAGTGCCATGCCACGCGTCAATCATTCTATGGAATCGCTCGCCCTCCGCCCAAAACCACTTTTCCCCAAAAGCGATGCGATGGAAACCGCTTACCGCTTGCCTCTCGTGACTCATCCTCCGTACCTGCTGACATCATCCATTAAATAAATAAATAAAACCCTGTCACCCTTTGGACTTTGTGAATAAAAAAAAAAAATTCCCGCGTCATTTTCATTATTCTGTGAACGACCAAAGTCTCATGCAGAGAATTTCAAAAACAAACTGTCAAGCACAATCAACTGTATTTTGCTGAAGAAAATTGCATACCAGTAATCCAAAGTTCGTACGCCATAGCCTGTACCTGTTTAATCATTGTTCATCTCCCAAAAAACAGGTATTTACCCCAATTCCCGTTAAAACTCTGTGAAATCCTAGCTTTTGTTTTAAATTCCACACGAAAGACAGAAACGGAGTTCAATTTGGTCTTGTTCAATCCCCAGAATTGTAAATTGCATTCCCAAAACTTGTAATTGTCTTGTAATTGTGTTTATTCTTCACAAAAACCCGAAATTCATTTCTGAATCCACAAGAACCAGAAATGGAGGTTCCAGTTGCTCTTAACGTCGCACCTTTGAATTCCCCTCACAGAGATTTAGACTATCTGCCCCTAACAGATAGAGATTTTCAAATTAAAGACCTCGTTCTTAGTGATAATCCTCTTCGAACCTTTTTCCGCTGCAGAGATAACTTTATAAACGGTTCTGATATTATTGGATTATGGTTATCCAATCTCCCCATGTATCTTCTCCCCTCAGTCCATATTTTTCCTGAGTTAATTCATTACTGCCATGCAAACTATGACCCCAATCAAAGAGAAATTTTGTCCCTGAGTCAGAACATCCTTTTCCCAATCACTACTCAGTTGATAAATGAAATGCTGCAATTTCAACCTGGTCAAGCCCTCACTCCCCTGTCCATGGGAGAATTACTTGAAAAGTCTTCCAATTTTTCCCATGAAGAGTTAAATCGCATTTGTCAAACCTTCATGTTACCAGAGCATCAGCCCAAAGGCCCTCCCCCCTATGGTTATACTTTTTCACTGATGTGGGCAGGCTTATTCTGAATATTATATCCTTTATCATGGGTTTCAATACTAGTGAATATGTTGATCAATTAACCCTAGTATTGTTGTTTATATTTACCCCTGGATAGTCCCCTGTCGTCAAGTATGATTTTGCATCCTACATTGCTGATAAAATCCATGATCAGTTCATGAGATTTGAGAATGAAAAAGTGTTCAAATATTCTTCTGTTATATATCATCTCATTATTTATTACCAATCAGAAAGTTTCCCTTTCCATGTTCAGAAACTCGATGCCAAAGGAAATCCTAGGTCTGTGATATTTTGGTCTGCCATCACCCATAATTCCTCTGATTCTCCTTACTCCTATAATGAGTTTATTGACCTATTTTTACACCCTACAACCACTTTGTTAATAGGATTTTCCCCTCCTAGAGTCAATAATGAAATCAAGAAAATTCTACAGCTCTCAAAACAATCTAGGGTAGGTGACTGGTACTTGTATCAAAATCACACTGAGATCAGAATATATGGATGTGAATTGTGCCCATTCAAGTTGCCCAAATATGTCTCCATGAGACTCTTTGCACTAGAGTATTTCAGGCAGATGATTAACTCAGATATAGTTCATTTCTGCAATGCAAAGAAAAAGGCTCAACTCAGGATCAAAAGTCAATTAGGTCCCTTTGTTTGTAACTCTAGAGATGCTAGAAAGGAAGCAGAAAGAATCTTAGAAGAATATCTCAGATTACAAAAAAGTTTTTACTTGGTGCCTTATGACCCAAATAGCTTTATCTGTAATAGAAGAATGAAAAATAAACTATCACCATACATTCATCACAAAATTCCAGAAATTGAACAATATGCCAATATGGATGAATGGATGGAAGGAACATTGGTAGAACATGATAGTGAGCAGGTCAATGTTGAAAATGTAATGAAATACCTTGAGAAAATACTTGACCTAGACTCTTTTGGACAGGTGCAGATACCAGGTATTGGTCCTTCTTCTACAGGGACTTCTCAGCAAAATTTACAGGAGATCAGTGCATTGGCCATAGTACAATATAAAGGAAAATAAAAGGAGCCTGACATAAAAGTATTTGAAAAATTCACAATGACAGAGCAACCTGAGACTTCTAAAGAACAGGGTCAAGTACAAATTCCTTCTATTCATATCAATGAGCCAGAAATTTCAATTTTACAAACTCCTATCAATATAGAAAAAGGCAAGAAGAGAGATGTTGAAGTTGCTACCCCTGTTGGTGGATCTTCATAATAGCCTCATGCTAAAAGACAAAAATTAAATCCTCTTCCAGAAGTAGATTTTGTTCAGGAAATTCCTGATAGCCAGAGAGAAGATTTGGATAGTCAACAAACATGTACAGTCAGTGGGGCATCCACTACTTTACAGAGAAAAGAGCTGCAAAAGCAACAGAGTGTTGAAATATCTTCTTTCAAACCACCGGTTAAAGATGCAGGAGATATAAAGAAAACCTTTATCAATATAAAATCCAGGAATGATCCACTAAGACTCCAGGTTTACAATCAGTATTTGAAGATGGCTCCTAAGAATCAAGAAAGATTGATGTCAGCTTATGACATTCAGCAAGGAAAAATGATAATGAGTCACTTCAAACCAAAAGTGCAGTAGCCTCAAACAGCTGCAGATTATATTAGAACAAAGTTTGAAGTCTTAGCAAAGGATATTCATCCTTTAGATCAGATTGAGTTACATAAGAAGACTGGTGAAATGATCTATTCTACTCTGACCGATAAAGCAATGGCAACTCAGAAGTTGCAGGATTCTTTGGAGAACACTAATGCACAATTGCAGCTTGAAAAGGCCTCTTCTCAGGCCAAAGATAACAGGATAAAGACATTGGAGGAAATAATCATTGGATTGGGTCACAATCCTAAATATGTCAAAGGTATAGAGGCCCTAATCAAGAAAAAATATAATGATATTGCAGCTTTGAGAAAGCAGTTGAAATTGCCAGCTTCAAGACATCCACAAACTGAAGAGATGATAAAGAAAAATTCTGAAGAAGAAATGATGGACTTGCTTTTGAAACTGAATGAGAAACTAAATGAAACAGAAAAATAGCTTGAACAGGCATTAAAGAAAAAGCAGTCTACTATTCCAGCATCAACAACATAGGAAATTACAGGTACAGGTACATCCACAACAGTTCGGCCAACAAAGCTATCACAGGTAAATACTTCCAATTTGAGTTCTGAAGAATTAATAAAGTCAATGAATGAATTGAAACTTCAAGTAACAGAACTCCAGCACACAAAGTTACAGCTTACTAATTTAGAACAAAAATATGATCTCTCAAAAATGAGTGTTGCTGATAAAACAAGAGAGGTCAAAAGATTAGAAAAATTGGTTAAAGCATTGGAAAAGGATCTCATATTGGAGAAACCTTTAAAGGAAATAAATGAAATTCTTTGGGACAACATTATCCAATCAATAAAGGATTTCTGGTCTTCAATTCAAATTATGTTTGAACAGAATGATTTAGTCAAATTGGCTATAGAAGAAGTTCAAAGTACAAGAGAAGAATTGGGAAATAGGCCTGAGGAAGCCAATCAACTCATACAGTTTCTAAATACTCAAACCAGACACCAAATTGCAGAACTTGGTATTCAGGAAAAGACCGGAACAATTTTGGAAATAAAAAGAGTTTTTACTAAGAGAACCCTTATGCAGAATCTAGAACGAAGGTTCTTAGATATGCAAGAAGAAATCATTGCCTTCAGAGAAAGATTTGATATTTTGTTGAAAAAAGGATTGCTCAGTCCTATAGTTTCAGAGGATAATCTAATGGACCTTGAAAGCTATGTTGAAAAATTGGACAAGTATGCTGACAATCAGGCCAATTCTTCAACCAGTACATCAGAAGCAACATTGCCAACGGGAAAAAATCTTCATGACAGATTGGAAAATTTATTTTATCTTGAGCATGAAGTAAAGCATTTGTTTCCAATTCAACCTACCTTTTTCAGATATACTGAGGCTGATGAAACATTTAGAAAACTTCAACGGACCAGAATACCAGAAGATAAATGGTGGGAAGAACTGTTGGAACTTCTGTAAAATTTATCCTTATATGAAATTTTGCCTATTTACTACAGTGTACCATGATAAAAAGGATAAACAGAGGTCAAAGTGTATCAGTGAAAACAAAGAGTATCAGTAAAGCAAGGCAGTCAGAACAGAATTACTGAGGATGACAACAACGAGCCAAAACATAGGGCCTGCCTCCAGCACATTCTCAAAAGAAGGAAATAGCACAACATCAGTTACTTTTTATCTTATCTACGAGACCATTTGTCTCTATTTTTATTGTAACTTATTCATGAGTCACCCTAGATTATATCTCAATTTGTTATGAGATATTTTTGATAATTTTTTGTATAAATACTCCCTCAATTAGAGTATTGAGGGTGGATTCTTATACTTTGCTGTAATATTGACTTTTTCGGAATAAAGAGATGTTAGAGAAATTTTTTGTGGCTTGTTGGATGTTGAATTGATGTGAAAGAATTTTTACAGGATTCATGTGTCAAACTACGGATCAATAAGTCATCTTTCTCTTGTGTTTTAAAGTCTTTATATATGTTTATCATATCACTGTGTTTTCATTTCTGAATAGCTAATGAAAAAGAGTAAATCAGAAAGTGCTTAAGTGTAATCTGATTTTAATCATTGTTATTCTAAATGTTTTCTTCTAAACTGGTTTTAAACAGTGAATTCTTAATTGCTCCGGTTTTACTAGTTTAAGCATTTTGATTATTTAGTAAAGAATACTTGGATGCTCTTTATTAATAATCACTCAATTTCCCTCTTTGAATGTGTTGAAAGATTCTTAATTGCCTTTCATCCATTTTAATTCCATCTCATTCGCTTTAACGATCTAAAATTGTTCTCTGTTTGATTATCTTGCCTTGTAAAACCATCTTTTGTTTAGAAACTTAATCCAATGAAGCCATCTTTTTTACTCCATAGCCCAATGGCCTGAATTACTTCAATCTTGCCCTCAGCTATCGAATTCCAATCAAAACCTAAATTCAATCAAAACCCTTGAACTTTATAACTAGCCTAATATCTTTCAAAACAAAGCTAAATTTTAAAAAGAGAGCCCTCTCTGGGTACAAATTGGCTAGATTCTGTACCTAAAAGATTGGTTTGTGGTTACCTCGGACCCCTTTCCTCTTCTCTACAACTTCAAGGAAAATCTAAGTGATAACATAGTTAGTGTTAGACTCCTATACCAATAGGTGTCATATTTCATGATTGACTTGATGGGCTATGTAATATGTTCATACATTTTCTTCTTACAAAGGTTTTCCATATTATCAAAAAATCAAAAAAATTTAAAAAATGTAAAGAGGGTATACCCTAAAATAAAAATCAAAGGGTAAAAAGAATAAAAATGGCCAAAAAAGTAAAATAAAATGAACCCCACCAAAAGAAAGTCCAAGGAAAGTGTGCAAGTCTAAATGCCACTACTTTTTGCTCTTATGTAATAAATAAAATTGTGTGCAACTTGTATCCTATGCTACAATTTATGAATAGTCAAACAGTTTAAGCTTGGCTATTTCATCTTTCAATTTCATGTTTTAGAGATAGAGAATAAAATCTGACCAAACTGTTTAATCTTGGCGGATAAGTAGATAGGTAGAGTAAATAAAAGGAGCTCAATAGCTTAATCTGAGCCCTTGGATGTAATAAGTTTAGACTTAGATAGATTTCTACATGTAAAAGAAAAGAAAGTGTGATAAGGGTTTGCCAATCTAAGTGCACCCTAATAAATAAGAAAAAATGGTAGAGTAAAGTAGGTAGGGTAGGTAGATGACGTTGCAGAATTGCATGTGATGGACAATGACTCTAAATGTGTTAATATTTACTTTCATCACAAAGTGAAAAGGCAGACATTTAAGAGGGGGAACTAATACAACGTTAAAAAGAAAACAAGAGCACACATCTACAAATTACCTTCTTAGCTACTGTCACACCATCATTAACTATTTTCGGAGAACCATTCTTGCTCTCCAAGACAACATTTTGCCCTTCGCCCCAAGGGTTACTCCAACAATATCAGCAAGTTTGTTCACACCGCCTGCAAGACAAATTGACAATGCTTTCAGTAAGTGTGCAATTGAATGCCAGACCATATTCCAAAATAACCCTCCATGAAAATTTAAAATAACACATTAAAATCGAATATAAGTAGACAAGGAAAGATCCACCGCAGTGAAGTTTCACATGCAAGTGACCTTCCTTTAAACATAATTTTTTCTCTGACCTGCAATTTTTTTGTCACTAAGCCATCCTTGTTGAAGTACAACTCCTTTTCCATAGCTCTTGTATTAACTACCTTCTCTCTGTCGCGTAATCTCAGAGTCCCTCTTCTGCTTGAGCGATTAAAGGAAATGGGTGAAAAAGCTGAAAGAGAAGACAATTGTCTGCCATAATTATCAAACATTGCACCCAACTTCTTCCCCTTTCCATTGTTACCCAATGAGGTAGATGTGGCAATTGTTGTCATACTGCCCAAAGCAGTGGCCATCTTCTCTTATCCTGAATATAGAATTACAAGATCTTCATATTAGTATGAACCTTAAAAAACATGACTCCCATTGCTAAAAACCACTTTTAAGTTGTAACAGGCAAACTAAACAGCTATTGCAACTTTTGGCAACTTCTGGAGCATTAAGAGAGAAACAACCAAAGAGAAATACAACCACAATCCTCATTTTAATGAGATAGGACTTTATATTTTCATTAAGATAATAGAAATAAATCACGACTATATTAGGGCCAACACAAAACAATATTTAACCAGTGTTTCTCGCGGCCTTCAGGTTGCCATGCTAGAGGTTGCATATTTTTAATTTAAATTCTTGACCTCTCGTGCCCATCTATGAATGCATCCAATGGTATATCTACATCAAATGCTCCTTTATATCCCCAAAAACAAATTCCCTACTACAAGAGCACCAGTATTGATGGATCACCCCACACCATCCCACCCACTAGAAACGGTGAAAAAGGAAACCCGAGAAAACTACTGAAATATCTCAAGATGACTATATGGGTGGTTCTTATGAATCAACCAACCATTGAGAACATGCTCATCAATCCAAACCATGAGTATTATGTGACAATATTCAAGTAGGCACTGAATCGGATTTTTGAAGCTATGTTAGAGAAACCCTAAACTCTCACTGAAAATAGGTGAAATGTGGCACCACTCAGAGATTGACATGTGCCAATTGGTACAAGTGGTAGACAATTGGCATGCTCAAACAACGAGGTGATGCAAGAATGACATGAGGGAGAAAATATTAGAAAAGCCCCAAATCTGGAGAACTAAAGCTCATCACCAACCTGATATTGACAACTTTACATGATGTAACCTATGAAATCGTAAATGGAGAAATCATATTAACAATAAAGTAACCTATGTAACAATAAAGTCAGATTCATCCTGGGAGTGGTAATGGGAGAAATCATAGTGAACAACAGGAAACATGCAGAGTTGCTTACAATCAAATAGATGAAAAAACACATACAAAAAACCTAGATAATAATCATGAACAAGCTTAATATTGAATTATGAATTGTAAAGGAACTTAAAAAATGTGACATTACGAACTTGGTCAAGCGCACAAGCAAAAATATCTTGGACATGACCCTGGTTGACAAGTTGTATTGCTCATGATGCAAGAGGATTTGTACCTGCACTGCCAAGTCAATCAAAATCCATCATTATCTATACAATAAATACAAGTAATTGATGTGGTATTTTTTACTCTAAGATGCATTATTATGATAATGTTAGAACATATGTTGAAAATTTCAAAACATACCTGAATAAGCTCCTCTTTGTTTCAAGAACAATTATGATAAATGAGTTTTTTATATAACGCAAAAAACGTTCCAAGTATGGTAACATTTGTCTTATAATAATACAATATTTTACATTATCAAATTTTCTTTTTCTTTTTCTTCTTCCTATTTCTAAAGCTCCTAATTACATCATCAATATCATCTTCCTCTGCTCCTGTTTCATGCCTTTTGACCTACACTGCTGACCCAGTTGCGTAGTCACGATGTCTGGTCTCATCCAGTGACGGGGCATCGCCTACAAAAACAGATAATATTAAATTTTAAATGTCATTTTTTAAATATCATTGAACTAGTTCGGTAATATTAATAAAAAAAATTGCAATGAGATTATTTACTTGGTGCACCAGTTGTCGCCGCTGACCTAGTTGCGTAGTCACGATGTCTGGTCTCATCCAGTGACAGGGCATCGCCTACAAAAAGAGATAATATTAAATTTTAATTGTCAGTTTTTAAATATCATTGAACTAGTTTGGTAATATTAATAAAAAAATTGCAATGAGATTATTTACAGCAGTGCACCGGTTGTAGCGACCTGGTTGTGTAGTCACGATGTTCTGGTCTCATTCGGTGACGGGGCATCGCCTGTAGGGCAATATTCAAATTTTGGTATGGATTTTAAATATCATTAATTAGTTTGGTAATTTTAATAAAAAAAATTGCAATGAGATTATTTACGGTGCACCAATTGTCGTCCTTGGGACTGGTTCCCTGTCTTCCTCTACGGTGGTAAGATCCTCAAGGAAACATTCTAATCATTTAAACAAAAAACGTTATAAGGACAACCATCAAGGTATAATTAGAAAAAATTATAAGTGGAAATTAATTACCGTCACGGCCCTCATGATAGTAGCATTGTCGGCTGTTCCCCACTCTGATGATCGAGTTTGGTGAGATCATCTCTATCGCTCTAAAAGCTGAGTTACTTTTCCTCGTCAGTGAGTATTCTCCCACAGTTAACAAAGTTGTTAGACATTAAATTTATGGACGAAAACAAACATATTGAAAGGTTAATGTTTTACCTTATCAGGCATTCTGGATCTTGGGACCTGCCCCAAGCTTCTGCGACGTTCAAGTACGGCTTGATAGTCGAAATGGAAAGCGATATTTTTATCTTCCTTTGTAGTTTTTGTTCCGATGTCATCAACCTACATTACATATGATTGTGTATTTTTAATCATATTTGATAGGATTACAAACACGTTGGAAGGCGATACAATTAATTATAAGATGTTTAGCTACTTAATTACAATTCTTATGGCTAATTTCAAGTAGCTGCCCTGGCCTAGCTTGTGATGGCCCTTTTTTTCAATCCTAGCCTTGATTGCCTTTGAGGTGTCAGGCAACCTAGAATCAAAAGATTGAAGTCAGATATGACGTAGCACACTTTTATTTTAGACATAGAGAAAATTAAAGCTATTGAATTAAAGTTGTAATTTACCTTGCGGGTCCAGTTGCCATTTTTCCTTCTTTCTTTTCCCTTTTCTCTTTTCCGTCATGGATGAGTGCTCTCCACTCACTCTCTGAAACTATGAGAGGATGCTCATATCTAGGGTTAAATTGCAATTGCATCCTATAGGTGTCTTTGGTATATTTCAAATATTTTCTGGCTACTCGAGCCACTATTGTTCTGTCAAATGTGCCGACCCAAAAAAGGGCTCCTAGATAATCTAGAAGTTCTTTTTTCAGGTTGGAATTCTGGGAATTCCACCCTGTGCGTATGGTTGGGCCAAAAATTACCAACGCATGGCTCTCCAGAAAGCTGTAGAACTCATTGTTTCCTACACACACACAAAAAAAAAAAAAGATATTATCATTAATTTAAAAATAAAAATCATGATAAATATGTTTTAGATAAAGTACATGAAATAGTTAAAATATTAAAATTTACCTGGGAGTTGTACGTGCTTTATATGGACACCTTCATCGTTCACCAACAACGTGCCATTAATGGTCCCTGTGGAGTTGACATGTGTAGCTCCAGGAAACGAAATAATGTGTAGTTGGCCATATCAGCCTCATCATTGCCATCACGTTCAGCAGTTGGCTGGGTGTCTGCTTGGGCAGGGTGTGTTTCTTGGCTGGCACCTAAAGGAGCAAAAGGTGTACGAGAGGGTTTTTGGGCAATATCTTGCCCTTGTGTCCCACTACCACCGACACCGGGTTCAGCAAGTGCCAGAAAACGCTACATACAAAAGAACTTTTTGTTAGTTTAGTCAATGTAAAAATTAAAATCAAACTATCACAATTCATCTCATGCAGAACAAAAAAAATATCCTTTTGACTTTTTATTATTACCTGATATCTTTCTAGCTGGCTCATAATTTTTTTTATCCTCTCTTCTGTTTCAGGTGTTTGAGGCGCGTCTATCAAAGTATTAAATTCCGACCTTGCATCTCGTGCCTTTTTTCGCAACAAGAACATTGGAGATAGGGATGAAGAAAGCTCTTCCTCAAAGAGGGAATCATCAGGCGTACCATGGCTAGGTGTCTGCATATTTGAACAAAATTAATATTATTTCAATTATGTAAATAGCTAAAATACCTAAAGATAGAGCAATGCTGGCACTTTACATGTTCTTCCGCTGGCCTCTTTCCGCGATCATCCCGTCTCGGGGTTGTTCCTGCACTGCTCTGATCAGTCTGCCACATTGCAATAAATTATAAATGTAAAAACTTGAAAACAATATCTAACTTGAAAACACAAAATGAAAACTGAAATAATTTCTAATAAGACACCGGAAGACAGAGTTAGAGTTTCAAATATGTCTTGCATTGAATTCAGTCCTGGAAACATGTCATTGCACATTAAGGCACCCAAACAAGAGACGAGTTGACAATGAAGACCTTATTGAATATATTGTTGGAGCAACTTCTAGTAAACTTGTTGTGAAGACCTTGAGGATATTTTTGGAGCAACATTGTTGAAGCTGATGGTATAGCATTGTTGGAGGCGATCTTGAAGGGCCTTGAAGTGAAGCTTTTGGAGCAACTATTGAAAAATCCTTAGAGCATTTAAGTAAGGCACTTTCTATCTTCCATCACCTTTTCCTTTCAATATCCTTTAAACGATTTTGTTGATATTTAATGTTTGAAATCACGTTATAATTCCTTGATTATATGTGTTTGGGGACTTTCCCTTTGAAATTACCCAAAAATACCATGGCAATTTTATCTTCAGGATGCATGTCTGACCCTATTGTTCAATATTTTGATTGATAGTAGTAAACATAGAGATTTAGGGGGCTCTTGACTTGGTTTGGTTGGGCCATTAGATCCCTAACATCTACTAGGGAGAACCCCTCTTGAGTTGGAGGAGAGCTAGCCCGAAGTGAAAAGAGGTTGGTGAGGTGACAATGGGGCTATTGAATTACACATGGTATCACACTTTAGCTTTAGGACTTTATCTTGAGAAGTGCGAGATTTTTCTATATCAATTCTCAAAATGTTTACAACACTATTGTTAAGAACTAATAAGAAGTGATGTTGAGGGGTTTTTGGGTATAAGAAACAATACCATTTAAAAACTAGGGTTCTCAGTCCTTGGCATTCCTTCACCTGGGCCTAGGGGCACACTAGGATAATTTCACACTAAACCATGAAAACATAAAAGTAACTTAACAGATCCATAAAGTAATAATAATCATAATTCCTAATTTCCTATTGTACAATATGATGCAAATTATTCAAACATGAAGCAATGAAGACATGCAATGTCTGAATTTCAAGATTGATGAACCAATACAAGAAGTTAGAAACTACAACTTTGATTCAATACTATGTGTCCTAACTCCAGGAAGGAATCTAGTTTTTAGTACAGAACATGCATCATGTATTATCAATTCTTAATTGACAACAACTAAAGGTCATCTACCTCATCAATTCCTTCCCATTTTGTGTTTTTATGTTATATTCCTTATAAAAGTGTCAAATTTCTCTCAAATTAAGAAACCACTTAATAAAATAAAAAATAGTTGAGATATGATTGAGAAATGGTCATTTATTTCTTGAAAGGATCTTCACAATTTCTTTGGTTGTTTTTCATCTCAAGAAACAAGAAATGACCTAAGAAACTATCGTGATGTAATATAAGAAACAACACAGTGCAATGGCCATTTCAAAGCCAAATGATGTCCATTGAGGACATGGCCTTTATTTGGTTCCTGTTTCATAGGAGTTTCGGGTAGAAATGGAACTTTTTTGTACCATTTCCAGTAGTAAAAAGGGAAAACCTTCTTTTTCCATGGGAAATCATTTACCTTTCCTTTTTCAAGATAATCTAAATCACAAAAAATATGAACTATACTGCACACATTCTTGGATAATGTGAAAGTGGAAAAGGAATACCCTACACAAGTGATGCACACATGTACATTTGAACACTAATAGATTTTTGTAGTTGAAATGCAATGCTTTTTTTCATTTAAATGTAGGTTTTTTAAAGCAGGGAGAAATAATGGCTGCCAAATTAATAAGCGTTTCTTTGGAAAAAATTTAAATCTTGTATTGGGTGATGAAGATAATAGAGGGTATTGAATCTTGATTCTTGACATCTACAGAGAACCCTACAACCTAACACAATCCAATGGAATTGACCAAAAAAACCCAAATAGAGTCAACCCTACTATAGGAGGAAGGGCCTGCAGTAAGAACTTACCATTTTGCAAGAGCTGAGGGCGAATGTTGTTCTGCAAGAGCTGAGGGTGAATGCAGGGCGAATGTTGTTCTGCAAGAGCTCAAGGCGAATGCTGAAAGCGAATGTTGTTCTGCAAGAGCTCAGGGCGAATGCTGAGGGAAAATGTTGTTCTGCAAGAGCTGAGGGCGAATGTTGTTCTGCAAGAGCGAAGGGTGAATGAACGTGTGATATCAGACGTTAATGTAGCACACATGTACATTTGAACATTAATATATTTTTGTAGTTGAAATGCAATGCTTGTTTTCATTTAAATGTAGGGTTTTTAAAGCAGGGAGAAATAATGGCTGCCAAATTAATAAGTGTTTCTTTGGGAAAAATTTAAATCTAGTATTGGGTGATGAAGATAATAGAGGGTATTGAATCTTGATTCTTGACATCTAGAGAGAACCCTACAGCCTAACACAATCCAATGGAATTGACCAAAACAAACCAAATAGAGTCAACCCTACTATAGGAGGAAGGGCCTGCAGTAAGAACTTACCATTTTGCAAGAACTGAGGGCGAATGTTGTTATGCAAGAGCTCAGGGCGAACGCTGAGCGCGAATGCTGAGGGAAAATGTTGTTCTACAAGAACTGAGGGTGAATGCTGAGGGCGAATGCTGTTCTGCAAGAGCGGAGGGCGAATGCACGCGTGATATCAGACGTTAATGTAGCTATTGCGACGGATACGAAACAATAAAATCATTTTTATGTAGCGCGCATATAAGTTTTGTATTTTTATGTAGTGCACATATAAGTGTCGTTATACCGACGGCAGACAAAGCGTCGCTATTGTGACGAGTGCCTCCAAACGTTGCAATCGCGACACTTAGACATTGTGTCACACTTGCGACATTTGGAGGCCTTCGCAATAGCGACACTTTGGGCCATAATGTCACAATTGCGACGTCTTCCTCCAAACATCGCAATTGTGACACTTTGTCTAAGTGTCGATATTGCGACACTTTTCTATAAACGTCGGTATAGCAACGGTTTCGGGTGGGATGGAAAAAATTTTGGGAAATTTCCGACATTTGGTCAAAAGCGTCGGAACCAAGTGTCGGAATTTCTGCCAAATGTAGTAGTCTTATCTTCCTTCGGCGGGGCTGACAGTGGAGCACGTCTCAACAAAGCCTGTCTGGAATCTAGACAAAGCTCTCTCTCTTCGACTTGGCTCTCAATAGCTGTCTGGCTATAGTTTCCTTCCTATGAGTTCAGCTAGCTCGCTAAGGGAGAAGGAAAGATTTTATAGATGGAGGAAGGGGAGTTGGGATCCCTATAATCATGGGATAGGCCCTATCTCTAAGGAAGCTTCCATGATAGGTGGAAAACCACTTCCCATACATGGAGATCCGGAGCCAAACCACCCAACTCCTTTTGGTGACTCGTTCAGGAGTTTTTTGGAATCAAACTTCTTCCATTTATTTTTAAAAACATCCCTTATTAAGCTTGGCGTGAGTGAATCACAGAGACAGAGCACCAGTTGGCGCGCCTTCTATGGTGGATTTCCCCCATTAGCGTGAGGGCTGAACTAGCTAGTCACACCAAGGCTAAAAGATCTGTTTTTAGGGTTTTTCAGAGGAAACTTTCTTCAGAGGAATGTTTGTCCTTATGCAAGGTGATGGTATGAAAGTTGTTTCAAGTAATTTCACTGCTCACAGGTCATGGGAATAGCCCTCCAATGTGTGGGATGGGGAATTGCAGGGACAGTGGAAAAATGCTATGTAACAGATGCCCCCTAAGGCATGAGGCCCGAGAGAGAGGGAGGGGTGAAATGCTTTATGAGAACGTGCCCAACTGAAAAAAATTGTCGTCGAAAGACATGCATACACGTACAACTGATGTCTCTGATACATGATATGTGGTATGGGTGCAGCCATCCATAATAGAGTATACAATAACCGGGATCCAAGGTATGGGCGCATCCATCCAGTAAGAAGGATCAACAAGTAGACTCAAGTATGGTCACAGCCATCCAATCAAATGACTCATGTAACTAATCATGATAATCCACAAAGAATCTGCAACCTGGATTTCATCAGACAAAATCCAGGGTCTTGCGCTCCATCTCGACCCGAACATAGTACAAGTCCCAGCATGTGAATAAGTGAGCTGAAGTCGAACATGCAAGAACATCATCTGATTACCAGCCAACAATGAAAGTCGTTAACAGACGCAAGAGGTGCCACCAATAATGAGGATGGCCCTCAAGGTACTATAGGTACAATCCATGGAATGTGAACAGTGAGTTGATGTCGAACACCCACAGAATCATTAGATCAAAGGCCAATAATGAAAACATTGTGTCGAATGAGAAAAACCTGCCATTGAGGATGGCAAGCTCCAAGGTACCTGAAGGGAGTCTCTATATCAACTTCCTGGATAATGAGCTAAAGTCGACAGGAAGTGACCTTGATCGAAGGTGGGCCATAATGTTTCCCACATCATCGACGCGAGACAGAGAAACATGATGTTTGTGAATCAAGATCAGTGGAGAATCAGAGGGAGGTTGAAAACGCAGAGGCCAACTTCTCTTGAACATATCGGCGGCATGACACTAGATTTGGCTGTATTTTACATCAAAGGATCTGAGGTCATGGTGACTTGGCAAAGAGTAGATGAGCGGTCAAAATACATTACCCAAACCCACGGAGGCAAGCAGAGAATGAGATGAGATGTCCCCAACCCAACACGAATGCAGAAAAGTGCCATGTTCAAGAGCGACATACTGTCGACACGACGATGATACTGGTTCCATTTTTCCCCACCATTTCTGGCGAGTACCCCAATTATTTTTGGAAACAAGCTTGAAGGGGATAGCATATTCTTTTGATATAAGTTTTTCCTTTGGACAAATCCAACCTAGTACATTTAATGAGCCCTAGGAAGGAGGAACTTGAGTGTCGTCATTACGACGGAGTCCAATTTCATTAGGTTTTAACGAGTCTGACAAAGGAAGAACTCGGTGCCTTTTCATGTTTAGAGAGTTTGAAAAGATAGCGGAAAATAAAACTCCACCAATCCCATTTCGTAGATAGTTTCTCAGATCCGAAAAGGTAGAAAACTTTGTCTGAGAAAACCTCCTAGTCGTGATAGGCTAGGGTATTCATTTTTTGTAAATAATCTATCCCAGCCCGAAAAAGGGGTAAACGTATACTGGGTAGATGTCGTTTCGCAGCCAATTTAATGAGCTCAAAATGACAAGCGACTCAACAATCTTTTCATTTTTAGAGAGTGAGAAAAGAGCTAAAAGATGAATCCAGTAGTGACTTTTTCATGTTTTTACCGAGTCCGAAAAAGTATAAAATACAACTCATATCATCGTCGTAGTCGCGCGAAAACCTGTTGCTGCACAAAAAGTAAGCGTAAAACCCTTTTTTTGACAAAATATGATAAAATATCAGAAAAATAAGCTCCAAAACCTAATTTGATTTTGAAAATTTATAAATATGACCAAAATAGTAAAAACATATTTACTTTTTACTTTTTACCTCTTGTGGAGAGCAATAGTGAGTTTTTTGCTACGATCTTGCGGTGACGATTGTGGACAATCCGGTGCATCATTTTGAATCCTGTCTTTTCCAGGTAATAGGCGCTTCCATTAGCTATGTTTTAATGCATATTTCATAGTTTTCCATCATGATTTGGCATCCCTGAGGGGAAAATTTGCAAATTTAGGGCTCACACAATTGGCGTGGTTTGAGGCACGGACCCGCGCCAATTGAGTTCTTTTTGCAAAGGGGTCGCGCCAATTGCGCAACCTCATTTTCCGCTCAATTTTCACAAAAAATGAACCAATCAATTGGATTTTTGAATTCCCAAGGGATCTTATGATGTTCTTATGACCATTTTGATGTAGGTATAAAGCCACAATGGTGATCAAATGGAAAGAAAGGGAGCACAGTGAAGAGGACGAAATGGCAATGGGGAATGAGCAATGCATGAATGCTCTCTGGGATTGCGGTTTAAAGAAATTATTCTTGACACCATGTCTCAGGGCACAACCTGAATTGTTATAATACTTGATCAGTATCTAGGATGAGAATGAGGAGAATTTTATGCTTCGAGATCAAGTGTTGGAACTCGAAGTGTATGATGTTTACTTCATCACTGGATTGTCTCGCAAAGGACCAGTTTCGATCATGACAGGTACTAGGCCTTCTGGCGAAAAGATGTCAATGGTTATGGAAAGAGTGTGCCCAAGGGCACAAACAGGATCAGGTAGTGGTAAAGTGGACATTCACACTGTTCCCTATCTAGCACTCAGGGTGGTGCTCCATACCATTATGCGGGCCGTGGGGTCGCAGGCACTGCATGAGGCTACCAAAACACAGCTCCTCTTAGCTTCAAAATGTATGAACCTGACATTATTTGATTGGGCTACATTCGTAACCATGAATATCAAACAGAAATATACAAAATGTAAAAAAACCAAACTGAAGCAGTTTGGATATAGGTCTATCTTGGTATCGTTCATCCTAGAATGGGTACCTATCTTCCAGGGCCAGGGGGTGATATTCGCAGATCCACCTTTGAGAGAGCCACATATGGCTCGATGGGCAAAACTGATGCCTAGAGTAGGAGGAGGCCAGCAAATGTCATGGCGGCCCGAGTTCTTCGGATGGCTTCGGTGACAGTTGATCGTCATAGAGGACTAGCCCTATGCCGGTACTGATTTCACAGGAGACCCAGACCTTCCACTCCCAAAAGGAGAGGACTGAGATGAGGAGCTAGGTAAGACTCTTTTTGATTTTATGAATTTTACGATTTTTTTGGGTATACATGCATGTTCTAATAGTTGGTCCTATATGTATGCAGATGTTGGCCAAGACAAGCCCGACGGGATGTCGTCGATCGCGCGGAGGGACCCTCTCGCCTATGACCCTCATGCTGGCGAGGGGAATGATCTGGTTCAGAACTTAGAGGGAATCACCCATGGGATTCATGATTATGCTCACCTAGCAGATGTCCCTATGGCTTATCATAGGCACACCGTGGGGGTGCCTAGTCGCCTTCATCATTTACTGAGGCGATTGGTGCAAGCAGTAACATGCTACCATGAGCACCATGCGGATTAGTCGCCTAGGCTTTTCATTTGCATATTTTTGAGAGACATATTGTCTCTAGATATTATTAAAATAAACATGTATATTTTTGGATTTTATGTGATGCACAAAAACTGCAAACATTTCAACATATATATATCTCTATTTCTGCATGGATCTTTTTCACATATGATGATGTTTTTAATATGTTACGCAAATGTCTAATACAATGTTATCTAATGCATTAGTTACATAATCTGCATAACAAATTTCCCAATGGAAAATTTAAAAGTTTACAAAATGCATCACACCACACATTTTATTTTTATGCAAGCTTAAAAGCACACATGCAAACTATGTTTGGAAATGATAAGAAAAACAAGCATGCCCCCAGCATAATGTCTCAATTCGAGGTACACGCCCCCCAAGCTTCAGTCCATAGGAAATGGAGTGAAGGTTCAAAACACAAGAGATTCGATCAAAATCTAACAAAACTCAAATCAAACGGGATTGTGTTTCAATGTTTTAACAAGGTTGACACACTTAAGAACTGTCCTTGAAGCAGCTTGTTTCATTGTTTAAGGAGATTGACACAAGAAGAGGAACTATGCTCCGACGAGCTCAAAGGAGCAGGTTCAGGAGGGGGATAACCGGATACAAAACACTCGCGATAATCAAACATTACCCCCAGGCTGGGCATGAACGAGGAATGATGATGTCCATCGCTCAACGGCAGATCTTTGAGAGACATCGTCTCTATGATAGCTTCGTTAGACGAAAAGACTTCTCTCAAAGGATTGGGCGAATCTGCATCGTCGAGCCAAGGGGATTGAGAATAAACATCAAGATCCATGCTCATAGGAGCATTTTCAGCAGGAGAAGGATCTGATGCAGCAACCATCTCACAATAATTAATATCAACTGGGGTGAGAGGCATAGATTCTCCAAAAGAGGTCACCTGTTCAGGAGAAGGGATGATCCATGGGTCATCCGACCTAGAGATCATGTCAACTTGAACGATGTTCAGTGGTGGCATGGGAAAAATACCCATGAGAATGGGGTCCTTGAAAAGACTAGGTCCTACACTGTTGGGGGGATAAGGAATTTGATCCACGTATGGCATGTTGTTCTCGGAGGACGAGGTAAAGAAAGACAACTGATCGACTGTAATAATATTGCCCTCATGTGGAAACTTCAAAAGCCAAAATAGGGTGGACAAAATGCATAGCATGGCGTGGGTCCAGCTGCGACCAAGTAGAAGATTGTAGTTGAGTTTGGCATCAACCACTTCTACTTCAATGTTGACAGTCTTACCTTGTAATGTGATCGGTAAACTCACGAGAACACCCAAGGGTTTCAATTCCCTACCATCGAATTCCTCGAGGGCATTGGGAGATGAGGTGAGGGCTGGAGAGCTGATGGCTTTCCAGTAGGCAGATGACATAATGCAGATAGAGGCACCTTCGTCCACAACAGCTCTATGAATGTAGAGGTTGTTGATGCCGACTTGTATAACAAGGGTGATTTGATGTGGAAGTCGGGGGATAAAATTCTCTAGATCGAAGATGAGAAGGCTAGAATCGGTAGGATCAATTCCACCGATTGCAGATAACAGATCTTTCCATTGAGATGGGCAACTTTGAAGAACTTACAACGCAGACATTGCGGAAGGCGCCTGTGCCAAATCCTCAACAATGTTGTAATGTTGAGCAACACTTGTGTTTGGATTATAGGAAGACTTTCTAAGAACACCTTTGGAAGGTGGCCGTATAACGGGTTTAGCGCTGGGCTTCTCAATTTATAAAGGATGAGAGGGAGGTGGGGGAGGCGAGCCATCAATGACTTCCTTCCCAGCTGCCTGGCGTGATCTGACATAATCCTTCGATCGAGTGGAAATCGAAATAGGTGCAGCACCATTCATCATAAAAACTTGGGACCCAAACGGTGCAGATGGTGAAGGCAGCTCAACCATCTGGGTCTAATGAGATGGAAAAGGTTCTTTAAGAACTGCTGAAGTTCCCTTAGAGCCTTTAAGAAGTTGACTAACCTGAGATCGTCGGGGACAATCTTTGGTGTAGTGGTCTCCGTCACAAATCAGGCAAGGGTACTTCGGTTTCCGTTGTGAACCATCATCAGCACGTGGTTTGGAGGATTCTGGTTTCAGGGCATCGGATTTGGCTTTGCCTCTTCCCTTCTTCTTCCCTTTGGAAGTATTTTCTGCAGGATTGGCCTGAACGGCATTGACCTCTGCGGTCTTACCAAAATCTGGAGTAGCGGGGGGAGTAGAATTGTTGGAAGAATTCGACTTCTACTTCCCATTAGAGGACTTACGAGAAGTCTGAGAGACGGAACCAATAACACTGTCAACCGATGGGGTAGGTGGTGCTTTAGAGGTCCCTAGCCGTGGGGCATCAGTCAAGATATCATATAACCTGCCGGACTGAGAGTACACCAAATCGAGGTACTGGGCACGAGAAATGGCTTGCTCCTCGGTTACACATGCCCCCATAGCAATGTCCTGTGCAATATTGTCGACAAAGGAGGTAGTGAACCAGTGAGTTAGAAGCTAATCAGGAATTTCAAACTTGATCAGACGACGACGACGTCTCCACTCATGAATATGATCTGAAATATGAGTGGCTTTATCCTACTTTAAAGAGGTCAGGAGATGCGTCTCGGCTTCATAACGAACCGGTAACTGGAAATGTGTCAAGAATTCCATAGCTGAAGTATTGAAGTCTTGAAAAATACCACGGGGTCGTTATATGTACGATTTAGCAGCAGCACCGGTAAGAGTGCGCTGGAAAAGAGGTAGACGGATCGAGTCATCCACCCAAGAGTTTGAAGAACACCACAAATGGTAGGTCATGACATGTGCTTGGGGGTCTTCTCCAGATTTACCCTCAAACTTGGGACAGTCACCACCTTCATCAGAACCAGAGGCCAATATGGATTATGAAGAATCGGATCATTGGTCAACTTGGATACATTCGGCAATTCCAATGTGGTGAGGAAAGGCAACTGAGGATTAAACGGCATGCCAGGTCCCCGATAAGGACCTGTACCTGTACTCCAACCTGGTTGAGCATAATTCTGCCCCCATTGGTTCTGTCCCAGAGGATTCTGACCATAGGGGGTATAAGCCGTATAATGGGGTTGATACGATTGCTGATAACCAGGTATGGGGATTGATAACCAAGGTACTGACCCAGATTATACGTGGACCCCGTTTTAGAAGTGTATGGATTTGACTGTGGAGTATAAGTATATTTCGACTGTTGAAGGTAATAACCAGAACCTTTGGGTGGGTTGTAAACCAGTCAAGACTGACCTTGAAGGTAATAGCCACTTTGGGGTCAAACGGGATGCTGGTAAGTGGGACCCTGTTGAGCCTAATAATTTGGGCACACAGGCAGGTTCGGCTATGGC
This sequence comes from Pinus albicaulis, assembly GCA_034641835.2. Taxonomy (NCBI): domain Eukaryota; kingdom Viridiplantae; phylum Streptophyta; class Pinopsida; order Pinales; family Pinaceae; genus Pinus; species Pinus albicaulis. Next base: position 1,441,071,638 of record CM076580.1, read on the forward strand.
ATAGAATATATCGACTGATGAGAAGGGTTAACTGGTTGTGCAGGTTGTCCTGGTTGAACAGGCTGACCTAGTTGTGCAGGTTGCCTTGGTTGAACAGGTTGGCCTAGGTGAACAGGTTGTCCTGGTTGAATAGGTTGGCCTGGCTGATGAAGGACACCAACTGCCCCGACTGAGCAAGTTGGCCTGATGGCAGTAGAGGGCCAGGTTATTCCTGATAACCAGGTTGACCTATGACAGGACCATAGGATGGCCCTGGTTGTGCAACATTCGAACCAATCGGAAACTAAGGTTGCTGAGGTTGCACCAATGGTTGAGAAGGATGGGTTTACCCCCCAATACCATACAACAGTCCTAGTTGATACCCCGGTTCGCCTGTGATTCCTTGAGGTTGCCCTGGTTGGACCACAGGGTGAGGTTGTAGAGGTTGACCTTGAGGGTTGTAAGACTGCCCTTGCGGACCATACAACAATCCCTGCTGGCCTGAAGGTTTTCCCTGTAAGGGTTGTCCTTACGGGTCATATAGATAACCTAGCTAGGTCGAAGGTTGTCCCTGAAAGGGTTGTCCTTGTGGGTTAGAAGGTTTCCCAGCCTGTGCGGACAGAAAACTGTTAATATACCGATAAGCCTCAGGAGTAGGAAAATGAAGGGGGTTTCCCTGCTCATCATAATGATATGGAAATACGTAGATCAGGGTACCATCCGGTCCATAATGGGAAAATAAAGGACGGTTGAGGTCTTGATAGGATGGACCAACCTCAGAGTTTGACGGCTGTAAAGACAACCGATACTCCTCAGGAGAAATATTCTTGGGAATAGGAAAAGCTATGTAAACGTCTTCAGGAGAGGACGAGGTCCTGATGGACTGAGTAGTGACAGTTGGTGTAGATGCAGCTACGCAGACAGTAGGTCTAACAGGTACTAATGAGATGAAAGGAGATGTCGTGATAGGTGTCGATGGCGACATTCCTAACGAGGGAATAAACAACCTCGTGGATGGAGTTGATATTCCCATAGAGGCAACAGCGGCCATGACCTGACTTAAAGACCTATATCCAGCTGGAAGCGAAGGACCAGGTGAAGACATGACAGAAGTCTCAGGGATGTTTTCGGGAAAAATATGGTAATCTTCACCAGATGTAGGAATTTCCTCACTAGGATAAGGACTGGGTGAGTCCATATCTAACCCTGCTGCAAGATTTTCTAAAAGACGGTGAGGACTAGGAGGTATAACAGCAGCCAAGAAAGGTGATCCCGATGTAAGAGGAGGGAAGTGTTCCCCTACTCCAAATCCAAACCAAGCGTTGTACAAGGGCCAATTGAAGTCAACTGGTCCTCCAAAGGGAAGTTCAAATATAACTATTCCCCCATCAGGAAACTCAGATACAATAGGCTGCTGATGTTTAGCAGAGGACTGAGAGACCTCTGATGAATCGTCTGTGTAGGGACTACCAGTAGACGAAACTGAGGGTTCTGCCACTGTGACTGTAACGAAAAGAGGAAGAGATAAAAACAAAGACACATACGCAAAACCAAGGCAAACAATCAACAGGCTGAAAAAACAATCTCTAAATGGGCGTGTGATCGTAGGTGATTAATTTTACCACATTGAAACTTGGAAAATTTTACTGTTTCATGTTTTAAGAGTCTAGAAACAATTAAAATATGACTCTATCTCTTTCAATTTGGAAACAAGCGTGAAAGGACAAGCACTTGATGATCTTTTCAAATTTAATGAGTCAGAAAAGATCGAAATGACTGCTTTGGTAATCTAGGCAGATGGGTGTACTAGAAATCTGTGAACTGCCATATACACCTTGGTCAAAAAATGAAAGAGAAATCAACCAAGGACTTGACGTACATGTAGGTAATCTCCCCGAATGTTATGTCTGGTGTATCATGGGTAAAAGGCAGCAGACTTGGCTTCCTATGGATAAAGGATAGAAACCTAGTGGGGTCTCCCTTTATATACGCAACGGTACGGGGAGCACAAGTCCATACTAGAGTTGTCTAAAGCCAAAAGGCGAACGACAGCTACTAGGTTTAACGACGCCGGAACACGTCACTAGCCTAGACCTCTAGATATTCCGTTAATGTTTCAATGTTGCCTTAGGTTAATTGAATAAATTTTATAGTTGATATTTAAATTATGTTTCAATTTCAGGCCCTATCGAATGTTGTATCTCAACAAATCCTCTAAATGCACACTACATGCCACAATATATCACTTTGTTCGATGAAGAGCTAACTACGAGAAGGTTGAGAGCTTTTCAAATAACAACAAAATGATCACAAAAACATCCACTACTGTCTCTAATGCACGCTAATGAAACTAAAAACTTTTCTCTTAGTGTTATATAATGCTAATAATGTGGAAAAGCTTTCAATTTTCACTAAACTAATCAAAAATGAAAAGAGATTTGTTTTTGTATTTTTCAATGTTTTAGAGTTAATGCACCAAACGAAATGAAAAAATAATGAAGAAACCAATTCGAGATATGACAGTGAAAGAGATTAAACAAACAAGTTCCCTCAACACAAACGCACACAATCAAGACCCAAACTGGTGAAGGAATCCCCCAAATCAAAGAAGAATCTCAAAAGACTCACACAGACCGTGTAATTTAGGCTTGGAATGAGGCAAAGCGAAACTCAAATGAAGGAGAGAACAATCACTCAACCAACGCAATGATACATTGGAATCCAACAAAATGAAAGCAAAGAAGCGAAAACGAAGTTGACTGGAAAAGCGAGACCAAAAACTCCCACGGGAGGCTCAGCACACTATAGCACCTAGAGGCCCTAGGGCTAGAATGTAAAACTAATGGTAAAGGGCAAACAACCGGAGGAAAGGGATCAAACATAGTCAAAAAAGACTTCAAGACACTCAAACAGTCGGAAAAATGACACCAGGACCCAAAATCAAGCTCAGAGGGCTCAAAAACAAGCAAAACCTAACACCAAACAGAGTTGGCACGATTGTTTGGTTGTAATCTACGCCAAAACAGTGTTGGCGCAGGGGCCTAACTAGAAACAAGCACTAGTTGGCGTGACTGTCAAGCTATAAACTGCTCCAATTGAGTTTACTATGGGAAGAAATTAAAAAAGAGCAAACAGAGACTGGATCAGGTCTTCTAGGGGCTGAACAGGGGTTTGACACCAAAAGGAAGTGAACCAGAAGAGAAAATAAATCAATCAAATGCCAAAAACAGCCAAATGAGAAAATACTAACTCCAACTGAGTCCCCAGTGGAGTCACCATTTTTTTGAGGAGGTAAATCCCCTCTATGGACAGAGGTGATCCCTACTAGCCCAGATTGAATCTAGCAACAATCAAGTCACGCAGTGATGCAGGTTCCTAGTTACAAAACGATAAAAATCATAACAAATTGCCTACCTCAAATCCTACGTAGTGGTCGTTGAAGAAAGGATGACGCTTCCCGTCCCTTGCTTGGCAGATCACAATCCTTCCGCTTGACACGTCCAAACACCTGCACACATGCAAGGAAACAACGACATACAACATAAAATCTAAAACATGTAACCATACATCAGTCAGAGAGGATGTAATTCATTGCATAAAGAAATAAACACATGAATGGAACCATAATCAAAGTCTCTTATATTAACATAACAAATGAAATATTACAACCCAAAGCTCTGATGCTTGATCTTCCTTCGGCGAGGCTGATAGCGGAGCACGTCTCAATGAAGCCTGTCGGGAATCTGGACAAAGCTCTCTCTCTTCGGCTTGGCTCTCAATAGCTATCTGGCTATAGTTTCCTTCCTATGAGTTTAGCTAGCTTGCTAAGGGAGATGGCAAGATTTTATAAATGGAGGAAGGGGAGTTGGGATCCTTTTAATCATGGGATAGGCCCTATCTCTAAGGAAGCTTCCATGATAGGTGGAAAACCACTTCCCATACATGGAGATTCGGAGCCAAACCACCCAACTCCTTTTGTTGACTCGTTCAGGAGTTTGTTGGAATCAAACTTCCGCCATTTATTTTTAAAAAACATCCCTTATTAAGCTTGGCGTGAGTGAAACACAGAGACAGAGCGCCAGTTGACGCGCCTTCTATGGTGGATTTCCCCCATTGGCGCGAGGGCTGAACTGGCTAGTCGCGCCAAGGCTAAAATATCTGTTTTCAGGGTTTTTCAGAGGAAAATTTCTTCAGAGGAATGTTTTTCCTTATGCAAGGAGATGCCATGAAAGTGGTTTCAGGTCATTTCACTACTCACAGGTCACGGGAATAGCCCTCCAATGTGCGGGATGGGGAATTGCAGGGAAGGTGACAAAATGTTGTGTAACAACATCCATCTATAAATATACATGAATTCTATAAATAGATTATGCACATACATCTATAAATAGACATATACCTAAAAATAGCTTGAGGCTCCATCCTAGTGTAGGTGCTTAATTTTCACTAGGATCTTCTTGTTGAATCTAAACACTCCCTCTCAACAAGAAAGGGATTATCCTTCACCCCGATCCTTTCTCTATGGTATTCGAGTTTGCTCCTAGTGAGCACCTTCGTCAGAAAATCTGCACCCTGATATTCTGTGGGAATGTACTGAAGCAACATGATTCTCCTCTGCACACAATCTCTAAGATGATGGTACCAGATATCTATATGCTTAGATTTATCATGAAACACAGGATTAATCGAGAGTTTAATTCAACTCTGATTATCACAATGAATCACTGTCATATCCATAGAACCAAACAAACCAACCAAGATCTTTCTCATCCATATAGCCTCACATGCATCTTGACTCGCTACCATGTATTCTTCTTCTGTTGAACTGAGTGCCACGGATCTCTACTTCCTGCTGTACCAAGAAAAAATTGTAGACCCGATACTAAAGATCCCCCCTGATGTGCTCTTTCTATCTGATGGATAGCCCGTCCAATCTGCATCCGTGGAGCCATGCAACTTCACTCCATCCGCCTATCTGTACCATAAACCATACTCTGATTTTCCCCTTAGGTATCTCAGGACATGCTTACCCACCTTCCAAAAGAGCTCGGTAGGCTTAACCATATCTTGACTCAGTTGGTTAACTACATAGCGAATGTCTGGTCTCATGTTCAATAGATACATTAGCAAACCCACTATCTGTCGATGGACAGTAGCATCCACTACCTCTCCATAAGTAGCATCCTATTTCCTCCAATTTCTTGGAAAAGGAGCATCCATGGGTTTTCAACCCTCCATGTGAAACTTACCTAGTATCTCCCTTGCATACTTTCCTTGAGACAAAAAAATTTCGCCATCTCACTGCAATATTTCCAATCCAAGGAAACAATGAAGGAGGCCCATATCCTTCATTTCGAACTCCTTTGCAAGATCCTCCTTGCATGAGTGTATCAGCTGCTCATCACTAGTCAATATTAAATCATCAACATAAAGAACAATAATTAAAAGCTTACCCTCCAACACAATTTGGTATAGGTTTGCATCTACTTCACTTTTGGTGAAGCCCAGTCTGGTGAAATAGTTGTCTATCCGAGTGTACCAAGCATGGGGTGCTTGCTTCAGCCCATATAGCGCTCTTTTGAGTCGGCACACATGCAACTCGTTGTTGAAGATCTTGAAACCTTCAGGCTTCTCTATGTACACCTCTTCCTCAATGATCACATTGAGAAATGAAGTTTTCAAATCCATCTGATGAATGCGCCAACCCATCTGCATTGAGAGAGAAACAATGGTCCTTATGGAAGAATACCTCATGACAGGTGAAAAGGTATCTTCATAACCTATCCCCTTGATATTTGAGAAGCCGTGAGCCACAAATCTAGCCTTGTATTTCTCCACACTCCCATCAGTAGCTTGTTTTACCTTGTAGATCCATCTTGAACCTACCAGTGATTTATCAACCGGCCTTGGAACAATTTCCCAAGCACTGTTTTTGAAAATGGAGTCATACTCCTCCACCATTGCATCTACCCATGTGGGCTCCTGCACTTCTTCCTGAAAGGAATATGGTTTAGTCACAACACATTTTCTCATGAGAGCCATGTATCCAGTAAATCAGTCATGAGACTGTCTTTGTCTGCGTTGTGAAGTAGGGGCTCCTACATTCTGTGCAGCATAAAGTCTCAGCCTATCAACTTTTGTGGTACGCCTTCTTCCATTTCTGATGGATGGCTCTGTGTCAGTGGACTCCACTCCATGAACCTCCTCATGTGGCTGATCCACATCTTGAGACTCATATTTGGGAACTAGCATTTCCTCCTCCGCATGCAAGTCCATTTCCCTCTCAAGCGACAACCGCATGACTTTTTCCTCATCTAATTTTATATCCCGTCGCACAACAATCATTCTATTATTTGGAAAATACACATGATAATTATGTGGTGTTTCTTTGTACCCCACAAAAATCCCAACTTCAGTAGTTGGCTCTAGCTTCTTCCTAGTGTCCTTGGTCACACGCACATAAACAAATGAGCCAAAAATCTTAAAGTGTGAAACATCTGGTTTCTTACTAGTGAAAGCTTCTTTAGGTGTACTCATTCCAAGTACTCTATAAGGATAATGGTTTTTCACATAAACAGCAGTGTTGCATGCTTCCGCCCACAAATGTGTTGGTAGCCCTGATCATGCAACATCGCTCGTGTTGCACCCACAATCGTTATGTTCTTCCTCTCCACAACCCCATTTTGTTATGGGTTATGAGGCGCTATGAGTTCTCTTCGAATTCCTTCTTTGCTGCAGAAGTTCCTGAATTTTTTAGATATGTATTCTCCACCATTAGCGCTCCTAAGAGCCTTCACTTGCTTCCCTGACTCTTTCTCCACCAATACCTTAAACTCACAGAACTTTGAAAATGTTTGATCCTTCTTCTGCACGAAGAAGATCCAGCATTTACGAGAAAAATCATCAACAATGATTACATAGTACTTATGTTTTTCTATTGAAGCAACCGATAATGGTCCACACACGTCTGTGTGAACTCTCTCAAGGATCCCCAAAGCACGGTTCTCCTTCTCATGAAAGGTGGAATTTACATACTTCCCCATGGTGCATCCCTTGCACTGATCTAACTGAGAAAGTGTTCCCATTTGAAGTCCAGTAGATATTTGCTGCATGACTTTCAAGGCTCCATGATGAAGATGGCCCAATCGCCTGTGCCATAATTCACCCTCATCCTGGCTCACCACTTTTTCTGCCTTGCCCATCATGGAAGCGCAGCCATCTACCTCCAGCTTGTAGATATTCTTAACTCGAATCCCTATCCTCTTGGCTTGACCTATTGTTTTATGTTGCAGGAAATCTTTTCCATCACTAAAAACAACGTCATAGCCTCTGTCGTCCAACATTGCGATTGAGACCAAATTTTTCTTCAGACTTGGAACATGCATAACATCTTTTAATTGAAATGGTTTACCTGACTCCCTCTGAAAGGTAATGGTACCAATATCGGTAGCACTATACCATCCATCGTCACCCATCTCTATATGCATCTGGAGATCTTTCTCCTCCAAGTCACTAAAAATTTCCTTATCTCCTGTCATGTAAAAGGAAGCGCCACTATCCAAATACCACATTGATCCCAATGCACTTGACACCATGCATGCAATCAAGGAAAATTCAAGCTCAGGCAAGGGCCTCACCAACTATAGCTCCAACAGCCTTCTTTTTCTTCTTCTTTTGTGGACGGCTAGTAGCGATATGCCCATGTTCATGACAGTGAAAACACTTCACCTCGGACATATCCAGCTTCTTTCATTTAGACTTGTATTTAGAATGGAATTTATTCCCCTTCCCCTTCTTCGCCTTGGAAGCCAAAGCGCAATCCTCTTCATCATCATGCTTTGATGAAGAGCCATCTCTGGAAACCGTAGTCGTTCCCAATCTGGAAATTTTTCTCGTCCATTGACAGAGTCTTCATAACTATGCCAACTCTTAGGAAGTCCAAAGAGATCCAAGCTCACCAAATCATCTTCAGCAATAGCTGTTCCCACACTCCCCAGTTCATCCCGACATTGGACAAACTTTGTGAGATACTTTGCAATGGTGTCGCCCTTTTCCATCTTGATCTTTCTGAGTTTATCTTCGAGCACCAATTTCCTATGGCCATTGCTACTTTGGAATAGATCCGTCATAGCATTCCACATATCATATGGTATGGATTTCCCATGGAGGCTTGAGACAATGTGGTCTCGTACTCCCTTCAATAGGATCCTCCTCACCTTTGCCACTTTCTTTTGCCATGCAAAATATTGGTAGCATCTGACGAAGCAGGCTTAGGAACATCATTATCAATGAATTCCTTCAAGACATTGTCTTCAAGTACTGCCTCTAACCTATCCTTCCAAGCAATGTAGTTCAAGTTTCCCTCGAGTGCATACTCTAACCTTAAGCCATTGAAATCCATTTCGATCTTTAATCAGTTGTAGCACCAAGAAATTCCTTCTGCAAACTCGAATTTTTTCCACCAACAAACTCAGATCCTGCTTCACTACTGCAATTTCCTGTGCTCTGATACCATGTAGAAATTATACAAAATACATGTATGTCCTAGATTCTCCTGATCTAACAATGTGCTACTGTTAAATACAGAATCGCTTCTACAAATCTTTGCGGAATTTAAAACACAATCATCAATTACAATATCATGACTAAAGATCAATCAAACACAACACAAATAATTTCCCATGGAAAGCTTATAGCTAAAAACCCCACTATATTCTATTGTATATTATATCATGGATCATGAAACAATTACATACAAAGCTCCAATCAGAGATCTCTTAGTACATGAGCTAATTGTCTCACACTGTCATACAAAAATTGGCAAGTTCCTTAGCCAATTTATTGTCTCTAGATAGCTTGCCTCCACTATGAAATGCCTGCTGATAGAAATCCCTGAATGAATGCAATCGTGTCTACCTTGACTGCACAATCCTCATGGGCACAACCAATGTGTGTGTGGTTGCATGTGTGCAATCGGATAATGTCACAACTGATAGTTTACTTCCCTTTCACCTAGAACTCAACTGGGTCTCCACTGGATCTGACATGCATGAAATCAATAATAGTAAATATTCAGTTGCATGTGAGACCAATGATTTTCAATTAATTAATAATTAATTCACTTGATCTCTCACTGGTGTATCTTCAGTTTCAACTAGCACAACTGAGTTTAACTCACTTAACTAAGTTAAACTACTTTACAACTTGCATAACTACACTTCCAACTCTGTTACAACTTCGAATCACTTAGTTACAACTAATTCAACCTGTATGTCCCACCAACTAACCATTTAACTCGAAATTCCTTTAGCTAACTGATTTTCCACTTTAGTTAACTATTTCCAAGTGCTCATTGAGAATAGAATATAGTTTATTGTCCAACTAATATTAATGGATAATAATAGTAAACGTGCATCTATAAATATACATGCATTCTATAAATAGATTCTCAAAATTGATCTTACAAAGGCTTTTGATCAGGTAAACTGGAGTTACCTTCATCTCATCCTAATCCATTATGGCTTTCCTTATACATTTATAAACTGGATTATGGGTTGCATTTTTCATGCTATGTTTAGCATATTGATCAATGGAACAGCATCTGATTTCTTTCATGCGGGGCGAGGTCTACGTCAAGGATGTCCTCTCTCACCATTATTATTTTTCCTGGTTATGGAGGGTCTCTCAGTCCTCATAAAAAAATGCAAAGGCTCGGGGAGCTTTACAGGGACTCTGGATCAATGATATACTACACCTCACTCATCTTCTATTTGTGCACGATGTACTAATATTTCTCAATGGCTCTAGACAGGACTCTGCACAATTTGACTTGCTACTTAAATGTTTTTGCAGAGCCATCGGTATGGTACCAAATGCCCTCAAATCCTCTATTATCATGACTGGATGCTCAGGACTGGAACAAGGCACTGCCATGAATCTATTTGACTATGTCTGCATAAATATGAGTGATGGTCTCAAAATTTGGGATATCATATAAAACCAAACGATTATAAAATCAAAGACTGGAACTGGATTATTGCTAAAATTGAACGCAGAATCAATGTTTGGTATAACCGATGGCTATCCAGGGCTAGCCGACTGGTCCTTATTAAGTCTTTGCTTGAAGCTATCCTAGTCTATTGGATGACCCTGGCATGGATACCTATTGGTATTACTAACAGGATCAAATGTATATGCAAACACTTTTTATGGCGCAACCAGGGAAAGGACTCTACATTTGCTTGGATTGCCTGGGACGACATCAACATACCTAAACAATGGGGTGGCTGGGGGATCAAAGATATCCATCATTTTTCGAGGGCTCTCGCTGCCAAAATGTGTTGGCACTTAATCACTGGACAGAGCCTCTGGGAGGAGGTAATTGTTGCAAAATATATTGCGTTGCGGAATACTCTCGATTGGATCAGAGACAGAATTGGGCAGTCGACTGGTGCCTCCATAATCTGGAAGGCAATCATGAAATAAGCTCACATCATCCAGAAGGGTTTATCATGGCAAATTGGTACTGGTGCATCTGTTCGGATTGGCACTGATTCTTGGTTGGGGAGCGGGGAATTTTACAAATTACCTGTTTTCATTCTTGAGCACCTGGCTCGCAGAAACATATACTACCTCGCACAGATTGCAGACAATGATCATACCACTTGGCAGGGTCAGGCTTGGTTTCAGGCAGAATATCTCGAGATCCCTCAGGAGGGCACACAGATTTGGTAGACTTACATTTGGGCACTAAAAGCATCCAACATTCACATCACAGATCAGGAGGACAAATTGATATGGGCCTGCTCACCTGATGGGAAATATGGCCTGAAACTTGGATACCTTGCTCTTATCCAGCCTAAAGAACCCCCACTAAAAGCATGGTGGTGGAGCAATGTTTTGAATTTGAAGGCCCCACACAAGCACAGAACCTTATTCTGGTGCATACTAAATCAATGCATTCCTACCATGGACTTCCTCCACAGATGAGCTTTTCATGGACCTTCACAATGCTGCTACTATCTCACAAATTGCGAGGATACTCCTCACCTATTTCTACAGTGCAACATTATCAGAGGTATCTGGGCTTGGGTCATTTCTGATTTAGGCTGTCGACATCTCTGGTAGGGTGACACATTAATATACTCATGGAAAAATTAGTGGCAACAATATGCATACTGCCCGAGGATGCGCAATCTCCCTTTGATTTTGGCTTGGGAAATTTGGATCGGCCGCAACAAGCTAATATTCAATGGGATACCAATTGATTGTGACAGAATATGTGTTGCTACTATAGCTACATACCAACTCCTACCTGTGGATCGTCAACACATTACCTCCACAATCGGGACACCTGAAAGCATTGACCATAGTCGACCTTGGGCCTACTTTGATGGTGCGTCCAACGCACAGGGATGTGGAGGGGGCGCCACACTCCATTTAGATGATCACCACCACTACAAAATCAGAATGGGATTGGGACCTGGCACAAAAAACTATGCAGAACTACAATGCCTTAGACTCCTTCTGACATTTTCTCGGGAAATTCACTGCAATTCCATTCAGATTTTTGGGGACTCACAACTAGTGATCAATTGGTTCAATAATCTTGCTCACTGTTACTCGCACACATTGTCTGCACTTCTGCGAGAGGTTCATCTACTCAGGATCCTGTTTGACTCCATCTCTGTGGCACACATTTACAGGTCTCGGAACAAAGTGGCTGACCAGTTGTCCAAAGAAGCTATGGAGCTGACTTGGGGCACCTGGCACATTATAGAACAGACTGGAGAACAGGTTTACAGATTTTTCCAGCGGCCTTTTATGGATGAGGCACCTGCATTTTGGGTTGTCTAGTTGCACAGCTGTTGGGAGGATTTTTTTTTTCTATCTCTCTTGATCACCTATCGGCATGTATATTTATTTTACTTTTATTATGTATTGTCTCTACTTCCAGTAAGTTATGCACCGAACTTACTTTGAGAATATTGTACATATTGATCTGCTTTTTGGGACTGTTTTTGCCTACATGAAGGCAAGTGTGGCAGTTTAATGTGAAAATTCATAGACTGATTAGTATTAATACGCTACCAGCATATGTAACATGTAAACTATCTTAATGAAAAGTTACGAATTTTTTCTTTGTGAAAAAAAAATTATGCACATACATCTATAAATAGACATACACTTAAAAATAGCTTGAGGCTCCATCCTCGTGTCGGTGCTTAATTTTCACTAGGATCTTCTTGTTGAATCTCAACACACACTGCTTTTGTCTTCCCCAAACCATACTTTCAATCACCTGCACAAAAATTTGGTACATCTTTTGCAATCATATTCAAACCACACATGACTCAAACAACCCCTCACTTGCCAATATTTTATAGCACACAATAATTGGTCAAGGATTACATAATAAAAACCAATACCCCCAACTATTCCAGGCCAAAACATCATCGTTGCATTTTCGAAGCGATGGGAAACACATCACCACCTTTACATTTACTTGCGACACATGATTTACAAATTGTGGCCCTAACAACATACTACCTCTAAAAAAACCATTTTTTATTTAATAAAGTAAATGGGTCATCTCTCTGTGGCGAATTTTCTTGTGGAATATCTTCAATGAATGGATTATTCATGGCTGCATTTTGGGCCTGAAGTGTTTGACATGCATATTTCTGGTGTTCATCCTCGTGGCAATCATTCTTCCTCTTCTAGACTTTATGGATTGTCTTGGAACGCTTCCTCCCTATGTGCCTCTAATAAGTGCTCATGGATCCCTCACTATCGCTAGAATGTGATGAGGTGTTGTCATCATATGTTTTTGGTGGGTCGCTAGCTGTCTTGGAGCATTCCCCAACTTCCTTCCTAACATACCCAAGTCCTGCATCACGGGGTAATTCTTATACTTTGATAGGGTTTATGATTCTGTTTCATTAATGTCGATGCCCTTTCCCTGATACCCCATCTTCTTCAACAGTTTGGATCCGATACCTGTATTATGTTTTTCAAAAGAAGCGAAATCGTCATCATGAAAATTATATGAAATCGAAGAAACACTTTTTACCTCAAGGGGGTTATGCTATAGCATCTCTAAGGCCTCGTCCTTAGCTTGTGACTGGTGTAGCAACCTTTGTTTCTCATTTCCTGCTTCTCGTAGGAGTCTCATTAGCTCAGTATTCTTTGCTTGAATTCTTTGATTGATCTCCTCAAGTTCCTGGAGTCATACCGCATTGGGCGACCTTTTCATCTTTGGTACACTATGTATTGAAATTTTTGTTTCATTTCCAAAATCTGAATCCAAATCAATGGGTCCATCTATTGCAATTCCAAGAGCTGCAATACTTCTTTCATCACCAGAATCTGATCACAAGTCAATTGGTATACCTCGTGCAACTCCCATAGCTGTGACCTTCTCATCTTCCTCTGATTCAGACTTTGATCTTGTTGCATGGTGGCAGCTTTCTTCTACCTCTCCTTCCTATCATCCCTCTTAGGTCTTAGCTCAAGGTGCAGTTTCCAGCAATTGTCTTCATCGTGTCCTTCTTCCTCACAATGGGTACAAGACGTATTTTCTCCTCTTCTCTTTGTGTTGCGGCTCTTTTTGGCTGGTCATTTTGTTCATGTGTCTCCTTGATTTCAAGATGCATGGCTTTCACACTGGCCTCATCGATGGTAGAAGGATCAAACAATAATAATGAATGTCTTATTTAACCATGTAAAGATCTGATATACTTAGTTACAATCTCTGGTGAATCTAATGGAATGTCTAAGTTCAATGCTTGTTTTCTAAATTCTTCAGTGAAGTTTTGGACTTTTTGGCCTTTGCCTTTCCTTAGGTGTTTCCATTCCATTAATTCTTTTTTCTTATATCCCAAAGGGTAAAATTGATTTTTCAATGCAGAAATAAAATTTGGCCATGACGAGAGAAGGTTACCCATATTATTGTTTCTTTGCAATTTTATTTCCCACTAGACAAGAGTGGCGTCACCTAGTCTAAGGGATGCCAACGAGATCCTTGCCTCGTCTTTATTGATCTGTTGAATCTGGCAGTAGACCTCAACCTGTCAAATCCAATTGTTGGGCTTTTCCGCATTACATTCTCCTATATGTATAGGCAAGTCAAACTTTACATCTAGTTTAAGAAAATTTTTCTTGGATGTATCCCTATGACGTCTACGAGAATGATGAGAATAAGAAGTGGAACCATCACTAGAAGATGGATATGGAGGGGGGTTTCTCCACCATCTCCAAGATTTACTTATTTGTGGTCATCTGCATTTTTCTTCTCAGGCTTGATGGTCTTCTCATACTCTGCAAACAGTTTTTCTACTTTCTCTGCCATCTTGTAGAATGCTTTGCGGTAACTCCACTCTTCTACCCGATGAGCTTCCTCATCTGCCATGTTTCTTCTTCATGGTGCATGTCCTGCTTTGGGATCAAAATACCTAAGCTTTCCTTCGCCTCTTTGCAACTTGTTCCTGATTAGCATATACTCATGTAATTCGCATCGATAAAGACCTGCTCTGATACCACTTGATCCAAAATATTTTGTTTATAGATGCAATAAATAATTTCATATAATAGAGCACTTTAAAATTATGAAAACATAAGCACATAAGGTGAAGAGAAAGGAGAACATAGCATGCATGAGATCAAAATACCAAAAATTCGATTATGGAGTTCGTCCAATTTGGGCTACGTCTCCGGGCCCTGCTCAATAGTGGGGAGGCCTTCACTCATTAAGTGGCAAGAAGAAGAAGTACATGTGAAATTACATAAAGCACCCTTATACCTCCAATCCGGAAAATGGATGAAAAATGGATATCTCTGATGCAAAAAATAACATCAACGTTGAGTTCTTATCACCGAGAGGTGTAAAATTGACATAAAAATTTCCTCAAACTGACACTGGCGAGTTCTGCACCCCCAGGGAATCTTGCAGATTCCCTCATTATTCCCTGGGCATGGTTCTGCCTTTGGCCTACTCCTCCTGCTCTGCCCCGAATCACTATGCGAATGAAAGTTTTTATATGCGGTGGAGGGCGGAGTGCACAACGCACCTCCGGTTACATAGTGGTGAGATCCGGAAATGGCAAAGGAGGGGTCAGGGGATCAAATCCTACCCTCCCCATTTTGGTCAAACATTGCATTTAAAGGTCTTGTATGGTGGGCAGGTCCGCTCCACGCGGCCTGACCCAACCACACCCCGCCGAAATGGTTTTCGTTATATATGGAGTCATTTTTTTGGGACCGCCTACTAGGGGGTCGGCCACGTGGGTCAGGCGGGTTCGACCCCCACCAATCCCATCCTTTATGCCCTGCGGTGGTTGCGATTACGCGGCGACATATATAAAAAAAATTTAAAGGGGTAGGCGGGTCCGCCGGTGATGGCCCGCCTCCCCACCTCCTTTGGAATATACACATAACCACCGACGGGGGTGGCGGGGTTGATGGCTCGCTACCTTAATTCATATTTTATTTTTTTTTAGAGGCCCGTTTTAAAATATTTTCAAACATGGAGGTTATAAGGAAAATTAAAGATCCCACGAATTCACGTGCTTCTCGGGTGCTAGGTTCCCTGCCAGTTGACGGTGAAATTATGGGACACTTAAACCTGACCCACTGCCTAACTTTGACCACATCTTTGACTTGATCTATCTTCTTCATACAACCTCATATTGAGGTGTCATTTTCACCATTTGAGTCAGAACGGATAACACTTCAACATGGTCCCGGTCTTGTTGTCATCTGGACACTTTGATTTTTGAGCAATTTTAAGCCACTTGTCCTCTTAGATCCTCCTAGATCGTGTACCTAATTATCAAATGAAATTGTTGTAGAAATCCCATCCACCTGAAATTCCTATCTTGTTGTAGCTTTGTTTACGATTGTAAATATTGCAAACGTTGATGGTCAGTATGAATAATAGTTTCTTTACCAATCAAATAATGCTTTGTACAAAAGCATACAACTCGTTATCATAAGTTGGATATTTAATTACTGCATTGATAAAGGTTTCAGAATGATAAAAAATAAGCTTACCATGTTGCATCAAAACTACTCCCATGGCATAATCACTTGCATCAGTTTGAATCTCAAATGGTTGCTTAAGACCTAGAAGTGAAAGAATTGGTGTTGTACTGATTTTCTCTTTCAATGTATTGAAGGAAATTTTTTTGTTTGCCTCCCCATTGAAAGACTTGTTTCACACTTTTCAAAGCATATAATGGAGCTGCAATAGATGAGAAATTAGCAATAAATTTTCTCCAATATTATTTTTCTCCCAAAAAAATATCCTAACCTTTGTTACATTATTTGGCTTAGGCCAATTCACAATGACTTCAACCTTTGAGGGATAAATCTTCAATTCACCCCCTCCAAAAATATGACCCAAATAAACTAAATATATTTTCCCAAATCCACACTTAGACATCTTCAAATACATTTTTTTCCTTTTCAAGACATCTAAAACTTGTTTCACATGCTTGACATGCTCTTCACGAGTCTTACTAGAAATCAGAATATCATCCAAGTATACTATGACAAAATCATCAAGGAATGGTCTCAACACATCATTCATAACTCTCATGAATGTTGTAGGTGCATTGTAAAGTCCAAACGACATAACTAACCATTCAAACAAACCTTGTTTTGTCTTGAAATAAGTCTTCCAAATATCACATTCAGCAATCCTTATCTGATTATAACCACTTCTCAAATCTAACTTAGTGAAGTAAACATCTTTTAATTGATCTAGAAAATCATCAATATGAGGAAGAGGATAATTATTGTTTACCGTGATTTTGTTCAAAGCTCTAAAATCCACACACATGTGTCATGTACCATCCTTCTTTAGAACCAATACAATAGAAGACCCACAAGGATATGTACTAGGCCTAATGGCCTCTTTGTCAAGCAGCTCTTGAATTTTCTTCTTGATCTTTGCATTCTCCAAAACTGACATTCTGTACATGCCAATTTTTGGAAGAGGTGCATCCTGTTGCAATTTAATATCATGTTTGATTCCTCTTTTAGGAGGCAACCCTTCAGGCTCTTGAAAAATCTTATCATATGTTTTAACAACTTCAACCAAATAATTCTTGAGTTTTGAATCACATCCTTGGAAATCTTGAGATTCAACGGTATCTTTGGGTTTAATCATCAACAATACAAAGTTCTTAATAGCATTTACAAGCCTTTTTGTTTGACCAAAACTTACAAGAGACAAGTTCATCTTCTTGTGATGTGCTCTAAAAATATACTCAATTCCATCTTTTCAAAGTGATATTTTTTCTCATGACAATAGAATATGGATTTCGATCATACAAGTATGGAATCCTTAAACATTTCTGCATATTTTAAATGGTACAACATCAAGCTCTACCTCATGAATAAAGTTTTCAGTGATGGAAAATTTAAGTTTACATTTTCTTGTCACTTGCAATTTGGAATTTTCACATACCCAATCCAAAGGGTAAGGTTTAGGATGAGGTATAGTTTCTAAGTTTAGTTTCTTCACAATAGCTTCAGAAATAAGGTTAACTTGGGAACCACTATCAAACAAGGTATCAACTTTGGTATGTTATGTAATGACCATAATATGGAAAAGCCCAATTCTTTATTTATCATTTTGAGATTCAACAAACTTACTAGAAGAACTAGTACTTGCAATAGAATTTTTACCTTCCATTCCCATGGTTGTGATTTTGGTCTCATCACCTGAATTAGATCCTAGATCTTATTGAGTTGTTGCGGCAATATTTTGTTTCCCTTTTTTGTTAAAATTATTTGGTCTCATTTGTGGATGTGGTTTCCTGCAATGGTCTTCATCGTGGCCTTATTTTGAACAATTTTTTGATGTGAATTTCTCTCCCTCTTTCTTGACTATAGCATTATGTTTTCCTTTGCCTTTAAACTTCCCCTTTCCTTTGTCTCTAGATTTGATTGGTTTCTTGCTAGTCTATTGAGTAACATTCTTTCCTCTTGCTTATAAATGAGTTTCCTGGACACATATTTCAGGAAATATGCCTAATTATGTTTTTGGCTCTAGATTTTTCCTTAATTCCTTGGAAACATGATACTAAATTGATGAACCAAATATCCTGAAGTGTGACACATCTGATTTCTTCCCTGAAAAAAATTCTAGTGTGCTTATACCAAGAATCTAATGAGGATCCTTGTTCTGCAAATAGACCGTTGTGTTGCATGATTCAACCCACAATTGAAGTGGTAGGCCTTAGTCATGCAACATCGCCCTTGTTTCTCCCACAATACTTTTTTTCTTCCTCTCAACCACCCCATTCTTCTATTATTTTTTGGGTGTTGTCAACTCCCATCAAATGCCTTCCTTGGCACAGAAATTTTTAAACTCATTCGACACATATTCACCACCATTATCACTCCTAAGAGCCTTCACTTTCCTGCCACTTTCTTTCTCAACAATTGCTTTAATTCAACAAACTTGAAGAGTGTATGTTCTTTCTTCTGCATGAAGAAAATCCAGCACTTCCGTGAGAAATCATCTACAAATATACAATAATACATGTGCTTGGTTGTGGAGGCTATCGAGAATGGTCCATAGACATCAAAGTGGATCCTTTCAAACATTGCATGCGCCCTACTATCCTGGTCATTAAAGGCATATTTTGTGTACTTCCCTAAGGTACACCCTTTGCATGTATTTTGCTACTCTATTTCTCTTTTGGGGAGTCATGTGGTGATCTGCTACATGATATTCAAAGCTCCATGGTGCAAATGGCCAAGTATTTTGTGCCATAATTCACCGACATCTCAGCTTTGCACCTTCTCTACTTTTGTGCTCAAAGCAGAACAATCTTCCACATTCTTTTTCTAGAGGCTCCTCGCCCAAACTCTAATATAATTTAACTTGTACCATGGATGTGCCTCAGGAATTCCTTTCCTTTGTTGAATATCACATTGTACCCACAGTCTTCCAACACCATGACAAAAACCAATTTTTTCTTTAGAACCGGAACAAACATCACATCCTTCAGCCTGAGAAGGGAGCCAAACTCCCTCTCATAAGTAACCGTACCAATACTAGTCACACTATAATTCCCATAATATCCCATCTCGATATGCATATGAAGGTATTTTTCCTCCAAATCATTGCAAAATTATCGATTTCCCTTCATATGGAATGAGGCACCAATATCCAGATACCACACACTACTAATCATTTTCCTTTCCATGCATCCAATGAAGGTGAAGTCCAACTCGAATTGTGAAGCCAAAGCTTCAACTGTTGCTCCTCTTGAGGGCTTATTTCCCACCTTCTTTTGTGGACACTTCGTGGCACAGTGTCAAATTTCATGACAGTGAGAGAACTTGATTTTGGACAAGTATTTCTTCTTGCCCCCTTGACTGGAATCTCCTTTGAATTGGTATCTCTCCCCTTTCCCTTTATATTCTTTTTCATCCAAGGAATAATTTTCTTATTCCTCAACCTTGGAAGAGGGCCCTTCTCTAGTGTTCCGCTTGAACTCCTCCTGCACCAAATCGGACGACAATCTTTCCCAATTTCATAGCTTCTCCCTCCCATTTACTGAATCTTGGTAGTTGCTCTAGCTCTTGGGAAGGCCTAGAAGTCCTAGGATTACCATATCATCTTCTACAATAGTAACACCAATTCTCCCAAGTTCATCATGACATTGTGTGAACCTAATCAGGCATTGTGGTATTGTGTCACCCTTCTGCATCTTGATATTCTAAAGCTTGTCCTTGAGTGCTAGCTTCCTGTGGTCACTACTGTTCTAGAAAAAATTTGTCAATTCTTGCCACATTTCAAATGAAGTCATGATTTTCCCATGGATATAAGATACAATATGGTCTCGTACTACCTCCAATATGATCCTCCTCACCTTGGCTACACTATTCTTCCAATCTTCTAGATTGTGAGCATCAGTTATTGTCGATCTTCGGATATCATTATCAATAAATTCCTTCAATCCATTATCTTCGAGGACTGCCTCCATGTGGTCCTTCCAAGTAATATAATTTGAGCTACCCTCAAGGACATACTCAACCCTTAGACCATATAACACCATCTTGTTAGGTCTGAAGAATTGATCCTGCAAATTTGATCCTCCCGCAAATACAACTTCGAATTCTCTTCTCTACTATGAATCCTACTCTAATACCGTCTATAATTGTAATGTATATTAAAAATTTCTCATATAATGTACTAAAACATAAGATTCAAATCTACTCTACTCATCTGCAGAAACACATTCACGATTGAGAACGCATATCAAAAACATGCATCATGATTTAACACATTCACAGAGATTTATCTACAAGAAAGCAACTTCTCAAAATCACTTCCTACCTTTATTGCATTAATCAAATAATAAGTATGAATACAATATTCTTGCTCAATCATGAGCACAACCTACACAAGTATCTTCTATCCTCTACTTGACTGACTGACTTTGGCCAACACTTATCCAATTTCAAGCCTTTCTACGATCTTGTTTCCTTGCACTATTTGATGAGGAATTAGCCCCTATTAATTTGGGCTCATTGAGAATTGAAAAATTCCTTTGTATAAAATTCTAAAAATGGGATTTAAATTGATATTGTAATGTACTAAAACAATATATTCAATCCTTCTACAATTTGTGGAAGCTAAACACCATCGCACAATCACATAACAAGTAAGAGAAAGAGACAATCCATTGCACAACACAAGATGTATCTGGGGAAATCACACTACCTAAAACCATGCTATCTGTATATTGCATAAATTCAAGATCATGAAACAATACAATGCTATTCTTCACACTGAGAAACCTCTGTACTCTCCTGACTATCTCAGTCCAATCTAGCTCGGATATAGCTTACGATCTAAGAAAAATAGGTCAAGTATTTAACTTGTTGCTTGCCTCTGCCTAGCTTGCCTTTCTTATGCATTCTTGGGATAATTGAGACCGTATTAATTAGGAAAATACCAATTAATGATTGTGCAACCCTTTAGGGCCTTCTTGATGACCTCATGCATGACCTGTACAATTTTATAATAGTAAAATTGTATCTCTTCCCTTTAACCTTAGTGTCAACTGGGTATTCCTTAGAACTGACATGCAACATCTATTTATAATGAATTATTAGTTAACTTATTGATCACTACTTTTGAATTAAATCGTATTTCATTCACTGGACCTCTCATTATCTCAACTCTCAGTTAGAACTAGCTAAACTGATTTTAACTCAATTAATTGAGTTAACTAATTACAAATCACATATAACTATATTTGGACCCCCTAAAAATATAAAATCTGTTTTTCATGCCTCCTTTTTGACCTCTAAGTTTAATTTCCTAAGCTAACTAAGTCTTTCTAACTCAATTAACTAATACAAGTTGTCATGAGATGAAATTACAATTTTTATTCCAATTTAATTAAGGGAAAATTAAATCAAAAGCCTCATATGGTAGCCATTTTTGGGTGCCATATTCTGGATTCCATTTATGGATGCCAATTTCATTGTTTCTCGCTGCAAATTTCAACATCCTTTAGGCCCTTATTTGACTCCATGCACCACTTGTACAACTCAAAAAATTATACAATTGATAGTACATTATCCTTGAACTCCAATCTCAACTTGCTAAATCAAATTTCATGCATGCATGAGTTAATTTATGTTGATTTATTAGTTAACTAGTTAAGCAATGAAGTTACACCTCATTGTTAGACGTCCAACTAGTTTGTCTAATAATTGGAACTAGTTTAACTGACCATAACTCAATTTAACTGAATTAAATTGTTACAACTAGAATTAACTCAACCTAGGCTCCTAAAATTTAGGAATCACTGTATACAACTCAATTTCATGACCCCAACTCGAATTAACTAAGATAATTGAGTGATAACAACTATTTCAACTCAATTAACTCATTCAAGTTGTCTCATGATGTGGAATTTTGATTTTCTCCTAATTTAATTCAAGGGAAAATTAAATTAGGAATTTATTCCTACATTTTCAACATATAGTGTGTTGTTGAATCTATGATTCTTCTCTTGAAATGCCTACAAAATCTAGCTTATGATGTGGCCTTCAAAAATTATGATATGCATCCCAAGTTGTGCACGAGATGGATTTTTCACATGTATAGGAAGTAGTTTATAGCTCCTTGTATAATCCTCATATCAAGGAATTATTTGTTTAATCATTTTTAAAAAAAATATTCATTCTGTTAGTGTCAGTATTTTCATCCTTCCACTAGTGATCAAAATTAACTCTTTCATATCATTTTAGGGGTCTTTTATGTGGAATTGTGATCTACGGATAAACAAAATTCCCTAAGTGTGGTGCTAGTCACTTAGAACAACAGAGGAAAGAATTTACTTTCACTTTCTCTTAAATAAGAAGATATGAAGAATGGTGAAAGAACCTACTTTTGATCCAAGCGCTTCTCCTTCTCCTTATGTCGTTGTTGCTGTCACACTCAATCAAACTCAGATCGCCAAATCAATTCCTACAAACAAAAACAAAGAACATAAAACAAAAAGGATATACAGATATCTACTTATCTTACTCAATCAAATAGATTATATGTGAAATATATATATCGTTCAAGAATCCATTGCACAATAAACAGAGACATATATATCGGAAAATGAACAACAATCTTTATTAAAGAGTAGAAGGGGGAGGTTACAACGAATCATTGATTTGTTGCCACTAGCTCCAGATCCATCCCAGCCTCGTCAAATCCAACATCATACCAACAGCATATCAGTACTTTCACTCTCTCAAATGAGAATCCAACAGCATAACTATACCAAATTTCTCCCTTCCCTAGCACTAGCATTTGTGCTCAATTTATAGGGAAACTGATGGTAGTTTCTCAATGAATGACTTTATAATAATAGGCAAGACATGTTCTCAAGTTCAGAGGTGTTATATGGACACTTGGATTCAAATTTTGACACATATGGACTCTTCTAGAAGGCACTTTCCATGTGGAGATTGCCGGAACAATGAGAATTCCGCTCCTAGGTGTCCAATGCACTCTTGAATGTTAGGAAGTGCATTGCAGTGCACCCTTTAATGGAGGATATTTCATTGCAGCGTAGTTATTCCCTTTAGAGGTTGCATTGGTGAGTCAATAAGTGATATAGCATATACTTCAAACCTTGGAAATCTCACAATAGAAGCCATGAATGAATTGTTCTTCTCTTAGGGCTTATAGAAACTGAAATGTAAGGGAATGATATATCCTATTTCATTGGTCCTGGGGATGATGTCCATTTTGACCAAATCATGGGGGATGATGCCCAAATTTACCTATAACAAGGTCCCACTCAGAAATTTTTTATCATTCCACTAGGTCATGCAAAAATTTGGTCACTTAGTGTAGACTTTTTTCAAAGTTCACTCTTTTTAAAAAATGTCATCTCATTACTTGCTGGCTCACGTTACACATGCTTAGTGTCCATTATTTCATGAGCGTTATCATATTTTCAGTCATATCATCATGAATTCTATTCAGTCAGTATGTCCATTAGGTCTTAGGGTTTTCAAGGTCCAATAAAACATCATCTCCATTGCATAAAAGACCAGCAAGACTAAGAGTGATCAATAAATTCACTTTATTATGTAAATTTCTGATGTAATATTTAGTTTTTATTCCATTATGTAATTTCCATTTCATCATGTAATTTTATATTTTCTCAATATGTAATAAGTTCGTGGTTCCAAGATCTTGTAAACTCAAAGGTTTCATGTGCCAAGAAAGCCCAAAAGCTTTAAAGTCTAAAGTGTTCTCAATTCATCAAATGATCAATCTCCAAATATCAGAAAAAGAAGTGAAAGGTAAATATTCAAATTTTAAATCGAATGAGAAGAAAGAAAGGTGGGTCCCAAAGGCAAATGCATTCAAATCATCAATTATAAATCACAATTCAAAGAAAACTCCCATTTTCTCTCTTAACCATTGAGCTCATACTCCCTCAGCTCGAAAAATTAGTTTGTAGGGTCAACTTTCAAGTTTTGGGTGGCGCTGTGATCCTGGAGGTTAGGCGCTGCACTCCTAGAACTAGCATTGCACTCCTGGAGAAGGGTGTTGAGCACTTGGCAAGGAGGCATCGTGCTCCTAGAACTGGTGCTATGCTCCTGGCCAGTCTCACCCACAACCTTCAAAACTTCAAACAACTTCTCCAAGTCACCAACAAAGGGTTTCTCCACCTCAATACAGGTAAGCAACACCATTTGTGCCCTCCTAGCATTTTCCATTTGCATATTTAAGGTGTTAAATCTCTCATTAAAATTTTCAAAGTGTTTAAAACTAAGAAACCCTATATTTCATTCCTACATCCCAAAATTGTTCCCTAGACCCTACATTCTTCCCTACATCCAAGAAAACATTGTCACTATCCCTACATCACTAAATCCTTGTCCCTAAGTTACATTTCCCAAAACCCTAGCTCCTAAGCTACTAATTCCTAGGTAGCTCTGTTATCATACCTGTAATAAAATTCTAAATCCATATTTCCCCAATTTTTCCTACTCCCATCCCAACTCCCTAAACCTATTTTCCACTCCCCTTTCCTTTCCCTACGGTTTCAAAACTAAAAACACCATGGAGGAGGAAGATAAAGATTTCATGGATGAGGACAGAGAGGAAAGCAGACCTCACAAGGGAGGGAGTATTTTGAGGCTTAATCCTCCTAACAACCTCACTTACACTTCATATACCTCACCTAACCTTTTCACATGGCCATTTCTCTAATTTCCTTCACTTTCCTACAGACCCTAGCCTATTGCTACACTTTTGACACCTTCCTAGGTTACGGCTGTGTTTTGCCCTTTTGCACCCCTTCCCATTACTAATTTCTAGAATTTCCACCTCCCTACACTCTCCGACATATATCCCTATCCCCCAAAATTTCCCCAAGAATTTAGACAGCCCATAAACCCGTCATTCCCCTCCCTCTACAAGATAGTCCTAAATCCCCTGTTTTCCCTACATTTCTAGAATATTCTTGGGATAATCAATTTTTCTCCCTACATTATTGTCCAAATGACTTTATATATATTTCAAATGAGAACTATACTATAATATCTTTCTAATGAGCTATCATGAGCTCAATTTGGAGTTCAGGAAGGCCTCCAAACATGGCCTACAAGATAGCATTGTGTGTTTTGCACCCTCATTCTACACTTTTTGGCCAATCTTGGGCGAATTGATTTTTGAGGGGGCTATACTTGATCATTTTTAGTGCTTGATAGTTCCATTATGTATCAGAAAGAAATATGTTTCCAACAAGATATCATGAGCTTAATTTGGAGTTCCGGAAGGTATGCAAAAGTGGCCTGCAAGGAGGCGTTGCGCTCCTAGCTTCGTGGCAAAGGCGCTCCTAGGCTTGGCGCCACGCTCCTGAATTTGGTGTTGCGCTTCTTCTAGAGGCCTCCAAATTCAAAATGAAGACTACCATTGGATTAATAAGGCAGAAAAAAATGCAATTTTGACATTTTTCAAAGCAAAATTGGATAATTTGGCAAGGAGAAATGGCCAAAAACACCTCAAAAATGACATTTCTGTCCTCATTTTCAAGCAAGCGTTGCGCTCCTGACCAGTCTTGGAAGATTCAACTTTTGGAGAGCTAAAATTCATAATTTTTGGAAACCAAGTACATTTTTGCAAACTAGACAAGACAGGATTTCCAATAAGCTATCCTAAGCTCAATTTGGACATCAAACCCCCCTCAAAAGTTGGCTTGAAGTTGGCACTGTGCTCCTGACAATTGTTTGATTTTTCTGATTTTTTCCTAGTTTTCTGAGTTTGACCATGGAAAATGTGAATTATACTGATGAAAATGATGGATGTAAATGTAATTATGATATTTTTGAGTTACCTAGGGGTAAATAAATTAGGTAAAATTATTTTTTGAGGATGATTGAATCAGTTTCACCAAAGTTATGGATGAGTCAGTTTGACCTCCCTACACTTTAAGTTTCTAGTTCAGCCTTTTGTGGATCAGCTCCACAACTCAGGGATTCGACCCCTGAGTTTGGGAGAAGTTGTTTCTTGACTATATCTTTCACCTCTTCACTCATTTGAGGAGGTTGGATGATGTTGTATTGATCAGGGACACAAGTGTACTCAGATTTTGGCAGCAATATATTGGATGAGTTGCAACTATTCTTTTGGGATTCATGTGGTCTTGTACTTTGGCATAGTTTCTTATTAAGTTTCATATGTATGAATTTTTTTTACTTTTCATATTCATTCCAGCTCTATGATATGTTGATTTCTCAAGTATGATAGGAAAAATACATCTCTTATGCTCTATTTTGGGAGAATCACTATAATTTTTTTCAATTTCTTCAATTTAAAAAGAATTCATGTACTATCATGCTCTTTTTAGCACCTCACTGGTCATATCCATCTCACCTAAAATTTCTTGCCTATATATTTCACCTCTTCACTCATATGAGGAGGTTGGATGATGTTTTATTGATCAGAGACACTAGTGTACTCATATTTTGGCAGAAATATATTGGATGAGTTGCAACTATCCTTTTGGGATTCATATGGTACTGTAATTTGGCATAGTTTCTTACTCAGTTTCATATGTATGAATGTTTTTTACTTTTCGTATTCATTCCAACTCTATGATATGTTGATTTCTCAAGTTTGATAGGCAAAATACATCTCGTATGCTCTATTTTGGGAGAATCACCATAATTTGTTTCAGTTTCTTCAATTTAAAAAGAATTCATGTACTATCATGTTCTTTTTAGCACCTCACCAGTCTGATCCAGCTCACTTAAAAAACCTAAAGTGTTAGAGTGCTTACCTACCTTGCCCCATTATATGCCTACAATTCTGATCTTATTTTCCCTAACCTAGTTACCTCTTTGACCTAATTCACTCATCTAGCACCCAAATCAACCAATCAAAACCCCTATGCTACTATACATAGCCTAAAACCTAATTGATTTAGCCCTCTTGGCTGAGATCCCTTGGAGAGAGCCCTCTCCTGCCTAGTAGGGCTAGATACTTGGCGAGATTTTGGTCTATGGTTACCTTTACTGGTCTCTTCTCAGCCTCAGAGATCTGGTGGAGTGATAACATCTTAGCAACCATACTGGGGAGAAAGTGACAGATCTTCCTCGGGACAGAAATCATCAAAGATCGGATCTGATTTTTGATGGTGGACAGCAGTTAGATGCATATGAAGGCTGAATCATTCACCTAGCGAATCCAATGTCAAAGAATCCAAAGGTTCAGAATTTTTATGGCGACTCCACTCTTTAAGAACCGGTAGTCTAAAAAAACTTCTTGGTGACTTTAATATTGTCAAAATGGATTCAATTGCTTGAAGGTATGCTCCCATGAGCCGAGATCACACACTAGATTTTCCAAACATCATGCCTCGGGTTGATTGGATGATATATATTCTGAAGTTCATTAATGATGTTGTTGTTCATCTGGTCATATTTCACATGCATGTGTGTAGATTAAAGATTGATTTTCCTGAAGACTGCTTGATGAAGATATTCATGGCCACTCTGGAAGGTGAAGCCCGATCCTAGTATGAAAGTTTTCTGCCTACTTTTATTTAATGTTTAAAGGATTTTCATACCATGTTCTTTGAAAGGTATAAAGAATCATGTCCATCCTTAATATTAGTTCAAAACTGTTGTAAGCATGTTGATATTTTTATTGAAAATATTGAGAATGTTTATGGAGATGATGAATTCATGGATGATGATATCATTGAAGCCCTGTATGAAAATCCATTTCAGCAACATAAAGAAAACTTAGAGGATACTTATCAAGATGCTCAGGAAATTTTGAAGCAGGTTGAAGATATTTGTACAGTTGAAAATGATGGAAGACGAGGTCTTATTTCAACTTGCAGCAGAAGATGATATGCAGGAAAATCAAGTTCCAATTTCAAATTGTGATAAAGTCAAGCTGGTTATTCCAGATCTAGATTCATATTGTGAATATGAAGAGTATGTTGCCTTGGATCCCATGAAGGAGGGCTCTATTGTTGAGATCACCTTGAATGAAGAAAACAAATTTATTGACCCAAGTGTTCTCATCCCATCAAAACAAAGTCTTTAGAAGGTGGTAATCCAGTCCCTTTATGAAAAACAAGATGAGAACTTTGTTCAATTAAGTGAAAAATCTTCTTTGGATGACTTTGCGGTAAATGATAGAAATGTCAATTTTGAGTTTCAAGAACAATCTGAAGTTTTCCCTCTTATGACTGATGAGTGTGATAAGAAACATGAGAATCTAGTTGCCATGTCATATGAAGATGATCAACAATGTATTCAAATTGCATAGGACCAGGGCATTGAGGATTGTCATTCATATTTTTCTTCCCAAGTTTCATTTTTTGAATTTTTATTTCAAGAATGATTCTGCTCACCTACTTGTTCAGCATTTTTTGAAGACCAGGAACACACTCTTGCTGAGGTACATTATGAAGAGAGATCAGATTCAAGAGAAAAAACTACCATGTTTCTTCTAGATCAGCAAGAGGTAAATTTTCATGTTTTTCAAGATCCAATGGAAATTTTATTGCAGTCAGTAGTGAAAGTAATTATTTCAGTAGTCAATGACAATGGAGATCATTGCCAGCTATTTTTTTGGCTGCCAAATTGTAAATATTTAATGTTGTCCAGAGAATCTGATTGGGAGAATCAATGAAGTAGGCATTTGCTTGATTGGTTACACTGGAATTTTGATATTGCTTGATTGTACATATGCCTTCAACAGATAGGTGGTTTTCATCATGATTTGAAGCCCTCAAGTCTCGGTGATATACTGCTATCAATAATTTTAGTAAGTTTTTTTATAAGTCAGTTAGTTTTGAGTCAATTTTAAAGTCAGTTTTTGGTCAATTTGAGTTTGTTACAAATCAGTTTAAGTTTTAGGTTTTCAGTTAGTCTTTAGCTTTTGAATCCATGCCCAATGGATAGGAACTTGGTCTACGGTGTTCTTGGCACCTCAAAGGAGCTACCATTCCCAGCTAGAGCCAATGTTAGTGTAGTATTTGCATCCTTCCACCAGTGATCAAAATTAACTCTTTCATGTCATTTTAGGGGTCCCACTCAGAAATTTTTTATCATTCCACTAGGTCATGCAAAAATTTGGTCACTTGGTGCATATTTTCATCAAAGTTCACTCTTTTCAAAAAATGTAATCTCATTACTTGCTAGCTCACTTTATCACATTCTGAGTGTCCATTATTTCATGAGTCTTATCATATTTTTAGTCATATCATCATGAATTCTATTTAGTAAGTATGTCCATTAGGTCTTATGGTTTTCAAGGTCCAATAAAACATCATCTCCATTGCATAAAAGACTAGAAAGACTAAGAGTGATCAATAAATTCACTTTACTATGTAAAGTTGAAATGTAATATTTAGTTTTTATTCCATTATGTAATTTTCATTTCATCATGTAATATTATGTTTTCTCAATATGTAATAAGTTCATGGTTCCAAGATAGTTGTCAACTCAAATTTTTCATGTACCAAGAAATCTCAGAAGCTTTAAAGTCTAGCGTGTTCTCAATCCATCAAATGGTCAATCTCCAAATATCAGAAAAAGAAGTGAAAGGTAAAGATTTCAAAGTTTAAAGTGAATGAGAAGAAAGAAAGGTGGGTCCCAAAGGAAAATGCATTCAAATCATAAAGTATATAGCCCATCATAAGACAAAGAAAAATATCTTTTTCTCTCTCAACCATTGAGCTCATACTCCCTCAGCCCGAAAAAACAGTTTGCAGGGTCAAAATTCAATTTTTGGGTGGCGTTGTGATCCTGGAGGTTAGGTGTTGCGCTCCTAGAACTGGCGTTGCACTCCTAGAGAAGGGTGTTGCGCACTTGGCAAGGAGACGCTGCGCTCCTAGCCAGTTTCATCCATATCCTTCAAAACTTCATACAACTGCTCCAAGCCACCAACAAAGGGTTTCTCCACCTTAATACAAGTAAGAAACACCATTTGTGCCCTCCTAGCATTTTCCATTTGCAGATTTAAGGTGTTAAATCTCTCATTCAAATTTGAAAAGTGCTTAAAACTAAGAAACCCTAGATTTCATTCCTACATCCCAAAATTGTTCCCTAGTCCCTACATTCCTTCCCCACATCCCAGAAAACATTGTCACTATCCCTACATCACTAAATCCCTCTCCCTAAGTTACATTTCCCAAAACCCTAGATCCTAAGTTGTTAATCCCTAGGTAGCTTTGTTATCATACTTGTTATAAAATTCTAAATCCTTATTTCCCCAATTTTTTCTACTCCCATCCCCACTCCCTAAACCTATTTTCCACCCCCTTTCCTTTGCCTAGGGTTTCAAAACTAAAAACACCATGGAGGAGGAAGATAAAAATTTCATGGAGGAGGACAGAGAGGAAACAAGACCTCACAAAGGATGGAGTATTTTGAGGCTTGAGCCTCCTAACACCTTCACCTAACCTTTTCATATTCCCATTTCTCTCATTTCCCTCACTTTCATACAAACCCTAGCCTATTGCTACACTTTTGACACCTTCCTAGGTTAGGGATGTATTTCGCCCTTCTGGACCCCTTCCCATTACTCATTTCTAGAAATTACACCTCCCTACACTCTATAACATCTATCCCTATCCCCCAAAATTTCCCCAAGAATTTATACATCTCATAACCCCTACATTCCCCTCCCTCTACAAGACAGTCCTAAGTCCCCTGTCTTCCCTACTTTTCTGGAGTAGTCTTGGGAAAATCAATTTTTATCCCTGATTTAGTGTCCAAATGACTTTCTTGATAATTCAAATAACAACTATACTGGAATATATTTCCAATGAGCTATCTTGAGCTCACTTTTGAGTTCAGGAAGGCCTCCAAAAGTGGCCTGCAAGATAATGCTGCGTTTTTTGCACCCTCATTCTGCACTTTTTGACTAGTCTTGGGAGAATTGATTTTTGAGGAGAAATAATTGACCATTTTTAGTTCTTTATAGGTCCATTTTGTATCCGACAGAACTACATTTCCAATGAGCTATCATGAGCTCAATTTGGAGTTCGGGAAGGTCTCCAAAAGTGGCTTGCAAGGAGGTGTTGTGCTCCTGGATTCCTGGAAAAGGCACTCCTGGGCTTGGTGGTGCACTCTTGACCTCGATGTTGCACTTATTCTAGAGGCCTCCAAATGCAAAAATAAGAACACCATTGGATTAACAATACCGTACGAAAAAATCTCACTTTAGCTGTGCATAACAAATAGCCCTAACATCAAAGATGGCTGTCAATTTCCTTACAGTAAGTGATCAGAATAAATGCTACAGAAATACATTAAACAACAAATAATATCAAGAGTTGCTCCATGCATGCAATAGACAAGACAAGAATATTTTTAAATAACTTTTGTATTTATGACACTTGGGAAGGGAACATAGAAAGATGCTACCAGTCCCCCTCAATGGGATGGGTTCTTGTATGTCCTCAGCGCTTCAGATCTAATATCTCTCTCTCTTGATGGTGTAGAAAACCAAGAAAAAAAAGGAACTCAAGGGGAGCTCACAAGCAAAAAGGTAGAAAAATATGACAATGATGAAGGATTAAAGTCAGACCAAAAGTATAGATCCAGAGCGATCTTCAGGCAACAAAAGGTAGTGAATGAATGGAAAACCCTTCTATTTATAACAAAATATTGAGTTAGTTTAGATATTGGTGCATAATTAAAATATTATTAACCAAATCTAGATCCAACTTTTATGAAATATTTTATTATTTTTTATGGAGGGAAAAAAAATTGAATTTGGTCAAATCCCTTTATTTGTAAATAATAAATAAATAAATGATTTATTTATTATTTTAAGAATATGGTTGAGTAATAATTAAATAAATAGTGATTTATTTAATTATTTATAAATGATTTAGTCAAATTTAACAAGGTATATTATTTAAATAGTTTTTTAAATAATTATTCCTAGAAAATAATAAGATAAATAATCTAGTTAATTTTCCTGTTTTGGGTTAAATATGACCAGGAATATTAATTAAACTATGTTTTAGTTAATTATCCCTTAATTAAAATGAAACAAATAGGGATTTATTCAATATTTCCTCATGGCGTTTCCTGTTTAGACCATAAACAACTTAATAAACTATGGATTACTAAGTTATTTTTCATAGTGAAAGAAATTTTACTAGGGTAAAATTGGTCTTACATGGTGCACTTTGGTCCATCTAATAGTAACAGGTTAGAAGACCAAAAATTGGTGTAACAGATTGCCCCCCAGCATGCGAGCGTTAGGACCTAATCGTATGACCGAAGTACGTTGTAAGAACTCAATCACTAGA
Source organism: Pinus albicaulis (assembly GCA_034641835.2). Taxonomy (NCBI): domain Eukaryota; kingdom Viridiplantae; phylum Streptophyta; class Pinopsida; order Pinales; family Pinaceae; genus Pinus; species Pinus albicaulis. Next base: position 1,441,103,953 of record CM076580.1, read on the forward strand.
CACCGAAGAAGGAGTCAGAGAGAGAGAAATATAAGGTAGACTAAAGCGCCAGAGAACAAGACCCTGAGGAAGAGAGACTTACAGGTGTGACAAGTCTCTTAATGAGTGAGTACCTGTTCTACATGAGGCGGGGGAGGCATACCTATGCCCGCCGAGATAACAAAGTACAAAGAATAATGCATCCAGTAAACAAGGGATTGAACTATATAGTACATGCTGGCATAAACATGGGCCAAATAAAAACATGATAATGGATCCCACATACATACTGTGTCTGGGACAACAGCCAAGACTTATACAATAATATCTAAGTACATGAGATATGAGTACAACCAAAGAGGCCCTGTAAAATAGGAAAGGGCTCTAAAATTCTGAATGATACATGCAAACTAAAAGGCGTTGCAAGCAACTAAGGTCAAAACCATCAAATCTATGGAGCTACATCCAAGGTTATAGTAGAGAGGTCATTTTGGCATGTGGGGGCCTACCTGAAGGGCCACCCCCTCTTGAGGTTTGAAACATCTCACACACAGCCAAGAATCACTGGTATAATCTGTTGCATCATTGAACCATTAAGTATACGGATCTCGATCATGCCATAAGGAGTTGGAACTGAGAAACAATCAAGTAAAAGGGCAATAAAGAGTCCATTTTCCTGATCCGAGGCACTGAACAAGAGTGGAAGCTAGAACCAAGGTACACCGCGCTCTAGACCTGTCTTCTGGAATGAATAAGCTGATGTCGACAGAAGGAGGTCTGCCATAGGTGAGGCAATAAGGGATCCTCAACTAAGGCATGAGGCATAATATTAGAGTGACTAATAGACTAACACCAGGGATTATGATGGAATCAGGGGTACTAAGTAGCGGGCTGACGACTTCCCTTGTTAGAGTATAAAGGGCATGGATGACCTGGCAGCTACTAACTCGACACCAGAGGGGATAGGGGACAGTATGATTGTAGGCCCAAATGTGTGACACGAGAGAGGAACAAAGCAATGAAGGATGGACGACTATAGCAAGAAAAAAATGAACTTAGGATAGACTCCATGGATGCGATGATGACTCAACTCAGAAGCTCTAACAAGGGCGACTCGACGATGCTGCCACACAGAACAGGCCTGGTGGTGACCATAAAAGCATGAGTAAAAGATGGTTACTCATGGCAAAAATTGACACAAGCATGGAAAAGTATGAAGGAAAAGTGGTGCCCCAAGTACAAGTGTTGCAAGTGAAGAAATTTTATTTTGAGGAGTGGTGAAGTGACCCTTCTTGGAAAAAATGTGTCCGAGTGAAGTATCAAATCATGAAAAACTAAAGAATACCCATTTGAGAGTTTGGTGAGAGCTTTCCATCGGTGCTAATGGTTTGTCAAACCAAGCTATGGTTTGATCGAAGCTAGCAAAATAAAAATATGAGTTTTATCTTTTAATAAGGAATTTTCCCCCCAATTTGATTCATTTGCAAGTGTAGTTGTGGTGAATGTAGAGAGGAGAAATGGCACTAAATCTTGCAGCGATCGTAGCAGACAAACTGACCGTTGGAATCGAGATCCGTCAGTTGCAGGTAAGAGGCCTAACCCTACTCTTTTATTTCGGTGGATTGAAATTTTATTTTAGGCACCCACAGCTCAAGAACAGACCCCTACTCTTCTTCACGCCCGGGTCGCACTTTTTGGGGCAATATTTGCGACCTGGGTAGCAGGTTTTGGGAAAAAAAATGTGACCTACCCCAGAAAAAGCATAAAAAGTGTGACTTGTCAAGGAGAGGGATTTTATGGTTATAATACAGTCTTGCCTTTGTGTACACTGACAAATATGATGGTTTTGCGCAGATATGGTAGAGTTGAGGATCAACTAGAGAGAGAGAGGCTTGGACACATTACGGTCGGAGATCCGAGAGGATCATGGTGTCCATTAGGGTCCTATAAGTTTAGGATTCATAATTTGGACTTGACTTATGACAGTCTTGTAAAAATATGTACATACCTTGCTTTCTGCAAGTTGTTTTTCCATATTTTGTAAAAACAAAAATAAAAATAAATAAAAAATAGAAAATCAAAAAGAGGGTAAAAGTCCTAAAAGAAAAATCCAAGGACTTACAAAAAATATAGACCTCAAAAGAAAAATAAATAAAACATGAAAGTGTGCAAATTAAAATGCCACTACTTTTTACTTTTTTACTGATGATTATGGAAGAGTGTCAATAAATGCCATAATCCATGATGAGTTGAACTGCTTAAACTTGACTTGTCATGATTTCAATTTTATTGTTGTAGAATAGTGAATAAAGATCAGTCAGACAGTTTAATCCTAACTAATCAGTAGATAGGTAGAGAATACAGAGGAGCTCATCAGTTTAATCTGAGCCCTCGGATGATATAAGGTAGATTTAGATAGTTTTTATGCTCTCAAAAGAATAAAATGTTTCAAGGTTGCTAGCTCAAATGCACCTACAAAAAGGAAGAAAAAATGTTAGATTAAAAGTTGGGTAGGTAGAAAGAAGTGGGAAAATCATTGTAATATTTTCTACCAGGAAAAAATCACTAATTTCCCCACCCCTATAGTTATTCTGCATTCTAAACTTCTAGTCAGAGAGGCTCAGAGCATTTCTCTGACTTCTGTTGGGACTGGACCCAAGGCTCAATTACTGTTAAGTTAAAAATGTTGAATTCTTATATTAATCCTTAATTATCATCATTTACCCTACATTCATCCATTACACTTCAATTTCATAAGTAAAGACCTTTTTACTTAATGAAAAATAAAATTCTCTTTTGATTAATATCCTTCATTCATGAAAACATAAAAAACCCTCCAAAAATATTATATTCCAGGTCAAAGTGGTCAAATTATAAATGATAAAGCTTTGATTTTACATTATCATTTTACTTAGCCATATAATTATATTTTGGTGATTTTCATTGTCCTTGGTCATATTAACTTCTAATTTATTTATTAAATCCCTATAAACAAACCTTATCCTATTATTATAACCCCTTTTATCTAATAATCCCCAAAAACCCACTATTATAAGCTTTTTAGCCAAAGTTAATTATCCACATGTTTAAATAGAAACCCCAATTATAACCCCTTTGGCATAAAACTAACATTATGTAAATAATCCCGCCCCATATGGTTATTGACCCCTCCATGGTCTAAAACTGTATAATAAAAATATAAATAAACTTTCAAAAAAGAATAGCTCTGCCATACCACCTATCCCATTTTAACCCAAGGTTTATTTCGAATAAACTAAAGGTTTATAACACATTTCACATCGGTCTTTCCCAAGCATTATTTCTAAAAATATGCAATAGCCTCACACTATGCATATCTTAACCTATGGTTAGAACCATATAAGCCGTCCGGGCCCCACCATAACTTCCGACTGCAAATTCTAAACTAATCATGGCCCTTCGCTTCAACATTTTAGATCCAACGGCGCAAAATCCTTTTCGCGCTCATAAATCAATCGACCTCCCGCCACCCAAATGAGCGCGAAATGGGTGGTATTCCCATTTCCTACCTCAGTGATGTGGTGAAACCTGATTGCGTCGCGTTCATTTTGCCAAAAACTGCTTACAGCCCAAAGCCAACGCAAAAACAACTTTCGGTTTTTTGCATTCAAAAAAAATCTAAAACCTCTCCCGCCGATGATTTGACCAACATTTATGACATTTGTTAAAGATTTATGTATAAATATTAAAACCTTTGTAATGAATCTTATTATTTTATTTGCATCCCGACTATTAAAAAAGCTCCACTAAGCCCTTTTAAGCTCCCTGGGCCTGATTTTAAACCTCCGTGTGTCGATTTTGTGCCTGAAAGTTCCAATTTCACAGCTAAAAACCCTCTTTGAAGACCATTAACACCTTCTCATCTCCAGCAACTCAAAATAAGCTCAAGTTCAACCACAGAGGCATTTCAAAGCCTATCCAACTGTCAAAATACCTGCAGTTAAGGTATTCTTCAACTATTCAAGCCTGCAAATCCAAATTTGAAGTCCTTATGACTAAAATAAATCTAAATTAAGAGAAATTATTCATATAAATTTGCCCTAAAACGCTCAAAATCAGGGAAAACTCTCGCAAAATTTCCCCAGAAACTACTATTGTCTCAAAAGCCTTTTTCTAAAGCCGAATCCTCAGTTTTTAATTCCTATAAATCACTTCCATGGCTTGAAAATATCTTTAAACCTACAGATTGTCTAAAAAATCTCTTTTTCGGCCCTATTCATTTAGAAAACCTGTGTTTTCTGTCTTAAACCTGTTGAATAGATCCTAGATTCCTAATTGCACAAGAATTGTTCAAATTCCCTCTGTTTAAGAAAAATTAACTATTGCAAACTGTGTAATCTTGCTTTAGTTATTTCAAAATGACAAAGAAACAAGTGACACCTAAAGCTAGAGGCTCTAAGCCTATTAAACCTGGAGGATCCAAACCTCCTAATTCTGAAGCAGCAAAAGCCTCAAAATCCACCCCTGCACTCACTGCAAAAACTACTGTGCCTGTCAATCCCCTTCAGCCACCAGTATCTACTGAAGAAATCATCCCCTTGATTGATGTGGATTATAAAATTGTGGACCCTGTGATAGAATTCAACCTATTAGAAGTTCACAATTGGTGTCTTGAAAAATTCCTATATAAAGATGACATGCCTATCTGGGATACAAATTTACCCATGTATGTAGTCCCATTAACACACCCTGGTCAAGACCTGATAAGATTGTGTCAAAAGTACTATGTTCCAGACCAAACAGCAATTGTAAATGCTAAAAGGGAGATTCTATTTTCTATCACTGCAGAGTCTATTAATGAAATGTTGCAACTACAGTTTGACCCTAAGGCAGTCCCCTTATCCATTGAAGCGTTAACTCAGTTATATTTGGGATTAAATTTCCCTAAGAGATTCATAATTTTCCAAAATTTTATGCCCAGTCATGTGGACATTCCAAAGCTAAATCCTCCTTACTCCACCTCCAAGTTTCCTGAGGGTTCTAGGCATGTGATTTCAATGTTATCTTTCATACTAGGTTACTTCACTGATGAATTCACATATGAATCCATCCTTGGATTTTTATCTACTTTATCTCCTGGTCAGCCTCCTGAAATAATTTTTGACTATGCCAGATTTATAGCTGATTCTATCCATCACCAGTTAACTAAGTTGCCCACTGAAGGGGTATTCAGATACTCTTCCTACTTATTCCATTTGTTTTTGTTTTCACAAGTTGTTCATTTTCCAATAACATTGCAAAAAATGGATGTAGAGGGTAAACCTCTATCCATTATCTATTTGATATTTTTTTTGAGAAAAGAACAAAATGAGTTCATTTATTCAAACTTTGCAGATTTGTTCATCCAGCCAGCTATGATTTTATTGCACAAAGTAGATTAACCTAGGATTAGTGAGGACATCAAGAGAATCTTGCAATTATTAGAAGAGTGCAAGATGGGAGACTGATATTTGTATAAACAGCATACAGAATTGAGAATTTTTGGGTCCAATTTATTGCCTTACAAATTGCCCAAGTATTTGACTATCAGAGTCTTTGCATTAGAATATTTAAGGTAGGTCTTGAATTTTGATGCCATTAATTTCATGGCTTCCAAAAAGAAGACCTGGTTCAAGTTGAAAAATCAGATTGGTCCTTTCATTGTAAATAATAGGGAAGTTGATAAAGAGATAGAAAAGAGATTGTCAGAGCTAAAATTTTAGAAAAGTTTCCCTTGGAATTATGACCCTCAAGGTCTTCTAAGCAGTATAAGGGTTAAAAATAAACTTCCTCCTTTCATACATGAACCCAAGCCTAATATTGAGAAATTTGCAAATCAAATAGAATGGGTAGAAAACACATTGATAGATATAGTCATCAATGCAGAGCCAACACAAAATATGGATACCACACTTGCCATGGTAGCTTCAAAACAGCCAGAATCTTGAAGCAAAAGAAGTAGAGATGAGGGAGCCTACACAGCAGAGACCACCACAGATACTAAATTCAAGTTGATTTACAACAAAAGGCTTAGATTCAATTCCATAGGGAAAGAAAAAGTTATTGATGTTGAAGATACCAATGAGCCTGAGGTAAACAATGATGAGGCTACATAAATAATAAAAGAGACTCTTGCAGACATACAGACAGATCAAACAACAAGTGAACATGATACTCAAATGATTGAAAGGCAGAAAAACATGGAAGCCTCTTCCTCACACACAGTGGAGGAAAAAGACCTAGACATCAAAAAAAGATATAAGAAAATCAAACAAAAGAATGAAGAGATTAAAAATGAGATTTTTTCTCAATTTCTCAAACAGAAGCCAGGGAATCAGAACAGGTTACTTACAGCATTTGATTGCTCCACAAATAAAATGATCATTTCATATCTGCAACCAACTACTTCAACACCTAAGGCAGTGGCATACTACAATAGGTGGAATTTGAAGTAGACACTGAAAATGTACATGAACTGGATCAAATATAATTCCACAGACATAGCTCTAAGATGCTATATTCAACTGTGGTAACAAAGGCTATGAGTGCCACTAAGTTGCAGAATACCATTATCAACATGCAGGATCAAATGAAACTTGATAAAGGCTCTTTTTATGCCAAAGATTTAAGGATAAAAACCTTAGAAGACTTAGTTTTGCAAGTAGGAGTTGATCATTCAGATGTTCCAACAGCAGAAATATTGATTAAAAATAAAAATGAGAACATTGTAGCTTTTAGGAAACAATTGAAGCTTCCTCAAAGTGAGCACCATAAAACTAAATAAATTCTTCAAGAACATGCAGAGAAAGAAGACATGATGCGTTTGTTATCAAACTGACTACGCAAATCAAAGAAAAGGAAACACAATTGGATCAACTTATGAAAGAGAAAGAAATTATAAAAGAAACTGAAGCTCCAATTATCCCTACAGTTATACCTATAATCACTACAGTTGTGGCCTCCACTTTGGGGGAAAAATTGGCACCAAAAGAGTTATTGGAAACTGTAGTGCCAGTACAATCAGCCACAACATCATCAACAGATTCTTCAACATCACAGGTACAGCATACAGATGAAGCAGGGTAGATAGTCAAATCAATGGAGGAAATGTCTCTGAAAAACAATGAAATTAACAATTTGAATAAAATGATTCAAAATATGGAAATCTCCAACAAAACAGCATTAATCAATGCCAACAATTATGAGCAAAGGGCCAAAAGACTTGAAGAGAAAATCAAAAGCCTTCAAAAATACTTGAGTTTCACTGCACAAATTTCTTACATAATAAATTACCTATGGACTAATATAATTGAGGCTATACATCTTTAGTGGCCATCAATCCAGATCATATATGAACAAAGAGACCTTCTTCTAGCAGCTCAAGTTGAAATCCAAAAAACAAAAGAAGAATTGGCAAACAAACCAGCACAAGCTTTGAAGCTTATTACTTTCTTGAATAGTAAAAACAGAGCAGAGTTAGAAGAATTGCAAATACAGGATAGGATAGAGACCATTCTACAAATCAAGAAAGTTCTGACAAAAAGAAATCTGATGAATAGTTTGGAGGAAAAGTGTGATGCCATGAATGTTTAAATCACTAATTTTTTAGTAAAATATACGATGCTGAGACAAGCTAGTATTCCATATATTCATGCCTTCAATGAGAAGTTGATGAACCAAAAAGAGTGTGACAAGAAGATAAGGGATTATGCTAAAGAACAGGTCAACAAGCCACTTCCACAGGGCTCTCCCATAGGAAAGGTCATTCTCCAATATATTGAAGACTTGTTTTTCCTTCAAAATGAAATCAAGCATCTGTTTGTCTTCAAACCAAATTTTTCTAAGTATACAGATGCTGATGAGAACTACAGGAAGTTAAAAAATATGAAGATACCAAGTGTTGAATAGTGGCAGGTGTTTACAGATCTATTGTAGCAATCAAAGAAGCAAAACAGTAAAAGAAAGTGCAGAAGTTAAAGGTTAAAATATCAGTTAAAAGAGTATCAGGGTGAAAGAACAAAGTCAAAGTGTATCAGAGAGAAAAGCAACATCCAACTGATTTTGACTGTTGTAATTCCCCTTTTTATAGCAGTAAAATGATAAATAAACAGCGTGAAAAAACATCAAGGATGAAGCTCAGTGTTAAAGAGTATCAGTTAAGTCATCTTCCAAAAAGATATTTTTCAATGTGCCAGCAAGCATGGACAGCTATTCAACAAACAATTTTTGTTAGATAAGTTAGTTCTATATTTTCTAGATAAGAGGACAGCTTGCTAAAGTTTTTAAGCAGTTGTCCCTCTTAATGTGTAAAGATATTTTATATTTCCTAGAGTTATTCCTAGATCTCTCTAGGATATTTGTAATAAAAATTTGTATAAATACTTCAGTTTGTGAAGTGTTTGGTGTGGAATAAAATTGCTAAGATTACTATAGATTTTTGTTGATACATTGGAGGCCTACATGTGTTGATTTCGAAAGCAGCAGACTGGACAAAGCTAATTGGACATCATAATTCAGGATTCTCGTGATAATTTAAAGAGTAAAGTGCATCTATCTTGTCATTTTTTATTTTCTGAGTTCCATTAATTTCATTATGTGTTTGTTCTTTCTTAATGAGTAACTAGGAATATTACTTCAAGACTAGCTTATGGCTCCTTGTCTTAACTAAGTTACCATTTAAATATTTTCAACTGATTTCTGGTGTTATGAATTCTTAACTGCTCCTACTCCCATTTGACTTCTGCCTCCTTCCTCTATTGTCTAGATCAAAGGATCCTTCATTGCCCTTTGTCCCGATTTCACCATTTCATCAAAAACCTTTTATCCAAAGCTCTGAGGGTTATCTATCTTTCCCTGAATACATTTGCATCCTTTTGGCCTTGCCTTCTAGTACTGCTATCTAGACTTAGACTCCATTAGCCCAATGGTCAAGTAGATTCCTCTCTATTTTACCTTCAAGTGATTTTTTCCCACCAAACCAATTCAAAATCAAAACCAATTGTTCTATCATAACTAGGCTAAAACATTAAACCAAAACAAAGTTAAATCATAAAGAGAGAGCCCTATCTGAAATTTAGGAAGGCTAGATCCTAAATTTCCAAAGTAGGTTTGTGGTTACCCCTAGTTTTTTTAAACTAAAAACCAAAAGCCCACAATCTTGAGAAATTGCTAGGGTGATAACAATGTCCATACTGCATTGGCCAGGTTTGGGGTCCTGAAGTTTGTGGAGAACACTTTGATGAGAGTTGGAGAGCCCTTGTTGGCTCGGATTGTCAACTATTGGGATCCAAATCATGAGGTATTTATAGGGCAGGGGCACCAAACCGAGTTGACCGTCCAGGATATATATTTTCTGTCTAGTATCCCACTACTTGATATGGTGGGAAATATGCAACCAGTGTTACCACGAGGGAGGAACATTATGGAGTTTGTGGAGTGCCAATGTCAACTGGGTCTCCATGTGAAGGGGACATGAATACCGATCGGGGATCTAGAGCGGCTAGATACCTGTGTTGTGGTCATAGCAGTGCTGTGGATCCTGCGAAACCAGGCACTCCACCACATCACTGGGGGTCATATGATGCTTGTTGAGAGTGTGTTGAGTGGGACCTACTATGGGTGGGCCCAAATGATGATGTCGTCATTGAAACGACAATTATCGATATGCAAGCGGGAGGTGAACCATGACTATGCATATCGCACAATGTTGTGCTCGCTCTTCTTTGAGAAGATCCCAACACTTTGGCCTCGCATACAGATCTAGGATGGGGGCCGAAGAGAGCCCAGGATGTGCTGCTGGGGGTGGCTACTATGCAGAGGGAGAGGTGGGGCAATCAGACGGGTGTTCTGACCCAAGATTTTTGCTCATTGGGATCCACTATACATAGATGACTATCCCTATAGTGGGATGAGTTATCATGGGGACCCAGCCTTGCCACTACCGCTAGGTTGAGCATGGGGGCCCGATGGTAAGTGACAAGTTGCTAATATTTTATGTGAATTTTAAAGTTTCAGAATATTGTATATGGTATTGATTCATTCACTTTTTTTATGCAGATATAACACCGATGAAACCGGCTGGGTATATGGGGCGGCATGCTGTATCAGGGACTGTAGCACCTAGTGGGTTGAGGCGTCCACAAAATGAGGATGTGTTTTCCCTCCTGTAGGAAATCCATCGTAGATGTGAGAGGCTTCTGACCGGTGTTTCAGAGCGCAGCTAGCAAGATCTTGATGACCATTACATAGAGCCATGTATTGGTCTACCCTCGGAGTGGCGAGGGGTCATGTGGCGCATGGTGATGGCTGGAAAGGGGATGCACGATCTACGAGTTGCTGAAGCCGAGCCATTGGCTCAGGATCCTCCAGATAGTGATTAGATGTGGGGGAATATAGTGCCCCCAGTTTTGAATTTTTTTATAACATGCTATGGGCATGTCATATGTATCAGAGTTGATGGACTCTAAAACATTTTAAACGACACACGTAATGGATATGCATTGTTTTTATGGTTTATTATTATTGTCTTGTGTGAAATGCATGTGATAAATGCCAATCTAAAATATTATTTGCAATTCTATCTACACAGTTATTTTGTGCTCTAGGTACATGACTGAATGTAATGATTTCAAATTCACGCATCAAAATCTTCACTCATAAATATCTTCTAAAAAGGACAGGATTATACACACGATAGATACCATTCAATTGCATAACAAGAAGCAGGGAATCTAAACAAACATGAAGGTGAAGGATGCGATGGGAAATGGAATCGGCTAATAGACCACGTACCGCATCATATTCGGCTTGGTTATTGGTGGCAGTACCAATGCATACGCCATTAGAGAGAACAAGCGAATGCAAGGCGGTAAAAATGGCCCAGGCTGCGGAGGCAAGATTCCAGGAGTAGCGACTTGCACCATCGGCATAACCAATATATGGTGTGGATGGGGGCTCCATCTGAAAGGTGCCACAAGACAACAAATGAGATGATGACGAACAATGTTGGTAACCCAAACGCAAGGTATAAATCGAACAAACACTACTAGAGGGAGTGGTATGGATAATATTTCTACCACCTACACACCGAAAGGTGGATGGTATGCAGGAGCTACCTTGGGAGAAGCTTGTGCTCAGGTTGCGAAAGTCACCATAGACATGGATGGTGTCATTCCTCTTATGGGCGGGAAATATGAAGTCATGGGTGGAAAATGCTTCCATGATGTCGTCATCACAGTAGAAGATGGGGTGATTGGTGGAAGGGTAACCACGTGACGTGGCAAAGCTACCTAACTCATCATCATGAGAAGAAAGGTTCACATGCGCATCTTCACGGGGGTTGACGGAGGAACAAGCAGATAAGGGATCCACTGATGTTGAGCCCAGGGTGATCGCTAAAGGGAGGTCAGGCGAAATATAAGCGGAAGTCCCAGAGGGATCTTCCACCATGGATCTCATAGATGATGACAGGTAGAGGATAGTGGTCGAAGACTCCATCATCTCGACATTGGGACGGGTAATGTAAATGGGAGCAGAGGTATCCTTAGGTTGGCCTAAAGCATACTACGCAAGGACGGGAGAGGCGGATTGGTTCTATTCAATCTCATACTCCTGAACTACCTCCAAAGAGGCACAGTAATGCTTGAGGCGGGGAAAAAGGTGGGTATAATGGCCATGGAGATCACACAAAGCACATGGGTGGTTGGTGTGAACATTCTTGGAGTTCTTGGCTACAGTCGAGGAAGTAATAAAGGCTTCAGGGACCTTAGACTCAGGAAACGTGACATTAATTATGGGCTTGATACGAGGCAATTCAGGACAATGATGGCTAGCATGGCCGACAACATCACACCAAGCACACGGGGGGGTACACTTTGGAGGCTGAGGAGGAGTAGGGGTTGTTTGGGTAGCCTTGTCCTCAGGTGCCTTCTTGCAGGCTTTTCCCCCCTCACCCAAATCTTTGGCAACAGGACTAGGTTCCTATTGAGGTGGTTGAGGCACATAAGCAAAGGGAGGGGTCATGGCGACTAATTTGACCAAGGTCAAAGCAGTATGGAGTTTTGGATGACCAGGTGGGATAGTGGTTGGGGGATCAATGTACGATACTTGGATCCCCAGGGTCATGTTAGGAAGAGACAAGGTAGCCATAACAGGTACCAAAAATACTCCAAGAGGGGGGAGGGGGAGCTAAAAATGGTATCTGATCAGAGGAGTAATGGCTAGGCGGGAGAGCTTTGAGATGGTTAAGGCCAAGAGGAACCATTCTAGGAGGGTAGATAGGCTCATGGATACTAGCTGCAGATGAGGGGCTTAGAGGAGGGGGTCCTGAAGGCTAAGTCAAGGTGCTAGGAGCAGGTTGCGGAGGGTGGGGCTGCTGACTATTCAAACCAGTCCATTTGAGGTCGGACCAAACGATTATATCATGCAAACGTTCGACAAGCTGGGATCAAAGATAGGAGGAGAAAGACCAAGGAAAGAACCAAGCAAAGAGGAATATTTATAGACTCCGAGTGAAACACTGGTCAGAGGTTCGACTATTTGTTTATTGGCCACTGAAGAGATGATGGACTCAGGGGAGGTCTGAGACTTCGGTTCGTAATATTTCAACTGGTCGATGGTGATAATATTTCCACTGTGAGGAAATCACATCTTACAGTGAACCATATATGGGACAACAGAAATCACATAAGTGTAGCTATGACCCAATAGAATGTTGTAGTAGAAGGGGGAATCAATGACTTCTACGTCAACACAAACAGTCTTGCCCACAAGAGTAATAGGAAAATTGTGGAACATGCCAAGTGGCTGGGAAGAGTGGCCATCCCACGCTAAGAGGGTGATAGTAGAAGGAGCTAATTCAGGAGATCCAATTTTCTTCCAAACCAAAGCATACATCACACAGGTGGACGCCCCCTCGTCAAAGATACAAAGGGATGCATTAGCATTCTAGATCTTGAAAGGGATTTGGAAGGCGACGGAAGCAGGAAGGGGGTGATGTTCTGACCAGTCAACATCGAAGATGATCAAATGATCATTTGAAGGATCCATATTTCCCATGGAAGTTAATAGAGATTTTTGTTGTGAAGGGCACGACTGGAGGACTTCCAGCGTTGAAATGGCAGCAGGAGATTGCGCCAAGTCAACTACTATACTATATGAATGGGCAGCTTTAGAAGAAGCAGCGTTTTGGCATAATGGTCCCTTGGGGATCTTCGTATGAACCTCTACCTTAGGTTGAGGGATCAGTAAAGGACCATTGGGTGTTGCAAGAGGCTCTATGGGACCTAAAGAAGGGTTCTCGGGGGCAAACATAGTTCGGGTCTTATTGTACTGACGGGACCGAGTTTGAAGGTTCAGGTCAACGGTAATGAGTTGGTCAGAGTTCATCATGAGAATCTGGTAATCGGAGGTACCAAATGGAGGAGGTTGAGTGGCCACCTTTCTTTCAGGGGTTTGGGTAGCCGTGAATCCTTGCTGGGGGAAAGGATTAGTAAACACAATTGGCTGGATGGGAGCAGCGTTGGGAGGAACCGAAGGGGAGGCTAGCTATCCTTGGGATGCTACTTGAGCTTCCCACATCTGACGCATCTAAGGTAAAAGAGGAAAATCATGGGAGTAGTGATCATAGACACCACAACAATAACACTGTTTGTTCGTGCGAATAGACCTGTCCTGCTTGGGTTGAGTGCCCTGCTGCTGGGTTGCAGTTTTAGGTGCATTCCCCTGATGATTGTTTCTTGGACTACCTGGGGCAGATTGGTTTTGGTTTCCTTTCCTATTCTTTTTGGAATTTGGAGGATTAGTCGCACCCTGTTGTGCATACACCTTACCCTAAGGGGGTGGTGGCTTCTATTGAGGGGGTTGAGAAGGCAAGGGAGGCTGAGGTGCTAATGCTAGAGGAGATGGAGCACCGGGCTATGGATACAGATAATAAGGAGGTTGGGTAACATTGTGGTAAACAGGTTGGGAAAAATGAGGTGGCATGTCGTATCATGGATACATGCTACCAGGAGCGGGAAAAGTGCCTGAGGAGTTGGCCCCTTCCTGGGGGAAACCATAACCCATGGGAGGATGAGTGTACGAATGAGAAAGGGCTCCAATGATACCGTCAGCAGCATGGGTTGCTCCCGGTGTGTTGGCACCACCGGGTCTAGGGAGATCAGGCAATTAGATGGTATAAACATAACTAGACTATGCATAGATCTAGTCATATTTCAACACAATCTAGAGGGTAGCTTCTTTGGTCTTATGGAAATGAGATGCGACATATTTTCCAATAGCAGGCAAAAGGGATCTGAGAAACTAGTCCATGTCGACACAGTCTTCAAAGGTAGGGGCTCGACATAGGCTCTTTCTTCTCTGCCATTCTTGGACATGATCAGATAGGTGGGTCGCAGACGATTGACGGAAAGAGGTCAAGAGTTCGGTATTGGTGTCATAGCGAAGGGGAAGCTAGAAGTAAGATAGAGAATCTCGAGAAAGAGTCACAAAAGTTGTATGAGAGGCAGAGGCCTGGTCAACATACCACTTAGAAGCTTCACTAGTACACATACGCTAGAATAACCGAAGATGGACAGAGTCATCAGTGATGAGTTAGACGAACACCACATGTGGAAAGAATGAACATGGTTGGTAGGATCTTATCCAACAAGACCTTCAAACTTGGGGATGTCTGAAGGGATCTTGGTTGGCATAGCAGGTAAACTAGGATCATGGTGTATGGGGTCATTGATCAACTAGCTAAAATCGGGAAGACTAAGGCATGCCATATAAGGGAGCAAGGGAGCAGTCGAGATAGTTCCTGTTGCAATCCCACTATTAGTATTCCCAGCATTAGGGTTGGGGCTACCACCAGTGTTAGGTCCTGAACTATACATGGTGAAGGTGACAAGAGGATAACCAGGGATAGAACCAGAAGGGGAACCCGATGAACTAGAAGCAGAGTTCGAATGGGGACTCGATGGAGGACTAACTCGAACCATACGCGGAGGAGTAAATCTTCTTAACGGAAACTGAGGATGAAGGCCAAGAAGTCTCCAAGATAAATGCCTTGGGGGTGCAATGATGGAAAACAGACATGGACCACAAAAGGAAGAGATAACAACGACGGCGAGGTGCAAGATCAAATGATTACAATGTCAAGAAAAGGGCAAGGAGGTGTAGGATCAATTGATTACAATGTTATAGGCTTGGCCTGGTGGTGTAAACTAGGCGCTCTTCACTTAGGGTGTGCGTGTATGTGATAAATGTGTTAATTTTAAATAAGCCAAGACGTGTGTAGAGAAAAAGGAAAAAAGATGTTGTATAACTGTAAATAAATCTAAAAATGACAGTAAAGTAAATTGAATATGACTGAAAATAAACAGCTAAAGATGCATTAATTTAAACCCAAGGAGGAGGGCTTCCCAACAACTAGTCTATGGGTGGGTGAAATCTAGTCAAAACACACACAATGGCCAATGGATCTAAATTCGGGAGGGAAGATGGATCTAAAGGTCAAATCTACTGGAAATAGGTGCAGAAAACAGCAAAAAACCAGAGGGAAAAGTGCTGCAAAAAAGGTGGCGAAAGGCTACAACCTGAAGGGAAACAGAGGGGACCCTAAAAGAGGACCAAACAAAACTGAAAAGAGGTGTTTTGGATGGATGAATAACCAATCTGAAATGGGTCTGAAATTATAGGTTCAAATCTGAAAAATGGTTGAACACACTGAAATCTCAAGCGACCTTCTTCAGCTAAACTCCTCCTAAAAAGGTGGAAGCGTACTGAAGCCCTAAGGGCCTGGTTTTGTACTTCAACAAGTAAAACAGATCAAGTACAGGTCCAAGATGGGTGGAAAGGGAGGTTAGACAACCTTGAAAAGTAGCCCAGACTAACCTAGAAAAATCACAGAAAATTTCCCGCAAAAAGTTCAGGTCGCATTTTCTAACTTGTTTTCCGCTGAGGTCGCAGTTTTCTGGAAATTTTCCACTACCTAAAAGCTGAGGTCGCAGTTTTTGGCCCAAAAAGTGTGACCTGCACTTTCGGATGTCTCGGGAGCAGGTTTCAGAAAAAAATGTCATCTCAGCTACAGCTAATACCTGTCACATGCGCAATAGGCCCAGAAACACACGGAAGTTAGAATTTTTACTGTTTTAGGGTTTTAAAGGTTACAAACAACATCAAGAAATGCAAAATAAGAAGCTAAAGAAAAACCCTAGGGGTTGAAATAGTTGGTCATGAAGGGATCTAAAAAATGACAACGCTCATAATTATAAACCCTTATGGATTTTCCATTTGTTAGTGTGAATTCTAATCGCAAGTGTACAGAAAAAGCTCACTTTAGTGTGCATAAAAAATAGCCCTAACATCAAAGATGGCTATCAACTTCCTTAGATCTGCAGTTAGTGATCAGAATAAATGCTACAGAAATCCAAATCTATGCAGTTAAAGACATTAAACAAAAAATAATAAGTAAGAGTTTCTCCATGCATCCAATGAACAAGATAAGAATTTTTAAAGATTTTTTTGTATTATGACACCTGGGAAGGGAACATAGAAAGATGTCACCAATCCCCCTCAATGAGATGGGTTCTTGTATGTCCTCAGCGCTTCAGATCTAAGATCTCTCTCTCTTGAAGGTGTAGAAAACCCAGAAAAAAAAGGAACTCAAATGGAGCTCACAAGCAAAAAGGTAGAAAAATATGACAATGATGGAGGATCAAAGTTAGACCAAAAGTATAGATCCAGAGCGATCTTTAGGCAAAAAAGGTAGTGAATGAATGGAAAAACCCTTCTATTTATAACAAAATATTGAGTTAGTCTAGATATTGGTGCATAGTAAAAATATTATTAACCAAATCTAGATCCAACTTTTATGGAATATTTTATTATTTTTGTTGGAGGGAAAAAAGAATTTGAATTTGGTCAAATCCCTTTATTTGTAAATAATAAATAAATGATTTATTTATTATTTTAAGAATATGGTTGAGTAATAATTAAATAAATAGTAGTTTATTTAATTATTTATAAATGATTTAGTCAAATTTAACAAGGAATATTATTTAAATAATGTTTTAAACAATTATTCCTAGAAAATAATAAGATAAATAGTGATTTACCTAATTAATTTTCATGTTTTGGGTTAAATATGAACAGGAACATTAATTAAACTGTGGTTTAATTAATTATCCCTTAAGGAAAACCAAACGAGGGTAAAATTGGTCTTACATCGTGTACTTTGGTTCATCTAATAATAACAGGTTAGATGACCAAAAATTGGTGTAACATGACACTTTGCAAAGAAAAATTGGACAATTTGGCAAGGAGAAATGGCCAAAAAACACCTCAAAAATGACATTTCTGCCCTCATTTTCAGGCAAGCACTGCGCTCCTAACCAGTCTTGGAAGATTCAAATATTGGAGGGCTAAAATTCATCATTTTTGGAAACCAAGTACATTTTTTAAAACTAGACAAGACAGGATTTCCAATGAGCTATCCTAAGCTAAATTTGGACATCAACAACCCCCTCAAAATATGGCTTGAAGTTGGCAATGTGCTCCTGAAATCGTCTAATTTTTCTGATTTTTTCCTAGTTTTCTGAGTTTGACCATGGAAAATGTGAATTTTATTGATGTAAATGATGGATGTAAATTTAATTATGATATTTTTGAGTTACCTAGGGTTAAATACATTAGGTAAAATTAATTTTGAGGATGAATGAATCAGTTTCACCAAAGTTAGGGATGAGTCAGTTTGACCTCCCTACACTTTAGGTTTGTAGTTCAGCCTTTTGTGGATCAGCTCCACAACTCCTGGATTCGACCCCTGAGGTTGGGAGAAGTTTTTTCTTACCTATATCTTTCACCTCTTCACTCATTTGAGGAGGTTGGATGTTGTTGTATTGATCAGAGACACTAGTGTATTCAGATTTTGGCAGGAATATATTGGATGAGTTGCAACTATTCTTTTGGGATTCATGTGGTATTGTACTTTGGCATAGTTTCTTCTTCATTTTCATATGTATGAATTTTTTTTGCTTTTCATGTTCATTCCAGCTCTATGATATGTTTATTTCTCAAGTTTGATAAGCAGAATACATCTCTTATGCTCTGTTTTTGGAGAATCACCATAATTTGTTTCAGTTTCTTCAATTTAAAAAGAATTCATGTATTGTCATGCTCTTTTTAGCACCTCACCAGTATGATCCATCTCACCTAAAAACCCTAAAGTGTCATAGTGCTTACGTACCTTGCCCCATTATATGCCTGCAATTTTGATCTTATTTTCCCTGACCTAGTTACCTCTTTGACCTAATTCACTCATCCAACACCCAAATCAACCAATCAAAACCCTTGTGCTACTATACCTAGCCTAAAACCTAATTGATCTAGCCCTCTTGGCTGAGATCCCTTGGAGAGAGCCCTCTCTAGCCTAGTAGGGCTAGCTACTTGGCAATATCTTGGTTTTTGGTTACCTTTGCTGGTCTCTTCTCAGCCTCGGAGATCTGGTGGAGTGATAACACATTCCTTGTTAAATGTCTACAAAATTCATACTGCATATCAAGCTATATCTATTTTTAGGTGGAGAAAGTGAAATAAAATGACTGTAGGGTATTAATCTTAATAGTAAGTACTATTGCTGCAATTATTTTCAAACATACTCTATTTAATATGTTAACTACTATTAATATATAAGGCTCATAATTGATAATAGAAAAGTATGAAGTGGTGGTAAACTTTTTTTTACATGCTCCTCAATATTATGAAACTAATGCAACAATTGGTATAAGTGGCACACTTACATATGTGCTTCAGAACATGTTGTGAAATGTATTGCATCCGATAAGGCAAATATGTTTATAAGTTCTCAGAATTGATAATGGAAAAGTATGAAGTGGTGGTAAACTTGTTTTTACATGCTCCTCAAGGTTCTAATACTAATGCACCAACATATATAACTGGCATAGTTAGGTATGTTATTTATAACTTGTGGCATTTATTGCATATGATAAGGAAACTATGTTTATAAGTATAGGGGTGGTGATTTTGTAATTACTTCCAACCTCTAGACTAATACATGACTATCAAGCATGTATGGAGGGGTCGAATGGAACCTTGATCACAACAGATCCAAATATCATACTTCCAACCTCAAAGATAAAATAATAATGTATACTCTTATCCATAGCATCCAAATAAAACCCTAGAAATATTCTACCTTGATTATGATAATTTCTGTAGGATAATATTTTATACGATAAACTAAGAACATTAATGAAGAGGAATTTGGAAAATTCACTAAACAACCTAGTTATACAAAAGAGACAAGCTCTACCCAAGAACAAGAGTACAATCCATATTTCATGATTAATGTATTCAATGGTTAGCATAGGGGATATATGTGTGATAATACCTATAATCTAGTTTGACAGATCATCCCAAAGAAAACATGGTTAACAAAAATTAGTGCCACACAAATTTGGTGCGTGGTCATATCGAGAGCACACTTTGACAATAGCATTAGTGCCAAAATTATTTTCATATATAAGAAAGTTGTTAAAATTAATGTGGAAAGAGTTTTGATACTATTACACAAGTTTGGAGAGGACAAAGGAGAATAAGCATCCTTTTGTTGGAGAGCCATTTATGTGAGAGAGAAAAGAGGCTTGTGGTTTCAGTTAAATGAAACATGATAAAAGATATAGATATAGAGGGTCACTCCCAAAGAGATATAGATAAGAGATTTCAAAAATGAAATTCGAATGACACCAAACCTTATCCCTCATACTTCACATTTCATTAATGAAATTGGATTGGAATTGTCACAAAAATTTCAACTCAGGCAACAACTTATATATCAACTTTCGATACAACAACAATTCCACCCAATATGGGTACTCATAGAAAAAAAAATATTCAATGTAACAAAAAAATTACAACATTGAGGCATGGGAAGTAGTTTACAGCTCCTTGTATAATCCTCAAGCCAAGGAATGATGTTTTTAATCAATTTTTAAACAAATATTCATTCCTTGTTAAATGTCTACAAAATCCATATTGCAGAGCAAGCTATATCTATGGTAATGTGAAGAAAGTGAAACAAAATAATTGTAGGGGATTAATCTTAATAGTAAATACCATTTCTACAACAATTTTCAAACATAGAGTCTATTTATATGTCAACTACTATCAATATACAAGGCTAAAAATTGATAATGGAAAAGTATGAAGTGGTGGTAAACTTGTTTTTACATGCTCCTCATGGTTCTAAATTTAATGCAACAATGGATATAGCTATCACGGTTAGGTATGTGCTTTAGAACATGTTGTGACATGTATTGCATCTAATAAGGAAAATATATTTGTAAGTGCTTAGAATTGATAATGGAAAAGTATGAAGTGGTGGTAAACTTTATTTTACATGCTCCTCAAGCTTCTAAAACTAAAGAAACAACGAATATATCTGGCACGTTTAGGTATGTGCTTCAAAACATGTTGTGACATGTATTGCATCTAATAAGGAAAATATGTTTAAAAGTAAGGGGGTGGTGCTTTTCGAATTACTTCCCATCTCTAGACTGATACATGACTACCAAGCAGGTCTAGAGGTTTCCAAATGGAATATTGATCAACACAAATCCAAATATCAGACATCCAAGATCAAAGCTAAAATAATAATGTATACTTATACATAGCATCCAAAGATAACCCTAGAAATATTCTACCTTGATTATGATAATTTCTGGAGGATAAATGTTGTGTGGAAAACCAAGAGCGTTAATGAACAAGAATTTGGGAAATTCATTGAATAGCCTAGCTATACAAAAGAGACATACTCTGCTCAAGAATAGGAGTATAGTACATATTTCATGATTGATGTATTCAATGGCTAGCATAGGGGACATGTGTGCGATAATACCTACATTCCCGGTTTGACAGATTAGCCCAATGAAAATCTGGCTAAAAAAATTAGTGCCACACAAATTTAGAGAGTGATCATATCGAGAGAACAATTTTCCAATAGCGTTAGTGCCATAATTATTTTCATATTTAAGAAATTTTTCAAAATTAATGTGGAAATAGTTTTGATACTATTACACAAGTTTGGACAGGACAGAGGAGAATAAGCATCTTTGTTTTTTTTGGAAAGCCACTAATGTGAGAGAGAAAATAGGCCACTGGTTTCTGTAGATGAAAAATAATCAAAGATACAGATATAGAGGGTCACGCCCAAAGAAATATAGATAAGAGATTTCAACAATGCAATGTGAATGGCACCAAACCTTTTCCCTCATCCTTCACATTTCATTGATGAAATTGGATTGGAATTATCATAAAAATTTCAACCCAGGAAACAACTTATATATCAACTTCTATATAACAACACATCCACCAAATATGGGTACTCATAGAACAATTGATGTATGTATGAAATTTAAATGTAACAAAAAAATTACAATAGTGAGGGGTAGAAATGGATGCAAAATTTCACCATATTTTATTACATGTTTTTATTAAAATACCTTCATCGGATTACATATGTTGGCTCAAAACCTTAACCATAGATACTTGACCTTATGGTAGGACTCCCAATATCTCTACCTCTTTAAATCTTAGAAAATAATACACATATGCTAAACTCAGTAGATAATTTTCTCTCAAATTATACATATATGACAGACAAATAACGATGAAAAATGAATTGCTACAATATATCACATCAACATAACTGATAGATAAAAATGGAAAACCAAGGAGCTGAAGGATGTGCACTAACACATTTTTGTCTCTTCACTTCATTCTCCTTTAGAACCTTGAGTACACTGACAGAAATTTTATTAATGAACACAAGGGCTTGGCAATTGGAGTAAAATATGTTTGTGCAACACATTGTACAGAAATGGGGGTTAGCTCTCTCTCTAAGGTTTGATGGAAAGAAATGCACTCAAAACAAAATTAGTTGACTAGTTTTGGAAGGGGTATGGACGGGTGAATGGAGTATAATATGCTTGTGTATTACACTGTAAAAACTGGCTTTAATAGGGGTTAATTATCTCTGTCTAAGGTTTGATGGAAATAAATGCACCTAAAGGAAAATTAGTAAGCTGGTGATGGAAGAGTATTGATTTCTGTACGGAATGAAGGGACAAAACAAAACACATCTTTAAGCAGAGATTTCTTTGTTGCATGGTATTACCATACACCTCTACTGGGAAATATAAATATTGAATCTTTTCCTAACAAGGATTTTATATTTGATCAATTCATATCATAGCTTTTAATAGATATGGTGGCTTGAGGACTTGCATGAATGTAAAAAAATCAAAGCTTTGACCAAGAGAAAGGGATAGCCATAAATTGTAAGAAGAAACCCATATTGTAGATAGAACACAAATAGTGCCATACAATCTTTGAACTGAGAGCTTGATGTCGTTGATTGTTTCCTTGGACTTTTTTGTTACAAGTGTCGAATATCTGTAGTAAGTTTGACCACGAGAACTCCAGGATAGGGTCAGTGATTGTGATACAACAATTCGAGAGTAATCTTTTGCAAATAATGCATTTAGATAGTAAGAATGGAAAAAAAAATTGTTGACAATTGCCAAAGACTAGCCATGTTCACTAAAAAAATCTAGGATTAGTGGTCTTACTTGGTACCAGTGGAGGAGAGGACTAGAATAGAGTAGGAGATGATTTGGGTTTTCTTACAGGTGAAGTAACAGTAACTACCCAAGTCAAAATAACTGTTAGTTTCATGATATAAAACCAAACATTGTTTGATTATTGAATTTTATTGGCCAAAGTGTACTTTGATTCAGTCCTTATCTAAATTTTAGATTGATGCTTGATCTAGGTGGATATTGGTGGCCACCCACCTGTTCCATTTGGACCTGAAACATTAATTCTTGCAGCTTTTCACTTCCAGCAACTTACTATTTTTAGCAAGTTTTCAGGTCCTGCACGCCCAAAGCCATTTTGGGGCATTAATTATCCATGTGGATATTGGTGGCCACCCACATATTCCATTTGAACCCCCGCTGTTAGTTCTTTCTGCTTTTAAGTTTCAACACAACTTACTATTTTTAGCAGTTTTTTCGGGTCCTGAACTTCTAGAGCCGTTTTGAGGCCCTTAACGACATTTTCTGTGAAAACCAAGAGCAACATGAGTCCATACACTGATGTTGCTCACACCAAAATTTGAAGTCCTCAGACAGATCTTTCTAACGAGCTATTGAGTGCGTCAAACGGAGATTGGATGCCAAATTTACGTCCCCGAGAAGTTGAAACACCAATTTACCCTAATAAGACCCACAGTTTTGGCGCTTCATCTCCTAGGATTAGGTTTTTGGACGTTTTGGATTTTACATTGTTTCTTAACAATAAATAGGCCTTCGAGCCTCATTGTAACATAGTTCTGGGGCTGGTAGCCGACACATCTCTTCTCAGAGATAAGTGCTACCAGTGCCCTAGCTCATCTATTTCCATTATGTCTGTAATAGGCCCTTGGAGCCTCAATGTAACACGGTTCAGAGGCCTACGCACACCACATATATTCTTAGAGATACGCTACTAGTGCCCTAGCTTGTATTATGTTTTTAAGCTTATTTCAATCATTCTTTTATTAATAAAATGAAGCATTATTTTTGTTACATCTCTGTGCTTATGGTTATATGTGTACTCTGTTGCATTACTGCATAAATTTGGATCAGTGGTATCAGAGCGGGTCTGCTCTTTCTCTATTTTTCTTTGCATTTCCCCAACGCAGTCAAGGTATATGGAGTTTGGGCTCGATCTGGTTGACATGTTGCAAGATCAGCCTCGCAAACCTCAATGACCCCCCATTGCGGAAGGAAAGAAAGATGAGGGAGCAGGAGATCTTATCAAAATATTGCTTGGGGAGGCCCTCGAGAAACAGAGGAACGCAATCATGGATAACTTTGCCGAGATCCTTCAATGGCTGCCCACCGGTGACACATCTACATCCAGAACGTCTGCCAACAGGTCCGTGACATCCTGGACAAATCCAATACCAAGTTCAACAGAATTTCCCCCCCCATGGAGGAACTTAACGCAATGGAGACCATTTCTTCCTAAGGAGGGAGGAATGATCCAGGTGGATATCGGTGGCCACCCACCTATTCTATTTGGACCCGCAACATCAATTCTTATAGCTTTTCACTTCCAACAGCTTACTATTTTTAGCAGGTTTTTGAGTCCTACATGCCCGGAGCCATTTTGGGGCATTAATAATCTAGGTGGATATTGGTGGCCACCCACCTATTCCATTTGAACCCTCGCCATCTATTCTTTCCATTTTTAATTTGCAGCACAAATTACTATTTTTAGCAGTTTTTCGGGTCCTGAACTTCTGAAGCCGTTTTGAGGCCCTAAACGACGTTTTTTGGGAAAACTGGGAGCAACATCGGTCTGTGGACCCATGCTGCTCACACAAAAAGATATATTCCTCGGACAAATCTTTTTGACGAGCTATTAAGCACGTCAAATAGAGATCGGATGCCAAAGTTACGTCCCTGGGAAGTTGAAACGCCAATTTACCCAAATGGGGCCCACAGTTTTGGTGCTTCATCTCCTAGGGTTAGGTTTTTGGACGTTTCGGATTTTACATTGTTTCTCAACAATAAATAGGCCTTCGAGCCTCATTGTAACACAATTCTGGGGCTGGTAGCCGACACATCTCTTCTCAGAGATAAGCGCTACCAGTGCCCTAGCTCATCTATTTCCATTATGTCTGTAATAGGCCTCCAAGCCTCAATGTAACACAGTTCAGAGGTGTGTAGCCGCCACATCTCTTCTCAGAGATACGTTACCAGCACCCTAGATATTTTTATTTCCATTATGTTTGTAAGCATATTTCAGTCAATTGATTTAAATAAAATGAAGTATTGTTTCTGTTGCATCTCTGTGTTTATGTCTATCTCTGTATTTTATTGTGTTCCTGCATAAATTTGGATCAATGCTTGAATTGTCCCAAACATATTTTTGATCAACCACTACATATTATACATTGAATACTGAATTATATTGCAATTTTCCTACATTGATCTGAACTTTTATGTTATAAAAAAATACCTAGAAGAAGTTGGTTTAAGTTTCCACCAACATGAAGCATGTCCAAGACACCCACAACAAGGCCATTATTGTAGGTATTTGGTTCGATCTATTCATAGTTGTCTCTCTCATCTGCAAAATTGACATTCTGATTAGGCCCCCAAACAAGACCACCATGCAAAACATTGGGACTGATTCCCTTGCTGCTAAACCAATTTGCATAACCCCCTACGCAGGTCACGAAGGATGGGTATACTTTGTAAGATATGATAGATGAATCTTTGTGGTGTACTTAATAGAGGGTAGTTACTACCATAGCCAACCATGTAACTTGTGGCTCTCGGATTGTCTTCAAGGATGTAATATATCTGCAAGATACCAGAGGCAAAATGATTTAGGGATTTTCTCAAGTACCCAGTATATATGATAGAAAAATTTATTTGAAAACCTAATCCACATGGCCCAAAATATGAATATCTAACTGGGCATAGGAAACCAAAAACATGGAAGACTTCTCGAAGAAAAACACATATAATCATTTGATGTTGGTAGTTGTTGGGATTGTCAAGCATGTTATAAGATACCTCAAATGCATACATGAGATTGAGCAAAGGATAGAAGCTATGAGTGTTGGACAACTCCACTCGAGGACTGAAGGTTCTTGCGAGAAGCACTGAGGTAATTAGAGTAAAATATGAGGATAAATGATGCACTTGTCACAAACTGGATGTTGCTCCATTTCTGCCAAAAAAGGAGGCCAATTGGAGTTTTCTGTACAATCCTATTGCCTTTCTGCAAGCAAAAACACATGAAAAACTCAGCATTTTCCTTATATTTTTATGGAACAACATTACTCTTCCCACCTCTTCCCTGCATGGGGAACTTCATCAATTTAAATGAGCATTCAATCCAGTGAAAATCATTAAATCATGCAGACAATATCATTGGCTCATAGAAACAAGTGGCATATCCCGAATTAGAAGGAAATACAGTGACACTGGCTCAACGGAACCATTGATGTCCAATATAAATAGAAATATTTCATCATTACCACCTTGGAGGCCATGAATTGAACTTCGGCATACATGACATCCCAACAAAATTCAATCATTTTCCATCTTGTTCCACCTAAAGAAGCAACATTTCCAATCACATAGTTCATGTAAGGCATATCTCCAGTAGCCTCATGAAGCCATAATGTTGCCCAAAGAAGCTCATCCTGCAAAACATAGCAGCAAAGTGTATCTACATCCAAGACTTCATGCATAGGAGGCGGTTGGGGGCTCATGGGTTATAAGAAAGATAAAAAAGTTGAGCGGTTGCACAAATCAAGATTCAGTTGACAGTTAACGCAATGGGATCTCACGATGGAAGAATTTTCAATCGTCTAACATTGGATCTAACGATGTAGAGGAATGCAAAGTGGCAACTAGGGGAGTTATTCCCAGAAGGAATGCCTTACGACGTAATTATGACGATAGGAAAGGTATAATTATGTTGATATTTCTATATATTTTGGACGTAGAAGGGATTTTTCAAATTAAATAAATGTGTTTAATTTTCAAATCTTTTTAATTTTTTAATTTTTTAATTTCTATTTGTTCAAAGTTAAACTTCTTTCTTCCCACGGTGTATAGCTCAATTGGTAATCGCGATGTTCCAAAATCATTGTAAAGCAAGATATTCCCTGTGGGTTAGACCAACAACAAAAAAGTTAAACTTATTTCAATAATAATAATGCATCCGAAACCAAGTTAAAGGGAGTTTTCAAATTAATTAAATGTGTTTAATTTTCATTTTTATTTTTACGCCTATAATCTATATCAATCACATTTATTAATGTAATTGTGTTGGTTAAACATTAAACCTAAGTTGGTTCCTAGGTTGGTTCGAATAAAATGCACTGGATGATTGTCTATGATTTCAATACTATATTGATAGAATTATTCACCCATTTATCACTACGGATAGTATTATTAAACAAAAATAAAAAATGGTCAATATAAACATGAAATTTGAATTCGATAGTGATCAACCATTATTAATTATATTGAGAGGGTGGGATTTACCCATATGTTCCATATCTTTGCCAAGAGAGCTCACACATTAGTAGATTTTCATGATGCAGAAATGACACGTGTCTCTAGTTACACTTTATTCAATTAAAGTAGAAGTGGCGTCTACAAATCAGATATATACAATCCACACCTCTATATTTCACAAATACTCGTAAATATATTTCAACATAAAATACATCAAAATGCAAGGGTTTACGTGTATTATACTATATTTTAAAGCTACAAATCAGAAATATGCAGTCCACACCTGTATATTTCACAAATACTCATAAAATATCTTTCAACGTTTGAGGATCTGTGTGGTCTTTTTCTGTCCGTATGATTTGAACAACATTGTGTGTTGGATCTTTCCCTTACTTTTCATTTGAAGGTACACTTGATTGACGACCGAATTAAAGATTGAACCCCCCGAAAAAAACGTATATGCATTGCTTTAAGGAGGAAAGGGTTAACGTATGGGTTTCATACTCCACCTCGTAATGATCATTGCTCTGCAGTGGGAGGATTTTGACATTCAAAATTATTTGAACTATGATTATCGAAAGGATTTGATCATTTTACTTTGAGGTAAAAGGACTGCTAAAAATATTACAAATTAAAATAAAATCATATATAAAATTATATGCAGTAGTAAATTTGCTTGATTGTTCCATTTTAGGCATCAAAACTTAATAAAGGCTTAAATAATTGGAATAAGATAATGAGAATCATATGTCAAAACCAAACCTAATTTTTCGTCGTTTACAAGCAATTAGTAGCAGAATGATGAAGATTTGTGATATTTCTTAAAACTGTGTGCCTTTTAGGTTGAGAACCGCTTGCTCGCTTAAGAGTTCTTTTCCTAGATTTCTTCTCATCTACTTGTGATTGAATCATAGGAGCAACGTGTTATAGTCCAAAAATGAACTCCACAATTGAATCTATTGTTTATTAAATGAAATCTTCAAGTATTTATACAATCTGAGACAGTTGTCAGAGTACAACTGATCGACTGGCAATTTTCGAACTGCTATAAACTAATTCTAAACTAATATTTTACAATATCCTGAAGGATTAGTTAACATTTCCCCCTTCATTTGAAGGGACATCTGACATTTCGAGTAATAGTCTGATTTTTTCAAATTTTTCTCGTCTTGGTGATTTGGTGAATATATCTGTTATCTACTTTGAAGTAGAACAATGTGTCAGATGAATAAATTTGGCCTCTATATAATGTCGAATCAAGTGATACTTCGTGTTAATGTGTTTGCTTCGATCATGAAACTTTGGATTCTTGGCCAAATGAATTGCAGAAGAATTATCGACAAATAAAGGAGTTAAATCTTTCTGCTTCTCCTGCAAGTCTTCAAGTATCTTGTGAAGCCAAATGATTTATTTTTTGGATTGAGTTGATGCAACATATTTGGCTTCAATAGTAGAATCAGCAGGTACCGATTGCTTTTGTGACCTCCAACTAATGGTTCTTTTTCCAAGATTCATCAAATAACCATAAATAGAGACCCCATTCTCCTTATCACCATCAAAGTATGAATCTGTATAGTATTTGATGCCAAAATATTGAGTTCCCTTCAAGTATTTTAACACTCTTTTTGTTGCATTCCAATGACCTTCACAGGGCTGATGCATGAACCTAGAAAGTATCCCTACAACAAAAGTAATGTCAGGTGTAGTAGTGGTTAAAAAAATCAAGCATCCAACAAGTTTCATGTACTTTGTTGGATCATCAAATGGACTTCCTTCAGTGGAAGTGAGTTTCAAATTATTCTCCATAGGAGTAGAAACAAGGTTACAATCCTGCATACTAAATATGTTTAATAGTTTTCCAACATACTTCTTTTGAGAAATGAAAATGTGTTTGGGTTGTTGAGAAACTTCAATTCCCAAATAATAATGCAACAAAAACAAATATGTCATGTCAAATATTTTTTGCAGCTCCCTTTTAACATATGCTATATAACTATCATTGTTCCATGTCATCATCAAATCATCATCGTATAAAACTAGATATACAACATATTTTCCAATCCTTTTGACAACTAAAGTTGCATCATCTAGGTCAAAAATTTTGTAATTAAGCTTGAGGAGGTGTTCAGCTAACTTTTCATACCAAGCACAAGATGCTTCTTTCAGTCCATATATTGCTTTAACCAATTTTCATACCTTATTTTCTTTTCCTTTGATAGCAAAACCATTAGGCTGAAATATGTAGACATCTTCTTTCAAATCTCCATTTAAAAAGGTTGTTTTCACATCCATATGATGTATCTTCCATCCTTTATGTGCTACAAGAGAAAAAAAAGTTTTGATTGTGCCCCATTTCGCTGTAGGAGAAAAAATGTTTGTATAATAAACACCTTCCTTCTAAGCATAGCCTTTAGCTACAAGTATGGCCTTGTATGTTTCAAGTGAACCATCTCCTTTATACTTGAATTTATAGACCCATTTACAACCAATAGGTTTGATGTCAGTAGGAGGATCCACCAACCTCCATGTTCCATTTTTAATAAGGGCATCATATTATTTCTTCATTGCATTATTCCATTCATCACAATTAGTAGCTTCTTCAAAACAACTAGGTTCATTGATTGTGGAATAATTACAATCATGAGAAATAATTACTTGTAGAATAGCTTCATGTCTCATAATCATCATATTTACATGGAAATTTGCGAATACAAGTGGATATTCTCAAATATTGTTGAGGTAGTTGTGAAGGTTGCTCATCCTGAAGTGCAGGTTCTTCACAAACACTTTCTGATTCTGCGGAAACAATATTATCTTCCAAATTTTCCTCAGCAAACACATCTTCATGAATTAAATATGGAAATTCCACAAACTAATCCAAAATGGGAACTCCCCCTCAGTATGTAGAACTGTATTTTCATATTTAAAATAAAATGTCTTTGATGCAAATTTCTCTAAATGAGCAAGTTTTCTAACAATGGTAGAGAAATATTTTGCAGATTCTAAAAAAATGACATCTCTAGAAAGAATTTTTTTTTTTGTTTTCTTCATCATATAATCTATATTTTTTTGAAATGCTGGATTATCCCAGAAAAATACACTTTTGACTTCTGTCATTTAATTTGTTTCTTTGATGTTTAGGAATAAGTGCATAACAAATGGATCCAAAAACTTTAAAATGTTGAACTGCAGGTGATCTGTTGTACCAAACTTCATACATTGATTTTTGTTGAGGATAGAAGGGCATATATTTTTAATATATGTTGCACAAAGTATTAATTCTCTCCAAAACATTAATTTGACATTTTTGAAAAACATCATTGATCTAACCATGTTAATAAAAGTCCTATTCATCCTTTCTGCAACATCGTTTTGTTGTGGATTATATGGAATAGTAGTTTGTGTTTTATTTTATTATATGTTAAATATTGTTCAAAATATTTTGAAGTATATTCACCTCCATTATCAATCCTTAAGATACCAATATTATGTTGATTTTAATTTGTAACCATAACATGAAATTTTTTAAACATATCAAAAACCTGTGGCTTTTCCTTCAAAAGATAAACCCAAGAATTCCTCGAATAGTCGTCAATAAAGGTCAGTAAATATTTATTTCCAATTACAGTTGGTACATGCATAGGTCCACACAAATCAGAATGCATGAGACCTAATTTTCTAGAAGATTTAGAAACAGAATTATGAAATGGTTGTTTAATGCGTTTCCCCAAGATGCAAGCATCACATGGTGCGATCTTTCTCGGAATAGTTAGGAGGCCTTTAATGCCCTTCTCTTTCATAATTCTAACGTTGTCATAGTTGATGTGACCAAATCTAGCATGCCATAATAAACTTGAAGACAAAAGAATGTCTTGATGCACTAACAGAGATGAATTTGTAGCAGACTGTGTAATAGATGAATTACTATTTAATTTCAACAATGTACCTTCTTCAACACCATTCATAATTACTGAATTATCACTTGCTCTACGAATTTCAATTATGCCATCAAAAATATGGATTGAATATCCTTGTTTTCTGATATGTATGAGTGACATTAAGTTCCTCTGAAATTGGTGAATACATCCTTCAATATATAATCTGCTAAATGTGGAATTTCTAATCTAATTGATCCAATTCCTGATGGTTTAACTTCATATGTATCAACAAAATAAACAACACCATCAACATTATCACTGAAACTTTCAAAAAGATCTTTCCAAAATTTCATATGAAAAGTTGCACCTGAATCTAAAATCCAACTGTCCTCCCATGAAGAAAATGCAGTATTAAAAACATTTTCAATATTAAAATTGCAGTGAGAAACTATATAATGTGTAGATTCATTTGCTTTATTTTTATCAGAAGATAATTTTTTTTTCTTGTCATTAACTGGCTCTTTCTTGTCATTATTAATCTTCTCCAAAGGAACCCTGCATAATTGAACTATGACCAATTTTGCCACACCTATAACATCTGATATTTGATTTAAACTGGAATTTTTTTTGTGTGTGGTAATTTTGATGTTTATCACCCTGATTGGTTTTATTGTTACCCTGTTTTCCTCTAAACTTCCTTCTACCTCGGCCTCTGGGACTCTTGCCACCTCTGGCAGACTCATTTTGTGATCTGTGTTATTTTTGTGCATGACACAAGGTTTCTGTATTAGCATCAGAAACAAAGTCTTTCTTCCCAAAATCCATTTCTCTTTTTGCAATTGTATTCACTAATTTATCAAAATCAATTTCCTTTAATTGTCCACTAGCTTGGAGAGATTCCAAGTAGTAAGAGTATGTAGGGTGTAGGGCTTTGATGAAGGCAGTCAATTATAAATCTACTTTAACACATGTGGCTTCTATATCATGGAAAATAACCTTTATTTCAGAAGCCAATTTCATTAGATCATTGTCCTTCATTTCCAAATTAAATAAATTCAATAACAACTGAATAATCTCCAATTTTGAATGTGAATTGTAGAGTTCCCTTAAAATTTCTAATGTTGCATATTTTGTCTTACAGGAATAAATGTATTTTCTTACCTTTTCAGAAACTTATGCTGCAATCATAGCATAGAATTTATTGTTCTTGATGTTGTGGCTCATTTGCATTTACTTTCTTAAAATATTTCTCAAAACACTAAAAAAGCATATATGGTAGAAAATGAAAAATTTGTGTATGTCGAAAAATAATTTTGATTTATATGTTGGTGTATCAACATTATGTGCGGAGATGTCAAGTTGGGTCGAGTCAGGCTTCTTCGCAAGCTCAGGAGAGACTAGCGATACAGAATACCAAATAAGCTCAGGGGGGTTACGCCGTGGAGAAAAAAAAAATTGGTAATCAAGATCGTTTATTCGTTAAAGGAACGTATGCAAGACTGTTGAATGAAATTGTGTTCATTATCAAAGAAATCGTATAGATTTCCCGAAGGCAAAGAACTGGCGTATTTTCCCTTAAAAACTTAAGAGTTTTGGAAGAAGCGTAAAGGGGAAAATCGACGGTCAGGATCAAAGCACAGAATTGAAGCGGAGAGATGGACGACAGAGATCATAGCACAGAAATGCAAGTTAGATTGATCAGAGGTTGTGAAGAGAAGCCATGTGTCGGCCATAGGTTCCATCGCAGATCCAATCGCGACTTTTAACACTTACCTCTCTTTTCTTATAACAAATATTCCAATTTGCAATTTTTGATTGGTCCCACCTCTGCTTGCCACGTCATCCCTCTTGCACATCTCACTTTGCGACTTTTAACACTTACCTCCTATTTAATACAACAAATATGTTGATTTGCGACTAGCACCACCTCCACTTGCCATGTCATCCCTTTCTCACATCGCATATCGCACTTCGCAACTTTTAACACTTACCTCCCGTTTCTTATAATAAAACTGTCGATTTGCAATTTTTGATCGGCCCCACCTCCATCCTGCCATGTCACCTTCCCGCCATTGCACGTCGCAAGTTCAGGAGGAAAGTGCTAAGGAATATGTTATGAACACTGAAGTGTCGAAATGCGATGGAAAGGTGGACGCAATACCATTCAAAGGTTAAGTTGAATTTATTTAAAGTCCAATATTATGTGCAATTGCATTGGTTTTATGAAGAAACGTGAACGTGGGTAGTAGACTCGGGTAACGCCGGACCCCGTGCATAATAGAGTTGCATGTGGTGGCGATTTGTAAATAAATGGAAGACTGAACACTGTAGGCACGAGCAGAAGAGGCAGAGTTGGGCAGAAGGAGACATGATAACATGGTTTGAAGCACAGAGGCATAGGCAAAGTCAGGAAAAGGAGCATATGGTGGCACTGTTTAAAGCACAATCGTTGGTTCAAGTCGGGCAAAAATGTGTTATTACAAAAGTGTTCAGATACTGCATCAGAAAAAGAAAAGACATGACAGCAAGAAGAAAAGACAAACAGTGAACTCTGGAAGAGATGTAGGGCAAGGATTTCCAATCTGTCAAGGAGACACATCAACAATTCAGTGAGATGCATCAGCAACAAATCAGGTTCAGCAAAAAGAATAACATTTCAAGTTTTAATTTGTTTTCTTTGTAAGTTAAGATCGAAGCTATAGTGATGTCCTCAACTGCAATGTAATAAGTAGTTTTAATAGTTTAGGTAGTCGAAGTAGTTTTGAGAAGTTTTAGCAGTTACGAACTATTTTTTATGTATTTAAGAAAGATAGAAAGAAAGAAGAAGGGTTCCGAGTTTTGGACCTCTAGAAGACTAAAACTGTGGTACTTATTTTTATGAGAAATTAATGAAATAATCATCAAGTTTCCTGCAACTGTTGATGGTGACTTGTTCTTCTTGTGCCATTTTGTGTCCCTTCTTCTTTGAATGAAGTGAAGTAATGTAGTGGTTGGTCTCTTAATTGCATCTGTCAGTAAGAGTTAAATAACCTTAATTTGCGCTCTTTCACTCCAACTACTCTCCCTTCATAAACTCTCTTTGGAACTTAAAAGTAATAGATTTTGTGTGTACAACATATCATTTTGAGATTCTTATCTCTCCATAAATTCATTCTGATATTTAGAGTGGTAGATTATGTGTTAC
Source organism: Pinus albicaulis (assembly GCA_034641835.2). Taxonomy (NCBI): domain Eukaryota; kingdom Viridiplantae; phylum Streptophyta; class Pinopsida; order Pinales; family Pinaceae; genus Pinus; species Pinus albicaulis. Next base: position 1,441,138,104 of record CM076580.1, read on the forward strand.
AGCATATCATTTTGTGTTTCTTCTACCGTTCTTCTTTTCCATTCAGATATCAGCAGTTAATGGCATTGTAGAGTCTTTCATTATACCAGGTTGTTAAGGGTTTTAAAGAATTAGTTTCCAAAGGGATTGAACGAAGACCATCTGATATAATTACTTTGTGACACACGTTAAAAAAATGTCTTAAGCACTGATTCATTTCCACAACCAAGGAATTGTCTCTTAAGGTACATCATTTTCTGACGCCGTTGTCAGGGACGACGAAATGAAGTTTATTTTCCATGGTTTTTTCAAATTATTTCCTCTAGTTGTTCAATGAGAAGTAAATATTTGGCTGTGTTTGTTATTCTCATAATTCTAGCTCACAAGAGGCCTCACACAAGGTCAAATACCTCACAGCAAAAGGCACCTGCTTTGTCAGACCCAGAAAGATTGGTTTCTAAATGGGTTCGGAAACCCAAAACCCCCTCAACTCCTAGTGCTACATTATCAGTTCCTGGAAGTAGTTCTAGTAATCTTTTGTTTGAAGATATCTCTGAAGTACTTCCTTTCTTGGAACAAGATTCACCTTTCACACCGCTTTATTTTCAAGAACCTAAGTTGGAAGAACACTCCTTTGAGTCTGTTTCTTTTACTATTACTCAAGCTCAACAAACTCCAATTGTTGGTCCCTCTGCTATTGTCCATAAACCCACCCCCATATCAATTTTATCTCCACCTTCGTTCATTTTCACAGAAGGTTCGTCGACTGCATCTAACCAAGAAACAATCAATCAAGGTGAAAACATGGCAGCACCAGCCTTTTTGTTGAACAGACATGCTCCACTTAACCTTCCTCAACCAGTGAATGCAATGCCTCAAGAGTATCTTAAATTACTTCCACGTTTTACTGGAGAAGATGAAATAACTACAAAACAACACTTTCCTATGTTTTGTAATTTACTGAAAATTTGAATGTAGAACATCTTGATGTTGTAATGAGGATTTTTGTTCAATCTCTGGATGGAGAGGATGGAAAGTGGTTTAAGGGATTGCCAGATAATTCTATTAATACAAGTGAAGAACTGGAAAATAGATTCACTCAGAGATGGGGTGAAAAAGGGGATGATGGATATTCACTGACATAATTCAATGCAATCAAAAGAAAACCAAATGAGAATATGTCATATTTTATCAAGAGATTCAATAAGTTGTATAACAATTTGCCTGTAGAAATGAAGCCCCCTCCTTTTGGAGCGAAGGTGGTTTTTGCTAGGGCTTTTCAAGCCGATTTTAGTTTCACGCTTAGAGAAAGGAGATCCCCTACTCTAGAGCAGATACACACAAATGCTTTAGAGATTGAAGCTAATATGACTGTAGCTAGAAAGGTAAAAGGGAGGTATCCAATCCAAGAGAAGGGGAAAGCAAAGAAGAATCATCACAAGATCAAATAATTGAAGATATGACAAAGGGGATAAAAAACTTGTCAAATAAGCTAGTTAAGAGCTTAATCCGCGACTAAAGGGTGTAGATATTGATCCGTTATTTTTAGTTATTATAAGGATACTTCCACTACTTCACTTCTCAAAAAGAGTTTGATGGGCACAAATGGATCCTATTAGCACAATGGTGGTACAACATGGCCTATCACATAGACCTAAAAATGACACCTTTTGGGGCACTCTATGGTCAACAGCCACCAAGTAGTACTACTTACCTACTGGGTAATGCTAAGATACAGGCTGTAAACTCTTATCTCTAGAGTACTAAATAAAATATCTAGGAATTGGAAAGTAAAAACTCCCAAAGATAAGTACAACAAAACCGAGGGGGATTTAACCCTCAATTTAGAAGACATCCCCAGAAAATTTTGCAAAGGGAAAGAAAAGATCAAGACCAAGTTCAAGCACCATTGTATATAGAAGCAACACCCGAAGAGTCAGCAGAAGATGACGAAATGGAGGCTGAAGATCAAATATCTACTATGTACACAATAGAATATTATGAAGAGGAATATTGTGAGGGAGAATATGTTGAAGCTGAAGTATATTTTGACCAAGATGAAATGGATGAATACTGTAGGCAATTCACAGATTTCATGCAAGCTAAGTTTCATAAAAAGTATGATTTAAGGTCTAGAAAGAGATCTAGAGTGCATGATAATGAAGGTGAACAACAAGATTATATTCCTCCTCTAATGGCGATTCCATAACAAAGGAACCCTGTGAAACAAGTCAGTAATGGGAAGCGAACTGTAAATTCAGTTATTAGAACAGATATGCAACAGGGTAAACCTTCCCGGAGAAAATCAGTTGATACTAATATTTTGGAGAGAGTTGTTCCTATACCCGAAAAGGCAGCAAATTCTAGAAAGAGTGAAGAAGAACCTAAAAAGAATGTTAAAAAAACTCATCCTTTCAGTTTGACAAAATAGTTGGAGAAGGTAAAAATTCAGGTACCTCTTCTAGAATTAGCTAAAATACCAGTCTACAAGAAAGAAATTTCAGAATTTATTAATCTCACACAGATAGAAGATATAAGTGACACTGTGAACTTACAAGAAGAGAAGCTAGTGGTCACCTTTGGTCCTCATGTAGAATAATTATAACCTTTTGTCCCACCATTATATATTTCTCTTTTTCTTCATGATTTTACTCTCCATAATTGTATGATGGTGTAATATTCCCAAATGGGAAAACTCAGCAATACATGCATAAATAACGCAGTTCTTAGAAATATATGCAATAAATTTCAAATACAGCTCAAGGATTCCTTATATCTGATATTATAACACTCAAATCTAAAAGGAAATCAAAAAACAGGTCTCCCATGCTAAAAATAGCCCAAAATCATGCAAAAATAGGGACTTCAACCATGTATGAAAGTTGGAATACCATGACAGCATTATTTTGTTACCTCTGCAACAACAGTAGGTTGTACACCAGATCTAGAGCAAGTATTTGGACAAAAATTTAGATCTATAGCATATCCATGCACTATACAAGCTCCTTTATCAATCCCCCTTGGGGTTTTCAGCAAAACACCATGTACAAAGTGTAGATATGAGATCTAAGACTACAGATATATGGAAATATTCAGATCTAGAAAGTGGATCTGATCTGATATAAACAAGAAAATGATCTCCTCCAACAGATCTCCAAAGTGAAGGGCAGATTCCCAACACTCAGAAAACCGGCTCTCCAAATGGTGCACTGAATCACCCTGCAGCAGCTCCTTCAAAAATTACATAGATCTGGACTTCTTCTATGCTGCAGGGGACAAAATATTGTTGGCCTGCAGCTGACATATGAAAATATATCTCAATACCTTCAATATTGTCCTTCCAATGGATTAGAACCCTCCTCCACTGAAAAGAAGCACTGAAATGGACTAGATCTGAAGATCTAGCTTCCACTTGTTGCAGCTTACTGCAACAGACAAACCCTCAACAGGATCTGCGCTGTCATAGGAAGATGAAGCTTGGCCTCAAGCTAGATAGTGGACAATATGGTGCAAGACTCCTCCAAGAGCTACTCAATGGAAGAGGTGGGATTCTCGATCAGGAACACCCTATGCTAAACAACACTCTATCTCAGCTAAACAACCAAAGAAAGAAATATGTCTAAACAGACCATATAATTAGAAAATCATAATCATAAGCTAACCCCATATGGCTGCCATCCTCTTCCTTATAAACAATGTGAACCTTCTCACCTTGGGTCCCACTCATTAGGGTTTCCATCTTCATGCAATGAATCTCCCTCCAAAACTGTGTTGTCCCATCATCAATTCCACTCCTCCATAACATCGCTATTGGATTTGGTCAACCTTGAATGGATCTTCATGAAATTTCTTCTTCCACACTCAAGGTGGCTTTATTCTAACTATCTAAGCTGATCCATATTCCCACTGAGTTATCTTCATTAATGTTCTACTTCCTCCATACTAGCTTTGTTGACTTGGTCAAACTTGACTTTGTCCACATGCATTAGCCTTTGTTCAAACATGAAGGTGTTTTATCCAGCTGCGAATATGATCCCTTTCCCCATTAAGAGGGATTTTATTGCTGCTAAAAATATTTATGGGTCTCCCTACCCATTTATTCATCTAACTATGTGTTTGGAGCAAAATTAATATTCCAATTAGCTACATGCTAATTTAGAAATATTACAGTCCTCCCCTCCCAAATGTTGCTTGTCCTCAAGCAACTGCAAGGATAAAACTGAAGAGCCTCTCCTCTTCCTCCTGTAGCATCCTCAACTGATAAGTTCCTCCAAAGAACAAGATGCTTTCTCATCAATGTATTCTCAAGTTGTCCCTCCCATGTGTAAAAGCATGCCTTTGGTGAAAAATCCAAATGGCTCTCATCATGAAAAAGTGGGATATCCATGGAAACAACTCTATGTGGTCTAGAGGCCTTCTTGAGGCATGGAATATGAAATATATTGGGAATCATCATCCCCATGTGAAACCTCCATCCCCAAGCTATCATCCACGAAAAGTGAGTCACCCTCCAACATGGTAACTCCTGAAACATCTCCTCCACCTTAGGCTCCTACAAATAAGGTGGGTTGCATAGCTGAATATGTGGGATCAAAATGTCCATCCCATGTTGTCTCTCTCTCCACTTATGATAAGTGTAGAGCTGCTGTTGAATATGGGTTGTAATAATGTTTCCTTCATGGAGCAAAAACGCAATAGGGTCCTCAAAGTTCCACCCTTTGGTTCTTGCCCAAATCATTCCATACAAAATGAATATGACATTATTATCATCATATGGAAACCACATAAGATAAGTACTGAAGGTTTTACATATTGCTGGAAAGTACCAACAGTTCTCAAGTAGTCACAACGCAGTTTTACCAACTGCAGTTTCAGAACATGATGTGGCAAGTTGTCTCCCAACAAATTGTTAGTTGTACATGTCATCACACTTACTAGTGAATAGTAAATGGCATAGTATATCAACTCAACATACAGAAAATAGTACAACACTTGCCCAAATCCATACAATAAATGGCTCTCTTCCTCATAAATGTTGGTCCCAAAATGACCATGAAGCCCAAATAGAGGCTTGCCCTCTTATGGAGCAATGCACTATATAGAGATGGTAAGAGAATGAAAATATTGTGTTAGATAATCAATAAGTGCAAAAACAAAATTCTTACCATGTATTGAGAGCAATATGATAATAAGACCCATGAATGAGCCCTCCATAGTGATATGACATAGTCCCATGAAGAGGAATGCACTATGTGCTGCAAGTAGATCCTTCTTCTTATGCTTGGAAATCCAAGTCAAGAAGATCGTATCTTGGTAATAGATGTCTCCATCCACTACTTCATCACTCTCATCTCCTTCATGCCCATCAAGTGCATCGTATGTGAAATGATCCTGGGGATACTCCATCAACAAACCCAAGCCCCCAAGTGACAGCATTGTTGGCCTTTGTAATAAGGCTCTTGTCATCTCATAGCTCCATCCTTTGACATCCCACATGTCAAAGCCATCAATCATAATGCTACTATATGTGGGAGATTCCTTCCAAAGTGGAAGTACCTCCTAATCCTCCAAGGTTAAGGAGTGTCCACTTTGTACCATGATAGTGCCATCTCCTACTCCTGCAACATCATGCAAAGTATGCGAGAAGACCAGCCCATACTCCCTCAATAACAACCAAAGCAACAACAACTCTTTTTTCCTCCCCACACCACCATCATATAAATCATGGAGCAATATCATAATAGTTTATATGAAAGATATCACACCACCCCAATACATCAAAAACTCCTTGCTTCTATATGATGTAAGTGTCGTTCCAAAGTCCATCCACCACTCTACCCTTTGAAATAGAATGAGTGATATGATGACCAAACTATTTCAAGAGTAACCAATGTAGTATTTCCTCCTGCTGCCCGGTATCATAGATTTGCAAGTGGCTTTCCAACCTCTTGCTCATAAACATCACCCATCCAACCCATGGTGAGTGTCTATCATCATGTCCAAAAGTGGCATTCCTCCAATGGAGAATACTAACCTCCAAAATCAGATTTTTGTCTTTGCATTTCATGGGATGTTGAAATGCAATCTCCTCAATGGCCAAGTTGATCCCATAAGGATCCAAATAGGTGGTAGGCAAAAACCTCCCATCATGATGTGTAGTGCTCATCAAGAAGTATCCAACACAATCATGAGAGATGTTATCCATCATAAGAGGTCCTCCATCATCTATCTGCTTATCCTTTGTTATACATATGGGAAGGTCACTGGAATGCTCCAACAATGGGTGGGCCCCCAACTCATCATTGTTGCTCAATGACAGCGTTGTTGATCTCCATGATGGTGTAGTTGTTGCCTCAAGATCATGTCCAATGCTGAACACATATTTTTGCAATGTATTGTTCAAGACAATACTCATCCCATCCTCCAAGAATCTACATTCCAACCCCAAGGGTTGTGTGCAGCTCAATAATGATACATTATGATGATTGTTTGCCTCCTCCTTGAATAAATCAAGGTTGTTTAGTGCAGTGAAATTTTTCTTCTCCAAATGGGCAATATATTTTGACCCTTGGTCATGCAATGGTACATTCCCATCATCCTCCATATGATGTATTAAAGTAATAGGAAATGGAAACATGTGCATACCTTGGTACAACTTGGGAACATATTGTACTACTAAAAGGGTTCCTCCTTCCAGTGTGATGGCTTCTCCAACCACTGATGATTATGGCTGCTCTTCTATGGCTTCATTAGCATTGGTACAAGTCTCCTCTTCTTTATGCATCTCCATAATGGTGCATGGGACTCTAGATATCAAGAGATCAAGATCACCTTGCAAAGGTGCAAGTGGCCTTCCTCCTAAGACAAGTGCTCCTGCAGTAAGTGGTGGTGAAGGCTTATTCTCCTCTAATTTCTTCTTGTCAAACTTCTTGATCAAACTTTGAGTAAAATCTACATATGTAGTGACTCTAGGATGACTCAAATTGTTGAACCACCAATTTTTTGCTTCACCTTCAAGGTGCAGCGCTGCAATCTCAACAGCTTCTTTCTCTACTACTGGATGTAGCAGAAAGAATGCATCCAACTTCTTTCCCCAATCCCTTGCTATGCATGAGGATGACCCATCAAAATTAGACAATAGAAATCCATTTCCCTTGATTCTTCTATTGCTGCAAGATCTTCTTTCTTCTTTGAGTTGAATGAACTGTGGAAGAGTTAGATTCTTCTTGATAGCTCTAGGTTGAGACTTATATTCTGCAAGATATATACTTAGAATCTCATGATCTAAGTTTCCTCCTTCTCTATTCCTCTTGTCTTCAAAGAAAAAGGGCATAAGAGGTTTCATTGGAGCTCTATGCAATACCGGATCTTCTTTTTGCTAATAGGAAGTACATGGACCTTCCTCATCTTAAAACCCTAACGTGGTTTCACTTCTTTCCTTCATTCTTCTTTGCTTGACCTCCTTGGTGAGGTCCTTCTTAGATATAAAAAGAGATGAGATGAAACTCATTCCTCCCATCATTTTGATCTCTTTCTTCTACTATAACATCTTGGCTTGAAACTCACAGGCTGAGCCAAAGATCATGCTTTGATACCACTGTAATATTCCCAAATGGGAAAACTCAGCAATACATGCATAAATAATGCAGTTCTTAGAAATATATACAATAAATTTCAAGTACTGCTCAAGGATTCCTTCGATATGATATTATAACACTCAGATCTAAATGGAAATAAAAAAACAGGTCTCCCATGCTAAAAATAGCCCAAAATCATGCAAAAATAGGGACTTCAACCATGTATGAAAGTTGCAATACCATGATAGCGTTATTTTATTACCTATGCAACAGAATTAGGTGGTACATCAGATCTAGAGCAATTATGTGGACAAAAAGTTAGATCTATAGCAGATCCATGCACTATACAAGCTCCTTTATCAATCCCCCTTGGGGTTTTCAGCAAAACACCATGTACAAAGTGTAGATCTGAGATCTAAGACTGCAGATCTATGGAAATATTTAGATCTGGAAAGTGGATTTGATCTGATATAAACAAGAAAATGATCTCCTCCAACAGATCTCCAAAGTGAAGGGCAGATCCCCAACACTCAAAAAATCAACTCTCCAAATGGTGCACTGAATCACTCTGCAGCAGCTCCTTCAAAAATTACACAGATTTGGACTTCTTCTGCACTGTAGGGGACAAAATATTGTTGGCTTGCAACCAATATATGAAAATATATCTCAATACCTTCAATACTATCCTTCCAATGGATTAGAACCCTCCTCCACTGAAAAGAAGCACTGAAATGGACTAGATCTGAAGATCTAGCTTCCACTTGCTGCAGCTTACTGCAACAGACAAACCCTCAACATGATCTACATTGTCAAAGGAAGATGAAGCTTGGCCTCAAGCCAGATAGTGGACAATATGGTGCAAGACTCCTCCAAGAGCTACTCAATGGAAGAGGTGGGATTCCCGATCAGGAACACCCTGTGCTAAACAACACTCTATCTCGGCTAAACATCCATAGAAAGAAATATGTCTAAACAGACCATATAATTAGAAAATCATAATCATAAGCTAACCCCATAAGGATGCCATCCTCTTCCTTATAAAAAATGTGAGCCTTCTCACCTTGGGTCCCACTCATTAGGGTTTCCATCTTCATGCAATGAATCTCCCTCCAAAACTGCACTGTCCCATCATCAATGCCACTTCTCCATAACAACATTGTTGGATTTGGTCAAACTTGACTGGATCTTCATGAAATGTCTTCTTCCACACTCAAGGTGGCTTCATTCTAACTATATAAGCTGATCCATATTCCCACTAAGTTATCTTCATTAATGTTCTACTTCCTCCATACTAGCTTTGTTGACTTGGTCAAACTTGACTTTGTCCACATGCGCTAGCCTTTGTTCACACATCAAGGTGTTTTATCCAGCTATGACTATGATCCCTTTACCCATTAAGAGGGATTTTATTGCTGCTAAAAATATTTATGGGTCTCCCTACCCATTTATTCATCTAACTATGTGTTTGGAGAAAAATTAATATTCCAATTAGCTGCATGCTAATTTAGGAATATTACAGATGGACTCAGGTGCATCCCACAATCTCATGCCATTGTATGTTATGAAGGAACTAAACTTGTATATTACCAAACCTTACATGGATCTGTATTCATTTTATTCCAAAAGGGTGAAATGTATTCGGTTAATTAAAGATGTAGCAGTTTCTTTGGCACAAATTCCAGCAAAGAGTATAGTCATGGATGTAGTGGTTGCTGACATTCCAGTCAGGTTTGGAATGCTCCTATCAAGAATTTGGGGAGAAAATCTAGGAGGTGTTATTAAACTGGATTTCACTTGTGCTATCATTCTTGTTTTCAATGGGGAAGAAAGGAGATTGTACATAGAAACAAGGTTCATGGAGACTACTACCAAGAAGATGCAGGAAATTCCCCTATTTATAGTCAAGAAACAGAATATCTTTCATGTTTCATGCTGCATGAAGATGCAGAATTTGCTGAAGACACAGGGAAGCAACTCTCTTCAGTAGTTGTAAATAATGAGTTGCACTCAAAAAAGATTTGGAAATGCTACTTTGATGGTGCCTACTCTAAGGAAGGCACAAGAGCTGGATTCTTGTTGATATCACCAAAACTTAAAAGGTAACCTCATGCCTTTTTCCTTTAAATTAGAATTTGATTCAAAAAACAACATCGCTGAGTATGAGGCCTTGATTTTCAGCCTTCAAGTTGCTAAACAAATGGGATTTCAGTGTATTTCAATTTTCAGTGACTATGAACTGATAATAAGACAGATTAAAAATCATTGTCAGAACAAGCATCCGAGATTAATATCATACGGAAATGAAGTTTGGGATCTAATATAGAACTATTTTGAAGCCTTCAATCTTCAGTTCATCCCAAGGGAGGAGAATAGGTTGGAAAATTCGTTAGCAGTTGCAACTAGTACCTTTAAGCCTCCAATGAATCCAAGGTTGCGGTATGAGATTGAAATTAGACACATACCCTCCATTCCTGACAATGTGAAACATTGGTAGGTGTTTGAAGATGATGAGCAGATAAATCATTTCCTGATAATGATTGTAAACCTTGAAGATATTGAGATAGATCAAGAAGAAGAACAGACAGAGAAAAAATGAGAGGTAAGAAACCTCAAGCAGTCAATAGGTGAGCAGAAGATTATCCAGTTGAAAGAAAATATCCTCCCTAAAGGACTGGTTCCCCTTGAAATATTATTTGATTCTAATGATGTTTTTGTTGATTCAAAGAAAACACATCAAGAAGAAGAGAAGGAAGAATGTAATTTGGGAACTCAGCAGGAGCCAAAAATGGTGAAGTTATTCAAGGGCGTTCCCAAAAATTATAAAGAAAGATACATTGATCTTTTTAATAAGTATATGGATGTGTTTGCTTGGTCATATGAAGACTTGAAAACGTATGATAAAATCATAATATAGCATAAGGTCCCAGTGAAAGAAGGAATTAAACCACATAGACAAAAACTCAGACAGATTAATCCATTACTGTTAGCTCCAATTGAAAAGGAAGTGAAGAAATTGTTGCAAGCAAAAATCATAGTTCCTTTCAGATCTTATGATTGGGTCTCTAATCTAGTTCCTGTGAGGAAGAAAAATGGAGAGATAATATTGTGTGTGGACTTCAAGAATTTGAACAGAGCATCTCTAAAAGATAATTATCCTTTACCTAAAATGGATTATGTCTTACAGAAGGTGACAAGAGCTTACAGGATGTATATGGTTGATGGATTCTCTGGGTATAATCAAGTGGCAGTGGATCAGGAAGATCAGAAAAAGACAGCTTTCACAACCCCCTGGGGCACCTTCATGTATGCAAGGATGCCATTTAGTATTATGAATGCAAGTGAAACTTTTTAGAGGGCCATGGGCATAGCGTTTGTTGGGGACAAGTATGTGGTTATATATTTGGATGATGTAAATGTTTTTTTAGGATCAGATGATGAACACCTAGAAAATATGCAAAGAAATTTCGAAAAGTGCAGGAAGTATGGTCTGTCACTAAATCCAAAAAGATCTTTGTTTTCCTTGGAGGAATTTAAATTATTGGGTCACATAGTTTCAAAACAAGGAGTAAATATTGATCCAGCAAGTTTGGAGGCAATTCAAACCATTCCTTTTCCCAGAAGAAACAAATATATTCAGATATTTTTGGGGAAAATAAACTTTCTGAGAAGATTTATACCAAATTATGCTGAGATTGTGAGAAATATAACTGACATGTTGAAGAAAAATACAGAAGTGAGGTGGGATAAAGAAGCAAGTAAATCATTTACCAGAATAAAAGAAGTGCTCCAGGAATCTCTTGTTTTAATAAGCATGATTATCAAAAGGTGTTTCAAATATTTTCATTCGCTTCCCCCACTACTATTGTTGTCGTGTTATTGCAGAAAAATGAGGATAGTAAGGAGCAACCATTGGCATTCTTCAGAAAAGTTCTCAGATATGTTGATCTCAAACATAACATTTTGGAGAAACAAGTGTATACATTGGTTAAAGCACTCAAAATCTTCAAGACTTATGTGTTACAATCTCAAATAACCGCTTATGTACCTAATTCTATTGTCAAGGACATGTTGGTTCAAAGTGATGTTGAAGGAAAAAGAGGGAAATAGATAACTAAAATCCAGGAGTATTATTTGGACATTAAACCCACCAATTTAATCAAAGGACAGGTTTAACAAAGTTGCTAACAGAAAAAAAATAAAAAAATAAAAAAATAAATAAAATAAAAAAATATAAATATAAATATAAATATAAATATAAATAAATAAATAAATAAATATAAATAAAAATAAAAAATAAAAAAAATAAAAATAAAAATTCAAGCATTGGGAATTAATCTCTTGGCACCAGTAGATGGAGTTGACAATGAAGAAGGTCAAAATAAGCCCAAAACAGGTATTCAATACAAATTTTTGTGTTCAGATTGGTATAAATATGTTTTTCATTACATGTGTTTCTTTTCTTGTCTATCTTCACTGAACAGAACAAAATACAGAGCTCTCAAGCTTAAATCTCAGCCATATGTCATAGTAGAAGAAAATTTGTATTGGAAAGATCCTACTGGTATTTTACTGTTGTGTTTAACTGAAGGTGAATCCATTGAAGTTATCAAGGAATATCATGAAAGTCTATGTGGAGGACATTATAGTTGGAAGGTCACAGCACATAAAATCCTCAATTCAGGTTTTTATTGGCCTACATTTTTTGCTGATATATACAGATTGGTCTGAAGTTGTCAGAAGTGTCAATTGCTTGCAGAAAAGAAGAGACTTGCTTCGTTGCCTCTCATTCTAGTATTCATGGAAGAGCCTTTCAGAAAGTGGGGACTGGACTTTATTTGAGAGAGAAATCCACCATCAAGTGGGCAGTGCAAATGGATTCTAACTGCTACTGATTACTTCACAAAGTGGGTTGAAGCAATCCCCATCAAGAAAGCAAATGACCAAGCAGTAATGAATTTTCTGGAGGAGAACATCTTCAATAGGTTTGGCTGCCCAATCAAGATTGTAACTAATAATGCTAGGGTATTTAATTCTTCTCGATTCATTAATTTATGTCAAACATATAATGTAATTTTGTCACATTCCACAGCTTACCATCCACAGGGGAAAGGATTAGTAGAGTCTTCAAACAAGACATTGGTCAGGATTCTGAAGAAGACAATCACTGAAAATCAGAAAGACTAGGATTCAAAGTTGAAGTTTGCTCTTTGGGCAGTACGAGTAACCACCAGGAGGTCTACTGGCAAGTCACCCTATGAATTGGTTTATGAAACTCAGGCATTATTTCCTTCTCAGTTGGCCAAACCAATGATTGCTTTCCTTCAAGAAGCTTAGGAAGAACCTGATGCTCTAGTGAGAAGATTGAACAAAGTGATTGAATCAAGTGAAGACATAAACAAAGTTAGAGATAACTTGATTTCTTATCAAGAAAAGATAAATTCCATATTTGAAAAAAAAGCAAAAGAAATCCTCTTTCAAGCAGAAGATTTAGTATTAAGATGGGACAGCAGAAGAGCGGATAAAGGAAAGCATGGAAAGTTTGACCCTCTCTGGTGTGGTCCGTATAGAATTTCTAAAGCCATATCAAACAATACTTTCATCCTAGATGATTTAGATGGAGAATCTCTGCAGCTTCCTTTGAATGGGCAATATCTGAAGCATTATTTCCAGCACTAAAGTTCAGCATTTCACCATTGTAAATACTAGATTTCTCATTGTTCATATGTCACCAAGAAATATTTGACTCCATGCCCAATGGATAAGGCACTAATCTACGATTCTTAGAGCTTTCATGGAAAAAAGCACCATCCCAAGGTTGAGATAGATGTTGTGGCTCATTTGCATTTACTTTTTTAAATATTTCTCAAAATACCAAAAAAACATATATGGTATAAAATGAAAAAAAAATTGTATGTCGAAAAATAATTTTGATTTATATGTTGGTGTATTAACATTATGTGCGGAGATGTGAAGGCGGGTTGAGTCTGGTTTCTTCGCAAGCTTAGGAGAGACTAGCACTACAAAATACCAAATAAGCTCAAGAGGGTTACGCCGTGGAGAAAAAAAAATTGGTAATCAAGATCGTTTGTTCGTTAAAGGAACGTATGGAAGCCTATTGAATGAAACTGTGTTCATTATCGAAGAAATCATATAGCTTTCCCGAAGGCAGAGAACTGGTGTATTTTCCATTAAAAAATTAAGAGTTTTGGAAGAAGCGTAAAGGGGAAAATTGACGGTCAGGATCAAAGCGCAGAATTGAAGCAGAGAGATGGACGACGGAGATCATAACACAGAAATGCAAGTCAAATTGATCAGAGGTTGTGAAGAGGAGCCATGTGTTGGCCATAGTTTCCATCACACATCCACTTCGTGACTTTTAACACTTACCTCTCGTTTCTTATAACAAATCTGCAGATTTTTTATTTGCGATTGGCCCCACCTCCGCTTGCCACGTCATCCATCTCGCACATCGCACATCACATTTTGCGACTTTTAACACTTACCTCTCATTTCTTATAACAAATCTGCCGATTTGCGATTGGCCCCCACCTCCACTTGCCACGTCATCCCTCTCGCACATCGCACTTCACGAAATTTAACACTTACCTCTCCTTTCTTATAACAAATATTTTGATTTGTGATTTGTGATCGGCCCCACGTCCATCCTGCCACGTCACCTTCCCATTGTTGCATGTCGCAAGTTCAGGAGAAAAGTGCTAAGGAATATGTTATGAACGCTGAAGTTCTGAAATGCGATGGAAAGGCGGATACGATACCATTCAAAGGTTAAGTTGAATTTATTTAAATTCCAATATATGTGCAATTGCATTGGTTTTATGAAGAAAGTGAACGCAGGTAGTAGACTCGGGGAATGCCCAACCCCATGCAGAACAGAGTTGTATGTGGTGGTGCTTTGTAAATAAATGTAAGATTAAACACTGTAGGCACGAGCGGAAGAGGCAGAGTCGAGAAGAAGGGGACAAGATAACATGGTTTTGAAGCGCGGAGGCATAGGCAGAGTCAGGAAAAGGAGCATATGGTGGCACTGTTTGAAGCACAACTTGGGTCAAGTCGGACAAAGAGGCATTATTGCATAACTGTTCAGATACCGCATCAGAAAAAGAAAAGGCATGACAGCAAGCAAAAAAGACAAACACTGAACTCTGGAAGAGATGTAGGGCAAGGGTGTTCGATCTTTCAGGGAGACACATCAGCAACAAATCAGATTCAGCAAAAAGAATGATATTTCAAGTTTTAATTTTTTTTCTTTGTAAGTTAAGATCGAAGCTATAGTGATGTCCTCAATTGCAATGTAATAAGTAGTTTTAACAATTTAGGTAGTCGGAGTAGTTTCAAGATGTTTTAGGAGTTACGAATTGTTTTTGATGTATTTAAGCAAGATAGAAAGAAAGAAGAAGGGTTCTGAGTTTTGGACCTCTGGAAGACTAAAACTGTGGTACTTAATTTTATGAGGAATTAATGAAAGAAGCATCAAGTTTCCTGCAATTTTTTATGGTGATTTTTTCTTCTTGTGCCATTTTGTGTCCCTTCTTCTTTGAATGAAGTGAAGTAATGTAGCATTCGGTCTCTTAATTACATCTGTGAGTAAGAGTTAAATAACCTTAATTTGCGCTCCTTCACTTCAACTACTCTCCCTTCATAAACTCTCTTTGGAACTTAAAAGTAATAGATTCTATGTGTATAGCATATTATTTTGAGACTGCCCTGTCAAAGCTTAGTGACCACCGGTGCACTCTGATACAGGCCACGGGGAGTACGAGACGCTTAGGGATCGTTTTGACCTAACCGAGATCAAGATGGAGGTTAGTAGTGCAATCTTGAATTTTTTAGCGAGACGACGTTTAGGTCTTAGGGTTTCTGAACATGAGTGGGTCTTTCGCTGTCATGGAGTTGGTTTAAGTCGACAGGCATGTTATAGCTATGGGTTTCAATAGTGAATATGTGGACGTTGAGCCAGTGCCCGAAGACCTGCTCCCCTGCTGGGGTCACGAGGTATCAGAGAATAATTTGGATCGTTTCTTTCCAATCACTGCAGAGACTGATCATAGGTTCAGTGATGTGGGAGGAGTTCGCGGCTTATAGAACAGGGCAGTGTTGTTAGAAGAAACTCTACACAGTACTTTTAACGAGACGTGGAAGATTGGAATTCAAAAGGATTTGCACCAACTGTGAACCCTCTGGAACGCTTTGGAGGTGGTCTTCAACAGCCAGATCTACATCCTTTACAAATCTCGTCGGGGCCAGGTATTTATTTTATTTCCTCATACACTAGAGGCTCAGAAGATATTGTTGCGAGTTGCAGTTTTCAGGGCTCGGTGGGTCTGAAAGCTCTTGGGGAAGAAAGGCAGCAGGGCCTAGAGCTAAGTAGAGGTCGTGCTAAGGGTGAATCCTTTCTGTATAGAAACCTTTCTCTGTGTCAAGGAGTTAATTATTTGAAAAACCTTCTAACCCCTCAAGGGAAAGAAGCGGATAGTCTGGAACCAGTTCTGGGGGAGTTTTTGCCCCGATCTACCTGACTCTTCTCATAGTCCCTCAGAAGTCAAGATAGGGTTTCTACAACCTGTGCAGAAGAATCTGAATCTGTAAAACTTTTGGATAGCCTTGAAGGAGACAGACAAGAGGATGACAAAGTTCCTGAAATAAGACGAGAATCGGAAGGGAGTTTGAACAGGGTAGGAGTTAGAGCAGCTGAAGGAAGGCGACCAGAGTCGCCTGTTGAAGAAGCCCAAGATGCACCCAAAAGTCCGATGGAAGGAGAGGAAGGAGGCAGAAAGGAGGCTGTGGGAATGAAAAGAAAGAATAATAAGGCCATTAGGAGGAAAGAAGAGCGTCCATGTTGTGTTCTTGGAGTGGACATCTGTATAGACAAAGTCATGGAGGCAACTGAGACTATTCTTGTTGGCAGAGTCTGAGGAAGGAAGTTCTCAGCAGACTATATCACTGAATGGACCAGCTCGGAATGGAAAGATGCCCTTGGGAACCCATTGGAAATCAAAGTACTAGATAGAGGCTGGTTCAACAACAAATTTGAGCATAAAGATCATTTGGATTGGGTTCTAGAAAGAAATTGGTGCTTTGGAAAGAGACTAGTTTTGTTCAGGAGATGGACCCCGATGTTTGATGCACAGAAAGAAAAAATGGCTAAGTCACCTATATGGGTAAAATTTTCGGGCCTCCCTTTACCTTTCTGGATAGACTCCGCTTTTCGATCCATTGGGAACACCCTTGGTAAATTCTTAGAAGTCGATATGTCTTTCCAACAAACAAGATATCTGAGTGTGGCGAGAATTCTTGTAATCCTAAACCCTAGAGAAGGGCTAGCTAATGCGATGAGATTGAAGTACAGGGATTTTGAATTTCTTCAGACTTTTGACTATGAGCACCTTCCATTTCACTGTCACGGGTGCCACAAATATGGTCACCTTGCTAAGAGCTGCCCCCTTGGGCATCGCCTCAAAAGGAAGCAGAAAAATATTTTTAGGGAGACAATCCCATCAGTCAGAGCAGAAGTGAATAGGGTATAGGAGGTGGACCGAATGGAAGGGTTAGAGGGCTCGAACGTTGAAAAGGAGGACCCCTTGCATCTGGTGCAGATGGTGAATCAACAAAATCAGGATGCAATGAATCTTGTTTTGAAGTCCTCACAGGCCCTGATCTCCCAATCTGAATCAGGGGCTACTGGTGCATCTCAAGCGGGTATGCCTCCTGTCTCTAATCCCTCCTTATGCTCATCCATTTTTACTTTTATTTTGGATATAGTTGAGTCTGGTCCCTTCAGTCCGCACCATATGGAACATATGAATATGCATGTCATTTTGGAATCCATTGATAGTATCATTACGTCCCTTCCGTCTATTCCTGTGGCCTCCTCTCTTATTGCTGTGTCTGCCCTTGTCCCATCCCTGGCCAGTCTTCCTGAGGTGCCTCCTTACAATCTCAGACCTCTTGCAAATAGAGCCTAGAAATGAATTGATGTCAAAGAGCTAGAGTCTGATCCTGTCACGATTGGGCCAAGGAAGGCGAGAGGAAGGAAATCAAACATTTCCAAGGCCCAGTTAAAAGCAAAAATTGACATCGCAGATGGGAATCAGAGGTCTCTGTCGGGGGTGCTTAGAGCAGCGCAGTCACCCCCCTAGGGTTTTCGATGATTATTCTATCTTATAATTGTAGGGGTTTAGCTAGTCAGCCTAAAAAACTAGCGCTAACGGAGCTGGTAAAGTCTCAAAATCTGGATGTGATGATGCTCCAAGAAAATCTGGGCCAGGGGGAGGAGGTAAAAGGAATCCTTTCAAGGATGTTTCCGGGTTGGGTGTTCCAGGCCTTGGATGCCCATGGAAGATTGAGGGGTTTGGCGATGGGGTTCAACTCAGGAAGACTTAAGAAGTTGTATTCCTAGGGTTTTGAAAACTCTTTGGCGATGGAATTGTACTCTAACGAGATTTGTCACCCCCTCCTGATCCTCAATGTTTATGGGCCTTGCTCAGAGAGAGAGCAGTTTTGGAACTGTCTCTTTGCCAAATCTTGCCTAAAAAACCCTAATCTCATTGTGGGGTGGGACTTAAACTTCTCTCTATGGTCTTCAGAATCATGGGGTCCCTTAGCGAGGGCAGACCAGCTCACAGAGTTTTTTACAAATAAGTTGGCATCTTCTTGTATTGTGGATGCAAATTTGATCAAACCAAGACCAACTTGGAGGAATAGAAGAGTGGGAGATGCTTAGGTGGCAAAAAAGTTGGATCGGTTTCTCCTCTGTGAAGATCTGGTGGAAATATCCTCAGTCTTCAGGCATTGGGTCGAGGAGGGTGGTTTATCTGACCACCTTCCAATATTCCTTGAGATTAAAGGAGCTCTGAAAAAATCGGGCACTCCGTTCAAATTTAAATCCTCCTGGCTTAAAGATGAGTCCTTTAACTCCTTGTTCCATGCCACATGGAGAAAGGATAACACAGGGGATACCGAAAACTGGAGTAATCATTTTATGGAAAATTTGAAGATCATGAAGAAAGCAACCAAGGACTGGGCGAATACCAAGAAATGAAAGGATGGGGAGGAATTAAGAAAAATAAATGAAGAATTAGATTTCCTTGAAAAGCCGGAAGGAGCAGGATATTCAAATTTGGATTCAAGGAACAGAATAAGGGAGTTGGAAACTGCTAGAAAGAAAATTTTGCTGGAAAGAGAGGAAAGTTGGTATCTAAAAAGTAGGGCCATTTGGCTCCAAGCCGGAGATGAAAATACCAAGTTTTTGTAGAACTACGCAAAAGGAAGGAAAAACATCAATACTATTTGGGAGTTGCAGACGGAGAATGGTGGCCTAGCGTAATCTTTTGAAGAACTCTCTTCGCCGGGTTTAAACCACTTTAAATCTATATTCAGAGCTCTAGCGGATGTTTCTATAGCTGAAGTTATCAGAGTGGCACAATTTTTTCCAAGCTATATAGATGAGGAAGGCAACAACAACATCATAGAACCGGTTACAAAAGAGGAAGTGGAGGATATCCTTAAATAAGTGCAGAAGGATAAAAGCCCTGGCCCTGACGAATGGACTGTGGAATTCTCTCAACATTTTTTTGAATTATTAGGGGAGGAATTGGTAGAGGTGGTGGAGGAGTCTCGTTGTACAGGCACAATCTACCAGCCTTTCAATGCTACGTTCTTAGCCCTCATCCCTAAAAAATAACATCCTATTTCATTTTATGACTTTCGTCCTATTTCTTTATGCACTTGTATCTACAAGATAATAACTAAAGTGATAGCCTCTCGTCTGAAACCTTTCCTCTCCAAAAATATTTCATTGGAACAATTTGGGTTTTTGGATGGAAGACAAATCCATGACGCTATTGGGGTAGCCCAAGAAACACTTCACATCCTTAAAAAAAATAGGAAAAAGGGAGCTATTGCCAAAATTGACTTGTCAAAGGCCTATGACAAAATTAGCTAGATGTACTTGAGGCTATTGATGACACATCTGGGCTTTAGTTTTGAATTCATAAGATGGGTTATGGGATGCATCTCGTCATCCTGTATAGCAATTTTGATAAATGGATCATCCACAAATTTCTTCAATCCCCAAAGGGGTCTCAATCAAGGTTTCCCTCTCTCCCCTCTTCTCTTTTTATTGGAAGCGGAAGGTATGAGTTTGATGATCCACGAAGCAAAGAGACAAGGGGAACTCAAAGGTATAGAAGTGGTGGTGAATTTATTTGTGACTCACTTACTATTTGTCGATGACATTCTGTTGTTTGGTAATGGTAGTTTGGAGGACTGCCAATGCCTGAAGGAGGTCCTGGATCTTTTCCTGAAAGCTACAGGTCTCTACATAAATTGCCATAAATCGTCCCTAACAACATCTGGTCTATCTAGGGACGAAGTGGGTAGAATTGAAGCAGTGCTACAATTTGAAGTCAAACCTCTTCAGGACACTTTCAAGTACTTAGGATTTTTCCTTAATTCGGACTCTTATCTCATCCACGATTGGAAATGGATTATTGCAAAGATAGAGGCAGGAATGAATCACTGTAGTTTGAAATGGCTGTCCAGAGCAGGAAGACTGGTACTGATAAAATCAGTGGCGATGGCCATTTGGTGTACTGAGCTAGCCTTATTTTGGTCCCAAAAATTATTTTGGCCTCTATCAATAAAATTTGTAGCAGATTCTTGTGGGCAGGATCAAAGGTGGAACATGTGACTCCATGGGTGGCCTGGGAGAAAATAGTAAGGCAAAAGGTTGGGGAGGATGGGGCATTAAAGAAGTCCTCTCCTTTTCGAAGTCTCTAGCAGCTAAACTAGCATGGAGACTTATCACTGAGGATAACCTGTGGACCTCTGTTACAAAAAGGAAATATATCGATCCAATTCCAATCCTGGAATGGTTGAGACTGCCACAAAAAATTCAAAAAATTCCTCAGTAGTATGGAAGGAAACCATAGCATCTGTTAAGGTAATAGATTAGGGGCTAGCTTGCATGTGGGGGATGGTGCCTGGGTCAAGATGGGTCGAGACCCTTGGGTGGGTTGTTTGGGGCGATATGCTTTATCTAGAGACCTAATCGAGCTTTTGAGCCAAAGAGGTTTTACCACTCTTAACCAGATTGTAGATCAAGCAAGCACAACTTTATGGAGGCAAGAGTGGCTGAAAGGGGATGATATGCAACTGGAGGAAAGATCGTTGGGGGAATGGGAGGGCTACATCTTGGATCTCCATAATTCCAACATCAGGATTCAGGACAAAAGAGACGAGCTCAGATGGGTCCACTCCCCATATGGGATGTACACCCCCAAATTTGGTTATAATTGGCTCATGTCCCAGAAGGGTTGAGGGGAGACGGAGTGGTGGTTCAAACCACTATGGGAATTGAAAGGTTCGGCAAAGTCGAGACTGTTTTTCTGGTGCATTCTCTAGAATAAAGTCCCTACTTGGAACTTTCTGCAACGTAGGGGAAATATTGGTCCTAGATGGTGCTCTCTTTGCAAAGATAGTTTGGAATCCGTGCAACATGTTTTCCTCACTTGTCCCTGCAACATCAGTGTCTGAAATGAATCTCTGAGACTTCTTAAAATCCCCCAACGATGGGAAGGACAGGAGGTGATGGAAGCTTGGCAAAGATGGTGGTAGGAAGCCCCAAATGATATGGTTCATTCTATTCCCTTGTTGATCGCATGGGGAACTTGGATTGCAAGGAATCATGTTATTTTCAAAGACTCACACTTTCCGATCGGTAAGCTAGCAGCAGAAGGTGTATCCATTTATGATCATATTCCAATCCCCTCTTTACCTCAACAATCTCGAGTGATTCAACAGGAAATTATCAGGGGGGACATTCCATGGGCATATTTTGATGGGGCCTCGGATCCGCAAAATTGATGTGGAGCGGGACTGGTCATTCATGTTCCTATCGGAAAAATCCTCAAAACCTCAATTGGTCTGGGACAGGGGACAAATAATTATGCAAAGTTAAAAGCATTACATTTTCTTCTATGCTGGCTCTCTTTCTTGAGAATGAGAGAGGTTCAGATCTATGGGGACTCCTTAAATATTGTCAAGTGGTTCAATGGGACACAATGATGCCAAAATTATATTTTGCTTCCTTTACTAAATGAGGTATCCCATTTAAAATGATTTTTAATGAGATATATGTTTGCCACATTTACAGGGAACAGAACCATGATGTGATCATTTTCAAAAGGCATTCAAAGTGTGGTATAGGCACCCACTTTGCCTGGGAATCCCTTTGTTGTTGCTGTTTTCCTTTTTTGTTTTAAACTTCTAAACAAACATTATGTAATTTTGTTAATACTTTCAAACTCTATTTGGACCCTAGGCTGCTTTCCTCACAGAGGAGGCTCGGGGGTCCGAAATCCCTATATATGTTATGATACACTCAGAAAAACCAGATCAGTGTCTACTACCCGGTTTTGTTTTTTGGAGTTTTTGAAACTTCAACTAGACTCAGTGTTTTTCACTCCTTTGTTTCGAGCATTTTTTCCTAGAAAGGAAGCTCGAGAGGAGAAAAAAGATGATGAGAACTTTCTAAGTTTTGATCAAGGCTATCAGGTGAATGTTTCTCTCATTTCACTTCAGCTGTAACTCCGTCTCTCTCTTAACAAGGGGGAAACGCAATTTGTGGAATGCTCCATGCATATACTATGTAACTCTCTATGATTAATAGATGGCTCGATTTTTTCTGTGGAAAAATAAATAAATAAATAAATAAATATATATATATATATATATATATATATATATATATATATATATATATATATATATATATATATATATATATATTATTTTGAGTTTCTTCTCTCTCCATAAATTCATTCTGAGATTTAGAGTGGTAGATTCTCTGTTACAGCATATCATTTTGAGTTTCTTCTACAATTCTTCTTTTCCATTCAAATATCAGCAGTTAATGGCATTGTAGAGTCTTTCATTATACCGGGTTGTTAAGGGTTTTAAATAATTAATTTCCAAAGGGATTGAACAAATACCACCTAATATAATTACTTTATGACACACTTTCTAATAATGTCTTAAGCACTGATTCCTTTCCACAACCAAGGAATTGTCTCTTAAGATACATCACTTGAAGAAGCTTGAGAGTTGAAAAGAATAGTAAATATTAAGATAACTATCGATCAATAATTATCAAAAAAAAAAAAAAAAGCAAAAGCTATATTACTATGCAACTATCAAAGTTGTTAAATAAATGATATCCCATAAACTATATACGTGTTAATCCACTGTGAATTATTCCCAACACATTGATACTTAGAAATAAAGTTTAAATATTCCCAACACATTGATATTTAAGAAAAAATTTAAATCTGTAATAAAATATGCTTCCCAACCCAATGATATTTAAGAAAAAATTTAAATCTGTAATAAAATATGCTTCCCAACCCATTGATACTTATAAATAAAGTTTAAATATTCCGAAAGTATTGATACTTGGGAATAAGTTTAAATGTTGAATAAAATCTGGTGACACCTTTTGACCAGAAATTTACTACAATATATTAGAAGACTCACCATAAAAGCATAACAAATATGCCCATCATCTAGATTCTCATAAAAAGAAACACAATTTAAAATTATTACTTGTTTAAACCATGATAAATTCGTAATAATCTGGAAAGCCCAATAACAAACCTCATAGCTGCCCCTATAACACCTCTCCCCTATTCTCCGCCACAACTGGATTGTGATTGGGCTGACTTTTGATCACCATTGAAGGCTCTGTTTCGATGTTTGATCAACATAATGAGAAGTACAGGGTACTCTGATTGAAAGAACAAATCTATGAACGGTTGGCAGCAGGCCTGGAATTCGACGTTACACACAAGGTTGTTTTAAACATATTTTACAGTTAAATAAAAAAAAAATAAACCTCCAGAGAGACAGGTAAAAGAAAACTTAAACCTTAACTTTGTTGTGTATTCATTCAAGTTAACTGTCATAAATTTTAATGGCGGATTATGAATATGTAGATTCAATCGGGTTCATTTCTGATAAGTCATTCCCAAGTTTTGTCAATCCAAGTAATGTGTCTCATTATTACAGGGAGTGATTCTTTAAGATAGGCCTATCATATTTTCAATCACTTCTGTTTTGAAGGTTTGGCCATCAATTGCCACTTAAAAAGTCCTCGGCAACTCTCCTAGATTTTATGAATTTAAATCTCTTTAGCTCATGTTAAATTATATTCTTATATTTCATTTCCAACAGAGTTTCTTAATATTGTAATAGGGATAAAACTTTCAAATTTTTCATAATCATGGTTTTGATGAATCTCAAACAAAATGGAAATATTTCACCTAGGGGAGAGTTGCCTAACCTTAATGAAAATTTGACTTGTCAGGTTGAATAAATTTGAATTTCCAAACCTGGGTTAATGGGAAACTGCACCAGGAAGCAGAACACTTTGAGCACAGCAATCGAGTCTGATTACGAATCATGTCAGTTTTATTGAAATCTTGTCTCATCAACATCAATCGAAATCTTTCAGTTTTATTGCTTCTTTTCTTCATCTACATCATGCTTTTTTGTTTTCCCGTGTTTTCAATGATTTTTTTTCTTCTCTTTACTCTGTATTTTCAATGATTTTTTTGTTGTCATTAACCAGCCCAGTTGCCATTAGAAAGCAATGGAGATCCAATTCTTCCGTTATCAGCTCAAGAGGAGATTGAGAACCTGAGACAGAACTCTGGTTCCGATGCGTATATATTCACAGTTAATGAGCTCAAGACAATTACCAAAAACTTCATTGTGGATAATGTATTGGGGGCAGGAGGGTTTGGTAAAGTTTATAAGGGTTACATTGATGAGGACCTGAAGCCAGGCCTCAAGGCCCAGCCAGTTGCTGTCAAGGTCCTTGATCCGGATGGTTACCAGGGGCACAGAGAATGGCTGGTAAATTTTTAAGAAAAGTACTATCAAACAAGATATTGCTGGTTTAATTTGATGAAATTTTAGCCATTAACATTTTTTTATTTCTTTAATTTTCTTTGGATTGCAGGCAGAGGTCACCTTTCTAGGTAAGCTGAGTCATCCCAATTTGGTGAAACTCATTGGCTACTGTTGCGAAGATGAGCACAGATTATTGGTGTATGAGTTCGTGGCTCGTGGAAGTCTGGACAATCATCTATTCCGAAGTATGTTATTATTTCTTTCCTTTTTGCCAGCTTTTTGTTTAATTTATGTGAAGATTTACGTCCAGAAGCCTGCACCCTACCGTGTGTTGCCTGGTGAACTAGCTGGACAGGATCAGCTATTTTGCAGTTTAACCCATTGCCTGGTGAACCAGCTGGACAGGATCAGCTATTTTGCAGTGTATCCCAGGACACTTCCGTGACAACTAGATCAAACCCTCCAATATTTTGTGGATTTTTTTGGTCCCCAGGAAGAGCACATTTTCACATTTTCTAGCCGCAGTCTAACTAGACTGCTTTTTTGTCCTGAAAATCATGGAAATTCTGGTAAGATTTTAAGAAATTTTGGCAAGGTTTTTTGTAAATCTAGGTTATAACTATCAAACTTCAATATTTTGGGTGCCATAGAAGTTTTTGATGGTGCTGAACCCATTTCCACCATCAAAAACATGATTCAAACACTGCTACTACAAAATTTCTTAAAAATAATTACCTGGATTCCGGTCACTTTTGGCCGTCCCAACAATTCCTCTGCCTCCATAGACAACTCTCATTTTCTATTTCTTTAGTGCACATAAAAGTTTACATCATATAATCACACATATGTGGGTCAAGACATAAACTATAGTGTTAGAAACCAGAATGGATTTTGAACCAGTCCCCCTGTCAACCAAGTTTAGAACTAGAACTGGATCAAACTAGACCATAGAGGATTCAACGAAAATTTTCAATTTATGATTCCAAATCATTAGAGATAAAATATGCAAAGTTTGTTCAACAAAATCCATAATCAATGAGGCTCTAAATAGCCTCTAGAGTCCAAAAACAATGTTACAAGCTATTGGGCCACTAGCCTACTATAAAATCACTGATCAATATGATCACTCATTACCACTACTAGAAATGAAGTCATCGCCAGGAAGTACATAAACATCATTTGACTTAGAGTTTGGGAACTCCTCAAGGTCCGTTGCAACCATAACAGTAACAACAGCAGCAAAACTAGGCCTAGCAAAAGAGGGCCTGCTTTTGGAGGGAAACAACCCCAGTTTTCTTTAGAAACCACTCAAAACCACTAACTGTAAGTCCCACAGCTTGGCACATGCGGACAGGGTGTCTTGGAGCTGACCAGTCCAATTTATGTTGGAACCAGCTGGTTCATGCGGGTTGGTACCGGTTTAGGTACCGAACCAGCCTAACCGCAGGTCCTACAACACGACCCATTCAAATGAGGTGTCTTGGAGCTGCCCGGTCCAGTTTATATTGGAATCGACCAATTTATGCAAGATGGTACCGATTAGGTACCAAATCAGCCAATTTAGTACCTACCTGGTGCCAACCAGACTAGTTTGATACCCAACTGGTAATGACAGACCATAAACCACGTTTTTCTACCACTTTGAGGTGGCAGTGAGCTGACCGGCCAGTTTGACCAGTTACTGGTTCAAACATCCTACATAGGCAAATAGCACCAGCATATTCACTTTGACACCGTTTCCAAGAAATCTAAATAAATTCTTTCCTGGACAACCCTATCGTAGCTGAAAAATGTATGGGTATTTTTGGGTTTTGCTGAAGTATGATTGAATTACCAGAGTATGCATCATCGAGATAAAAATTGGGGTTTCGTTGGAAGTCAAACCTATAAGTTGTGAGCTGATCATTTATCTTGAAATTTTCTTTTCAAAAGGTTTGTTAAGTGGGTTTGGTTGATTGTTGACTGGTGACAATTGCCAAGCATTTTCCTTTAGTTGGATTTAAATATAGTCACTTGACATGGACCCCATCCCTAGAAGTCAATTCAACCAGTATCATGGAATCTGGCCACTGTAACTCCTGGTGGACCAAGCTTATTGTAGTCCCCAATTTGTTTAGCACTACAGCAGTTTCCTTTAGTTGGATTTAAATATAGTCACTTGACATGGACCCCATCCCTATAAGTCAATTCAACCAGTACCATGGAATCTGGCCACTGTAACTCCTGGAGGACCAAGCTTATTGTAGTCCCCAATTTGTTTAGCACTTCACTTCGATGTAGGAAGTCATTTTCCTTTTCTCTGATTCTGTTAAATGGTGTCTGAACTAGTTAGTAACTTTACTGCGTTTCTAAATCTAGCCGTCATTTAGATTCCTACTTGTATCAATATTCTCGATCCTGTGGCTTGGGTGATCACTAATTTTACATGCTTGCATGATGTATACAGACACGTTTGCTCCCCTGCCATGGTCAACTCGAATGAAGATTGCACACGGGGCTGCCAAAGGGCTAGCTTTTCTGCATGGATTAGAAAAGCCTGTTATCTATCGTGATTTCAAGGCGTCCAATATACTACTAGACACAGTGGGTGCTTCCAAAACCTAGCCTATTTAGAGTTGGACTTTTTATTTGGGGGCAATTTATTTTCAGAAACATTGGATGACTTAATGTGAATGTGATGTTTGAGATCTCATTGAAAAATGTTAAAGAACCAATCATACTATTACAAAACGAAATCATTCAAGAGTCACTTTTGGATTGATTGGAGCCCTTTTCTTATTTTATGCGTCACTGATGAAGGACTATACCGCAAAGCTTTCAGACTTTGGACTTGCAAGAAAGGGACCAGAACCTGGCCAGACTCATGTTTCCACTCGCGCTATGGGCACATATGGTTATGCAGCTCCAGAGTATGTCATCACTGGTATGTTCATAGAATAGAGATATTTTAGAATTCTACTGTAAATATTGATTTGTATATATTCATGTACCTATTGTATCCATTGTATCTATCTATTTTATATATTGTGTGGCTTTTAAAGCTTTCAAGCTAGCTGAAATCGTGATGATCCTTTTATAATTGTTTGAGTAACTTGGCATTGGGCAGTTTGATGAATGTGTGAATGGCCCCTGCCTGTTGCTAAACTTTAATCTTTTATATTTTTGTGTATAGGTCATTTGACGGCTAGAAGTGATGTCTACAGCTTTGGTGTTGTATTGCTTGAGCTGCTTACTGGCAAACGGGCTATGGATAAGACTAGACCTAGCAGAGAATATAATTTGGCTGAGTGGGCTCGTCCACTTCTCAACGACAAGCGGAAGTTGTTACCGATACTTGATCCTAGAATGGAGGGAGAGTATTCTGTCAAGGGAGCTCTGAAAACTGCTAACTTGGCCTATCGCTGTCTGAGCCAAAATCATAAAACAAGGCCTCTCATGAGGGATGTTGCTGATATGCTGGAATTCATGGAATTTATGCCAATTCCAGATGTCATCGAGTCACCAGAAAAGTCCGTCAGAGAGGCTACGGATAAATATGTAGATGAATATGAAAAAAAGCATCCCAATGGTAAATGAAATGAAATTTCTTCCATTATTATAGTTTTCATTTTTCTCTGTTATCAACAAATAAAGTTGCATCATCAAGATTAAAGTGTTTGAAATTTAGTTTTAGAAGATGCTCAGTGAATTTTTTTGTACTATGTTCATGGTGTTTGTTTAAGGCTATATAAGGATTTGACGAGTTTGCACACTTTTTGTTCTTGCCCCTTCAAAACAAAACTTCAGGTCATTTAAGGGTTTGACCAGTTTGCACACTTTTTGTTCTTGCCCTTTCAAAACAAAACTTTTTGGCTGAGACATGAAGATATTTTCTTTTAAGTCTAAATTCAATAAAGCGGTCTTCGCATTCATTTGATGAACTTTCGATCCATTCTAAGTTGCCAAGGCAAAGAGAGTTTGGATGGTGGCCCATTTTGCTGTGGGGGAAAAACCCTCTTCATAATCAACAAATTTTTCCAATGCAAATCTTTTCGCCATGAGCATTGCTTTGTGCTTGTCAAGTAATGCATATGATTTGTACATGTTCTTGTAGACCCACTTGCAGTGAATTGGTTTGGTTTTGGATGAGGGGTCCACCAACTTCCATGTTCCATTTTTTTATGAAAGAATCATACTCCCTCAGCATTGCTTGTTTCCATTCATCACGAGAAGCCACTTCTTTAAAGGAAGTTGGTTCAAAGTTAATAGATAAATTCACTTCACAATTAGATGAAACATCCATATCATCAATTGAATCAGAATTATCTATATCGCCTGCATCTTGTTTGGTGGAACTTTTCGGTTTCCGTCTTTTCAAACTTATCAAGATGAAAACTTTGAATTGTTTTGATGAACCATTTTGAGGGGTTTGTATGAGATAGTCCAGGTTGCTCCATTGATTGAGATGAGTCTGCATCAAGATTCAACCTTCCAATTCTCTCAATCACATCACTTAAAGGGTCTTTCCTGATCTTAAAAGTGGTTGGAACTTCATGATAGGGAGAAGATGCTTCAAAAAGAGATTCCATAGATTGATCCAATATAAGGACCCCCCTTCAAGATGTGGAATCTCATTATCAAATTCATGATAAGTTTTTGCATGAATGAATGTATCCAACTCATCAAGTTGCGGCTCAATAGTGTTTTCAATCATAGAAGATTAAAAAAAATCACATCTCTAGAGAAGATTAACATCTTATTTACCTCATCATAAAAAGGATATGTTATGGTGGTATTTGAATACTCCAAGAAGACACATTTCTAGCTGGTTCCACCAAACTTGATTCTTTGTTCCTTAGGAATTAAGACATAACATGTGGAACCAAAGACCCTGAGATATTTTACCGAAGGAATGTGGCCATACCACATTTCATGAGTCTTATTTTTGAGAGCATGAGATAGACATTTGTTTTTACATATATTACACATAAAATTGCATCAACCCAAAACATCAACTTTACATTTTTGAAAAACATCATTAAGCAAACCATATTTATGATAGTCTTGATCATTCTTTCAGCTACATCATTTTGTATGTAACAATAGTTTAATGTTGAATCCCATGTTGGTGAAGATAGTTTTCAACTTCATTAGAAGCATCTATATCACACAATTTAGGTTCGAATTGCACTTCAACAACAATTAAGTTTGATTCAAATTCAATTTTTTATGAAATTCCTATAAAATTCAACTTTAAATTCATATATATATATATATAAACATTGACAGTAAACATATATAGATAACTTAATCATAATAACATCTAATTATCAGTCACATTAATTAAATGTGAAGATACACCATAATAATTTGTAAATGCTGAGAAATGACATAACTTTTCAACCTTGAAAGTTTAAAATAATGTGTATAATATCAAATTCTTGAAATCTTTGAAAAAGCAAAAATAAAAATAAAACATAATCAGAATTTAGACCTACAAATCATTGTAAAATCATGAAAAACATCTTTAAATTTCAAAAATAAATAAATAATATCAAACAGTTATAATCCGTAAATGCCAAGCTCAATTTTTGTTTTATCAAATTCGGCTTTAGGTTCGAATTCGAATTCAATTAGGTTAGACTTTTGTTCTCGGCCTTAAAGTTCGGAAAACCTAAACGAAGATGAATTGTTTTTCATTCGGCAGCTTGAAGTGATGTCTACGACTTTGATGTTGTATTGCTTGAGTTGCTTCGCCTTTTTACTGCTAATCAATTTACTTTTTAGTAAGAGGTATGCGTATATTTTTTTTTATTTAATATGGAGTAGATAGAAAGTAATAGTATTGATATTGCATTATGTATATTTCGTTTTATTTTTAATTTATAAATAAAATTTAAAATTAAAATATGTTAATTAAAAAATAAATAAAATATTATCAGCAATGAGTAAAATAAATGTAGTTCAAAACTTCCACCAAGCTCTATGATGTGATCAATCTCAAAAATATTTTATAACTAGCAATTGCACTATATGTTGCAAAAGAAACGTCGTAAGGCAATGGCATAAGAAAAAGTAGCCTAGAAGAAATAAGAAGACAATAGCATAGGAAAGAGTAGCCTAGAAAAAATAAGATGTTGTAGAAAAGGAGCCATTATGAAGGAATGAAAGGAATATTTTGCTCCCATGGAAGCAGGTTGTGGAGGTTTCAAAGATATTGATGATAAGAGTTATGAACCAGAAAATTTTGTTCTAGATTTTGAAATATGTAATTGGGGGTGAAAACATATATGTAAACCAACATAATCTGTTCACATATATAAAAAAATTGCTATAGATGTTGAAATAGGAAATTGGGAGTGAAAATCTTTTGGTGATTAATAATCCTCTAAAACAAGCATGAAATGAGTATGTAACTCAAATAAGATATTTTAAATACATGCAAGTACAATCTATCTAGCATAGATGTAAGTAAAGAGAATTTTTATTAACAAAAATAGAGTTTACTCCAAGTTCCTCTACATATCCGAGCGCCAATTGCATGCTTATCAGAAATTGTATATGAAGAACAATAGTCTTGGTATACAAAAAAGTGAATGTCATTTTAATTGAGACATTTTTGGAAGGAGATATTGTTCTTTATGTTATGGTTTATTTTCTTAACTCCAAACTTGGTTTAGTCTTTCTCTAAATACATAAGAAAAAAAAATACAAAGTAAATTCACAAATTTAAGTTATAGTTTTATATTTTATAATTATAAATCCAGTTTCTTATTAAAATATTTTACACATCTTAGGTTATTATAAATTGATCAAGAGTATAGAATTTTTAGGGTGGTGTTCTATGTCCACTGAAATTCCCATTGAGGTCCATCACTATGTATAGGGTTCATTGCAACCTTGGATATATTTTGTGAGTTGTTGTGATTTTTTCTTGTGGCTACAACTTAGTTTTGGTTTTCACCTAGTTATCATGATTCAAAACTTTGTTATCATCTTAGATACTTATAGCATTAGCTATATTCTCTGAGCTAATGTGATGTTTTGTTTGTCACAATGACTCAAAAATCAGTTATTAGACCACAATATTGACTTTCTTGTTGCTTGTTTTGTTTATGAACCTTTTTAAAAAAACCAAAGGAACATTTGATTTTACGATGTGATCTCCACAACATGGGTGGGGGTTTCAAAAATTGGAAAGTAATTGAGTGGTTATTGTTAGAAATTATTGTATAAGATGGGAAATTTGGATGCTTTGTAGACAATATGGATGTCATAACAGATATCATTTTTGAATTTGTTAGTGTCTCTGGCCACGATGCATCTAATAGGATCCATTTCAACTAAGAACATCAATACATCATTGTGTGAATGATAACTTGTGACATCCCTAGCCATTTTCTTTGATTGTGGATCAAGTTATAAACTAATAACTTGTGAAATCTGATGAAGCCCATCCCGCTTACATGTGGCAATGCACAATTGTTTTGTAATCAAGAGTTGATATTTCGAATGTATTGGATTAACACTCCGCCAGGTCACTGACAACTCATCAAACAAAATAAATGTAAGCGTGACACAAGGAATTGATAACATTTAATTACTGTACTTGGGGATTTTTTGACTTCTGTGGCAATCACTACGTATCTGTTTCATGAGCTGGTGCATTTATTCCACCTTACTCCGACCTTCGCACCATACTCCTCGCTCTATGAAACTGCACTTCTACTGTGGTTATTGTATTTTCCTTAACTGAGATGAGAGGAGGGTTTTCTGACCTCCACAAACCCTTCGGTTCTGCACGGAGATTTCGCTAATGCACCTCTACGTCTCTGTGTGAGGGTTATTATCCTCCCTTCTGTTAGATGAACTCTGTCCTGGTCTCGTTGTGCGATTTTCTGTCAATTTCTCTGCCTGTGAACCTTGCAATGCAACTCGTTACCCAGATAGTTGGTAATTTCTTTGTTGATGTTATTTTATCTTGCTATTTCACATTTGTGTGTTCTTGCACGTTCAGTTTCTAATGATATGACTGTATGATCTCTATTTCATTTCAGGTTTCGACTGTCACGACTTCCTGTGGCCGCCTACAGCTCAAAAAAACAAAGTCACAGGTACTTCGCTCCTTCCCTGTTGGAAACTTTATAGTTTTTATTCGAGGTCTCTGACCGTCCTACTCCTCTGTGAGGAGGCTCTGTTGGTTCAAAACATGAGACGTTTGTTCTGCTCAGTCCTCAAACCCTCTTGGTAAGTTGGTCTGTGACTTGTCTGTCTAATTTGCACATTCTTCTCTTGTCAATTTGGTTTCACAAATTGCTCTGGATTCTAATAGAGATTCGTTGTGTGTGTTATAGGTTCTCACTTCGATTTTTCTTGTCCGGCGGCCTCTCTTTAATGTCAAAACCCTAATGGTAGGGTCGACTCCATTCTGTACTTTCTATAGCTTAGAGTTTGTAACTTCTTGTTGCCAGACTCTGGTCGGCTGTTAGAGTTTCTCAATGTAGTTGATTAAAGATGATGAATGTTCTGTGGGCTTTGTCGTTTCGTTGTAGTTGTATGATTTTTGTTACAAACCCTCATTCGGTTAAATGTTCGAGACCCTGTCTCTCTCTCTTCTCGACAGTTTCAGAACTTTGACAAACTCTTAAATAATTAACACGGAAATTTTTTTCTTCGTAATCAATTTCAAACTTGTTCTGTGTTGGTGAACTTACCTGTCACTATCTATAATCATTTTTCCGGTTGACTTCGCTATGGAAATGAAAACTCCGTTCTTTCTTGACCAGTGTAAAATTTTTCCGCTGCCTGCGTAGTCCTGTTAATGGTTATGAACAAGGAATGTTCTTCCTCATGTACACGATATCTCGTCTCTTAATTTAATTCAATTACTTTCAGATCGATTATGTTTACAAATTTCAAGTTAAAGTGCTTTACATATGATAGTAGGGAAAAATAAGATTTCGTTTCACAAGTAATCAGATGTAAATTAACAACTTTGCTGGAAGAATTCAAGTTATAGATGGCTTTCAAATTCTATTTTATATATCTTCTGTCTGATGGAAAAATTGAACCTACAGTAAATGAATTTCTTCTATTTATATGCCTGTAGGTGATAATCTGTTTGTTTTTCAGTTGAACTGTCAACCGCATTATTCGAACGACATTTCCAGTTTCATAATAAAAAAAAACTTCTAATTAACTACAAAAACATTTTATTTTCCTAATCCTACTGTCCTTGTCTAAATAATGAATAATAAAAGTAATTAAAACACAGGTTTAGTAACCTATCCAAAAACACGTGTAACAGTTAGACAGTTAGCCATCTTTCATCTACTCTGAGTTAGATTCTCCTGCATCAAGCTCCCGCAGTCACAAAAAGTCATGGCTCCGTTCCATGAGATCGTTGACCGAATAACTAGCCTTCCGTATCTGCGCTTTGTCAAGCCACGAACTATCCTCAATATGATGGTTCTTCCACTTGACCAAATACCGTAGATATTCCTTCCTGCGTGTGCGCTTGGCTACCTGTGTGTCGAGAATACCCTCGATCTCAAGGGGTTTTGCTGTGGGCATCTGTCTCACCCAAGAACCTTCTTCAAGTTGGGTGTCCCGTTCTGGCCATATTGTCGTGTCATCCTCAGAACCAGCAGTATAAGGAAATAGATCTGCCACATTAAAGATGGGTGAAATACCTATTCCTAGTGGCAACTATAATTCGTAAGCATTGGTGGAAAACTTGCGAATAATTTTGCAGGGGCCAATCTTTTTAAATTTCAACTTGTTGTATTCCCTTTTTGGGAATCTTTCCTTGCACAAGTGTGCAAGAACCTCATCCCCAACATTAAACTTAACCTCCCGCATTTTTGAATCTGCCTGTTGTCTGTACTTTTGACTGTTGTCCTGTAATTTTATTTTCACCTGCTCATGTAAGTCGCTCATTGCTTGGGAAAAATATTCTCCATCAGCACTCTATTTTTCAAGTTTTCCTAAATCCCACAGCTCATGCACTTCACGAGGATGCATGCCATACAAGACCTCGAAGGGACTATAACCCGTTCTGCGATTTGGTGAGTCATTGTAAGCGAATTCCGCTTGAGCAAGTACGCGATCCCACATCCGAGAATTTTCACCTATCAAAATCCGTAGCAGATTTCCTAAGCTCCTGTTTACCACCTCTGTTTTCCCATCGGTCTGTGGGTGGTAGGTGGAGCTGAATTGTAACTGAGTGTCCAACTTCTTCCAGAGGGTACGCCAAAAATTTCTGGTAAACCTCACATCCCTGTCGGAAATGATGGACCTCGGCAGCCCATGCAGTCTGACAATCTCTGTAAAAAACAAGTGTGCTACGTGAGTGGCATCACTGGTTTTCCTGCAGGGTATAAAATGTGCCATATTCAAGAATTGATCCACTACCACCATCACTGAATCAAAACCCCATTGTCTTCTTGGCAGACCCAAGACAAAGTCCAAACTGACCAAGTCCCATGGTCTACTCGGAATAGGCAGTGGCATATAAAGTCTTGCATTCTGACTGCAACCTTTTGCCAATTGACACATTTTACATATGCTTACGTACCTCTGCACGTCTCATCATATCCTTGGCCAGTAATAAAAGTGCTCAATCTATGATAATGTCTTGTCTATGCCGAAATGTTCGGCTAGACCTCCACTGTGCTTCTCGTGAATAATGTTCTCCCTCATCGAACAATTGAGAATGCATAACTGTCATCCCCTGAAAAATAATCCCTCCTATAAATTGTAGTCCAACCATGGACTATTATTTCTCAACAAATGGTTTTGACAGGCCTCATAGGCCTCCTTAAAGTCTACATCTATCTGATACAGATCCCTCAAATGCTAAAAACCCAAAACTTGCATTGTACTTTCCTGCAAGAGCAAAGCCCTTCTACTCAACGCATCTACCACCTTGTTGGCCTGCCCACTAATATGTTTCAGCACAAATGTACAAATCTGCAAATACTCAACCCATTCTGCATGTTTATGGTTCAACTTATGCTGCTGCATAATATACTATAACACAGAATTATCAGGAAATAAAACAAACTCATTACCTAATAAGTAGTGTCTCCAGTGCTTCAATGCTTGGATGACCGCATAGAATTCCTTATAATGGGTTGAGTATTTCTGCCTACTTTCGTTAAGCTTCTCACTGAAATAAGCGACCGGCTTGTCCTCCTGGCTACGTACTGCCCCAATGGCTGTACCGTTGGCATCACAATGAACTTGAAAAATTTTGTTGAAGTCATTCAACCTCAATATCGGTCTCTCAGTGATATTCCTCTTCAAAGCCTGGAAAATATTCTCTGCTGCCTCTATCCAACAAAAAGGCTGATTTTCCTTCTTAATTGTATCCAACATGGGTGCGCAGATTTCACTGAAATTCCTGATGAATTTTCTGTAAAAACTTGCCAATCCGTGAAAGCTTCGGATTTCAAATGGACTCTTCGGGGATGGCCAGCTAACTATAGCTGCAACCTTTTCTGGGTACATCTTCAACTCATTTTCTGCAATTACAAAACCCAGATACACTAACTCTTGTTGAAAAAAAGTACACTTTTTTAGATTTATTAGCAACTTAGTCTACTGCAACTTCCTCAATACACTTCGAACATGCCTGAAGTGTTTTTCTCTCATCTTGCTGAAAATCAATATGTCATCCAAATAAACAATTACAAACTTCCCAATGAACTCTTTCATCACTTCATTCATTAGGCGCATAAACATACTAGGGGCGTTACTAAAACCAAATGGCATCACCAGCCATTCATACAGCCCTTCATTCGTCTTGAAGGTTATTTTCCAATCCTCATCCCCTTCTTGAATCCTAATTTGATGGTAACCACTCTTCAGATCGATCTTCGTAAAGTATGCTGCTCCGCTCAAACAGTCCATCATGTCATCCATTCATGGAAATTGAAACCTATACCTTATGGTAATCTTATTAATAGCCCTTGAGTCTGTCCACATTTGCCATTCTCCACCTTTTTTTGGAGCGAAAACTGTCGGAACTGCATAGGGGCTCATGCTTTCTCTAATCAGCCCTTTATCCAGCAATTCCTGCACCTGTTTCCTAATCTCCTCATGGTCCTTAGGACTCATATGGTAAGATGCCTTATTTGGAAAACTAGCTCCTGGTATAAAGTCAATACAATGACTGATGCTCCTCTTAGGAGGCAGTTCATCCGGAAGATCATCCACTATGATATCACCAAAATCCTACAACATATTCTGAATCTCCTTTGGTAAATTTGTGATCTTTGTGTGTAGTACCACCATCCTTGGCCTCCTCACAACAACAAAATTTACATCATTATCGTTGATCTATTTCAAAAATTATTTTCCTCCCATCAGTAATTCTTTAACCCCACTAGCTTCTGCTGTATTTTCCTCCTTGATGGGTACAAGCGTGTGCTTAACCCCATCCTTGACAAACTTGTAACAATTTTTCTTTCCATCATGAACCACTTTCCTGTCATACTGCCAAGTCCTCCCTAACAGTATGTGACATACATCCATCGGCCTAATATCACAGACAATCTTGTCCTTGTACCTGCCAATGTGAAATTCTACTTCGCACTGCTCATCAACTAATAGCTGATGTCCCTTCTGCAGCCATGACACTTTATAGGGAGTGGGGTGCTTCAATCATTTCAACCCCAACTTATCTACCATTTCTATGGCCACCAAATTATCGGTACTCCCACTGTCAATTATCAGTTTGCAGCACTTGCCCTGTGACTTGCAAACTGTCCAAAATAAAGCTTTTCGTTGATTCAGTTCTGCAACTTCTTTGGCTGGTTTCAACAACACTTTATTCAGCACCAAAGCTTCCCCTGTCTCAGGCACATTTTCTACCTCCTGGGGTGGTGCCTCTGCTTCCTCTGTTTGGGCAACATAAGTTCCTCTACCATCTGCTAGTTCCCCCTCAGGACACTCATAAGACTTGTGCCCCCACTTATGGCATCTATATCATTGGGCAGCTCCTCTGCCCCGACCATTTCCTCTTCCCCGCTGGTATGGTCGTCCCCCTCTGGTGTTATTGTCCTTTTCTACTATCCCTGAAGGTTTGGAACTACTGCCTTCTTCGCTGGAATTTCTGCCTCTACCCCTGCCAAAAGCCTTCCCTTTTCCTCTACTAGATCCTCCTCCTCTTCTGGCATTTTTCTTTCTGATTATTTTTTCTTCCGCTTTCAAAGCACACTGATATGCCTCATCAATAGTTCTGGGTGAGATAATACTAGTTTCATCCAGTATCTCCCCTCTCAAGCCATTTACAAATATGGCTGTCTTTTCAGGGGTGTCTTCTATATACCCCGCTCTCAAATTCAACCTGTAAAATTCCTCCATGTATTCTTTAATAGTTAAACCTTTTTTCCTCAGATTTTGTACCTATCTGTACAGCATAATCTGATAATATTTTGGCAAAAAAATTTCTTTCAGTTTCGCCTCCATCCTAGCCCACTTTTTAATAGGCGATTTATTCATCATCTTCCTCTCCGCCTGGACATTGTCCCACCACAAGGATGCATGTCCCTTCAACTTGGTGGCAACGAATTTTACCTGCCTATCTTTGTTTATTTCTTCAAAATTGAAATACTTTTTCAACTCACTAAGCCAATCCAGCAGCACATCTGCTGATAGATTCCCATCGCAAGTGGAAAGCTCATGTCTTGGCTTGCTACTTGATAACAAAACCGACCTCAAAAATCTAAGTTTAGTTCCTTCTCCTTCAAAACCATCTGTCACTTCTGCAACCTCTTCATCACTGTCATCCCCTACATCAGGGTCCCTTCTTCTTCTAGCCTCCACTGCTGCTAATCGCTCATTCAAAACACGAATTTCCTCCCTCATTCCTTCCTCTGCTAATCTTCGATTAGCTCTTCCCCTTCCTCGTCCTCGTCTACCAACCTCCATGTTCACCGTTCAAAAAACCCGCTCTGATACCAAAAATGATGAAGCCCAGCCCACTTACAGGTGGTAATGCACAATTGTTTTGTAATCAAGTGTTCATATTTCGAATGTATTGGATTAACACTCCTCTAGGTCACTAACAAATCATCAAACCAAATAAATGTAAGTGTGACACAAGGAATTGATAACGTTTAATTAATGTACTTGGGGATTTTTCGACTTCTGTGGCAATCACTATGTATATGTTTCATGAGCTAGTGCATTTATTCCACCTTACTTCGACCTTCGCACCATACTCGTCGCTCTATGCAACTGCACTTCTACTGTGGTTATTGTATTTTCATTAACTGAGATGAGAGGAGGGTTTTTCGACCTCCACAAACCCTTCGGTTTTGCGCGGGGATTTACCTAATGCACCTCTGCGTCTCTGTGTGAGGGTTATTATCCTCCTTTCTATTAGATGAACTCTGTCCTGGTCTCGTTGTGCAATTTTCTGTCAATTTCTCTGCCTACGAACCTTGCAATGTAGCTTGTCACCCGGATAGTTGGTAATTTCTCTGTTGATGGTATTTTATCATGCTATTTCACATTTGTGTGTT
The DNA here is from genome assembly GCA_034641835.2 of Pinus albicaulis. Classification (NCBI taxonomy): domain Eukaryota; kingdom Viridiplantae; phylum Streptophyta; class Pinopsida; order Pinales; family Pinaceae; genus Pinus; species Pinus albicaulis. The sequence continues at coordinate 1,441,177,099 of CM076580.1, forward strand.
CTTTCACGTTCAGTTTCTAATGATACCACTGTATGATCTCTATTTCGTTTTAGGTTTCAACTATCACGACTTTCTGTGGCCGCCTACAGCTCAAAAAAACAAAGTCACAGGTACTTCGCTCCTTCCCTGTTGGAAAATTTACAGTTTTTATTCGAGGTCTCTGACTGTCCTGCTCCTCTGTGAGGAGGCTCTGTCGGTTCAAAACCTGAGATGTTTGTTCTGCTCATTCCTCAAACCCTCTTGGTAAGTTGGTCCGTGACTTGTGTGTCTAATTTGCACATTCTTCTCTTGTCAATTTGGTTTCACAAATTGCTCTGGATTCTAATAGAGATTCGTTGTGTGCGTTACAGGTTCTCACTTTGATTTTTCTTGTCCTGCGGCCTCTCTTTAATGTCGAAACCCTAATGGTAGGGTCGACTCCATTCTATACTTTCTATAGCTTAGAGTTTGTAACTTCTTGTTGCCAGACTCTGGTCGGCTGTTAGAGTTTCTCAATGTAGTTGATTAAAGATGATGAATGTTCTGTGGGCTTTGTCGTTTCATTGTAGTTGTATGATTTTTGTTACAAACCCCCGTTTGGTTAAATGTTCGAGACCCTGTCTCTCTCTCTTCTGGACAGTTTCAGAACTTTGACAAACTCTTAAATAATTAACAGGGAAATTTTTTTCTTCGTAATCAATTTCAAACTTGTTCTGTGTTGGTGAACTTACCTGTCACTATCTATAATCATTTTTCCGCTTGACTTCGCTATGGAAATGAAAACTCCGTTCTTTCTTGACCGGTGTAAAATTTTTCCGCTACCTGCGTAGTCCTGTTAATGGTTATGAACAAGGAATGTTCTTCCTCATGTACACGTTATCTCGTCTCTTAATTTAATTCAATTACTTTCAGATCGATTATGTTTACAAATTTCAAGTTAAAGTGCTTTACATATGATAGTAGGGAAAAATAAGATTTAGTTTCACAAGTAATCAGATGTAAATTAAAAACTTTGCTGGAACAATTCAAGTTATAGATGGCTTTCAAATTTTTTATATATATCTTCTATCTGATGGAAAAATCGAACCTACAGTAAATGAATTTCTGCTATTTATATGCCTATAGGTGATAGTCTGTTTGTTTTTCGGTTGAACTGTCAACCGCATTATTCTAACTACATTTCCAGTTTCATAATAAAAAAAAACTTCTAATTAACTACAAAAACATTTTATTTTCCTAATCCTACTGTCCTTGTCTAAATAGTGAATAATAAAAGTAATTAAAACACAGGTTTAGTAACCTGTCCACAAACACGTCTAATAGTGAGACAGTTAGCCATATTTCGTCTACTCCGAGTTAGATGCTCCTGCATCAATTATCATTTTGAATGAAAACATTTTCATCATTGATTCAAACCTTTATTATGAGTCTAGATGCTTGGTCCAAAAAAATAAATAGTCATTACTTATGATATATTCCTAAAGTGGATCTATTGGGTAAAGTGAAACAATACACACAGAAAGTAAAACCAAAAAACCATTCGAAAAATATGCCCAAAAATAAAAGCTAAATCCTATTCCAAATAAGCCCAAAGATATGAGAGGAGTACTGAGACTAAAAACATGGTGAATAAAAAAATGGTTCAGTGTTACTGATTTTTTATTTGTGCAGTCCTCTCATTATTATGACATGCAAACTTTGCTCATTCTACCTATCCTTTCAACTTCAACTTTGCATATTTTTTCTACCTTTAGCCCATGTTCATACTTTAAACCTTATTTATAGTGATATAACCCTAAATTATAGGTATAATTAAATATTATAATAAATTTTTATATATTAAATGAGATTAATTGTAAAATAAATGTAAATTATAAAACATTATATTAAAAAATATATTATCTTATTTATAGATATAAATAATACAAAAAACATTATTTATATCAAATTATATTAATTGTAGATATAAATTATAAAAGAATATGTTAAGGAATATATTATTATGGTTAGGTCAGTATTTTAAATCCAACTTATAGTACTTTTGATGTATCTTGTGGCTATAAATTATAATTAACATTACGTTTGTTAAATTAGATTAATTCTAATACACTATCAATTAAATATTATATTAAGAAAATTAAATTAAAAATATTATAATTTTAACATATTTAAAAATATGATAAAAATGTTGAAATGCATTTTTACATTACACTTACACATATTCTCAATACTAAATTGCAAAATACCTTTTCACACAATAAACTTCCAATATTATATCTAATTTTTTAATACACTTTTACATTATATTTTATATTTGTATATATATTTTTTAATGAACTTTTTATGTCACAGCTAACATCTTATATTACTTAAAATTTGAAGCGGTACATATTTACATATCAAATATGTGGAAATGTGGAAAGTTTGTTGAATTAAATTTTATATATAATAATTTATGGAATTTATTTGTAGGGATGACATTTTTATAGAGTTATTTATAATAAACAAGGTTAAGTAAAGAAAAATGTTATTAATTTAATTATTTTGATATAAGTTAATATTTGTAATAAATTAATATTTAAATAATGTACAAATAACTAAATCTATTGTAATTAATTAACTTTATATTTATGTCGTAAGGCATTCTTACTTGAAAACAATTTCTCTAGTCAGTATGTCCATATTTGAGTCATTGGAACAAATGTTAAATGATTGAAATGTTTTAGGCCATTAGATTCACAAGAAAATAGTTTTTTATATGTTTTTTATAATGTTAGTTCTTTTATTTTTAATAAGTTGGATGGAATTTAATTTTCATGACTTTTAAGTTAAAAAATAAAATATTCTTATGTTTTTTTAAAGGGTTCATAAACAAAAAAGACAACAAGAAAGTAAATATTGTGGTATAATAACTGATTTATGAATCATTGTGACAAACAAAACATCACATGAGCTCGCAGAATATATCTAATGCTATAAGGATATGAGATAATAAAAAATATTTGAATCATGATGACTAGGTGACAACCAATACTAATTTGTAGCCACAAGAAAAAAATCACAACAACTCACAAAACATATTCAAGGCTACAATGAACCCCATACATAGTGATGGACCTCATCGGAATTTTAGTGCACATAGAACACCTCCCTAAAAATTCTATGCTCTCGATCAATTTAGAATAACCTAAGATTTCTAGATTGGATGTTGAGGTGGGAGGTACAATAGTTGAGGATGCTTCTGTAAGGGTAAGGAAATTTAGATACTCTACCCTCCACCAAAGCTATAAAAAATGAGGCTTGTAGATTATAGTTTTACAAAATTGACACTATTTGATTAAGAATAAGGTACAAACATGGGGTATTTAAAAAATAATAAGAGGAAGGTATATGAGGGCCATGGTAATTAATGTGATTCTTTGAACTATTTTTATTTAAAATAGTAATTTGTATTTTTATTTTTTTAAATGAATATTGCTAAATGTGTTGTACTATTTTTATATAAAATAGTAATTTTTATTTTTATTTTTTAAATGAATATTGCTAAATTTGTAATTGAGTAAAATGTATTAAATTGATATTCTAATTTTTAAGATATTTATTTAAAAAATTCAAAGTATGGTGAGTTTTGTTTTATTAAGATTTACACTAGATGTGTATAGAATGAGTCTATCTCAAGTCCCAAACAAGATTCTTCTTTCTCTTCATATTCTAGCTTGCATCTTAACACTCCTCCTCTCCTCCACCATGCATAGATTTAAACTATGAGGCACAAGGTAGTTGTTGCATATAGGAACATTTAGATATGACAAGAAAAATGTGATACTTTATTGTAATTTTCTCTACAAATGTGATGGAAAATGTTCCCTAAATGTGGAAAATTTCATGGTTAATTTAGTATAAGCTACATGAAAATTTACACGTGTATACAAGATCAAGAAATCTATGCCCAATATCCAACAACACAGAGCAAGACATGTTCACCAATTCAACAGTTGCTACGAAATATCTCTCAGTGCTAGAGTTTTTTTCTCAATAAACTTGTTTCTACTACTCTTGAACTGATGAAAGCCTTGTTGTTGCATATATGAGAATTTAGATATGATAAGAAAAGTGTGATATTGTGTTATAATTTCTCTACAAATGTGTTGGAGTTGTTTTCTCAATAAACTTGCTTTTACTGCTCTTAAGTGATGAAATCCATCGTTGTTGCATATAGGAGCATTTATCTCTAATAAGAAAAGTGTGATATTGTGTTATAATTTTCTCTACAAATGTGTTGGAGTTGACAATAAACTTGTTTTTAGTGCTCTTAAGTGATGAAATTCATTGTTGTTGCATATAGGAGAATTTAGCTCTGATAATAAAAGTGTGATACTCTATTATAAATTTCTCTACAAATGTGATGGAAAGTGTGCCATGAATGTTGGCAATTTCATGGTTAATGTAATATAAGATAAATAAAAATTCATTTCTTCTACACAAGATCAAGAAAGCTATGTCGAGTAGCCAACACCACAAAACAAGACATGTTTGCCAACTCCATAAATGCTATCCAATCTCTCTCGATTTTGTAGCTATTTTCTCATTCCCATTAGTTTTACTGATCTTGAAGTGATGAAAGCCACCTCCCCATAAATTTTTTATTGTATGCGCAAAGAACCAAAAAAACTAACTTCATATCAGCGATACTGAAAAAACAAGAACATGGCAGACACGAGGGACATCGTGGTAAATAACAATGTGATATTTTGAATATTTTCAAAGATCATGAAGGAAATAATACATAGGTGGCTTAATAGGAATTGATCAAGATTCAATATGGAGGAACTACACCAAAACAACTATTGATTTTCAAGGTAAAAAATCACAATCTATTTTTGTATTCATGAGGAATTCATGTTGGCATGATCAAAAAAGGTATTTAGCTTAACTTCAACATAGGCCTCATGATTTGTAAGCCTCAAGGAAGAAGTATTCCATTGATATTTCACTACCTGCTTCCATGGAAGAAAATTTTGTTTTCCATACCTCCATGACGGCTCCTTCTCTACAACACCTTATTTCTTCTAGACTACTCTTTCCTATGTTATTTCCTTTTGCAACATGCAGTGCAATTATTAGTTAAATATGTTATACACCATATTCTACACTTTTTTTAAACACATTTAAAGTAGTATCGTAGTATATGAAGATAGCATCCTTGTATATCTTAAAAATAAATAAATTTCATAACCAACAAATACTAATGAGTTGTATGAGCATACAGTAGTTAGTATATGTTAATAAAGTTAATATTTTATATTTAGTTCCCTAATATGATAGATAAATTAAAGTATATCTAAATGTATAGAATTTTAAAAAGCATGAATGCATCATGTTAAAAATGATATTCTATATATATTTTTATTATATATTTATAAATTTAGAAAAAAATAATTATTAATTTTTCATTAAAAAAAAAATTGTATTCTATATAAGAATTATATATGTTTTAATATTAAACTTTAACTTATTACAAAAAAACAATATATATCATAATTGAGTCTAAATGGAGAATTAAAATATTTTTTAACTATCTAAAATAAACTCAATTAGCTAATTGTTAAAATAATAAATTAATAATATAATTCATTTTTATTTCTTTTTATTTTTTATAAATATATATTTTTTAAATTATTAAATTTAATTTTTTATATTATATATCATTACTATTTTAAAATTAAATTTATCTAGCCATGGGTTTTGGACATACAGTCCAATACTAATTGTGTGCATTCTTAACATACTAATAGAGGTTAAGTCACTAGTTCAATTCTCCATCTTATTCAAGTGTTTTTTTGGGATGTGACCCATATGTAATCTCACCATTATCGAACTAACCTATATATATATATATATATATATATATATATATATATATATATATATATATATATATATATATATATATATAAAGTTATTTGCTAATAAATATAAATTAGTTATATAATAGTTGGATTTTTGCATTGAATAACTCTTGAGAAATGGTGTGAGCTTTTAAGGTTAGTGTATTTTCCCATGGACCTATCATAGGGGTTCAGGATATAACATCTTCTCATCCTTTGGTTCATAGGTTTTGTACTGATATTGGTCATTTCTCCAAGGAAAAAGGAAAATTCTTTTTGCATCGTGTGGCTATAGAAGAATAAGTTTTCTCAAATCCCATTGAGCTTGTCCTCAGCAAGAAATCATTGTCATTCCTCTAGTCATTTTTCATTTGTTACTCTAGTATTTTCCTCTTTTGTTTTTCAATTCGGTCATGTCTATTGGAATTTTATTTTGTAGCATGGAGGCCTGAATATTTTGTAGGACTATCTGCCTTATTGGCTCCACAAACATATTCCCACTCCAATATTTCTCGCCTAGTCGTCAAGCCACTCTCTATGCAAGGTCAAGGGTGTCTCTACATCCTAAATCTTTTTAGGTAGACTCCAAATTAGTTTTCTCCCATTTTTTGATTTTCCTACGCCGTCCAAGTTCCAATAGGGAATACGGATTCCATATTTTCATTAAATATTCAGTGGGGAATCCAAGATCATTTGGGTGAATAACTCTTTCTAGAATTTTTAATCAAACTTCTAATTGAATCTTGTTGGGGAATACCTTCATATTATCAATTTTTTCAATACAATGGGAAAGTTATAACAAATTCTTCAAATCTGGAAGAGTATAACATAAAAAAAGAATTTTTCATTATTATCAAGTCACGACTACCAAGAGGGGCTCCTAGTTCATCTTCCACCAAAGGACATTTTGTTTCTTTTAAAGAAGCAACTCAAAGGAAATCTACAACCCTTGCATCTCAGCTACAAAATATATGGGGTTCGTATATAGTTGAACAAATGGAAAATATTCTTGCAATGAAAATGAATCTTCCGGAGGTAAACCCCATGTTCTCTTTCCTTCAAGAAAAAAATATCATATGTTTATTTAATGGATTGTAGCCCAAACTATAAGCACTCTTCCAATGGATTTCCACAACCTAGAATCATGAATTAAAAAAAAAACTATGTTCCAAAGGATCTTTTATAGTACAATTTGATGCACTAAAGGACATCAAATATGCTTTAAATGCATGGCCCTGGTTTTGGGGAAGAGACAGAATTTTCACTACTCCTTAGTTCATTGAGTTTGATGAAAACTCTATGGTGGTATCCACAATTTCGGTTTGGGTTAGATTCTCAAATCTCCCACTCCCTTTTTGGAATCACAAATTTCATGAAGCTATCAGCAACACTCTGGGAAAATTTTAAAAAGTGGATACTAAAAGAGAAGGAAAAACTATTTTCACATATTTTTGAATATGTGTGGATACTGATCTTCGCAAAGGACTTTCCGATCATATAAATATGAAGCATAAAAAATGTTGTTGGTCACAAGTATTAGACTATGAAAATACAACATTCAAGTGTCATATTTGTTATCATAGAAGCCATTTATAACAATCATGCCCCCAAGAAGAGAAGAATCCAATGAAGAAGAAAAAACCAACAATAGAACAAAATGATGGAATTTAATATAACAAGACCACTCTAAGGATGAAGAAGAAGATAAAAAATAATTATACCCAAGTCGAGAAGGAACCAGTTGAAAAATATTGTAGGATGAGGTCCAAGAAGGGGTGCCACCATTTAGTAGAACACCAACTTTGTGCATCAGGTTGAAAAGGATCCTAAGGACTATATGGTAATAGATGGATATGGTGTATCCGAAAGAGCTCATGTATCATAAAGTTTAGATTATGACAAGGAGGATCTGCATGAAAGACAACATTTGGCATTGGTTCTTGTTAAACAAAATTCTAATAATTAGAATAAAGTGCACAAACCAAAAGGAAAAGTGAAAAAATATACTCCAGTTCGATATAACTCTTTGTACATTCTTTGATACTTTTCATTTTCTTTGAGGCATATTATATGTTGACTATACATGTTGCTACTGAACTCCTTTTCGCTCTTTTATTGATCCTTTTTGTCAAATCTTATTTATATAAACACTAAATGTGTTTACAAAGAGTAATATCTATTTTATTAATAAAAATTACATGTTTTTTTTAGAAAAAAATTATAAAATAATTATAATTAAAGTTATAAATTGAATTATAAATTATATACCTCTGACATAAATAATATGTATATTAATAAGAAATAATTTTCATGTATTCTATTATAATAAACTGTATAATATCGTATATTAAAATTAAAATTCAATTAAATAATTAAAAAATGTCTTTATTTAATATACTTATTTTATTGTATATTTTATTGTATATTTTAACAAATATTTTTTAAAAGTTGTGAAGTTTAAATCTATCTATTTATTTTATAATGATTATATATATAACTTTTTCAGATTTTAATGGAGAGATTTCTTTATTAAATAAATAGGCATGGTTTATTTTGGAATAAGATTTCTAGAATTTCTTTTTTTTTTAAATAAAAAAGTATAGACGGTCTGGATTTAATATTCTAATAATATAAGCACAATTTAAGGGATAAAAACAAAGTTTTATAATTTGTATTTCCATATAAAAATAATCCAATAAACTAAATTAAATAGCACATGAACTGTTACTAGTCATTTAATTTATATAACTATACTTGTTTTACATATGATTTATCATCAAATTTATAATTATATTTAAAATATTATTACATCAAAACTAAATAAAAAATTATTATATGATAAAAAAATAAATAGACCATATTTATTTCAAAGAAAATAAACATAATTAAAATAATAATAAATTCTATTAAGTTCCATGATAAAGTTGTCCTTTGTCAATTTCGAATATGAAAATGTCTTTATAACATTGAAAGAGTTGAAAATAAAACTTTTAAATGAGCCATCAAATTAAAATTAAGTTTGCCAATTATCAAATTTTTTAGTGACCGTGGAAGTGAAAGTGTAGAATTTTATTTTTTATTTTGGTATATTCTTGTATGTAGAATTTATAAATGTTTAGGAATGCAATGTATATTTAAATTCACTGTAAATGTATAAGTGAGGTGAGGTGTATATATATATAGAAGAATAAGAATAAAAATAAGAATGGGTTGAAAATTTGTATTTATAGTTGATTTTATTAATATAAAAATTTACATATATATAAATTAAATAAATAAATAAAAGATCATTCAAACATAAAAAAGGATTTCAATTATATACACATACGTAACATTTATTTGTTAGATACTGTGTTCCTCGGGATAGCGTGTGGGTTAGATACTTAGCAAACTTAACATAGAATCCCATCAAGTATAAATTTTACAAAATACAAACTCACCAAATACACTACCCTAGAATAATTTAACTTTCAATTATACTAATTAGTTTTTAATATAAAATATTAAATCCATTTATACAAATGGACTGTATTTTATTTAATTTCTAATTATATTTTAGTTATAGTATAAAACTTAAATAAATATCCTACTATAAAATTTAAATAAATCAGTTTTATTATAAAAATTTTATTTATATTTTTATTTATTTAAAATATTAATTTGGAATTATATAAAACATAAAAAAATTTAAGTTTATATTGATATAAAAATTTTATTTTTATTTTCTTTTAATGAAATTAGTTACTTTTTATTACATTAAAAGATGACTAAATGTATTGAAATTTAGGAAAACATACTACTAAAATAATTTGACAATTTTGAGATTGTGAAAACTTCATTTAACGAAATTATTTTATAAATAAAATTTTACAAAAACAAGTTGGATGTGTGACACTTTGACATACATCGGTATGACAAGAAAATTTAAACTACTAGTGCTACAAGCAAAAAAACTAGTAAGTCATAAAAATTATTGGGTGGAATATACAAGTCTCATGAGTCACTAACCTTATATGAGGAGAAAGATATGTTGGTTGATTTCCTAACTAGAATGGTTAACAATCTATACTATTGATTTAATTTTTTTCTCCATCTCTGCAAATCTAATAAAGCTTTCCAAATATAGTGGGAGTCACAACCCCCTTTCATGTGAGCTCATATGGTATCAAAGGGGATGGAAGTAGGTTGAAAAGCCAAGCCAACTCATGAGCACCTTCCTCGGGAAATTTGCTAAATTAAAATTAAATTTTAAAGAAATAAATAAATATATATATATATATATATATATTCAATTTAAATTTTATTTTTTTTTATAAATAATATTAAAATATATAGTAAAATAATTTTTAAAATTTATTATTTTTGAGTCAAGAGGCTCATTCTAGAGCCCAGTATGAGAGTTTGACGAGATATGTAAGTTTTTCGATCTGTTGGTGCCCCTTCAAAATAAAATTAAAATTTATGTTCTAAATGGAAAAATAATGTTAGTTAGAATTAAAAAAAATTAGTATGCTAATGTGTGAATTAGATATTTAAATCTTATACTTTAAAAGAAATATCTCAACCATAAATTTAAATAAACTATTTGAAGATCTAAGTTAACTAATTTATGTGGATATCAATTTCATATATATTTATATATAGTTAAGTAAGTTTTTATGGTTAAAATTTTTATTTGGTCCTATATATATTCTATTTAGCATTCAAAAATACAATTTAAATAATGAAAAATAACACATTATATTTTGTACTCTAAAAAAGTTTGCACATGAAAAAATTGATTCCTCTATAATCATGTTAGATACATAAAATGGATCTCTATTGTTTTAAGAAAAAATTAAACATAATTTACACAATCGATTAATATATATATATATATATATATATATATATATATATTAAACCTAAAAAAAACTATTAGCATGAATTGATGGAAGTGATAAAATCCATATAACATATATTTTGTTATAAAAAACTGAATGGAATGGACCTTATAAATGGCCCCGAGAACAATAACACTGAAAAATATAAACTTGCTTGGAAGAGAGAGTGCCATTATCTTCGACTAACCTTGTAGGTGCTACATGAGGTGGGTTGGACATTGGTTCATTTAAATTGTGTATTCAAAATTTTACTTATTCTTTATAATATGCTGCAATTAGAATATTTTTTTATGGTAGAGGGATCAGCTAGGTTTGAATGTTTCTATTTTCCAATAATGTCCTAGAGTGTTTCACATTTCTCTTTTGTTTATATTGCTTGATCACTATATCTGCTATTATCCCACCCTATACTTAGTGGTCATGTAATCATTATGCTACGGTCTCCTACGAAGGGAGAGGATGGTCACTCTATTTTCATATATATAGAGTTTTTTTTGGTCCTAAAGGTGCCTTCTACCTCTCAATTGAATTTTTTATTGAAGGGTTCACAGAAAGAAAAAAACATGCAAACCCTAATGAAAAAATAAATCAAAGAAAAGTAACTTGGATAAAGTGAAGGAGGGAGGCTGAAGGGTATCCCTCATGGACCAAAGTCGAGAGCACTTATTATTAAAATTAATAAAACCACTCAAGAGAGGAGCGGGCTTATTATTAAACGATTAATAACCCCTTTCAAGAAAGCCATTGGAGTTTTGAAAAGGAGGCGAATAACCCCTTTCGAGAAAGCCATTGGAGTGTCGAAAAGGAAGCGGAAATATAGATAAAAAGAGTGAAAATAACAATAATAGCATGAAATACTTAGATGGTATTAAAAACTTGGTTCTAAAAGACATCCGCCTATGACATAATTTTCCATGCTTCTTGCCACTCCCACACCCAATCCCAGACACACTTGACTGTGAGCGAAATCGGATCGTTGATTCCTGAAGTAGAGGTCTTCATCAATTCCCTTGAATTCCGATTCCATCAAACCACCTCAATCATGTGGATCAATAATTCATAATCCATAATTTCTACCTAAGTATCAGAAACATATGTTGTGTAAGACCATAGAATTCATAATTTATACCCAAGTATAAAGAACATATGTTGTGTAATACCCTAGAGCGGTTATTTTATCGATATGATTATTTTACATTTAATGGTAAATATTTTTTGATTGTTTAGTTATTGGTTTATGATTTAACTTGACTGAATTCTGTAAATAGTTTTATGATAAACACATATTTTATTTATTTTGGAAATGATATGGGAAATAACACATGAGTAATGTGGGTTTCTTTTTCGTTTAAGAATTTTCTTAAATTTTCTCAAAAAAATTTAGGAGAAAGATTGCCACAAGGGAAACAACATAATGGGAGAGAAATATTATGCTGTATGGAAATATAAGCTTAGCTAGAGAGAATACTAGATTGGGTAAAATGATAAGCATAAACACGGTAAGAGAGAAATGCATTATTATGAAGGAAAAATATTAAGATAATGTTACCTCAAGAGAAATGCTAAGTTGGAAAAAAGGAAAATATTTTTCCTATATCTAAAAAAAGAAAAGCCTAGAAAAAAATGTAGGAAGACCTTAAAAGAAATGCGTTGCTAATAAATACCATTGAGTGAAAAGACTTTAGTAAGAATTTGGTTGTGTAGAAACAAAGAGGGAAACAATGAGCTTGAGCTCAGGGGGATTTGTTTGTAGCGTAACCCATTGGTCTGGAGAAATGTCTTTCCCCATATCATTCTCAAATAAATTCTTGTTATTCATATAAGTTGTTATATGTGCTTAATAGTAGGTATAACTTTATTTTGTAGTGATGTATCATTCCATTGAGCAAGTGATTGTTTATTCTCAAATTTTTGGAATGGTCGATAAGTTTTCTTGGATCTAAATTGTATGCGATTAATTGGAAGTTTATCTTTGATTGTCTCATATGTATGTTAAAAGTAAAATTGATTGGTATTGGTTTCAACGGTGACATGTAAATGTTATATGCATAAGTATGCATGGTTACAGTTATGGTTGCATGTTTGTTTGCACACTATTTTACAGCTATGGATGCATATTGATTATATGACAAAATAGTATTCTGGTGTAAATATAATTGCATGTATAGGCATAAAAAAAAAACAACAGAAATTAGATGTTGAATCTTAGTTACACTACCCCAAATTTTTGGAAGGAAATTATATCAGAATTTGTATATACATTTATTTATAGTAAAAATATTTTATATAAATTTGAAATGTAGAACACAGATAGGTACATAATGTTTTATTAATTTTATTGATGTTGGTGCAAGAAGTGTGGGTATTAGAAGTGTGACATGAATCGATCACAAATACAAATACATAGTAAATTATGTACGAAAAGAATGCTTGACTAAATTTAACTAGAGGTTGTTGCTTGTGATGTGTGTTATATATATACACAGAGAGAAATTATTTCATGAGTGGTATAATTTAATATGAGTTCTCAATTTCGATTGTTTGCTTAAAATGCAACATAGAAAGGAAATGAATACTTAATTATTTATAATACCTCATAAGTGATGGAAATACACCAAATGGAAATCAACTACATAACCAACCTATGGGATAAGGAAACATGGAATACTTTGTTTTCAAACAAGTTTCTCATGAACTTACCAATGAGGATCTAGAGATTACTACGGAGATGATTTATATATAAAACGAATCAATGTATATAAATATTATATCACATAAGAATGTAAAGAAGGAATTTAAGTTTGGCTTTCATGACTGAGTTCAACCACAACTTATATTGTGGTGTCCTTGTTGGCTTGTTTGGGCTTGACCTAGGTTCGATTTATGCTGCGCACAAACAAAAACCTTGATCACCGGCCCTTTTAGCAAGGACTTGATAGTAGATCGAAGTCACACCCGAGGTGACTTATGGGTGGTTGCATAACCAAGTTTTTACATCCTTGAGGGATTACGCAATGTGGAAAATATACTATGCTATTATTATCTTGTATCATACATAAAATGATTGTGCTATATAAAACCCTTCATTTACTTTGCCACATTTAGTAGAACACATTATACAACATCATAAACAAAGTTTTTATAACACATAACTATAACAACTACTTCACAACAACTGATATTGATCAAATAGACAAGAAACACATAAGAACACAGAATATTTTCACAAAACTTCTTCTTCTTTATTATGATGGATCTTTCAAGTACAATGAGCTCTCCGACCTAGGCACAGAGCTACAAGTGGTCTGGGTCCAAGGTCTCTACAGACTCATCTGTAGAGCATTTCCTTCTCTATAAAAGACATATACAAAACTAGCCCGTAACCATATAAATTACAATCAGTATGATATTTCGATATAGGGTTGCATCCCTTTTTATAGCATTACATCATTACAAAACCATGGTACAAATACCATGGGCTTATCAGACAAGAAAAATACAAGCCAACCTCGTTACAAAATTAAGGGGCTTCAACCCACCCTGAAGCCCCGTAGATACCATGTGGTATATCCAAAATTCTTTATTGCGCAGTATACTTCGCACTCCACTCCTCAAAATGCAGAGATATAGCCAAACTTAGGAGCAAGTTGGGTTGCGTCCAAATTGCCCCCAACACTCACATGTGACTCTTCCCGAGTCACTCAGTTGCTTTGATCTTTGATATTTTCTGCTATATTGTTGTAGATACTGTTGAATTTCTGTAGCACCTATGCAACCTACTTCTCTCGACTACGAAATTTTTCCAAAATTGCCTTTGTGGCTGGTCCTGCAATCTTCTTCAATGTTGCCTCTTCCTGTTGTCGAAGCTCTTGGAGCTTCCCTTCCACCTGTTGTGACAGCTGGAGAGCTTCATCTAGCCATGTTTGGGTTCTCTCCATCAAAATTTTATCTTGCTTGTTGATTTTTTCGATTTGCTTCTAAAATGTCTTTCCTTGATTAATACCTGTGAGATTTTGTGAAACTGCAAAGTTCTTTGCTATTGTCTTGATTTTCTCCGACTAATTATGCTTTTTCTGGATATCTTCCTCTATATTCTGTACATTTCAATATTCTTGTAGCGAAGTCTAAATCTGCAATGTCTCTTCCAGTAATACTCCACACTCAGCCATTTTCCTGGAGATTCCTACCACTGCAGCCTTCAGGTCAATCTACCTCTTCTCCCATACTTTTGGTGGAGTAGTTGGATACAACTTCATTTGCATCTCATTTATCTTGATATCATAATCAAATTTTACTTTTGTAACCTTCTTCTTGGATTCCTTGACTACAAGGTCGAGCTTCATGGCCTTGTCTTCTAATAGTTCTCCTCATGAAAATTCATATCAGGAACTTCTCTGCAAATGGCTTCAACCACCTCTTTCAGCCTCAGTTTTTGTTGTTCTAACTAGCCCTTTTCCTTTATTTCTTGGTCGATTTGTTTCTTCAGCGCAACTCCCTCTTTTTCTACGCAAATACTTAATTTTGAAGTGTGTTTATCCCACTCCTTTAGTTAATGTATAATACCTTGATGCAGGTCATGCAATACCAAAATAGGCAGCGCTACAATGTTCATATCGACCTTGTCCAAAATTTTCTCTTGCTTATTTTCTTAAGTTGCATTGAATTACAGAGCTACGGCAGGTATCTGCATGATCCTCATCAGAAATGTTATTTCTAACAATATTTCTGGCTAGACTGCTTGGCTTATTGATGTTGGTTTTCTAGTTGTTTGTGCTAGAATATTTAGCTCTCCAGTGCTCTTCCCAACTACTATCAGGAGTGCACCATAATTCTGCCCCATGATTCCTCCGCCACTTCTTTGAATGTTTCCTTGATTTCATCTATCCCTGTCACTAACAACTAATGGCATTACACCATTCGACTTATCAGCCTTCTCCTTCTTCTTACTCCCCAAGGAAACTCCGTTGTGCATATTCCTTTATCATTTATATGTCATTGTCTTCTCCTTGTCCTGTTCATTACCTCCAAGAGGATCTGGAAGACCTTCATCATGCTTCAGCTCTTGATATTTCTCCTACTCTTATTTGTCCTTGTCTTTTCCACTCAAGCATCCATGCTCTGATGTTTCTTCATTTGTCTGACTACCCTTTGCCTCCTCCTTTGCCGCATTCCACTTTGTGTGCCATTGTTGTATCAATGTAGCAAGATCACTTCAGTGACTAAGTATGGTAGAGGATGTCATGTCTTCATTGTATCCTTCCAGGCTTGTACATATATTCTATGGAAGTTCACCTTGAACTTCAGAACTACATTATATTTCTTGTATAGGCTTGGTGACAGTCAAGGATGTTGGCTCGCCACTAGATGTAGGTCCATGTGGTACAATACAAAGAAAACTTGGTTCTCCTATGCTCTAGACTACTTGGTAGTATGTCACAGTGAGGCATACTGTGTTGCTTCATATACATATGCAATCTACCACAGGAAACTTTGATTCCTCTGGTTCTTTCCATGCCATCAGAGCGATGATCAAAATTGGCCATGCATAGAAAAAGGTTGAACCTTTCTCCTAGGCTTCGCAAAAATCTTCCAGAACCTCCCTACATGGATACCCAACCCAATTTTACTATACCCCATTGCTGCACTCCATAGCTAGTGAGACTACTGTTTCCTAGACTTCGTTGGCTCGACATTTCCGCATAATATTTCCAGCCAATATATGCATGGCGAAGTGTACTCCTTGGTACTTGATCGAATTTATTTCATAGCCTCGCTTTCCCTTGACCAATTCTAACTTCTCCTTCATGTTATGCACTATTTCTTTGACTTTATCCTTACCCACAAAATCTTTGGCGGGATCCTTGCCCTATTATGGTAATCTGGTAATTCTCAATATTAGCATGTCATAAATGGGGATCTTCTTCTCCAACCAGAGGCATCCATCGCACAATAGCATGAGAAATTGTCGTATGTAGGCAGTTTTAATTTTACTTCTGCCAAAGTGAAACACATACAACATGTTGATAAACATACCACTCCAACCCTCTCTCCAACTTAACTCGCTCCAATTTAGTCACTCTACTCTCTAGATAATGGATCAGAATTAGGTATCTACTTGGCACAAAATGTAGATACTTGGTTTGGTCATTGAAGTACGAATATGAAAACTTCAGCTGTGGGATTATTCCTAGTAGCTCTCCCTCAAATGGCACGTTTTCTAGCAGCAATGGTGTGAATGTGCCATACTTCACATATTTGGATTCCTTCATGGGTTTAGCGTCTAGTTTCCTAAGCAGAAAGTATGGTGGAAGTGGAGACAAAAAAATTTCACCCTCTATCTCCATCTATTTTTATTCATCTTTTCTATCTTAGACATGTTGGGGTTCTGGTTGTGGCCTTATGGGCTTCTTATCTTGCTTCTTCCTTATTCTAGTTCTTTCTTGGCGATGTTCCATGTGAGAGTGGTGATGTTGTGGTTGATCGTGATGTTGCTGGTGTAGTAGATGTTTTTGTGGCTTCCATGAGTCATGTTAGACCTTTCTTTTCCAAAATATAGGTGAATTCAATAGTGTTAATACAATCGCACAACTTCTACAACTTCTCAATACTTAGTGATTTTTGAGCACTCAGACTGCAAAGTGCCAAAATCTTGATGGCACATGGCTTTTTTATAGAACTCCTGATCTTCTAACCCCATCATTATCTCAAAAAAAATTTGGATCTAGTTCATTAACTGCATATCTGTTCATATATCCTTGGCATCTTGTCTCCATATATGCAATTTTCTGCTCCTACAACAAGTTTCCCTTTCAACGGTCATATTATTCCGATGAACTTTGGCACATCCTATACTATGGCGAAAAACCCTTCTTATATTTCAGCTCCTATGAACTTTGACACAATCCAAACTATAACAAGGAAACCTCATTCATCGAGTCTCTCTTTCTGCAGAGTAATTTATATTACAATACCCATTTTCAACTGTAGGTGCCAGTACGACTTTCCTCCCTTTTCTTCTTCAATGAAAAGTTGTAGGGCCAAGGTCATCCTTTTAGAACTTCAACCTATTGACATTTACCCTTACCTCAATCAATTCTCCATTCAAATTCACTAGTTGAACTGTGCCTTCAGTAATATGCTTTATAATATATGGGTCCAACCAATCTGTTTTGAAATTTCCTATAAATTTTACAAACACACTATCATAGAGGAGAACAAGGTCTCCTACCTTGAACTTCATATATCTGATATGTCTACCATGAAAAGCCTTCTCTCCTACTTTTTTCACCTATTGATGCAATCCTACTATAACTGTGTCTTCCTTCAAAGAAAAAAATTGTGACATTCTTTCCTCCATTGTTTCAAGGTCTACCATATCTGTGAATGATGAAATTATTAAGCTAGGCATATTATACTCCATAGGAGTCACAACTTATTTTCCATATAATAAATTGAAGGGTGTATGACCTATAATCTTCTTACATGTGGTTCAGCAAGCCCATAATACAATTGTAATTCTAAGGTCCCAATCATATCTATTCACATTACATACTTTACTGAGTGAATTCTCCAAAATATTGTTAAATTATTCCACTATTCGATTGGATTGAGGATGGTAAGGAGTAATCTTCTGATGAAATACTTATAACTCCCCATTGAAAGCTTCAATAGTATTATTCAGGAAGTGCGAGCCTTGTTCACTCATCAATATCTTCGAACACCCAAATCTAGACAATATGTATTCAAAAATAAATTTCGTTGTCCTGTTTTTGTTGCGGTTCCTTACTAGTTTTTCTTCGGCCCATCTTTCCAAATAATCAGTTACAGTTATTATGTACCTCGCACGAGTCTTCTTTCCATGTGGGTTTATAGGTCCAAAAAAATCAATATCGCACTTATCAAAATCCTACAATGTTACTTGTGGAACTAATGGCATCTCATCTCTTTTAGAGGGCTTCCATGCTATTTGACACACATCACATGCTCTATAATACTCCTCGGTATCCTTATGTAGCATGGGAAACCATAATCCTACTCTCAAGATCTTCTTTGCAGTAGCCTTTTCTGCATAATTTCCACCAGCTGCACCTCCATGAGATTCTGCTACAATAATTGATCTTTCATATTCAGGGACATATCTGCGTAGTATCTCATATGGTATCAACTTATGTATTTGTCCTACTATCAATGAAAAATTATTTTCCTTAACCCAAATTATTTCTTCCGTTGTGTACTATATTCCAAAGTAGCTATCCCTATGGTCAAAAATTCAATAATTTATGCAAAGTGGTCATAAGGTGCAAAAAACTACGCATCACAGAAATGATATTCTATACTAGTTGGTTCTTCTCCTCTTTCCAATATTGACATATGGTTAGGTACTGCATTCAACCTTCATGGTTTAACAACAACTTCAAAGTCATATTCTTGAAATAATAATAACCATCTGCAAACCTTGTTGGCAATTTGATGCAGAGTGTTGTCCTTGATGGCAACCCACTTGATGAAGATGATGGCAGCCTACTTGATGAAGTTGTCCTTGATGCTTGATGAGTTTATTAATGATGTAAATCTTATGTTCTACAAGCAGCTCAACAGTACCAGAGAAATAAATATCAGTAAGGTCCAGAACAATGATGAAAAGTGTGTGTCACAAAGCATATGCGGGTTTGTTTAGGATAAGTTGCGTATGCACGTGGAAAAGTACGTGCCAAGTCGCGTATGCCTAATTGCGCTCTAAATTTGTAAAAATAGGGGAATTTACCATTGTATTGAGCGTTGGATTGTCTATTTGATCCCGTCCATGAATACCATCGGAAGTAATGTGGTTTTGGCTCATGTTATTGTCAAAAGCTAAATCTATTTAAGGAGAAGACATTCATTATGCAAAGGATGTGCAAGAGTCTGAGCTTTAATGAATACTTCACTCTGAAGTATATCTATATGGAATGGATAACTTTTTAATGATTAATCTGAATTAATAGTGCACCCATGAAGAAAATGATAAAGAGGGATCTCTAGATCTGAAAAGTCTATGTTTCTTCTAGATCTGATGATGGAATGTTTAGATCTATGAACTGGCGAATCTTGTTGAAGTGAAGGATGAATTCTGAGTTGTTTGTCTGATCTGAAGAACTGCACAGTCCTGAAAATTTACAAATCTATACGCGGGTTCTCTTCATAAAAGGTGTGTATATACGCAATATCTATGAATGAAAAGCGTGTATGAGCAGTTAGGGTTTGCACAAAGGTATACGCAAGTTGGTAAACATGAAAGCGCGTATACACACTACTTCAGTGGGTAAAAGTAGCGTATGATATTTGAATAATTGAATGGTATGGGATGAGGTTACATCTGCATATCTATTTTGAAGTCTGGGTTATCTCTGATATTCTGGTTACAGTGGTCTCGTTGTTCTGTTTGAAGCTATGGGCATACTATGATGGTTGATCCAGTTTGAAAATTGATGAAACGTGGTCTGCAGTGGTGCTAAGGGTCGAAGCTTTCAGTAAGGGGGTAGTATCTCCCTTCCAGTGATAACTGGTAAACGAGAGCAGGGGGTAGTGGCTCCCTTCCAGGAGAGGCTGGTAAACGAGAGCAGGGGGTTGTAGCTCCCTTCCAACAGAGGCTGGTAAATGAGAGAAGGTTGTAGCCTTCTGCAGTTGGGTGCCTGCGTGCTGGTATGAGTCTGTGCCAGTACATGGTTGTAAGATGTTTTCTTTATATAATAAATATTGAAGACTGAGACGACGGCAGCGGTGGTTTTCTCCCGAATTGGGTTTCCACCTTAAATCCTGGTGTTCATGTGTGTTGATGATGTGTGATGATTTATTATGTTCTTACTGCACCTGTTTATTGCTTACTTAACATCTGATGAATGAATGAAGCAATGATCTAAGTTAAGAATTAAGTGCGTAATTAGATCTCTGTGCATACGCTAGTTTCCTTCTAGTTATCCGCATGTGTACGCGATTTTTGTTCAGTAAAGTAGCGTATGGGTTTAAAAGCAAGAAAAATTAAATATTTTGTTGTCTGCACTAATACTGATTCACCCCCCCCCCCCTCTCAGTATTTTTCCCAACAATTGGTATCAGAGCAGGTCCTTCTGGAAAAGCTTAACCGCTAGAAGGAAGATCAAGCAAGATGAGTAATCAAGATGGAACAACATCTATCAAGCCTCCGCTATTTAACGGAAGAAATTTAATCTTCTTGAAAATAAGGATGAGATCCTATCTTCAATCTATGGGAGCAGATATATGGGCCATTGTTGAACAAGGATATCAATATCCAGCTGCTATGCCAACAGATCCAACTGAAAAGAAGGATTATGAATCAAATGCAAAAGCGGTCAATGCTCTAACCGGAAGTCTAACTGAATCAGAATTGGTCAAATTCATGCAGCTGAATACAACAAAGGAAATATGGGACAAAATCATTCTAAGCTATGAAGGTGATGCAAAGGTAAAAAGTGCAAAACTTCAAACTCTCAGAATTGAATATGAAAATTTAAAGATGCATAGTGATGAGAGTATTGCCAGTTTCTTTTTATGTCTTGATGATATTGTAAATCGTATGAGAAATCTGGGAGAAACAATAACCGAATCTACTTTGGTTGAGAAAATTTTAAGATCACTAACGGTGAAATTTGAGTCAAAAGTCTCTGCTCTTGAAGAAAAATAGGATCTTCAAACTCTTATTGTGGTGCAACTTCATGGCATACTGACTACATATGAAATGAGGAGAGGAGGACCATATGAAGTCAAAGAAGTTGTTTTTAAAGCTTCTACAAAAGGGAAAGAAGTTCAAGAAGCAGAAGGATCAGGATATATCTCAGAAGAAGATGAGGCAAATTTTGTTAAGAAACTCCAACTTGGCACAGGACGATTTAGAGGTAAGCTTCCTTTCAAATGTTTTTATTGTTGAAGAGTTGGTCATTATGCTGCAAAGTGTCCTTATAAAGAAACATCTGCTAAAGGGAAGGAAGTAGCAAGAAGGAATAAGAAACGATCTAGCACTAAGAAAAGTTACTATACTCATGAAGACAGTGATGGGTTATCTGATAGTGAGGAAGAATGTGAACAAGATCTTAGACTTCTCATGGCATTTGAATCTAGAGAAGAAAAGGATTCTTTTGTGGATGCTCTAGAGGAAAATGATTTTCTTGAAGAAAACAATCAACTCAAAATAAGCCTAGAAGAAAAGAACATAATCATAGAGACTCCGGAAAATCAGCTTGAAGAAAAAGAAAAACGCATTGAGAAATTAGAATGTGAAGTAGTAAGTCTAAGAAAAGATCATGAGAAAGTAAAGACTCTCAATCTTAGATTTGCTAAAGGATCAGAAACCTTAGATGATATTATCAAGGTACAACGTTCTCCTCTTATAAAGACAGGTCTTGGATATATCGGAGAATCTTCTCAGGCTTCAGCACCAAATTATCTAAAAGCAGCTACAGTTGGTTTACTACATTCAGCCACTCAGCACGGGAATAAAGAATCTTTACAGGTAAAGCATGATCATCTCAATTCAAGGAACAGTAATAGGAATACCTTTCAAAGAAGCTCTAACCAACAGGTAATTTCAAATAAAAGATTTCATGATCGCAGAAATTTCTACTTCAATGGACAATGTTTCTCATGTCACAATTTTGGTCATAAATTTGTTCAATGTGTTGCATATAAAACCATCATGACAAGAGAAGCAAGAAAGAAAAGGGTGGATATTGAACCAAAGAAGAATACCTATAACAAATTTTCTCCTCTTCAAAATGAAGTTGAATGTGCTTATTGCAATAACTTTGGCCATGAAGAATCTGAATGCAGGAGCAAAGTCCAGCCAAAAGAACATGTTCCTTCAAGCTCCAAAGTGTGGAAAAAGAAGGAAATACAGTTTGAAAATTGTGGCATAGCTTTATTTGTGGAAGGTGAAGAAAATCAGTGGTATATTGATAGCGGATGCTCAAAACATATGGCAGGTGACAAAAACAAACTTATTGCATATAATGCTCTAGAAAAAGAAAATAATGTTACATTTGGAAATGATACACCTGCTGTCATTAAGGGAAAAGGGTCTGTATTTCTAAAAGAAAAGGTGAAAGCTAATAATGTCATGTATGTGGATGGATTAAGACATAACATGTTAAGTGTAAGTCAAATGTGTGATCAAGGAACTGAAGTTGTCTTTAGTTCAAAAGAATGTGTGGTACATGATCTTGATACAGGTAAAACAATTATAAAAGGAAAAAGAACTCCGAGCAACCTGTATGTATTGAAGAACTGCAAAGATCAATGCTACTTGAGAAAATCTTCAGAAAATTGGCTATGGCATAGAAGGTTGGGGCATCTGAGCTTCTCTCAAATCAACAAATCAAGTAGACTTAAAGTTGTTCGTGATCTTCCCAATATTACTCTACCTGAAAATATCATATGCAAATCTTGCCAATTTGGTAAGCAAACCAGAGTACAATTTAATGCCAAGGAAGGATCATCAAGTAAGCCTCTTGAACTCATTCATACTGACATATGTGGACCTATGAGGAAAAATTCACCACGTGGTGAAAAATACTATATCTTATTTATTGATGATTTCTCTAGAATGTGTTGGATTGGGTTGCTTAAACACAAAGATGAAGCATTTGAGAAATTTCAGATCTTCAAAGCACTGGTTGAAAATGAATTAGATCTAAAAATCAAGTGTCTTAGATCTGATCGAGGAGGGGAATATACATCAGATGAATTCCTTGAATTCTGTGAACAACATTGCATAAAAAGACAGTTTTCTGTAGCAGGCACTCCACAACAAAATGGTGTAGCAGAAAGAATGAATAGAACAGTTCAACAAATGGCTAGAGGTATGCTTGATGATTCTGGAACACCAGACACTTTTTGGGGAGAAGCAACACACACAACAGCAAATATTCTTAACAAGGCACATATTCGAGTAAACAGTGATAAAAATCCGTATGAACTCTAGTATGGTAATCCTCCCACTGTGAAGCATTTTAGAGTTTTTGGAAGCAGATGCTTTATCAAAAACAATGATGAAAAACTTGGTAAGTTTGAACCTAGAGCAGATGAGGGAATATTTCTTGGTTACTCCTCTACGAGTAAAGCATATAAATGTTACAATAAAAGGCTTCGAAATATTGTTGAATGTATTAATGTTGTTATTGATGAGTCTCCTGCAGCTCCAAAAGAAGAAAAATAAACAACAGATGAAGATGATGATGACGTATATCCCTCTACATCAAATAGAAATAATATAGACAGTGGATCCAATGAAGAACCCGAAGATTATTTATCTAAAAAAGCTCCATCCAAATATGTTCAAAAGAATCATCCAGAATCTCAAATTTTGGGAGACAAGGGATCAGGTGTACAAACAAGAAGGACTCTTCTGGGATCTTCTAGCTATCTGGCATTTCTATCCACTATTGAACCACACAATGTCAATCAAGCTAGCAAAGATGAATGTTGGATTCAAGCCATGAATGAAGAGCTTGATCAAATTGAAAAAAATCACACTTGGGAATTAGTACCAAGACCACATGATAAAAATGTCATTGGAACTAAATGGATATTCAAAAAAAAGTTAAATGAGAATGGGGATGTTATAAGAAACACAGCTAGACTTGTTTGCAAAGGGTATACTCAACAAGAAGGTATAGACTTTGAAGAAACTTTTTCTCCTGTAGCTAGACTTGAAGCTATAAGAATGTTTCTTGCCTTTTCAAGCTTCCAACAAATCAAAGTTTATCAAATGGATGTTAAGTCTGCATTTCTCAATGGTGATCTAGAAGAAGAAGTTTATATAGAACAACCAGAAGGATTCATTTTGGGAAATGATTAAAATCTTGTTTGTAGACTTGAAAAGGCTCTATATGGTCTCAAACAAGCTCCAAGGGCATGGTATAATCGTCTTGACAAATATCTTCATCAACAAGAATTCTCAAAGGTGTCTACTGATAACAACTTATACACAAAAATTGAAAATGATAAACTATTGATTGTGATTGTATATGTTGATGATATCATTTTTGGAAGTAATGAAAAATCTATGAGTCAGAAATTTTCTTCTGTCATGCAGCAAGAATTTGAAATGTCCTTACTTGGGGAACTAACATTCTTTCTTGGCTTGCAAGTGCATCAAACTACAGATGGTATATTCTTGTCACAAGGAAAAAATCTTAAGCAAATTCTAAAGAAGTATGGGATGGAAGAATGCAAACCTGTAAGTACACCAATGATAATCGGATGTAATCTCAGTTTTCATGATGATTCTCCCACAGTGAATCAACTTGAATACAGATCGATGATAGGAAATCTAATTTATCTCATTGGGACTAGATCGGACATTATGCATGCAGTTGGGATTGTTGGACGATTCCAAGCTAATCCAAAAGAGTCTCACCTTCAGGTTGTCAAAAGAATATTCAAATATCTACAAGGAATTCAAGATTTTGGACTATGGTATCCAAAGAATGTTGATCTTACTCTTCATGCTTACACTGATGCAGATTGGGCTGGAAATGTTGATGATCGGAAAAGCACTAGTGGTGGTGCATTCTATATGGGGCCCCAGTTAGTATCTTGGTTCAGCAAGAAGAAAAATTCTATTGCCTTATCTACAGCAGAAGCAGAATATGTGGCTGCCGCATCTTGTTGCACTCAAATCCTTTGGATGATGCAAACCTTACAAGATTTTCAAATCAAATGTACACCTCCTATCTCAATTATGTGTGATAATACAAGTGTCATCAGTATCTCAAATAATCCTGTTATGCATTCGAATACCAAGCACATTCCCATCAAGTATCACTTCTTACGGGAACAAGTGCTTGAACAAAAGGTGAAGTTGGAGTATGTTCCTTCAAAAGAACAAGTTGCTGATATATTTACCAAAACTCTACCCAGGGAAGCATTCGAATACCTCAGACAAAAGCTGGGTGTTGTCTCTACCTCTCAGAAGATTAGGTCTGATTAAATTCAGAAGATTAAATTGGATACGCGGGTTTCCTAAAATACAGTCGCGTATATATGCGAGTTTCTACACTGAAGGTCGCATATGGTTGATTGCTGACAATTTTTGTGGGTCAGCATTTTTCAGCACAAGCTGTGGTGCTGTATGGTATCTCTAGTGATGTTTCATCTCTCATAGTTCTGTTTCACTCTCTGATATTTGATGAAGATTCCTTGATGATCTTCTGATTGAAAGTGTTCAGGTTGCACAAGCTAAGGGGGAGATGAAGGGATAAACCGACTCAAGAAAAGATCTACGGTTTCAGGGGGAGCATTAGCTTTGCTGAGTATTATGCATTGTTGGCATTATGATGATTCTGAAATATGATCTCTCTCTTGAGGTCTTCTTAGTTTTGGTTATAAAAGTCATATTTATTTTTTTATGAAAAGGTCATGTTGAGACCTATGATGTAAACTTGTAATATTCAGTCATGTAAAGGACTTGTTCAATTTCTGTAAATCCATTTGGTTGGATAGTTGAGTCAAAATGTGTAAACCCACTTGGTTGGGTACTTGAGTCTCATATGTAAATCCACTTGGTTGGATCATTGATGTAAGTATGACTCCTTGGTGATAGGAAAGGTCATAGAGTCATGTACTTCATTGAAAAATATGTTTGAGGATTCGGCATGAATTCAGGGGGAGCATGGTAACTTCAGTACATCAGATGTACAGAGCTCTTCTATCAGATCCGCCCTTTTCCCTTGATGTCAAAGGGGGAGAGTAACATGGTGTTTGACTAGGGGGAGAATATCATGGTTACAATCAATGTATCTATCTGTTTTGACTATCAAACCCCATCATGGTTGCATGGTTTCCATCAAGTCTAAAGGGGGAGATTGTTGGCAATTTGATGCAGAGTGTTGTCCTTGATGGCAACCCATTTGATGAAGATGATGGCAGACTAATTGATGAAGTTGTCCTTGATTCTTTATGAGTTTATTAATGATGTAAATATGATTTTCTACAAGTAGCTCAGCAGTACCAGAGAAATAAATATCGGTAAGGGCCAGAACAATAATGAAAAGTGTGTGTCACAAAGCATACGCGGGTTTGTTTAGGATAAGTTGCGTATGCACGCGGAAAAGTACGTGCCAAGTCATGTATGCCTAATTGCACTCTAAATTTGTAAAACCAGGGGACTTTAGCATGTTATTGGCCCATTGTATTGAGCGCTGGATTGTCTATTTGATCCCGTCTAGGAATACCATCGGAAGTAATGTGCTTTTGGCTCATGGTATTATCAAAAGCTAAATCTATTTAAGGAGAAGAAATTCATTGTGCAAAGGGTGTGCAAGAGTCTGAGCTTTAATGAATACTTCACTTTGAAGTATATCTGTATGGAATGGGTAATTGTTTAATGATTAATCTGAATTAATAGTGCACCCATGAAGAAAATGATAAAGAGGGATCTCTAGATCTGAAAAGTCTATGTTTCTTCTAGATCTGATGATGGAATGTTTAGATCTATGAACTGGCGAATCTTTGCTGAAGTGAAGGATGAATTCTGAGTTGTTTATCTGATCTGAAGAACTGCATAGTCCTAAAAATTTACAAATCTATACGCGGGTTCTCTTCATAAAAGGTGCGTATATACGCAATATCTATGAATGAAAAGCACGTATGAGTAGTTAGGGTTTACACAGAGGTATACGCGTGTTGGTAAACATGAAAGCACGTATACATGCTACCTCAGTGAATAAAAGTAGCGTATGATATTTGAATCATTGAAGGGTCTGGGCTGAGGTTACATCTGCATATCTATTCTGAAGTCTGGGTTATCTCTGATATTCTAGTTACAGTGGTCTCGCTGTTCTGTTTGAAGCTATGGGCATAGTATGATGGTTGATCCAGTTTGAAAATTGATGAAACGTGGTCTGTAGTGGTGCTGAGGGTTGAAGCTTTCAGTAAGGGGGTAGTAGCTCCCTTCCAGTGATAACTAGTAAACGAGAGAGGGGGGTAGTGGCTCCCTTCCAAGAGAGGCTGGTAAATGAGAGCAGGGGGTTGTAGCTCCCTTCCAGGAGAGGCTAGTAAACGAGAGAATGTTGTAGCCTTCTGCAGGTGGGTGCCTACGTGCTGGTATGAGTCTGCACCAGTACATGGTTGTAAGATGTTTTCTTTATATAATAAATATTGAAGACTGAGACGACGGCAGCAGTGGTTTTCTCCCGAATTGGGTTTCCACCTTAAATCCTGTTGTTCATGTGTGTTGATGATGTGTGATGATTTATTCTATTCTTACTGCACCTGTTTACTTCTTACTTAACATCTGATGAATGAATGACGCAATGATCTAAGTTAAGAATTAAGTACGTAATTAGATCTATGTGCATACGCTAGTTTCCTTCTAGTTATCCGCGTGTATACGTGAGTTTTGTTCAGTAAAGTAGCATATGGGTTTAAAAGCAAGAAAAAGTAAATATTTTACTGTCTGCACTAATACTGACTCACCACCCCCCCCCCTCTTAGTATTTTTCCCAACAATGGCTTATTGACGAAGTACTTCAATGCAAAATGATATGTGCACATATTAAAATGTGATCCAAGAAAATAATATCTAAATTTTTGTAGAGCATACACCATGGCTATACCATCTCTTTTTGTGGCAGTGTATTTCCTCTCAAATATAGACAACTTCCTACTTGTAAAATCTATATCATTACCAATTTCTCCTTCACCACGTCATGCCAATACCACTCCCAAATATATACAAGAAGCATCGACATGGACATGGAATTCATTTTCCCAATCAAGGAATACTAGAATAGGCGTAGTTACCATCTTCTCTTCTAGTATGTCGAGGCTCTTCTAGCATTTCTCATCCCACTGAAAATTCACATCTTTATTCAACAATTTCTCCATTGGCGCAGTGATCTACGCATACCCCTTAATGAATTTTTTATAGTATCATGTATGTCCCAATGTAGTGCACAATTTTCTTACTATCTTAGGTGGATCCAAGTTCACAATGAAAACAATATTTGTAGTTTCCACCATAAGTCCTTGTTTGTAAACAAAATGTCCCAACAATATACCAAAAGTCACATAGAATATGAACTTATTCAAATTCGAAGAGATATGATGTTGTCTCCCAAGTGTCAAGCATAAGCCTTAAGCTCCCAACATTTTTTTTCAACTATCCAAATATTTTCCTGTCATCAAAATATGCCTCCAAAAACTTGTGAATGTACTCCTTAAAAGTTGCAACCACCACCCTAAAAAATATAGCAGGGGAATTTTTCAACCCAAAAGGAATTACTGTATATTGGTATGAGCCCCATTCTATAGAAAAGGTGGTATTTTGTCAATCTTTAGGTGCAATTATTTTATGATGATATCTGGGAAATCCATCTGTAAATGAATTGGATTCCTGACCTCCTACATTATCCAATACTTCATCTATGAAAGGGGTGGGAAAATGATCATGTAAGCATGCATTGTTCAACTTCCTTAGGTAAACTTATATCCTAATCTCTCCTTTATTCTTCTTTTCTTGCCCCACCATAGGACTTACCCATTCCGACTCTTATACAGGTTCAATAATCTTTTTTCTTATCATCTTATCTAGGTCTAGCTTCACTTTCTCATTGTACTTTGGATTAAGCCTATAAGGTCTCTACTTGACTAGTTTCACATCAACTTTCAGGGGAATCTCCATGATTCCCAAATCTCCTAATATTCCCTTCATATCTGAAAATTTTGTGGGAAACAATTATTGATATTCATGAAATAATTTCGTGACTTTGATGACTATCTCCTCATCCCAGTAATCTCCTATTGTTGCAAACTTGGGCTCTTATTTTGATCCAATGTTTACCTTCTTGGTCTTCAACGGTTGTGTGATATTTGGAATCTCTATATTTATTCCATGTACTTCCCAGTTCCCTTAGGATTCTACTATGTCAATTTTTTGGGTGACTTATTTTTCTTCTACAGTAATATTATAGCATTATAGTGCATACTCTATCTACGCAGTCCAATTAGGTTGTTGCTGAACCAATGTGGTTACACTTAAGAATATATTCTCCATTACTACCTAAAGGGTCAAATCTATACCTGGACATTCATCCTCAAAGTTGAATGTTATAATAAAACCAACAACCAAGTTTTCCGAGTTCATAGTACCATGTCGCGGTTATGTTTCTACATACCAATTCTTAGGAATTTTCTCCAATGTGTGAATAAATCTATGTACCCATTCATGTTGTCGAATCTCCTTCCATGTTCTTATGCACAAATGGATATGCTCTATAGGGTTAATTTCACCATCATATTTCTTCTAAATTTCTATTTCTACTTGTCCAAACCTTATCCACATTAATCTATGACATAACTACCAACATCCTATATATTGTTCTTCTGTGTGCCCCACCTACTAGCAAGGGTATATTTTAGGTTTGTATCCAAAGCTATCAATCTTTGATATTTTGGTACACGCTCTTCATATAATTAAGGAAATCTTCTACATTACCCAAACCATCATAATAATTCAGGTGACAGACCTCATATGTCATACAACGAACTACTTTTGTTATTCTTACACAATTCTTTGTGGATATTTTTTGTAATTTATTCTTCCAATTCTCCAATTCTTCCTCTAAATCTCATGTGCAAGTACTATCATGATCCCAACTCAAATTTACATTTGCAGTAGGGTTAATATAATATTCTTCCTTTGTTTTTCAATTGATAGATGTTATCGATGTTTTTTGCATTGCATTCTTCTCTCACTGTCTCTGTATATATTACTCCTTCTGATGGATCTAAAGAAACAATCACCCTCACATTGCTTCTTTCAAATATCAGTTTTATCTTCTTTAGATTTATGATGGATAGATTTTTAATTTCCTAATGAATTCCAAGTAAACCAAGATAAGCATTACTATCATCATCAATTTATATTACTTCAAAATCAGAATTGTTGTGAACTCCTTCAATATCTACTATAACACCTGATAGTTCCCATAGGAAAGATGTTTTGCTGATTTTACGTTCTTAACTGAATATTTGACCATTGTAGCTTCAACTTACCCATTATTTACCATGTATACTTTTTCAAGATATTAGCATCATAGACCAAATCCAGAATAACCCAATCCATTTCATATTCTCCAATCTATTCACTAAGTCTCATCTCTTTTCCAGTTCTCTTCTGTTGATGTACATTATTAACTGTGTGCATCTCGCTTCGTAGTGTCTCTTTTGATGTGCGGGAATTTATCAAATATTGAAGCCCTTATACACCCTCTTAATCTCATAACAAATTCATACAAGTCTTTAGAAAATATCTCAAATTTCTTGTTTGATCTGTTGAATTATGTGTCCAAGGTTTATCCTACATGGACACTTGGTTCGATGTTGGAATTATTGACATGTCACGGTTACTAGGCCATAGTTTTGAAGTAGAAGTCGAAGCTCCTGCATCCATACAACTTCGCTTCACTTCCATAAACACTTTCTTTTCTTTTTGAACATAAAAAAAAATAACTTTCTCTAGATTCTTTGTAACCCATCTACCTAGATTTTCAAATTCCTTCTTTCCATCGTCTTTATCACTTGCACTTGTAGTTCCACTTCTAGTGACAATACTAACACAAGGTTCATTGGTTCTTATTCCAAAATTCATCATTTGGATGTTTTTTGTGGGTTGTTGGTTCCTTTTCTCTCGCATTGTGTCCATAAGTACATGATAATCTTCATTCACATGATCAAAGGATTTACAATACTTACATTTCATAGTGTGATTTTAGAAATCTCTTGCAAAATGACTTTCCTGGCCACAGTTATAGAAAATGATTTTCCCTTATCCTTGACCAGGTCCACCTTCTCAACCTCTTCCTTGATAACCTCCTCTACCACCATGCTATCCATTGGCCTCATGTGGGCACTCTTGTTCTTGAATTTTTAAGTATCGACACTTTTCTCCATAATTAGATCATAACTTAAGTAATTATTCTCATCATGTCCTACCGACTTACAGAATTTGCAAAAAAATTTCCTTGGGGTCTGCACATATTTCAACAACAAATAACATTCTTCAAAGCAATTTTGGTCTCTCTTCCTTCATATCTCACACCACATGTTCGAACTTGCGTTCAAGGGATTAGGTGCTCCACTAGCTATGTAATCCTTGAAAATATGGCATTGTTCCTTAGAATGACCCTCTGATTTTCATTTTGTACACCAAGCTTCTTCTCTAACTTTTTTTCCATTCTTGATGTCATGTAAATGCAAGGTCAGGCTTTATAGCTTACTCTGAATCTGCTACATACCAGCATTAGTGTCCCCTATCGGCAAAGCTTCCAATTTCATCGCAATTTCCAAAGCTTCGACCTGAGTTGCTATCTTATGTTGCGTTAACGACAACATGATATTTGGTAGCAGTGTAGCTATAAACCATTCTTTATGTTGCTCTATGGGTATTTTGAATCTCACTCTATCGAATAACACCTTAAACCTTTGATCAAGCTCCGAAATATACTCATTAACTTTCTATTTGATCTCCTTTAACTCAGTAATGTGTTGTGATTGAGACTTCGGCTTCTTGAACTCCATATCAATGCTTACTTAATATCTGAAAATGTACCATTGGGAGTGGTTGAATACTTCATATACCATGTTAACTCTATATCTCACAGCTTCATAATGAGTTGTGCCTTCTTTATCTCTTCGTCGTTGGGTTGCTTTGTTGTCCATATAGCTTTAGCGAGAAACTAAAACTACTTTTTTTCCTTTGATCCAGTTCCTCTGAAAACATGTAGCTTAATATAATGAACTATACCTAATTTTGTTTTATAAGGGGAAGGGGGAGGGGGATGGGGTGTAGGATCGGTAGGGGAGAAGGGAGACCACCAGCACCTTCAGTACTAATAGATTTTGGCTTCGACGAACTCTTAGGTTGGAAAGGGGTATACAGTGAAGTTTCCTCAGAGCTCTGTCGATATTTTTCTTCTTTTTCACCTTTAGATTCTCTCAGAAGAGGACTATAATCAGCCCCTATGAAGGTATTCATATCTTATTCATGATATCTTTTTCTAGTATCTACTCTATACCTTTTACCACTTTGCATTATACCAACTTCTTGCTTAGATTTACTTCGTCCTCCAAATATAAGAAAACTAGCAATCTGATTGCATCTGAAAAACTCCCTTTTCACAGAAAAGGAACTTAATCCAAATTTTCAAATAATTCAGATACTTACCTCGCGGTCCTTTGAAGAATTTTTGTTGTAAGAAACAGTCAATTCTATAGTTAACTCAATATTGAATCCTCCCAAGATATTATCAATATAGAAATCAAAATCCCTTGAAATCTTATTGTTAGTGCTCTTGAGTTTTTGTATCAACTCAGGAGCCCATGATGTAGGTTTTTCATTCTTGAAGAAATACTTCCTTTCATTCAACCTCAACACCCACTCATATACTTCACCAGGGATTTATATGAATAAAATTCTATACTGCTCTGTGAAAAGATACCTTTGTAACCAAGCTTCAGATGTCAAGCACAAATTTATGTTCCCTTGATCTGAAAATTCTTGTTCCTTTTTTACTATCCAATCTTGAATTTCCTACTTCGATGGGTGCCACATCCACATATCCCTCAAATAGACATCGGTCCAATCAACAAAACCATTTTTTTTGTTTGGTCTTCACCTAGGTTCGATCTATGTTGTGCACCTACAAAACCCTTAACCACTAGCCCTTTCAGAAATGACAGCATATCGCAGTCTCACCTGAGGTGACTTATGGATGGTGGAAAAACCATGTTTCTACAGCCTTGAGGGACTGTGTGATGTGGCAAATATACTATGCTAATACCTTTTATCATATGTAAAATGAGCTCGTTCTATAAAACTCTTCACTTACTTTGCCACATTTAATAGAACACATTATACAAGATCATAAACTGCATTGCTATAACACACAATTGTAACAACTACTTCGCAACAACTGATATTAATAAAATAGGAAAGAAAAACATAATATAATATAAAAAAATTTCAAAACTTCTTCTTCTTTATTATGATGGATCTTTCAAGTACAATCATCTCTCTAACCTGTGCACATAGTTGCAGTTGGTCTGCACACTATGCTGCAGACTCTTTCGAGGTCTTTGCACACTTAGCTGCAGAGCCTTTCCTTCACTACAAAAGACAGATACAAAACTATCTCATAACCATAGAACTTACAGTCGGTATTATCTTTCAATATTGAATTACATCCCTTTTTATAGTATTACATCATTACAAAAATATGGTCCAAATACGTGATGGGATTCTCAAATAAGAAAAATACAACCCAAACTCGTTACAAAAAGGAGGGGATTCGACCCACCCCGAAGCCCTTAGGATATCATGGGGTATATCAAAAATTATTTGTTGCACAGTATACTTCGTGCTCTTCTCCTAAAAATGTAGAGATCTAGCCAAAATTGAGGCCAAGTTGGGTTGTGCCCAATAGTTCTAGCCAAGATGGAAACTTTGGTTAATAAATAATAGACGAGAATAAAATTGTTAATATTTCACATATATATATTCTATAATATACTCATAAAAAATATACAATAACTCAATCATATATATATAGTGAGAAAAATTTTCACACAAAGGAGGAATAATTGTTGGGAAGTTTGCTTCTGAGTTATAGGTTTAATAGGGATATTAACCTTTAATTACCAATACACGACTGAGGAGAACATTCACAAGAAAAAATATAATTAAAAATAGTTATAGTGGTGAATTAACTAGCTATTATAAGAAACATAACATGTCTCCTACAAGGGAATGGGGTTTCCCTTAAAGCCAATAAATGTAATATTTAAAGATGTAACTTATTCACTAATATGCACATATACCAGAGACCAATTTATACATCAATGAAATTACACCAGTTGCAAGAAAAATAGATATATAACTTATAGAAATTTTCCATTTTGAATGAAAATAAACATATGAAATCTGTAACAAGTCATAAGGAAAAAAAATTATGCCAACTACAGACAATCAAACAAAGAACTGAAGCTTTCGGAAAATTATATGTGCCAAATGAAACAGTTTTTCCATAACAAATATCATTAGATTCTTCTGAATCCAATAGGAATTCCTATTCCATACGGACTCGGAGTTAAACGATGGATTACATATGACAAAAATATGACTCCCATTCTAGTACAAAGGAACTTTCATAGGGTACAAAGGCATTTGGCTTCTCGAGAGTACCTAAACTTTCACTGAAAACTAAAGTACGCATGGTGAATATTTGATGAACGAACCTATCACAACTTGGTAGATAGTTTAAATTTTAATTTGTAATTTGGCTCCTAAATTGTAGGCTGTAAATAATGGAAAATTACAATAATAAATAATTTTCTCACCTACAATGATGCTATGAAGAAGGATTTCATTATGGCCAAACCTAAGACATGAAACTTCCATGGTTATAAATCCCATTGATAAAAATAGACACTATGCGTTGTGGAAACCAAAAATTCATGAATATGAATAGAGGATTCATACTTACATGTCAAGTGTCCAATATTTGCCATGGTTTGGAAGCTAACCACTTCAATATAGACTATAGTACATCTTGTTGATACTATTTGGCATGGTAGGTGGTGGGAAGAATCAATATTGCACCTAATTTATAATAAACATGTTAAACTCTAGATACTTGACGAAATAACCCCAAAATATGGGAAATTGTAACGACTAAGTGAATGGAAAATAATAGGCGAGAAAGAGATGTTATCGTTGGAAACCTAGGAAGAAGGATTTGGCTCCTTTGCTCAGAGAAAAGACCAAGGTTAGAAACTTATATTTCTGCACCATAGCCATATAGGTTGAATAAAGCCAAGGCATGAAACCCACAAAGAAACCCTAAAAAATATGTGTAAATAATGGGAATCGTTATTATAAAATAATAGAACTTGTATTAAAACCACAATAACAAATAGGAATCAAAGCACGAGGATGGAGAAAAAATACCAATGAAACCTTTGTAGGATTCTATGAACTGTGCTAATAATATAGAGAAATAAATGTTGAAGAACTATAGGAAAGGGAATCAGGACAATCACATAAGGAAAAAACTATAGGAAGTTACTATGTTCCATTGTATCAAATCTAAATGGTGAACAAAACAAAGACGAAGGAGAAATGACCATGAAACAAGAATAGGGGTCCTTTCCAGAACCATAAATCCTAAGATTTGGCACCGTTGGATAATCCACAGTAATTTGGAGTGTCTATAGAACTGTCCCACAAATTCTCGTAAGGGAACCATTTGCCACGATCAAGTTGGGTGCATGCTACAAGTCCAAGTGACAAGTCCACATGCAACCAAGTAGACAATCAATTCTATTGAGCTCCAAATTTAGGGTTATTATTCGTAAGTGTTGAAGTGTGTTATAATGTTAAACCAAAGTCACCATAAACCTTAAGTTAATGTGTATATTAAGAAAGTTGAAATGATATACTATGGTAATAGGTATAGTCTCGAATGAAAATCATTCATGACATAGTCCAAATCATAATGTTTCCTAGTATTGAACTTAAACAGGTTGAGAGTTATAAGGTACCCAATGGTGGAATTAATAATGGGATGCAAAGATTTAATAACTATGGATATATTATAATCTATGGAAAGAAATTTAGAGAAATGTTTATATACAAGGAGTAGAAAGTGTAAGAGAGGAAGGAGATCATGGCGTTGATAAAATACTATTAAGTAAAAAAAGGAATATTTCTTAAAAGGAATGCATACTATATAGTATGGCCAATATGAAAAATGAGTATATGCCAATATATCAAGACCATGAACCTCTCTCGTAAGAAGTGTGCTTCGATTCATCCGTCTCTGACCCTCTGTAAGTCAACAACCGTTCCTCATTCAGTAAGTTCCATCGGTACTAGGTCCATCGGTGCTCATCATTGAGTAAGTTCAATCGTTCCTCATTCAGACTCGTATTGTTAGATCAATCACTAACTATCGATCGTTAATGAGTATCAAGCAGCAGCAGCACAAAGCCTTTGAAACATGTCCACTAGCATAACCTTAAGCACTAGTTCCAGCAGCAGCACTAGCAGTTCCATACCCAGTCCCAGATCCTCCAGTCGATCCAGCAGTAGCATAAGTCAATCCAGATCCACTAGTAGCAGAGCCAGCAGTAGTAGACCCAGCAGCCGTTGATTCTGACCTTGATTATGCTATTCATGTTGCATGAAGCGTATATTTATACGGTCAATGAAGCAGCAGTAGACCCAGCACCCTCACTAGCTTACCTACCACCAGCAGCAGCTGTTCGAGATCGAGATTCGGATGTTCCAGATCGATCCCCAGCAACGAAAGCAAAGGCATCGGTAGTTGCAGTTCCAGGTGGTCCAGTAGTTTATCCAGATGCAGTAGAACCAGCGGCAGATCCTCTCTTGTTGATTTATAACCAGCATAGGCAGCAGAGACAGCAGCTTAGGCAGAATCACAGGCAGTAGATGCAAAGGTAGCTAGAGCGAGCAGCAGTTGATCCACCTAAATCAAAGCCATATTGGCACCAGCCATTGCAAAGTCAATTCCAGCAGCAGTAGCGGTTTACTCAGTTCCAGGTTAAGATTCAGAGCGAGCGGACCTATAACCCGAAGAGGAATATAGCGACCGTTTCACCATCATTAGCTAAGGCGGGGGTAGCGCCTGCGATTGACCTTGATTCAGTTCATCTGGAACTACCCACAGGATAGGAGGTAGCAGCACCGAAAGCAGCGGTTGAATCAGTTGATCTTGTTTACTAAGATCCTATTCCAGAGTGGGATCCCGTACCAGGGTACTTAGTTTACCTATAAGCAGTGAATGATCCATATGCAAATCCGCCAGTCCCAGATTCAATTGACCGAGATCGGGATCCATCCATTGGAAATTAAGGTCCCATGCCAACAGTAGCAAAGCTATAGGTTTTAGACCCAGCATTCGTTCCAAATTCGGGTTACCTTGTTTACCCAGAACCAGTCCCGGATCCAATGCCATATGTTGACCTTGAAGAGGTAGGAGAGGTGCCGTAAGGCCACTCGACCATAAGGGAGAGGTGGCTAGAGCTTCGCTAGGGGTTTAACCAGCAAAGTAGGTAGTAGGAGCAAAGACCGGAGAGGTGGTGGTTAAAAAGCTGTCATAGGCAGGGATGATAGGCAAGGTAATGTCTTTGCAACGGATGTTGCTAACTCAACTCGGTTAGCAGCTTATTAACCTGTGGGTAATTCTGGTAGGGCTACCTCTGTTGCTGATTCATCCATATGAATAGTGAGTCGATGGCGGCCTTATAATCAAGAGTTCGTTCCTCTCCTCGACCTCGTAACCTCGTGAGTCCCTCACAAGATATTTGCTTGTGCAAGTAAAATCAAAGGAAAGAAATGAGCACTAATTTTACTAGCTCGAAGTATGTATTGGCTACTTTATTAGAGAATATTTTTATTTTTATTTTTAGTGTGTAAATTGAGGTACATTCCATGTTGTAATATAGAGGTTGTATCACCATTAGGTGAAGAGAGTAGCACTTATAATTTTGAATGGTGACCAAGCATTCCACAAGCAACAATTTCACATTCGTGTGTTATCCCTCTGACTTTTGGGAATAGGTTCATAATATGGCCTCCCATTCAGGTTCGTAAATTCTTTTTCTCTAATAAAATGGTTGTGAAACTCATAAACCCACTCAAGATAGTACAGTTGTTTACTACCAAATAGTTGAAT
Organism: Pinus albicaulis; assembly: GCA_034641835.2. Lineage (NCBI taxonomy): Eukaryota > Viridiplantae > Streptophyta > Pinopsida > Pinales > Pinaceae > Pinus > Pinus albicaulis. The sequence goes on from CM076580.1 coordinate 1,441,215,598, forward strand.
AACTCCTTTTGAGAAATCCATTCAAATGCTATGGTGGGCATCTTTGGCTTATAGCGATAAGGCTCAAAGAGTAAGCTCCCACACACTCATCTAAATAAACTATAACTCTTACCAAATTCCCAAAAATACCATAACCTCATTATCATATGAAAGATTAAAATCCACTCCAATATACTTAATACATTCAGCAAATCCACCACTCTCATTAGTTTTGAGATGCCAAAAATAATGCACTTTAAACCTGGTAGGAGGGTTTTTTCACATACAAAGTTATTTGTTAAAAGCCTCAACTCTATACTTAAATGTACGAAATGTCCTCATCCACTCTCATCCACTCTTACCACTCTTGATTCTTAAAATTTATTATTATAAAAAAAACATGGTATATATATATATATATATATATATATATAACCAAAAATAAATAAAAGGCCTTCAATTGGTCATATGGTAAAATGTCAATTGGTCATATGCGAAAATGTCAATGGGTCATATGGGAAAATGTTAATGGGGCATATGGGAAAGCAATAATCTAACCGTTCACATTAAGATAATAAATAGAAATCGTAGATGTTGCCGCTATAATAAATCTTTTGATGCTACTTCTTATATGTAAATCGAACTATGCAAGAATGGACTATCGAATTTCCTTTTTCGATTTATGTAATTGAATGAAGAAGTCTACTTAGTCTGAATAGAAACAGTATTTGACTATACAGGTAGATATTAAAACTTACGGACTAGAAGCTAAAAACTATAAAGCTTGAGATAATTAAACAACACATTCAAAATAAAACTATAAATAATAAATCAAATATCAACTTTATAGGTCAAACACTAGCCTTAAAATTGATAAATAAAAATGATAAATAACAATATCAACATTACTCGTAGGTCAAACACTAACCATAAAATTGATAAAAGAAAATGATAAATAACCAGTCAAATATCAACATTACGCGTCAAACAGTAGCCATAAAATTCATAAATACTGAAAAAAAAACTAAGAACTCAATTATTTTTTGAAGAAATGGAATGACATGAAATCTAATAGGTGAAGCATAAATAATGAACTATTTTTATATTTAAAGGGTGCGACTTTTCTGAATTCCGATAACATCAGCATAGTTGTTTATTTGATCTTGTTTTTCGCAGCACGAGGCATCTTCTCTGCTTCATTATGTACTTTTTCTATTTTGGAATTAAAGGGTGCTAGTGAAGTCAAAAGCATGTATTCGTGTTCAAACAGTATCGCGTCGTTCTAAATTTGGCTTCCGCCTTAAATCACGGTCACCTTTTGATATGTGATTCTCTTTAATATTAATAATAGATATTTTAAATAAAGAAATATATATATGTTTTTTAAAATATATAAAAGGTTTAGAGGTTAATGTTTGTATGGTTTAAATTTTTATATTTTTTTTAAATAAGGTTGGATATTTTTTTTTTCCTAAATTTTTTTATGAAATTATGAGAATTTTAAATATTTTTATAAGCATTTTTCTAATTATTTTATAATTTACATATTAAAAATCAATGAAATTTAACAAAACTCCTCACATCTACTTTTTATTCTTACAATTTCCTAGATTAATTTTTATTCGAAAATTATAAAAATATAAGCATTAAACATAATATGATTAAATATATATTTGTGAAAAAATAAATATAAATTCTCATGATTAAAAGAAAAATATATTTAAATCTTACGAAAAACAAAACCATATTATTATTAATCTTATCTATTAAAATAAAACCTTGATAAATAATATGTCAAATATCAACTCTATGCATAAACAATAACACTTTCAAAAAGTAATACAATTTTTTTTTAAATTATTAACCAAAAAGGTCTTCTTCTTTATAAGAATAAATAAGCTATTAAGTCAAACATAAATAAACAACCTAACCTAAATAATATACTATTTTTATATAAATGGAACGACTTCTTAGTTTATTTGACATTCTTGTACCCAGCGTGGGGCATCTTGTGTGCCTAATTGCGTACTTCATATTTTGGAATTATAAGTATTATTTGACTTTCTTGTTTGTCAAAAGAATGTATTATTTGACTTTCTTGTTTGTCAAAAGAGGGCATCTTATTTGTCTGTTTAGTTGTGTACTTCCTATTTTGAAATTGAATGATTGTTGTGAAGTCAAAAGGATGTATTCGTGTTCAAACGATATCAAGTTGATCTAAATTTGGCTTCCACCTTAAATCCTCATTGCCTTCCTTCGCCTTTGATATGGGAACGTGGGCATGCATCCTCAGAAGATAAAGGACATTTTATATAAACGAATGCACATTAAAAAAATGTGTGCATAGCTTTTTAGTAAGTGTCATAAAAGAAATTAGTTCTTATTTAAAAATTATAAAGAAATGAATATATAAATTTAATATTACTAACTGTAAAGTCTATTAAGAGCATTATTTACTTATAAAACAAGCTTATGTGAATGGGTTTTAGAAATTGACAATATTATAATAAATAATTAAATAGATTCTTTAATATTTCATATATATATTTATTATTATTTTTATATAATTAAAAAAAATAATATATATTCACACATAAACTTTATTAAGTGCATTATTTACTCGAAAACAAGCTTATATGAATGGTTTTCAAGAAATTGACATTATTATATATATATATATATATATATATATATATATATATATATTCACACACATTAATGTATATAATAGTTTTAAAATCTTCATAATATCGTTACCTTTAAATAGAAAAAAAAATCATTAAAAAAAACTTGTTCAAATAGATTAAAAAAAAATTCAATTTGTTTCATTTTATTTTTATTCCCTCTTAATTTTGATTTTTCTATTTCTTACTCTTTTCTTTTAATTTATATATTATAATATCAAGACTAATATAATATTACATAATGTTATTAATATCAATATTTATTTATTTATTTTTTATTTTTTTCCATCAGGATAATCGGTAAGCGAGTGAGAGTTATCTGAACAAGGCCCGGATCAAATCCTCTTATTTGCCACTATAATCCTAGGCTAGGTGCAACAACACAAGTCACACAATAGCAATTAACTTATGCCTCAACAAATGAGAGACGTTCACTATGGGAATTAGCTGCTCTTCTAGCAATTCTGACAGGCCATATACTCAATGAGATTTGAACCTCCGTCTCGTGGAACTACCATTTAATATTACGTATACTAGCTTACCATGGGTTTCGCCATTGTCCCTAAAGGTGAAAAGATACATTGAAGGTACTTCATTTCGTCAAAATTTGGGAATATTTGTCTTTCATTGTTGTGCTTGAAGTAGCAGTTTTGTCTTTTGGTCATGCATACAACATCTTGAATGAATTATCACCAAAATTTCCATAACCTTAAGTTTCTTATTGAGAACGTTCAAATAAATT